>CM020030.1:33432542-34670542 GCA_009769605.1 Bucorvus abyssinicus
TGACGTTTCTGCTAGAAAACTTTAGAAAACGTATTGTACATTTAACTGCAAACTCCAAAAGTGCAGACAACTTACAAATTGTCTTTTCCTTGAATTGCCAGGAACATCAAAAGAGTAGGGAGCCTCTCCACATTGTTAAGTGGCATGAAGTAACATAGTACCTAGAAATTATGACATACATCTGAATGGTTAATTGTATATTGCAGGTCCATCTTTTTTGTAGAATTGACTGAATCAGTCTCTGCTGGCACATAGGGACTGTTTGGCTCTATATACTTTTTAAGTTTTTTAAGTCACCTACTTGTCTCACTCATTAGCAACTCAATGTACTTACGTTTTTATAATTAATTAATCCCACAGTAATGTATATCTACAAAGTTCTCTATCTTTTCCAACTGAGGGAATAAAACACCATTTGGCTTTACAGTAAGGATTTTTATTTTGCATCATTATTTTTTGTACTCCCATTGGGTTGGTGCATGGATTTTGGAAGGTTTTAGGAGGAAAGGAAAGCTGGTGGTCAGGAAAGAACCTTGGACAGCAATTATATAATGTATACAAGCATTTTGTGTAGAGGATATGTGGAAAAAAAATTAAAATGTGGTCATACCTGACCACATGAGAATGACATCTAGGTGTAGGGTCAGTGTTTCTTTTGTTCTTTTTTTTCCTTTTTTTTTTTTTTTTTACTATTTTGTTGTAATGAAAGAAATATAGTAGGAAAAACAGTAGAATAAAATATAAATAGAACACTGTCTATCATTTAAATCTGTACAAAGAAAAAGAGTTTATAAAGGAGCCCATGTGTCAATATTCTTGTCAGTAAAGTGAAGCCAGACCAATCAACATACTTTGTCTTTTACTGCTCTGTTGCTGTATTTTTACAGACAGTGACTACAGTGACAAGTATTGCATTTTGCAATACCTTTTGAAATTTTGATTGTCTTTATCTGTTTCCTCTTTCTCTCACTCGGAAAGTAAAGGTCTTCAGAGAAGGAGGATCGAGGGAGAATGTTGTATGATTATGAGACTTGACCCAAGACAAAATAAGAATAATTTTGTCATCTTCTCCAATCTCCTAATAGTCCACCACCAAAGTGATGTATATAAAACATTTTTATGATTTTGAGCTAGTTATATTTCCGTGTTGAGCTTTGAGGAGAAATACAAACAAGAAAAAGAAAACCAAACAAGAAATGAATTTATGTCACTTGATAAAATAAATCAATATTCAGGAACATGATTTTCTAATTATCAGAATCCCGTGACAACTAGCATCTTGATTTCTTATTCACTATATAATGCATTTTAGAGAGCCTATTGAGATCCTGTCTCCTGGGAGTAAGCACAACATAAATGATTAGTAACATTAGATTGAATTCTCAGTCTGAAGGTGACAGTTTAGTCCTCTAAACGTACTTATTTAGAAAGGTAAGAGATGGAAAAAATAATCTCTTTCTGTCACTTGCCAGCTGCATCCCAGACTAAAGTGAGAGAGAAAGAAACCACTTATTGACAAGGTGGAAAGAAAAAAAAAAGGAAGACCAGGCAAACACAAACACATAAGCAGTGAATGCCTTGACACGCTGTCTGAAGACCTAATCTACATTGGGTAATTGTCTGAGACAGATAACACCCTTTCAGCTCAGAGTAACAGAGAGCAATATGACTGTTATTAGTAAAACTATTGCTTATCCTTCTGTGAGGCCTTGTGCAAAAGCAAGAACACAACCGCTGAAACAAAACCCAGACAAAACTGGAGAAATGTAGTTGTCTTCTCCCATTTTCCCCACAGGGAAGTGAGGCTTTGTGAGTTTACACTGGGGACCTGGACAAAAGAAGCCTGTCACATCTCTGAAAAAGATCAACTACAAGACACTCAATTATTATTATGTTTGAACCTTGAAGTGTTCTGTATCTCCTCTGGCCTCTGCACTTTGTCACTTTGCCAACATTCACAGTACCTTGTAGATAAGCAAAGAGTGTATAAAGTTCATCAGATGCTTCTTTATGCTATCTTAGTTTGTCTGAATTATTTCCTGCTAATATCATACTATTTCTGCCAAAAACTTCATTGATATTCATTGTTGCAGCTGATAAGTAGTAGGAAATGAGCCCAGAAAAAAAGGCAGCATAAGTGGCTCAGACTTGCCTCAAACACTTGGGTTTTATTTTGCTTTGCCTTGGTTTGAAATTCACATATCATGCAGGAAAAACAGAATTTATTTTCTTCCCTGTTCTTGTGTTTTATGTTTCTTTGTATTGGTTACAGCAGTTACTTGCTGTTCTTTTATGAAATGAAAAGAAGTTCTAATACGAGAACATATAGATAATGGAAGTTTAAAGGTTTAGTTAAAGGTTTTAGTTAAAAATGCAGTACCTGATCACAGCTCATTAAAGCTGACAGGTTTTTCTTAGAAAAATTTCCACTATTGAATTCTCAGTGATTTTTGTGATCTGAGTAAACTAAACTTCAGTTGGTGATCCTGTTGCCTTCATTTTTGTTTGTCTCACAAATTAGATTTTTTTCCCCTAAATATTCCCATTTCAAATTCAAGTTTGGAATTAAAAGTCTCATTATATCCTTCTACATTATTCAATACAATAAGAAAGACAATTTTAGTGCTTACACTACCCTATGACTCTGTGTGTAACCTTTCCAAATCCTGCCCTTGGCAGCAACGCAGACAAGTAAGCTGAAGCCATTGTTTGCATGGTTTAATAATTCTGCTGCTGGCAAATGAGTCAGAAAAAGACTTGATTATTCTATGAGAGTTGTTTTGTTTCTACAGTTCTAACAGGAGTGGGAAGACTAAAAAACTTTTATTTTTGCTGTCAGTTGCATGAAAAGATTAGATCTGTCGATAATAAAAAAAAAATGCGGTGTTTACATGATTTAGTAAGGACTGCATTTTGAGATTTAATGCAGAATGTGTCTTGGACATACAGATGCAGGTGTTCCTATTATTTTACTCTGTATTTATGTCAGGTCTAGGGATTACCTTGGCAACAGAGAAAACCTTAAGTAACAAAAAAATCACACTAAATTTTCCAAGCTTCTTAAAACGTGAACATGTTTAGAAACGCAGCTGATGGAGGGAGGAGGTGGATAATGAAACTTAGTTTCTTCCAGGTTTTGACCTCCAGATGAATTCTGTTTTCTTGTCCTGAGAGATAAAGCCTATAGTAGTGTTTGTTCATTTCTTGACAGTATTTCATAAAGTTTTGCACTGCATTTCCACATTATTCTACTTTCATTAACCGGATGTGAACTCAATAGATAGCTACTGTGATATGGTTTGGTTTTGTCCAAACAACTCTAACAGCTAAAGATGACCACCAGTCAAAGCAGAGCTTGTGTAAATGGTTCCATTGACATACTGTGAATAGACCCTGAAAATATCAGGGTTGCAAATAATAGTCACGTGTGTATGAGTGCCTTGTGCCAATAGACGCATATAGAAATAACATAGTAGGTGTTAAAAGGTACAAAGATACTAAAGATAATTCCTTGGTCTCTCTCTTGAATAATGTTTGTGTATTATAAAAAATGTCTCCATTTTCTCCAAGCCATAGAAGATGTTATGATTGAGGCTTGCCCTAGAAAAGTACTGGAAAATTGTCTATCCAGTTGAATATTCTACACCAGCACTTGCTGCTGTAGCTCTTATATATTTTATCTAGTTAATTCAGTTCATGCTTTAAAAAAGCAAACATTTGAAAATTATTCAAATGTTCTGTTTATTACCAATATTCTAGGATATCAAGAAAGTTAAGATGTAAGGTATCACATTTTTTCCAAATTGAAATCTGTATGAAAGTTTTCCTTGCAAGTTCCAGGAAAAAAAAAAAAAAGCATTCAGAACATTCTAGGTAATAGACATAGAACCTACCTTTTTCCCTGTGACATATTATAATACAAAAAATTGCAAATTGTCTCACAAATTCATAGCTTATTAACTCTCAATGATATGTCCATCTGCCAACACCAAGTGCTAATTTTGCAAATGAGATGAGACTTTCAAAATACGTTTTTATTATTCTTGTGCTGTTGTTTATTGTGTAGATGAAATCAGTGTAATTTAGCAAAAACATGTTTTAAGCTAGTAGGGGATAGAAAATAAGACACTGAAATGCTAAGTGGAAATATCTGAACAATTCTGTTAGGAAATGAAAACCAAAAAACTGTACTTTTCACTCCCACATATTCTGCACCATGTATTTATCCCATTCCCCTGGAGTATCTATCAAAACTTTAAATGGGCAAAAAAAATATTAACTGACTCTGAATTTATTTTGAAATTAAAAATTAAAGTTTAGTTTTAAGTTAGTTCCAATTCTGAAGAGAACAGTACAAATTTTGACAAGGTAAAAGGCCTGATTTCTGTTCTCTTTAGGCAAGATAATTCTACTGGTGTTAACAATTATGCACATATTGTGAGAGTAAAACCACGTACCTAATCTCCTGAAGGTTCCTGGGAGGTCATGGAAAAAATTTGCTTTAGTCTTAGCCATTTTGATTTTGTCCCTCCCACTAGATGAGTTATATGTGGAACTGACTCTGAGGTCTGGTTATAATTTATAGTCTATAATTTGAGATTATTAGCTGCCCAGGAAAAATATTCAGAAGTAAACTCAGTTGATTTGGAACCCACCATACTGCTAGAAGCTACTACATGGTTGCCATTGTTGAAACTTGGTGGGATGAATCCCATGACTGGAGTGCAGATGGCGATTGCTACAGGGTGTTCAAAAGGGACAGGCGAGGAAGGAGGGAGTGGAGGCATTTCACTCTACATCAAGAAGTGGATAGAGCTGTCCCTGAAGAATAGCCATGAGCAGGTTGAAAGCTTGAGACTGAGGCAGCAAAGGGAACTTTGTGGTTGGTGTCTACTGCAGGCCACCTGACCAAAGGGAGCTATTCATGAAGCCTGCTTAGTCCACCTACAGGAGGCTTCATGCTCACAGGCTCTTGTCCTGCTGGCTGACTTCAGTCACCCTGACATCTGCTGGAAAAGTAGCATGGCAAGCTGTAGGCAATCCAGGAGACAGCTGGAATGCATTGAGGATAACTTTGTGAGTCAGGTAATCATCATCATCATGGCTTGGCTTCGCAGACGAAGATTTGGGAAGGGCTTTGCCCACGCTTATTGCAAGCACGTTGATGGCTGAAAAGGCCAATGCGGGATAGGCAAGACCGGTTGCAAAGAGCACACCGGAGGGTCTCCTTGGGTGGTATAGTCGAGGCACGGTTCTTTCTGCGCTGTCTTTTCTCCTCGAGCTTGATTCTACGCGTGCTCTCAAAGGAGACAGCAGCGTTATGTATGGTGTGTCTCCAAATCTCCCGATTGGAGGCCAGGGTGGACCACTGATGGTGGTCAATATGGCCTAGGCTGAGGTGTTGTTTCAGGGAGTCCTTATATCTCCTCTTTGGAGCTCTTCTCTTGCGGCAGCCGGTGGCAAGTTCACCATAGAACACGATCTTAGGGAGGCGGTGATCCGCCATCCTGGAGACGTGCCCTGCCCAACGCAGCTGCGTTTTCAGCAACATGGCCTCAATACTGGTGACGTCTGCCTGGTCAAGGACAGCAACGTTAGTCACGTAGTCAGTCCAGTGGATGTTTAGGATTGTGCGGAGGCAGCGCTGATGGAAGCGTTCGAGGAGTCACAGATGGTGGCGGTAGATGACCCATGATTCAGACCCGTACAGAAGAGTAGACAGTACCACGGCTCTGTAGACACTGATCTTTGTACTTTTCTTCAGATGTTTATTGCACCAGACTCTTTTATGGAGTTTTCCGAAAGCTCTGTTTGCCTTTGCTATTCTGTTGTCTATCTCTTACAGGAGGCTTCATGCTCACAGGTTCTTGTCCTGCTGGCTGACTTCAGTCGCCCTGACATCTGCTGGAAAAGTAGCATGGCAAGCTGTAGGCAATCCAGGAGACAGCTGGAATGCATTGAGGATAACTTTGTGAGTCAGGTAATAGGGGATGCGATACTGCACCTGATGGTCACCCATACAAGTCAGCTAATTGGTGACGTCAAGACTGGAGGCAGCCTGGGCTGCAGCGGTCACGCACTGGTGGAGTTCACAGTCCGGAGGGATATGGGTCAGGTGAAGACAAAAGTGAGGACCCTGCATTTTAGGCAAGCAAACTTCCAGTGCTTCAAAGAGTTAGTCAATAGGATCCCCTGTTGTCAGGGACAAGGGAGCAGAACAGAGCTGGCAGATCTTTAAGGGCACTTTCCATAATGGAGTTCACAGTCCTGAGGCATTTGGGTCAGGCAAAGAGCAAAGCAAGGACCTTGAATTTTAAGAAAGCAAAATTCCAGCCCTACCCGACTGGTAACAACAGGCTGGTAACAACAGACAAGAAGAAGCATCAAGGCAACACAAGGCAACATCTTTTCCCACACCTCCCAAGTGGATGGACTGCAAGATGGGGATTGAGTGGAAAAGGTCTCTCCCACTGTAAGAGAAGATCAGGTTTGTGATCACCTGAGGAATGTGAACATACACAGTGTCCTGAGGGAATTGGCTGATGTAGTTGCCAAGCTACTCTCCATGATATGGAGACTGACCTGTCAGTCAGGCGAAGTCCCTGGTGACTGGAAAAAGGGAAACATTGCACCCATTTCAATAAAGGGTAGAAAGGATGAGGCTGGGAACTACCAGTCTGTCAGTCTCACCTCTGTGCCTGGGAAGATCATGGAACAGATCCTCCAAGAACCCATGCTAAGGCACGTTGGGGACACGGAGGTGATTTGAGACAGTCAGCACGGTTTCACCAAAAGCAAGGCCTGCCTGACCAACCTAGTGGCCTTCTACAATGAAATGACTACATCGGTGGACAGGGAAAGAGCTATTTCATCTATCTGGACATCTGTGAAGCCTTTGACACAGTCCCCGCAACATCCTTCTCTGTGAATGGGAGAGGTATGGATTTGACGGCTGGACTGTTTGGTGGATGCAGAATTGGTTGGATGATTGCATGCAGAGGATAGTGGTCAATGGGACCAGTGCTGTTTAATATTTTCATCAATGACATAGACAGCAGTATCAAGTGTAAGTTTGCAGATGACACTAGGTTGAGTGGTGGAAATGACATGCCTGAGGGACGGAATGCCGTCCAGAGGGACCTGAACAAGCTCAACAAGTGGACCTGTGTGAATCTCATGAGGTTCAACAAGGCCAAGTGCAAAGTCCTGCACCTGTGTCAGATCAATCCCCAGCACCAATACAGGCTGGGCGATGAAGGGGTTGAGACAGCCCTGTGGAGAAGGACTTGGGGGTGCTGGTGGGTGAAAAGCTGGACATGAGCCAACACGTGCGCTTGCAGCATTGAAAGGCAACTGTATCCTGGGGTGCATCAATAGAAGCATAGCCAGGAGATCAAGGGAGGTGAACCTGCCATTCTGCTCCACTCTAGTGAGACCTCATCTGGAGTATGATGTCCAGCTCTAGAGTCCATAGCACAAGAAAGACATGGACCTGTTGGAGCATGTCCAGAGGAGGGCCACAAAAATGATCAAAGGGCTGTGAAGAAAGGCTGACAGTGTTGTTGCTCAGCCTGGAGAAGTGAAGGCTCTGGAGAGATCTTATTGAGGCCTTCCAGTACTTGAAGGGGGCCTATAAGAAAGATGCGGACAGTCTTTTTAGCAGGGCTTGTTGTGACAGGAGAAAGGGTAATGGTTTTAAACCAAAAGAGGGTGGGAGCTAGATTAGATATAAGGAAGAAATTTTTTACAGTGGGGATGGTGAACCACTGTCACAGGTTGCCCAGAGAGGTGGTAAATGCCCCATCCCTGGAAAAACTCAAGGTCAAGTTGGACAAGAGTCTGAGCAACCCGTTCTTGTTGGTGATGTCCCTGCTTATTAGAGGGTTGGACTAGGTGACCCTTAAAGGACCTTTCCAACCCAAATCATTCTCTGAATCTGTGATTCTAATCACTATTGACTACATCTATATATGTTGTGGAGAATTGCTTCTGAAGAGATTTAATTCTTTAGGCTTCTTACGCCCAATTCACAACTTAAATTGGCAGCTAATACCAGTTTTATAGAGTCTAAGTGGATTTTTCTCCCCTTCTAATATTCTAGTCATATGTCAGGGTTTTTTCCTATCCTCTGAGCATAAAGAACCTCCCTCTTCCCAGATTATCTGGGTGTGAAAATATTTGGGTTTTCCCCTTTTCATTTATACTTGAGCCTTTTACAATTTTTTTTTGTTATATGTTGGGTATTTTTGTCTGCTGATTCTAGAGTTAAGTAGAGCATACTTTAGCTATTTTTACTGTTGAGAATATTACATCAAAATAATACTATGAGACATACAGCAGAAATAAACAAAGCACTTAATTTTGAATCTATCATCTTTATTCTTTTTTTCCTTTCGTTCAAAAGCCATTCCAAGTAAATTAAAGATATGCTTGTGAATGCAAAGGTTCACAGAGTGCTAAGAACCTACCAAGTAAATGTTAATAGCTATTGTATAAAAGCTTTCATTTTAATTTGAAATGGGATTGCAAAGTGGCTCATATGCTGAGATATGCAAGAAAATAATTTATTTCTTAGTAAAGTTATAATGCCAACACGCTAATATTCACCCAGGCACTCTGTAGTGGTTAGATGTGTTTAGGTAGGTAAAAAGATGTTAATCAGCTGTAGAAGATCAAACACCAGCAAATTTTTCTTCTTACACTACGTATTTCCTTACAATGGAAGAACTATAAAAGTTTTTTCAAACGTAGAATAAAGCCAGTGAATTAAGAGCATCAGAGAAATTTCCATCATATTCCTCTAGCAAAATCAGCTTGTCCTCCATGATTTCTTCCATCTGTTTTCTTATCAGCAATGCCTTGAATAACTCAGCCAAACAGTACGATTTCATAACATGCCCAAAATTTAGAAAGTTTTTTATCTATTACTGTTAATCAGGAACTTTTAATCATGTACAAATAGAATGGAATAGAGTGAAGTAGAGTAGACTAGACTATTTCAGTTGGAAGGAACCTACAATGACCATCTAGTGCATCGTGTCTGACCGAAAGTTAAAGCATGCTGTTAAGGATATTGTCCAAATGCCTCTTAGATGCTGACAGGCTTGAGGCACCAACCACTTCTCCAGGAAGTCTGTCCAGGGTTTCACCACCCTCTTGGTAAAGAAATGCTTCCTAATGTCCAGTCTAAACCTCCTCTGAGGCAGCTTTGAACCATCACCATGTGTCCTATCAATGGATCCCAGGGAGAAGAGATCAGCACCTGCTTCTCCTTTTCCCCTGCTCAGGAAGCTGTAGAGATCAATGAGGTGCCCCCATAGCTCCTTTTTCTCCAAACAAGCCCAAAGTACTTAGCTGTTCCTCAGAGGGCTCCTTCCAGCCCCTTCACCAGATTTGCTGTCCTCTGGATGCCTTCAAGGACTTTCACATCCTTCTTAAATTGTGGGGCCCAGGACTGCACACAATACTCAAGGTGAGGCCGCACCAATGCTGAATACCATGGGATAATCACCACTTTCGGCTGGCTGGTTATACTATGTTTGATGCACCCCAGGATGTGGTTTGCCCTCTTGCCTGCCAGGGCACACTGCTGACTCCTGTTGAGCCTGCTGTCAACCAGCACCCCCAGATCCCTTTCTGTAGAATGCTCTCCAGTCACTCCTCTCCGCCTTTATACTTGTGCCTGGCATTAATCCATCTGAAGTGCAGAATCAGGGATTGGGACTTGTTAAATTTCATTGCATTAATCACATCCCAATGCTCCAACCTATCTTGGATTACTCTGCAAGGCCTTCTGTCCCTCAAGAGAGGCAACAGTACTTTAATTTTGGTATTATCAGCAAACTTGCTAATGGTGCGTTTAACTCCTGCATGTAGATGATTGACAAATATGAACTGGCCCTAGAATTGAACCCTGAGGAACACTGCTGGTGACTTGTCACCAGCCAGATGCAGCTCCATTCACCGCAACCCTTTAAGCTCTACCCTTCAGTCAGTTCTTCACCTAGTGCACCATAAACCTGCTCACAGGTTGGACTACTTATCCAGAAGGATGGTGTGAGGACAGTATCAAAAGCTTTACTAAAATCACATCACATTATGCACATCACATTTTTAATAGTAATGACTTTAGTTTCCTGCAAAGTGCCCTCTCCTCTTCCTTTTCACAGCTTTCCAACTACAGTCCAGGTTCTGTTGGCATTTTGCCAGAAAAAAAAACATTTTTTTTCAGAATAAAATAGCAGACAGAATCTAATTACCTGAGCTTCAGTATCCAGCCACGTTTCTGAGTTGAAGATTTCTTTCTTTTTGCTGTCCTTGCCATTTTAAAAGGAGATATATATATATATATTAAATTGTACAGAGCACTTCCCCATGGACTTTTAGGAAATCTGTAATGGAAGACTTTCTACTGATTTTCTTATGTTTTGTTGAGATACAAAACAAAGAAAACACTAACATTTAGATTTGCTGGGGTCTTATTTTAGGAAGTAATGCATTGTTCCCACTTTACAGTTCTAACTGAGAGTGAATTTGACCTCACCTGCAGCTCAAAAAAGTGAGATGTAGATGCACTTATACTGCTGCTACCTGTAACCACACGGCTCTGCAAGCTTACTAAATGCCCAGACTTACATTAAGATATAGCATAGACCTTTCATCCTAGTATCTGTGTATGCCGTCAACCCACTGTTCTTTGCAATTAACTATATCCAGTTTCTGTACCTAAAGGCCAATCAAAATCTTTATGATACTTGATCCCACGGAAGTAGTCAGACTTTTTCTTTCTACACACCTGACAAAGGTCAGAGCAGAAGTTTGGCACATAGGAATGAGGCCTTGTGAACCATACTCAAGTAGGCATCTGCCTAATTAATGCTTTATCCTAGCCAAAGAAACAACTAAGAAGAAATAAATGAAAGTTTATTTGGAGAGTCCTCAAGCCTAAATCAGTTGTGCATATTTCAGGTATGCCAGGGTGCAGCCATGGATGTACCATGAAATGACTGTCTAAACCTTAAATCACACCATGAGTTACAAGTTCTCTTAATGTCTGATATCTAATAGTCATGGAAGTTTTCTGGTAAAGATGCTGCTTGCAATTTCTTACCTCTAGCCAGGACCTGAAGCAAAGGAAACATATGTTGGTGATAATTTGGGAGCTTCATGCGTATTATTTGTTTGCTCTTCTTTGAACTCAAAACTCCTCACTCTGCAAACTCTCTCTAGCTACAGTATTTCCGAAGCCCTTAGCCTACCCTCTGTGAGTTTTCCTCTTGCTCTGTCTCTTTTCCAAAGCATGGTGTTAGGTGGGTGACATTTCTGCTTGGAGTGAGTAAGGAGTGAAGGAGAAACGGTGCTGAAAAACTGGGGAAGAGCACTGCTGAGTTTTCAGTGGAGCAGCATGGTCAGATTCAGCAGGCTGCTGCTTTAGATTACATCACCAATAAGCAGATGAAGCAAAATGTGTTGTGAGGTAAGACTGTAGCCAAGAAGATTGAGCTGATATCCGAGATTTCAGCCAGTGGCTATGAGGAGAGAAGCTGTATGCTCATTCAGGAGAATAAGACTGTGCGTAGTGCAGTTTCACTTGAGGACCTATAACATCATTGAATGTAAACGGGTGCACAACCCAAGGTGAGACCTGTTGTTGCCCACAGACTGTAAAGGGACCTCCGGTGCATTATCTGTAAGGAGCATTATTATTTAGAAATGGTAGGTCTCTCAATTTGAGTAGTGCTTAAGTTTGGACATAGAACTTTAGTCATATGAATATTCCCTAAAAAAGAGTTGTTTTATTTGACCTGGGTGAAAAATACAGGCATTGCAATTGCGGGAGGAACAGTTACCATACTGTGATTTTTCACCATGCCATACAGGTATTGGAGGAAAATGCTTAAAAGTTGTAAGAAATAGTTCAAGGAAACTATCTGTTTCCCAATCTATGTGTTCAAATAATTTAAAAAAGTGAACCAAACAGGTAAATGAAGTTTACTTCATTCATAGAAAAATTATAGCAAACATGTTATTTCCTAATGCACTCTCTATATATATGATTCATTTAATAAAGACAGGGTTAGTTAGCTGTATATATCTGTTTTTTTCCTCTGAAGACCATCAAATTGCATAAAAATTGCAGTTTATATTTATGCATAGTTTATACATGTAAATGTATAATTGCATCTAATACTACATTATTTCTTTTCTGCAGGGCAATTTCTCCAATCTTTAAATGGATGACTAAAATGGGTGAAAGGATTGAGGGTAACTAACTTGGTCCAGAAACAAAATGTGTATACGGCAAAAGTTAGGCAACAGGAAAACATTCTACATATTCCAATTATGATACTGAATCCAACATTATGTAAGATAATTCAGAGACTGATATGAATTTATGTTAACATAATAGGGTTTAGTCTAACAAAAGCCAAAAATTCTGATTGAGTCCTTGGGCTATAAGTGATGCATTACAAATAATAAGTAAATTTTTCATTATTCCATCATAATTATTCATTAGAAGTTCAAGAAGGAATAGCTTATACAAAAATGAATAAAACATTAAGATATAAAAAATATTGGATATATTTTAATGATGTATTTTGACATTTGTTTTAGTTAATCATGCATATTTAGAAACCCGAAAATACCCTAGAAGATTTCACAATGTTCGGTAACTCAAGAGAAAATGGCTCTGATTTCAGCAGAAATTGAGTGTGACCTTATCATTGTGATACAGATACAAAGAAAGAAATTCTGGTATTTTGACACTGCTCAGAATAGTTCTGAGGAATTTGTATATGTTTGTACAAGTGCCTGGTACATACATGAATGGGATTTCTTGACCATGGTCAGAATTGAATATGAATTTCTATTACAAGAAACTGGAAACATAAAGTGTTTAAGGAAAGTCTTCTCTCGGTTTGCACCTACGTACCTCAGCTATGCACGTAAGTGAATTAGTACTGTAACTCTCAGAGGTGGTAACCTCTGGACTGCAACTGCTATCTCAGTTTGGTGCAGCAACACTCGGAGACTTGTAAATGTGTTATGCAGGATCCTTTTGACTTCCTCTTTGCTGAGTCACTTGAGGCTAAATCACAAATCTTACTGAACTATTCTTCAGTAATTCAAAGTGTCTTCCTAGAGAAGCCTCCAGAACTCCTGCAGAAAACACTTATTTTTGGGATAAAAATGATTCAAACACAAAGAATATGAAAGTTTACTTACTACTTTAAAAAAAAAAAAAAATCCATGTAAGAGCTAGGGAGCTTTTGCAACATACTTTGCATTAAACAGCAGTTTAGCATAATCCAGGTTTGAAGTGACATAGAAAGACTTTGACTATAGGGGTTTTTTAAGTTCAGTGGTTGTCCATTTTGAGTAAGATAACCGCAGTATACAATACCATCTGCAATTACAGGCACAAAATCCAAGTGAAATTATGAACCTGATGATTGCCCAACAGTAACTTCACTGGGAGGATCTCAACCACAACATGAGGAAACTAGAGCAAAAAGTGTTTGAAAATTTGTCTTTACTCAACTTTAGATTTAAAACTTGTGTATTTTTGCTTCAATTCTTATATTCAGATCTGTAGAAATGAGAAAGAATTAAAAATTAAAGCATTTTTAATAAGTGAAATAAGCCAGTTCAGTACATAAGCCTTTTAGAAACGTTATGAAGTAATTAGATTATATCACACAATAAAATAATTGTTAAATATTTTACAGCAATCAGCTTAGTTTTATCTATACATCAAAGAAAAAATATCTTCCTTTTCCACAGATGTTAAACTGGAGGGCCAGGCAACATGAACTAAAGGAAAATATTGTTTTCCAAACTGGAAAAAAAATGAGGTCTACTTATTTTCTTTAATTGGTTTGTAACTTCTTAATCTGTATGTGTAACAACTAAACAAAGGAACTGATTCCTGTTAGCTAACATCACTTTTGATTAATAATCCAATATGTTTGTTGTCTGGATAGGAAGTTCACATGTGGTTTACATTTAAAGTTCTGTCAGCTTTCTTCCCTTCATGTTGCTTAGTAATCTTAAATTCCAAAAAAGCCTTAAACTGGAATGGTGACCTTCACGTTTTAAAAAGATCTCATTGCATGGAGGATAGTATCTTGACTGCCTTAGGGGAAGGTGGTGTGTATGTGCACACTGTACAGTCAGATCGTTGTCCCAAAAGACAAGATTCCCTCATCAGGTCAGACAGACTAAACTGGGGAAGCTCCAAAAATTATACAAGTAACTCCAGGAAATCTTGTAGAAACTATAAAGCAGTCTGAAATCAAACAGTACCTTCATCTTGTCAGTTCTTTTTTTCACAACATGAGAACTGCCAGAATAAATTGGACTAAAAGTACATTTAAGACTATGCTGAGCAGGAGTAGAGGTTTAGGAGAAGAATATTGAAATGTCATGGTCCCTCCTGTTTATTACTGCCTATTACACCCTCACCACTTTTTCCCTGTTTTTCATTATTTTATATACAGCTTTATCCTGTGATATTTATTTTCTAATGTAGAGAGCTCTTGTCTTTTATGTCTCTTTTCATTCAAAACCCACTTCATACCTGTTTCTCTGTTATATACTCTGCCTAGCTCTACTACATCCTCCAAGATACAGAATAATGAGAACTGCCTGGAGAAGAACTGCAAAAAGGATGTGCTGTATGGAATTTATACAGTGAAATATATCACAATGTTTTTGTTTGTTCCTTTCCTATAAATTTTTGAGCATCTATCTGATACTTTGGAAATCTGAGTACAATTGCTCAAATCTTTCCTGAATGCCAATAGCTAGTGTAGATCGTATGATTTCATATTAGTTTGTTTTTAATTACTTCAGACATTTCATCCCCCACTAAATCACTATTACAATACCTTTCATAAAATTTCACACTGAATTACAGCTCCTACTTCCTTGAAAAACACTGTCAGCATAAAGTTTGTAACCATCATACCCTTTTCCAGACCACTTACGAGCATTGTCAATAGCATCAATTCTCATGGATCTTTCCATAAAAATAAGAGCAACCATTTATTCCAAACACTTTTTTCTTCTACTTTAATCATTTATTAAGGGTTACAGGAAGATTTTCTCCCTTGTCCCACTGCATATTGTTTTACATAGGGGCTTTCTCAGAAGTGTTTTGCAAACCAAGTAGATATATCAATCATTATCGCTGCCTATTTTATCACCTTCTTTATAGAGAGCTATGCTACCTTTGTGAGGCATTACTACAGAACCTGTTTTGACTTCCTACTACATCGCATTTACTCATTTATTCTTAATCGCAGGTTCAACAGTTTGCTGAGTGCAGATAGACTTTCCATTTTATAGTTCTCTAAAGCCCTTTTAAAAAATTTGTGTCGCATTTGCCATTTTCAACTCCTCCTGAATAAAGGACATTTTAAGTGATAAATTACATAATACAGTTAACAGCTCAGCACTTTTCTACTTCATTTTCCTTATAACTTGATGTGAATACCATCTGTTTCTGGAAGTTTGCTGCTATTCATTCCATTAATTTGTTTGAAAACTCTTTTTATTAACATTTCATCTGAGGCAGTTCTTGAGCACTGACTTCTGTTACAAAAAGTTTTCATGTTTGACACTCCTAAGCTCTTGCACAGTGAGGTAGTTAAGTCAGTTTGGTTTTGTCCCATGGCCTTGTTTTACTCAGACACCCCTTTATAACATATTAATCTTTGGCCATACAGAATTTTGAAAGGCTTCTTGGTTTTGACATTGGAATTTGTTTGAATACATTATTAATGGGGTTGAATATTTTCCTAGAACAAGATGTTTCTTGATGTCTTGATTCAGCCATTGTAGTACAACATAATTTATCATTAAGTTACGGTTCCATTATTTTTATACAATTTCTTTCTTAAATAAGGCTTTTTCTAATTTCTAATTTCTAAATAATTTCTAATGATCTCTCTTAATTTGTACTTAGTCATGCCAGCTTTTTGGTGTTATTTATAAAAGATTTTTTTTTTAAATAAAAATTATACTTTTAGACTAGAATTGTCACGTAGTAGTAACATTTTCAATACAAGCATTTTTCTCTCAAGAGTTTCATCCTTTTGGCTGTTCTATTTTCTTCATCTTTACAAGAATGTGATTTTTGACATGTTGGCATTGATTGAGACTACCTCATCTCTTTATATTTTCCAATTTTTTGTTTTAAGGTGAGATCATTTAAGAAGAAATGTCTTGAAAATGTTGTTTGTGCATAATGTCATGAATCTTCATCAGAATAACTGAAGTTTTATGACTGTTTTCTGCTCTCTTTTTGAGCCTAAATTTTCACATAGCACCATGTTCCAGCGATATTCCTTCATTATTTTTATCCACTGAATTCTGCAGCAGGCACCCAAGAGCATAAATACAGGTTTGTATCAGAGGCCTTGAAAGTACTGGGACATAGCAGACCTCAAGGCCACAAACACAAATCACGGATGATCAATATCTGGTCACTAACAGAGTTCAGTCTCAAGAATCTGGGTAAAGGTATTTCAAGGCATCTGAAAAAGAAAAAAACCTCTCATATGGATTCGGTAAAAAAACAAATCAAACCAAACATAGAGTAAACACATAGCACATAGCAAGAGGGTAGAACAGACACTCAAATGTACTAGAATGGGAACAAAGTTCCCACACCGTACTGCTAGCCTGCTCAGGATGCTGGGTCTCATTGATACTGCTGCTTATTCATTGCAGATCGTCCTTCTACTCTGACTGAAAAACATCACTGCTTTTTGTTTTGTCATTCACCACATATTGTTACTGGATTTTTCAGATACCTGTCTGTAGTTGGTCTTGGTTTGGTTATCTACTTCTATATGTCAAGCTTGTATGGATCTTTCACTACTTTTTGCTGTTCCCTCCCAGAGTTTTTTTCACCTTTAACTCTTTTTCCTTGGAGGCAGTTTGCTGACTTCACTTCCACAGAGTGTATCATGTAGCTCTTTGTATTCTTGCATGCTTGTTAGGTTTTATCTTGCCTTTGGCTTAAGCCTATGGAAATTGTTGGGGCAGGGTGGGGGGAGCTGTATTCTTTTTATTTTAGGCTTCAGCAACATAGTTCTATTGTGATTTAGATAAAGCATGTATTTCCAAAGTAGGCTATATTTAGTTCAAAATCATTGCCTTATTCGCTGCTTCTAATTCGTGCCTGTATTCAAATTTTCTGTCCACATACACATTAATGCAAATATTTCAGAGAAAACTTCCCTTTCAGCAACTTACATGTTCTTTAGTATCTGTTTTCTTCTCCTACATATGCATTAATGTCCAGAAATACCATGATCAAAATTTCCCAACAACTCTTTAAATGCTAACTTTTCACATAGCAAAGGTCACCATACTGACACATATACACACGTAGGAACAAAAGCCTTCACAGTGATCCATCGTATCTTCTTGATATCAACGATACCCTGAAGAGGTACCCATCATGCAAGAATATGTTGCTTTTATCTATGAGGAGCAACCTTCTCGCAAGCAAGATTCCTGGCAGACTGTGCTGGATCTGAGCTGCTCAAGGAAAAGATGGGCAATGCAGGGGTGGATCCAATATCCTAACCCTTCAGGTTACTAGTCCATATAGTTAATAATCATTCCACATTCACTTTATACCATATATTTACTCCAGACTATAGCATATTTTTCTCCTAAAAGTGGACAGAAGGAACCAAGACCTTCAATAAACTTGCTTGATATTTTACTGTGGTACTAAAGGCAACAGGATTTGGGGAGATTTTTCCTGTAATACCAATAGATTATTTTATGTTGTAAAGGAAGGAAAGTAAAGTCATTACTTGATTTTGGGTTTTTTTTTTTTTTTGTCTTTCTTTTTGGAGATACTCCTTTCCAATCACTTGAATGAATCTCCAAAGGATCTGCAAACACAAAGGTCACCTGACATCAACTTTAGGGAATTTCACATATACATAAATTAAACAAGTTGTGTGTAATCTCTGTGTTTCTCAATTTTCTTTCATGCAGCCTTACCTTTCAGCTTCTAGGAATAATAATTTACATCCAAATGAATGGATTATGCATTCTATCTTATAAATCAATACAGCTATGGCATGCACATCATTATGTTAGATATGATGAAGGATTGTAGGCAGGAGTTCTTGGGTTTTTAGGCAAAAATAGGGAAGTCACTTTTGTGTAAGGCTTCAAAACAGTAGTAGTTCAAATGTATGCTATGTACACCAATTTTAATACACTTTTCAGTTGATAATCATTCAAGTATCTATATGTATTCTTAGTACCATTGCGCATCTGCCCTGAAACTTATAGCAACATTATACAGATTTGCTCATATTCATTTATATACTCTCATTGTGTTCGCTTCATTTACAAGTTAATTATATTTTTTTAAAAATATGAGCTGTCTATTTTGGATATAAATATCTTAGGAATATCCCAGACTTACCAGTAATTCAAGAAATCCAGTACAGTAATTGAAACACAGAACAGAAACAATCAGCAATCCATAAAGATTTTAACAAAAGTAGATTGTAAGTAGATAGCTATTGCTTTTTCTAGACACTATATGATTCTATTTGTCACATTCTCTGAGACTATCACAGCCAATAACAAGCATAATACACACAACATCCAGAGAGAAAATGAAGTCATGATCTAATGTCAACAAAATAAACTGATTGTCACCATTTGGCTGAGGCTTGGCCAAATCATGGGACAAATTCTCTCTCCAATCAAACCCTCCCACATTCCAGGAGAAAGAGTTAAGAAGAGAGATAAGAAGAAAAGGAAAAAAAAAAAAGAAAAAAAATGTTGCTGAGGCTTCTGTCAAGTTTGGGAAACTAAAACAGTTTTAATAACAATGGAAAGATATTACATGCAAACAACAAACAAGAGATGAACAAGTATATATGTAGGCTCAGGGATCTGGTGCGGCGAGGGTTAAACTGCGAGTAAAGGGAACAAAAGTGATAGAGGAAAAAAAACCCACCAGTTAATGCCAGCAACACATGGCTGTGGGCAGGAACCAGGGCCGGGAGCGGCACGGTGTGCCCCAGGGTGAAGCGGCGGTCCAGCAGCAGACAGCAGCGGGCGGTGGCAAGCAGTCACAGCTGGCAGTGAGGAGCCAAGCCAAGCGGCAGCGCTGATCGCTCGGCAGGTCCCAACACAGGCAAGAAGAGGCAGGGGGCGGCTGGTCGGTGCAGCAGGGTGGAAAAGGCAGTGAGCAAAGAGGGGTAGTGGCTAGTCCAAGTGGCAGGCAGAAAAGGGTTTTTTTCTGCACATTCTGAAAGAAAACACCGTCCCGCCAAAAACTCCACAGCCAGTGAGATGTGCTGACGTTCAGGGGAGGAATACTCTGATTGGTTTTCTTCATATGTCCATCAAAAAAACCCAGCCCTGTTTATCTTAAACCAGGACAAAGTTAAAACATAATACTCTTACATGTGTAAGTATTCACATACTCAGATCTGAAAGACTGCTAAACTGAGGTGGAAAGTGCAGTGTTACCTTCGTGTCCTAGTTCCCATTTATATAAAAAATCATTTATACATAGAAATGCAATGTATTGTAGGCCTCTGTAAATATACCATCTATAGAGTGATGGCATCTTATTAGGTAATTAGGCATTTTCAAAATTAAAAATACAGAACATGAGTTTTATAGGATTTCATTTGTACTTGCACTTTGATATTTAAAAATCTTCAGCCATATTATGAGACTATGCTATCAGGTGTCAGAAAAAGCATCAAACCAAAAACATTCTTTACTTCTGCATTCCTTTAACTTTTTTCATTATTTTTTCCCCCCATGATATGTATTTATTTGATTTACATTATTTGTGCTTGAGTCTAGGGTGTAGGACAAAATGTTTCACCATACAGTATCACGTACTTACATACCAAAGTATTTGGCTTATTGGTAAACAAAAATGACCAAGTCCAAGTCACTAGTAGTTCATCCAGCAGCTGACACTGGCCTGTCTCGATCTCCTCAGTCTTTGTGACACGCAGTCAGCATTTATTAAGAATTTCTTATCAAGATATTTTAAAATATCACAATTCAAATATTGCAGTATGATATTTGATCCTCTTCTCTCAAGTTTGCAGTCTTCTGAGCTCTCTTTCCACTAACGTTTCCAAGCATGCATCTCTGTCACATTTCTCATCACCTAAGAGACAAGCAAGCATTTCTTCTGCAATGCTGAAATTTGAGTGGCTTCAGAGACTGTTTATAAATGTCTGCAGAGTTTAAAGTACCTTACAACACCATACTGTGTTTCTTATTTGTAAACGCCTACAGATATACAAAATCATATTTCCAAAACCATCAAAATCTATACATTTCACTATATACATTGCCAAATATTCATTTTCAAAAGCGAACTGCTTTATACACTTGTTTCTCTAAAATAAATAAATCCATTTTGTTTGCAAAGTGTCATCCCTTAAAACTGTACATAGAGGCAAAACAAATGCAACGCTGTCCCTTCTACATTTTCAAAATTCTTGAATTTGAAAGAGGAAGAAAGAAGTTATTTTTAGGACAAGGAGATTAGATTGCACAGTGAAATGTACTCTTCTGCTTGCTACCTAGTAGGGTGCCTTTGTAAATGTTGATAACATGTATTTATTCCAAACATTACTGTTAACAGCTCATTGCCTAACTGAAAATAGTTTTCCTCAATAGGTGCCATTCTGCCCAAAGTAAATTCAAGCAGTTCATCTGATGAATTCAAAGATATCACTTAAACCATGTAATGATGAATTGTATATCAAAGTTCTAAATAATCTGAAGCTGTAACGTGCAAGCTGTAAAGACTTAATAAAATAGTTATAAGCGAGGAAAGCAACTACCTTTACATCATCACATGAAAACTTACATGCTATTTTTTTAAATATATTTACATCATTACCAGCTAATTTGGACATTCTGCTTCAATCTGAATAGAACTTAGCTGTGGCCATTGACACTTCACCGTAATATTTCTATGGCAGCACTATGAATCCAAAATTGTGTTTATACTGATTACATTGCTTAATACATGAAGGACGGCATTCTGCAAACTAATTCCCTTAAATAAAATAGATAAAACCAACCTCATAATTTTGTGGTTTTCCTATCAGTACCATTAGATTTCAAGATTCTATTGCTTCTTAATTTTTTGGACAAAGATCTTATATTGGTTTATGGAGCTGCAGAGTATTTTCTTCTAACGGAGAACTTAGTTTACGGCATATAGTGTAGTATCTCTTATGTATATGCACTTTACCAGGCTACTTGATTGAAATGTATCTTGTTAGAAAGAAAAACAAGATACATTTCAATCAAGTAGCCTGGTAAAGCTGTCTACCCAAAAAATTTTGCATTGTCATATGGTCCAAAGAGTGGAGAATGGTAGATTTTCCTGGAAAAATATATGTATATATGGCATCTACAGGATGTGTAAAAGTTTTAAAAGATAAAAGTTGGTTACAGTTTTGACACTCTATAATGTCTATTGGACTGAATGAATACATCCAGAGAATTCTGACAAGCAGCTGAGTCTCTTCTTTGGTGAAAATAGATACTGAAATGTAGTCAACTCGCCAGGTCCCATGCTGCTAATATATGTAACTAGCAAATTCACTCAAGTGTACTGATATACTAAAACCGAATATCTTATTTTAGTCCAGAACTGTTTGCATCCCTTTAACAGACACTAGAGGAAAATCCAGTATTTATAAGCACTGCCTGTGTTGTTTGTTGGGTGCCTTTTCAAGATATATTTTAGTCCTTATCAGTACTGCTTAGAAAGAAGTACCTAGAGAGCCCAAACATTGTTGCTTTTGTGCCAGCAGAATATCATAGTTAGGTATGGGGTAATAAGGTGGATGTCAAAGACATTTTGTAATACTACCTCCATCTATTTAAGAATTTATGGGAAAAAAAAAAAAAGAAAAAAGAAAAAGGTTCTCTGTGCTAGAATGTTTCTGTGAAAAGAAAACTCTCTACTGTGGTTCCAGTCTTTTGTAGTAGCAGTTTGTTTCTAGTGAAAAAGGAAAACTTTTCAAATTATACTGACATTGGTCAGGGCATGCAACTAATCTGAGGAACATAAATGGGCTATTATGCGTGTGTTCTCCTAAAAATGGGATGCGTCTATGCAGAATCTGGATTTTATTTATTTCTCCATTTATTTATTTATTTATTGCTTTTGAGCATAAATGTATTTTGTATGTCACACAGGCTGCTACAAAACATGAAGAATGCTTTGTTTCCATTGTCAAAATCTGATCTCCATGATTTTTATAGGATACAAGATAGTAAAAGGAGGATAATACCCTTGTATTCTCTCGAATTCTATTGTAGAATAGTTATGCGAAACTCATAAAATAATACTAATAATACAAGAGTTTTAAAGTTAGTGTTCCAAAACTTTGTTGTTTTCTGCAAAAATAATTCTTTTTTTTCCTCTTGTTTTTAGCATTGTCATATCTTTAAGTTTAGACATCTGATGGCCAAACATTTTGAGATGTAGGAAGAAGATGTCTGGAGGTGTGTTCTTGGGGGGATTTGGGGGGAAAAATTAATAATACATCATTTTAAATATTGATAACTGTGCTGAACAGGGACAAAGGTCTTGAATGAGTGCTTAGGAAAGCATGTGATCTAATGGGCAGAGTCATTACACAGCAAACAGAGTATGATATAAACTTTTAAAAGTTATTTTAATACATGATATTTTCTAATAGAGGGAGCTGAAAGTAGTCATAGGTAAGCATCCTACAGGAACAGAAGACAATAGAGAGAATGGTAGCAGTAAATTCTTGTTCATTCTGAAAAATGCCAAGTGTCCAGAATTTCCAAAAATAGTGACATCAAAATCAAATCCATTTTGCCATTATTCTCACACTTCTATGGGAGTCAATAGCCATCTTTCATCAGTTGTAAATTACTCAGTTGCAGTGCACAAACATCTTAAAAATCTTAAACCTACAAAGCTGAATAATCTTCACAAATTCTTTATTTTTCATATTTAATACCATTTAGGCACCCTCCTTGTGGAAGATACTCACTACTCAAAGAATGGCTAAAGCCTAGGTACAGCACTGCATCTCTAAAAAGCCTGCAGAAAGCATTGTTCCTCTGTCCTATAACCTTTCGAAGCTTAAAGCCATAAAGTAAAACTAGACTAGAATCTAGGGTCTGCTGTGAGTATGTATTTAAGTATTTTAGGACTCTTTTATTTTTAATACCATTTTTTAATCAACCCTTTAGTAACACGTGATAGAGGAAGGAAATAAATTATAGCTTAATAACTGGTTCAAAACCAAATGACTCTGGAAATTAAGTGGTACACAAATACTCAGATCCAAGCCTAGAGGAATTAATCTCCCTTAAGTCTTGATTCATATGATTAACTTTATAAAGTCTTTCAAACTTCTGATAAATTTTGTGTTGCTTTCTTAGCAGCAATAGAAGAATTTAATGAACGTATTTCTTTTGGTGAGCCACACTATCTCTTCTCCAGGCAAATAGGTACTTCTAAGAGTTTTACAAAAAAATCTGACACTTTCTTTAAAGGAGACGACCCTTCCTTTCTACTTCATTCAGAGTGCTGAGTCCAGCTCCTCAGTACAAGAGAGACATGGTCTTACTTTTTCGGACAAAATAAAGAAGAAAAATCTAAATATCTATAAAAAAATAAATCCGTATCAGTCATTTCAGCAAAGATCATACCAAAAAAAAAAAAAAAAATATAAAAACCCCTTCATACCCCATTAAGAATGTAGTTTATTTTGTAAGTAGATCAAATGTCATCTCTTGAAAGGCTTATTTTAAAGACTCATTCCATGCTTAGGCAAGTTATTTTGTCTTAGTCTGTGGCTCTCTATTGAAATATTTTATTGCTATAAGAACAGCAGCTGGGTAAGGTAGATCAATGGAATTGAAAAGTTCCTTTCTGACAACTTGAATTAAGTTATTAAATAAGCTAACTTGCTAAATTTGGAACAACAGGTCTTAAAGGATAAATAAATAAATAAATGTCCATGATCAGATTTTTAATTTAATATTCTTTTTTTTTTAGTTACTTAGAGAATCATTATTGTTGCACATAATAATGAAAATTTGCAATCTGAAGTGCTCAAGTATTACGAATTACATTGCAATACAACTTTGTGCATTTAGATTAAGAATAAAACTCTGGAACACAATTTTATTTTCTTCTATTTATTTTGTGATCTCAGATGATCCATTAGTTCATTGTTTTTTCTCCAGCAGAGCTTCTCCTAACATAAACTCCCAGCTAACAAAGGCCAATGGAGTGGGTTCCATGCCGCAGAAACCTCTTTTGTAGGGTATGTGCTCTAAGTCAAGATGGGTGTCACTAGTTCACCACTGCATCTATTTTCAGTTGGCATGCTGGTCCCCTAATAAACCAAATCTATTCTAAAAACATGACTGAGGACACATCAACTCAAACTGTGTCCCACACAACTTTGTGTGCTTTTATGCATCTGGACAATTTGCTTGAGTACATCCAGCCCCTAGGAAATATTAATTTAAAATGCAGCTCTGAATGGTGAAAAAGCTAACTGTACTGGGGGAAATTATTTTTACAGACACTGGAATGTATTTTGCAAGAGAGGACAAGCCAGATTAAATAAATGGAAAGACAACATGGTAGCATATAATCAGGAAAATGTGGTAAAAGTACAATTGCCAAAATCCATGGGTTTTCTTTTGGTTTGGGTTTTTTTCATTCATCTCATCAAGATGGCTGGATGTTTTTTTCCTTCTTGCTTGTTTCCTCCCCTCTCCTAACACTTGAGGTCTGAGTATCTGCAAATAATAATTATAAAGCTCTGTCTTTATGGACTACTGTATACTTTGGATACTTTTCATTAAAACTACTCCTCTTAGTTTATCTTATTCAAGCACCACTTTGTATTGTATTTCGCTGACATCTGTAAAATTGCTTTTATAGCGTACCTTTATTCAGAATATGTCACAGATGAAATAAGACCTGCTCAGTGACTGCCATGATCTGGAAATGTGTGGGATTTTCTTGAAAAGTATAGAAAGTAGATCCTACTAAGAAGAAGGTAAAGAAGAAAGGAATAAAACAAAACTGTTCTGCGAGGCGAAAGCTCCTTCGCTACTATCTAGTATGCAAAGAACAAAGAAAGGTAGTAGAGATGTTTCTGCAGGCTATGTGGAAGTAGATATTTAGGACTGATAATTTGAGATCTGTTTCACTTCAGTTTAATGTGCATTTGAGATTGTTGTCTTGACTTCCTTTATAGCTATTGAGAAAGGAATGAAGATGCCTACAATACAGCAGACATCAGTCGAAGATGGGCAAACAACATAGATGAATCAGCCTCCTGAAGCCTCCACGGTAGGTAAAATCAATCAACTTAGTAGCTTTGATGTAGATGTCCAAATCTAGATAGACAAATCCTACATATGCTGTCCTTTGACTTGCTGTATGTCCACTCCTTCCTTCACTAGCTGTGGGCAACTCATCTTTGTTCATGGCAGAAGAAATTTTCTTAAGATTTTTCAGTCCTTGAATAGAACAGAGCCCTGTGCAGTCAAAGTGAAAAAATTAGTGTTTTGAAAGTACAAATGACCCATATTTGTGTAATATATTGGAGTCTAAATTCAGTTACTCCTTTTGGATGTTTTTCATCATTAAAAACAGATAGACTGAACAATGAAAACAGTTACTTGAAAATTACAAGTTTTGAACAACTAAAGTAACATACTGGTAAACATGATGATGGGTCTGCAGTACAAGCTAAGCCAAATAATTTCTGCTATCTTAAGTATTTCAATACATATTCTCAAGCATATTAGACACAAGTACTCTTTTTACACAGTAGACGAAAATAATCTAAGGCTCTTTCTGAGGTAAGAGATAAATTACACTATTCAAATGCTCCAGAATTAGAATAAGTATGGAAGTATTAGCAACCCAGGGTCAATTGATTCATTGTTTTATCAGAGAGAAAGAAGGGAAAGCATTTGATAAGAAAAAAATTAAAATGTCCATATAGCTGACAAAATTGATAGTGAGATGGATTATTATTAAAGTGATTCCTTTTAGCTCAATGACATCTTGTAAGGTATTAAACAGTTTAGAACTCCTTCTGAGACCAGCCTGGTATAAAATATTCAACATCCCTCCACTTTATGCCAAAAATATTCCACTAAAATTAGAGTTAGACATGTTTAAAATAATTGGCAATATTAGCTTTGCACGGGAAAGCAAAAGGGCTGGAAGATTTAATAATACTTTCATTGATCTTTCCATATGGGAGTAATCCTCTTTGGAAATGAGGTTGCTAATGCAGGAATGAGCCTTCCTTTTTTGTCCAGGTGTACACAGATTAACGATCAAATGTTTCTTCACAAAGTATTTCCTGTAAAATGGAAACAAATGCACTGTATTTGAGAGAGGTAAAAAGAAGATGATATCTGGTTAAAAAAAAAATCGGATATATCTGACTACTCAAAGGAACGCGCTTATATTCAATATATCTTTTTGATATATCTTTTCCTTTTTGAATGCCAGTTTTACAGGAAAGTTAGTGCTGACGAACTTGGAATTGAAGAAACAGCTGAAAACTTTAAATTCTGGATGAACAAACTATTCTGGGAAAACACGCAAAATTAAAACAAAACTTCATTTAAGATAAAATGCTAGTGAATCTTTGATATGCTATTTATTCATTCATTTGATAAACACCTTGTCACTTCCTACATGCATTCTTGAAGCTGACAGAGATTGATATTGGCTTTTCCAAACAACTAAGCACACTTATGAGATTCCAGATAGTGTGGAAAAGACATCAGACTTCTAGTATTTATTCAAGCAGTATCTCCAAACCTCAATAAAAAGGTATACGGCTATTGAAAGTGTTACATATCTGTAAAAGTGTAATCTATGAACACTTAATGCATCTTGAGGTGATAAAGGACCGTGCTTCATACCTTTGCACTAAGAAGACTGTCAGAAAATCAAACAAGCTCAGAAAATACATTGGGCTATTGAGTAAGCATTGATTGCCATTACCTCAACATTTACAGAACTATGCGATATTAGCAGTGCTTACAATGTGTCAAAAGAAAGTTTTCTTGATTGGAAATAAGGTGTAACAAGCACCATTCCAGGACAGGCTCTGCTTGCTCTGCTTTATAACTGTGGTCATTGCTGGCTGTTGCTAATACTACTTAGTCTACGTGATCTTTTTAGACCAGGTAGACACTATTTTTTCATAGATATGTACTGCATCTATATTTGAAAGATTACTTGCAAGCCATATTAGCTAAACAAAGCAAGGATGCAAGAGAAAAACAGAGGTTTTGGGAGCCTAAGGGGGTTTTTTAGATCTATTATCAAACACAATACACTGTATCAAGGTATATATGTTTTGGAGTGAGGTCTAAGCTATCTTTAAACCTTAGCTCCTGGAGAGCTATAATTTACTATCTGTAGTTTGGCCAACAGCATTCCAGTACCCTGAATAAAGGAAAAAATGATAATTCTAGTGAGAAACTTCTGGATAGCAAGATAAGCAGTTGCAGGATTTTTTTTTTTTTAAAAAAAAGCAACTAACCAACCAAACAAAAACTATGGATAGAGGTAAAAATAAAGAAAAAAAAAATTCCTCATTTCAAAAGGGGCAGATCTCAGAAGAGATGTAGGGATTATCTAAAAACCGTTCAAAGAAATAAGAAACTGTGTATTGGGAAAGGTATCCAAGAAGAGAAAAGGGAACATTCCACAGGGGAGAAGGTCTTATATCGGCTATGGTTCAGTCATAGTGACTTGGCATTTGGAGCTCATTACACTCATTGAATATATATTTTTTTTGAACTATAAACATTTTAAAGTAATTGTTGGCATAACCAAATGGGACACAGAATTTAAAGAAATAAACAAAAGCTGAAAAAAATTCAGTATCGTTCAGCAGATGCCAATTAAATTAGTAAAATAAGGTAAAAATTTCTGTGAGAGGAGAAAAAAGCAAGTGAAAGAACACCTAATGCCTAATAGGGTTTAAGAAAATATGACAGCATTTTTAGAGAATCAAAGAATCACAGAATCGTTTTGGTTGAAAGAGAACTTTAAGATCATCAAAACCAACTGTAAACCTAACGCTGCCAGGTCTCCACTAAACCATGTCCCTAAGCACCACATCTACACATCTTTTCAAAACCTCCAAGGATGGGGAATCCACCACTTCCCTAGGCAGCCTGTTCCAATGCTTGACCACCCTCTCAGTAAAGAAATTTTTCCTAATATCCCACCTAAATCTCCCCTGGCACAACTTGAGTGCGACCCCAACCTACCTAGAACCTCCTTTCAGGTAGTTGTAGAGAGCGATAAGGTCACTCCTGAGCCTCCTTTCCTCCAGGTTAAACAACCCCAGTTCCCTCAGTTGTTCCTCGTAAGACTTGTTCTCTAAACCCTTCACCAACTTCGTCGCCCTTCTTTGGACATGCCCCATCACTTCAAAGTCCTTCTTGTAGTGAGGGGCCCAAAACTGGACACAGTATTCAAGGTGTGGCCTCACCAGTGCCCAGTACAGGGGGACAATCACTTCCCTCCTCCTGCTGGCCACACTAGTGCTGATATAAGCCAGGATGCTCTTGGCCTTCTTGGCCACCTGGGCACCTGCTAGCTCATATTCAGTCCGCTGTTGACTAGCACCTCCGCCTGGTCCTTTTCCACTGGGCAGCTTTCCAGCTACTCTGCTCCAAGCCTGTAGTGTTACAGGGGATTGTTGTGACCCAAGTGCAGGACCTGGCACTTGGCCTTATTTTACCTCATACAATTGACCTTGGCCCCACTGATCCAGCCTGTCCAGATCCCTCTGTAGAATCTCCCTACCCTCAAGCAGATCAACACACCCACCTAACTTGGTGTCATTTCCCAACTTTCTGAGGGTGCGCTCAATCCCCTCATTCAGATTGCTGACAAAGACATGGAAGAGAACAGGCCCCAATACTGAGCCCTGGGGAACACCTCTGGTGACCGGCCACCAACTGGATTTAACTCCATTCACCACCACTCTCTGGGCCCGGCCATCTAGCCAGTTTTTCATCCAATGAAGAGCACATTTATCCAAGGCATGAGCAGCCAGTTTCTCCAGGAGAATGATGTGGGAAACAGCGTCAAAGGCTTAACTGAAATCTAGGTAGACAATGTCCACAGCCCTTTCCTCATCCAGTAGATGGGTGATCTTTTTATAGAAGGAGATCAAGTTGGTAAAGCAGGATCTGCCTTTCATAACCCCATGCTGACTGGGCATGATCACCTGATTGTCTTGTACATGCTGCGTGATGGCCCTTAACATAATCTGCTCCACAACATTCTCTGACACCAAGGTCAGGCTGAAAGGCCTGTAGTTCCCTGGATCCTCCTTCCAGCCCTTCTTATAGATGGGTGTCACAGTCGCTAACCTCCAGTCAACTGGGACCTCCCCCATTAGCCAGGACTGCTGGTAAATGATGGAAAGCGGCTTGGTGAGCACTTCTGGCAGCTCCCTCAGCACCCTTGGGTGGATCTCATCTGGCCCCATAGACTTGTGCACATCTAAGCAGTGTAATAGTTCAACTGACCATTTCCTCTTGAATTATAAAATTTAACAGAGATTGGGCATCATTAGAGAACTGGCAAATTGTAGATCATAAAATTTAAAGTAGTAAAGTAAAAATCTCTCACTAGATCCTGCTTTGTCCTTGGACAAAAAAGTGAGGACACATCCATCGTGAATGACATTATGAATTAAATAGGAAGCTCAGAAAACACAGTAGAAGTGCCCTAGCTGACACCTAGGAATGTCAAACATCTTTCCTCCATTCAGAGTAAAAAATTGGCTCCTATTATACCTTTGACATGACTGGAAAATGTGGGATTTTTTTGACTATACAAGTTCACATTTCCCTATTTTATTTTTATCTCTTTTTCTTATGGTACTTCCATGTGCTTTTCACTGCTTTTGTTGTGCAGAAGAAAGAAAAAAACACATTCACTGTCTGATAATGTTCATCCAATCGTGCATTTTATAAAAATGCTTTTAGAGATAAGTAGGTTATTTTGTTGACCTATTGTGTTGGGTTTGTGTGTGGCATGGGTTTCAGTAGCAGGGGATGGGGCTCCTGGCACAGGCGCTGCAAGAAGCTTCCCAAAAATTTCCCCTAGCTCCAATTCAGCCCTGCCTCTGGCCAAGGCTTAGCCAATCAGTGCCTCTGTGAATAAACATATTTAAGAGGGGAAACCAGTTGGACAGGGGCCTTTTGTTTTGGGAGCTCTCTTTTTTTTCTTTTTTGGAGGGCTTTAGGGAGAGACAACCATGTGGTCATGCAGGTTAGTGAGGAAGAGGTCAGGAAGGCACTCCAGAGCAGCCATTTTCCCTTCAACCCATGGCTAGCTGTAAGGTTGAGTCCTTGCAGTCCTCAGAGATCACTGCTGGAGAAAAGGTCTGTTTAAAGCCAGAAGAGATGCCCACACTGGAGCAGGAGGCCAGTTCCAAAGAAGACCGTGACTCTGAGGGAGACCCATGCTGGCATGGTTCGTCACTGGTAGAACTGCTGCCAGCAGAAGACCCCCACGCTAGCTGGAGGAGTTCATGGAGGACTGTCACCTCTGGGAGGGATGCCATGCTGCCACAGGGAAGGACTGTGAAGAGCATTTCCCTTGAAGAAGAGCATTTCCCTTGAAGAAGAGCAAGTGGCAGGAGCAGCATGGAGAGAACTGAGACTGACTGCAACCCCCATCCTCTGCCCCACTGTCTGCACCACATTGAGGGGAGAAGGTAGCAAAGCTGGGTCTGGGAAGAAGGGAGGGGTGGGGGGAAAGATGTATTTAGGATCCTGGGTTTTTTTCTCACTGTTCTACTGTGATTGGATTGGTGATCTGGTATGATTTTGTTGTTTAAATTAAATTCATTTTGTTTCCCCAAATCAAGTCTGTCTTTTGCCCTTGACCATAACTGGTGAGTGAGCCCTCCCTGTCCTTTGTCTCAACCCTTAAGTCATTTGCTTTATTTTCTCCTAGTGGAGTGATACTGCGTGATGCTTTGTTGAAGGTGAAAATTAGACCAAATACCGTGTTCAGGTAATTTTGACATTTCAGTTTGCTTCAGGGCCCTCCAAAAAGTTGAGAGCTAAGTATGGCAAATTTTTCAGAGTAATATACTCTTCATTCAGATAATCACAGTAGATTTTTCACTATTTTTCTTGAAATTGGATGGATGACTTTTCTTAGAATTTCTGCTTTTTGTGCGATTTAACATATCTTCAGTTTTTGTTTGTTAATTTGCTATGTGCATAGTAGTCTACATTTGGAAAAGGCAGTGGGTTTAATTTTCTAGAAACAGTCCTGCAACTTTCTCTCTAAATGACATTCATGCCTAGACTGTAGATTCGTCAAGTTTCTCATGAAGTATAAGGTTCAACAGCGAGAATTTCTTCTTAGGAAACTTCTGTGTTTTTATGGGTAAACCAGTTTATGTACTAGAATTTATTGGCAAAACTATCTGTTCTTACAATAGAATGTTTCCTAGTGTTTTTTTACAAGTAGTCTTTTCCTTGCCCATTTGGTTAGAACTTCTGGTGCACAGGTGTTCTTTTCTTTCTAGGAACAGTGAGACATCTCTGAAGTTTATTACCTGTGGCTCATAAAATTCATCTCATTTTGAATTATTGAGAAGTGAAATCTAGATATACAAGTAGACAATTAATATAACAAGTAACATGCAAGTACAGCATTCCAGGGACTGACTTATAATGTTTTCTTCTCTGAAGCAAGTTGTATTCTATTTATGAAGATACATGAAAATCTCTTTAGACAGGAGTTTATATAATCAAAGCAGCTACTTATGCAGGTCTAAAAGTATTTACCACTTACTCATCTTCAAAGAGCTTTGAAACATTAATTAAAAAGCCCATAAAATGATCCCATGAAATAAAGATACTATTTTGTTGACGTGACAGAACTGTAAAAAAGGGTAAGAAAGTGTGTAAGAAAGGATGGTCAGCTGACGGTCAGAAAGTTAATGAAGCCTTTAAAAACCTCTGTTTGGGCATCCTGCCCATGCAAGCTCTGCACAAAGCTCTACATAGTTAATATACAGAAAGAAATTAAAGATTCACATAATTCCAGAGAGGGTTCAGATAACCTCTAGTTTAGTTTTCTTGGCAGTTATGGGTGGTTATAGGGGGAAGCTGAAGAAGATGATTGCGTAAGATTCTTATTCTGTTCTTTCAACCCCATGGGAATGGTAACCAGTGACTGCATAATTTAAAATTCTAAATGGCTATTTCCATGACCACAGTTCTTGATCTCAGGTGCCTAAAACATTTCTGTATCTACTTATAAACCCCTTATGAGAAGACATTGAGTAGCAAAATAAATTAGCTTGCATAAATCTATGTCAGGCAAGTCTACAGGATTTCTGCTTGTACCAAAGCTAATTAAAGCCAGCTCAGTTATCTCTATAGTAGGCTATTTCTGAGATTGCACAATGAAGCCATTCCCTACAGCTTTCAGTGACTCTGGCTATAAACCTTTATGTCTCCATGAATAGAATGGGGTTGCATTACTTCTTTAACCAGGTGGGATTAGAAGATATTGTTGAATGTTATCCAGCTGGTGTTGCAGACAGCTTACAATTCAGATTCTAAGGTGTCAAAAATCTTAGATGGACAAAATAATATAAATATTTTACATAAGTAGAAAAATTATAAATATAATAAATCAAACAATTAATCAATCAAACAAGCAATCACCTTTAGTCATTATAGACTTAAGTCCTAGATAAATTTTTCCAAATAAATTAAGTAAATTTTCAAAATAAACAAGTAGCAGATCTTAAAATTATAAAATGTATGGCTTGAGCTGTTGTTGGATTCCACTACTCAGTGCAGATCCTAGCTAGGAGCTGTATTTATATTTTCCAGTTAATATTCCCCTCTACATAGTATTCATTACTATGTTGCAGTCTGTGTTAGCTATTTTAGGTATTACTGCAGCAATTTAGTTTTCTATAACTAGCAGATAACCTTTTCTAGAAAATTCCATGTTTCATTATGTTCAGTGATATACTTCAGTATTATATAGTACAGATTTTTGGAATGAAAGAATTTAGTAAATATGTCAAGAATCTTCAAATCTATGATCATTTTATCTATGTACAATGTATTTCATATACTGCTTTCTCAGTCAAGACATCCAGAAATCTCAGCCATCAATTTTGTTCTTTCTTTTTCTCTGACATACTGAAAACCCAACCCACTCTCTACTTCCAGTAACAGTGGTTCAACTTCAGATGTTACATCCAGATTTAGAGCTTGGTGAAATCAGGTGAAAGTATTCTCTTGAAGGTCAGAGACTTGATTTTAAAATACCTTTAGGGGCAGAGAAGACCTAAAACCCATCATCTTTTTCTAGGACAAATAGTCTAGGTGGTAAAAAGTATCACAAGTTATTATGAAAAAGCTATACATGGTGGGTTTTTGGACATGTAACACCAGCGAAAGTCACCATCACTATCTATAACATGGACATCGATATCCCCTTTGCTTTATTCAAACGTTTGTTTGATATCTATGGAGGGAGATTAGCTAACCCTTAAAAGCTCAGATCACACAGATTTCTGCACAGCATCATCTTCCCTCCATGTATCAAGCTGGGAATCTACACACTTCACGGCTCTGGATTTCACTTTAGGTCCAGACATTTTACACACTTTATAGTAAAAAGAACCACAGGATCATGTAGACTAGAGAGGACCCCCAGAGGCTACCATCCAGACAAGTCTCCTGCTTAGAGCGTGTCTGGTTAGAAAAGATTTCTCAGAGCTTTATCCAATTGAGTTTTGAGTAATTCCAAGAGATCATCAATCATAGAATGCTTTGGGTTGGAAGGGACTTTCAAAGATCATTTAGTCCAACTCCCTGCAATAAGCAGGGATCTATTCTACTAGACGAGGTTGCTTAGAGCCTCAATCAACCTGACTTTGAATATTTCCAGGGATGGGGCATCTACCACCTCTCTGGGACAAGAGAAAAGTGCAGCTCTTTGGAAAGGGACCTGGGGTTCCTGGTGGATAACAAGCTCACTATGAGTGAACAGTGTGCTGCTGCAGCAAAGAAAGCCAGCAGGATGCTTGTTTGCATCAACAAGTGCATCACCAGCAGGGATAAAAAAATCATTATCCCATTCTACTCAGAGCTTGTCAGACCACACCTGGAATACAGTTTTGGTTCCCACTACACAAAAAAGTTGTGGACAGGTTGGAGAGGGTCCATAGAAGGGTCACAAAGATAATCAAAGAACTGGGAAGCTGCCACATGAGAAAAGGCTGAGAAAATTGTGTTTGTTCAGCCTTGAGAAAAGAGGGCTTACGGGAGACCTTATCACCATGTTCTAGTTTTTAAAGGGTGGCCACAAAGAAGATGGAGACTCCCTTTTTATAAGGAGTCACATGGAAAAGACAAGGCGGAATGTGCACAAGTGACTCCTGTGGACATTCCAACTGGACATAACAGAACAGTATTTCACAATGAGAAAAGTCAGCCATTGGAATAATCTCCCCAGGGAAGGGGTGGCATTCCCGAGGTTGGACAGGGTGATGGACTATCTAGTCTAGAACATGTTGTTGCCAAGAAAGGTTGGACCAGATGACCCTTGAGGTCCCTTCCAACCTGGTATTCTATGATTCTCAAAGGGTTAGATACAACAATTTTATGGCTATTCTGCATCACTATAGCAATGAAAAACAGGGAGAAAGGCCCTTGTTGTGTAATTCATTACACTATATTTTATTTAACATATATTTTTCCATAAAAAATCTTAAGTGGGTAGCCCACAATTTTTCTCTTGGATTGAATTACTTTTTATGTGAGTTACATGAAAAACACAGTGATAAATCATAGAATCATAGAATCATATAATGGTTTGGATTGGAAGGGACCTTGGTCTACATAGGAGCAAGTAAATCTAAGCAAGAGCCTTTCTGCACACCAACCCCTGGTACTAACTCTGAACATCAAGCATTATCACTTCTCAACACAGACATGGTCTGCAAAAATACAACATTAACTTCAGAAAGTGCAGTTAGTTAGAAGAGACTGAGCTGAAAAGTAAAATCACTGAACAGAATTAGTTTTCTTCTAACTCAAACCAGGACAAGTGTCTCACTACCCTCATTATAAAGAAATTTTTCCTTACATCTAATCTAAATCGACCCTCTTCCAGTTTAAAACCTTTCCCCCTCACCCTATCGCTGCACTCCCTGACAAAGAGGCCCTCCCCTTCATTCCTGTAGGCCCCCTTTAGGTACTGGAAGGTCACTATAAGGTCTCCCCAGAGCCTTCTCTTCTGCAGGCTGAATAACCCCAACTGTCTCAGCCTGTCCTCATAGCAGAGGTGCTCCAACCCCCTAATCATCTTCATGGCAAAAGATTTGGACCTGAAGCCAGAATAAATATGAGAAGAAATTGATAAATAGGTTATTTCAAAGTGATTTTTCGGTGGTCACTTTAACAGTTAAAGAATCTATGTAAATAATATTTACAGCTCCCCTTTGCATTGTTTCTCATAGAAAAATAAATTTATAATCTACAGTAAAAAAGTCAAATAAGAATCTTGACATGAATCACTCAAATAGACTGGCTCAAGGCAAGAAAGATTGCAATGGCACCAGAAGGGCTGGTGAATCCTGATATTTTATCCAGAATTGTGGATGTGACAGCTTAAGAAAGATGAACTGTTTGAAACAGCAAAAAGGCCTCCGTAACATCACATCAGAAAAAATGAGGTCAGCACAGACAAATAGAAAAATAACTCTGATAAAACATTCAAATGCACTAGTTTATGTTCCAGACTGGCACCGAGAAAACAAAATTTAAAAAGCTTACCCAGTGTCTATGTGTGTGCAACTCAAGCAGTAACATAAATTCTTCAGAAGACCTTTTCAGATCATTACATGTGGTATACAGAGACAAATTCAATCCCTTTTAAAAGACAGCTAGCACAACGCGTTAGACAAAAACTAATGGGAAAAGCTTTTACAGCCTTCCAAGTGAACATCAAATACGCCTAGAGTTCTGAAATGCCACTTTCTTAATGTACTAGAATCCATTTTCATTGATTCTACAGTAGACTGAGAGCATGTAAAAGTTTTTAGTGTTTTGAATGACTGTTGGATAGTTTTATAGAAAATTGTTTTATCACAGTAACTAATGGATAGGTCCCTCAAATTCACCATTGCAAATAGCCCTAATTGGCAAATTCAGAACAATTGGTTCAACTGAACTAAGAAAAAGCGGACTCCTTTTGTGGTTGGGACACTAGTCTAAGAGTGGTAAGAATTCCTGATCTGTTAGGTTTCCTTCTGTGACCTTAACAAACTCACTCAGATTCAGATCCCCACAAGGATATAGGTAGAACTTAAGCATCAAAAGCTTAAATTATCAAAAACTTTGCTTACATGATGGTCAAAGACAGAGGAATTTAACATTCATAAGACATTTATACTTGGAACATTAGAATTCTTCCCTTTTACCTCTGGAGACACCCAAAAGTGTCTCAGCCTGGATAACATTTGGGCTATTTTAGGTATTTATTTAATTCCATTTTCCTGATGGAATCAAAAAATACAAAAGGTGACAAAACAAACCAAAACAGGAGGCTTGTGAAGTGTTAGTAATCAGTGATAATGCAGAGATATGGGAGATATATAGGCTTATGTTAAACAAAGATCACATCAGATGAAGTTCATGTACGTGCCATGTAACAACATTTCAATCCTGTTAACAATTCAGTAGATAAACAACAGAAGTCAGCATGGGCCATAGCATTAAACGGTGGCAAATTAATACTTGTCTGGAAAAATAAATGAGGTACACTGCTGACAACTCTCACTCCTCAAGGCAATTATAAGAAAATTTAAATATGGCACAGAAGAACGGTCTGGTGTTAGCAGACTTTATGGCAGCATGTTACCATAAATAACATCAAAAGTTAAAGGCATTTCCAAAGAAACACTGTACTGTAGAGAAGCATGAAACAAGACTCAGTCATCCTGTTTCAGAATTTTGAATTCCACAACTTCATTTTACCTTAAAAAAAGGAATCTGCTGCTTGTATGTACACATTTATAATAGAAGTTCTTAGCTTACCTATTATTCAGTGTCAGTTTCTACCAAGAAAGCCTATCAATGTATATCATGAATCATCATGATCAGAAATTATTCTAATAACCCTTAGCTATTAAATAACATTTAAAGTTATATATATATATCTCACATATATATGCACTTATATATAGATATGCATGGAATGTCAAGCAGATCAATGATAACTAATTTGTACAGTCTAGGAAATTATACCTATCTACCTCAAGCAATCAAAGATTTCTTTAATAATTGCACTGGAACCTGTTTTTTAAGCAATTAGAACTCAATTGCCAGCAAACATCTTAGATTAAAAGAAATGGCATTTTAAAATTACATGGGTGAAAATTAAATGGAAATTAAAACTACCGTTGTCTAATAGGCAATCAGATACATAGGAAGATAGGAATTCCCATCACTGTTAAAATAAGTTTGGTTCTGTATTTCCCAAGTATTTTGGAGTACTGTTGAAGTGATATCATGGGGCTGATCTTGTACGTACTCATTAACAGGAGTCCCAGTGCCTTCAATGGGAATTCTACATACCCTGTACCTAGAAAGATGAGCCTATGGGATGTAACGTTTCTTGTCAAGTCTTAGATGAGTGCAAACCAGAGAACTGATATGAAAATTTTTTCATTTTTATGTTATTTGCTGCTCGGGACTTACCACTTCTAGTAACACATGGAAAGCTATTTGCGCTGCAACAGGTTTGGGGAGTCCTGTACTGATAATTGAAGTTAAATATTATTTATTGATATTAAACTTGACAGCCAATAGCATAATCCTCAGATATTATGTTAAATATGTAGTCCCATTGGATGCTTTGAATATTTTCTTTAATACTTAATGTGCTGTTAGGATCAATGCTGCAGACAGAAAATTAATAAAAAATCCTAATGAAAATTGGGTGGGTTTAGATAATTCTCAAGAGGATTTATTCTATAAAAGTGATGTTATGAGACTTTTTGATGACTCAAGGGATCACTGATAACATGCGGTTACTCTCACGTCTTGGTTTCCAAACCTTTCCATGTTGTTAGTGCCTGAAGTTAGCATATATTTAAGGCCCCTAAGAATTGAGCAGTGATCTTGATCGTGTTCCTGAAAGAATGTGTCCTCTGGGAGGTGGGATGATACTAGGAATTTAAGAGTTAGTCTGAGCTCTAAATGAATTGCAGCGCTCTGAAGACAAATCTGACTGACAAAAAACAGTCGGATGCCAATGTAGCTAGTTTTTTCCATGCTTTAGTTCAGCTAGATAGCAAATGTGGTCCTGCAGGATTTTATTACGAATGGATTCAATTCAGATAATGGCCAGACTGGTGTTTAGTCAGCTTTCATACTTCTGTAATCTCCAGTTATGGGCAGAATGTATATGGAGAAAAGGCAAATAACTATGCATGTTGTAGAAACAATGAAAGTTATTTCATGCTTTTAGAGGAACTGAAGTTTTTGCACGATGTTTAACACTTAGGCACTTGCCTAACTGTGAAGTTAATAGAATCAGTCACACACTTAGAAGTTAAGCTTGTAAGAAAACATTTCTATGGGTTCTAGTAAAGAAAATAAGTAATATGCAAAGATTTAAAGGGGAAAAAACTCAAAGGGCTTTAGAGATAAGTGTATTTTCATTTTTATGATCATCATGGCTTGGCTTCGCGGACGAAGATTTGGGAAGGGCTTTGCCCACGCTTATTGCAAGTGCGTTGATGGCTGAAAAGGCCAATGCGGGATAGGCAAGACCGGTTGCAAAGAGCACACCATAGGGTCTCCTTGGTTGGTATACTCGAGGCACGGTTCTTTCTGCGCTGTCTTTTCTCCTCGAGCCTGATTCTACGCGTGCTCTCAAAGGAGACAGCAGCGTTATGTAGGGTGTGTCTCCAAATCTCCCGATTGGAGGCCAGGGTGGACCACTGATGGTGGTCAATATGGCCTAGGCTGAGGTGTTGTTTCAGGGAGTCCTTATATCTCCTCTTTGGAGCTCTTCTCTTGCGGCAGCCGGTGGCAAGTTCACCATAGAACACGATCTTAGGGAGGCGGTGATCCGCCATCCTGGAGACGTGCCCTGCCCAACGCAGTTGCGTTTTCAGCAACATGGCCTCAATACTGGTGACCAAGTAAGAAACCATCAGTCCTAGCTGCTGGTACTGCCCTGAGAGCTGTTATTAATAATGCGCTTAACTGAGAATAACAGTTGCACAGACTTTGATTATAACTCTGTGTGATGAAAGAATGTCTTCGGGCTATTATAAACAAGTTTCATTTTTAAATTCAAACTCTCAAACTGCATTTTGGGGGAATAGAGTAAGAAAAGAATGAAAGAAATGCAGGAGGAAGTATTAGCAGGGATATGAATACTAGTAGAAGATAAACAATAATCTTCTCAATGAAAAAAATGTACAGAATGAAATTCTAGATGAGATTAAGCCATTAGACATTATGTCAGTAATGTCAGAGCAACCACAAGGTTTCTTAAATGAAGTTTAATAAAGTTGGTTTTTGTTTACATTTCTAAGACATACTACTTCACAAGAGGTTGTTACAGTTCAGGGAAAGCAAGGAATTCTTTCCAAAGTGAGATGGTAAATAACATTGACAAATGTAGCCTACTTCTTAATATATACCCATAGTTTCTCTGGTCAGTCATAAATCATCAGAAAGTAAACTTTACTTCATCTGCTATGCTAGCCAAATGACTAAAGTCTCGATACTGATGTCCCATATCAGCTGATTCAGAATCCTTTTTTCTATGATTTTTAATAAATAACACCCTGACTAACCTCTAAAATTTCAGCTGTAATTTACACAGACTGTCACCAAATCCTTAATTTTCCTATTAAATAAATTTTTTACTATATTCTGCTTTCTGATAATATGTATAAAACTCTAGATACAGCCTGTAGATATTCTGTGCCTTGCACCTTAGAAAAAGCAGCTTATATTTCTAAAGATTTAGGGTATAAGTATTGGCCTATGAAGAGTTAATTCCAAAACACCTTCCTTGCTGGAAAAAAAATGAGCCCCTTTCAAAATGCCAATATGACTTTCCGCAAATATGTAAATTGCTCTGAAAGTGACTGACAAACCTGATCTAAGGGAAAGACTTGCAGGCAGTTACTGAGGAGATTAAAAAAAAAAAAAAAAAGAAAACAGAAAGTATCACTCACATGTTTATGAATCACCGGCAGCAAGCTGTTCACCTGTTATAACTATTTTAATTGTAAGCTCTTAGAAAAAAAGCATACCTTAATAGTGATAAAATTTGATCTAGTAGGCTAGCATTGACATTCCTTAGAGTACTAATGGAAGGGATTTATGTCATGACATATTAAAATGCCAAATAGAATTTAAAATTCTGTTTCCACATAGAAGGAAATAGATTTTAAAAATAATAAAAATTGTCTATTGTGATAAGGTCATTTGAGAGTGATGGCTAGTTTGAAATCTGCCAGTGGATTCAAAGCAAAATCTAGGAACTGCATATGAATTCTGCGTGCGACTTGGAAAGCTACAAGGTAGTCATTAGTATTCTCCTGCAGCAAAGTTATAAAAGTTGGTGAAATGCATTTTTTTCAAAGGGTTCCTTTTTGAGGAATTTTGTCACATACTTTAATACTTGGAAAATGGAATGTTTTTATATTCTGCTTAGCTTGGTGAAGAGGAAAACCGGGAGATGACAGAGATAACAGAGGTAGGAGACAGGGGAGACATTTCCAAGATAAGCATTGTGCAAATATCCCTGCATCAAATTTCATGTTGTTCTTCATTTGTTTTACATATGATAACCAAGAAGAATTAAGGCAAAAAAAAAGTCAAAGACACACACAAAATTGCTGCTCAGAGATGCATTGTGAAATTGCTAATATAACATCAAAACCAGAGAGAAAGCAGAAAGAAATATTTTCTCAGAATTATGTGTAATATAATGTTAAATGTATTTAACGTGTCATCATAATACTTGTTGTAAGACTCCACTTCCAAGTTGTCACTTCATAATAATTAAGTTTTGTCAAAAATACTGCAAGAGAAATAATGACCTAAATAAAATCTTTAAAAGTAACTCCTTAATTAAGGCACAACAGCAAGTGCTGAATAGTCATATTCATAATGTTCACACTTGGTTTCTCTACAGCTACCTTATGTGTTTGAAAGATATTTATAGCCATAAAAATTAAAACCATTATACAGTATGTTTTCTCCCAGTCTTGATATTCATGATCAAATTAAGATGGACAAACCAATACACATATGGACTTAATTTATGGGGATTTTCTTATTCAGAAAGATATTTAAATGTGTGACTAACTTTGCAGACCCTTAGCAAAAGTGGTGTTTTTTTGGTTTTACTTCTTTCTTGCATGTCTACGTAATCCTAATATCTGGAAATACATCATTATTATCCTAATTTTTTTCCCTGTTATTCAAGTTTAAGTGGTTTTAAACTTTATGCATGCTTGCACAGAGGTTCATTTCTGCACTCTACAACTGTTACCACTCTTTAGTACTAGGCGCCGTGTCTTTATGTTCTCTCATCACAATCCCACTGTCAGTGCAAGGGGATACCTCTCTTCATATTCTGCTGACTGGGCTATATATGTTTTGGTAACCTTTGGCATGAAAGATTCATCCTTTTTTTCAGGTAAATGACACAAAAGCATCTGTCTCAGTAGCAAGATGTTTTCAAAATATGGGTGAAATGAGAATACCTTTGTTTAGACTGTAGGTAACGTTCTTAGATATACCATACATCCAACCTGCCAGGGTCTCTTAGCTTCAGTAGAGAATGACAAGTGGTTAAAACTTTACCTTTCTAAACAGGAAATCACTCTTTGCTTCTCTCTGAACAGGATACTGCTTTACCTGATGAGAAGGGAAAGGTTAAGTGAAGAAATTGGTTCAGCTTTGCTGGTTTAGAGGGAGTCCGGATTCATCATTTCTCATAAAGACAGGGTACACTGTCAACATCTTTCTTGATAACCTTCAGTCTCTGCTCAACCCCAGGTAGACAGAGAAATGTATTTTCATCTTCTTGTCTTCAAATACAGTCACAATCATACACATTCTTATGCTACAGGCAGGTAGCCTTATGAGTCAGATTGACAAAATTCTGTTCTGCAACTTCCTTAATGTCATGAGTTCATCAGCCCCATTGCTTCCAGGTACTATGTCCACCTCTGAGAGACACAATGAGAAATTTCTTATAAATTGTCCAATCTCTCTCTTATTTTTTTTTTAATTTAGGATAAAATACTGATTGATTACTGACAGCTACCAGACCCCCATCACATCTGTATACTGACTATATCTCCATATCAAACTGAGGTAAGGTTTGCATTTGTAAGAGGCCATTTCTTTATAAGAATTATTGACATCCTCTCTTACATTTAATTATACTTCAGGGCATCATTTTCACCTCTTATTGTTTTCTTTATTCTCTTCTTTTTATGTCACTCTTTCTAGTTCTCCCTTTTTCCCCCCTTTCATTTAGTTTTCTGCTCTGAAGGACTTTAAAAAAGTTGCATCTTGTATCTCCTTTCCTACTATTGTTTCTTGTTTTCAATAATCTAGGTGGTGACAGACAAACATTGACATTACATTCATGAATGTGCAGAATTATGTTAATCTAGTATGCTAATCTAAAATTTTCAGAGTCAGGTATCTAGCTTATTTCCCTAGAAACACATCATTTATAGGAGGAGCTGGTTAGGAAGTTAATCTTTACTCTCCCTATTGTCAGTAGCATGATATAGGAATCTCAAGACAAGTTATCTTACTGGTACCATGGACCACCATGAAATATTTCATTAAATAGATATGGCCTTAAGGACCTCATTGTCCTAAGGAATGAAATTCAGTCCAGATGCAGTGTGTCTGTTGCTTTCATGGAAACACTGCTGCTGACTGATACAGACAATAAGCAAGATTCCTGGATTAGCATTTTAAAATATAATATTGCACATTAGACCTTTTCCCATTTTAGTGTCCCTACTACAAACATATAAAACATAACCCTACAGGTATTTTGTAAAAATGTCTTATGTTTGGGTAAAAAAATCTTTTAAAACCATTTAGACCACTTCAATTTCCCCATTTTCTCACTTCTGTTTTTATTTATTCTCTTGTTGCTCCTCCTTTTCTGCTTTTCCAGCCAACCTTCATTTGGTTCTTTATTATCTTATTGTTTCTTCCTCTCTCTGTTTCCCCTTCTGAACTTAAACTGATTTTTTTGACAGTCATTACACAGAATATTGGAAGAATGACATTTTACTATGATATATCACCATAAACACCACAAGATCAGTTTCTGTCATTTGCCAACATTCAGCTATGTTCTTTTTCCTGAGTCAGCCAGCAAAGTCAACCTGCAGAAAAGAAAGGGTATGAAATAAATGAGATCTTCAAGAAAAACACTCATCTTTAGAAAGAATTTGCCTAGCTACTGGGATAAATACCTTTTTTATTGAAAATATTAAATCAGTTCTCATGTAAAATAATTCTTAACAAATTAAACTTATTGTCCTTAATTTTTGCAGTAAAAAATGCTTGCTTGCTTCCTTCCTTCCTTCCTCCCTCCCCATCTCTCCTGCATTGTCTTTCTCCTTTTTCCCTTTCCCTTTCCCTTCCCTTTCCCCTTCCCCTTCCCCTTTCCCTTTCCCTTTCCCTTTCCCTTTCCCTTTCCCATTCCCTTTCCCTTTCCCTTTCCCTTTCCCTTTCCCTTTCCCTTTCTCCTTTCCCTTTCCCTTTCCCTTTCCCATTCCCTTTCTCCTTTCCCTTTCCCTTTCCCTTTCCCTTTCCCTTTCCCTTTCACATTCCCTTTCACATTCCCTTTCCCTTTCCCTTTCTCCTTTCCCTTTCCCTTTCCCATTCCCTTTCCCTTTCTCCTTTCCCTTTCTCCTTTCCCTTTCCCTTTCCCATTCCCTTTCTCCTTTCCCTTTCCCTTTCCCTTTCCCTTTCCCTTTCCCATTCCCTTTCCCTTTCCCTTTCCCTTTCCCTTTCCCTTTCCCTTTCCCTTTCTCCTTTCCCTTTCTCCTTTCCCTTTCCCATTCCCTTTCTCCTTTCCCTTTCCCTTTTCCTTTCCCTTTCCCTTTCCCTTTCTTTTCTTTCCCCTTTCTCTCTTTCCCCTTCTTTCTTTCCCTTCTCTCTTTCCTCCCTTTGTTCCATATTTAGTCCATTCTGTTGTTGATGTTTTTGCCCTTATGCAACGTTTACAATACTGCTCTACGAGTGGCAGAGCTAATATACTCCGGTTTTATCTGGCATTTCCTTTAACGCTGTGCTAACCTTCCAGTGTGCTCGTTGTGCATCTGATTTAATCAGTGCTCCGTACAACTGATGTCTTTCCTTTGTTGTCCTTGTGCCCTGTTTGATACCATGGTTTCATGGGGAGAGCAGCTCTGCTTAAATCTTTGAAATTTTCTACTGGTGATATTTTGTTAAATGTAGTTCAAAGGTTTTTGCCATTGCTTTGATTTTGATGATATTCTGAGTATCTCCTTTCCTTGATATTACTGCTTTTATCAGAAAAGTTCAGTTTCTTTTTCACACAAGGTTCTGTTTCACTGTACTTCTTTCTTGTTTTTTTCCCTACTTATCACTGTCGTCAAACGTATTATCCAAATTGTTGAGGTTTCTGCCAGCTGACCTACAGCCCTCAAACACTCTGCATTAGCCTGGACTCTGTAGCCTGCAGTATTTGCCAGTGGATATATTTTTTCATCATTCACTACCTTTTGTTGAGTGACTGTGTATTCACATAGCAAGCTGAGAAGCTTTTGGACAAAGTCTGAGGATAATTTATTTCTAGAGAATGTGACTCAGGAGCAGAAGAATGAATGAGCAGGTTCTGAACACTTCTAAACAGATTAAATCCTGGGAAATATGATGATGACAGATAAAGAGACAGTAGAAAGTCAAGAAGCACCCCAGTGTGAGAAACTAACAGTGCTAAACATGTACGTTTAAGCAACAAGACCAAAACATTTGCTGAGATTTGGAGGGTGGGGAAAGGGAGTGGGAGGGGGTTGATTGTTCCTTGTGAAACACTTCATAAGGAAAAGAGAAAAGGAAATAAAATATGTGAAAGTATTGTACATAAACCATAGCTTAAAGGCATGTGGACAGCAGCAGAAGATGCTAAAATGCAGAGTGACTCAAAACCGAAAATATAGTATTTAAAGATTATTTCTGGTTTCTGATTATTGTTATTATAATTATTTCACTTTTCATTTAAAGATATATAATCCATTTTTCAGATTCATTCTTGGTTAATTATTTTAAAAAAAGTGTAAGACAAAGCATGATTTACACATACAGCTTTGACATGACAGTTGTAGCATGCCAGAAGCATTTTCAAGCACTTGGCAGGTTTTATATAAGGACTATTCTTGTTCTTCAGAAAGGTAGTGATGAGATGAACTATGTTGCAACACTTTTCCAGAAGACACTGATTTACATCTTGAGGGAATTTTTAACGGCTCAGATTTATATACTACAAGCTATGATGAAATCAGAATCCATAGCTGGATGTAAAATCTTTGACCTTGTTATTCTTTATATGAAAAATGTATAAAAGTGGCTGTCAGCAGAATGAAAACACTTCCCTTAACTTCCGTGAGGTTGCGATCAGCATTCGATGTTGATTTCCTGTGGTCTACCAGCAACAACCAAAAGAAACAGGAGGGATACAAAACCAATCAAGTGAGGTGTTTGATACCTTTATATAACACTTAAACATTGGCATAGGACTATAAGTACACTTTGCCTTTTTTGTTTCACTTTTATGTAAAAGAGTGAAATATCTTTTCTCCAAACTTAAAGAAAAAAGAGATTATCAATCTACATATTGTGAGTTTTCTGAATATCACATTAATGAAAAGAAAGTGGAGTATTTACTTTGGATATTATTCTCGAGTTTACTTTCCCCCACATTCATCAATGAGATGAAAATATTCTTCTATCTTTGAACAGACAATGCTGAAAATGCGGGAGAAAAAAAATGTTCCAGCACGTCTTTCTTTCCTTCTTTCTTTACCTTTCATTTCCTTCCTTCCTTCCTTCCTCCCTTCCTCCCTTCCTCCCTCCCTCCCTGTCTTTCTTTCTTTCTTTCTTTCTTTCCTCTCCCTCTCTTCCTTTATTTCTTATCATTGTGGATATTCACACTGTAGAAACAGCACTGAGTTTTCATTTATAATGACAACCAAAAGACAAAATATAAATGCTGTTTCATCATTTAAATTATTTATTTTTTCCTAATTTACAGTATCCTACCTCTAAACAAAATAATCCCACAATGGAAGTTGTAACAGCAGGAACATTCCCATAATCATGTTTCATCCTGTACATCTCCATTTAACTCTTACTTCAAATATTCAGGTTCCTTCATTTTGTGAGTTAGTTTCTCACAGCTTATCCCCAGCTAGTAACTAAGCACTACAGAGCCAGTATCTCCCTCCCCTACAGTGACATGGAGAGAGAACTAGAAGGGTAAAAGTATGAAAACTCATGGGTTGAGATAAAGATAGTTTAATAGGTAAAGGAAAACCTGCACCCGAAGCAAAGCAAAACAAGGAACGCATTCACCACTTCCCACCAGCAGGCAGATGTTCAACCATCTCCAGGAAGGCAGGGCTCCATCACACGTAATTGTTGCTTGGGAAGACAAATGCCCTCACTCCCAACGTCCCTCCTTCTTTCTTCTTCTGCCACCTTTATATGCTGAGCCTGATGTGATACAGTCTGGAATATCCCCTTGGTCAGTTGGTGTCAGCTGTCCCATCTGTGTCCCTTTCCAGCTTCTTGTGCAGCCCCACCCTACTCACTGCTGAGGTGGTGTGAGAGGTAGAAAAGGCCTTGACGCTGTGTAAGAACTGCTCAGCAATAGCTAAAACATCGCTGTATTATCAACACTGTTTTCAGCACAAATCCGCAACACAGCCTGGTACTAGCTACTACGGAGAAAATTAACTCTATCATCCTAGCCAAAGCCAGTACAAAGTTGAATCACGCTTTTAAATATATTCTTTTTTTAGTGATATATGCATTTTAAATTGTTTTTAAACTTTCAGTGATTGAAAAAAAATGAAGTGGGGGTATATACTTTGAGGAAATATTTTGTTTTGAAATGATGATTGCTGATTTTTTACTTTCTCCCCCCAACTCATAGTTTGCACTCTAGATATGAAAACAGACCCAATGTGTAGCAGTCCAAAGTACTATCTTTAGACATAACTAAAACTGAACGTGTTAGATATCTCAGAATTAGGACCCAAACCACTGAGTGAAAAATTACCGAAAATTAGTAAACTCAAATCGCAAGTTCCAAATTCCAAGTCAGAGACAGCTGCTGAAAGCACATGACTATGACATTTGTTTCAAACAATTAAACAGGATTTACTCCTTAATTTGTGAGTACAGTCACTAGTAAAATAATGTCAATGCATTTATGTATCTATTGTAATATTGAACTGTAGCGTTCATTCTGTAGTCTGAGAACATTTGGATTCATACATTACTTACAAAGACAGGCACAAAAATTACAGAAAAAGCAAAACATACTACCATTAGTTTTAAATGTAATACATTGGAGATTGCACCTCTGCTGTAAAATTGTTAGTTCACATATGTAAATCTTTTATTATTCTTTTATAATATCTGGACAGAAGTTTGTCTAATCTAAGCATCTGATGTTCTGTCTATAGTAAATGGACAGTCTGCTGTTTTCATAAAATAATTCACTCTGTTGGTTTAGGCATCTGTCTTAAGGCAAGATGAAAAACTTTCAGAGGTGTATACCTGACCTCCGTTGTCCAAATTTTATTAGACATTGCCTTAGCCTGGACTGTGTTGCAGAGAAGGTGTCAGCGCAATTTCACATGAAGCCTGCATCACAATGTTTGCTTTGTCACTTTACAGAGACCGTATTCTTGATAGTGTGCTTAAAAACAATTTAAAAATTCAGAGAACCTAGGTAGATGCTCTTAAAGGTCTGAACAAGTGTTCATATGCAACACCCGAAGGGAGACACTACAGGGCAGCTGCAGAATTAGAACTTTCAGATAGAGGGGCTGAGAGGGAGACGGTAACTTCTGGGATTTGGAGGTTTCACATGCACTTATGGACAAAGTTGTTTGGGGTTTTCTATGTAATAAAGTATTGGGTTTATTTATGTAAGGCAACGCTCCCATGAGGAACTAATTATCCCAAAACTGTACAGATACTCACAATGGAAGCTCTCGGACAAACCAGAATTTCATTCTTAGATGATAATTATTATTTACATTCCACAGATTTAGTCACAAGGTAGGCTAAGGAATAGGTAGTGCCTGATTAATGTTTTTCAGGATCTCAGTGCTCACCATGGATGGCTAAACTCTGTCCATAACAATAGGCTTTTGTTATGTTTTTAACATTTCTGTGTTAAATTGCATTCAGCCCATAGTAACTGTGATCAGAAAATAAATCTGGGGTAGGTAAGAATTCAGAACATTAAACATGGACTTAATGACTGATGTTTTAGCGTACCATCCAAACACATCTAGTAATTTTTTTGAGATTATATATAAATATTTGAAAGTACCAGGTGATAAATAGGTGAGAGGCCTCTAGAAAAATAAGGTTTAAATTATATGGCTTATGGATTTGTCTTCCAAGTAGGAACTAAGCAGTGAATTGACAAAATGAGCATTTTACCAACATTCATGTTTGTATAAAATGAAACAGCAAAGTCACTGAAATTGGGAAAAGATCCCTGAAATCACTGACAGACTCCTGAGAAGACATGACCGCTTTTGATTACTGTTCAAAGTTAAAAACTAACAACCATAAAGTCTGGGTTTTTTTGTCACTTTTCTGCAAAAATCAATTCAAAGGTCTCAGGTATTATCCTCTGTAAGTTGCTGTACTCTTGCAATGAGCTGTGCTTTAACTCAATGAATTGAGCATCTTCTGGTCTCCGTTATTTTTCCACGTTCTAAATGATTTAACCTTGAACCAAAAAAGCATTTCTAATATTGTGTTTCATTAACATGGAATTAAAAAGTAATTCATGCTACTCTTGGTGTAATCTCTGCTCCAACCCCTGAATTAATCTGTTATGGAATACTGGGCAACTACTTGGCCTCTTCAGTCCTAACCCACCCTGAAACAACAGTGCTGAAGTGCATGTTATGGTCAGATCAGATTCACTGGGCAGATGATTTCAGATTGTTCCATTCTGTTTGCTGCCCAGAAACAGATTCCACCATGAGTTGTATAAATTCTTGACCTGACCAGGGCCTTTTATGAAACTGACAGGACTCTGTCAGTTTGTTCAATTCCATTATATGCTCAAAAGTAGTTTCCTTTCTTTTTACTCCATTTAAAAATGCAGAAACACTCTGCGGCCAACAGTTTTTCTGGAAATAGATTTTTTTCGTAAAATTTCTATATGTCTAAAAACGTTGTCTGCTGGTTTATTAGGAGCTGCTGGGCTACACAGCAGGTTTTAAGTTTCAACTGTCATTACACTTCACAGAACAACTTCCTTTTTTCTCATGGGTTGTACCAATAACCATTACCTATTATTTCAGTCTTTCAACTGTATGTGATCACCTCTTGAGCTATCCAAAAAATTCACTTTCCGCAAGTGTCAAAATCACACACAATCTCAGGACCTGAATTTTGCAGCTTTCTTTCACTGCCTGTGTCATTACATCAGCTTTTGATAGTCACTTCTGTTTCACAGCCCTGGTGATGATCCTATCCTGCCTCACCTTGCCATGCCCTTTGCAGAACACAATTATACTAATAACCCTCTGTGGCAGAGTGGCACCCAAACCATTATAAATTGCTCTGGCTGTTCATTTACCTCAAGACTTCGAGAACAAAATAGGAGGACTCATAGCTGCATGAATTGATGCTAAAAATGCCAAAAGTCCATGTAAGTTCCTATTTCCCAAACTTATTATGGACTGATTTGGGAAGAGGAGTGTAAAGCATTAGGTTACATATATTATGTAACTTCACTGTATAAACAAGTGAATAGTACTAATTTTTTGTTCTCTGTTTAGCAGAACAAAAATAAAATTATAAAATAGAAATACAACTGTTTTTGATGCACCCCTTCATTATGCCGTTGACAGTGCACTTAAAAGTAGTCTCAGTGTATGATATGTTCTACAGATCAGCACTATACAATCGTATGCATCGGCTGGAGATCAGACGAGATGACCAAGAGTTCCTTATAGGAATGAAATGAAATACTGTAGGAGCAGTATGCAAATGAAAAATCTTCAGCACCAAAACACTCAGCAGTTCTCTCAAGAATCTCTTTGGTATTCAACCCTCTAGAAGGCATGGTAAAAATTGTCTGTGCTCTAGAACTTGACAGTTAACTTAGACTAGGCATTACAGCAAGGGTATAAGTTGTTTACAAGAAATAGTCCAAGAAGTCAACTAAATACTGATGTTTTATGATGTATATGACCCCAAGTCATTGTTACAACGCAAATAAATGAAACAATATGCCAAAACACTTAATCTGGACCTAAACTTCTATGCAGTTGGTGGGTCAAGGTTAGAACCATGCCAACTTTTCTTGAAAAGGGATCCATGCCAGCACTCAGAAACCTTAGTGGAAAAGAATTATCAGTGATGCGAATGTTACTCCAGACATAAGACTATAAAGGCATTGTTAATAAGAAGATTCAGGTGGAAATTACACCTTTAATGACGTGTTTCAAGGATTTTTTCTTTGACTTCACCTTTTTATATTATTTATTTGTTTATTCGTTCATTCATTCATTTATTTATTGTGTTTGCATAGAACGGTATTGTTCTTCGTTGGTTTTGTAAGTGCTGCCTCGGGCTGATGCTGGGAGATGTTTCAACATCAAGGCTGGATAGATTCTGCTTTATGGACAGGGAGGGAATTGATGTTGCTTAACTGAATCATGCCACAGCTTTTATTAGTGTGCAATATCACAGCCATTCAGTTTTAGATTACTACACATAGGGTTACTCTATGAATAATTATAAATAATTATTCGGGAAACACTTGTTATCACAAAGATAGCATTATAGCTAAAGTCAGGTAGTACCATTCCTTTCACTGTCACTGCCAGTGTTCATTATTTTCTTTATAAATACTACACTTTTTGCTTTTGGAAGAAAAGTAAGACTTTTAATCTTTTTCACTATGCAAAACCAACGTGAGTTTAAATGTTACATCACTGCAACTGATACACTGCAGATACTATAGCATGCTATTCTGCCTTTGTTGTTGTTTTTTTTTAAATTCTTCTTTGTTTTTCTTCCAATGTTTCTTGAAGTTCATGGCAAACAGGCCTTCCAAACATTAGTGCAGTGAATAAATGCTTATTGTAAGTATAGGCCCAAACTTGCAAAATGTTTCAGTTACTTACCAGGTATTTATTTAAAATGTTCACAATTTAAAAAAAAGAAATCATAACATTGCATCCCACATTTGAGAAATGAGAATGCTTTTATTATGATATGACCACCCAGTAGACACATAGTTTGCTAGCTAGCAATTCAAAATGAAACAGAATATTTATATGTTCTTCATTAAGCAACTATCACTGCAAAGTAGAGTGATTTATTTTATTTTTTAAAGGGAGAAAAGGCATTTTAGGGAGTAATGTTTACTTAGAAGAATATAAGTACATCATGTAAAATAGATGATTCTAGCACTGTGTAATGTTATTATGTTTTTAAGTCAACAGCATTTATTAATTGACTAATCAAATTTGCTCAGGCTTTTAGCCTGAATTAAATATTTAAGGCCATAGAAAATGTCATGCCTCAAAAACTGTTTTTCGAGTGATAGGTGTGACGGGTATAACAATCAACATTCTGTTTTCCCTTTTATCTTTTCATTTTCCCTTTTCTTTCCTTTTCTTCTTGTTGAAACTAATACATTCTACAGGTAGAAATAAAGTTGTAAGACAAAATACTTTCTAAAGAAGAAAACAATCTACACACATCTCTTGTATTTTATTCTTAATCATTTCTCAATGGCAACTTAAATTAAAAAAGCAATTTGACAGACAGTAGTTTGAGTTACCAAAACTGTTGTCTTATTCATAGCAGAAAATCAGCTTGAATTTTTCCTTCCACTATTGTGGATTTCAAAAAAATTGACCTTTTTAATCAAAACCCATTTTTTACAGTTGGTTGGAGAAGAGAAAAGGTCAATGTTGTTTCATTATTTTTTATTTCCACTTTTTTTCATTAAAACCAACTACTGCTGTTTTTATAAACAGCTTAAGAGTCTGATGAAAAGTGATACCCATTAGTCATTCCTTTCCTTCCCACCTGTTCTTTTTAACCAAGTCTCTCCCAGTTAATACTAGATTTATATAGTAAATATTTAATTAACCATTATATTCATTGGTAAATATTCATATTTTATTTTAAAATGTCCCTAAATCTGACAGAAAAGACCCAAAATGATCATCTGCCATTGTTGAAGAAAGGTATTTTTTTGGCTATTCACCAATATTAATTTATTTGAGTTTCTTTCTTAATGATTTTTGCATTTGCTTCTTGACAAAAATTTTCTAATTTTGCTGGCAAAATTAGCACCTGTAGTTTTGATTGATGATCATGTTTTGGGAAGGCATTTGTAATTTATGTCATGTCCCGTAAGTGAGTACCTCATTGCCAGCCCAATATTTCTGTAATTTAAGACATATCACTTTTAATAACTACGTAAGTGTTGAGAACATGTAATAAATGCTTAGATACTTCCCTAATTACACTATTATAAATGCTTTAAACTGTGTTAATTTGAGATTTACATCAAATATCAAAAAGCAGGGATCCAGATTTGTACATGACTGCTGACTATGCTAGGAGAAAGAATATTTTTTATGCTGCAAGAAAGTAGTTGTGACTTCTGACAGTGGCTATGAGAGAAATATTGCTATTGCATCTGAAAGCACTTGACAGAGCTCTTCAGAGGGCAGTCCAGCTTCTATGAAAAGATGGGATATTAACTGAAGCCATCCATAGAGAAAAAAGGGGAAAAAATGCTCTGAGGCAAAAAAAAAAAAAAGTCTTTTACAGAAGTAAACCAAGGTTCTGAACCAGTAATATTTGATAAATCACTTGAGTGTGTTCAGAAAATATGATGATTCATTGATACCTTTTCTTTTACTTTGAGGAAGAGCAAGAGCATATGAAGGAAAATAAAATCTAATGGAGTATAATATGAGCTACTACATACAACTGTAGCAGATAGAAAACAAAGAAAAAGAATCCTTCTAGCTACAAAAAATGAAACTTATGTCTCAGCTCATGTATGTTGTTTCTGTCATTTGTCAGCATTCTGGAAAACTAGCCAACCAGTGACACAGTCAATTAAACAAAAGAAAAAGACAAACTGGGTTGGTAACTATGGGACCTATCAAAATGAAATGAATGAGTACCATCATGGCTTCTAAAAGTGTGTGCTTAGACATGCCAGCTAATTTATATTGGAAAGAATTCTTTACTGTAAGTAAGTTGTAAATTAATAGAAACTGGAGAAATAAAAGAGGCACCATTCTAGAAGGTGATTTAAAATTATTCTCTATATCTAGCAAAAATTATGACAGTGATGTCATAACAGATAAGGCAGATGTAGAAAAGAATAGAAAATTATAGTAATAATAGTACAAGTTTGTCCATTATGAGGCATCAGCATCTGAAATTGATTGCTTGGTTCTCATTTTATTTAAGAAAAAGTGGTAGGTGAAATGAAAATGTTTTGGAATCATGTGACAACCTGAATAGAGGCCTAGAGGCTCTCCAATACCTGAGACGCTTGAAATGTTTACCACAGAGAAAGAGAGATGCTCGTGCAGGCTGTATGTATTAGCAATTCATTGAAATCAGTTAGTCCTGATCCAACAGGAGTGGGTCAATAGGTAAAGTTTAATGGTTCTATGGTTCCTCGGGTTTCTGTTTTATGTGATTCATGGAGTTTACATCAGACAAAGCTGGATACTTGGGCCAAATGTCCCTTTACACTTTTACACAATTGGTTTGAAGTCCTCTGATGGAAATTCATCCTGCAAACCTTTGTTTGCTTGACAGCACACACTTCCTCATATCCGCTGAGAAATCACAGTGTCATTTCATCTGCTTCATCTGTTCTGCACAGGTTAGTGCAATTGTGTGTTCCCACCACCATCACCTTTGTAACCTTTATAGAACTAAAACCTCATTGCTATTCAGCCTCTTGCTGTTGCTAACCAGTGTTTCAAAAGGAGAGTGTATGGTGGCTGCTGCCCAACCCAAATGCCCTCTTCTAGTTTTATCAGTGTCCAAAGAAAAGAGTCAGAGTGGAGCTTTTATCCTTTGGCTGCAGCAACTAATTCAAGACACTAAGCTTTTTTATGCCAGCTCTGTTATACTTCCTTTAGTCTGAAAAGCAAAACAGTACTTGCCAGACCTGCCTTTCTAGTGATTTAACGGAGGTAGTGACCCAGCTGGCGTAGAAATGTTTGGCAGTGAGAGAGCAGTTGAAGTCCCCTGCTATGAACTGGTCTTTGGCATCTTCTTTACCAATTTCCAGAGCCTTTCCTGGTGCTTTCCTAGTGAATTTTGCAGTCCATGGCTCTTATGACTCAGTGGCAAGCCAGCTCAGAGTGAGCAATTCGATCACAGTCCAAGTGATGACCAAAGTCTCTGAGACGTCAGGGAAGCTGAAAGGGCACTTCCAGGCTCATAAATCATCTGAAGGCTGAAAGATGATGAACACAGTACTTGACCCTTTTATAAAGCACAAAAACCACTTCTGGTTGCCACAGGAGCTCACGACTTTTGTATTGGCATGTGTACAAAGTCTATGTCGATGTAGCCAGTGGCTGTGTGACTGTGACCCAGTTCACAGCCTGATGTCCCCACTGAGCAGTAGAGAGCATTTGGGGGTTTTTTTGTTTGTTTGTTTGGTTTGGTGGGGTTTTTTTGGTTTTTTTGTTTTTTTGTGGTGAGATTCCTCTTTAGCTTCTTCGCAAGGGAATATGTGCTGCTCTGCAAGCACTCTCTACAAAGCAAAGGCAGAAAATGGAGACAATTGTGGGATTCTCTTCAAAACTACTATTGCCTCATTTCAGATGGATCATGTGGAGAGGTCTATAAAGCTATAGAGGTTCAGAAATGATAGGTAAATCTTAATCTAGCTCTTCTAACCTTTTTCATTATACAATGAATAAAAGAAAATAAGTGAAAGTGGAAGGTAATAGGTTGAAAACTAATTGTCTTGACAAATAACTGAGGCTAAGAGTTTAGCAAGATTCAGTGAAGGATTAGACACATGTGGATAATAAGAACATTCATTGCTATTTCATATAGAAAAATTTTCTTTTTTTTAGACTGTAATTAAACCTTACAAATTTTATTAACAGATAGGAGTTAGGAAGAAAAAATGTCATGTCTTGGCAGATTGTTTCCACTACAGAGCTTATTTTTGCATATTCCATTCATGACTTTGCCACACATCACTGCCAGAGACAGGATACTGGGCTTCACTCGTTATGCATGCAGGGTGATAGAAGAGTTGATACTCCAACGTGCATTTCACTATGTCAAATGTTCTATTAATATTGAAACTTTTAATTACAAACTAAAGCAAACTTTGTTTATTATATATTGAGACATACAAAATTAAATGTGAACCTTGCTCTCAATATTCTGAAATAGTTTTTTATATGATTCCTCCCTCTTATTTCCCAGTTCTCTAAAGATCATATAAATTACTCTTATAGACAAATCAAAAAAGGGAAAAACAACTGCCATTTCCAATTCTGCAGAGATCACATTACTAGGGCATAAGGTTCTACCAAATGCTTTCCTGCAGCTTTAAAAATACATTTTTTTATCTGATATCTCTTGATTTCAGTTTGCAGGATTCTATAACATTAGAATTCTAGATACTTTTGAGTTTGCGTGCTGAAAACTATACTGTTAGTAGTTTATTTTCAGAAATTGGTTTGACTTAAGTAAAAATTTGCAAATAAATGTTATTAAATAGTCTCCCAGAAAGAGCAAATTAACGTAGTTAAATAGATTTAAGTTAGTCATAATTAGGGAATTTTTTTTAGAATGGAAGATATTATAATACATTCAATATTATTCTAGAAGTGTGCAACTTCTATACACCATTTTTAGCTTTCTATTCCTGAATGAAAGAGCACAACAGTATGAGAAAGAAGCTTCATCCTGACCTATGCAAGGAGTGAGGTACAAACAAATGACAGATGGCAAGCTATGCAGTAAAAAAAAAAGCAAGGAAGGAGAAACTCAGTCTGTCTTTTTCTTTTGTGGGAATATGAAATAAACCACAAATATTTAGGGGGGATTGAAAAAGAAATAAAATCATGCAGTGCTGTATTTAAGGTATTAATCTGAAGGAGAATTTTTCTGCTAGTTTTCATCATGAAAATCTGTTTTTAGGAATGTTGCACTGCTGTGAGCCCCAAAAGATCAGTCAGCATTCGTAATTCTGTTTAGGAATATATAAGGGTGAAGTCTTTGCTTCAGGATACAGACTATGTTGAGAGTGGACATCTTGTTTTGTGAAAGTCAAGTGAAGTTTTGGAGTTTGGAGCATGGATAGAATTTCAAGGATTTATGGCCTTTTTTTACATAACTACATAATTCTCAGTGAATCTTGCTCTTTGAACACTTGGGAATAAAACAATAAACAGATGTCCTGTGAGTTTTGTTAGTGCACTTCTACCTGGTAAGTCACTCTGCCTACTTACTCTATATGATCACTGCAAAGCATTTTCACTCATTAAAAGCATAGACGTGAATTCGGTGCAAATGAATATACATTACTGGAAAAGAGAATGTACAGATGACAAAAACACTGTTGTTTCATTTCCCACGAACTCTGGAATGTGAGAAATTGGTTGGACATTTCTGCTACTGAACTACACCAAAATGGCAAAAAGCAAAATCCTAATAGGTGACAAAACCCAGGAACACACAGTGAACCTACTTGTATTAAACAACTGGCTACAGATATATTAGCCACTGATACTAATTTCTGATCTGAGATTGTGAAATTGCTTAGCAAGTACCTTAATTAAAAAAGTGTGATGTCAAATTTGGACTGAAAGATTTATAAAAAATCATAATTTTGGCTTAAAAAGTACGGGGACCAATCAGGTCAGTTTTGGTTTTTTGTTTCTAGTGGGTTTTTTTTAACTAAAACCATAGGAAAATATGTACAGGTTTTATTATAAAAACCTACATAGGTATCAAAAGTCACACCTATCTTTAAATACTGACATCAAACAAGATATTTTTGCCTATAACATTAAGACTATAGCATTAAGGATCTCTAAGTAAGGCCCTTTAACTTTCAGGTTAGGTTAATAAATTGTGAACGTTGACTGTGTAACTCAGCTGTTGATTAATCCTGGAGTGGGACTCATTTAATTCAGCTTTTTAAAGGTTGTGCATCTGGTCTAAGCTTTTTAATCGGTGAAAAGAAGCGTCCCCTCAAAGGCTGATTATTTCCCTCCTAAAACAGTTTAAATTAAATACACTCTTGGTTACCTAGGTACTTTTTTAATCCTGAGGAACCTGCCTAGCATCATGCAAGAAACTATTGACATAGCAAGGATTGAAACAGATTTCCCTATTCTTCAGTTTTAGAATGTCCATATACTTTTAATAGGAGCTTTTTTTTTTTTTTTTTGGTACATGCTACTAGGCATATCTCTATATACTTAGATACAGAGAGATCCTTCTGAAACTCGTCTTAATTTAGTAAGGATTTACCATCTTTTTTTCCCTCCTCGTATTCAAACAGTTTTCAGTGCTTCTGTTTCATCATGCATACAAAGTCACTAAAAGTTGTTAGGATTTGGTTGGGGATTGAGGTTTGGGGGTTTTTTTGTGTGTGTTAGCTTTTTATGTTTTTAATTATATGAAAGGCACATTTTCAGAGTGGTGTGTTCCAGGACTAACTACTATGTTAGTTGGTATATAGGAATGTCCTTAAATGGACAGGCTTCATCATTAATAAAAAAAATCATATTAATTCAAACCTATGTTTTTGATATCTATCTGACCTGAACTTCTGTGCCACAAATTATTTATCTTTCACCAAAAAAAACCAAATCAATATTTTTGTAATAAATTCCACTTAGTAAGCTAAAAGTGCTCTGAAATAGAAAATAATACATAAATTTTAGCAGACCTTCAGACACCAGTACTTTTTCATGTTTAAAGATTTATCAAAAATGAATGACCCATATGCCAAGGTAATAAATGATGAGATTTCCTGAAATTCTTCAGCACCTTGTTATCTAGGTTTTGATTTGTACTTTCAGTACACTTTTGATACAATACTTCTAAGATAACATTTTTTCTTGAGTTAATTGTCGTAGTTTGAAATTAGAAAGGCCGTAATTCCGAAAGGTTTGTGACTTCTGTAGCCTCGGGGAGAATGTGAACTCACCCCAGAGCTACAAATAAGAGTTTAGAAATAGTTCAGCTGGGCTTGTCTGGGCTTGTCTGAGCTTTAGGAAAAGAAAACCAGTGAAAACAGGTTTCAAATTAAAGAGGTGGAACAAGATTGGTTTAATGTGCAAAGCAATGAAAACCCTAAATAAATCATTTAAATTTAAACAGGACCAATGATAAAAGAGAGACATAAGAGAGAGAAGAGATGTTAATAAATACATAAGTAAGTATATACATATAAATATATATTTTCTCCCGTTTATCCCACATCCCCCATTTAACAAACAAAGCCCCTGCCACGTGGTCACTGCCCAAGGTGGGGTGGGAGGTGGGTGGGGAGCAGGGGAGAAGGAAGAGTCACAGCCTCTTTAACCTCAGAGGTTTCAGTCCAAAAATGAACTGTCCAGGCAAACTTTCGTTAAAGTCTTTCCCTCTCACCCCTCATAGGAGATGGCTCAGCCTCTGCTGTTCCACAGTCCGTGGTCAGGGGTGTTGTGTGCATCTCTTAGGCAACGGTCAAGAGCTGCATCTGCTCCGGCAAGACAACTTTATCATGGGCTTACTGGGGACAGCCCTCTCTCTCATCCCTCGGTGGTGGATCTCTTGATACAGGGGTGGGGACTTGCCCCTTCCACTCCCTCAAGGAAATGGGAGACTTGAATGAAAAGAGTCTTTTACTGCCACGTGGAGGAACTGCTCTTTCTCTCTTGATGTGATCTCTCTTTCTTTGTCCTGGGCGGAAATCAAAGGTACACGCCAGGGAAAAGCCGCCGGCTTGGCTTTTTATACGTTTAGTCACAGAGGTGTTTGATTGACATGCCTTGGCTCCAATGAGAAGCCGAGAGGGTTGTGGCATCCCTTCCCCCACAAAAGTCATGAGAAAGTTTTCATGTGCTTAGGGGAAAGAGAAAGGAGACGGCAGGGGGAGCTTAGACCCACTGCCACCAGCTTCACCAATTACATTAATACAGGGGGAAATGATAATTTTCTTCTATTCCTGTTTGATTATCTACAAAACCAGCAATATATCTTATGCTTTAGAAAGAGTATAAGAAATCTAAATCCCTTCCCCTAAAGGTGTGTTGTGCTGTCTGTGTTGTAAAGCTACCATTGATCTTTATGATGATCCATAGGTGCTTTTGAGTATGTCATAAATTAACTGCAGTTTCAAGCTATTGGATATTTAGTTAACTAAAAGTGAATTTTAGTATGTATTGTGATTGTCTCATTAATTTTATACTCACTTATTTTCATTTATCTACTAATTTCTCTCTCTGGAATAAATATTATAATGATTAAATATCATGAGTAAGACGTGTCAGCAGCCTCTATTATTGGAGAATAATATGTGGTGACAGAAATAAAATTACAATGTGTAAGAAAATAACATAAATAATGCTAATGGACTTAATTAATCATAAATCTTAGTGAATACTTGGTGTTACCCCTTCTTAATCAAGATATTAAACTGTAAGTCTCCATCATCATCATTATCAAGAAGTAGCAGTGTTTATTGTTACTGTATTATGGTCACTGCAAAAAAGGGAAAGGATGTAATTGTCTCTCTGATGAAATTTCTCCCCAAACTGGGGCAAAAAAAGCACAGAAACTCTTAAACAGCATAGCAGTAAATGAACCCATCAACAAAATTAACAACTTTGTTAACTAGAGTTTAGTTTGGCCAAAGAAGGGTGAAAGGAGAAGAAAAAGAATAGTTTACTGTACCCAACTATGACTCTTTTCCTGTTTGTTCCCATTTCATGAAAGCTGCTCAGGATCTAAGTGCAAAACCAGGAGCTTAGACTGGACGTGCTTTGGGAAACTGCTTTCTATGAGTCAAGGTTCCATTATGCTTTTTGTTGCAGTGTAATCTGCAGTTAATTGCAGCATCAAATGTGATGTATGTCTCTTGGAAGAAGGGCACATCACAAAGAAACACAGAGTAAAGGAACGAAGCTGAATGAGTCAGTGAAAAGAGGAAAGAGCTCACAGATATCAGAATGTGGTCATCATATGGCCTCTAACTGAGAACTTATTTAAGAGAGAAGAGAAATGCCAATCAGTAAATGTAACCGATATTCCTAATAATAGTAAGGATTATCTCTAAATGCATATCTGCAATTTTGATTTTTATTCTACAGAATATGTTCAAAAGACAGAGAGTATATGTCAATTTAAAATAGATTTTGGAAGTTCTCGTCTTTTGCTAACATAAGCACTATTACCTAGTACAATGTATATATGTAAAAATATTTTTATGCGTATATATTTATATATGTACATATAAAAAAAATCAAAATTTTCAGATTAAACTGAACCTGAATTTCTGCACTGTTGCCTCCAGAACAGAAAATATCACAGAATTTTGGATTGCAACATTATGCAGAATGTTCTCTGCCTGCCAACTCATAATAGATAGATTGGCAAAATATAGTCAGTAGCGTTAGCTTATGAAACAAAAAACCCTTCTGAAAACACATTTCAGACAATCAAAACCAAATTTTGTTTGTGTTTCTCTCCCATGTAGAGCAATTCCTGAAGACTAAATCCTAAAATAACCATAGATTTTATGTATCTTACATCTTTTGACTTTCTTCAGAGGCCTGGCAAGTCGTACCTGCATAAAGCATTCTGGTTTTTGCTTTTGTTTTTCTTTTGCTATATGATACATCCTGAGAAATGCATACATCAGGAAAAATTCCTATAGTGATTGCACAGACCATTATCATCACTTAATATATAACTCTTTTTATGCTGAAACATAAAAATTGGATATTAATTTCCTTTCTTCACTTGTCTTTGGGGAAAAAAAAAGATATTGGAAAACTTTAAAAAGCATTTCAAAACACGGTTTTGATACCTTTATGTAGATCTGCATGCATTTAAAATACAGAACTTCTTGTTTTGGCTTTTGGTATAATGTTGTGACTTACAGTTGCTAGGAAATAGAAAGCTCAAAATCAAAACTCAAGAACTGCACGGGCTGTTTTGCAAAAATTTTTCAGATCTTACTTTCTGATTTTTCTGTCTTTAATGATTGACAAAGACATCTTTCAGATGTGGAACATACTAGCCCTCATATATATATTGAATTCATTATAGGAAGCATAAACATAAAATTGCATACCTGTATTTTAATTCTATAGTCAATGCTATTAAATACACTGATTTGTTTTTCCCCTATTTAGCGATCAAAGAAGAGGAAGATGTCAAATCGTTGCAACAGGTCATGATACCAAGAGTAGTTATTTTGTGTGAACGTGATGAGACTCCATCATAGCGATATTGTTATCAAGTCAAGATAAGGATCAATAGTAAATCCCAACTACTAGCATGCTGGAGAACATCCAAGCAAACAAGCAAACACAAAGTCTAAGCTTTTGCAAAACAAAGAATGAATTCCATTTGAAACACACACACCTGTATTCAAGTATGGCTCTGCCTTTCAGCATGACTCTTTTATTTACCTGCTGGATAAGGATCATGTAAACTAAAAACACTTACAAATCTGGGAAACTGCTAATTATTCAGTGTGGTCTGCTTGCTGTAGGGTCTAAAAATAATGATCTATGAGGAAAGGAACCGTGGTTGTTTAGTCTGGAGAAGAGATGGAACATGGACATAGTAACAGCGGGTGCAAAGAAGAAAAAAGAATCCACTGCCCATGAACCCCTCTGAACAGGATAAGCAACAGCGGCCAGACTTGTGCCAAGGAAGATTTTTAATATAACAAAATATTTCTAGGAGTAAGAACAGTCAAGCGTTTTAAGGTACAGTCCAAGGGAGCCCCTACAATTTTTTTCTCTCAGAAACCTCTAAGAGCAAATTAGGCAAGTGTCAGCTCCCTCCAGATGTCTCATACAGTTCTATAATAAAAGTTCTGAGTACTATATAGTTATGTTACCTATTATAAGAGTTTCACCTTGACCTATTTGTTCATAGATGCATGTTGATACCAGATAAGTAGTTTCTAACTGTCTGCAACTTCGGTGAATATTGCTTGTGACCAATGCTGGCAAAAGCAGAAATGATTGACCGTCACAAACATAACACAGTGACATGTTTTAATCTGTTCTGAATTTCTATTACAATTCCTTTTTTATTATTTTGTTCCATTTACTTAGGCTCAGTAGACAATGGCTTTCTGGAATAAAATCGTACACAATTGCTATGACTCGTAAAGAATGTGAATAAACTGAACTTTTGTCAGGAGTAGAAGCAGTATTTGCTAAGCTTCACTGAAATTCTGTTCAAATTAAACAGAGATTGTTGGAACTGACCTTTCTCTTCCTATGAAAGTAAATTGTTCAAATAGATTAAAATCAGACTGGTAAATCCTCAAGGTCAAAATATGTCTTTGATTCACACAATATTTCAGCCAATGTGTGACTGTTAGAAAAAAAAACAAACTAAAAAACTGGCAAACAACAAACCACTACTAAAACCCCCCACAGAATGAGTTTCCTTGTTAAAAAATGTATGAATGCTCTTTTCTTTTAAATCTGTGCACTCGCTTTTTTTAATCATAACTGTAGTGAAATAAAATGTGATTAATTCATTATTCAATTGCTCAGTGTTTAAAACTGTAGTATTTATCTTTAGATATTAAAATGTTTTACCAAAAGAAAATTAAGTGTAGGTTCCATAGCTCAAGACATAACATCATTTCTCTAACAACAACAAAAAAATTTACTTTTCAAAGTACAGAGATATTTCTTCTCACATAGTATTAAAACGTACAGAGCTAGGCTATCATTTGTATTCCACATAAGGGATTACAAAAGGAAAATTGAACCCTGAATAAGACCAATTTCATTAAAAAATCTAGTATGATTATGCTCAGTATGGCACTAGAAACAGGAATGATCAAATATACTTTTCCTCTGAAGCCAATGTCTAATTCAAATTGTAATAGATTTAAATATAACTCTCTAAGGACACATCTATAAAATACGCTAAAGATAGACACAAGCCAGACTTCAGCACAACTCACTGTAAATTCATCCTCCTCGAATTACCTTGGAAAAGTTCTGGTACTTGATGGAGATGAAAGCAGCCCACAGCCTGCATTTCAGCTTGTCCACAACCACTGGGCTCAAGAACCTTGGCATCAGTTAATAAATTATAATAAAAATTGAGGAATAAATTGAGTCAGAGGAACTACCAGTGATTGGATCTGAGGATACTCTGAGAAACATCAGGACTGAGAGGTGTGGGTGTGTAAGTTGATTTGAAATGATACTATAGATAAATCAGATGCAGATCAGGTGATACTTACTCATACCACATGCTCTGGTGCCCCTGCTCTGTCAAACAACAGAGACATCTTGATACGCACTAATGTTAAGCCCACCGAAGTCAAGGAAAAACAAACTGAGCAACCAGAGGAAGATTAGATCCTACTGGCTATCATGATCTTCTGACCACACTTGTGCCAGATACTAATATGAAATTGAACATACCAGAAAACAGGTCAGTCAAAGGCTATAAAATGTATTTGCATTGTAAATCTTGGTAGGTATTGTCAATCTTCTTAAAAAACAGTGCTAATTGGAAACAGAGTCTCTTTGTATTGAAATCCCTATAAATTATAGCGGAGTTGAAACATTAAATCTTGATAGTGAGTTTTGCTCCAAATTTCAAAAACTTGGTGGTAATTCTGGGACTCTCCAGTTCAGCATGTTCTTCAAGAGAGGCAACATATGGAAGTGTGTGGATTCCAGAGAGAAAGGAATTGGCACTAGAGTGGAGCAATGGCAGATTTCTGATGTGTACGCCCTGAGCTGCAGGGTCGCACGTCACCCTTCACCTTTTGCCCAGCTCTGGAGTTCTCTTAATTCTTTCTTTGCCCAGAGTTTCTGGGATTTGGACATATTGCTCAAAGCTTTCTTCAGCTCTTGAGTCATCTATTAAAATTTAGTACCTAGTTCTAAGCTTCTTCTTGTTTTATTCCATTCCCAGCAAATTAACTTTTGTTGAAATGCAATCTACCTTGCATTTATTTCTAGGTCTTTGTTATACTTTGGAAAAAAATAAGAAATTTCAGTGCTATCAGTGTTTCACCGTCAATAACAAATCAATGGTATCTTATGTACTCTTAAATGTTAAAGGTCTCACATTTATAATGTGCTGAAAGTTCATCTAAGAATATACAAGCATGCCTACAAGCAAATGTACTATTTTAAATATGTGATATGAGTATTTAAATAGTTATCATACAAAAAACATAGCATAAGGGCTGCATCTTAAGCAGGCAGTAGAATACTTCTTGTAAGTCTTTTCATCCTTGTATATAAGGAGAATAGTGACAATGCCTCAGTCACAAAAATTAATACAGTAAAGTAACATTTAGGTACTTAATATGTAGTTTAAGTAGCGTGCACCCAAGAGATGACAAAATCTTCTAATAAGTATTTATATGTATATGAATAAATGCACAACGCATTAATTCTCATTTTGGGGTCAGAGAGACATCTACATTTTCAGCACATCACTAAAGTTCACAGACACTTGCCCACTGGTACTAGGCTCGTTACTAATATGATTGCTTCTGTTTGTACCTTCTGTGCTCTGTCCCTGATGAAAAGAAGGGCAACTACTTACGGTGGGTTGATCTTAGCCAGGTGCCAGGCAGCCAGAAAAAATGAGACCCAGGGATGGAACATCTGATTTCAGCAGCATCCTTGGAAGCAAGTACAGAGAACGTCAGGGGCATTGAAAATGAAGCAGGGAGGACACAATGTTGAGAACACCAGGAGGAGAGAAGATAAGGAGGTGCTAACATCTAAGCATTAAGTGAAACCACATGTCACAGGTTAGGGTTGGGCTGGCCACTAGACAAATGACAGATGCTCTCTATGAACCCCTCTCCCTCTTCAAAGGGGAAGAGAAAGGGAATAAGGGAGAGAGACTTATGGATTGGAAAAGAAAACTGTAACTGTTTTAATGAAAATAATAATAATAGAATTACATATACACAAATATATACAATACCAATACCACCCCCCCAGCCCCGCCCCTCCCCCCACCTCCAATGGCAATCACGTCACCATCACCAGTGATGCTGTGGGCAGGCGCTGGGCAAGTCCCAAGCTGGATTTGGCAGCAGATGGGAACCAGATTCAGGAGCTGGATTCTGGAACTGGATTAGTATTAGAAACCCTGATAATGATGCTTATACTCTAGATTTGTATTACTTAGCATGAAAGTAATGTGAGTTAAACATAAACTCAATATATGGATGTTTTTACTTAATTTTCTTGGTGACAATCTGAAATATGACAAGTATCACAGACAAGGATGATCTACTTCCTTTGAAATAGGATCTAAAAGTTGAATCTTCAATTATCCGTAGTGCTAAAGGTGTTCATACAGTTCAAAAAAATCCATTCGTGTGAAAACTAGCAAATAATTAATTTTATTTTCATTTTCTTCCCCACCCCGTTAGTATCCATTCACACATCAATCTCTTATCCTTCAACTTATCCTTTTCTGGAATCTCTCCCGCTCTTTATTATTTTCATGGCCAAATGTAGTGTTTTCTCCTCCTTCCAGATTCCTCGCTCTCCAGTCCTTATTTAGTCTATTACCATTTTTCTCCCAAAGTCTTGCTTTTGATGCTGATCAGACAAGACTAGTGCCTGGAATCACACAATCCGCTGCCTCTGAACAATTGATGGGCAATAGGAAAGGAGCTCCCTGGCTCAATTACTTCCAGGTATTAAAGGATCTAGATGAGCCATGGTCAGGCATGACCAGGTTGCTTGGGCTTTGACACTTGCCTTCCCTGAAGCCTGCAGTTCTGAGTCAGGAAAAACTGCTGAAAATGAGCTTTAACTCAAAAGACAGTGCCAGCTTTTTAAAACTAAACCTCTCAGGAATCACTGGAATCTTGTCTTAGGTCTCAGCATTTGTGTGTGTGCACACGCATGTGCTTATGCATGACTAAATTTGTAAAACATTATTACACTCCCTATTGAAATATTCTGCTTCTATATTATGGATATACATTTCCCAGAAACCATGTTTTCTGCTGAAGTCATTATTTGCATTATCAGCTTACACTTACAAAGAAACAGTTTTAAACCCATGTACTTATTGTCATTTGGTTGGGTTTCTTTACTTCATTTAATTAAGGCTTGTTGTGGTTTAGGATTTCGGCTCCAGGGCAAGGACGGGGCACTGTTCCCCACCAGCACCTTGTTGTTTAGGTGGGAAAGGAAGTTTTGTTGCCTTGGCTCCAATTTCATGCCCGCCCCTGGAGCCAAGCCATGTTGATCAATGCTTCTTGGAATAACACTATAAAAAGCCGCAAACATGTTGCTTCTTTGGGTCACACACTTTTTGGTTCAGAAGGAGAAGGATGAAAAGAGAGAACTTGTGAAGCAGTCACCTCAGCACCAGGACATGTAAAGATCTTCCACACAGCAGTTAGACTTTTTATTTTGCTGATTACTGTCAGGGGGTGGAAAGAAGGCGTCATCGAGAGACAGAAAAAACAAACCTGGAAGTCCCCACAACTCTGCACAGAGAGTGACCGCTGGCGAGGGACGAGAAAAAGGGTCAAAGTGCCAAGAATGAAGGTCCTACTGGAATGCGGGGAAGAACTCAGAACATCCCCAGAGACTCTGTGACTCCTAAGCTCTGCAGCCGGGGAGAGAGACCGAGAATGTCCCCTGGAAACCCGGTGACTCTTCAGTTTTGCAGCCGGGCCGAGCACAGCACTGGAGCCGTCAGCCCGGTGGATGCACACCCTAGAGAGAGGCTACACATTGCAGAGGAAGTTTGTCCCAAAAAGTTCAACTTGGAACTTAAGTGCAAGAGGTTAAAAGGACTGCGCTTTTCCCTTCCCTCCCAACCCTTCTCCAGCACCAACTGCATGTGAGAGTTCATAGTAAGTGGGGAGGGGTAGTATGGAGGGAGAGGTATATGTATTTATGTATTTATTTATTTATGTATTCATGTATTCATGTACTTATGTATTTAATATCACTGTTGTCTCTCTTTCTCTCCTACCTGAATTTAAGTGATGATTTGTGGTTCTCATTGTTTTTGAATTAAATTAAATTTTTGTTCCCCCTATTCAAGCCTGCTGCTTCTTTACTCGTGGCCATAAGTGGCGTGTTAAGTTCCCATTCATTCCCAGCTCAAACACTTTAGTTTCTTTAGTTTACTTCTCAGGGGAGATAAACCTTTCCTGAGTGCAAATTGTCGCTTTTTGCTGCCTTTCGGTTCTTTCAAACTGCAACAAGGCTTTTGACCGTGGCAAAATTATTGGTCCTGAACTCATCCGTGAGAGTGCCTGAAAAGGCTGCATGAAATGGTTGATGTGAGGTGTTGCTAACTAAGCCTCTAAGCAAAGCACTATTATTGTACAATGTTTCTGTAGTTACATGAAGTTCTGAATTTGATGCAGGAGACATTCAAATCTATAAAGCAGAAGAGGATTTAAAGACTGCTTAGTGGAAGAATGCAAGGAAGCTGGCACAGTGTATTACTACCCTCCTCGCTGTATTTTTACTCACAGGTTCACCCTTAATAATGATGATCTTTCACATCTCTGATGGGCTGTTTACAGCAAAGATTTAACATTAAAAAACAACAAACAACCATGTTGTAGTCTTTTATAGATATCCTTGATAATTAAACCTGCACAAGACAAATACACGCATGGGGCTACTTTTGTTTTTCTGTCACTCTCACATCAACTCATGAAGAAGAGGAACTGTCATGCTTGGTCGCTGTAGGAAGCCTGCAACTCCCACAGCTGAGGCATTTATTTATGCGGCAAGGAACTCAAGAATTAGGGATATCCCTGCCAGATGATCCATCCCAGGGGTTAGAAACAGACAAAGCAATTCAGCTGCCTACAGAAAATACAGGAATGTGTAAGTATATTGGATGATTACATGGGATCAGGAAGAAGATCCTAAACACAAAATGCAGTATAATGGAAAATAGGAGTTGAATAACATTTTGTTGCCACTGGTTTTTTTTTCTGTTAGACTGTGGAAATTAACTGAGATAAGATAACTTGTGCTTTGCTTGTCTCTGAAGTGTTAATTTGTTGAAACACATTTTCTCCACTATTCTATTATTCTTTTCAGCAGCAACAAAGGAACATTATGCTCTTCCTTACTTTTTGAGTATGGTCAGCTCCCTATTTTGGATAAAGAATAATATTTTCAGTTATAAAGAAACTGATTATATGCATGTGAAAACTCTGTTGTATAAAATTGGTATTTAGAGAAAAAATTACTCCAGACTTAACATACACGAACAGTAGGAGTAAAGTTGAAGTTAGATGACACTTTATGGGTCAATAATATAGCTTAGTTCCTAGACAATTTTATATAAGACATAAGCGTTGGGGAATGGGAGATACTTTGCTTCTACGTCAATCTCTGAGCCTATTATTGTTAAAGAGAGTGCTTCTAGCCTGGGGGACCTCATAGTTGCCCATCACACACTCAGCTATTTGGGCTCTCAGGATGTGAACTGGATTTGTAAAAGAAGGTAGTTGCTTTTTGAGAAATAATTCTTACCAGTGTTTCAGCCTAAACCCTTTTAATATCTCTTCTTGCATAGAAGTATGATTTCAGGTTGTTCTGGTTTTGGTTTTTTTTTTTTTTTGACTAACTCATATTGCCTATTTAAAACAAAAAGTGAGAGTTTATTGTATTGTACTGTATTATCTTATGTAGAAACAATTAGCAATATAGTAGCTGAAGTCATGGGCCAACTGAACATAACAGTGAATTATGACCTAGAATTGTATTATGATTTTTTTTTTAAAAGTTGATGAATATCAAAACACCTTAATTATCTGAAATGAAGTATATGCTAATGTACCAAAACATTCATGAGAGCATCTGTAACAGCATATCTCTGCTAGGTATATTTTCCCTGACAACTAGTAAACGAAGATCATAAAGAATTGAGATCAAAGAGAAAAGGTATTTCTATGATACAACATCTCCTTTCATTAAACCATTTCAAATGTAATGCTTATAATTATATTTGCATATCATGACTAAAGAGCAAGATTCATAAATGTTGTGAGCCAGAGAAAATTCCTGAAGTAAAGAAGTTATTTTGATTTACATCAGCTAAATTTGGACCGGAGGTGCAGTCTGCAGAAATCATCGATGACTTTCATCCTAGCCTCTTAACTATTACATATTTTATTGTACTAATGCTTCTTACGGTAACTACAGTATTAAATTAAACTTTTAACATTATGATCCGTACATAGCATGAAATCTTGTGTATATAAATCAGGAAACTAAACTGGAAGTTTAACAGGAAGATTTATATAACCACATACTAAATCAGTACTCTAAAGTTTAAGATTTTTAAGTAAGTTTTATATGCAGCATACATAAATCAGAGCAATATACCTGATTCTGAAAGTTAATGTGCATAAATCAAAATTCTGATAGTATATATTAATGAATCATGGAAAATAGATTATACTTAGAAAGTGGTTTTTTATGTGGCAATTTTCAGTTTTATTACACAGCAGACACTAACTTTTGAGAGGCTTGCTTTAAGCAGTTCTTTCTCTTTTACATTTTTGATATAACAAAAATACACTCTGTGGTCATCATTCAATCAAAGAAACTAAGAGTCAAAAAATTAAAACACCAGATATGGATCAATTGTTTGATACACCTAGATTTGCAACTAACGTAAAATCAAGGATGTACAGCAACTGAAGATCAAGTACGTAGCGCACTGATCTGTATACAGTCACTTTCGCTATAGTTTCCTTTTAGCTAGGTAATTTTAAAAGCTTAGAAACATCTAGGTAGAAAATGAATTGACTGAGGTTCAGTCAGTGTTCAGTACTGTGTTTAGTGCTATCATTATTTCTGCCATTCACAAATCTTTCCCATAGCATGAGACAGGGAGCAAAATTATGATCATTTCTCTGACCACTGAGAATTAACTTCACTGCAATCTTTTTGGGTGGAATAATTATCTGCACCTAAGTTAGAAGACAGTTTAATATTTATTTCAGAGATAACATCCTTTAGGACAACATATTATTGGTTTTATTAGAGATTAATACTATCATACCAGACAGAACAGAAGCCAGTAATGATCAGCTATGCAGCCTTGTCACTGAAGTAAGCTGCTTCATCATCATCCACTCCAAGGACACTTCCCTTCCATTCATTGTTCTAACTTCTTTACTCTGACCTTCACACATGCATCCTTCAACTCTTTCTCAATTTGACAATATCAATCCAGCCAAAATTCTCACATTAGATAACTCTACAACCCCTCTGTTTCCTTCTACCTTGCTTTTAAACTATTATTCACACTTACTTATAATACACAATTGTTAAACCCAGTTCAGGCTCCTAAAACAGCAATTGTATGTCATTCCATGAGCCTATGTGGGAAAGATACTGCTACTTGTGATTTTTTGTAGATTGTTGCCCTCATCCATGATGTAGTGAGCTTCACAAAAAAGTTTTGCATTCACTGTATCCTGTGAGAATGAGGTTACAGAAAGTGTAGCAAAGCTTGTTGCACAAGAATCTTCAGTCCCTATGACAACTTTGTTCACCTTAACAAAAAGGAATGTCAGCAACTGAGCTTTGTTTCTGAAAAACATGACAGTCAACATGTTTTAGTTCTGAGTGTCACTTGTTAACAGCTATGTTCTTTCCACCTTCCTGCATCTCTTGTTCGGTATTTCCTTCCTTAATGTGAAAAAATTAAAATCCTGCAGTGTTTACAGAGAAATTTCAGTAGAAAACCAAATAGTGATCCAGTATAAACTGAAGAGATTTGGGGTAGTTATTTGTAACCCCAAAAATTGTTGATTACTGTGTGAGCTAGGTAGCTACATAGTTTTGCAGATCTAGTCCTTGGTCCTCAGTGGAAAGCAGACACGTGGTACTTTTTACAGATGGATCATACTAACTGTGCATCTGTGAATGAGTGTCACAGAGGTATTTCAGGTTCCTTTTGCCAGCTGACAAATAGAAATCACGCGCAGATGTTTCAGCAGGAAGAGGGAGAAGAGAGTGAGAGAAGTCAATTCTCAAGGAATAAATGGAGCCAGCCTAACTCCCTGGTGTATGGGTTAGAAAGGCAGGCATATGCATAACTGGGGAACTTTTCCAGACTCGTTTAAAAAGATATGATGAGCTCAATATTGGCTACAGGAAGCTGAATCCTTCTGTGTATAATGTTGGAGCTTGCAGCAGCAGAGGTGAATTCACAGAGCACAGAGAATAGGAACAGCTTACACAAGAGATTTTTATTATACATAATTTCTCATTCTCCCTAAACCTTCAAGATAGGAGTGTATTGCTAAAAAGCAGGGGGAAAGGTGCATGATTACGTGACTTGTTTTCATTTCCATTATTCTTCTGTCTTTCCATTGCATGAAATCAAATTGTGAAACTGCAAAAGAAAAGCAATAAATATTGAATTCATAAAAGTGGTTCACCTGTTTTCACGATGAGAGACGAAAAAGTAGTGTATATATGGATATTCACACATACATAAAATCTGAAAAAAAAACAGTAAAACACATTAAATAAATATTTTCAGCATTGACAGTCAAGAATTTTGTTGTCTCTTTAAAGAAGAAACAGTGGAACATGTCTATATTTTTTACTTACTGAAAGAGAATTAGGAAGAATTCACTAGTTCACTCAGTACTTCATTTTACATGTGGGGGGAATCATTCTTTTTAAACTACTCTTTCATATTCAGTGCAGCAATACAATTCCTTTAGCAAGTGAGCAAAAAGGAAATGAGAGAAGAAGGGAGTCAGAGAGACGCCATCATTTCTCCACAGCGGTCACATGAGCCTGCTGAACTAGCTGATGTTTCCTAGGACACCTTGAGTCCTTCCCTATGGCACAGAAATATTTCTCTTAATAAGGGGAAAAGTAGTACGCACTCATGGAGGAGTGGGTGCAAATGTTAAATCTATATTAATTAATTTTCATGGTATCTGTGTGCCTGTATCTACTAACTCCCCAACACTGTTGAGCTGTCTTTCATATTTAAGTCTTATAGAATCAGCACAGGACTCTACTCTCATACCACCTTTCCAAGCCTTCCTTAGCAAAGGCTGTGTGACCTCTGTGCAAGTTCTTGGTAATCCATGTGCACTCATACATTCATCTCCCATATTTAGCCTTCTAACAGTAACTGTGGAACATCTAGGCAACATTGAAGTATGTTCAGGAGACCACCTCTACAGACCCATTCTGAGAAAAAATTGTCATTGACTAAGTTGAAGGTATCGACTGTTAAAATTAAAGCACATCTGGGTAAGTAAGATAAATTCCTAGCAACTTCTTGTTGTATGAACAGGTCAACAGAATTTCCCTGCAAGCTGTCATCACAGTAGAAGTTACAGTCTTGCGATGGAGGATATTAGTAGATGAGAAACATGCAATGCACAGAAGAACAACCCTACAGACAGCTATCTCTTGAGCCACCTTTGTCTGATTTTCCTATAAAATTCTGATTATTTAATACATATTCAGTGCCACATCAGCTATTTACTCCTTTTTGGAAAAAAAGGTATGTAAATTTCATTTTGTTTTCCCCACTTATTTTAAAGGTGATACCAAGTCAAGTGGATTAACCTCTATTATCACATAATTATTTGTATCATAACTTTCTTTGGCTTATTTACTTTTTTTGATTTGCCAATGAAGTAGCTCTTCCAATTAATTAAATTAATGTGAATAGGAGAGAAGCAATGAAACAGCAACATGTGCAGCATGTTATTGTTTAACCACAGATTTTTAGTGACTGGGCTACAGTCCACCAATTTAGAGCTCTAATCTGCCTGTGCTAGCATGATATGAAAGTTTGCTTCTCCACACAAAATAAATTGAACACAGTTGCACTTCCTTTTACATGTGAAAAAAGTATTCTTTAGGGTTTGTATGGATATTACCCACACTGAAAATCAAAAAAAAAATACAAAGATATATAGAGATGATAAAATATCTTTATAAAATACAATAACTGTAAGGTGTACGAGGTTTCATGCATATGGATGACAAAGACCTATCTATGACTGTAAAAAATATAAAGCATTTTTTTTTAGATTTTTGTAGGTTTTTCTCTCCAAAATTTTGTAGCCTTCTAATAGTTCTACTTCTTTTCTTGAACAAACACAGTTAATTTAGTGATCAATTTTTTTACAGTCAGTTTTAACTCCTTGTTTTAATTTTAACCCTTTTTTTTTTTTTTCCTTAACTCAAGAAGTTTTACCTAAGTTTTACCTTCTCCAGGCTGGACAACTCCAGCTTTCTCAGCCTTTCCTTATATGACAGACGCTCCACGCCCTGAACCATCTTTATGGCCTTTTGCTGGACTCACTCCAGTATGTTCATGTCTCATAGTGCAGAGCCCAGCAGTGAATACAGATCTCCAGATGTGTCTCACCAGCACTGAGGAGAAGGATCACCTCTCTCAGCCTGCTGGTGATGCACTGCCAGGACATTGATGGCCTTCCCGGCTACAAGGTGAGCATGACAGATCTGACACTCTCTTCAAGGCCAATGTGACCCAGCTCCCACTTCCAGCCCTTTGAATCTGCCTCCACTGTCCCACTATTCCCATTTCCCTGGTCCAGCCAAGTGCAGAAATTAAAACAGCATGTCCAGAGCAGTTTGCATGTTTGTTGAAGTTATAGAAATATTGTAATGAATGCAAGTCTAATGCTAAACAAAGCATGTTGGGGGACACAGTCTTCTGCAGAACCCAGCCGTGTTCAAGGCAAATCCTGGAGCATGCTGATCCCCCCTGAGAACAAAGTTTTGTTACTACAGATCTTTCAGACAAACTGAAACAACACAGTATTGAACAGTATGCACGGCAATTAACGGTGCAGCAAACATCAGCTGGTATTTCAACCAGTCCCCTGCGGCTTCAGATTTGGCAGCATCTGGACAAATCTTATTTGTACATTAGTTTTTTGCTCTTTGGGGCACTGTTTGATATTCTTGTGATGTTTATACTGTGGAATTATTTGTGCTATGCTCTTGTGGAGAATGGGGACTCCAACACTTAGTCAACTTTTAGTAATACATTTATAAACATCAGAATATGATGAGATTTATGCCTCAGGAAATGAAATATGCTTGGAATCTGGCTACTGTGATGAAAATAAATGAAAAATGTGGTTCTAGTGAATAGTTATTTACTAAAAGAAAAACACAGTAAGTAGACGTGTTTCTTTCACTTTAATCAGTACCTATTATCTAATAGACTCACTGCTTTCTTCTTTAGTCACTGTATATGTAAAAGCACGTTTACAGGTACAATCGAGCTCTGTTAAAGGAACACCACTGTTTATGCCCTGCATTCTTGATGTGTTTCCCCCGCTCAACCTTAGGGTTGATACTTCAGTGTAATGGTGATCAATACACAGAATCAAGACTCAAACTACCTTCTACCTTGGTCAAACTCCCTTCAACCCCAGAAAAGATGAGAAGTGAAAGAGAAGAGTATCAAAAAAGTGAAAGACTGTAACTTTCAGACCAGACCTTAACAGGCATGAGGAGTGGGCCCATGTGGACCTCATGAAGTTCAACAAGGCCACATGCAAGGTTCTGCATCTGGGTCAGGGTAATGCCCAGTATCAGCAGAGACTGGGGGATGAAAAATTGGATATGAGCCAGCAGTGTGTGCTTGCAGCCCAGAAAGCCAATTATATCCTGGACTGTATAAAAAGAAGCATAGCCAGCAGGTCAGGAAAGGTGATTTGCCACCTCTGCTCTTGTGAGACCCCACCTGGGGTGCCGCATCCAGCTCAGGGTCTCCCACTACAAGAAAGTCATGAACCTGTTAGAGGGACACCACAGCAAGGCCGTGAAAACAATCAGAGAAATAGAACACCTCTGCTATGATGAAAGGCTGAGAGAGTTGTTGAGCCTGGAGAAGGCTCCAGGGACACCTTATTGTGGCCTTTCAATATATAAAAAGGGCTTATAAGAAAGGTGGAGAAAGACTTTACCAAGGCTTGTAGTGACAGGACAAGGGGTAAGAGTTTTAACCTAAAAAAAGGCTAGATATAAAGGTGTGAGAGGGTAGATATAAGGAAGAAATTCTTTACAATGAAGAAGGTGAGGGACTGGAACAGATTTCCCAGGGAAGCGGTAGATGCCCTATCCCTGGAAGTGTTCAAGGTGAAGTTGGACGGATCTTTGAGTAGCCTAATCTAGTGAAAGATGTCCCTTTCCATGGTAGGTGGGTTTGACTACATGACCTTTAAAGGTCCCTTCCAAACCAAACCATTCTATGATTTTGTGATCCTAGGTCTAGCTTTTCCTTTAGAGATGGAGGCTTACCCATTATTATTAACAGGGTAGTTTCTACAATGGAACAGAGATGACCTTGAGAAAAATGGCCTCCCTATCATATCAAATCTAAGACACCATGATACTACTTCAAGTGGAATAAGGTGTCACAGGTGGGCCTGATTCCAGTAACATTAGAAAATCCTCCAGGTAAATGTGTTTGCCCTCAAGTTGTACTTCCTGCATCCCTGAAAATCCCATTTGGAAAAAGGAAAATCCCATTTTGGGAATAAATTATATGGAGCAAATAGAACTAGGATTTAAGGGTAAAATGCAGTGGCAAATTTTAGCTAAACATGAAAATAATCTTCTTAACAATAAAACCTTTAAGACAGTGGAACATTCTCTTAGGAAAGTGATGGAAAGCCTCTCACTTTAGCAATGTGCATGGAAATGAGTTTCAAATGGTGTTTGATGTGAGCTAGAAAGAAATTGGTGAGTCATTACACTGTACTTTGAAGACCTGAAGTAGTTTTTTAAAACTCTATGCCTTCCAGTCAAGTGTGATATCTGCTTCACTGCTCAGTTCTTGATATGGACATAACCACAAGGATTTTCAGAGGTGATTTTTATGTGATGCCAGAGTTACCACTAGGATCAGAAACAAAATTATGTGGACAGACGACAGATGAACCAGCAACCTACAGGCCCCACTGTGCAGTATAAATTACTCCATCCTGCAGCTCCATTTGGCCTCCTTTCCGCAGTGAAATTGCCCTGGATATGTCTGTCCTGAATGCAGAAAAAGAATAGCAAGTCAGATGTATAAATTCATATTGTTTATTTAAATAACCATAATCCACCTGGCCCAGAACTATTAGGGATGAAACAAAACCAGAAGAGGTTTTAATCACTGCTGAGACATTTAGGGCTCTGCAGAGGAGTCTGGACTGCCCCAGTGAGCCCTCCTTGAGCAACTCATACTGGCCATACTGCAGAAAGGTATTGCTGCTCATCCTGCAAGCTCTTGTTCTGGCTACATGGTAAAACTGGCTGGAGAACCAGTCATGAAACACGTTTTCCTCAGATTTTCTTGAAAGTAAAGAAAATATTTTCCTATCCCTCTTGCTGAAATTTTGGGTGACCTTGATGAAAAGAAGAGAAATAGGTGGAGGTAAAAAACATTCTTTTCCTCCTGGGAAGAAGAAAAGAGATAAAAATTCTGGTTTCAAATGAAATAATTTAATCAATTCACAAATTTAGCTACTTGACTTCTTAATGTCAAATGCTACCAGTGCCCATCCTGATAACCTCAGCACAGAGTGAGAATTTGAAGGCTGTTTGTGTGGTCATCATTGTGGGGGTGCCTGCACAGTCCACCTTTGGCAAATGACCTGTTCTGGAGAGAACGTGTGTGGGCAGTGGAGGGGTGTGTGTGTGTGCGCATGCTTGTACATACTGAATACAGAAACCTATTTTTTGGAATATTTGCCCCAAATTGATCATACTCAAGAAGAAAATGATTGTCAGTTGGATTAAATAGTAATGGGGGTATTATAAAGAGAGTTTTGATACAAAGGAGTCACAAAGGAGTCACTGGGAGTAGTATAAAAGAAGCATGAAAATTCATAACAGGAGGGAGAGACTTTGCAGTGGAAATGACAGGAGTGAAACTTGATTGGACACTACCAGAAGTCATCTTGTGGCATCACAGCCTCTGTCCAGGCCAGAGCAAGCAGCCTCCCTGCCTGATGATATGAGGGTCCTGCCTCCAGCAAGTGACTGCTCCCTGTGTGGTAGGAACAGCAATGGGACCCAATGCAGATGTGTATAAGGGACCTCACGGGGCCCTCTCCCATCAGTGTGTGTGTGTTAGCACGTTGTAGTGTGTGGCAGGAATATGCACAGAGCTGGGGCTTCCATGTCTCCCACAGAAGAGGAATGCAAGCAGGGCAGCCCCCATGCCCAGGAGAGTGGGGAGTTACTGGTAACCCAGATGTCCTGGGGGAAGTGAGCTGTGAACATAATTGTGTATGTGTGCAGACATGTGAAAGGAACTCCTGGGGATTAGTTGTAGAATAATGTTTACGAAATTATAATGGTTATTATTGCTTTTATTATATTTTGTTTGTTACTATTTTCCAAGTGTCTAATTTTGCAGATTATCTACTGTATTACTGATATCAGTCCTGAATATATTGTTTACTGATTGCTAGTTATTTACATGTGCTTAAGAAATCAATAACCTTTGATCCTGATTTGATTTAGACTCTGTGAAATGAACAGGTTTTCCCTATGACTATCAGAAAGCCTTATAAGAATTGTTACTGGCCAAAAGAAGACCTGCAAAATTTGAAGATTTAAAAAATATATTCTTAATGACACAAGAAATATTAATTTGCATCATATTACTCCTGCTAACACTCTCAAAAAGTGATGAATAAAACAAAAAAAGTATTAGGATATATAAGATAGTTTTAGATTACTTTCTCTCTAAAGGTTTTTGAGACTTTTTCATAGAAGGTATTGACTTGAGAATGCAAAAAGTAACATTCCCTCAGATATTGGCAAAGATACATGTTTACCCACAGACACAAGAAGAGCCATGTGGTCTTAAAAGATATCAATATTCTATTTTATGCATTCATATAAGTTCCTCCCTGACTCAAATGACAGAAATGACAAGTGGGTTTTAATTCTGTGGTCACAAAAAATTAGATTTTTTTTTTTCAATCTTTTTGTTATTGATTTTTGCAGAGCGGAAGTGCAAATCATAAGACTTATAAGAGGATACACAAGTTTACAAGAAGTCTCAGGACACCTTTCAGTCAATCTAAATTGGCCCCTACTAAATTAAATCTACTGTAATTTCACATCATCCTCGAAAATTTTATGCTCAGACTTTGTATAATAAATTGTAACATTATGGCATCTTTCATCTAAAGAATTCCACTGCTCTTTCTCTAGTTTTTGACTGTACATAGTGATTTTAGAAAAGTCTAATTTGCAAATGGCATAAAATGGGAGATATGCTTGAAAGACATTTTCATAGCAAAGAAGAGAAGAAGGAGCTCATGTATCTACAAAAGTCTATGTGAAATCCTTACATAAACCAAAAGCAGTATCACATATTCAGATAATTGCCTTACGTGCACCACACTTTTCTTGTAAGAATGGAATAATTTGCTTGGAAATGACTCAGTAAGGGAGGTTTCCATAAAAATCATACTCTGTTAAAAAAAAAAAATTAAAATATCTAAATATCTAAAAAAAAAGTTGTGAAAAGTAATCACCAAGATACCATTTCAATGTCATCTCTCTAACTTTCCAATGCTTGATGCACTCTACAGTATAAGGTTTATCACTCAAAAATGGGAGAATTTTCTTCACCCTTTGTTCAATTTGTTTTGTTTTTTTTAAGTTTTATAGTCATGAAAAATCTATTCAATCTATGAAATCATGTTAAATGTTATCAGTTTCCACTGGGCAGCTGAATGTTACCATTCAAATCAACAAACAAACAAAAAAAATGAAAAGAAAAAACATTTCACTCAAAGATTTGGTATGGTTATTTTGGAAAGCTGTGACTTGTTCCACTTCACTAAAAATATTTATCTCACTGGGATTTACAAATACAAAATGCAAAAAAATTCATAAGCACAGGTTTTCATTTGCTGTAAATGCACGTGTTGCTGTATAAATGCTCAAAGAAGCCACTTACAGTTTTAGGAAAAGGAGAATCTGGTCCACAGCCAGAACACGCAGAGGAGCCAAATTGTAAAGGTCTGATCCTGTCCCAGATTATTCATGATCAGCTCACTGTGTATGATTAGTCTAAGTGCAAGACAAGAGTCCAATAAAATTTTCAGTGGTTTTAGTAAGCACACAGAAACTAGAATATTTTTATTCTTATTTCTCCCAAAATAACATATATTGCCCTTCTGGAAACACTAGATATAAATTACACAGATTTAAAAACCTCTAGGTTTAGATTTACACAGAGCTGATGACACTGAGCAAGGAACCAGCCACATCCAGAATAACTGGGGCCTTAAACTATCATGCAATTACTCTGGATCGATGATGGTGATAAAGACAGAAAATTATAATTCAACTAATGAAACGCACTTGATATAGTTTGTGTTGGATGGAAAAAAATGCTTTACACACTGTACAAATTGGGGATATGGTTCTGTTGTCAAAAAATCAACACAGAATCAAGCAAATGAGCCAAGCAAGAATGTTACTGAAACTTTTGTAACCAGGGAATGTGCAAGCAATTATTTTATCTCACTGTGACATGAGAAAATTACATTTAAACTATGCTGCCAATAAACATAGCATCATTTTTTTCCAGGGCTGGTGCCTCAGGCAAGGCCTCTGTGATTCGGTCTGGTAAAGTTCCAAGCACTTTAAAAATTCATTAATCCTGATGACGTGATATGTACCTTGATAAACTAAAGGCCTAACAGAATTCTTAAACCCTCCTCTTCTATGCCAGAGCTTTACATTGAGACCTGAAATCTCAGAACAGCCCAGGGCAGCAGGGACGCCCAGAGAACACCTGGACTGGTTATCTGTTGAAAGCAGGGTCTTAGGTCAGGTAATGGGTGGCCCTGGCAAGCTGAGTACAAATATTTCCAGTGAAGGATATGCCCCCAGTTCTCTCAGTAATTTATTCAAATGTTTAATTGTTCACACCGTGAAGAATTATTTCATGTATCTAGACAGAATTTCTCCTTGTACCCACAGCCTCTTGCCCTGTGCATCCTTGTGAAGCAAGTAGCTCCTTCTTCGTAGCCACTTTTCAAGTACTGGAAGGCTGTGATTAGATCCCCTCTGGGCTTTCTCTTCTCTAGGCTGAATGGTTCCATTTTTTCCAAACTTTTCTCATATGTCTACATCTCCAGCCACCTTGGTGGCCCTCCTTCCCACCCTCTTCAATTTTTCTATGTCTCTTGAACTGAGAGCAGACCAAAACTGGACATTCTATTTCATGTGTGGCCTAAATAATCACACCTCTTCATCTGCTGGATATAATCTTCCTGATGCATGCAAACAAACACACAGTTTGCCTTCATTGCTGCAAGTGCATACAGCTGACTTACGTTCAGCTTGCTCTCCACCAGCCCTCCAGTTCTTTTCCAGTAGCTCTACATCCCAGACATTGATTTCCCCAGCTGGTACTGCTGCTTGGGATTATTCCAACCTAGGTGCAGGACTTTGCATTTCTCCTTGTTAGACATCATGTATTTGCATGATTTGCAGATATTCCATGTTGTCAATGTACCCCTGTATGGTGGCTCTTCTGAAGCAGCCACTTCTTCCAGTTTGGAATCTACTTAGCCAGTCATGGAACAGAAGTCATGCCACGTCACCAGTTCCATCTACCCAACTGTGGTGGTTTACTGTTTGGTGTGGTTTTGGTAGTGATGTATGGGCTGCTGGCATGGCCCCTGTAAGAAGGTTCTCGAAAAGCACCCCCTGGCTCCAATTTGGCCCCGCCTTTGGTCAAGGATAAGCCAATCAGCACCTCTGAGAATAAACCTGTTTAATTGGGGAGACTGTTTTCACAAGTGCTTTTTGTTTTGGAAGGGATAGAGAGGAAGGAGAACCAACTATGTGGTCACCCAGGGTAGTGAGGAGAAGGTTGGTAGACATGCCGGTACAGCCCTTTCCCTTTAGCCCACGGCAAGTTGGCAGGCTGAGAACCTGCAATCCTCAGAGAGCACCAGTGGAGAAATGGTTGGGCCACAGAGAGGTGGGATAGAGGCCCAAGATGCAGACAGTTAGAGAGACACTCACAATGCACCTGGCAAGTAATCCTGAAAAAGGCTGTGACTTTGAGGAAAATTGGCATTGGAGCGTTTTGGCACTGAGAGAACCACTGCCAGTAGCAGACCTCCACGCTAGCCGGAGACGTTTATGGAGAACGGTTTCCTGTGGGAGGGATACCACGGGGCCACAAGGCAGAACAGTGAGAAGAGTTTCCTATGAAGAAGAGCAAGCAGCAGAAACAGTAGGGAAAGAGCTGACTGACACCCTGACTGACTGACACTGTGTGTCCCCGCCTCTGCACCAAGTTGAGGGGAGAAGGTAGCAAAGCTGGGCCCAGGAATAAGGGAGGGGTGGGGGGAATGATCTATTTAAGAGTGCTTGTTTTCTTTTATTGTCCTACTCTAATTTCAATTGGTGGTTTGGTTGCAGTTTTATTGTTTAGATTAAATGGATTATGTTTCCCCAAGCTGTGACTGTTTTTTGTCTGTGACCATAAGTGGTGAGTGAGCACTCCCTGACCCTTGTCTTGACCCTAAAGTTGTTTGTTGTATTTCTACCTGCTGGAGGGACAGAGCAACTGTGTGGTGCTTAGTCCCCAGCCAGGTCTAAATCACAACACCAGCATGGTTCAGATTTAAAACTTTAAAGGAAAAAAAATCTCATAATAAATGATTTGCAATCAGGAAATATAAACAAAGAGAATAAACATCAATTATATGGTAAATTTGAAGAAACAGCATGGAAGCATCTGAAGACTACTTGAAAGCATCAGGCAGAGTTTTGGACCTATGCAATACATTCTTCTATGTGAAAGATAACAGTAAATTAATGATATAGAAAACAGAATAAAGACAGAGTTTACACATATTTATAATCAGTTACAACATTGTTATGGCAATTAGCCTACCTCACAAAATATGCCCTTATTAAGAAGCAGATAATATGCCATTGAATTAACAGAGGAGAGAAAACAGATTTGGTGCTGTAATTTTCTCCCGTTGGTGGAGAAATGGCTATACAACTGCCTGAGCCTTGGCAACAACTGAAATGGAACAGGCTGCCCAGGGAAGTAGTTGAGCATCGCGGGAGGAGTGGTTCCACTTTAAATCACTTAAATCACTTATTGTAAACTTAACATAGCTTATTAAGCAAAAAGCAAATAACACACACCTGCACACAGATATAAACAGATATAGAGGTTAACCTATGAATAAGATCTTTTCTTTCTGCAGATTATAGTAAATTTGGCACAGTAAATTAATAAAATCCTAGAGATCGCAAATACTCACTTCTCCCATCATTGGCTTGTTACAGTTGGATGGTATTTCTTGTCATTGCTCTTTGCAGACAAACAGTGATCCCCTTCATCAGCTTATTACAAGTAGACAGTTTTCCCTTTCATTGGCCTTACCAGCAGATGGTCAGAGTCAGGTCTGAGAGGTGTCCCAGCTGAGAGGGAGATACCAGGTCACAGATGATGTGATCCCAGAGAGCTCCAATGGGCCTCACTTTAGGATCAGTATTAATAGGGTCGCAAGGTGGTTGGCTTTGGTCAGTACTTTGGTTAGTACTTTTCCACTGTGGCCGTTTATCTTGTCAGGCAAACTTGGCACTCCTTCAGGGCTGTGGTCTTTGTCATCACCCTTCCAAAGTATTTAGGAATTGCAAGTGCACTTGGGGGTGCCTTGCTCTTTCAACTCCCTGAACCTGCATCCAGGATACACAGGAGTCCAATTGTCTAACCTTGCTGCCCCACTAGGCAGGATCAAAAGGCACCAAGCTATCCCAGCCTTCTGCATTTTGTAATTAAACAACAGCACGATGACTGGTACCAATTTTGCAAAGTGGCCCAGGAGCCACCATTGCAAAGCCGCCTAGGGAGGTGGGTGTCTCTACCACCACACTGTCACTATCCAAGGAGGTATTTATAAGACATGGTGTCATGGTTTAGTGGTGGACTTGGCTGTGCTAGGTTAACAATTGAAGTCAATGTTTTTAAAGGTTTTTTCCAACCTAAATGATTCTATGAAATGTTAATGACTGTTGATTGTATTTACTATGCAAATGTATCACCCACAGTTTTGCTGACAGATGAGGAAGGAATTCACACAGAGGAGAAGTCACTGTTCTTACCTCTCCTACAGTTGCAAAAAGACATGTTAAAGGATGAGCTGGAAAGTTCATGATGCCTAGCTCAATCAAGTGCTGAAGCACCTGCTGTCCAACAGGTGCTATAACATGTTCTATTAAGAACCAGGAGCTTCAGCTTTGCCTCTGGGATGGCCTGCAGCCAACACTGGATTCTTTTGGTAATTATTTGCACCTATATCTTTCAATAAATTGGATTCTATGACCTTTACAGGTCAAGAGCATTGCCTTACTGAAATATGTTAGCTAAGAATGTAGTCCAGCACACACAAATTAGAAGTCTAAAATTTAGGTAATCTGTTTCTACTCCAAAAATGCTTCAACTTTGGAATTTGCAAACTTCTTGTTCAAGTGGCTTTAACATCCATCTGGTATTTTGCCCTGAAAACCAGAAAACTGCAAGCTCAGAAATACTTTTCCCATATACAGATGCTCCAAATTAAAAAAAAAAAAAAAATAAAAAAATCTCAATTGCTTTTCTTGAAACCCTCAGGCATAGAAGTCTTTCAACTTCTCAGACACTTGCAGCTCTTCATTGCTGTCTTCACTTACTTTCTGCAGGTGTGTCTGGATTTTTTGTTGTGCTTGAACATTTTCTCAAAAACTTCTAGTACTGTTAAAACTACACTGAGAAATGTATTAGGAATGACAAGTGTAGGCACAGCCAAATTGTTTATACAGTTTTGCTTCTGACTTCATCATACATTTCCATTTACTCACTTGGCATTTAATTACCAGAGAAAACTTTAATAAGATTCACTCACTTAATTGCTCAGACTGTTGCTGCCTTGCTTTATCTGGCCTCTCAGACACAGTAAAGATTTTAACAAGGACTTGCTGACTAGAGGATATAAGTATTGCACTATGAATTTACCAGTAGTACCCATAATAGCCAGAGTTTACTTCTTAAATTTGCAAATTTTCATTAGGATAGAATACAGTTACTGCTCCTGGGTTCTCTGTTTGTCCAGACAACTGGGTGTCTAACAATTTTCTACATTAAGGTAAATAAATAGATGTACCTCTAAATGTTGTCCTCTTGCATGCAAGTATGTCACACATTTGGAACTCTTTTGGCTGGAAATATAGCTGGTCAAACATAATTTCTGTTTAATAACTGTACAACAAAATTTAGCACAGAAGTATGAGAGAATCAAGAAAAAATAAAGACTGTTTAGAAATACTCACCTTAATGTCTTTTTTCTCTTTCTTGCCACCAATATATTAAGAAAAAGGGGACTCTACAACCAACATAATTCCATAAATATCCTATACTAATTGCTTTCAAGACTTCATGCCACTGTTGCTGCTGTTGCTGCTCTTCTTTTTTTCACAATAGAGAAAAGAACATTTTTTTGACAATTCTTCCGGGGAAAATTTTCTTCTACATCTGATAAAGAAAGAAAACTACACCACTGTAAAGAATATGTTTTCGCTACTCCTCAATGAACATTCTAAGGACCCTTTTCATCTCTTCACATTTTCTCACATTGCATGAATATAATTTTTATCTTTAGAGAGATACATCAGAGGGTTATGTTAGCACAGAATGACAGCCGTGCTGGGACTTAGGAAACAAAGAGTGTGCTCAGTCAATCAAAAAATATTACTCATATGAAAAAATTCCCAAAGCAACAAAGACAAATCCTGGTCTGGAGAGGAAGTGTAGTACAACAATAGCACCTCTTGTGATGAGAAAAGACGAAATGTTGTTCCTATATAGTTTCCTGTTCAGCAGAAATTATGTTTAAACTGACTTTGGTGGAATGAAATTATAGAGAAATCAATAGGTTCAAAATGTTCAACCATTTAGTACAGGCACCCTTCTGAAAAGTTTCTTTTTTAAAAAAAATAATCCACTCACAGTTAAGCTATGATAACAATTCATCTGGAAAGAGTGATATGATGGCAAGAAGGAGGTGCCTACAAGGATGTGCCCCTGAGCCTTTCAGAGAAGTCACATGCCGGTGTCAGCAATGAGGAGGGACACTGACCTGTGTTCATGTGTTGCCCCGAGTAAACAAAACAATGATTTCATCAAACATGAAAGAAATTGAAATGCAGAGACAGGGATGGATTTAACAGTGCAAAGCTTCAGTATTTTAACTTTGCATTTTAATAGAGAAAATGGAAGAGGTGGCTCATCCTGCTAAGACTTACATAGCACCTTGTGGCATTGATATTTGTACTAAGCAGCAGTGCAACCTGTGGAGAAATAATTTTAATGATTTTTGGAATCTGAATACTTTGCATAACCCACCTATTAACAGCTTATAGAGACTTGCTGATGTTATAGATAATGCCAGAACACAGAAGATCTCGGAGGGTTGTCAGTCTTCATGTGTCACAGGTGTGTCATTCATCTGCCAGACAAAGAATAATGCAACATTGTTCAGTAGAAACACCTTGGAGTAATGAGTCAGCTTAATCTAGGAGATGATGTTCCTCCGGTTTCTCTACAGGGAAACAAAAAGGCACTGGTAAATGCACAAGTAAAGAAACAAAAGTACGTGATAGGACATAAACCCAAGGGGCTGAGGGAGTAAAACAGGAAGCTTTGGGCAAGGAAGAAGTCTATACAAATTTGTGCTGATTAACTGTGACAGTGTCTGCACTTCTGGGCTTGAATGTGTTTTTCAGTTGTTGGTTCTAGGGGCACACCCCAGCTGTGTCTGCTCCCATGGCACGGAGAGTCTAGCACCTTGCCTTCTCTCTTTGCACTCTGATTTCCACTTAAAGCAACTCCTCCCTTCCTCCAGGCAGACAGCGGGGGTGGGTGGCGGGTGGTGGTGGTAGGGGGTGGTGTGTGTGTGCACTGGGAAGCCCATAACCCCCTCATAACTATCAGGAGGGCACTGGGAAGCCCAGGATCCCAGGGCGAGAAGTGGTACACGTACGCAGATGCCTGAGGAGCCAGCTGCCATCAAAAGATGCTGCAGGACTGAGACAGGTGACAGGCTCAGTGGCTATATTTAAAACAGGAGCCAGCTGAATGCTGTGGGGCCGATCACCCCTACACCTCAACTACTAACACACTCATGAAGCACAAGTGCGGTTGAAGCAAACTAGTTCTCTGCAGGACAATGCCTGGACATAATTCACAGGAAAAGGTGCACCAGTAGGGACCAATGAATGGGATACCAGTTCTCACTAGGCATAGTGGACAAGTGTGCACCAGCTTTGTTTCTCTTTGCTCTGTAGTGTCTTCTGAAAGTATCCTGGTATCTTAGACACCACTGCATGACCTCCCTTTTGTTTCAACGCTCTGCTAAGCTGCACCATTGTCCTCACATTAGTGTAGGTACTTTGGACTGAAAAACTACTCACAAAAATTACTTACATCTTAGGGGCAAAGGGCAGCACATGGGGTGCTGACTTAGAGTGAATGCTGTGCACTGTGGAAGTGTACCATCTTCCATCACTCGGGCTCAGAAAAGAGAAGAATCCATTTATTTAGTGGCACAACTCCAGCGAATGATTCAGATGTAAAGTCTGTTATAGCTCTCTGTAAAGGTAAAGCTGGGAAAGTAATTATGTTTGAGGATTCTTTTTAGGTCGTGAACCTGTTCCTAAACTATAAATCCAGAATATCCAGAATATCCTTATGAATGGAATCGCTGAAGAGAATCTATATAAACAATATTAACTACAGTGAGCTGGGGCAAGTGAGTCGCTCTGCTCCACAAAGGCCCGAGGAGTCGGGACTAAAGTCTCATTTTCATAAAGGGATCAGAAAAACAAAGCTCATGCCTGGGAATGGAGCCAGAGGAACTGCTTACTGATCTAGGCAAATATACAAAGACTCAGCGCTTGAGGATCCAATACATCAGCTTGATGAAAATTCAACAGCTTTTACCAGGATTGCAAACTTTCAGTTCAATTCCTACTCTTGAATAACTTGGGACAGGCTTTGAGGAGAAGGGGAAGTACAAATACATAAATCCATAAAGAAAACACTGGAAATCTTACACATGCCACCTTCAGAGAATTCTGTCCTGAGTCTGGAATCCTAGGGCTGGCCAGCACTGTGATATACCAAAAATGTTACTCCAGGTATTTTACAAATGAAGGGCAGTAAGGCTGCTCCACAGCTTAAGAGAGCTGCATACTCAGAAGGGCAGATGCACATGGGACAACTGACTCTTTCCCCCAGCACAGTTAGCAGTAGCAGAGGAAGGTACAGAAATGCTTTTTTCTTGCATCATCCAATATTCAAATATGATCTTCTTTAGTATTTTGTATGCAATGGAGGCTGAGGTATAAGGAAAAGTTTGAGGGGCCATTTCCTTTAACTCAATTCTCAGGCTCGTTTTCCTCACAGGCATATGTGTCTCCAGAAAAGACAGAAACCGTGTTCATTTTCATGTTAAGACAGAAGCCTGGGAAAACAAACTGATTCATTTACTTTACAAGATACTCTTTCTAACTGCAGAAAAATTAAGATATCATAAATATTTGGCACTTCCTTGATTTATGGCTATTTGAATAATTTTAAAATATAAAAAAAATTGCACAAGTTGACATTATACCTATGACAGTACACTACACCTTTCAAATCCCAATACAGAAAAAAAAAAATCAATTAACCATGCACTGCATTCAATGTTCAGAAGCTATGAGATTCTTCTCAAAATTAGGCATTATATAGCTCTTCTTGTATTCAGTTCTCAGGTGGAAAGGAAAGGCCTATGGGGACAGCAACAATCTGTGTTATGCAGTGTTTAAATTTTGTTCTGTGTCTCCTTTGTTGTGCTGGATTAAGTGCCACCATGAGGAAAGATGAGGTCAAGGAGAAAAAAAATCATGCAGGATGTCACAAAGCCATGGCTTCCATTGCAGTGCAGAAGCTCAGATTGCCTCTGTGAGAAAGCTGTTACACAAATAAACAAAGGGCATTTTAAAATCATCTTAATAATAAAATACATGTCAGAACCATACTGAAAACTAGATTTCAGCTTGGTGAACTGATTTTTCATGCATTATACAATGCCAATTACCATGTAAATAGCTATGAAATAAAGCAATGTATAATTTAGGAGTCCTGAGTTTCACAAAGTAAGCATCAGAAAGCACTTAAGTTCAAAAAACATGTTATCACCTTTAACATTCACATGTACCAAAAAAGCTGTGGGACAGGAGAAGAGATGATTCAAAAGTCAATTTTGAATTGTGGGGTAAAAATTGTCTTCAACTCAAAGACTATCTTCAACATCAAAAAGATTTCTGAGGTTGAAGACACACCTGAATCTTTAAGAATTACAAGGAGTGAAACACACTAAAGATTTGGAGACTCTTTCCAGTAACAACAAAGGATTTGAACTCATGCTTTTAGGTACAAATTACTTCCTTATCTGGTTAGATGCAATAGAGATGGTATCTTTCAAAGCAAAAGTATTTACAGTCTGGGTTTATAGTACAACAGTAGGACTTGATTTTTCTCCTCAAAACATCTGTATCATCTCTGTTCCAGTCATAGACATCATCTATCTGATACTACGTGCTTCTCCTCTGCTTTAGCTTACACCAGCAACTTCTCATGGCAGAGGAACCTGCACGTGCTGGAGAGGCTGGTTCACCACCCCTCTGGGTAGCATGGACCTGACTGAAGCAGGCCTGGCACCAACTGCTGCGTCCAAGTTTTTCTAAAGACAATTCTCCAGATCCTGTGCTCATAAGAGCAAAGTGCCTCGGTGCTGAGTATTTCCACCCTGCGCCACTGCCTGTGTCTCACTACAAAGACAAAGAGGCCAAAGGACCTGTGTGTGAAGATGCCAGGAAGGGATCCGTTTTCAGATAACCCTACTGGCACGCACCTGCTTAATGCTTTCTGCTAGGAAGGAAACCAATTTCTCCAGTTAAATCTTTTTCAGTTGATTCAAAGAAACAGGAACTTCTGAAGAGTGTTTTAAAAAAATAATAAAACAATGCTACCAGGACAGTGATGTGTTCATAAAAATATATCTAGGTACATCTAGATCTTACAGTCCTTTTCCTCCTGTCTCTAAAGAGACTGCTACAGCACTAACTTTATCTCTAAGGACAAATGTACAGTGTTTGTTTTTTCTTTTTATTATCTACAGAGTTTATCTAAAAGAAAGGAGGAAGAACTAAGGGACATGACTGAATAGGAGAAAACAAAAACAAAGATATAACTCCTGTCCTTTCTTTAGGCTCGTGGGTCCTAGCAGTCATTAATGGAAAAATACATTCTTGTCTTTTCAGACATCTTTTGATGGAAATTATTAGTGTCAGGATTGTAGTAAGGTAAGGCAAGTGAGAGGGCAGGCACTTCTGGCACTTGGCAAAGACTGAAGTGGCACATCTCAGTCCTGAAGAATATTGCAGCTTTGGGCTGCTATTTGGGGTGGAGTGGGTGCAGAGTGTGTTAGAAAAAGTGTACTAGAAGTTCCTGATTGTCTGTAATTCAGGCAAAATTCAATCTCAGCTGAATAGAGAGTGAAGCTATACACATCTGCTAAAGCTGTCATGGGAACTGTAGTTTCAGAGCAATGTGTGTTGAGAGAGGAGAGAAATGGATGTTCAATCGTGCCTTGTGGAGATGAGTGGCTTTTTCAACATCTTATAGAAAAAACTTCATAAAGACAAGCAAGCCCAAGAAAGTGTGTGATACCAGAAACACTTACTTAAAACACTTCTAATACTCAGCAAAAAAGTATTCGCGTAGAGAAGAAAGTTCATATCTTGGAAATCTTATGGCAGATGGATCAAAAATACTTAACAATTTCGTAGATGCTTATGTCAAAGGTACAGTTCAGGTAAAAACAAAATCAGTTACAGGCCTGAATGACAGAAAGGATTGTGATCAAGCATTTTCAGAATTCATTTAATAAAGATGATGTCAGAAATATTTTGGTATACAAGAGATCTAAAAGTCATCAATATGATGGTAAAAGTTATAGAATGGGATCAGTCCTAATATGGCAATAGTATATCAAGTTAAGGAAGAGTCGTTGGAAATCCTGGTCCACAAGAAACAGAGACATTACATCCAACAGATCAAGATATTCAAAAGTATAAGGAGACAGATACATACTGCTGGGTATAGATCAATCTGTAGGAAGACAATATGGTCAAAATTCTTTAAGAGGACCAAACTAAAATAACGAACCATGAAATTTAATCAAATTGTTGAAGTGGTAGTAGATATGGAGATTGTCAACAAAAAAATGAGGAACTGGAAGAGAAATTACATGTGTTGAAGAGTAGTTGTGTGTAGTTGTATTTGCAGAGACTAGATCTCGAAATTTAATTGATAATTTCTCAATAAAGTCAAGAATAATATATCTGGACCTAAGCACAACCTGGTGCCACACCTAAAGCTGACTTCCAGCATCCTTTAAGATCTGCTTTGAACTGTACTATTAACTTATGTCACAGTTTCTGTCCAATAAAATTCTTTGCTAGGTCTTCATTACTGCATTACATTCAGCACTACATAACAATGAATATTAATGTCACAGATGAAGTACTTAAAGATAACAATCTTCTTAAAATGCCACAAATTACTACTGTAAGCAAGGGGCAAAAGGTATCTCACAGGAAAGTGGGTTGGTAAGTAACAAACCATGTCATTTTGCCTTCTGATAACGAAAGATAGCTGCATAGTTTGCATTTAGAGAAAGCAAATTCCTTGTCACCTTTTTTCTGTAAAGAAAATTAAGAAGGAGGAAATTTGAGCTTCTTATTTCTGTATTAACAGTCAAGCCGAAAACAGAAGCATATTAAGAACAAGCTGGCAGAGCCTGATTCATTTCTGTTTAGCAGCTAAGCCATACTGTGTGAAAGTCTTCACTTAAGAAATTGTTATTGAATTATGCATATGTCACTCCACAGTTTCAGAGAAAAAATGAACTTATCACCTTAGTTTTTATTTTATTTGTTTCTACATTGGGACATTTATATGTCTCCATTCTGCTGCTTCTCTGTAAAAAGTTACACTGCATTAAATGAGAAAGGACAGGAAAATAAATAACCTAACATTTATCTGCCCTTGAAATCTCGCTGCTTTTAAACAAGAGGAATCTGGGTGTTTCCACTCTGCCCTGAGTAGCTTTAGAAGTAAGAGTGGAAGGTGACAACATAAACTGTTACAATAACTCTCTTAGGAGCTGTCTTCCTACAGATGGATTCTGCTGTTAAGGTTTTTGTCAGACTTCTAGCACTCCTACAATCCATCAGCTAAGGACCGTCTTGGGAAAATGTCCTGAGTGTTCATCGCAGCAACTGCATTAGTAAACTATTTCTAATCTGAATAACAGCAGTGAATAGGTTTAACTGCTTAATCAAAACATTATGCTATTAAATGCTCCAGCAAGTTTGGTTTTGCTATTTTAGTTTTCCTTTTCTGAAACACAGTATTAATGCGAATGGCAAGTATTCATCGTGTTTGAAAAAATCAAGGTAATTGCAAGAGGCTAAGGCCATATCATAATCACAAATTGAAAAATTCCGTTGCCACAGGATAGATGCCTGAAAATTATTTTGAGTAAGAAGCAATATCTTTTTCCTTCTGCCCCCTAGGACAAAGTATGGAATAAAAAACATTTAATTAAGGCTAATCTCTAGGGTACTGAATTGTTTCCATTAAGTAGGCACCTCTACTGACTCCTGCTCATTTTGGGAAATTAATTGAAAGCAATTATGTCTTAGAATTGTTTTGTCTTTTGGTTTTAATCAGTCAACTCCTATGCAGGTCTCCCACATCTTAATGATGATATTTTATCTTGCAATCAGTGTATGAGATGTTCTTTATATTGATACGTACTTCAAGCTATGCCTATTTGTTAACTTTTTGTAAAGTTATAGAGCATCCTATTTGAACAGGGACAATGTCTACACTTACAAGTATATAAATTTAATGTAAGTATATTGCAGAATCATATGCAGAGATCTTATTTGTCTGCATTTAAAAATGGAACATGTTCTTCTTAAGGTGACATTGTGGAGGTATATGTGTGGATGTATGTGTATATATATTTATACATGTATCTGTCTGTGCAGGTGGAAAGGAAGAGAGTGAGAACATTGCAGTTAACATCTGTAGTTCAGGAAAGGACAAAACACATTTGCAGTATTTTATGTTTTGGAGAGGGGTACTACCCAGACTGTAGATCTGAAAAATTACAGACATCTTACTTATAATTTCAGATAGCGTTGATTATTATTTCTTAATTGCAATATTTTTTTTTCAAACCGGATAACAAACTCATCAGTGTCAAATTCTAGTATCTTTATATATTAATATATCTCAGAATCAAGGCTCCCGTCACTGAAAAGTCCTTGGGGAACAGGAATATTTCTTTGAGGAAGTATTTAGTGTCACATCTTTAAGCACGCATATAATCGCAATGATTTCACTGGAATCTCTGACTTGCACATATAAATTCAAAACTCTGAAACAGTATGAAAGTAAGTATTCTTATTAGGCTCATATTTGGAAGCCCTGTATGTTCTCCCAAATATTTATTCTATTTCATTATATTATAGTATTATTTTAGCTGTTAAAACTGAAAAAAAAAAAAATCTTTAAAATATAAACCCAAGATGGGTGTTATAAAATGTCAACAAGATGCTAAAAAGCAGTGAGACAGAACAATAGATCTGGCAGCTGAGAACTGAATGTTTTAACTGTAGTGCCCAAAGACCATCCAGATGCAATTCACCATTTTTTCATATAATGAACAGATACCACTAGTCTGTGAATAATGTCCCAGATTTAGCACCATAAAGGATAGATACCCCAGCTGATGATGCTTTTCTGGCAGCAAGATGAATGTCCATAAAAAGTACAAATATATACATAAACTATTATAATAATATTTTCTTTGTAATTCACAAAAACAGATTATGTCTCAATACACATCTCAGTTTAACCTTTGCTTAAGTCTTGCAGTATGTTCAAGTACACTGCTGAATCAGCGCCTTAATCAGAATAATTGCTTTGATGGCATTTGAGTTATATCAGCTGGAAGCCTGATGGCAAACGTAAAAGAAGTTAAAGTTAAGTGGAATATTTAAGCAATTAAAATAAAACTAATAATTGAGGGTTTCTCAGTCATCTATGCTAGTCAATTTGTATTTTTGTTGTTGTTGTTCTTGTGAATAGACACATTTTGTAGTCTGAACACTAGAGCTTTGGGCCTACCTTGTCTTTAGTTATTTGAGAAACTAAGGCAACAAAATGATTGCTAGCTTCTGTAATACAGAGAGCAGCTGAAATCCACCAAGAAAACATCGACAATAGTTCCATCAAATACCAAAGACGAGTAGCAGTTGACAGTGCAGCGTCAAGCTATGTCATAACAATTCTGTCATGTAATATTGCTTTGAAGTTGCTAGCATTAGAGCACCAAGCTTACCTTTCTAAAATTGAAGTGTACTTCCATATAAGGGCTTGGTTTTCAGCTGTGATAACATGCACAGCTCCATGGACAGCACTGGAAGCAACTGGCTTGTGCTTACTGAGACCCACATTAAGCTGTGACAACATATCCTAGATGTAAATTCTTTTTTGAACTAGTACGTTAGCAGGAAAAAGAAATACCCTGAACATTTACTCATAATTTATCTCTTTTTCAGCACCGCGTGTGCACATGCACAAGTTCAGCCCACCCTGAGTTTGTTTTAATTACTAATTTAATAAATGGCACTAGCACAGTTTCTCTGGTTTTGTATACTTTCGTTGTAGTTTTTTAAAAAATGACATTTACCACTAAAAGTAAATAATACTTCTTTTTTCAATCTGAGCTTTAAAGCAATGAGTGATTCCCCATCTCATAAATTTCAATCTACGTACTTTGTAACCCAACAAGAAGACGGGTTTAGATATTTGCTTTAACAATAAGTACAGGATCTCTACAGATCAATTTTTCATGGTTGGAATCACCCCTGATACAACGTGAAGCAGAGAACTTCAAAGACTTCAGTTACTCTCAGTGTAATCGTTAAATTCAATCATTTTACATTACATGCAAGCTGCCAAGTTCACTCTGAAGAGGCTATGTATCTCCCAAATAAGAGCTGCTAAAAGGAACCTTTTCTCTCTGCCGCTGCACTGTATTGAAAATCTTAACTGAACCAACACAAATGATTAAACGTTCTTCAGAGTGAACACCTATAGCCCAATTCACTTGAAAGGCAATAGATTAATTCCTAGAATTCTAGTCACCAGTTAAAAATAGTTGAAGATCACTTCAAGTTTGAAACTCGCTATGTATGAGGAGTTCTTTCAAGCAACTGCCCATACTGAGGAAGGGTTTCAAGCCTCAGCCACTACCTCAGCTGATGAAAGCAAAAGGAACGATAGCTGATGCTTACTGCACTCTTTTACACTCTTCTACTCCCTGTGGTGGAGTTGCTGCTCTGCTGTTAGTAGTAAACACAACTTTGAGCACCATCAAAAGTGGTCAGTGGCATAAATACAGAGTAATAAAATTAAGGAAGTAAGAGGCAGTACAACACTTTATCCATTTTACAGGAATCTAACACTTTTGACTCCTGGTGATCAATTCTTCATTGTCACATGAAAAAAAGTACTTGGTTCTCATTGGTAAAGTTCATGAGAGCAGTGGAGGGGTAAGTTCTAGCCAGGGTGAACTTGTAGCTCTTCAAAGAAGCAATAAACATTTACAAGGCATACGGCTCTGGTATAGGGATGTGGACTTTACTGCCTGGCATGGTAGTCATGTTAAGTTTTGCAAACTGAATGTAGAATTAAGGGTAACACAGCCATAACCTTTTCTCATTACTCTGTCCTGATCCTTTTTATGTAATCTTTATACAATTACAGATGTGTTCAAGCATCACATTGGCTTGAATTATTGAAGAATCAAGTACGTATGTGTGTATTTATAAGAACAACGTGTCTATATATGTCAACTAATTTCCAGCCTTCTGCTATTAAAAAGAAATCAGTATGTTTCCTTGGAATCTATTAGTAAATTTGGCTTCAATGGGCCAAGAAGATTCAGCTGAAAAATTACACTGGGATTAGATTTTTGAAACTGTGGGACATAAGGTATTATCTTCCTCTTGAATTCCCAGTTTAATTACATTATACTATGCACACTGACAACAGAAAAAAAGCATCTCTTCAATAAACACTTTCAATATGTACAAAACAGAATAGCGATGGAGAGCTCTGTGGTGCCACAATCTTTTATGCAGTGGTTTGAGGTTACTCCTGCTCATTAGGAAAACACACATGAATAATTCATCGCAAAAGAAAAGAGAATCTAAGATTCCTGCATCCTAGCTGAACATACTAATACTTTTTTTTTTTTGGCATGTAGTAACCACTGCTCACTGCAATGGATATTTTAGAAATCTGAGTATGTACTTTTATCATTTGTTGAATCAGCCAGAACAGACTTTTTTGTTTAGTTTTGACAAAAAGCCTAAATTCAATGTATCTCAGGCAAAAAGACTTATTCACCCAGTCTTATTTATTTAGGTTGATTTTTCAACAGGAGATATCACTGTGCTTTGCAAAAATGAAGAAGCCAATCATCAACTGCAAAAAAAAAAAAATAAAATAAAGGAAAAGGGAACTTTTTTTTCTTTTAAAGTAGGGGCATTAGATATCAAGACTAAGAGTATGGTAAGTATAGATGATAGCACCTGTTCAGTATCAGTCAGCCAGAGTTCCTCTTGAGTACAGGGTACAAGTAGCCTTCCTTGCTTTAAGTGGTGAATTGCCTTAATCCAAACTCACTGAGGCAGAGCAGATCAACTCAAATTAGCAAATTAATCACCCAGAAGGTGAAATGTATTGCCCAAAACAGTTCTTTTTGCTTGCAAAAAGTTCAAATTTGCTAGACCATGTCAGCAGGAATCCATTGTTCTCATGACATGGAAGCCACTGCAAAAGCGTGCATCTTCAAGTTAGGCTGAGTTTACAGATACTTTGCACCTGCAGAAGAGAAACCATCTGTGACAACAACAGGCATCAGCATGACACATGACACGTGACACTTGATATCACAATGGAGGAATTGACTTTGAGCAGTCATCCTGATGCATTCCAGTTTTCTACAAAATTTCCAGACACTTCAATTTCTGCTTCTGCATGAGCCCAGAAATATGATTCAGTCTTCACAGATGCTGACATGTTCCTGTCTAGTTCATTCTTAATTCATTTGGGGTTTGCTAAATTAGTTTTCTCTCTGCAGGCCCTTCAGAGCTCAGTTCAGAAGGATTCTTATACCTGTTTCTCTTACAACACCAGAAATAGCAGAAGGTACATGTGTTTACCAAGCAGTTCAGCTTCATTTGATCACCTAACTTATATAAATATACTTACCTATAACTATACCTATAACTATAAACTTACCTATAACTATTTTATAGGTAAGTGATATGATTTGCCTGAATTTTCTCAAGTGAAAGAGGAAAATGACCCAGGATGAGTGCTTTGACCTCTGGAGAAAAAGTAGTGATGATTTCCTCTTCTGTCTGTTGTGAAGTAAGTACCTACCAGACAATAAGCCTACTAAAACTGGAGAAGCCCTGCATTTTTTAGTATATTAGAGAAAGGAAACACTTTATTTTATATACTAATGAGAGAACTGCTAATGATGTGAGAGAGCCATGGAGGATGGAAAACTTTTTCTGTAATTTTCTGTTTTTCTTTTTTTTTTAATTTGAATAAATATTTTAATCCTCAATCAAAACCATTTTGCTGACAGATGAACCTGGTTTTTCCCCAGTTCACAGCAGGTTAAATCAGATGATAAAAATTAATATACACTGAGTGACAAGAGTCCATCTTAGAGTAAAAGGAGACTTAATCACATGATTTTTGAAGAGGTATTTCCTTTGATGTAGCACCTGTAAGGGGTTTCCTTCCATCTCATTCTCCCTTTTTAGGTTTCTTCAGATTTTTTTCCTATAGCTTTAACATTAAGCTTCTATTTCATTAACACCTACTCAATAACTAAGTCTTTGCATTATTCTCCCTTGCCGAGCACTCGCTTAGATATTCTTAAAGCAGCAAGCACGGCTTATAGGCATGTGTATCTGGCTTTGTGTAATAGGCATTTTTTGTCAGAAAGCTGTGTGGAATACTCCCTCGACTTATGGAGAAGGAGGAAAATAAGTACATCTTACTGGGGTGCTGAAGTGAAAGTCTGCTTTGATGCGGGATACTACTATATATATGAGAGAACACTGTTCTTGTCGTACAAGCTGGCAGCTGAGCTTTCATTACCTAATCACAAAAATATGACATCTGGATGGAGACAAAGTTGGAAGCATAGATGAAGAGGAGTTAAAAATCACTATATCAGAGATAAAAATTGTGGTAAACCTGTGACCAAGAGGTGACAAAAGCAACAGACAAGGGGAGTAAATTTCCCTGACAAAGCTATAACCCTGAACAGCACAGAATTCAGGTCTTGAAGGCCTACAGATAGAGTATTTTCTATATAAGACTAATAATAAACTTATCTGTGTCAAAATGGATAAGAATGAGTGCATCCAAGTCTCTGAACTCCTACAGCTATGCAATGGAGCTTTGCAGTGCCCAGGGCTAACTTGCAGGCCAATATCGCTCGAGGCTAAAATGAAAATAGCAGCATGGGCCTGATACATCTCCTTTTGAAATAAAGTGGAAACTTTCCATCAAGATTTAGGAGAGCTAGGTCAGGCCTGATATTTATTTCTGAGATCCAGTACACTAACCATGTATATTGTACATAGTATTGTGTGCATGTATATATATATATATATGTAGTATATAGTATTGCCCTTTTGGTACAAATCCATTCTGCACATAAGCTTTTAATTTACAAGAGATGCGATTCCAAAAGCTACCACGAGAAAAAGTTTTCTACCCTTGCCTCTCCATTCAACTTCATGGGCCCCAGGTATAAATTAAAGCTTAAAGAAATGCAGATATGAATATCCTGAGTCTTCTTTTTGTTTATGTCTGTCAAATATTGGAGAAATGTACTTTGCAAAGAAGAAAGGTGCGTAGTAAACAATTTAACCACAGCACACCATAAACTGAATCATACAAAATGAATAATGTGGTGTGAGATAAAGCACCGGGAAGGTTGGGCATTAGAGGGAATAATTTGGGATTGACAAGTCAATGTTTTAGCATGTACCTCTGCGCAACAGCCTACCCAATAGTTGTATTTATTCCTGGATTTTGTTATCTAGCTACAAAAATGCATTAATATTTAATACTTTATGGAGGGAACAGGCTCCCATTTTTGCCATATGTTGCATAAGTTATTAATAGTTGGGAGGGGAGGTATTGTATGAAGACCCTGTGTGTATTAGCTCTATTCATATTAATTAGTATTTTACATACAAAAATAGCCTCTTAACATTTATCCAAATGAACACTGGAAAGGGAGCAGATTGCAAATCTTGGGTTCAATGTTACATTTCAAGGCCTAGCAAAATATTTCTAATGTATTTTTAATACTTGTTGGTATTCTTGTCATAGTCAGCGAAACAGTTCATTGCTCATGCAGAATGAAGTATTTTTTTCCTACAAAAAAGATGTTATTGCTTTAAACACATTTGGCCAAATCAGCTGCTTAAATCTTAATGGTGTTAGGCAAAAGTCTGAAAGACAGTTTATTGCTGTCTATAACAGGTATGCTACCAGCCGATTTCATTCCTGTTGAGCTGGCATTCAAGATTTAACTAAAATAACAGAAAAAGATTCTTACTTATTTTGTAGTCCAACTAATTGTTTCATAGTTTGTGAGTTCAGTGTTTCAACAGAAGAACACAGCCAAATTCTTTTCAGAAACTACCTGCTTGGACATGGGTTTCATAAGGGCTTCGAAGTTTAGTTTTCTGATCTAGTAAATAAAATGAGATTTGAATTACAAACAGGACAAATATTTTTAAAATTCCAATGAAAACTTTTTCTGCTTTAAAATCTTGGGATGGAAAAAAGTTGCAAAAATAATGTTTCAGAAACATTAACAGCTAAATGCAAATCTTATGGTGAAAATATCTGCTTTCTAAAAAAGAATTGGATACCAGATAATGCCTTTTTGGGGATTAGGAAGAAGGTGTTCTTAAAAAAAAATTGGGCCAGTTTCACTGACTTATTCAACTATGGTCCAGAAATGCATCCAAAGACTTCAGTGATCATTCAAATCAGCCCAAACCCTGAATATCCTGTTGTCGTGTCTTTCATTTGCCAATGAATGCTCGGTTGCATTCAGTCACCGTAATCCAGGTTGACTCAAATGCAGCTGTCAGACTCAGAACCTGGAACACTCTCTTGAAAGGCAGCTTTTTGTTTTTTCTTTTCTTTTTAAATACCATCCAAACAATGATCAGGGTAGCTATTTCTCTTCTTCATTCCCTGCCCAGAAATGTAAATGCAAACGTAGTATTAAAAAGATCAGGAGGCACATATGTAATTAGTACAGAACGGTGAGGTTTATCTGCTATAGGAAGAATGCACCAAGAAGAGGTTTAAACATTTCTTTGAAAATGTCTGGAAAACAAGAGGTTGTAGCACAGCAAAAAGGGATGCACACTTATGACTGCCAACTGTAAAGTTGCTACCAGTCATGGATTTGTTAAGCAAAGCTGATGGTAAAAGGAGAGACAATCTATGAGTATAACTATAGTGTGGGGATACAGGGGACACCTCTGGGAAAGGGAACAGTCCTAAGATTCAGACCTTCTCCAAGACCCAAGTGAATCAGAATATAATGGGTAAAATAGAGCTCTTAGTGAAGACTACAATGCAGAGCTGTGTGTTCGGTTCCCACCAAGTGAAGCCCCTTAAAAAGGCAATAAATACAGGGTTATCAAAACAAATCCTCTGGGGTAAAAAACCAACACCAAGCAAACAAAAAGACAGAATTCATCCAGAACAAGATTTTTTTTTTTTTTTCATGGATAGAATGACATTTTGGAGCAGGACAGCTGATCTGAAGACAAAGGTACTAATGCTTTGTTGCTGAAACTTGTCTTCATCTGCAGTTTTTGGTAATTCTTGCTTAGGTGTCTGGGCTTTGAAATATAAGCCTATGCATTCTTGAAATGTAGAGCAATACACAAAGCAGCAAATCTGCTGCTTTTAGTATGGCTGTAGAAGCTAAACATCGAAACCATATTTCAATATTGCAAAAGTGCTTAGGTTAATGACATTTAGAATGAATATAGTTGAAACTATTTCTTGGAAACTATTTCTAGGAAATCAAGGCACAGATGTCTTGCTTATTTGCATATAAATTACATTAAAAATTGTTTACCCAAGAATTTTGGCCCTATAGAACATGAAACTAAATTAAACAACACCACCACCACCCCATTTTTTTTTTTTTCTTTTACCTACAGGAAGAAATCTCTGTGGGTTTGGTTGTTGTATTTGTCATTTCTAGATGACAACTTGGGCTTCATTAGAAGTCTGAATAGTCAACATCAGTAAGACATGTAATGGTTGGAATTATTAATTCAGGTCCCTTGTCCCAAGTTATTCACTTTGGATGTCTGCATCTTTCAACAAGTATCCTCTGAGGATTAAGTCAATAAAAGGTGGGTGAGAGAAGCTGTGAAGTAAAGGCAAACCCTCCGATGAGAAGATAAAAACCCTGAATTTAAAGACTGCTTATTAAGAAAGACAGTTTGTCCTTACTAAATAAGCTCAATTTAAGGTCCAAAGAACTGATCACACAAAATGGAATAAGAGTGGTTCTCAAATGACATTTAACCTGGAAGTTAGCCAATGGCAATGGTAAATGTCTACATATCTGTTTGTTTCTAGTGGGTATGTAACGCATTTGGTTATCATTGTTTTATGCCTGTGTATATAGCTCAGCAGAGACACAGCAGTCTGATGCTATGAACATATCCTGACAGTTTGAAAGGGTATCACGTTTCAGTTAGAGCAATGTTTTATACTTGAAATGATTTGTTTCAAACTGTTTGCCATTTTGGTGTGTGGCTCTCATAGCATTGATAGCATTCAAACAGACATACTGGTACTAGTTACAGAATCCTCTTACAGCCATTATGGCATGAATTAAAAAAAAGCATTTATCATCTTTCACAAACATGATCCCAATTTACCAATACGTTTTCAATTACAAGCATAAGACTCTTTTGAAAAGATTTTCCCCAAATCGTTGAGCAGCCAGTGCTTTCTAACTTCCCATGTGAATATTTCTTTATACAGCTTGCTTTGACTTGGTTTCACATCACTCTAATCCACTCCCAGCGAATGTGCTTACTAAGTCAGATAACAGTCCACATTATTGTATACCAGTATGAACAGAGATGCAGACTAGAAGTACAGAGAACTACATAAAGTTTTTCCCCAGTGCAGTCTTACATCCTTCATCAGCAGATTTACACACTGGAGTTACAAAGATCTCCCTGGGCACCTGAGAATTTTTGCCCAAACCTGAACTCTTTTAAAAATCAAAGATTTTTTCTAATTAATTTAATGTTCACAGACCTGGGGAAAAGTAATTTTTTAAAGGCTTCAATAACTTGCCTTTTTTATGTTTATTGTTTACTTCTTTGTATTAGTCTCTGCAGTTCTGCTGCAGAGAATTTGAAATGTCTCTTTGAAATGCATTTGAAATTATTTTTTATGCTTGCATATTAGGTCATAATCTAACAAATATTTAAGAGTGTCCTCACCCTGATTAACTGTACCTAGTGTCAATGGAACACATTAAGCTATATATTGAAATGTTAGTAAAAAATTACTGGTTTTTATAATTTCAGCTAAGATAATTGGAAAGAAAAAAAAAACACCAGCTTTTGAGCAGGAAGCCCTTTTTCAGGACTGCTGAATATGTTTGCAAGTCTTTTCCAGCATTAGAATGACTTAGCATTTAGTCAATTCTCACTCTTCTTTCAATAGACTAGCTTTATCCAGTAATAAAATTTCTTAGTGACTTAAACTCTGTCTTCAGTCATATTTGTCTCTCCCATTACAACAGATATGTCAGATTGGTATACTGAGAACTAACAAGAGAAGTGTCATGCTTTGGTCTCCATTCATGTTTCCAGTGCTTTTTCTGTCCTTTTTAAAATATTGTTTCACTGTCCTTCCTGTCACTTTCACAAATTTTCAATATACTATTGCAAAGGTAAATGGAATATATGTGTTCTTAATATTTTTAAAATATTAACACTGTGCCATTTCAGTTAGGCTAAATAGCCTACACAATGGATCCCTCCAAAAAGTGTATCTATCACTAAAAGGATTAATTATATTAAACATATTCAAGTAGAAAAAGTATGACTAATCATTTTTACTTTTCCACTGCTCTTTAGGGATTTGAAAGCTCTTGATTAAGTGTTAGGATAAAAAGTTCAATGCTTTTATAAAAGTGTTGCTTTTTAAAAAATATGCACAATTGTACATGCATTAAAATAATCACAAACTGTCATTCAGGTTCAGTGAGGATGAAAACACTATTCTAATATATAAAATGCTTACGAAATGTAGTGGCAAATATTATAGCTAATTAAATGCATTCTAGGAGAGTTCTGCTTTGTTATCCAAACACAGTCTCAAGTGCCATAAAACACCTAAATGTATTTATCCAAGCAGTGAAACCAGCTTTTATATGTTCTACCTTAATTTTTTTTTCTTCACTAATGTTTTCTACTTTTAGTTTAGGAAAAAATGTGTAAAAACACTGGCTAAAACTTATGGCACATATATTGAATGTTAAATAAACACTTGTATGAATACCTAAATAATATGAATATGCAAATAACCAATCTTTAAATCTTTAAAGAACAAATCTCTTATTATAAGATATCATCTTTCAGAAGAATAATGTATAATCAAGTCAATAAACTATGTAGGACATTTTCAATATAATTATATATATTCCAGTTAGGAGTGAAGCATCTAAGCAACTTTAATTTGCAAACACAAAATTTGTGGTGAGAAATCTTTCAGAGATGTTGATTATTCTACCTGTTTGATATCTGTGAGCCACAGTGCAGTTCTTAGCACTTCCTTTTATGTGTGTGAGATAGCACCCTTTCTTTAAAATAGATAAATACTTGTATTCCATCACATCAACATTCAAATTTTAGTTTTTCTCTTCATCTGTGATAAAAATGAATTGGTTTATGTACATTCGCATACAGACATGACAGGTGGTGTTATGGAGACATTTAGGTAGAAAACTACATTATTTCCCAATGTTAAAAAATATGACAACACTTAAGCCTCTCACTGCCTTTAGAAAAATTTCCATCACCTTCACATAACATGAAGAAGGATACTTTAAAGAAATGCTTTAAGTATTGTATTCTCCTTCCCTCTTAAGGACTTTTTTTCCCCTGAAGATAAAAGATTCTATATAAAAGTAAGAATGTTTGGGCACACTGGAAATAGATTTTCAGGTCCTACTGATGTCTTGAGAATAAGAAATGGCTAAGAAGGAGTTTATTTTCTTTCATTGCTTTAATTTTTGAGAATACCCTGAAAACTTTCTGCAAGAACAATGCTTATTAAAAACCAGCTAGAACATCATTAAGCAAACTATACATTCTTTCTTGTACTGGGGATCTTATCAGAACTAAAGACATTTTTTCCTCCCTTTTTTCACGTCCTTCTACCATAGTTATACATCTTCCTGAAAACAGGTATGTGCTACGGAAAAAATGTTAACCCCAAGGAAGGTGTTGAGCCAACAAGACAGTGAAAGAAACTAATTCTGTGGCTAGTCTAGTATGCCACAGGTGTACCTTTCTTTCTCCTCTAAAAGAAGGTTGGGAAGAGGCTATGAAAACTCTGAATTCAACAAGAAATCTTCCCTTTGCTTCTACTTTACAACAAAGCTCATCGTATTCACTGGTCAGCAAGCAACAAAGAGAAGGAAAACTAAGGGAGAATTAAGAAAAGGTACATTTCGACATCAAGGGGAAGCAGCTTCCTGATTCAGAGCATTGCTGGGACTTCAGTGGTGCTGCTTAAGATGAGGCTGCAGTGCATTTCCATAGCATTGATTTTTTTTCTTGCCTATAATAACTAAATAAATACAGAAATGTTACTGTAATTTAATAGAGAAGATTTTAATATTCCAAACCCCAGATTACTTGACATTTTGTAATCCTAGAGAAGGTATATGAAGCAAATTGAGAAGAAAAGAAATGGTAAGATTTTAATTTGAAGTTTTCTTTTCTTCCCCTCTTATGACCTCAAAACAATGCTTTGTGTGACTTGTTTTACCTCAATGTATACACCCTTGATACCATTGGATAGGATTACTTAAGGATTATAGGTTTTCAAGCTAATTCAGCTAGTCCAAAAATTTTTTCAGTAGTGACACATTCAAACTCGTTATTTGAAAATTGGTTTATTTCCATATGTTACAATTTGAATTACAGTCTGCTGAATCTGAAAGTGAGGTAGACTTATGTTAATAGTCTCTCTGGAGACATATACAAAGAGATTGCTGTAACTTTATTATTATTTCTGGCTTTCATTACTTTTTTTTCTTGAATTATGTAAATTATTAGGTAAATGTGGGGGTTTTTTACATAGCGCTGTCTATGACACATAATAATCCAATGAGATTCCAGAGGTGATTTCCCTTGAACAAATGTTAATTTACTAAAGCAGTTATTTGACTGGCATGTTCTTTCTTCTTATTCCATTCTATGTATTTTTATTAATTGATTACATTCTCTATGTGTTTTTATAAATTTACATTCACATCTTCAGCATTCAATTAATAGACAATGATTAGTCAGCCTGTCACCCTGTGAGGATAACTGATCACTAGAACAGGTTGCTCAGAGAGGTTGTGGAGTCTCCATCCTTGGAGATAGTCAAAAGCCATGTGACAGAGTCCTGGGCAACTGGCTTTAGGTGGTCCTTCTTGAGTAGGGGGGGGCTCGACAAGGTGAACTCCAGGAGCCCATTCTGTACTTAGTTTTGTTCAAGAGTTATCAACTAAGGTATATGTAACCATTTTGATTTTTTTCTTAACAGTTAAAGAATCTGACGTTTGTATGTTTGAACTGTGGAAATTAGGAATGGATAATGCACAGTGAAACGAGTCCAAGATAGCGGATGGGTTTCTATACTAGTCACTTTTTTCTCCTTTAAATGCGGAAATTCTGTTGTGGTGAAATCTATCCACCTGTCTTTGGAGAAAAATGGGAGAAAACGAGCAGGGTAGATACAGCACATTATAAAACTAAAGAAGAAAAATGATGAAGGCAAAGCAATTTACAGAAAGACTGTTCACTATCACAAAGCAGCACAGACACACACCCTGTATCCACAGTAACATTTTTGCAATAGATTTGGAATTCCTCAGACTAGGCTGACCAATTTTACAGCTATTCTAAAATGGTATTATTAATTCTTATGTTTAATTACTGTATGGCAACAATTTCCCATCAAACAAAGAAGTAAAACACTACACAAAAAAGGCAGAAATGAACCTTTTTTAAAGGTTCTTAGGAACACGGAAGCCAGTCTGAGATTTTGGAACCAAAACCAAATACAAACAGGTGCAGTTATTTCTTTTATCAGAATGGGGTAAAATAGATGACCAAAGAGTAATTTACTCTAACTTCAGAACACCAAAATCTAAACTAACGATCTTAGATTGCCTTTGAAGATACAAAAAAAAATGCCTGTCCAGTAAATCAGCCATTAAAGTAGCATACATGAGTTTCTAAATTCAGAAATAATATTTAAGTGCCCAGTTTGTGAATCAATGGTCTAAAATTAAATAAATCTCCCAGTTAGCCTAAAAAGATGGTCTTAAAGCAAACCGTCTTTGACCAAAGCAGACTTTCAGTGAATTTGGCTAATCAGGAAGACATTTGAGAGTGAAGGTGTCAGAAAAAAACATTCTTAGATTCACAAGCGTACATAAAATCCATTTTTATATACTAAACAGATGTATCATTTTAAGTCTTTTGTGTATTTAACAACTTTTAGTTGTAACATTTTTTCCTCTTTTCCACAAAAAACCCATAAATCACACTGTTCCAATAAAAATGCATTCAGAAAAGCAACAGAGCCGTTCCCTTGCCAGCATATCACAATTCACTAACTGCAGGAGCTTCCACACTTTATCTGACAACAATATACATTCCCCTTCTTTTATTTTCAGTTTTACTAAGTCAATAAGAGTCATTTTAGAATAACTAACATGGGATGAGAATTACAAACAGAAGCTGATATTAGATGCCAAGCACTGTTGAATGTTTATACTATATGACTTGCAGATCGATACACAACTAATATTTTACAGTGAGGTGGATTGTAGAAACTGTTTCATTTTTTACGCTATATCTCCTGTTACGTTTCTGTTATTTCTCCTGGTTTTCAAGAAAAATAGTTACAAGAAACACATTGTTGATGCATTAGACCAGAAATCTTTGCAATGGGATATATTCTCATTTGATAAAAATCTATAAAACTCAATTAAAGTTGATGAAACCGGCCCAATTTCTGTTTGCTATACCTGCAGCCCAAAATGAGCTTTCCTATGTTTTTTTTTTTAAAATTCAAAATTAACAGTAGACCTCTTAAAGTAAATGATATATCAGTAGTCTGTCTTAGTTTTCTTCTTCATCTGCCATAATGGCATGGGCAAAATACTAAATATCCTTTTTGCTTCTATTCCTCTTCTTTGTTTTTTCAGTAAAGGGTGGCTGAATAAGGAAATAGGAAAAGCTGACTATAAATTCACAACTCTTAGGGCTACTATGCAAAGACTTACGGATTATTCCGTCTGTCCTAACTCCTGGAGACTTAGATTCCTGGCAAAAAATGTAATCTTTTCTTTCTACTCTTTTTTTTCTTTGGTGAAAGATTGAAGAGGTCCATAATTTACCATGGTTGCTTTAAGAAATGATGCTGTGTCATAAGACATTCTGGCATTTCATTCATTAAACACGGAAAGAATAGTAGGTATTGAGGGCTACCCGTGATTAAGGAGAAGTAGTATATGATAACAGATGTGAAAATTGCTCCAAGAAAAACAGAATTATCATATTCCTCTGTTAAACAGTACTTTAAGGAATTAACTACATTAATCTTCTTTTGCTCTTTCTTGCTTGGACACAAACAAAAAGCACAGGAATAAAATTGACTCTGAGCTGGAAGTCAAACGCTCTTGTATGAGGACAGGTTGTGGAGGGTCAGGGGGAAGCTATATTGCATTTCTAATAAGTGAAAATGTATCACAATTGTCTTTGATTTTTTTTCAGTTTAAAGATATAATTAAGCAATCCTAATTTTCTTGCTATATTTCTATAACGATATTTTATATTTTCTCTCTTAAGTTCAATAAGAATGATGAAAAAGGCCAGTTGTGAACACTGTGATATTTTACACCTAAAGTTGCAAACACCTCTTTTACACTCTGAGTTTCTACCACCTCTATTCCAAGCAAATAATGTCGGTCAATATATAATTTGACTGAATTTACAGGAATGTTTCAGAAGATAACTATTCAGTCACCTGAAGGTAGACAAATCTTGCCTTCAGTGGCTTCCTTTTAGAATGAGTATTTGAAAGGCTTTTTTAAACATTAGAGATATAAATGTTTCATGGAAATTTTGGGAGAACGGGGGTCAAACCACTCTTGGAGAAACAATCTGACGAATAAAGTGAAGTACTTCTTTCAGAATTGAACCAGCATTGTTTTAAAGTCGATAAGAGCACTGGAATGTCTAAATGATATATTGCTAGTGAGGATACTTTGTGCTACTGTACTTCTACTAAATATAGTTAAATGCTGTAATTAAAAAGCCAAGTCAACCAGGGCAAAGTTTAATTACCTTTCTGCTACAGACTATTTCTCTTATATTCACAAAATAATATCCAGATTTTTTCTCACGGCAAGCTTCAGAACGAGTTTTATCGTACTCAGAAATAATGTATGGCAAACACAGGAAGGACCATACTATAACAGCTGGGAGAAAAGACAGGCAGGCATTACTTTTCTGTTTCTTTTCCCTTCTTTTGTTTTTTGCTTTCCTTTTCCCCTTCCTCTTTTTTTAAAATTTTTTTTCCCTTCATTGCTTACACATACTTGTCACTCACTTTTTTCAGATTTTATTTCAGCCTTTTAGTATAATCTACTTCAAGAATCAGTAGAACCGATGGTGTGGTTTTGCCCTCGGATATGGGGTATACTATAACTGCAATGAAACAATGTTTGATACTATCAAAAAATAAAAAGCTGAAAGAAAATCACAAGTATGGCTTTGTATTAAAAAGTTTGCTTTGTCATGTATACTTTCATAAATTTGGGGGAGGAAAAAAAATCCACTGAGATAACGGGTAGGCAACCTAGCTTGCTGTAGTTTCATTGTTACAAAAAAGCTTACCTATATTAATTTAAATCCACAAATTGATGAAATTTGCTCATTAAAACAAAATAAAAATATTAAGCATGCATGTAGTAATGAATTAGAAGTCAAGCAAAGCTCTTCTCTTAAAACCCCATGAGGATTAAAGCAATGTATTCACATTTCTTAACAGTTACTTAATACCTTGTCCTTGATAAGGTATTATTAAAACTTCAATATTCAGGCAAGATAAGCCTTTACTTTCCCATTTACAGTCAGATAAATAACAACAAAGGACAAATAATTCAGCAGACAAGTATCTTATTGAAGATACAGAGATCATTAAAGATATTACTTCTATTTGTATACACCACACACTACAGGATGTTATACTTCTGTACCTTTGATAGCATAAAAACTTTTGTGAAAAGTTCAAAGTCAAGTAAATAAGTCAAATTAGCTTTTTGGCATATAAACTTAGCTGGCTGACTTCACATAAATGAGGTTACAGACTGCTCATATGATCCTTCTACCATCACATTTGAAGAAGATAGGCATATGGATGGTTTTAAAGACTTTAACTGAAGCACCTGTTTACAAAACAAGCACCTGTTGGTGGCAAAAGGGTAGATTCTCACATTCATTATTTTGAAATGTAGAGAGAAGTGGCTAAAAATTTTCATTGTATAATGAAAACTAGAAATCTTTAGGCTCTGCATTTGGCTCAAACTTGCTAACAATTCCACAGCTTTTTGACTTCATCCACAGACTGAAGTCAATGGTTGTGGTTTTAAAATAAAACATACTTGGGGGAAACAAAAAAATTCAAAATCAGACTGAGACATTAATTTTAGTACAGGCTTTATGGGGATTTATTTATTTGTATTACAGATAATAATGTAGGTCAAGGGAAACCAAGTGGAAAAAATATCACCAATTCAGGATGTCCTTCAACTTCTTATTCACTCATACTATAGGGCCCAATTCATTTTTGCTGTCCTATTTCCCTCTGTGAACTCATGGGTTTCTGTCTGTATCATAAAGAGATTTCCAGGTACCTTGTTTCCATCAGGTGACAGTTCTCAGCTCATGAACCCTCCAGTGTAATTTACAGACCCACAAGGTTAAAAAGGTCAAACTGAATGCCAAGGAAGACCAAAGTATGATGCTATCTGCCTTGCACTCTTCTAGATGCAAATAGACTGTACTGCGGGTATCCTGTGCAGCAGGATAAAAAGTTATCATGGAAGACAAACCTGCTGAAAAACTTTATTCACAGTAACATTGGTCTAGAATTTACCATAAGGTTCAAGGTCTCTTGCCTTTTGCAGTCACAGGTAATGGGGTATGAAAAGGTTTAGTCCAACAAAATCAACACTTCCCAGCTTCCAATGACAAATTTTAGACTTAAAACACAGTTGCAAATGACAGCATTTACAGCAAAAGACACCTAGAGAACTTTCCTTCCCAGTCTTGGATAAAATAGCTCAGTTTGAGCCCAGGGGCTCGAAGCCGAAGCAGTATCAAGTTCTACTTGGCTAACATCTTTACAGAGGGCCCTGCAGGCTTTCTTGTCTTAGGGAATAATAGATAAGGAAAGGAGAGATGTGAACATCTGGGTCTGCTTCAACTCCTGCGCATGATACAAATGATCTGATTGACCACTGACAAAATGCTTAAAAGTTTTTAAAAATGGGGGATAATCAATATTATATCCTAAAGACTAGGAGAAGATAGGTTCACGCATTCCTTAGGCTTTAAAAAATGCTACACTGAGGGAGAATTATGACTTATAGCAATTGATTTGCTTTGTGTGAACATATATGTGTAGTGAAAAAAGCATGTACAAGTACGTTAAACTTTTCTCTGAAATACATTCAATTCTTTTTTTGGTTTACAAATGTCTTTGGATTTTTAGAAAGAAGCTCTATGTTGTTTTGGGGAAGTCTTGCTTGTTTATAACAATACAAATTGCACATGAATCTCATAGTAGGCATATGTAACAACTGGTACTTAGGTTTTAAGTTACAGCCATTTCATACAGCATTTTCACATGTCATATATTATGTGTTTGTTTGTTTGTTACATGATCACCTTGTGGTAGCATCCACAAGAGTTGAGGCCAAAATGGTATGTCCAGGCCTTGAGAAACTTTCTAATTGAATGTGGTCAAGATACTGTGCCAAACAACCTTATTCTTTTCAAAATGGTTGGATGTCTTTAATGACTACACATCTTAATAATCCTAGTTTCGTATCTTACTATTTTTAAAACCATGGCTGCTCCAACACCAGGCTGAACTTTCTGCCCTTCTGTACTTGATGCTAAACCAGAGGGAAGAGTGCCACCTAATGATCTGTAGGTAAGTGCAGGTTACAGCTGGTATCTTTCGGTTCCAAGATTTTGCATCCTCCACCACCTGTAGACTTAATAGAGCTTCAGAGGTGGCTAGTTGATTTCACAGTTGTTTGTATTTACAAACACAAATACAGCGTTGTTTGTATTTAAAAGCTGAATGGGGAACAGTGATCAGCTTTCCATTTAGCTTCCTCACTACAAACAAGCTTGAAAGCACCTTAGTCTGCCTTTGAAGGGTTGTTGAGTGTGGCAGCCAGGCAAAGTCTTCAAGGGGAAAAAATGAAAATCCTGAAGTATCACAGTTTGCTTTGTTAAATTCCTGGAAGTTAGGCAAGAAAATTCTGACAGAAGGGAAGAGCACATGAATAAGGAAAATATTACAATCTAACAGTAGCTTCATAGAGAAAAGTGCTGCTTCTCCCATCACAAACCTGAGAATTACTTGGAATGAAAAGATAAATACTTTCACAGTACATTTGAAAAATTACATGTAAATCGCAAAGTTGTATTCAATAGGAGTCATATTTTAATGTATCGAGACATTGCAGGGGGTGTCAGTCGCATTAATACGTGCCTCGGGTGGTTGAATGTTCAAGCACTCCTTGTCTCCCATTGCACCAGAGAAATGTGTTAATGAGTCCGTAGAACATAATCCTGTCATATTTTAATGCTGTATTAATTTAATGGCTGTGGAACAAATCCTGGGGCTAGGAAGATCCATAGCATGGAGCCAAATGAAGCCATGCATTTTGTCTTGATCCCCTGGTCACACAGGCCTAGTTCTCTTGAGTGAGAAATTTCTAAAGACACTTTGAGGGAGAGAGAGCTACTATATAGGTACCTTACTCTCAGCTACCTTGTCCTCAGGGAGGTGTGATAATAAAACTGCTTTACTGAGAATTATTTGGAGATGGATTGACCATGAATTTTTGGCAACCCTGCTGCTTCACAGAAAAGCTGAAGGATGTTTTATATCTTCTCTTTGTTGTGTGTTCTTAGCTAACAATTCCAAGGGAAAGATGAGGAGAAAAAGGATTAAAAGGTCTTTGCTTCTCAGCAGTTCAAATGCAGCCTTTTAACAAATGCTACAACCCCTCATTTCAAAACATAGCTTATTTTAAATATTATAAAAAATGAGGAGACCCATTCTGGCTTCAGCCTTCCCACTGATCTAGGGCAGGCATGACGGCTTAACTGGGCCAAGAACATCAAATTCTTTTATCCTCTAGGGTGTACAAACAAGGATATTGGTGTCATCCCCGAGCCCCTCCCCCGTTCAGAAGCTCTCAAAGGAGTTGTAAGTAAATGTAGTAGACCATAGTACTGTAGAGTAAAATAGTAAAATAAATGCAGACCATAAGAGGTCTGAAAAAATTTCAGGTACATTTTAAATAGAAAGCTGAACAAGGGAGTGAAGACATTCCCAAAGACAGCAGCAGTTGCTTCAGTCTGGACCATTCCACTTGCATCATCATCACATGCTCGTGAAGTAGTTCTGAAACACTGAAGGCACAGCCTCTCTTGGTGCAACACACCCTGCACAAGCCTATGTGTCTCCACCAGGAAATCCAACAAGCACTTACTCTGTACTCCACTTTAGGTCTATACCTAGTTCCATGCTGTCCCCTATAAAGTAAGGGGGGAAATGCTTGTACATCAGTGTCTTTACAGAACTTGCTGCACACCCTTTCTGTGACAAACTGTCATTTGAGAAACTGCAAAATGACAAACAGGGACAAGAGGCTGCAAGGATCCCTAAGGGTTTGTCCAGGCAGAGCCTGTAATTCTTATTGCAGGTGACAAAGCAGCATTGCCACAGTGTCCTCTGCCCGCTTTTCCCCAGGATGAGAAAGGTGGTCAGGGCCACTGGCCTGAACACCAACCACAGAACAGCCACTCCTCAACGTCAGGATGCGCCAAGTGGCTTACAGTCACTGTTTGTCTCCCCTCTCTTCTAAGAGATGGGCTTCCTACTCACCTACTCAGGTGGACTCATGCCTGACCATAGGCTGTATACTGGACTCCCTGAAGAGGACTTTCTGAGACATCTCATGCTCACACTTTAAGCTGTCTTATACTTTCTCTCTTTCTCTGGCACTGTCTTAGGTGAGGCTTCCCGTTTTCACAGCTCATTTAGCCCAAAGCTAGATAGTTAGTAAACTCTAACAAGCCTGTCAAGACTGTTATTTCCAAAACTGAAGTCCTAAATTCTCCTTCAGCAAGGAGAAGAGACTAAAAAACTGTACAGCACTTTGTAATAGATTCAATACTGTCAGGAACAGATCCAATACTTAACGTGGTTGTGTTGGAGCACTGCACATCCAGCTGACATTTGGAGTTTGTGTGTGTGTGTGTTTCAAAAAGTATGGAGAAAGGTCTGACAAAAATTTCAAATGTGAACTAGGTATTTCCTTCATTTCTTTTTCTTTTTCTAGACCTCTGCTCCAAATGAGAAGCACACACTCATTTTCAAAAATTACTTTTTTTCTCTGCCTTCTCCAGTTTAACAGAAGAGCCTCTCTCTATCTCAGTCTAAACTTGCTAGTTTAACAGGCAAATTATAATTAAGCAAGCTTTAAAAAATCAATTAATGACCAAATAGTTGTAACCACAAGGAAAAAAAAGTGTAGTTGTGATAGAAAAGGACATTGATTGCAATTCAAAGAAATCTTGAGCCCTTTCAACCACTTCTTGACAAATGAGTAACAACCTTAGCTTTGATGTCTTTTTGCTTCAGTAACCTTTAAATTGAAGTTTATTGACAGACTATAGCTTAGTTAAGAATTTATTCATGCTATGTCATGTTGTCCTTTTGGTGAGGAGGGAAATTTGGGGAAAGATTTTTAATTAGGGTGGTTTTTTTCTTGGCTTTTATGGACAAGGGTGAGATTACCCCTAAAAGTGAGACCCTTTTATCATAATTATCTTTGAGAACATCCGCAAATATGGCTGCATGGAAAAATTACAGTGACAAGTGTCAAGATTCATAATCTCAAGTAATAAAACAGCTTTAAAGATTACTTATTTCTTCACAATGTAACAATAGCCACAGGTGCCATTAGATGCTAATATTATGTGATATGGAAGCATAATCTCCCGTACCATGCCTTCCTTATACGTGCAGATTCGTATCAGCCCATCACACTCTTAATACTGTTTGATAACATCAAGCAGTGATTATCTCTGAAGCTCGATAAATGTTCTGAGTGCAAAAACAAGTTCAGTCTGGAAAAGGGAAAAGAAAAAGTATCTCGACAAATATTCCTTATTGTTGAAACTTTTGCAGTTTCGCTCTCTTGTCCCATTGAAGTCTGCAGCACCTTGCCACTTAGAAGACAGAAAGAAATTAAAATTGATTATAAGTCATTAAAATATACTAGCCAATATGACATAACCCTCAGGAAAAGTAATAGCTGTGGATTATTTGACTATGCCCTGAGACACAGGCATACGGAAGAGAGGCATGAGTCTTTCTCTAGTTCTAAGTCTATTTTCTATCATCTCTGACATAGTTTATAGAAGTGTTTAGAATCAGTGATAAAAGTTAAAGCAACTTAAGTTGTAAATTTAAAGGAAATGAGTTAAAATCTCTGAGGAATAATCCTATACAAAAGGATATGACATACCGAAGTATGTCATATTAAATACCTACTTTCTGGCATAAATCATCCCTACTATGTGCTTTAACAGAAATATAACTTGAAATAGATATTTTAAGCTGTTTTTTCTTAACTTTCTAGCATGTTCTGTGTAAACAAGCCATTAAGGGAGTTCCCATGAATGGAATCTCACTACGGGAGATGAAGGCAGAATTAATGACATTGCTCAGCCACAGCTAATTAAAATGAAAGAAACCAGGGAAAGTGTATCAAACAGCTTGTTTCTGAAAAGAGTGACTTCAGCTGTTTCCCATTTAGAGATGCAGTAATCACTGAAATGAAAATGTTTCCCTGAGTTTCACTGATGCCCACTGACAGAGCACAGTAGATGTTGGAGCACATTTCAACAGTGAGATTCTTTAGGAAGTTTATAATCTTCAGCTGATTCTCCTTTTTTTAAGAAATATATAGGTTTCTCCTATAAGGCTTTGGCCATCATGTCAGATGTAATCAGAAGATATAAGAAGAGGGTTAAAAAAAATGTGCTTCTAGGTTTGTGGGTTTTTTTTTTAAATCTGATGGCCATTAGTCACAAATCCCTGTTTGATCTTAAGGTGTTTAGAGATTTCAGGATATCAGTATTGTTTTGCTATTTTGCAAAAGTTGTTGAATGTCTGTATAGGTACGCCATTATAAAGCACCATAAAAACAACCACAAAAAATTATGTTTATCTTTTTCTATGTTTCTAGGCATAGAAGAAGGTATTTCTGCAAGTGAGTAGCTTTTTTAGCAACCTTTTGGAATCCTTGTTTTGCATCAAGGACATAAAAATAGGATAGTTTTTATAAATAAATATACATATATTTGATCTCCATAAATTTTACTAGTATGTCTTGCTACCGCTATTGGAACTACTGGAAAATAACTTCTTGTGTGTGTGTGTAATGCCTTACTTTCTAAATTTACAAATTCACTTCTACTTATTATTTTACATCCTTTTGACATATTAACAGCAGCAATAACTTCACGCAGACTTGGGCATCTGTCATACACCTATTTCCAAGTTTTCATCCATTTTGATGTCTACTTAAGAGAGTGAAACAGGTCCTTCGAAGATGAGATGCACTTGAGATGTCTACACTAGAATTAGCTGAATCATTTTAAAACAGCCCCTATTTCTCCCCAGTGCCTACAAACGTAGTCTGGATGATGAGGCCGGGATGATGATGACACTCTGAGTGCCTAAAGTTATGGAAGATTAGTTCTGCCCTAATTACCAGAGTTAGTATCGCAAATCGTAATGGCAGAAAATTTGTTTTAATTTGTTACAATACATTGCAAAGTTTTCTTGGTATTCATTCTGACAAATCTTTTAAAAGTAATTTAAGTAACTATTCAATTTGGGATCCTCAGACAAAGAACCTTAATATTTTCACTTTCATTAATGATAGTTGTGCCTCAATTTAAAATCAAAGACTAGCTTAAGAATGCTTCATTTTTCTCTTAAGAATCTACCTTTTAATTTCTTTTATTTATATATATTTGGATTACACTATAAGCCCTTGTGGAAACACATGAAACTGTTCCCATCATTGCTGATATAGCACTAAACCTGATTTTGATTTGTGGAGGAGTTGGGTTTTGGTTTGGTTTGGGGTTTGGTTTGGTTTTGTTGGGGGTTTTTTAAGTTTCCTTTAGTGGTTTTAATCTAGGAATTTATGTTTTAAAAATTCATAAAGATGCGGTCAAACATAAGTCACAAATTCAGAACAACCTGGCAGTAACATCTTCGTCATTTATTTCAGTGGTTTTATTTTTAATGTAATGTCAAACCACATAAAATAAATATGTGAGAGATAAGGCACTGTGGGGAGGAACTGCAGGGAAATGAAATAGGAGAGAGGACATAAATGACCCGAAAAAAATCTCTCAATCTATAATCCTTCAACTTATCATTAATGCTAAATCCTTCTCTATTGTAACTCCGTGTATCAGCAAGAAGACACCCCTACTACACAATGCGGAAAAGTGTGTGATACAGTGTGAATGTACTGACTGAAGATAGTAAAATTATTGCAAATATACCGTGTCATTGACACATTCATTCCAAATCCTCATGTCCTGAGAAAATGCTTTGCTAATTAACTGCTTTTTGTGCTAAACCCTATTACGAGGTGTAGTTATCAAAAAGAGTATATTCTTTCTTTTTGTGATTTAGGCACTTTTCATTTTGTAAGTTGTATATTGCTATCAAGTGTTTTCAGCCTGGTAGGAATTTTAATTATCCTTATCATAACTTGATTTTCAATTCTATTCTCCAAAAGATGAGGGGCCCAGACTCAAGGCATTTCCACACATCCACATTACCACACAGTCACTATCAATCAGCAGCAAACTCGGTTTTCCAAGGCTCTGATGTGGCAAACGAGGAAGCAAGGCTACAGGCATTTTATAGTACCCAGAAGTCTGATGCTCCAGGCAACTGCCTACCAAATAACAAATGCGTTCAGATTGTCCTAGCAGTTCTGCCTCCATTGCAGTCATATTTATTTTTTGAAATTGCACTTAGGCAAATTTAAACAAGCTTTTTTTTCCCTCATGCTGAAATAACAGTATGCACACGGCTATCTATCAAGGTAACAAATCTGCTTTGATTCAAACATCTCAGTAAATCAGAATTTACTGCAACCAAGACCTACTGAATTTCAGGGAAACCGACTGGAAGTGCCTTTGAAAAATTCAAAGTAAGCTGTTCTGCCTACTCCTTACTGTTAAAAATGCAACAGCTATCAAGCGTACTTTACCATTATGAAAAGCTACACAAGTATTAACTAACTAAGCCTCATGGCTCCTATATATCATGCAGATAAATGTATAATTTAATTTTTACTCTTTCCTTCTTAGTCAGGCAAATTAGCCACAAAAGTGAACATGCCTTTTACAAAAGAGTGCAGGATTTGAAATAGCACCTTGGTTTCCTCGATTGTCTTGATTGATTCCAGTGAAATCACAGTTTCCCTGTAGCTGTACTACAGAGGGGGGAAAACTAAAAAGCTTCAAATGTGCTATAAAAAGCCACTACACAGTAAGAGAATTATGATGGTACTACCTCAGATAGCACGTAAACTTCAGATTTTTTTTTTTTATCTCACTGTATGCATGTTATACACATACTGATACACATCACTACATTTGAACCTACACCATGAAAAAATATTTAGCGGGAGAATACACACTGTTCTGAGCAACAGCCATGCTCCTCTGAAGACCCTGATTCTTTGAAATGAATGGCCATCAAAGCCAACAATGGCTAGAAGGTGACATTTTTCCAATGCAGCAGCATGTGTTGAAGCAAGGACTTCAGCAGTTCTCAGTGTACCTACTGTAAAGGTGGTTTATGTTTTTTAAAGTTTTGCAACCTTTTATTTTCAAACATGACAAGTCTGCTTGGATTTTTTTTCTTTCGAAACAGAATTTCCTCTGAGTACTGACATCCAACAATGTTACATTATGAATACACTTAAATTACGTATAGGTGAAATACCTGATTTATTTAGCTATATGGTATGTTTCCCTGAAGAGTGGATGTGAAATGTCAGTACCTCATAGACATCTCTGATTTGTAATCAGCCTGAATTACTCAGAGAAGAATTCTCAAACCTTGATGAAGTCAAGTTCAAGGACCGAAGGGTCTCAAAAAGTGGGAGGAGAATGGCAGGCAGCTGCTGAGCCCTTCCCTTAGCAGGTATTTGTCACAGGGTCTATGCCACCACCACTGGTTGTGAATTCCCTTTGCTCCAGTTTCACAATATAAAAAGAGCGCAAGTGTGTCTCAACAGGACAGATTTTACAGACTGGAAATGAGAGGGCGAGAGTGCGACAGAGAGAGATCTTTCATCTTGTCAATGCCTCTTCATCAATATTCAGATCACATTGCCTTCATTTCAGACCCTGCCACTCTCCTCTGCCTTTATTCTTCTTTCTTGTTTGGATTCATCTATCTCCACCGCTAAAAACAAAAGTTTTGCCTTTGCATTGACAGTTGTCTCCTTTCAGGAAATGCTCCACCATCACTGTTGCTCTCATAAGGAACAACTTGTTGCCCTCAGTAAGAAGGCCTTTGAAACAAACTGGCATTTTAAGATAAAGCAAAGCAAAACTACACATGTAAATGGAAGTTCTGTTTCTTTCAGGTTCACAGAACAAAGTTATACAGGAGTGTTCTTGTAAATCTTAGTAATTGCTGAACCTCCATTTTTCATTGTCTGCAGCTTGCTTTCTGGGCTGTCACAGATCTTCTGGAACAATCATGCTAAAGTTGTAACATTTCTTTATGCTGCTTCTTATTTCAAGAGAATATTTAACAAGACAAAAAGAGACAGAGGGAAGAAAATGTTGGGTCTGGGAAATCTGAATTTCAGAATATGGATAACAAAAGTTTGACAAAATTCTTTATAGACTCACATCAGGAAAAGCTGGCACCCTTATTAAGCTGTGTGAAGCCTGAAATTTGCTTATGCTGTAAAGTTGTGCTGTCGCCATGTAGCATTGCAGTAGCGTACAATACTCTCCCACCGAGGCTCTCATGTTTCTCTATAGACTTGAAAAAAGACACCAACTGAAACCCCTAACAGACATGTTAAAAACAGTTTTCTTTAGCTTCTTTGATGCTGATGCCAGAGGCCCTGCTATGCTGCCATCACCCACAAAGGCATTTTTTGGTCACTTCAGACTTCAGGGAATGTTAGGAAAGTGTCTGTCCTACAACGAACATTTTCAACCTTCCTGAAGTACTAGCAGGTCTGCTAGTATGGTTACAGGTTATAGTGCAGGAATAAACTGATTAAAAAAAAACCCTGTAAAAGTGTAACTTGTACCATTTTGAATTGACTGGTATACCTAATACAGCTCAATATCGTTATGAACAGTGCCTCATAGGTAGAACTGAAATTCAGGCCAAATTTCCTGCTTTTTCAGGATCTCTTGGCCTCCTTCCTGTTGCATTCATAATGTCTGCTTACTTACACCTGTAAAAATGAGCATAGAATCAATGCAGGAATTCCTACCTAGTAGCAGTTTTGTACTCCCTTTTTAGCTGGAAGAAAGCACCAATGGAAAACGAAATTCCTGTGCCCTAAACCTAGGCAAGTGACATTCTTTGTCATTTGTTTACAAATTCTGTGTTGCATTAATCCTATATAATGTGCACTATCTCTTTCAATAATGCAAAACCTTCACAGTGCATATAACATAAAAGCAAAAAGCATGTCCATGGAGAGAAAGTGCAAAGACCCAACTAGCCCAGTGCCTTGTCTCTAAGAATGGCTAGAGGAAGAAGCCTAGGCAGAGGGTGAAAGAAACAAGTGAAGCAGACTGACATCTTTCTCTGGTGTGTCCTTCCACCTTGGCCACATGTAGTTTAGGCATTTTCTGACTGGGAAGATGCAGGCAGATTATTGTTTAATACAAAAGAGGAGCCTCTCCCACAAGAATGAACCTAATCTTTCAGAACTAATTTGTACTTTGGACTTCAAAACATCCTGAGGCAATGAATGAATTATAAAATTTTTTCATTTGTTATGCATCTGTCCTGAACATGCCACATCATAATTTCACCAGCTGCCTCCTCATTCTTGTGTAATGAAAACATTGGTCCTTACACTACTTGTAACTTTGCAGATCTCACAGATTTCCCTTTGTATCATCTTTTGCAAACCAAACAGACCTACTCTGTTCACTTTTCTTTCATTTCTCTGAGTTAATGTTTTGTATTTGCCTACTCCCGTAATACTGATTACGAATTTTTGAGACAGGGTGACCTAATCATGTGTCATATTCAAGATCAAAGTGCACTATGGATTAATACAGTGGCATGATGTTTCTTTATAGTTTTGTTTTCATTTCCTGTCCAAATCATTGTTGATGTTCTGATTGTTTGTTGAAGACTGTAAAACATTAAGCCGACATCTTTGAGAAACTTTGATAGTGATATTGATAGTTTCCTTCGTGAGCACTACCAGATTTTTGTGGTCAATAGTTCAAACTGTGGTAGCAATAATTGTTTTAACATCTTTAGGGTCATTTATCTCTTACATTCTAGAATAATAAAAATATTACCCACAAATGTACTATTTTGCACATTGTTACTGCTCTGCTCACTGATATTTTCTATTAATTCTCACCCTACTGAATCATCTGCTGTTACCAATGATGACAACCTTCATCTTCTAATGAGTTTGAAAATATTTTTTCTTGTGCTGTTAGTGGGTTGATTCTCAACATTTTTGTCAGGGCTGAGTTGCTATAGCTTTGCATTTAATTTACTACATATAATATTCAATTATTGGGCTGTGATTCTTATATTCAGAATGTTTTTTTTTTTACTCTTGCTGAAGCAAGCTAGACCTTTTGGGTTCATTCACTGAGCATGTAACGTGATGTCTTCAAACAGTGTCCTTTGCACCAACTAACATTTTTACCCTTTTGAGTGTTTTTTTTTAAAACTTCATTTTAACTAACTTCCGTGGTTTTAAGTACTGCCCGTCTTTACAGTAAAGCAAACCTTCAGTAAGAGAAGGTTTTGGTAACTTTTTAGTGGGATCTGCAGGGATTTGCTCCAGGAATTTGAATACGTCACAGTGATTATTGTACAGTGGCACTTAAATAATTGGCTTTTGAACTGGTCATGTTCCACCATAACACTTACCTAGTCCACATATAGTAACTGAGGTTTTGTATAACTCTCTTTTATTTTTTGTTTGCCTTCATAATCTTTCCATTCTCCTTTACCATCTCCTGTCACCATCTTAGACAGGTGGCCCATAGTATAGCTGTGTTATTACATTCTTCCCATCCAGGTATTTTAATCAAGATCTGTCATACTTCTAATGAAGACCTTGATTTTTCCCTCCCTTTTTTCATTGTGTGCGTTGTCCCTGTCTTGCCCTCAGGTAATTTATTCCGACATGCGTAGGCCATATCTGTATGTAGAAGGCAAGGTTTCCCCATGGCATCCAAATAGCAAAATGAAGCTACAAACACATTGACTGCAGATAAATCCTAGTAACGTATGTTAATAACTGGGATAAACCTTTGCAGTTGCTAAACTGGGTGCGTCAGTAAATAGAAAATCAAGTGTTTCTGTGTGCACACATGTGCATGCATAGGAGGGGGACAAGAAAATCAGCAACACTGAATAATAAATGTCTCTTAGGTTAATTAATTTTGACATGTATAGGTTTATTATGAGCTCTGTGAGGTAGGTAATTCACACAGCTTTGATTTTAGCAATTTCTTATTCTGCTTCAGAACCTTCCAAAGGATATTTTCACTCAGGAATGTTAAACCAGTTAAATTTTTGCCTGTTCCTGTCAAAGTGGTTTACATCTACACAGGCATTTTCTGGATTTGACTTTGTTTTTGTCAGTCACGCTCTTTGATGTATGAAAGTTTAGTACTTAACGTACTTCAGGATGGAAGTAACAATACATGTCTGAGAATTCACTCGTATGGAGCTGCACCTGAGTGAACACCTCACTGCCCCGCTTCTGGCAGTCCCACTGCTACAGTGACCTACTGAACTTCATGTTCTGGTTGGTTTACCTGCACCAAAGCTGCAGAAGTCATCTTAGCAGTGAGCGCTTCAAGAGAAGACCCTGCAAAGGAAGAAAATTTGTACTGTGCACCTATTAACTACTTGATGACCACCCGAACGTCATTCACGCAAAAAGTACCAGTATTGTATCCCAGAGTGACAACGGACGGGTTCTGATAGACGTCCAGGACTGCATTTTCATTGTGTATAATATCCACTAGGCATACCCAGGCATCTACACCGTTGGTCCCTGAGGGTACCATTAGGCCTGACTGTCCCTGTCCAGCGTTGTGGGTCCTGGACTCACCTCGGGCCTGACTCTGGCCCTTGCCTTTGCCTGGTGTTCGGCAGCCGGTGGGCCTCCACCACCTTCCTTGACCAGGCTCTGCTTGCTGCCTCCAGGCTTGGTGGGACAGCGCTGATGGGGAAGGCCCCTGCCACACTGCCCGCCCTGGTCTGTCCCGGCCTGTCCTGCCGCCTGCCACCGCCTGCCCTCCCTGGCATCTCCTTCCTCCTGAGAAACCCTTCCAGTGACAGAGGGGTTGAGCAGGCCAGAGCAGGCGGTGAGGATGTGCTGGGCAGAGTCGCCGGCGGGGGAGAGGCACAGCGGGAAGGGAGCTGTGGCTCGCAGCATCTGCTCTCCCAGCACATCTTCCCGTTTTCCACCTCCTGAAACTTTGAGAATGAAAAAAGAAAAAAATTAATATAACAACTAAAAGCCAGTTTTCCATGAAGCAGCTGGATGGCTCAACAAGATTTTGATTGCTTTCTTGCTTTTTCCTTTAGTTTTGGTTTGGTTTTTTTTTCTTTTTGGAATTCAGATCACATTTGTATCTTAATTTCTAGCACTTTTCGTATTCATGATTGGAATTTTCTCATGAAAACAAGTGAAAACCTCTGAACTGACGGCTGTCAGAAGTCCGGAGGTGTATTATGCGACTCTTCCTTCTGCTTTTCACCGGGCTGCCTTTCTCACCCACTGTTGCTCTGTTCTGCCCGCTGCTGGGCATACATCGCTGGCTGAGGTGGATTGCTCTCCTAACTCGGGTCAATCGTTCTTATGCAACGTATTTCCAAATAATCCTTATATTTAAAATCTCCAATTTACGATCTTTGATTGGATAACAGTAGTGTAAGACCTCCTGTAACTGCAGTTGTAAGTAGTAGGAGCCTTTCTATTGACTTTATAGGAATAGGATGAGATTTATAGTGCTGAATTTTCTATAAAGTAAACAGATTCTCAAGGGAAAATAATCGCTTATTACTGCCTTCTGTTAGGTCTTTGGGAAAAAAAAAAAAAGCAGCAATTCTGAAATGAAACATACAAATCCTTTTTAATGCATGAATGCACCCCATCTTTTTAGTCTTCTCATCTTGTGATAAAGTATTATTTAATTAAATAGATGAGGTATATGTTCTAAGTAGCTTATGGATGGATAATATCTTCATTTGAGATACCCTAATGAGAGACTAGATGAACAGCAAGCAACCATTTATGCTACAAAATTAAAAATGTGCAAGAGATGAGCTTTAATTATCTTGACATTATCTTTCGCCAAATTAGGTTAAAGCAGTAAGTTGCAGGACAACCAAGCTCATTTTTTAATATATCTACCTAATTCCCTTTTCTTAAACATTGAGAATCAATGAAATTCATGTTTTGAAGGAATGGCTTTCTGAATGAAATTATCCTCCCACTCAAGTAGTAACAAGGTATTTAGCTTTTATGTAATGTCACTTTCCATCTATAGGTGTGGTAGTGTTTTGTTCAGGCCACCTACAACTGATGCCTACCCGACCTAGGAAGGCTTGTCTCAGCTGCATATAGACACAGCAAGGCCCTGGCAGAGCTGTGTATCAAGCAGTCTGAGCTGTCTGACATGCCCTGCACAAAGCTGCTGGATTAGTCACACAAAAATGGTACCAACAAGAAAAGCATGGTAAAACGGTAGCATTTGGGTCAACACAGCTCAGCAGTGAGTGTAGCATGCTTATACTTAAAGAAAGGTATATGTAGTTCAGGAAAAGAAAAATATAATTGCAGCTAAGACTACAAAGAAGAATTGTTGAGATTAAATCTCTTAGTTATGAGTATTATTCCCTACCTAGGTATGTACTCTTTAGAGTTGGGCTCCTCAGTAAAGGAAATTGCTTTTGAAATTTTCACATGACGTAGAATTATAGATTATTCTTTTTAAAATATCTGTTCTCTTGAACATTCTTGACTGGACTTATTAAAAATATGTAATATGTAATGTGTAATATTCAAAGCACAGAACATAAATAAAATATAATTATATATAAATTATAGATACAAAAAATACACAGGAATTCAAGGAGAATCAAAGTAGTTAGTTAGATAGCAGTTTTCAGGTTTTACCTTGCTTTCTCTGAAGCATTCCAGACTGCTTAGTCATGCCAATGGTGGACAAAAAAGGAAGATGTTTTTTAAGAAGATCAATGCAATTGTGTTTCGAAAAGGGGAAAAGAAAAAAATTATTGATAAAATGCTGACCTTTTTGCTTTACTGAAACTGTTTGGTAATTAGATTGAGACTGCAGTTTACAGGGTTCAGATGTAGATTTTTACATGAGCTGGGCTTCTGTTTGGTGTTTTTAGTGGTGAAGTAAAGGCATATTTTGGAAATTTTTATTTCATTTTTTTCCTCTAAAAACTATGTTTGTTTTTCATGCTGTTAGATTTATATCATATCATAGTTCTATTATATGTGTACACTAAGCAAGAGAATGTGCAAGTGCTGGTGTTTTGTGTTCCTTAGCCTGTTTCTCCCATGGCATTTATTAAAAGTGGACAATAAATATAGAAATCGAAACATTATTTAACACCTGAAGTCCACAGGTATGTAGTGAGAAGTCAAGATCTGCCAGTCTTCATACTATCCGGACAGACTTGTCAGCAAGGTGAGCATGAGGCCAGAAAGTTTTGAAGGACATCCTGCAGTTAAGGGATGGAATTACGTCTTGGGTACTACCCATTCGAGCAGATTGATTTTACCAGCTGAAAGCATTCTACATGATGTTAGCACTCTTCAGAGGCATATACTCAGTCAGACCTTTCATTTTAAATATGTATTACTTTTAGAAAAGGTAGTTTACTTTGACTGCACTGTTTCACTTTCCTTAATACACATTAAATGGGATAATCCTTTTAAAGTCACTTACTGAAGTACAGATGAGGATATGGTTTATGCCTCTTCCTTACTTCAGGGGACACAATGCCTCAAGATCGTACACACGGTCTAGGTACAAGATACACTACTCATTCATATTAGCCCATTCAGCACGCATTGAATGCCACAGAATTAAACCAATGTTTAGAAAACAGGTAAGCTTTTGCTTCTCTCTGGCAAAATATCTTGAAAACACTCAAGTCATGATGGGGACAAAGGAGGTCTCCTTCTATATTACACACACCATACTTATTAATGGGAGGATAAAGCCAAATAGAGATTCGGAATGTGGCTGAGAAAAACAAAAAATATCTAAAATATTTTATACTTGTGTCCATACAACTGCATTGCAACAACAACTTCAGTAACTGAGAAATGAACTGAATACAGTTTCCTTAACCCATGAATGAATTTAACCAAAGAACACAGGGAGTTATGTTCTGTAGCTGAGAATGGTCTACAGCTTTTCTGTGTTACTAGTCTGTTTTCAGCCATTTTAGCAATTACATTTTATTTTGTTCACATCTTGTGGCTTCCACCCTTTCGCATTTTCCCTCTCTCCTCTTAGACCCTTAATCGGCCTCTCTGGGAACTTATATAGCTCCCATGACCACTGTATACAAACACACCACAAACATTAATGCCTTTTTATCTACATTTTACCCTTGCGAATAAGAAGAGTGTTTAACTAACATTATACAGAGAAGGAACAAAAGGGCAGAGAGATTAAATGACTTGCCTATCAGTGGAAGAAAATTTTGTTAAACATCAGGAACTGAAGGCAAGTGCCTGGCTGAGGTGTTAACCCCCAGTACCTCTTTCCTAATCACTGCCCGCTGCAGAGCACAAACAGCCTCGAGCACTCCCCATTCTGTCCGGGCATGAATAAGACTCTTGGTGTCATATACTGGAGGTGCCTGTGCTGGCAGTTCGGTATTGCTCCTCAATGCTGAGAAAGCAGCTCACCCCAAAGGATCATGATGAGAATCAAAGTTGGGAGTCCCTCTCTCTTTCCCTCCCTCAACCAGCTAAGTCGGCTGGGCTTCTAGCACACAAAACAGCTCTCTAAAGTAGATAGTATGAGTCATTTAGCTAACTTAGAAGTCCTTGCACTGATCCACAAAGAGAATTCCATAAAGTTTTTCAAGTCTCTTTTACCTACCCACACAGAGGGATCACTCATCATAGTAGTTTTTGAATGCCTGGTTTTACTAGTCATATTAATTTCTGTGTTTTAAAACCAAATTTTGACTACTGGCTGTTCCACTCTTTTCTAGTATTTTCTATTTTTTTATCCAACACGAAGACTGCCGTTCTGTTTTCACAAGGAAAGGTGGGGCAGGGTGTGAGCGAGTTCTACGAATTCTGCAGCAGCTCCCACCTCCCCTCAACCCACTGACTCTCCATGGCACATTATCTGCCTATTGATGATCCTTTATCATGTTCCATAATAAAATCGCACTTTCCCACGTGCTGCTTTTCCCTCTTCTCTTGTAAGTTGTTAGGGGTTTAACAACTGCAGCAAGATTCTTCTCTTTGGCCCTACAAGGAAGCCAGGATGCATCTTGTGGTAACCGAATGTTGCCTAGTCTCTTTGTCCCTCTTTTGGAGAGTGCCATTTACACAGACATAAAGGAAAAAAAAATAACTGTACGTGTTTACGATCCCACAGGATGGGTCGTAACAGTCTGGAATGCCTCTGACCCAACTGCCTACCAACTCTGCTCATCTCTTCCTGTGAGCCTGCCCCTGCAAGACAAGTGCTGTGGAAGAGGGGACCTCTACTCCCCTGCGCCTTTGTGCAGGAATGTGATCAAATTTATTGGGGGCGAGCATGAGAATTTTAGAGTTAAGTTTTGTAGAACATTTGTTCAATATTATAAACATCTGCAAATGACTATTTATTTCATGCAGTAATTAACATTCCTAATTAGATGCACCTTGCAGCTGCTGTTAATCTTAATTGGCAATAATGCAGTTACATTTTGATACAGATCTTCAGAAAACTTACAGAAGAGAAGGGAAAATAAGAAAAAAAAATGCAAAGGGAAGGAAATAAAACTGTTCCCACACAGTTCAGAGAGTTCGCACAAAGAAGATCCCATGGCAACAGCGAGGCCCACAGTTTGCCTTATAAAAATCCAAGAATAGATAATGTATCATCTCTCCTAAAACAACACTTCGCTTCGGAAACCGGAGGGGAAGGAGGAAAAAAAAAACAAACCACAAAAGGAGAAGAGAAGCAGGCTGACCCTCGCGCATGTGGCGCGCCCAGCGTTCAGCCAACCGCACCAGCCTCAGCCGCAGCCCCTGCCCCAGGCAGGCGCGGCGCGGCGCGGCCCCGGCGCTGCGGGCCGAGGCGGTGCAAGAGGCGGGCGGCGCCGGGGCGGAAGGAGGGAGACGCGCTATACCCAGGAGTTTCTCCAGGATCCCTTCCGAAAAACCCTCCCCCTCCTCGCTCCCTACTCTCCTCCCTCTGGCCAAAAAAAAAAAAAAAAAAAAAAAAAAGCCCAAAAAAAAAAAAAGCAGCGGCAGCAGCAGCATCCCCCTCCTCGAAACCGGCGCTGGCGGAGCGGGTGTGGGTGCGCGGCAGGGCGAGCGCCGAGGTGTCCATCGGGTGGCAGCAACGGCACCCTCTTGCCGGCTGGCGGCCCGGCGGAGGACGCGTTCAGCCCAACGAGCCCACCTCGTAGAAACCCGGGGATCGTTTATGCACTGCAGTTTCTCTCGCCTCTCTCCTTCTCTCCCTCTCTTCCTCTGCTCCTTAGGATATTTTGGGTGGATTGTGGTTATCAATCAAGATCTCCTCTTCTGTGGTGAACACTTGTCATTTTCACCGGGGATTAGTATCGTTCGGGGCAAGCGGACAAACGATTTTTTTTTTTCCTTTCTTTTTTCCCTCTGGATATTTTTTCCCCCCAACACCTCCCCCCTTTTTTTTTCTTTTTCTTTTTTTTTTTTTTTTGGCGCGGCGGTGAGGGTGCTAGGACCCGGCGAGCACCCTCCCCACGCCCCCCCACCCCCGCAACGCTTTCCCCACAGCCGCCCAGCATCAGGAAACCTCGCCGGACCGCTGCTCGCCGGATACTTGTGCGAGGCAGCCCGGCCCCGGCCCTCGGCGGCGGCGCGCTGGGCGCGGAGCTGCCCGCGGAGCTGCCCGCGGGGGGCCCCCAGGCCGGCCGCCCCTTCTTCCTCCCCGCCACCCCCACCCCCCGCCACTCGCCGCACCTGGATGGTACCTCCCGCCGGCGACGCGGGCACTTTCTGAACTAGGAAGGAAGGGGCGACTCGGGGTGGGGTGGGGGGGCGGGGAGGGCGCCGAAGTCTGTATGGAATTACCTGCGCCCGCGGCGGAGCTGGCGGCGCTGGATGGATGGGCGCCGCTTCCACGGCACTCGCGGCCAGCTCAGCCCCAGGAGTAAACACGGGGCTTCTCCGGCCGAGTGCGCAGTGTGGTGACCGGCACTCGCTTCGCTGACCGATCGCACCGGAGGGATATTTCGGGAGACTCCTGTGGGTAAGGTCATTTTATCCAGGCAAAAGCCTGGTATTGCTAAACTTGGTGGCGTGTGATTGAAAGGGGGTACTTTCGGGATTGCTGCATTACCCTGATGCGAGGGGCTCCATCCGTTATTGGCAGTTGAGTGGGATAACTGCAGTAGGTCTTCTGGTGAGTGCTTTTTGCGATAAATTAAAAAAAAAAAAATCCCTCTATTCTTGCACCCTCTGGATTTGGGAGAGTACTGTAAAAGCAAGAAGTCTTTCATTTTCCCTCCTCCCCCCCCCCCCCCCCCTTGTAATATTTTTGACTGAAAAGGGTATGTGATAGTAAAGCAGCTCTCCGTGATGGAATCTATTTAACATAAGCTTGGATCCCATCCGCTGGTTAAAACAAACGTTTCCAACTCTGTGCAGCATTCTGCTGCATTTCATAGCTGCAGTGGAGGTAGAGAAATCCTGCTTCTCAAGTTGTTAAACTTTAAGGTGGTGATCCTTATTGATCGTGGTACAGTGCTCTGGTGCTAAGAGGGTTAAATGCCACTGGTAATTTGGGATTACAACTGTTCCTGCAAATCCTGCAAGGAAATTATAAACTGAGGGACAGTAAAGGGGGAAAAAAAAAATCTCTATAGTAGAGAAATATTTTAAATGTCACAAGCCTGAAAATCTCTCATCCACCTGCTCTTATAAAATATTTTTTTCACCCAATAATTTACCTACTGGAACCTCAGACCACGTGTATGGGAGTTGAAGATTTGCAAACAGAGATGCTGTCTTTGGTATTTCATACATATATGCATCTGGCTGAGGGACTGTGTGTGAATTAATTCCTCTGTTAGTTGTGGTGGGAAGCGAGAAAAGGAGAAAAAGGAGAGGAAAGATCATCTTCTTAAGAACAGAAGCGAGCAAGGGAAGCACTTCAGCCTTTAAAGATTTAAAGAGATCGAAGCCATGCACACTGGTAATCTTTCTCTGCAAAATCAATTCTGATAGAGGGAATGGGGGAAGGTTGAGGGAATCGATAGTGATGACGTTGTGCAGTGCAATACACTGCAATGCTAAAGTTATATAGTGTGTGCGAAAATGCATACCCTTATGTACTGCTGGTGGATTCATGCATAATGGATGGAAGAAGATATGCAGATCTATCTGTAGGAAGATGGATGTATTTGTGCAAAGACGGCAATTATGTAACTTGATTACATCAGTGGCATCAGTCGCCGATAGTGGAATAATATGCTCATATAGCGTATCGATCACTTGGGTTAACTTTGTAGCGCTCCCGGTAGTGGGGGATGGAGACCTGGGCAGAGGAGGGGAGATCCTTACTCAGCTCCTGACAAGGAGTTTGCCTCTTGCAGGCTGCCTTTTGCATCAGTGTGCTCCTGGTGGAGTTTCCCTGGGACAGGGAGTTCATGAAGGAGGAGGCTGCCTAGTTGCTAATTCAGCCACACCCGCGCAAAGGGCTCCAGGAAAGCCCCTGCAAAGCTGCACAATAGTCCCATTGAGTGGATCCGGCTGCGTGCTCCTCAGCAAGGTCACACAGCAACCTGGGACTTCAGTGCATGGCAACAGCTGAGCGGAGGAGGAAAAAAAACGAAGTTAAAATTGATCCTCCTCCCCCCCCCCTTCGCTGTCGCCTACCTCCAGACTCGTTCTGCTGACCCCCTGTTCAGTGCTCAAGGCAGGGCTGGTGCTGTTTCACCCTGAGAATGTGCAGTGCTTGACACATAGCGTTGTCTCTCAGTGTGTGCAAGGACTGCCTCGCAGCTTAAGGAGGGTGCTGCTTTGGTGTTTTAAGAGTACAGCACGACTGACTATAGAAAAAAGTATTGTCAGATACAACAGCCTAATCTACCTGTTACATTTACAGGGAACCCAAGAGGTGGTCCATTAACACATTTCAAGCATCTCAGAAGTGAGTAGGTGAAGAGAAAAGGTGTGACAGGAGTACCATCGTTTAACTCTGATGGACTTTTTTAGCGAATTGTTCACCAGGATAGTAGTATCAGGATATCCTTTATCATCTATTATAGAATCATAAATCACTATTCCTATCCATTCAGAGAGGAGAGGGCAGGGGAAGAAGAGTACTCTTTGAAGACAGATAAGCTTGCGAAGGCATTTCTGAGGCCCCATGCCTCTAACAGATGCATTTTCTGAAAAATGTGAGCCTGATGAAATCTTAACTCAGCTGAAATGAGTGATCTTATTATCACTGGCCTGTGTCCTTCTCTACTTCACTCTGAATTCATTCTAGCAAAATTTCACTAAAATGCTTTTCAGTAAAGAAGAGGTGAAGGCAGAGTGGGTTTTACATCTCTTGATAGACGTGCTCTTCAGATAGCTGCTAGATTTAATGCCCTATCAAACTCACAGTGATTTTTACCATGGAACAAACCTGAAAAATCTTTTTTTCCTCTGCTTCCTTGAAAACATCAATATTTTAAAGATGGTTCACCATTAGTTCATGACTATTTTCATATTTCTGAACGATAAGTCTGGGCAAGCACTAATAAATCCTGCTAATGTAGTTTAGAGTTTGACATTCATAGAGTATACTGAGAAAATTGGGAAAAAAAAGGATGTGAAGTTAACTCTGTTTCCATCCTTCAGGGGTCAGAATAACACTATGGCAACTCCTATGCATTGCTACAGCTCTTAGAATTTTCAGAAGTGTCCATGGCATACATACTCTGTTCCGCCACACATGATTACAGGCATGCTCTGTCCATTTAATCCCTTAAGGACTTCTTGTGACACACAGGCTACATACCTCTACCACCTTGTGCTTTAAAGGAAAGCAGGATTGTCTACAGAAAGTGTTATAAAACTGGTGCTGTAAAAGCATAGGCATTGACAATGAGGGAATATATCCCATGGTACATGTGAACTGGCATGCAAGGATTTGCAAATTCAGGGTAATAGCGGTAAGCAACCAGGTTATATTTATAGATTAACTTCATTGTCATAGTTGGCAATACCCACTCAGTAAAAATAGAGGGTTTCAGCTCCAATGCAGTATCTGTTCAGTTTGTACCAAATACAGCTTCTTTGAGAGGAAACTTTCCTTGCTGAAGTAAAACTGTACATCACTCGGACAAATGAAGAGCAAATGTGAAGAGAAATATTTACATAAAACATTCCCAGGCTCCAAATCTCAGACCACTGAAATCCAACTGTCGTTTTGCAACCTCACTGGCACTGAGAAGCCAGCTTTTAAGGAAAACAGTGCATGAAGAACAATCTCAGTGCCTGCCTCTGAAAGAGCAGGCTTCAGACTGTCGTTATGACTAAAAACAGTAGACTTGTTTTACTGCTGATAGGAAAGTATGAAGCTTTTCTACTCTTCAGTGATATTCTTATACTGTGTTCAGAGTACTTTCTGTGGGTATTATGTCAAAACCCAGGTATTGGGAAACAAGCCAAAAATGGATAACCCACTGAGGTTTTCATTCAGTATATTTGCACTTACAGAGAAGTGTCTGGTATACTTCTGTGTTTCATAACAGCCGTGATCTTTAGCCGCTGGGAATCATCTTATTTTTATAGTGCACACTGCATGATAATATATGGCAATTGAAACATCCAAGCTCTGATTAATATGATTAAAAACTAGCAACTTATCTAGTGGTGCTCAAGTGGTAAAGTTTAATTATAGCGGCACCATTTGCAGAGCTATAGATAAGGTTATGTCAGCATTTCTATTATAAACCTCTATCTTGTTGCCATCCATTGTGTCAGGGGTCCATGAAATAAGAAGAATTTACAGTAGAGACCATAATGGCTGTTTTGGATTACCATCATGGCCTGTCAGCTCTGTAATCCATGTGTTTCTTTAAGTCTTCACATGCCCATCTACAGCAGCACCAAAGCAGCCATTGTGCTGTATCAGTTAAAGTGTAGGCTTGTTTTATTTTAAAATGTAATTAAATATGAGATGATGGACCACAGTGATTCAGGAGGGATCATTTAACCTATAATTTTTCATGCACTCTTGTATTGTTTCCATATTCTTGAAACAAACAACCGGATTAAATGCAGCAATGAATTTTATTTGTGGTAGCTTAAAATTAATGCACATTTGGGATAAAACTCTTTTGGGGGTGGGGTGGGAAGAGGGATGAATGAAGATAAAATATTGTGGGGTTTTAATGTTAATATTCGAGCTATGCATGGTAGTCACATATGGAATTCCGTCTATTGCAAAAGGGGAAAAACCTGTGTTACTCGCCAAAGCTATGTAAGACTAGGGCAAGGAAATCAGGTAGTCCTGGTTCTCCATTTTAATGCTGGGTGCTTTGTTTTTCTAGGTCTCACTGTACCTGTGTATTATAGGCACTCCTAGGTAATTTCATGGTGTTAAGCAGCACGCTATTTATGCCTCGATAACTAGGCCTGAGCAAACGAACCAAGGACATCAATCTTAACTGCCTTCTGTGCTTAGAAATTTCATGTTTATTAGAACAGCACACAGACATAAAATAGTCCTTCAATGGTCGTAGCATCAACTGCAGCAATTACCCACAAAGATTTTTTTGACTGGGGATGAAAAAGGAGAAAGGAAGAAAATGACGACATTTAGGTTTTTGCTAATGCTGTAGATATCATTTCCATCTTATTTTTAGTTTTGGGCATAATTTAGGAAATGCTCAGTGTAGCTTCTGATAAGAAACACAGAAACCTAATTCATGCATTGAGAAGACCGATACAATCTATACAATCAGCAGGAAGATGAGGAGTAGTGCTACTTGGCGATTGGATGGCTAGGGGTGTCAGAAAGTTTTCAGTTCTCTGGTCCTTCACAGCTCTCCTTGATGAAAAGTGCATTGCAAATGAGGAATAAGGTGGAGCCTAGCAGAATGAATTAAAAAAAAAAGGGGGGGGGGTAGAAAAGCATATAAATATACAGATATTGGTGATGTAGCTCCTATCTCTTCAGCGCTGGGTTATATTTCTATATTCCTTTTTGCTATTCTTAACTAGTGAGACCCAGATACTTACTGCAGTTCCGACTCACACTGATCTAATTTTTTTTTTGAATTCTTAAACGCTTCAGTGAGAGGTCCGTCACCTTTTTGTTTTCATGCATGTTTCCAGTTGCACAGTGAGACTGTAATCTCTCAGTTGAGGTAAGTGGAGGTGCTTCTCCATAAAATAATAACTTAGTGGCAGGAGCATGAGAGAAAGAATGTTTCTTGTTGGCTATTTTAGAAAAGGCAGATATTTTACACAAACTAAATTTTCCTCTGACAAAACACAAACTGTTGGAATTTCCAGAAAAAAACTCACAATGCTCTTGCAAGACTTCCTTTTAGAAAGCTAGTGCTACTACCACGTTATTAAGTGGAACTTAATACATGAAACCGAGATATGAAGGTTCTTCAGATCTCGGTTTCACCTACTTGGTTCCACTTAATAATTGGTGCTTGGACTGTCAGTAGTCATTTCAGTAAACTCGATCCCAGCCAAAAGTTTAGCCTTTTTCAAGGAGAGCAAAGTCATGGTAACATGCATCGTTATAACACACCGGGAAAGGCTTCTGCTGGTGAGGTTAGGAGTGAGTTTAGCTGGCAGTGACCTGCCTGGATTCCCAAACCGTTTGCCTCATACTGAGAACTGCTGTGCCTGAAAAGTGTAAGGGACCTGTATGTACATTTGTCCCCGCCTACGTCCATTTGGCAGCGCATCTCTAGTGGATTTGACTCTGAGCTTAGTGGATCATACGCCTCAAGGATAATTCCTGCACCAAGAAGGTCTGTTGCTATGATGGAAACCTTGGGATGGAGCCACTATGTCTGTAGAGGGATGCGTTTGGCCAGGATACTTTTGTGTGGCACTGATCCCTGGCAACAATTTTAGCCCCGTGTCTGTCGGGTTGCTGTTCAGTGTATAGAGTTTCAGGATGGCAGCAGAGCACAGCTGTTACCAAATAGCACCTTGGCATTCCTGCATCCTCAATTTCTCTTCAATGCTTTCTGGCTGTCTCCTCCCAGGCTAAACTTTTTGCAGGAAATCTTACCTTTGCTCATTTTGGAATAACCTGACTGGAAAAGCATGGCATTTCCTTTTCGTCAAGTTGGATGTGTAGTGGAGGTGTGTGTATGTCTGTGTATCAATCTATCAACAAGATCTGCATATTTATTACACTTGGAGTTTATTTTATTCAACATCTTGTTGTATGAAACGGATAAGTCCTGTCAGCTTTCTACTAGACGTTTCCGTGGGGGGGTCTCATAGCTGAAGTTGGTGTGCTTACACCAGTGTTAAGTCAGATTCACTGACTGGCAATGTCTCTCTGTACGTATATATATATTTAGTTATGTACACACAAACATGCACAAATACATATGCCTGTGTATGCATATGCATCATATGCATTTACTGAGATACATATGCATTTGCTCACATACATACACCGAAGCAGACTGAGAGCAAGCCATAAAGAGGAAGTACTCTAGTTATTTGTTACCCTAAATGTAGGAAACATAACACAATTCAAACATGCCATGTGACGATAGCTGGTTTTGAGGGTTGATTTAGTATAAATTTATTTTTTAATGATCTGTAAATGCAGCTTATTTGATAACACAAATTTATTTTGGAATGCCGAAACTAAAACATACTTTGAAAGGACTATGAAAGGGAGTCAGGGCTATATGGTATTATCTGTTATTTTAGAGATATATATGGTAACACTTGGAAGGTGCAGTCTGAATGTTTCCTGTATACTTCTCCATCACAACAACAAATATACTAAGGAAAAAATCTCTTGTTCGTTATTATGAAAAATCTCAATCAGAGTATTTGCTCAGTTCATAGCAGAAAAAAAGCTATATATATTATAAAAAGAATGCAAAACTTTGTTTTATATTTCTTGTGTAACACTTGCTTTACCAACTGTCGACTCATATTCAGTCAGAATAACATGTCTGCCTTTGGTCACTTCTTATTCAGAAAGCTATTAAGGAAAGAAGAACGGTTCAGAGAATGACAGTAAAAAAGAAAAAACTTCTGCATGAAAAGATTCCCATCTGAAGAAAGGGATGAAGGTTTTGTGTTATTCAGGAAAAAAAAAGGAAGGTTGATGTAGGAGAACAGAGGATGCAGTGGGGAATACTGAAGGCTATTGGAAGACACTTTGGGTTCTCTTAGATATTATTTTCCCGATGACCAATAAAATTAAATTGTGACAAGTCTAAAATGAGTAAGGAAAGCACTCATTCAAATAGCTCATTCAAATTCTTCCTCTCTTACTGGCAAGGATACAGTGAAAAAAAAGGTCTAGTAAAATAGAAACGCTTGAGTAAGTCCATGAATAGAAACAAAATTTTAAAATTTTACATTGAATAAATAGCTAGATAAGATTATCAGCCTATGTAACAGATCATTAGATTAGAGTATATCACCTTGTGAACCCCAAGGACCTGCTAACTTCCAGTTGTAGTATAATCAATAGGCATGTGTGCCTGTGATTTCTAAAGTGTTAAAGGATGCTTCTTCCAAAGCATTTGCTACTGGCTTTCCTTGGAGGTCTACTGTCTTGACTGGATGGACTGTACGTTTGTTTCTGTGTCCATAGTTTGTCACTACCTATTCAGTTTACAAATCTGGCAATAGTGGTACTGCTTAATAAAGACTTTAGGAGTGCGGACTGGGCAACGTAATTTGTCTGTTTAAGTCCTCATTACTAAGGTCCTGATCCAAAACACGCTGAAAGAAACGGAAAGATGCCCACTGCACTCAGTAGTTTTTGGGTTATATAATTTCCTCATTTTTGTTAGTTTCTGTGAAAAAACCTCATGCTGCTTCTTGTCTTTAATAGGTTAACATTGCTTAGAAGAAGAAAATCGTGTAAACTTTCATAGAATTCAATAAAGCTTCACTGTGTTATTGATAGCATAGTCAGTACCATCAATTTCCATCATAAAATATGAGGGCTGCCCATCTTTTATTTCTTCATCGAAAGGAATGTCTAGATTCTTGGCAGGTTTTTAGGCCATCACTGGTCTCCAGTGCTATGATGGGAAAATCATAAAGCCCTTTAAATATAATCACTAAAAATGTATACAGTGTTGGTGTACATCATGAGCTAGTTCTTTCTGAAAGTTCAGCAGGTTAATCAATTATAGATATGTTTTACTATTTAGCTAGATTAACATATCCTCCTTCCTGTTGCCTCTTTAGTGCTCTATAATGTATGTTCTATTAAAGGACAATCACATGGCTCAATGGACAGACACTGTATATCTGTTTAGGGCTGTTCACTTATGAGGGACCTTCCTTAATTAGTGTTTTCTCTAGATTGTGTCCATTTGTAGTAGCTTAAAGACTTCCATATTAGCTAATGTAATGTATGTCTTTTATTTTTTTTGGCATTCTAAAATTAGTTTTGCAGATTTGGAATAAAGATGAGAGAAATAATTAATAATTGGTAGCAAAGGAAGATGGTTTTCCACAAAGACTCACAGAACTTGAAGTGCTCTCTTGTTGTTACTGAAGCGAGATGTGCTTCCAGGGGCAACTGAGTGCTGGACGCTAACTTTAGGATCCATGGTGTCACTACAAACTTTCTCCCTTTCTGAATGTTCCTGATAGGAACAAAGAAACAAGTCTTTAGTAATGAGTTTTGAATACTTCAACACAGGAGAAATATAAATACAATTATAAATGAGTGACATTTAATTCCAGTTGCTGCTTTACCACGCTACTTTCCCAGGACTGTTGATATTTAATAAAATTAATTTGAAGTTATTTGACATCCAAGGCTGGAAATCGGTCCCTTTCACTACTTTCAAATATTTCTTCCCTGTAAAACTTTACCAAATTTATCCATGCTTCAGTTTCTTGTCTCTTAACTGTAGAACACAAAACCGCCTCCTGCCTGCTTGTCTTTTTTAGCGTTTCATCTGTTTATGATTCAAACTCTTTAAGATTTCTATTTTATTATATGTGAAGTAGGGTTACAGGAAAAGTTAATGTCAGTTTCTTCTCCCTAATTCAGTGGAAAGTCAATTTTCGGCCAGCCTGTGAAAATCATGAAAAGTATTTACTTTCCTCCAGAAAAAAAGTAATTTCCGTGTTGGTTACAGGGTTTTTCTTTTTTTTTTTTTTTTTTTTTTTTTTTTTTTTTTAATTTAGTACTTAGGTTTTGGGAGGCTTGAATCAAAAGATGACATTTTACACATAAAATTTTAATGAAAACATTTTCTTTTCTGTAGAAAATCAGGGAAGATAATTTCAGAGTACTTAATGCAAGTTCTCAGCAGAACAAGACTCTCAGCTAAGGTCTTTAGATGCTAAATAATACAAATATGAAAATAGTACTGTGAGTCATACTACTGGGGGTGGCTGGGTCAGCTGCCTGTTTCCTAATCAGTCTTTTTAATTTAAGGTTACCTCACTTTCCATCTTTTTACATGTGGTCTGAATTAATCTTATGTAAAATATGGATGGAAATAAATCAAAGGTAGATTGTGTTTTTTCTTTTTGCTAGGGTTTAGGTGTTACCACCTAGTTACCAGAGCAAAAATATTAATAGTAATAGGTCTTTCTGGCTTAGATGCTGAACTTTAACCCCACATTTTCTCCTATTCATCAAATCTTAATCCAGTGCATGAGGATTTGCTGAAAAGACTGCTGCTGGTCTCAGTGTATAGAGAATTAGATTTGAGAATCTTAAAATCTTAGCAGCAAGTTTCTCTTATCTCATGCGGTGCATTTTCCTGTCAGTGCATGTCCATCACCTGCTCTGTGCTCACAGGTACTGCCTTTGTGAAGAGCAGCTTTCCCAAAGGGAAGGCCAAAGCTGGGCGGTTCCCATTTTGCCAGAGGATAATCCCAGGGGCGAGGAGATCTTGGGTTTCATACACGAAACCTCTGCTGTTTGTTTCAAGTATCGTTACTAGAAATGACAAGCCATGCTCGTTGCCATCCTTTGGGCTAATTCCAGCTGACGGGTTTTGCCCGTGGCTGGACTGCAGAGCTCAGCAGTGATGCCGGCAGTGTTTCCCCCGTCACAGCCGGCCACAGGAATACACCCGGCCAGCGGGCTCCATGCCCAGCACAACCTGTCGCCTGGAGACTCATGGTCTCTGTAGCTCTGTTTAATACAAGACATTTTTGTCTGCTCCAAAGATATTTGTGTTTGCTGATGGGGAATAATATTAAGCGAAGCAAAGGTAAACCGATTTCCCAGAGAAACTCCTGTCAGAGCTCTGTGTTACATCAAGAATAAGCTTAGAGTAACTCCAGTGAAGCCGTTTCATTCAGCTTGCCAAATTGAGTCCAATATAAACCTTCAACATAGATATTATTGCATTAATTTTAATGAATAAAGATCGCAGACACATTACTTATTTAATTAACACAGCAAACCCCATTGTCAGCAAGCAAAGAAGTTATATTGTGCAGCCGCTGTAATGCAATCACAAGAATATACTTTATGGCTGTGAGAATATAATTTTCATGTTAAAAACCTTTGATGTTTCTTTAAACATATAAAAACACAGGAAATGTGTAAATAAGGCTTGCCAGCCATCTCAAGTGCTGCTATCAAAATGAGTCTTTTAGCTTTAACCTGTGTTTATTTTGATGTCCTTCAGATAATGCTGATGTATGTACACATGCATATATATAAATATAAGCAGATGCATACATGTATATACACATCTTTTATTATAAAATCAGAGGTCTTAACATCGAAAAATACAACAATAATATAAATTTTCATATGTTACCCATAACACTACTTTTACCTTTGTATTTACGCAGCAAAGGGCTGTTTGACCATAGGAGTTTTACTTTTCTTGTGCTTCGTCCAACTCACTGTTAGAGAGAAAATGCTCCTTTAATTTGTTCTTACGGAATTCGAGAGCACTGAATTGGACATTGCAATACTTCACCAAGACCCACTCCTTTGCATGTCTGGTTTAGACCTACACGTGTTTTTCCTTCTGAGCTCCTTCATGCATTACCACATGAGCTGGTTCAAAGCTTCTGAAAGTCAGGGAGTCAAGAGGCTGCTAGTCAGCTGAATGACAGTATCTTGACATGTGCAAGGTGGGCTACTGGCTCCGTGTTTGTCCTGAATTTGTAACTCCAAGGGAGTCGGTGTTTTGTAAAATAGGGAAGCTGTGGGCGGTATATCTCATAGACTGGCAGGAGCTGCTCGCTGTGTGGATGGATTTATCTTACAGTAGAAGTTAAGATTTTAAGACATATTTTGGCGTACTTAATCCACACTGACACAGACTATGAAAACCACTGCTTGAAAGCAATATATATAGAGTCAGACTGTGGTTCACCTAATAATAAAACCTGAATGTGAAAATAGAACTGTAAATACAGTGTAGTCCAAAGTGTATCAGGCTGTATCAGTGCCATGTGAAACACAGAAACAACTAAATTTATTGTTTGTTTGGCAGGAAATGTAGTACTAAAATCCTTGGTTTTATTGTGGTTTTTTGGTTCTGTGATTTTAATCCCACAGAATGTTCTCAAATAAGCTTTTAACCTTATGCTTTATTGTGATGGATAAGCATGACTGAGTTTTCAACTAGAGACAGTTTCCTATAGTATTATCTTGTATTTTTTCTCCCAAAATTGGCATAGCATTCCTACATTAGAGGAATTTTTTTTTCTTCTTTTACTGCAAATTTATAGTCTAAAGGTTATTACAGTATAAAGGAAAAATAGTGGAGTAAGACTATGCTAAACAACACCAATTATTTACACTCACAAATTTTTGATTTTGTTTTAAGGGTTATCTCTTCAGACTTAAAAAAACACACGCACACAAAAATGCCTGAAGATAAGGGAACAGGGTATGCCAGAAAAGAGGTAAGTTTTTGTAACTAGGTTTGAAATTAAATTTGGATACACATTTCTTTAAGTCTGTAACATTTTTAAAGGGCAAATTGTCTTTCTGCTTATCTTAGAGAGCAAACTGTCCATCTTACTATTTAAGGCTTATTTTTAAAATAGCTTTGGAATGAAGGGGCCCAATTTTTGCTCAATCCTTATGAAGGAATAAAATTAAACAAAACATGCTGTCCCACAACTCTCACTTTCCTTTAGACAGTCATAAATAGTTAAAATACAGAAGGGAGCACATCACTGATTTTAGTATCAAAGTAGTATATACTTCTTTGGGGTTCCGTAGATTTAGTTTTTGGAACGCAAGTAAAAGTTTTATAACACACAGACTTGTGGGTGTTTGGCATACGGAATCTCAGATTTCAGCAGGAGGTTGTGTTTTGTTGATGTCTGGAAATCTAACCCAATTTTACTGTTATGTGATGTGTTCGATGCATAGTTTTTAAGGTGACTATGGTCTATAATACACACATGAAACAAGAATTGCTTCATCAGTTTCTATGAGCAAGTGGGGACTTCACTTTCTTTGGCTGTGCGCACCTCTTCTTTAGTGAACACTAAATTTTACTTGAAAACAAAAGCCATAGGAGAGTGAATATTCTTAAATGATCCTATATTTTTATGTGCAGTGATATACAAATACATGAATTATCTTCAGCAATGTGGACTTACTTAACTCTTACCAGCTGAGACATTCTGGCTGTCACCAGTCACTGACAGTGATTGTGACTCCCATCTGCACACATTCCTTATGTTATACGAGAGTACTGTATTTATGTAGTATGTTGTTCCTGAGATTTCATAACCCAGAGGGACAATTAGCTGTATATCTGCCAGTCAAAATATCGGGAGCTCTGCAGCGTGGCTGACTTTGACAGAGTTCAATCTCTTTCTAGAGGCAAATTGTGGATTGGCAGTGCCTGGCTGATGGAGAGCGCATCGGGTGCCCCAGATGGGTAAGGACAGGGTCTGCAGGCAGTGCGTGTGGGTGCTTGGGAAGCTGCAGGCAGTGGTCAGCAGAGCACTGACTCCCCATCTTGTACAGCCTTGTAGTTACCGCATCTGCTATGTAACAGCTGACATGCATGGGGAAGGCTGCTCTAGGATGGATATTAAAGAAAGGCTATTAGTAAATAATAAAGAAATTGAGAAATCCTGAGCGTTGGTCAGTGGCCTCTGGCATGACCTTGGGTCAATCACATAATCTTTTTCATTGCATAGATCCCTGCCTCCTAGGCCACTGTCAAGTCTTGGCTTAACATCAGCTTATAAGTGAAGGAGGGGCCTTGGCTAGGGGGTCTGTCCCTCCACAGCAGCTCTCTGGGACCAGCTGACCCGTTGCTGAGAAGGGGGACAATGTGCTCCAGGGTGTGACGGCCAAGTGGTGGAGAGCAGTTCACAGCCACACAGCCCAGTGCTCATTGCCTCTCAAGTGGGTTGGCCAGGACCACAGTATTTATCATTTGGCCTTGGGTCTCTTCTCAGGCACCTGTGGTGGTCCCAACATTAGTTATTTCTGTTACTGTTGTTGCTTTCTGTAGGTTTTGGGGGTAGTTTTAGTTTTGATTGTGTGAAGTGCAGCCCCCTCCCCAGCATGATAGTTTTTCATGCACAAAACTGGTAGTAGATGTTGCATGTCCTGGTGTGTGCAGGGATAAGCTTAGGGATGGGATGGTATCAGAGGAGAGTTCAATACAAACTGAACCAAGCTTGTCGCCTTGGTGTTGGCGGCAGTCCTTAGAGTGAACTCTCTTCCTTTATCTGTTGACTCCAAACAGACACCAGTAATGAACTAACATTATGCAGCGTAGATGGTCTGGGAACTGTGTGAAGGAGTTTCCTCAAGGACTGCATTACTTGACAGTGCAGACATATCCTGGCTTCAGTTCTCAGAATCAGAACAGGGTGATAGCACTTCTCACCTCACTGGCTCGGCTCACTAAGGGGATAGATACATTAGAGCCTGTGAGTTTTTAAGATATGGTAAGATACGGCGTTTTGCCGTGTGAGGAGAGCACAGAAGACAGACCCCTGTCTGAGAAGACGGATGCGTTTCTTTCAGTAAAGCATTAATGCATGCTGTATTCTTCCTCTGAAATGCGAGCGAATAATCACAGGCTCTGCAGTTGTTTCTGGGGATTTTGTTATGCATATGGTTCTTTCTAATTATTACATTGTAAAACTCATGCACACGTGAAAGGGAAGAGTGAAATGGAGAGGGGTAATCTAGCTAAGTATGAAAAGCATATTTATAAACAGATATGTTTTCCCGAGAATACCTTAGGTCACTCTTAGTCTTTGGAGCTCTGGCTAGCCTCAGGAACCTGATTCCCATCACTAACGCACTGTCGAGACAGGGTCAGTGCAGAGGTGTGCACCTTCTCCCTGCCTGTCTCCCCCGTGTCAGGATGGGCAGGCGTGCACCTGCTGCTCTCTGAAAGAGGACTGGGAAGGCACACGGGTCTTCAGTGGAGGTCCTGTTTGGGGTTTTACTCTGGAACAGAGCCGCCCTCCAGAAGTAAGCTACAAATTATCCTTTCCACAAATTGTCCTGTCAAGAAAGGGCCAGTGAAATACAGGTTTGGTGGAACAATTCCATTGAAAACCAGAATTTGACACAGCCGTGTTTCCCGTTTGTGGGAGAACTGAAATGCAGTTGGCACTCCAGCAGATCATGTTTGTTTAGCACATTTCAATTAAGGGCGTTATTGCTTTAAAAGGCCAAGCTGGACTTTTTCCATAGCAGATCTTTTTCTTTCTTCTCCATATATAACTCCATACAATGACTTTATACAGACAAAATGAGTATCTGCCTGTATCTTTAGAAAGCTTTTATGATTGAGTTATGAAAAACATTCTTTTACCTTGCCCTGTCCGAATTAGCAATAGTGTCTGCTGTGGGAGGAGGCAGGCATTGTGCTTAGGGTTTGGATGGGAATAGGCTTTTTAATGTTGGTGGGGGAATCATTATTCTTTCTTTCTATTACAAGATTGCCCATAACGAGCCAGTTTCCATCTCCTTCTGTGTTGTGCACTCCGAACCTGTTCCATACAGCTTTACAATAGAGAGGAACTGGATGGGGGCAGCTGGGGAGCGCAAGGTAATAACAAAACGATATTGGCAACACTATTGACAGTAGCCATCAGCTACCACTTCTTTCTCAATCTTTTGGAAGCGTGACAGAAGAGAAGGGATTTGTAGGAACAGAGGTTGGAGTTCGCTGTCTTTTTAGTTTGCTTGAATGATTGAGGAAGGCTATGAAAAGCCACCTCAGGCTTAATTTTGTAGCAGGCAATTCTCACAAAGGGTGAGTTCTGTCTGTGAGAAGAGCACAAAACTTCTTTGATGCCAGATCACCTGCAGATGTCACCTAAGAAAAAACAATCGACAGCCCAGTTTTCATTTGGGCTATCAAGACAATTAACTTGATAAAATCATGTCGATTCCGTAAGGTGATTTTACCTATGGAAGATGAAATTTCTGCACAAATTTCCATGAGCCTTTCAGAACTCTGCAGCATGAATCTTTCCCCCATCAGTTGAAATCCCAGCATTTTAAGTTTAGAAAACAGAAAACCTATCACTGACGGGAGGTAAGCATAATTTCATATTACACAGTATTCAGAGTATTTAAATAAAAAATTTAGGCTCTTAGTTTGAATTTGGACTTTTGAACTCTTATTAATAAGCAAGTTTTAATCTATTTGAATTTGAAGGATGTTTAATTTTTAATGCAGACTTTGTGTCATTTTACTTTCTTAATAATCAGAAGGTGACATGGTAACAAATGAAACACCTTATGACAATCTAAATTGAGTATGTCATCATTATTACCTTTATCAGTCAGAAAGAATTAATCGAATTGTGAGTATTGCTCATGGATCATGATGTCTGCTTCTGAAAAATGCAATGACTTATAAACTGTCCTCCTATAGCCATCCCCAGATGAAGGGGTTTGTAGGAAGGTGTCTTTTGAATGATGGGTGATTGCACAGTAAAGATGAGTAAGAAGGAGGCTTTTCAAAGCCTCTTTTTAAGTTTGTTTTTTCATAGAACTTTTAAAAAAATAGTATTCTGTTTCTAGTATGAATTAATGTAATCACATGAGGTTTTTTTTTTATCTAATTATTTCCATGTAAGACAGGACACAGGTGGAACATGTACTAACCACCACATGAATTTATAGATACATGTTACTGGTGCCACATTAATTTTTACCCAAATACGATAAAATTTTTCGGCAGATGAATGACTCCTGGAACAAGTTATCTTTATATTTATTTTATAAGATCTATTTTGCAATGATTCATAAAGTTTAATTGTGAGTTGTAAACCCTATCATTTCCTACCCAGGATATCCTCCAGTTCTGAATGTATGTACCTATCCTTAGGAACTGAGAACAGGGCCTTACTGTTTATATAGACCCTGCTCCCTCTTAAAACAGTTTTCTTTTGGGTTTGTCCTTCTACTCTGGTTTCTGCTTTCAAGGCCAAAATAATTGTTGGGCAGCTCCAGTTTAGTGCCCTTTAATTGACGTGGCTTTTCTTCTGACTCATGTCTGTTCCCGTATGGTATGCAGAAAGCAGTCATAACTTCTCTGATATTTATCACAATAAACAAGCTAACATTTTCTATTCTAATTAGACTTCTATTCCCCTTATGTCCTTTAGCAGCTGTCTTTGCACTTGTGATTTGAGTTCATCTCTTGGAGAATACTGGCCAGAAGCCTCTGTGTTATGCCAGAATAGGTCTCGCTCATGCCATATGCCGTAGCTCTCCCACATCCCTGTCTTAAAATACAGATGGTAAATTTGCAGCTATTCAATGATATGTCATTCTGATTTGTCATTTAGAAGATTGTACTTAACCCATACAGTTTTTTTGACATCCGGTGTGGAGTGATGTTCTGCTTTACTGGGAGTCTGCGGCTGTCCCAGCCAATCTGTAGCGCTTTACCAGTCGAACTTAGAGTATGTATTTAATGCTGAGAATCTGCCTAGAATCTGAACAGTAGTCAAAAGCTCTCCCTGCTCTTGTAAGCGTTCTTAACAGTGGTCTTTATTCTGTTGATGTGGGAAATGGCATTAGCTGTTCATAGCATAAGCCTGTTAAAAAGTCATCCTAGTACCAGAAGGGTTGACTATTTCAGTGCTCTTTGATAGATATATTACACAAGATATCATGGTAGCTACTAATATACAGGTATGTAAGATTGAACAGGTCAGTTTTACTCACAGAGTATGAGCACATCCACTGAATCACCAGGAGTAGTGATATGCGTGAGACAGAGACCTCATAGAATATGTCTTATCTTACCGTAACAAGACATGGTATTTCTCATTCGTTCCTATAGTTATCAGATACTATTTAAAATTCCCCTCCTCTCAGCTGTAAAACCATGCCAGCAAATCTGGCATTCCAATGCAAGTCACAAATGCAGCTAAGAAAAATTTTGATTTTTTTTTTTTATTTCAGACTTTTACAGAAATTTTACGTGGCATATGTTTAGGCCAGGGAATACTCAGATATCTCATTATTAAAAAGTCAAGAAATAGAAAAGTAATGCACCTGGCATAGGAGGAGTATTAGTTTCCAAAAGAGAGGATTCTAGGAAAGTCATGTAATGGTAAAGTGTAATTTCAGTATGATTTTAAGTATAAAAAACCAGGTTTTGGCTAAGCTTAGCTAGGAGTAATGCTAATTAGCTTTTATAGAGTATTTGTGGAAAATACTGTGTTTGGTATCCTAAATATTTGATTAATGGATCCTCAGCCCCATGGCCTCATCATGTACCAAATTTTCATCAAAATCTCTCCTTCCTATATACAATTAAGCTTTATTGAGAATGTAAAATTACAATATAGCCAATGTGAGTTAGGATCATCAATAACAGTAACTTCTTTAGGAACCCCCAGCCTTGATTGTATCATCTCAAATTTGCATGACCAGTTATGCTCGGCATGTAGTGTTTCAGAATGGCCTTTAAGTATAGGAGTAAGACTGGAAGTACGTGTCACGTAATTTTAAATTGTAGGATTAAGATGCCAGAAACCCATCTGGAGAAGTGGCTGTGCCTGTACTGCGGAATAAAACAGAGCCATGGACCATTCCCTGGCACTGAGGCCAAGTCACCAGACCAGGCTGTATTTATGCTCTGTAACTTATCGCCCAAAGGGCTAATCCTGTGAGGAAGGCTCCAGTTGCCTAAGACATCACTACTGGGTTTTGTGAAGGTTTGTTTTGGCTTTTTTTAGTAGAAGATGTGGGACGTGATACGAGGGCATTGTTGCAGCCTGCCAGACTGCCATTTCCATCGCATATATGGGAGAATTGTGTTGTGTAGTGGGATGACGTGCAGGGATGTTTGTGTGCGAAGCCTTGCAGGGTGTTGGTCAGGGAGTCTGTAGGGCAGAAGGACTCATGTCCTGACTGCCACCCACCTGGTGCTACCCCCGGCACCCTGCTTGCAAGTCAGGGCAGGGAGCCTCAGTTTGCCCAACCCAAAGCCATGCTGGCAAGGAAGCAGTGGGGATGGCTGCAGATTCAGCGCTTGAACTTTCTCCCTGGGTTTATTTCCTTTAGTCCACCTGCAGTCAGGGAGTCTAGCTGACTGAAAAAAATAACATACACAGAGAGAGTTTAGAAAGGACTACAGAGCACCAACCCCACATCGCTTACATGTCACAAGCTCCAAACTAATAAATCACAACATCCTATAATTAATTCGAATAAAAAAAGCCCCAGAAATTACAGTATGCCACAGAAAGAGAGCAGGAGAAATCAAGGGCATTAGGGATGTCCTTATATATATATATGTCCTTATATATATATACATATGGTGTAGCAGTGAGAATACTGATGTAACATTTTTTTATTGAAGTAAAGGAGGAAGTTTTAAAGAAGAAAGTACTAAGGATATAATACAGGAACAAGTCCCATGTTGCATAAAAATGGTGTCATTTTTCTCCATTAATGTGTAAGATGAGAAAGGACAGATAGGAAAAAGCAGTCCAGAAGCAATGTGTTCTTACCTGCATCAGACAGAGGAGAGCCAAATGAGACGCATCTAGATGGGACGCACCTTCACAGGCCCTTCTGTCTCACTACTGGGCACAGAGCAAAAATTGCTTTTATTACTAATCTCAGGTATGTGTGATCAGTTAGCCAATTGTGTATTCATCCTGGCACACAGTGTAATAATTGCCTGAGGAAGCAGCAGGGGGAGGAAGGATTGCTTTAAGGCTGCTACTGCAGAAGTGTGGAGGAGCTAGCCAGGGGTGAAATAGTATTTCCAGAAGGGGAAGGTCTGTAATTTTTCACGCTTATGTCTTCTCCCCCTCCCCTTAAGTAAAAGTGGTTTGTCACTTGCTAGTAGTAATACAGCCATGCCAAATGAATCTACCCAGACACCACCTGAAGAAAAGTGACAGGAAAAAAAATGAGAGATGTTACATGTTGTTTTCATTTGATTTTACTTTCCACTGCAGAAATTAATATTGTGGATTTATTCAAGTTAATAAATGCAAGTTTATCATATTCACAGCATTTACACATCATTTTGAGTATTTTCAAGGTAAACAACATCCACATTTCCATATCACTAGAGGAAACAAACTACACGGAGAATACAGGAAATGAGTATGTTTCCCCACGTAGTAATTTCACAATATTTCTTTGCCGGTTTGCAAAGATGAGAGAGGATTTATATTGTTCAATGAAGTAAAGTTCAAACCACTCTCATATACAAGAAAAAGTGAATTGTTCTGTTGTAGATGAAGTATGATGTTTTCTCTACACTGAATTCTAAAGAGAATTAATGCACTTCTCAGAGATAATTTCTCCAAAATTCATAAAAACAAAGAACAGAGCACGCTGAAGAACAACTAAGAAAAAAAGCCAACAACAAACAAACCTGCCTGTTCTCGTGCTGGGTAGAGTGTTGTTATGGGCTGAATGCTAATTCAGTTGAATGTCACAAAAAAATTCTCAATTACTTCTATTGCATTGGGTCTATCTACCTTAGCACTTTGGTCTGAAGAAGTAGCCCAATCCTGAAACAAATCCCTTGGCTGTTCCCACTTCCTGCACCTTGGTTCAGTTTCTGGATCAGCTGTTGGAGCATGTGAAAGCAGGTTACTTTGGAGGACAGCAGCACCACTGGTGGCTCTCTCCACTTCTGCACCTTGGGCATACATGTATTGAAAGCCCTGGCTGAGCCTCCAAACAGCCTCGAGCTGATTTTGAGGACCAGATTAAATCTGTTCTGAAACGCAGTGTACTGCACAGTGTAGAAATTAGGGCTTCCATGCCACTTGATTTGATCTAATTATTGTGTCGCTCTTATTGCCGTAAATTAGCTGATAATATGGGAGTATTCGTTTTGTGAAAAGGGGGAAAAGCCCAATAATATGAAACCAGAGTAAGTGAAAAGGTGGCAGCGTATGGGGATAGTGGTAAATGTGTGAAAGGTATCATATGTGGGCTGGTAAAATAAAGAGAAGTGAGTCAAATGAAGAACAACTTTTACCTTTATGGAAGAAATTAGCTTCCTAGTGAAAAATGAAAATGAGTAATAATTAGTAAGTGCTTTTGCCATTCACATAATCCTGTACAACCATCTGTCAACAAATTAAATAAAAATTTAACAAAGTACTGCCACGTGGGCTAGTCTTTTTTAAAGCCCTCAGCCTGAAGTTTGTTTCTAGAGCTGCCATTGCTCCTGTTAAAACAGGAGCATCAACTGTGTGCATGCGTGTTCCAGCCTCCCCCTCCTGCCCTCCTAGGTTAAAGGAGGTTTCCACTACGTCGGCTGGTTTGTAAACCTGACAACCAAACGTTTTTAAGCAGAAGCTGGTTACTGAATTTGACCCAGTTTTGCAAATAGTTTTAGAACAGCTGAAATCACACTTTGGCACAAGAAGAAAAGGAAGACAAAAATTTAAAAAAAAAAAAATGGAAGAGATTTACACATTTCATAGCACTATTTTGTCAGGTTTCATAGGAAATTCATTATGTAATAAGGCCCTTTAATCCATAACAGGATTAAAAATAATTATTTTCCCATTTTCTGCTTTCCTCTGAGGCTGGTTCATTACATATCCCATTGTTTGTGTAGTCTTGCATTATTTAGTAAAATCCTCAGATGTTGAATAGCTGTTTGTAGGTTTTGACCTGCAACGTTAGAATAACAGCACTACAAAGACAACAGGTTTTGGCAGCGCTAAACTGTGTGCAGCTGAACTATGATATTTGCAATTAATATGTTACTTGCAAAATTGCATCTGCTTTTTCAAGTAGCATCACTTATTAGAATCTACAAAGATCTAAGAAATTTTGGAGATGTGTGTGCAGTTATATAAGGAATTTGCATTTATTTTCATTACACATTTCATATCCAAATTTGGAGTCCTAAATTGGTCTGTATATTAAGTCCATGTGAATTTAAGAACTAGTCAGTAGTCAATGCTGCCTTAATAGCAAGTGATGTCTTAATAGTAAGAATACAAAGCATGTATTAAATTTTAACTTTTCTCCGGTAAACACATATTACATATATGCTTTTTTTCAAACAGCAGTGTTCCTGTTATTTTAATTGCACTAATTGCTTTATTAAATGACATAATCTGAATCCGGATGGAGTTACGTTAATTTAATGGTATCTTATGCATAAGAATTTATTGACATAAATTCTGTTTGCTACTTAACTCTAAAACGCCATTTGTCTTAATAAGGTTAGTTGACGGTCATTCCCTTACTGAAGGGAAGCAGGGGGAAGAGACGTTAGAGTAGAAACTGGAAGACAGCGACTTGAGGAGACTTCGCCAGCTGCATAGACAAACAAGGCTTACTTTATTATTGCCTTAATAAAAGCTATTGAGCCCTGAGTACATAGTAGTTTCTTGGCACCTCGTACCCTGTGCGCATGGAACATCCGATTCTCCTGTTAAGTGGTCTGTTCAGTTACACTCGATTCCTCCGGCCCATTTTTTGTGGCTTTCCAGCCGTGCTGTAGTCTCACTAAACAAATTCCTAAGCAACTACTACAAAACTCTCCCAAAAGAGAAAAACATCTAGAAGGTGGGTCCCGCTTATGCCCGGTACCGAGCAGCCTGAATTCCGGTGCAGTGCAGCAGGAAAGGGGTGCACCCAGCGCGTTGCGGGAACAGGCAGGAGCTTGTCTGAGCAGGGCTGGGTTTAGCACTGCATGCCCTACTGCCCCTTGCTAGAAGTCAAATATGCATGCGCATGGAGCAACTCCAGGAGCTAAAATAATCTGCAAGACTGATTCGCTGTGTCCTTCTTTTTGTTTGGTTTCTCAAGAAGGTTTTGCATTAGCTAAACTGTATTTACATTGGCCAAAAAGAAGTAACTTTACGTGCATCATCAGCTCTTGAGCCTTTTTGTATTGTCTTGGTATATTGTTCAGTACTCGGAGGGTCTTGGGATCTCCAGTATTATACATTTCCAGCTAGGAAACTTAACCATGACAACCATTTTAGTAAGTCAAAAGAATGCTAATTCATGGTATCAAAAAAAAAAAAGGTATTTTTTCAAAGAATAATTTAGACAAAAGTAAGGGAAAAAATTGAACTATGTGAAATTCATGTAGTATAAAAGTTAAAACACATTTGAGTGTTACACAAAATATTCAAAATAGTTCTCATGAATAGTTTTTTTGGTACAGTTCACAGATGAAAAATAGAGACTCCGTGCTTACCTATTTAACAGACATTCAGAGAAAGCGATGCCATACTTATCAATATTCTTGAAGAAGGTTGATGAGTATTCATTATGCTTGAAAATGACTAGTCTAGAAAGGGGTAATGAATAGGTCACAGTCCTGAAACAAGAAATACTATAGCAGTCTGAACTTAGCCAGCATTTCTTGGTTAATAATTCCTAGTTACATCTTTTTTACTTTAAACTGTAACTGAGGTTGATTGTAACTTTAGACTACAACAGGGGATTTTGTTGTTGTTGTTCTTACATGTGAAAGTGATTCTACAGGTTGCCAAGTGCTCTAGCTTTCGTGCCACAAAGCACATGCTTTTTAAATGGCTTCACTCAAGTCTTCAGATGTTCTTTGTGGTTAAGCAGATGATGAAGAAGAATTTTGCTGGATGGAGATAGGAATAAAGTTCTCAAAAAATCATGATCCTAACACATTTCTTTGTATAGTTAGTACACCAGAATAAGTTTGTTTTATTTACTTTGCTGCCTTTGGATGAGCCATTTGACAGAATCACTTTAGCTTCTTGACTTTAATTCATCATGTATGGGGATACGCTTGGTGGTTTCCTGTTACTATCAGAAAGCAGAGCAAGTGACTTGCAATATCTGATCCTGGACAACATGGTTTTTTGCTGTATTCAGATTGGAAATACCTTGTCAAAGACTTTCTCAAGTAGTTCTCATTGAAAACTCATTTTACATTAAAGATGGTCTATTTATGCTCTCAATAACTAGTACCTTGATGAAAATTTTTCAGTGTAGAATATTTTACAAGTTTTATTGTTCTTTTTATAGATAATGGACAATGAAAATAACATCACCCTTGCTGAAATGTGAAAATTAGTGGAGACTTATGTTCTGCAGTACTATGCAGGTTATTTTAAATTTTGTTTCCAAACTTAAAAAGGTGACAATTTTGCTGATTTAATCTGCTCTGACTTTTTTCAGTGCATTGAAATGTCTTCTTGAGAAAGAAAATAATTTTTTGTTTGAATAGCAGGGCCAAACAAACAAAAGGACTTTTTTGCAATGGGAAGAGTATGAATTTTAAGATTTACTGTTGGAAAATTTAGTAAATATATGCGTTTGTGGATGATAAGTTCAGAGGTGACAGGTCCGCATGTTTGTATGCCCTGATAGTTTTGTCAATCTGCTTTTGATTACAATAATTTTTTAAGGCTGATTTTTTTTTTTTAATCTTAGCTTCTGTTTAGTTTCATTGGACTCTGAGATGGTTCAGATAGTAAAGAAACAGAACATCTAAAATTAAAGTGCAATCCCTAGTGTCATTATTAGTCAATTCTGTGTAAAATGGTAACGTGAGATTGTACCCTTTACGGCACAATCTCTCTTCTCCCTGCAGCTGAAGTTTTTTAGATGGGAAGGAGCCTGGCCTTGCTTCTTGTGCTCATTTATGGAGTCTGAGTGTATCACGCTCTTTCACACAGTAGCGAACGGTAATGCTGAATAGGAACTAGCAAACCTAATCTGTTTTACTTCATTTGAAAGTTTCACAACTGTGTATAACCCATGTTACCTTTACAGAAAGGGCAAATGACTTTATTTTGGCTCTGGCCCCTTAAGGAAGTCTGCTTTGATCTATGACCTTAAGACATGAGCAGGGTACCTTGATTTAAATAGCACCGAAACGTTTATTTTTATTTACTTTCTATTGTAGAAAGTTTCTTTTCACTTGCTGTTGTGGTTTAAACCCAGCTGGCAACTAGGCACCACGCAGGTGCTCTCTCACTCCAGTGGGAGAAAATACGACAAATGACTTAAGGGCCCAGACAAAGGGCAGGGAGGGCTCACTCACTAACTGTGGTCACGGCTAAAAGACAGACTTGGGGAAACAAAATCAATGTAATTTAAACAACAAACCCACTACCAAATCACCAGTTGAATCAGAGTAGGACAGTGAGAGAAACAACCAAATCTTAAATACATCTTTCCACCCGCCCCTCCCTTCTTCCTGGGACCAGCTTTGCTACCTTCCCTGCCCCAGCTCGGGGGCTTGCGGTTAGACCCAGTTCACTCCATGTTGCTTCTGCCGCTCGCTTTTCTTCAAGAGAAACACTCCTCACACTTCTACGTTGTGGCAACTTGGCGTCCCTCGCACAGGTGACAGTCCTCCCTGAACTCCTCCAGCTAGCGAGGGGGTCTTCTGCTGGCAGCGGTTCTCCCAGTGACAAACCACCCCAGTGCAGATCTCCCTCAGAGTCATTGCCTTTTTCAGCATAAACTCCCTGCTCTAGCATGGGCTTCTCCACAACTCTTTGCTCCAGTGTGAGCTTCTCCATGAACTGCGAACCGATGTTTTCTCCACCGGTGATCTCTGAGGACGGCAAGGACTCAGCCTGCCATCTCTCCATGGGCCAAAGGGAAATAGCTGCTCTGACGTGTCTCCCAGACCTTTTCCTCACTAACCTGGGTGACCTCATGGTTGTCTCTCCCGCTGTCCTACCCCCTCCCAGACAAAAGAGAGCTCCCCAAAAAAAGGCTATTGCCAAACCCGTTTCCCCTCTTAAACAGGTTTATTTGCACAGCTGCTGATTGACTCAGCCTTGGCCAGAGGCGGCACTAAATGGGAGCCAGGGCGAGGGGTTCTTTTCGCAAAGCTTCTTACAGAGGCCACACCAGCAGCCCCATCCTCCGCTACCGAAACCGCACCAAACACAAACCCAACATAGTTGCATGTCCTGTTACTAAAATCTTTAAAGGCACTTGCAATTAGTTCTTCATTCTGGTTTTATCATCTCTACACTGCGATGGAATTGGCCATACATACAAGTCTTACCGATGTATCTGTATTTGCTATTGCATTTTCTGTGTAGACATATCTCTTTCCAGAGAGTGACTGAGACAGTGAAACAAGGTAATGGAAGCAAAATGGGATGTGAGGAAGCGAGGACTGTGCTGGGTGTGCCTCCATCCCACTTGACAGTGTGACGGAGGAAGGGCTAAGGGAAAACAGTGCCATGGTTTGAGCTGGAAGAAGACCAGGCTCACTCTCCATCCCCCTCCAGAAGGAGTGTCCTTAGGAGCTCCTTGGAGCTTGCTCTTAGTATGGCAGATTATTTTGGAAAAAGACAGAGGGCTTTAATTAAAACAAAAGTCAGTGTCACATGTCATCTGTTTTTATATTAGGTAAATATGTTCATCTTTTCATTTGATGTCTTGGAAAAACAGTGAGGTTCATTAATATTAACATATGAATATCAGCTTGGCTTTCATGGGTTGGCTTAAAGCCAGTTTTAAGAGTTTCTAATGCTGTTGCCAAGTTCATCAGGTTCTCTTATGTGCCTGATGTTATTCATGTAGATAAGTGGTTATACGGCCAAGAGCTGGTATCTATACGAACACCTGAGGCCTTCTGAAAGATATTTAATGGCATGACTCACAGACTCAGTGCCTCCAGTCTCAGCTCTTTAACAGTTAGTTACCTATGTAGCTGAAGATATTTGATAATTGATGATATTTAGCAAATGAAAAATTGCCGTTCATGTTCATGCAATACAAATCAGCAAAAGTACAATGTTCAGGTTTTGTATTCAGTGAGCTTCTTTAGCTTGCATCAATGGTAAAAGAAAAAAATAAAAAGAAGAAACAAAAAGATAGCTGTTCTTTCTTCCCAGTAACTTAACTGGGCTGCAAACATTAGTCCAACAGTATGGCAGAGAGTTCTACAGGGTTTTTTTTTTTTATTATTGTAGGCTGGGTTCCCAAAACAGCTTAATTGAAATTCACTGGAAGTTAGGTTTCTTTCATTTACACCTAAATTGGTAATGCTCAGAGTGAAAGATATCTGATGATGAGGACGAACTGTTTGTATAGACCCTATCATGGTGGGGAAGAACCTTATGCGCTAACAATACAAATAATAATGTTTGAAGAAAGAGGGTGGTTTTATGAATGTTTTTATACTATTGTTTTGTTACTGGTGTTTTTTGAAAATAGCGTTATTTCAAAAATTAATCACCTTTAATTGAGATACTCAAACATTCCAATATGCTCATTTAAAATTTCAAACAAGGAAAATGCAAGGGGTCTTAATGATCTCTGTAGTATTTTTATTCTACAGCATATGTTTACAGCTGAGTTATCAATGCAAATTTATAGCAAAAAAGCAGAATAAGTCAAGACAGCTATGCTATAACAGAGAAATTATAGTAACATACACTAGAATAATAATTCATTGCTTCATTGGTTCCAACTGTATTACACTGTTGCTTAGTACTCTTTTCTATCCTGGAATATGCATATTTATCGTATCTTAAATGCGAGTTCATGTAAAATATGATCAATATTTAGCAACTAATTTAAGACATCTACAGTGTTTCATGGACAATATGGAGCTTCAGCCTTTCCTTTCTTAAAAAGGCATGCAAGCACATCATTTTTAAAATGTACTTTACAAATGGTATTAAAGTATGCAAGCTCATAGTCTTTTCCTAAATGTTTATTGATTTTAAGAGAAATCTCTCTATTATTCCCATGCTTGGATATTTATGCTAATATGTGCAAAACATCTGATGTGAAATACTATAGGCTGGAGTCTTCCATATGTTTTCCTGTAAGCATATAAAGCAAAGCAATTATACATACCAAGCTGAGGTATTGTTGTCCTGCTTCGACTTAGAACAGAACTAATTCTGTTCAGTGATTTTACTTTTCAGCTCAGTCTCTGCTAAGTGACTTCACTTTCTGAAGTTAATGGCAAATTTCTGTAGACTGTGTCTGCTTCTACAAGTGATAACGCTTGATGTTCACAGTTAGTACCAGGGACTGGTGTGCAGAAAGGCTCTTGCTGAGTCTTGGTCCTGTGTAGACCAAGGTCACTGTTAAATCCTGTGTGCCACGGTGGGGGTGCAGTAAGTTAGAAGATGCACCTGTGGGGAGGGGTGGACAGGACCGTACACTGAGCAGCAAGGTGTTCCATCCCATAGACATCATATTCGGTATAAAGCTGAGGGTCTTGCTCTCTCTTGTACTCTTCTTCAATGGCTTCTCGGGCTGGTGGCCGAGGAGGACTCTGTCCATTCTGCCTTCCATCCCAATCTGTGCGTTCCAGAATCCAGCTCCTGCATCCAGTTCCCATCTGCTGCTGAGCCCAGTCTGGGCCTTCCCCAGTGTCTGCCCACAGCATCAGTGTTGATGGTGACATGGTTGCCGTCAGGGGGGTTGGGTTCGATATTGGTATTGTATATATTTGTATATACTTCATTTTATTGTTATTATTCTCATTAAAGCAGTTATAGTTTTCTTTTCCAATCCACAAGTCTCTCTTCCTTATTCCTTTTCTCTTTCCCCTCTTTAGGAAAGGGGGGGCGGGAAGGGAGGAGGGGATAGTAGAGAGCGTCTGTCATCTGGAGCTGGCCCAGCTCTAACCCTTGACAATTGTGAAGTGTCATTGGGGGTAGGAACAGATGACCTTTAAAGGTCCCCTCCAACACAAAATGTTCTATGATTCTATTAAATCGATGATGCAAAGGTCTAAAAGCGGGAGACGTGTCTTATTAATGGGTTATGCTCTAGGGCAGTACTTTAACTGGAACATATGCTATATAGTTATCAGGATTTATGTAATCTTCTCCCGTTCTTTGACCAGTGTGTATATTTTGAATAGTTTCCAATGGGAAAGAGGATCTCTCACCTTCTCATCCTAGAAAATGCCAAAAGAATGTAGCTAGCACTCCTAAGTACTGATAAGTATTAGATTCATTAAAATAGTGCAAATAATATAGCAGGCACTTGTTCCCCACCCTAGTAAGATAATACTTTCCTCCAACATTCAGGAATTTTGGAAAGAAAGGTAGGTTCTTCAACCTGCTCTGGGTTACACAGATTACATCAAAACCAAAAGAAAACAAAACCACTGAGATCCTTTTTTCAGTGCTAAGCTCCAATAGTTACAGCATGATTTTCAAGAGATGCTTAGATAAGGTGGGAGTTAGCTTCCCCCAAATGCAAACATTTATAGGTTGATTTTCCAGGAGATAATGCAGCTTTTAATATTTGCATACGCGTTGCACATGTATGGCTTGGGTTTTACTGTTTGTTTCCCTCTCGTGCGACTTTTTTAATCAGCTTGCTATTTATTTTGAGCTTTCTAATTATTTCCCATATGAAAAATATGTACCTTTCCATACCAGAACATGTGGGGTTTTATTACGCCAGGATCATTCTTAGAAATGTATCAAACGAATCCATCTCGCTTATTGACTGCTCTGGCTGAGATCTCCTGCTGTAAGGAAGTACTGCTTAGATAGTAGAGGAATTTCAGTAGTGTGTAGCTTTTCCAGAAATCTTTAAGCCAAATCAGTTGGTCTTACTCTTAAATGTTGTATCGAACTGTTTTTGTTGTGCAAGCTTAAAATCTCCTGTCTACATGCATTTACTTCCTAGATCTGTCAGTGATCTGGTACTATAAATACCAGGTTGATATGGATTATTAAAACAGTAGCAATAATATTTTTTTCTAATAAACTCTCCTTTTTCTTTTTTCTGAGAACTTAGGAGCAACCATGTTTTGATTCTCTTTGAGCAGGAGATGTTTTTCTAGGGAAGTATTTTAAGCTTCATTAGATAGATACTGTACAAAACCAGAATCTTCTACAACAGGCCTGTCTTTGTCTTTATGTATGTCACTTCTGCTGACTGTTGAGGTGATTTTCACAGAATCGTTTTATTTGGAACAGACCTTTAAGACCGAGTCCAACCATTAACACAGCACTGCCAGGTCACCACTAAACCATGTCCCTCAGCACCACATCTACACGTCTTTTAAATACCTCCAGGGATGGCGACTCCACCACTTCCCTGGGCAGCTTGTTCCAATGCTTCACAACCCTTTCAGTGAAGAACTTTTTCCTAATATTCAACCTAAGCCTCCCCTGGTTCAACTTGAGGTCTTTTCCTCTCATCCTAGTGCTTGCTACTTGGGAGAAGAGACTGACCCCCACCTTTCTAGAACCTCCTCTCAGGTAGTTGTAGAGAGTGATGGGGTCTCTCCAGAACCTCCTTTTCTCCAGGCTAAACAACCCCAGATCCCTCAGCTGCTGCTCTTAATGCTTGTTCTCTAGACCCTTCACCAGCTTCATTGCCCTGCTCTGGACGCGCTCCAGCACCTCAGTGTCCCTCTTGAAGTGAGGGGCCCAAAACTGGACCCCAGTGTGGCCTCACCAGTGCTGAGTACAGGGGGACAATCACTTCCCTACACTTGCTGGCCACACTATTGCTGATACAAGCCAGGACGCTGTTGGCTTTCTTGGCCACCTGGGCACGCTGCTGGCTCATATTCAGCCTGCTGTTGACCAAGACCCCCAGGTCCTTTTCCAATGGGCAGCGTTCCAGCCACTCTTCCCCAAGCCTATAGTGTTGCAGGGGGTTGTTGTAACTCAAGTGGAGGAACTTGGTCTTACTGAACCTCATACAACTGGCCTCGGCTGATTAATCCAGCCTGTCCAGATCTCTCTGTAGAGCCTCCTGACCTTCAAGCAGACCAGCATATCCGCCTGACTTGGTGAGATCTGCAAACTTACTGAGGGTGAACTTGATCCCCTCATCCAAATCGTTGATAAAAGATGTTGAAGGGAACAGGCACCAATACTGAGCCCTGGGAAACACATCTGGGTTTAACTCCACCAAAATTTTGACTGCTTTTCACTTCTGCTGGCACTATAGATTCAATATAGTTCAGGCAAAACCACGATGTTCTATTCTAGGCCATGGAAATTAAGTTCTGGATAAGATATTGGAAAATAAGTTAGGGAGATGTGGAGGAGAACAGTTTGACTCTCAGATTCAGGAATGTATATGCAGGGCTAGCAATTCAAAAAGCCATATTTTTGGTTTAAATTTGAGTGGTTTTGAACTGGAAGTAATTGGTAGGATAATTATAATTATAATACACCATTTTAATCACTTTTCAGACTTAGGGTTATATTTAAATTGCAAATATAAGCAGCTATTACCTAGTTACACTAAATTAGAAGAAGAAAAAGGTAAAGTACATCTAAACTGATGTACATCTGATGTTCATCTAATCCCACAGTTACAACTTCCTGAATTCCAAGAATTCCAAGGTTTGAGGTAAAGGTGTCTCGTCTGATTTATGTCCTTCATTCATTCACTTTTCCATTCATTCGTTTACTTATTTTTAAAACATTTAAAACTCATTTTCTCAGTTTTCTATCAATAGGAACAGATGTAAAGGTATCAGTTATTCCCACTTTCGACGTTATTTAAAACCTGAATTACTTTTATAGATGCTTGCTAGGATTCCAATATTTTCTGGTAACATTTACCTTTTATTGAATAAAATACACATTCTGAGTGGACAAATTATCATTGCGTCCCCAGGTACTTCCTGCAGTAATTTTCATTGATTGGAGTGCATGTGCTTGTGAGAACAGAGATGATCAACTACAAAGAGTCAACAAGACACTCATTATACTACCAGATGCTTTTATTTTCACATAGCAAGAGGAGCTTTATGGACCATGGTTTTCTTTTTCTCCCAGAAGGATTTTCCAGTGTACTTATAATTCTAGAAATAAACGCTTTATTACATGTTTAAAGAAATTCCTGGCAAGACCTTAAGAAATACAAGCTATGCTACACAGACTAATTCTTTATGAACGTACTGCACTTTCAGCACTTGTTTTAAGAGATAATTCTGGGGAAAAACAACAACAGCAGCAACAATGACAGTGAACAAAACCAACCAACTAACACCCCATCCCTCCCTTCTTCTCTCATGATAAAAATATATTACCTGATTATTGTTTTTTTCTTCCTGAAAGAGATGACAATTCTCATCATCTTTGATGTCTCTCTGTACGGACACAAATCACAACATGTATCTGAATATCAGCCCAGAGACATGATTTCTGTGCTTTCTCTATGTTGACAAAGAAAGTGTGTTGGTCTTCCCCACACATATATTACTGTCTTTCTGTAACTGCCTGTTACAAAATGACTGTTAATTTATCAAGTACGTGTAATGGATGTTGCATATTTGAGATGTAGTTGGACTTTTAAAGGTTGTGTTCATTCGTTTGGGAACCCCATTGCCAAAGTTTATCAAAAGCCTTTCAGACCTGCCAGTTGGTGTGGGAATATCACCGGATTACTAATGCATTCTGTTGTTGTTGGTCTAGTTTGCAAATGAGAAATGTGCACCTCTGGTGTTTTGTACTTCATGTTGAAGCTAAAGCAAGAAGCACAGAATGAGCATGTTCTATAAAGTAGATTGTGTCCTGGGGATTGCTAAAAAAGCAGACGTGGACTGAAAAGGTATTGTTTGAATGAAGAGATAAAATTTTCATTTTTCCTTTCAATAGGACATTTTCTTGCTGTGTCACATAAACTTTTAAATATTTACTCATGACTCTTATTATACTGGATTAAATTCAGTTTTCTTAGTATGAGAAATTCCATCACATTAAGCTAAAAAAGACAGGGAGAAAGCTAGATTTCCACATCTGTTAGAGAATTTATAGAAGTCATTAGAGCTGTAATAATGTATAATTATATAGTACTGTCTGCAGTCAGAATCAAGACTAGTAAATGCCGGAACACTAACAGCATTTCTGAAAAAAAAAAGAAAAAGAAAAGATAAGAAAAAGTCTTCGTCTTTTTTTAGTTTATGCTCTTTTAACAGGTCAGCCAGTGATGGATGGCTGTAACAACAGAGGAGTGTGTAAAAGCTCCCTTTTTGCAGACTAGCCAAACGATTTGTCTGTGTCACTGTTTAGCTCGTAAGCAAGCAAGCGTGGTATTTCTAGTATTTGTTAGAAATGGAACCAAATTCAAAAAAAAACATGAAAGTACCTTTCAGAATGTTTAACCAGGAAGTGGAAAGTAGCTCTGCTTTCTTTACCTGTAAGAAGGAGGATCTCTTGGATTTATGTGCTGGGTTTCTTCCCGCAAAAGTAAAGGTTGTTTTTGTCTTAGACTCCTGTGTTGCTGGGAACCCTTCCGAGTGAGCTTAGCCTGGGTGCTTGTGAGAGACAAGAAAATAGTTACAGTTATTTTCTTTTTACATAAGTCTGAGCTTAATGTTGCAGATACACGTATGAAGCAGTGCCCAGCAGCAGCGCAGTGATTGCATAGCACCACACAGAGGGCAAGGATCTTTCAATTTCTTTTTCATGGATCATTTAGTGCTCGATGCAGTGACTTTGCATTTCCTTTAAGCAATCAAGGTGTACAGGGAGAAAGGAAGAAAGAAAGAAATGGAAGGAGGCAAAGAAAGAAAGACATGAAAGTGAGTAGGCAAGAAATGGAAAAGAAACTTCAGCAAGTCCAGTTAGAACACTGAGCAGCAGTGACGTTGTCACTCTCCGGCACTCATATCATGTATCCTCAAGTTTCAGACATAATTTGTGTATCTTGTAATGCAGCGGGGGCAGAAAACAACAGCAGGGAATTACATTCAATCCTGCCAGACAACTTACATGAGGTAGGATTTCTGAGACAGTGAAAAGCTAAATGGAGGAAGGTTCACAGTCGGGTCTGCAGCAGCCTTTCACAGCCCTAGAAGTTCAGTGCCCTTTCACTGCCTGGGGAATGACCAAAGCAATAGTGTCACTGTTCCTTACAACAGTCTGGCTTGAAAAGTCATTTTAAATCGCCATTGTAACTTTAAGTTATTTTCTCTAATAGAGAAATCACTCTAGTATGACATCACTAGCACTGCCTGCTGTCATAGAACACAAATCTGTCCTAGACCAAGAAGATCAGAGCAGAGTATGGAGAAATATAATGGGGTCATTGTTGCTCTGATCATTGCAATATGTTTAATAGTCGTTGTGTTTTGTGTTAAATCTCAGAAAGAATCCTTGAAGGTAAAATTTCCATTTCTCTTGTCTCCATCCATCCCTTTTATATTTCCTAATATGTAGTTTAGTTGTGTAGACTGAAGTCTAATAAATATTTCTTATTTCTTTGTCTTTCATTTTGGCATAAATCCACTACAAACTCTATAGATGACAGTCACATTAAACCCCTTAATGCAGCATTACATATTTCTAAGATTTTTCAAAACATTAACCTGGTGGTGATAGTTTGAAAGTAACATGATAGTCTGGAAGTAACAAAAGATCTTGAAGCTTATGTTCCTGCCTTTGAAACCTGGTGTCATAATTCCCCAAATAGATATTCCACTTCACCTAGACTATAGAGAAGGCAAATTCAATAGTAATGAATCACAGAACATTGAGTTTGGAAGGGACCTCTGGAGGTCCTTGGGTCCAGCTGCCTGCTCAAGGAGAGTGAGCTGGAGCTGTGTCCAGATGGCTTTTGAATATCTCCAGTTACGAACACTCCACAACCTACCTGGGCAACCTGTGCCAGGTCTTAGTTACCCTCACAGTAAAAGAGTGTTTCCTGATGTTCAGAGAGAACCTCCTGTGTTTCAGTTTGTCCTGTTGCATGCCTCTTATGGAGAGCATGACTCACCCAGACACAAGCTTTCAGGAGATGTAGATGATGAATTTTTTCATGTTGTGCTTCAGGCACTCATATGGAATGAATGTTTCAAATACCTTCTGCATAGGTAAAGGAGCAAGTACTGTGGAGCAGTGGTTGAACTTGATCACTGATATCCAAAATGGTTGCCTGCAATAGCAGGATATTCTGGGTAATAACTCTTCAGTGTTACATGTAAAATTTAATCTCCATTGGATACAATGCTTAAGTGTTGCTTGTAGCAAGAACTGAAATTCAGGGCTTCCAGATGTGTACTATGACTAAAAAATACTTATTATCTGTCAGGCTCAGTGGGGTCAGATGTGGAATATTTTAAGCAATATGAGAGTATTTTAGGGGAAAGTGGTGAGAATATGCTAACGGTTTGGTGGTTAAACCATTAATCTGTCAGGAGAGTGATGTAAACTCAAAATCTGTTTTCCAGTTTAAGCAGAAATGGGGATCTAAACCTGGTTCTTCCCAGCTTTTAACTGCAACTTCCATATTTCAAATTTAATATCTTACCTTAGTTGTGGTCCCTAAATCCAAGAGCAGATTATGAATACTACCTTCCTCTTAACTTTTCCTTCGTTCAAGGCTTAAGATTCAGAATGTATCTCCTTACATCCATGAGGAACCCCTTCATTTAAGTCAGACGTGCAAACTCTGCTAGGCAGGAGGTTGCCCAATGGGAAACACTACAAGCCTTGGTTTGCAGTGACTGAATGTCTTTGTTGACTGGGCTTTCTGTCTGATTTGGTCTGCCTTTCAGTATGTCACCATCTAAACACGATTACCTTCTCTCTGAGTATACAGTGCTAAAATACTTTCCAGCTCTTAACACCTTCCAGCTCTTACCAGCCAGTCTCCAGATACCACCTCTGACATCAAGGACAAAGCATTTGCTAGATGCAATATAAAGTGTGTACCTTGCTGAGTCCCCTTTAGATGTAGAGTGTGATAAGACCAGAACAATATTTGTGAGCTGATTGTGTATATGTGTACAGAGTTTAATATTTTTTTTCTATTTTATGTAAAATTTATTGCCTTTTGATGGCATTGTTGGAGTAGTTGATGATAATGGTGTACTTATGTAGAATTATATAGGATCTATCAATTAAAGGAATCACATTCTTTAGTACTGCGGTGATGATTCTGGGGACACCTGATATTTATGCTATTTTAGACTTTTCAGCTTAACCAACATATGGTGTTATGACAGGGAATATATATCAATATCCTAGCTTTTTGAGAAGGTTTAACTAAGCCTAGTGATCTTCATGGTGACTAAGAGGTTGCCAGTCAGATCCCTTTCCCTCTTTATACAGTGCCACCTCCCCATCTCCCCCCAAAATAAAAGCCAGCTAAAGAAAAGGCAGTAGGTGTAAAAATCAACTCCAGATTTAGATAGGTTGAAAATCTGTGCTTGCACTGTAGTCAGAAGAGATCTAGTTAACACAGTCAGTGCCAAACTGAGAGAGTAAGTTGATACTTGGATGGAAGTGTTTGCATCTGGGTGAGCTGAACATAGTTCCGCAGCTGGTCTGAACTGCAAGAGTTGTCCTCTAAAGGGAGTAATGCAAAAAAGTGACTGATAAGAAGAGAAAGCTAGCTCAGCACAGAAATTATTTGCAGAATATTTCACAGAATATTTCTGATGCAGGAATCACAAAATGATGCTCTACAACTTAATACATGCTACCTGATCAGGAATCTGGAGAAAGTGGGCCTTATTAATACAGTTTTGTGTTAACAAAGCTACAGTAATGTGCTTCCATTCAAAATCATGGTATTCTACAATATGTAGATCTGTGGTAAAGTAAAAACTTAGAAGATGCCTTCTTATTTAGAAAAATTAGTCAAACCGAAAAACTTGCAAGTCTCAAAACACTTGTAAATTCCTTTTTCCCCCATGTTTTCAAAACTCGTTGATGGACTAGGATTCTCTGAGGGAAAGGACTCTAAAATTAAGGGAAAGCTATCCCAGCCCCTAAAAAAATAGAAATATTTAGAAAAAGAATTATTTAGGATATACTGGTCCATGAGGCAAAATATTATTAGATTATTAAATCACAATTTTGGTGCAGATGGATTTCTTCCTTCCATGTACATCACCCCTTTACATGATATTTCTTTCAGAGCTTGTAAGTCTCAAGGTCTTGCTCCTGGTGAATCCTGTGGAAAGAGCACGTCACTGTATCTGCAAATTGATTTGATTGCCTCATAATAAATCTTTGGCTTTCACTGAATCTGAAAGCATAGTTTCCAGGAACAAATGACTTGGAGATGACTTCTTGGATTATCAGAAACAGTTCCTAACTATTAGATCACATCTCTCAAGTAAAACATTCATTGTTCTACTGATCTTGACTAGCTTCTCCACAGGAATCACTGAAAGGGTAATTACAATTTAAAGCTCTTCTCCAGTAACTGTATCAGTAGAAATGCTGCTAGACCATCACTGATTCCAGAAATTATGTGGAGGGTTGCCCGCTCTGGTCTTCCATCCTCATTCATGCTTACAACTTTCTTTGAGCATATTGTCTACCATTTCTTTGCCACCATTTAATATTTTTAGGAGAAACTTGTCATAATGACAAATATGACAATTGTTTTACCAGATCTATTAATGAGATGCAATCTTCATAGAAAAAGATGATAGCTTTTATTCTGTGTAAACATTGTCTCATGTAGCCTGTATTTAAGCGGAAGAGCTGTGCATTGATGACAAGCATAAGTGCAAGGCAAAAAAAAAGTAGGAAAAAAGTAACGTTAGTTATTGCTCAACTATGAAATCTACTCTATGGTCATCTCGTTAGTGTCTACAGTGCAAACTAGAGAAAGGGTGAGTAACAAAAGACCTATTTACTTTGTTTTGACTGAAGGCAGTGCTTAAAATTATTTCATTTGATCCAAGTAGTCTAGGCACTAGTACAGACAAATGAAAGACTCTAAGAAAGCTTCATAATGTTTCACTGCAGATTGGACAGTAAAAGAAACATTTACTTCTTCCTTTAAATGCGGATATATCAGAGATATAAAACAGGGAGTGGAAACAAAGAGCCTGCATTACAAATTTGTTGGGACAAATCCGGTCTTTTCTCTGAAAATGTTTTAATAGAATTTAATGTGAAACAGTTTCAAGCAATTTTATAACTTCTTGCTTATATGTTAGATAATGAATGAGTGATTGTAGTTTATGGAGATCTGAATATTTCAGTATATCCACCTGAGTGAGGGCTAACAGACAAAGAAGGAACTTGCCCAGTTTGCTACATCAAGGTATATTAATTCAACTCAGTAACAGCCCTGGATATTATCTATAACTGAATCTATAATACTGAGAAATAAGCAATTTTCTCTAGATTGGAAGTATTGTCTAATATTTTAGAAAAGTATAATGCATTTTGTAATTTCAGTTTTAATCTCCTTTGGTAAGCTCTATTTATGTAATGACGAAAGCCAATCTACTGTGTTTTTCTTCTGATAATCTTACTGTGATCTTTACCACGAGGGAGCCATGATGTTATAATTTCTATTGGAAATGTGGTGTGATGGTTTTTTGGGTTTTGTGGTTTTTTGTTGTTTTTTTTTATTTAAAGAATGTAAGGTGGAGAATATGCCAAGACACTATTTGAAAAATGGCCTTGGCCTAATTTTGGAAACTCAATCAAGGAAAACAAATGCAGATGCTAAATGGATTATTTTGTAAGGTGGTCTTTGAAGTTACTGTAGAAATGCTATGGGTTTGGAAGGCTTTTTTAATGTCATGTAACCAAGAGTACATATACTTAGCACATAATCTATCTACATCCTGAAGTAGGATTTTTTAATGATGAAAGAGAAATTGGTTAAAAACCAAGGTCACGTGTCCAATGTATATTTTTGCACTCTTTCTAGAAGTTTCAGTAGGATTAAAAAAAAAAACCTCAATTATTTCTTTTTTCTTTTGGTGGTGATTTTATCCTGCCCGATGAATAAGTTTAGCAAAGAAAAGGCTGAACTTTCCAGTGCTTAAAGAATGGGAAATGTTCTCAGAACTTAGAGGAATAGGGACAGAAAGATACAGTAGGTGGCAGTCTTTCCTTTGAATATTTTTAGCACCAAAATCTCATCTTAAGTTGCTTCTGAAAGCTGTTGTCTTTTAAATGGACCTTAAAATAAAGAGGTGCCCTCAAGTGGTTATTATTGATTGTGTGGGATGCTGTGGAAGAATAGTGCTTGCCCTAAGAAATTTTTATATTCTACTGACTTTCATTTCCTCAGTTATGTCAATTGGGTATCATTCCTTTTCCAAAATCTGGAGAATTTTTTGTTCTCTTTGAAACTATGGCATTATCCCTCAATGCAGTTATTGCTGGTTTTAGCATCACGGAACAATGAGTGAGTTACAAAACGACGGGATTTTTGTCTGGATAGGATTGTACAACCTTAGTTCACCTTTTCTTAGCAAGAAAGAGTGATTGCCTCAAAGTAATCAAAGTGATCTGACATTTTAAAAGTTGAGAGACACTTCTGGTAAGTAACAGAAACTGGGTCTGTATTTCACAGACCCAAACACTTTGTAGACAATTTGTATTCTTGTTTAACTAAACAAGATGTAAAAGACAGTATGGGTATAAAAACAAGATAGTTGGGACTGGCCAAATCAGACACACAAATCTTTAGGGCCATCAGTACTCATTGATACATGTGTTCTCAGAAATGAATGCACATTTGCACACATACAGCTTTGAAATATCATCCATTATGTTATCTTCTGTCTGTTCATCTTCATGATTTTACTTTTCATACATTCACCAGAGGTAGAAGAAACAAGACACATACAGTTTTCCTGCAACGATGTACACCGTGATAAGGTGTGACTCATTGGAGTGCTCTAGGAGGAACATGGAAATAGATCAGGAGATACATCAAATGTCAGTATACAGCAAAATCATGTTTCCAGCATGGGTCTTGCGTACTTCTCAGTCCAGCTTTCCTGGTAGTTGGCAGTGCTCCAAGACTAAATGTGACTATCAGGCGTGTTCATCCATGACAAAAGCTTCTGCAGATTTGCCATCCCATTCCTTTAGGGTATTCATATTGTAGCTTACCTGAATTACTACTCCTATACTAGTAGGGCTAGAGGGAGAATGAGTTTCATTATACACTCACTTCTCTTTTAGTCCTGTAGGCGTTGACATAATTTGTCTATTGAAGAACACTTTTTCTCTAAAATTCATGTCATAAAGATGGCTCCCTGTTATTTTGATTTTCACTCCTATCATTTCATTTCAAGAACAAATACACATTTTTGTTCATGCTAATTCTCCAGAGTCAGTATGGTTCAAAGTGAGATATTATTCCTTTTCTTATACAACTAGTGTTATATTATCTAAGTTTCCATAAGATCTGTTTTTTTCCCTTCATATGAACATTTAGGAAAAGGATTACATTGAATCGAACAAATGCAAGAGCTAGTTAGTCCATTTTTACTTCTAGTAGTTGTTGTTCTAGCAGGAAAGGATGCTGCTTGATCTTCTGACCCCAATTTATAAGTGTAAGAACCAGATTTTTTCCGAAGTAAATGTATTAATATCCACTGTAACATCTTTGAGGTACTGAGGGAAAACAGCTACTTCGATGCTGTAAAAATTCAGTTGAATAAACTTGTAGCGCCTGTCTCTTCTTCTTTGTAAAAAGTGGTTAGATAACGTCTTGGCACTGTCTGGGAAATAGAACTAGTCAAGAATACAGAAGGCCAGTTTCTAAGGCCTACTTCATATAATGCTGCGTAGCTTTCACTGACTGCCAGTTAGATTTTGGATAGAGTTTAAGATGTTGATCTTGACCTATGGAACCTGACAGGGTTTAGGGTCTGGCTTCAGGGCTACCTGTCGGGTACAGTCACAGCTGAAATCAGTTCCCCTGCTTAAGAAAGGGTAAGTCAGTGGCAAGCTATCTTTGTTTCTAAAATCATTATGATTTGGGGGTAAGGAGGAAATGCTTGCTTTCCAAGGAATTTGCTCCCTGAATCTCTTGGAGCCTGTATCTGTTGATATGTGGGACTCAGCTGTATCTTTTCTGTTTTTCCCTCCTTTTCTTTAACATTTTGAGAGAGAAGAGGAATTTTAATACATTTTTCAATAAAGATGCTGGTCTCACTGCAACATTTTAGAGTGGTCCTTTATCATCATGGGATATAGTAATTATTTTGAGGGAAAATTGTGACTTGCAGTTTTACTTTATGTTCAGCAAGGATTCAGAATAAGTAATATGGTTTCCCTTCCTGAATGGGAAAATATTAACTAAGGACACATAAAGAACATATGATTCCTGTGGGTAATCCTGTATTTCTTCCAGTTATTCTACTCTTTGAGGAAGCAGCTGTCATATGATGCAGTTGTTCTGAGCTGGGAAAGTAAAATGGTATGTGGCTGCCCCATGAGAGGGATTTTTATATTGAACGGAACTAAGAAAATATTTTGACTATGATTCAGATTTTCCCTATCCTCTGAATGATGGCTTCTGCTGATAGACTTGATACTCATAACATTCTTCTTCCTTTCTTAAAGTCTTCCTTTTTTTCTAGGCTCCCTTTCCCACAAAGCGTTGGACCGGATGATCTTTTGAGGTCCCTTCTAACCTGGGCTGTTCTATGGTTCTGTGATTCTAAGCCTGAGGGAAAACTATAACTAGGACAAGAAATCAGACAGGCAGCTCTATTGCATGAAGTTCAGCTGCAGTATTTCTAGAATCTAGGGTGGCTGCCCTTGGAGGATAAGGTGAAGGGGGCTCTTAGATGCTAATCAGCTGACTTTTTGAACCCACTGAGGGGTTTAATTTGCTTGAATGTTAGACCTGAAGTTAACAGAATACATACTGGGCAAGGTACTGGATCAGGAGGTGTTTGACCACAGAGAATAAAGGTGGGCAAAGAAGCAGCAAGATTTCAGTGGGACATAGTCAAAAGAGGTAGATATCAGGAAGAGACTGACTTAGCAATACCATTCCTAGAGAATGCATGTTTATAAGGCTGATGCTGAGTTTATTTGATGCTGTGAACTGGCCATCCTGTGGTTGTAGAGGACTTACTTGTATCCAGATACCTTAAGTAATTTTCATTCTCAGCAGATATTTCCAGCACTCTGTGAAGAAGCTGGAAGATGGGGAGATGTAGCTAGATGTCTTATGACTTCTTCTGTTTGGGTGCCTGCCTGCCCACTCCTTTCACAAGCATTTCCCTGTGGCAAGCAGCTCCCTGAAAGCTGGTAAGAGGCTTTGAACTGTTTTGCAAAATGCAGTTGGCAGAGGAAGAGTGCTTCCCATCAAGAAAGCTGGAGCACAGTGTTTTCCCAGCTGCTCTGAGGTGCCATATGTTTGCTGCACGGCCACTAATGCTACTCCTGTTTCTTCAGGAGACTTTACAGATATAACCCTCTGTAGTGATACTTATACGAGGAGGAGCAAACTGCTGGTATGCGGCAGTATTTCACTGGGGTTAATGCCAGGGTCAGCCCTGTCAAAGTAGCTGACACAGGGTGCCTTGAGGAGTATGGAGATCAAGACTATCCGTATTACCAGTCTCATTTGACACTGTAAGACCTTGGAAGCAAGACTGACAAATCTTACTGACTTGGTCATCACAGCAACCAAGATTCAGCTGACCAGGGTACTAGAAGGATGTTCTTCCAGTTGCGTTTTAGATGTGGCCATTGCAATTTCCGTTAATAACTGTAGAATTTAGCACAGTAAAATCATATGGTATATAAACAACTGAATGTGCCTCTCCCGCGTTCCCAGACCTTTACTGGGATGGCTGTTTGTCAAACAGTCAAACCATTCCTCCTCAGAGTGAGAAGATACACATTCTGCCCCAACTAGTAGTCTGGAAAATAAACAGAAAGTCAAAACACCGGGTGGAGAATAAGGTACTGAGCAAATGCAGGTGGGGCTCCGTTTCAGAGCTCTCCCTGGGTCTGGCAGGATGACAACCACCAGGAAGAAAAAAGGTGAACAGCTGAGCATGTGGGAGAGTCAGAGTAAATGGCAGTTGCCTAAGGGTGGAAGAGATAACAGCCAGGAGAATGTAAGACAAAAACAACAATGTGCTGGAAGGAGTGTTGACAAAAGTTTCTTAAATATTTGCCATCAAAACCAGCTACACAAATCTTTTCTTTATTGGCAGGCTTTGAGACAGTTTTATATAGTATAACATGAAGAGGTCAGACATCACGTTATGGCTGGGGATTTGCAGTCAGTGGAAGGGTCGCTGAAAGAGTATGGGGAGAGGTGTCTGTGGGAAGGGAAATTAATTGGTCAAGGTTCTAAAGTTACAAGGCTCTGTTTTTCAGAGTGACTCTGCCAGGGGAGCCCATGTCCATTTCTCACCTCTATGGATCCTCAGTAAATGATAGCATTGATTCACTGCTGCTTCAAGTCTTTACTCGTCATTCATTGATTGGCTGCAGTTGCAATCAGGAATTGGGGTCCTGATAGAAGTGCAGCATTAAGTCTCTGTTCAGCTTCCTACAGAAGTTTTGGCTTTAATCTGTTTGGATGTCCACTTAGCATCCTGGGAGAAAGGCTAGGCTTAGTGCAGTCATAGCACTTTTGGAGGAGGAGAAGGAAGAAAAATGGAAAGAAGATGACAGCTCTGAGGAGCCAGCACAGAAGCAAATATGCAGGAACAGGGTTGCAGGGAGCAGTGAATAAATCCCACCTCCTTCATGATGCAAATTAAACAAATAATTGTCAAGGTGGAAATCAGTTAGGAAATTCTTTGCCAGCAACAGTACTACTGAGGTTTTTCCCTGGTAGTGCCACCTCACCAAAGCAGTCTGTACAGATTACTGACTACAGCTGTTGCACAGGGATACGTTGTCATCTCAGTGCGACCAGAGCTATGCAGGATGACAAGGAAGCATGGGGTTCCTCCTGAATAAATATAATAGTGTTATCATTATAATATTAGTTTGTGTAATATAAGTAATGGTCAGGTTTTGGTGGGAATATGGAATGTGAGGTCATGCTGGACTATAAATTTCTGAAGAGGCATGGGGTCCTCATAGAAGGCCATCAGTAACCAAGTGAATTAGAGAATTTTTTATTTTTTCTCCGTTTGAGAGCAGGGATACCTTGGTAGGAAGAACTGGATTAAAAAAAAAAAAAGGCAGCCTTCTTTTTCCTTAAACATAAAACAGTGTTGTGGCTATATGGCAACTTGGAGCTGTTGAGATCACAGCTGTATCTTCCTCCTGAGATGACAGGACCAACATTAACGTTTACTGCCATGAAGTCCTATAACTGACATAGATTTTCAATGGGGTGAGAAAAATTTCAGAAAGCTCACTGGTATGGAATTAAATGGGAGAGAAGAAGGTTTCCTGGATTGCTCTGGATGGGTTACTTTAGTGCTGTAGTATCTGATCCAGTCAGTGATACAGCTAAGAGAGGTAGGTACTGTGCTCTTTCACGGGCACCCCCTTGCCGTGGGGAAAGAGCTTGCGTGCCCTTGCGAAGTTGAGAGCTATGCTGGTGGTGGCATATGCCTCCGGTAGGGTCTCCCAAGCCAGACAGGTCTCAACTGAAGGGTCAGACAAAGTGTGTCCACGGGCAGGATGGGCTCACTAGCCTTCGGGCAACCATCCTAGGAGAAGGACAACTCTAACTCCAAACCCGGGCAGATGGAGCTCGTTTAGCCCTGTAAGGCCATCCATCTAAGAGAAGGATACTCTAACCAAACCTACGACCTGAGGACTTCGCTGTCACCGTCCAAGCTCGCTAGGCCCTGGCAGATGAACCTCAGGTGTAGAGGGTGGGGCCAGTCTCGCGCACGCTGCGCCTCACCTAAAAAATCCACCGCGCAGGCTTGAAGGGTGTACTCACGTTTGCAAAGCCCTGTAGCGACAGGCAAGGGACGAAACGGCAATACCACCCAAGGAGACCCTCCGGTGTGCTCTTTGCAACCGGTCTTGCCTATCCCGCATTGGCCTTTTCAGCCATCAGCGCGCTTGCAATAAGCGTGGGCAAAGCCCTTCCCAAATCTTCGTCCGCGAAGCCAAGCCATGACTGTGCTGGATGACAAGGATTCATCATCAGAGTGTGCCAAACACTCAATACTAGATTGTGAACATGGCTGAGAGTACAAAAATTGTATGCAAGGGAATATACTGTGGTAGACTGGATAAATATAGTAATGATGGAGTTCATTTATCAGCTAAAGGTTAAGCAAAAATAAAAATCCTCTTTGAATCATGTAATGACCAATTGAACTTACTAAATACAATGAAAAATTAAATAATTTAAGATTATCCAAGCATAATATCAATAAGGAGGTCTTTCCATGCGATATACAGTGCACTTCAGCTGAATGGCAAAGGGCCAGCCCTAAGAAAGAGATTCAGTAGTAGGCTTATGAGCTGAGATACAGACAATAGAATAAAATGTTGGGAAATTGGGTAGTGGACTTGAAATTTTGATCAAAGGAGAGGAGGGAGACCACAGGAGACACACAGACCAGCTTTTCAGCTATGTTCATCATCTGTACTCATTCCATAAGGCACATGACTGCTTGACTACACATGTATGATTATATAGTTGCAGACTGCAATATAGTCACACCTTAGTTTCTGTCATTCAGTGTTTAAATGTCTGAGTCAATGTCTGTGTAGGCTTAAATTTAGTCATATAGAAATGTGGATTTTTCTCAATCAATTTTCTAATGAGATTTTTATTCTCTTGTCATTTCAGACTGGCTAAACTGGATAAAAAAATACTTTAAAACTGTTCCTCTTTATTACACATATTAACAGACCAGGAAAAACAAACAGAAAACAATCAAACAAAACCCCCTACTTATTTACAATGAACTATGATATTAAGAGATACCCATGCCTACCAGAAATACTCAATGTCCTGATTCCATGGAGACGGAATCATAGGCCAACCAGGCTATCAGCCAGGGCAGCTGACCTGAGTTGGCTCACAGGAGTATCTCAGACCACAAATGTCATGCTCAGGGGGAAGTTTGGTGATGAGAGGAAATCCTCCTGCTTCCCATCTTCCTCCTGCTTCTTCTCCATTCCTGGAGGTGCTTGCTTACCATTCTGCTCCTGAGGACTGCCTTCCTGTTTGTTGTGACCACTGTACATTTGCTGAGCTGACTATATATTTGTATACTTTATATTGGCATTGGTATTAGTTTGGCTGTTTCATTAAATCCCTTTTCATTTCAAATTACGGGGCTCCTTTCCTTTTCCTGATCCCCCTTCCCGTCTGGAAGGGGTCATTGGATGATAGAACAATTGCTGTAGTTTCACCCTGCATATAGGCTAAATACAGACACTCAGCTGCAGTGCTGAAGCAATCAAACTCTTCATCTTTACTTTTCCTTAAAAAGCTAACATGCAGCGTGCAAATAATGGTTTTCCGCTGCAGCCACACAAGACCAAAACACTGAAAACCAAATACCAACATAAACATATACCAAACACATATATAAAAACCCAGAATATACCAAACATGTTGAGCTCAATTATCAGAAAATAAAACCTCTTAGCAAGATGAAAATGCTACTATATTGTCTGTAAAATCTTTAGATGTACATTACCTTTTAGGTCAATTGGGGGTAATGTAAAGGAACTGTTTTAACATTAAAGTATAATAAATTTGAACTTGAACAATCTCCTTCAGGCAATAAGGGGTGTGGAATGAGTTTCAGTGAAACACTTAAAATTTCAGCTCTTCCAGACTGTGCAAACTTCACCAGCATTTTAAACATCCTGAAACCAACAAGGCTTAAGCACATGCAAACAGAAGGTGACAGGGAAGCACCTTCTCCAGATTATGTCTGTCAGAAAACTACCAACTGCAAACTGTTCTTGTAGAAATTGAAGGTCTAACATTTCACAAAGATCCCTGCAAGCAGGAGTTTGAGCTCAAAGGAAATGAGCTTTACTTTGCCTATTTAACAAGTTATAATATTTTTAAAAAATACAGTAAATGCTCTTGCAAACATAGTCTTTGGGGGCCTAATTCTAAAATGAATCCCTTAAGTATAAAAGAAAGAAAGGATGTAAAAAAAAAAGTCTTTTCCTCCCTAGCTCCTCTTTAATCTATGTTCATAGCTCAGGGATTAGGGTTATCGTATTTTTTTCCCACTGACCTGAATGCCATCCTGATTTAAGGCTACTTTTGCTATCAGACTGATTGTGAAGAAGCTTCTCCCTGTGCTTTTCTCACCTTTTGGACTTTAATCTGGAAGAAAGTTGATTGAACATAGAAGAAACTACGTACTAAACTTTAAATAGATGAAGTAAGGCCACACCTGCCCAATGAGAAAGAGTGTGACCTCCACAGGGCTAGTATTTCAAAGGACAAGTACCTAAGTGATGTGACAGTGCTCACTAACAGGCCGTGCTGTTTTTTCTGTTTTTCCCAGAGTTTGGTGTTGTGGGTTTTGTTTGGGGTTTTTTTTGTTTTGTTTTGTTTTGTGAGGTTGGTTTTTTGTTGTTGTTGTTATCCTTGGTCTTTATTTTTTTTTAAGAATCTGAGGGTTTTTTTAAGGATCAGAATTTCACTAACATTTTATTTTCATTGAAACTAATTGCTCTGTGTGATATTGATTTTATACTGCATTTTTCAAAGTGTTCTTTAGCAGCACTGGTTATAGATGCATCTGCAGTTTCTTTTTTCAAAATACACCTTCCACTTAATTGCTGTTGGTATATAAACTTAAATTATCACATGGAGTCCTTTGGTAAGATCTTTCTTATCATCTCAGGGCATTTCATTTCAACTGTTGTTATAATTAGCAAACTGTAATAGAGAGATCTTAATTCTGTAGAATTCATAAGATTAGTAACTAGATCAAGAATTAGATGTGTAGAGCATAGATTTTGCTTTAGAAATGTAGGAGGGGTATCTTAAAAAGTAATAGCGACATGCTAGTGAGAATGATGGGTAAGTGTGAACCTAGTGAGATCTAGAAAAGCAGATTGTTGGTGAAGAGAGGTAGTGCTGTAAAAGCCCAGTGCTACAGCTTTCTATGAGGAGGTTCGCTATGCTGACTCTCAGCAGTTAGAAGTCCTGAGGCACTGTACAGAAATTGGATTGTTTCAGCAGTGCTACGTGGGTGTTTTAGGCCCTGTATTATCCTATACATGGTGGCCCTGCTGCCCCACTATAAAAGAACATGCAGATAACTCATGTAATATGTAACCAAAGGCCTTTATAGGTTGATGTAACTTGTATCAATATGTAAAAACATAGGACATATATAACATCAGCTGGTGATGTTGAATCCCAAGGTATCAAACTATCCATAGTGAATCCCAAACTATCATAACTTGTTTAGCTCAAAATTAACAAAAAATAAGTAATGTTCAAGGCTTTACTTGGAAAACTGGAAAACTCTGGATGTGATTTTTGTACATCTACTGGCATGAACATGCTTTAATTGGTGAAATTTTAGTGCGTTTAGGAAAGAAGAAGAGTTTCAGCTTCACAATCAGAAAAAAATGTTTTAGGAAAAGAACTGAAAGAAAAAGTAAAGACAGAAAATACAAATCTTCTGAGACTATCTTTCAGAATTAAAAACTCAATGAATTTGTTAGAAAAAAAAAAAATGGCAAGTTCTTGATGATGCAGGATGCTCAGTTTTGAACAGCTGGAGAGCACTATCTCCTGTCCCTGAGTGAAGTTGAAAGGAAATCATAAAATCATTACTGTATAAACTCTGTTTTGTTACTTCATGCTGTCATTATTCTATTTAAGCTGTCTTTTTTTCAGTGTAGGGCAAGCATGTACTGTTTCACTTCATGCTGCTGGAGTCTGTGTGGCTTTTCAGCTTCTGTTTGATGTATCATCTGATGTCTCTTTTCCCTCTTCTCGCTTACGTCGTCTTACTACTTTTTCCCTCAAAGAGACGCTTGTATCTCGATCACTTCTTTAGGCACATGTCAGATAAAGTTAAATAGAGAAGGCTGTGAAAAGAGACATGCTAGATATTTGCTTATATCCCTGCCACAGAAGAGTGTGCTTTCAAAGTGACCTGAATTGCAGTTTAACTACCCAAACCCCTTGCTCCATAGTAAGTCAGAGACACACAAATGCACCTGTGTTTGTGCATGAATGTCTGCATGTAACCAGTTTAGGTCGGTAGATGCAGTTGACCCACTTTTAGGCTAAAAAGCTGGTTAACAGCAGAACTTATAAATTTGACTGGTAAAGTGTTGAAGTATTAAGCTGCAGAAAGTCTTTTACACGCTAATCTGGAACATAGGCTAAGGGTTAAGGATTACAGGAATATTTGGAACTGGGTCATAAAAGGGCCGTTAAGCAAATAGAAATGTCACTATGAAGTTAATTATTGGAACAATATATAAATAGGAAAAGGAATGAACTTTTTCCTGATAAAAAGCAAAGCACTAATAGCTCTGGCTGCAGATAGGAACACTAAGGTTTGCAACGCTCTGCTAGTACACATGAGCCCTGACCTGCAAATGTCTTAACATTGAACCCCTATTGAGGAGATACTGCCAGAAGAGTCAAGCTGAGTCACATTATGTTCCAGTCTTCTGAAAGTGAGTACACAGGAAGGAAGCAGAGATAAAGTGACCTAAATTAAAAGCTGAATTTGTGTTTCTGAAGTGAAACCAATGTGTGCTAATTTCTGCATTTAACTTCCAAATCAACTGTATAAGGATACGCAAAGATTACAAGGATTAATTAAAAAGAATACTAAGCCCCCTTTCCTATCGAGTATCACACCTTGAATAGTTTGGCACTTCTTGCACAACATCTCAATTCATAAAAGCCTAAATTTAAAACAGGTGAGATTCTTACATTTAAATTATATTTAGTTCTGGAATGAGCAGCTGCAGAAAGGAAAATCTTAGAGAGCTCTCATGTGGATTTGTTATCTCTGGATGACTTGAAGCGTGAACAACAGTCTAGATAGTACAGTGTTAGCAGCAGTCTGGATTCAGATTTTCAGATTCAGTCTCTTAACATATTTTTTAATACCATCAGTGTTATGTCAATGTTGTTATTTTCTCTTACCTTTTTGAAAAGGAAAGGATTCTATCTCTCTGTCTTGAAAGCAACAGTGAATAATGTTGGGGGGGGTTTAATTTAGTTCAAAAAATCCCAGCAACTCAAAACTCCCCAAACTGTGTCCTCTCTGATCTGTTGCCAGCTGTTTGAGAGGGCTTCTTAGTGATTTCACTGCACTGCTGATCAGCTCGTCAGTGAGCCTGGAAGTATTAGTGATGACACTGAACTTCACCCATTCCAAATAAAACAGTTCCAACCTTTTGTATGTGTTTGACTGATGTGAAGCAGTATACCTCAGAGACAGACAGAGAGTTCTTGCCAGCTGGTGGCATGACATGTCAGATGTTTGACACATACGCACACGTCTTCATCTCATAATAATTTCTCTATTTTCTCAAAGTTCAAATATATGCACCCTCGCATGCCTGTTTAGATCAAACAGATTCAACTAGGCACTCACTTTGGCCTTCAGGAATGATACCAGAAGTTAATGTTAAGCTTCTATCAAATTCAACATAAGGTAACTATTAAACATCCTTGGCACTTGTGGTGCTACACAGGTAGATTGTAAAATATGAGTGTGCAGTGAATGCAAGGAAAGATGAAATTTAATTGCAAAATGCAAACCACAAAATAGTATAGAATTCTACATCTGAGGTGCAGTGCTCTAATGCAGAATTATTGTTCCTGGGTTAGTGTACAGCAAAAATTACTTATTGTGGTCTCTGTATGAGGGGTGGAATGGTGATGGTTCAGGGAAGATATCCTTCTCTGATTCATCCTTCTTTTAGGGCAGGATGGAACTGACAGAACTGTCTACAAAATAACAATAAGCTCTTTTATTTTATATGATAGTAAACAAACACAAAACTCCAAAATGGTTCCTACCCTTGTCGCTGAAATTAGAGAACTTCATTTGCAAATTCTGAAAGACAATCAGGGATATCTCCTTCTCTGGTGATATTCAAAACCCACCTGGACACGATCCTGTCCAACCTGCTCTAGGTGAACCTGCTTTAGCAAGGAGGCTGGACTAAATGATCTCTAGAGGTCCCTCCTGCCCCCTACTGCTCCATAGTTCTGTGATATACTTAAAGATAATCTGAAATATTCCAATAAATGATCCTGAAAGACTTATCAGGGATAGACTAATCTGGCATTATTTGTATGAATATACTGTCCTCTGTAGGTAAAACTTTGTTCCTGGAGATATGAAGAAAACAGAAAAAAAAACATAGAAAAAGACAGAAATAGTTAATTATTTAGTCAGATGTACAGATAATGCAAAAATCAGTTAGTTCTGGTGATTTCATGACAGACTGACTAGTACTGGCTAGTGACTAGACCTTCCACCCTGAAACCTGTAGTTTCCGAAGGCTGTAATGTCTAGAAGGCCAAGGCTTTTATAGTAGTTGAACCATATGTATTTGGTGTAACTGGCAAGGTTTTGGTAGCATGGGGGCTACAGGGCTGGCTTCTCTGAGAAGATGCCAGAAGCTTCCCCCGTGTCTGACAGAGCCATTCCACCTGGTTCCAAGACAGACCTGCCGCTGGCCAAGGCTGAGCCAGTCAATGACAGTGGTAGCGGCTCTATCATAACTTATTTAAGAAGGGGTAAAAAGTGCTGTGCAACAGCAGCCAGGAGAGAGGCATGAGAATATGTGAGAGAAACAACTGTGCAGACACCAGGGACTGTGAAGAAGGAGGGGGAGGAGGTGCCCTACAGACCGTGGTGAAGACCAGGGTGACACAGGTTTTCCCCTTGCAGCCCATGGAGATCTGTGGTGGAGCAGATATCCCCCTGCAGCCTGTGGATCAGAGCAGGTGGATATGCCCTGAAGGCAGTTGTGACCCCATGGAGAGCTCATGATGGAGCAGGCTCCTGACAGGACCTCTGGCCCCATGGAGAGAGAGGAGTTCATGTTGGAGCAGGTTTGATGCCATGACTTGTGACTCCGTGGGAGACCCACACTAGAGCAGTCTATTCCTTAAGTACTCTAGCACATTGGAGCAGGGGAAGAGTGTGAGGAGGAAGGAATGGCAGAGACAATGCATAATGGACTGACTGCAGTCCCCATTCCCTGTCCCCCTGAGCCTGAAGAAGGTAGAGAAGTTGGGAGTAAAGTTGACACCAGGGAGAGGGTTTCTTGCTAACTGGCAATAACTTCAAGTCAAGTCTGTTTTGCCAGTGATGGTAGTTGGTAAGTAATCTCCCTGTCCTTATGTCAACCCACAAGCTTTCTGTCATGTTTTCTCCCTGTTTTGTTGAGGAGGGGGCATGATTGTGGCGTGGTGGGCATCTGGCAGTTAGCCAAGGTCAACCCACCACACCACTGAAGAGTAACTTCACAGGAAGCAGGCAAATGTAGGGCATTTGGACTCCTTTTTTTAGAGATTTAAAGTAATTCACCTTTTGCCATCAGTCACAGACAAGTATAAACACCTTACTACAAAAGTACTAAACATACCTTTTGCATGTCCAAACCAGGTAACCATTACTTGAATTTGCATGACTATCATGCAAAAGATGGAAGGGCAAATATTATTTGAAACTGCAGGTCAAAGTAGTAGGGGTTCAAGATACATTTAAGCAAGCATGTTAAGAAAAAGATGTTCAGCTATAGTAATTTAGAACTATACAAATTCTATAACTTTTCTTAGTGAGATAAGTCAGTGGAATTCCTGACAGAAATAATATTCAGGGTTAATACAGCATAAGGAATAAAAGGCTACATGATCCGAAATACTAGACATCTCCAGGCAGTTTTCAAAGAAGGTCCTAGTCACACTGTTAATTACATTCAGCCTAGTCTCCTAGTTTCAGTCATTTAGTGCTTTTTTGCCTTTTTAACCTGAGGAAGCTAATGCCTTTCCTATTTTTCTTAAAACACATATCATCTAAGTAACACTGATTCAGTTAAATTCCATTAAGTCACAAAAAATTAGCCTGAAATTAGTGAGCTGTAAAATTCTGGTTAATTTCTGTTATCATACATTTTAAAACCATTACAAAATTTGAATTCTGATTTTCAATTTTCATATGTCCTATGAAAACTAAGAATGCTTATATTTTACTTAAGTTGTACTTGTGAATTAAATGCTCCTCATGTGGATTTTTATTCAGGAAAGGGCTTAAAATTAAGCACATCAAGCTTGCACAGCAGTTCTGGATGCAGGGTGGCAAGTAGAAGAGAAGGAGACAAAGCAAGTGTCATAGGCAGATAAAAGTAAAGATTACATACAGGAATCATGTCATAGTGGAAGGGTTATGACTGATGCAGTGATCTTTTGTTAAAGTAATTTATTTTTGCAATAAAACTTGAGTCTTTGAGAAAAAGGAGAATGGACAGCAGATGAATGAGTTTTTCTGGATGTTTTGCCCACCTGGAAAAAAAAAATCTTGCCTATTTGCAGCTTGTGGTTTGTTTTATTGGAATAAAAATAGCAAGTTGTTTGCGGTGGTATTTTGAAATTTTGGTGATGAGTGACCTATACTAAAAGAGGTAATACCTGACTCAAGAAAAGTTTGGGGAAATAATTACAATGATCAGGTTTATGGAAGAATAAAGATGATCAAGAAAATGTCTAATGACTGACAAAGCTAATGCTAAAAAATGCAAAAAAAGTTGCAGCAATCTTAGGGAGTTACCTATATATATATATGTAACATTTCACTGGAACTAAACAGTTTGCAGGGATACGAAGATCCTTACCTACAGTACAATGGAAGAAATAAAGAAATATTGAGGGGCCACAGTATTCCACCCCTGCCTCCTGAAGGTAGGATGATATTAAGGTGAAGAGGTTCGAAATGAACAGGGAAATTAATGTTTAACAAAGCTTGTGTTTCTCTCTGTGTGTAAATGTGAGCATGTGCACGTGAAAAGGAAACAAAGGCACAGGAGAGCATGGATAGAATGCACATGGTCTTTAAAAATTCCTGATACGTTGCTGCACAAAAGGCTTGTGTTCCAGGCCAGTAACTATTGAATCAAGGATGAACTGGTATACACCTAGGATAACTTAATGCAGACATATTTCATTCATCGTTCTGAATAAAAACTTTTTTGGATAGCAAGTGCAGAGAAATATGAGGTGACTGGTGAAATGTCAAAAGACTGAATATTACAGTCATCATTTACCTTTCAGAAGAAAGGCAAGAAAAGCTGCATCATTCAGCAAGAAAATCTTTGTACTTCAGAATATCTAAACAAGCATGGTTGGCAACTGACATACAGGTTAGGCTTGGTTAGATTAAAATCTTAACTCGTGCTTAGATTGGAAGTGCCCCATTTCTGGGTTACAGGCTTTTCCCCAGTGTGATCACAGCTAACAAAAAAAAAGAAATACAGACTTGGTGTTATTCTTACAAAGGCTTAGTATGTTCCAGGATTTGAGTATAATCTAAGCTTCTTAACTATGCACATGTCTGCAGTAGATTATGAAAACCAAACTAAATTTCCATCACCATTATACGCTATTAACTATAGATTGCCATTCCTCTCACACAGCAGTGTGTATGAGTGAAGTCATCTCTGGAACAGTTTTGCCATAGATTATTCAAAAAGATATAAGATACGGAGAGGGAGAAGTGGGAGGAAAAGAGAGGAATATTACCAGGAAGCAAAGTGATAATAGAAATATATGAATTGTAGATGTTCAAGAATAATTAATATAACAAATAAGTCTGCATGGGAAGAGAAAGGGAGAGAACTGTTCTGGACAGCACACATTTCTACAGGAAGATGGGCCATAGCATTCTAAGCATAGGAGTTAGTTTCAAACTAAAGCAAGTGTTGTTAGTTTGGCTTGTGTTTTGGGTTTATTTAAATGTAAATCAAATATTAAAGAAATGTAATAATGATTTATAGGAGGATATAGCTTTAGAACAGGAAAAAAAAAAAGCCTGAAGCTCATAAATCTCCTGGTGAGAGAATTTATACAAGAATTTGACATACAGGAATAAAAAGCCCATTAACAGTTACATGTAGCTCCAAAGTTGTTCTAAGACAAACCCAAACATTTCTACTGCTACAACTGACTTGCTGCAATTGATTCCCCTGTATTTTGGCTTCAGCTCATGGCACTTGGCACCCTGACAAACCCGTGTTTATGAAATCAGATACAGCATCCTTATTAAAAGATTATGACATTCATATACAATCATAAAACATCACATGCAAATGTGCTATTTAGTGCAGAAACAGAATAATAATGGATTTGAGTTTGCAGTGCACTAGTTGGAGAACACCTTGCTTCTCAGTCAAAATTTTCCCAATCCTTCTCAAGCCTTCAGATTCTAAGCATTCAATATTAACACTAGCTCTAGTCAAGAGACAGAAGAGCCTGGTTTGTGTTTCAAAATTCAGGGATCTCTTTTTTTAAAAAAAAAATTCTTTCTATATCAATAGTGAATAACATTATAGACACAAAAGTGCTACAAGAAATATGAATTAATCTGTTCTGCCACTGTGAAGACTTTCTCTACATATGCCATATACTGATAACATTACTGAAGTCATTATCATTATCTCTGAGCAAGTGTTTTCAAACATTTGGTATCTTTTAATAAGGAAAGCATAGTGCATTCTGTATAAATGCGCTGGCAAAATTCAGGTGTTATGGTTAACCGGGAAGGGAACTAGGGGAACAGGAGAAGTATTAGTGATTAAAAAATCAAGATAAACAAAAAGAAGATATTCCATGCATAAAAGAAGACCCCTCCGGGATAGTGTTACTGGTTGATAAACATCTTAATGTTCTCTAGAGATATTTACCTGTTCAAAAGGTGGGATCATTGAGGGTAGAACATTTTAGTCTATTAATTTTGTTAACTGAATGCCTCTGAATTTATCCAAGCTAATAAGGTGTATAAATCCTTGGCTGATACTAAAAAAGCATAATAAGAGACCCAGATCTTTGTCACATAAGAGGAAGTGTTCAAAAACATTTTGTCTGAGGCAAGATTTTTTTTTCCATTTTCCATGCGTTGTTCTTGGCCCACATATTTGTCTTCATCCTCTCCCTCCTTGAAAATTTTCTGGAAATATTCAAATAGTCAGAGGAAGATTCCATCACCAGTTAGTGTCCTCCTCCTAAGTAAGTGGCAAGTCTGAATTCTGTTTCAAATACGTATAGTGTTTTGATCTATTGGGCTATTATAACTTCCTGTGCCCATAAGAGATGGTTATAATGTTGTTCTTTTCCTGGTAAATAAAGAATATTAAACTGATTCAAAAAGGGAGTAATTTTATAACGTATATAAAGAGTAATTGGAAATGTCATTGAAATTAATGAAATACAGTGTCGCAGGTTAAAACTATGGGGCTGTTCTATCCGAAAATGTTTCGCGACTACACGGGTTTGGAGGCAAAGTAAACCCACCCAAACCTACACAAAAGAACTTGATGGCTCGTTAGGCTTTGTTTAGGCAGAGGAAAAGGAATGTGATACCCAGGGCTTAACTTAAGGGGGGTGAGAAACAGAAGCCTTTTAACAGTGAACGCAATCAAAACCATAAAGCAATCATTTAAATACCAATAGAACTGGAAGGAGAGAGAGAGAGGGACAGATTGATAAACACATCAACAGGCATCTACAGGTATAACACAGTCTGCCGTTCCGACCCCCACCTCCCGTTCACAAACAAAGGACCCGCCGCGCGGTCGCACCGCCGGGGGGGGGGCGGTGAGGGAAGGCGTCATTGTCCATCACCTGAGAAGTTTTCAGTCCGAGAAAAACTTCTCCTAGAGCAAACCTGCATGCAGGAACGTGGTCCTTCTTCCTCCGGGGGAGCTGGCAGAAGGCTTGAGTTCCCCGGGGGCAGAACCCCGCGGCTCCCGGCTCTCCCCTCTGCGGAGCGGGGCACGGAGCGGACCCTCAGGGGGTGCCTGTGGGTTCCCCGCGGGGCTGCGGGAGCCCCGAGCGGAGCCGTTAGAGCCCTCGTCGCTCTTCCCCTCGTTAGCGGTTTCTGTCCCTTCGATGCAGGGTCTGGGGCTGACAGCCAGTTTTACCCCTTATCGGGTTAAACTCAGTCCAAAGCCACCCCCGCCGGTGATGGGCAGAGCGGAAAGGTCTACCCGCTCCGCAGAAGGAGCCTTTTACTGCCCCGGGGGCACGGAGGGCACTGCGGGGGGTTTTCTCTCTCTCGGGTGAAGCTTCGCAGTCCTGCGGCGCAGAGAATCGAAAGTGCCGCGGCCAGCCCCGGGGAGGGTCTTAAACTCCGCTTTTTATGCGCTTATTCGCGGAGGCGTGTCTGAACATCTCGACTCCCGACCAGGGACCCGACAGGGCTGGCGCCGCTGTTCCAAAAGGGGCGGGAAAACTTTCCCGCGCTTCGGGGGAAAGGAGAAGGGGGAGAACAAAGGGCTCGCCCCTGCCGGAGCCGTCTCAAACCGTGACATACAGAAACCCCAAACTTCTTATGCTTACCTATTACTTTGAATAAACTAGGTATTTGGCTGCAGTTTTTATGGCTTCATAATTTTTAATTGAAATATTTAAAGTAGTAACATTAAACCCACCATTACATAAGTTATTTTTTTCCTCGGCTTTTTAATTCAGTATAGTTCATACATTAAAAAAATAAACCAAAACACTGTTCTTTCCCAGTAGCTTTCCAACTCTTCTGCATATCTGAGCTGATTTCTGTTAAACTACGTAAGCAACACTTTACGGCCAGTTGCAAATAGCCTTAAACAGGTCAGACTTGTGAAGTCTGGCTAGAAGAACATCATCTGATGGGTCTGAGTCATAAATTCTCATCTTCTATGACATTGCTGTATATAGCTTACTTAGGCTGCTTAAACCACTCAGAGTTAAAATAAAAAATAATTCAAAAAATCAGCTGCAGCAACTCTGTTTATAAGGTAGAATAGTCATTACCTGTTTCACAGGGGTACTATAGAGATTCAATAGTGAACTGTAGTTACCGGTTGGACGTAACTGTAAAACGTAGTTCACAGGACTGTAAAGCACAGTTCACAGAGTAGAACATATCAGTGAATTAACAAAATCCCCAATTCACTGAATATATGGGCAGCACCATTTTTAACTTGTTTTTTTTTCACAAAAGGACTATAACTGTTTAATTACTTCATTTTCACTTTCGGCATAATTTAACACTCCAGCTGCAAAAATGATTAATGAACCTGCAAGTAATTCATGTGATGGTTCAAAATACTAATGTATAAATAGTGTGAAAGCACCACACTGCTTTTACCATGTTCCACAGAGGTCACGCTTTCCTGGGAAACATTTTACAGTATATTAACTGCCTGAACTTTGAGAATTAATTATGAATTAATTTGCCTTCCTTTGGCTTTTCCTAAGTCAACTGAAACAGTAGATGTGCTGTTACAGAACTTTGATTTGGAATGATATAAAGGAGTGCAGCAGTCTTCTGATTGATCTTTTTTTTCAAAACTATAAGCTGAAATAGTTCTAATTTAATTAGGAGAAAAGAATAGTTTAGTATATCTTACCTGTTTATAATCAGGACCACAGTGAACTTTTTACTTTCATTAACAAAAAATAGTGAATTTTTTTTTTGGTCACTATAACTCATCCTGCCACTTCCATAATTAAATAGTTGATTTTTCAGTCTCTGGGAAGGAAAATACTACATTGTTTCTATTTCTTCAATCCTTTGCAAGGTCTGAATGTGAAGGTGAATCAGAAAAGGTTTTCTTCTGGCACTGTTATTACCTAAATAGCTGTGAAGTGGGTAGTATCACAGCAACGCAGACATTCCATTTGCTTTAGCTTTTAAAATTTTGGTTGAGTAGTGAAATTATTGAAGGATTGCTTTCTCCTTCTTTTGTGTATAATAGCAAGTTTGAAAAACAGCCTGTCCCATGTCAGCTTTGTCATGGCAAGGAAAATACATTCCTTCAGTCTTGGTCTCAGCCTGAAAACTTGCTGCAAGTTTCTAGTTTGACCTGTGCATATCTCCAGCTCCGTAAGAGCCTTCTTTCTATGGCCTCTGAAATTTGCCGTGGATCTGCTCCCTGTTGCAAGCAGTACTCTGTTTCCTTCAGATGTCTCCCAGTTAAGATAAGCCGCAGTAGGGGTGGGAAAGCAGCTGTACACACGTGGATTCACTTTATCTCCTGCAGAACTGTAGTACTGTCCATACCTCCAATACAGGCCATCTGCTTATTGCACCTCCCAAGCAGGTTTCTCCAAAGACAGGTGAAGTTGCACTCAGGTGGGCAAACGCTCCTCTTTGGTGCTGGAACAGAATAAAACGTTTCTTCCTGAACCTCAGAAACAAAGACAGAGCTTTTCAGACAGGTAGAAGTCACCAGGATAGAAGGTAAAATTTAGCAAGTGCAATGACTCAGGCCTTTCCCAGGCTAAGGAAGGAATAGAATGCAGTCCCTCATCTTTGTGAATACTTGTTGGGTGGAAAAAAAATCTGACAGCTAATAACAAGACTTCTTCTTGCTTGCCTTTAGTGCTGTTGTTGGGATGATGTGTAATCTGTTCTCAAGAACTTAATTCTCTGGCATGAATGTAAGCTCCGCCTCTCATAATCATTTTGTATTGAATCAGAGGAATGGCTTTAGTAATGAAGGCTGCACTGCTCCTATTACTGTCAACTAATCCTTGCCATCCATCTGCAATATGTGCTGAACTGCCGCCATTTAAGATAAAGCTCTATTATTCTAAATCACTTAAATGAAAAGAGTGACACTGTACAGCACGAAAATGCAAAAGAATAAATTGTTTTAAACAAACCTCCTCAGTAAGAAATTAGCTTGCCAATCTATCCAGGTGTGTGCAAACATCTATGCAAGTTATTAAAGAGTGCAAAAAGCCTTACGGGAAGCCTTATGGCTGGCCTTATCCCCTTTTGATGTCGATGATGGGCATGGCAGATTGTAATAACCTTCAAGGCTTAGTTACAAAACAAGAAGCATTTTTTAGTGTACAGAAAGCATTGAAGTAATGGCGAAAATAAGGAGACAATGTGCTTCCCTTCAGGGAAAAAAGCTGGCTAGAAAATCATCAGTGAATCATGAGGTGATGATGGAGAAAGACCATGAATGCTGACTGACCTGGAAAAAAGGCATTACTTTTAAATTCTCTGCCTTTATCCTTCCTCTCTCTCATCCAGCTCTCACCCACCCCCCCCCCAACCAAGAATAAGTAACTGAAGGAAAAGGGAAAGATGGTGTAAATGCGATATCGGAGCTCACTGAAGTAGCTTCAGTTACACCTCTGACTCTTCAAATGCCGTGAGGCTCTGGAAGAGGGAGGACACTATGGAGAGAACAGATGTCACCCTCAAAAGGACAAAATTTGTAAAGTCCAAATGGGGGCCAAATTATGTTTATGAAAATCTGATAATAGCTCTTAAGCTGTTAAGGAAAGAAAACTAGTCATATTCATTCATTTGCTTTTCAATAAATTTGCCCTTAAGGCAAAGCCAATCTATATGTGGATGACTTCTTATACAGGAAACAAATTATATATATGTGTATATATATATATATGAAATGTATTTTGTGTATATGTGATTCCAACTACTTCTGTCTCCATCAACCATTACAGTTGTTGTTTTCAGATTTCAGGTTTCATATTTTGAGCTTTAACATGAAACACACTACAGAAAATACTTAGAGCACAGGTGCCTCTACAGGTGTCATATTAAAATTTGTATTGCTTCCAGGAACTGCATGAAGTGATAATACTTCGTATTGCTTTGACCTCTCTGTTGCTGCTTACTGTCATATTAAAGGAGAGGAAATTCTGTAGATCTATTGTATATTAAAAGACTAAGTTGAGAAACAGGGGACAGTGGAAAACATTAAGGAATTATTGGTATTGCTTGCATGTCACCTTTGAATATGCTGCTTATTGTGACTTTCATCTCCAGTTTATGCTAGAGTCATATCTTGGATACAAGTAGTTATAAAATTACTTATATTAAGACCATGTCGATAATGAAAATCACCTTTAGTAAGGCTATGCAACACTTGTAAGTTAAAAAAACGTTACAAACTGCATATGTTTTTAATTGTTCGGCATCTCCATGCTTTGAAAGAGGAAACCAAAATTTGTTAAGTGTGGGTTCCTCATATATAACATGTCCCGTGTGAAAGTGCATATTACGTTTAATCAGTCTGCGTATGCCACAGAGCTACACAGAATTCTAGCACTCAAAGTATCTGAAAAATCTGCTGATGCTTCATGTTCATAGAGCGTTTTTGTGCTGACCTCACATGGCTTATGACTGCAGGAGATGAACAGCAATTCCTCGCAGTTGTTACCTCCAGGAGGTCCTGCATTGCTTAAAGATGTAGGCAAGGATACTTGTGGTCATGCAGAAAAACTGTAATTGTTTAGTGCCAGAAGGAAGGGGGGAAATAGGAATAGTATGGTAGAAAGAGACAGATCAGTAGCAAGTGCTTCTGGGAATATAGACAGAAGTACAGAAGACTAAGATGTACAGATGACACAGAGTAAGAAGGAGCTATGGATGTCAGAAAAAGTTAGGGGTCAAGGAAACTATTCTAATAAATAATAAAGCACTGATACTTCCAAGTCATGGAAACATGGAGTTGTGAATACCTCCATTAAAGAGCTGTCATATGTACTGGTAAATCTCAGGTTACCACTCCAGTAAATCTCTATGAAAGAACTTAGCAATTTTGTACTGCTACCTTTTACTGCTTTTTTGACATAAAGTCCACTGACCTCATTATTCAAGGTCAAGATGTTTCTATGTTAACAAAGTCATTGCTTCATTTTGCCTAACACAGAGAAGAATGAATATAAATTTTATGCCCCCAAAGTCTTTTTAAACAGCATTAAGTTTTCCTTTTAGCATGAATGAGTGACATCTTACACTATTCTAGAATATAGCCAATTGTGCAGTCTTCATTTGTATCTAGTAACTATATCATCCATAATGAAAAAAAAAATCCATTATATGTTTCCAAACAATTTTTTTGTAAGACCTAGAGTTGGTTTTACAAGCTGCATTTACACAGTTTTGGAGACCCTAGCCTTTGAAGTAAGAAGGCCACATTTTGTATAGTGCCTCCAATCTCCCGTACTGCTTGAGAGCTTTGGAGGGAGCACTTGCAGGGGAATTCTGTGGGAGCTTGAGGGGTACTGTAGGGAAGCCAGGTAGCTGCAAGCAGTGATGTTGAAGCAGCAAGATCAGATAAAAATGAAATAAAGTCTAGAAGTATGTTCTCTTGTCTTCTACTTTTGTTTTCAATATTCATCTCAGAGCTTGTGTTGATGAATTATACCTAACAGTCATCTTTGATACATGTTGATTGATAAAGCTGTCTGTGAATGGCCTGATAAACTCTAGGATATTCGAGTCCTTATGATACAGAAAACATAATTAGTCTTTACTGAATTTCTCGGACAGCCGTACCTCAGCTCAGCTCAGACAAATTTAGGGAATACTGTTTGAAGTCCATTCCACCCCATCACACACACTCACTGACAAGATTAAGATACATAGCGACACTTGTGGGTCTTTCTGTTTTTCAGCTGCACCAAGCTGGAACAGGACGTGGCATGGAGGTAACAAGGCACGTATCACAATGGGATATGAGAGCAGGAGAGGTCTGGGGAAATGATGGATCATGCAGACATGAAATGATAAATAGAACGTGAATTTAAAACTTTGTAGTTTTCTGGACATAGAACTTCTCCAAGATCTGTAAGAATTCACTTAGGAAATAATTTTTTTTTTTTGCCTGTTGTGCATATCAGGGTGAATTGGAGTAAGCACTTTGGTCTGTTAAGATGTTCTTGGTCACAGCTAGAACAGCTGTTATTAACAGACAAATATTTGTTTTGCTTGCCTTTCTAGAAATGCTTCATTAAAAATATTTAACCTCTGAGGAGAGAATGCAATTTGTTATGAGTCTTAAAAAAAATACAGGCAAACTTTATTTCTCAACAGACAAGGGAAAATAAGAGGTTGGGGAAAACACTGGAAAAGACGCGAGTTCTAACTCAAGGCATACTAGCATTTAGTTCTAATTTTTCTGTCTGATTGTATCACTTCTTATTTTTCACCTTTCTCCGTATTTACCTTGTACTACTGTTTCAAGGTGAGGAAATTACTCTCTGTTGAATGCTATATAGGTTTTCCCAGTGAAGGCACTAATTTATTCCATCCCAGAAGGACACCATATCTGTAGTTTAATTTTCATTGAGATCTCTTGCATCGTTATCAACACTAATCTGAACGCTGAGTAAAATCAATGTACCCAGAAAAGTAAATGATGTACTCAGTGCTCTTTCAATGTTATCACTCATAAAGATTCATAACATACAAAGGAGATATATGCCTATTTCCCTCTCCTAATTGCTTTCAAAAACTTTATTCCTTTCTCCTTGATGCTATCATTTCGTGCCTTCTGACTGCAGAAAGAACATATTTTCTGCTGGTTTATATCCTCTGTTATCTCACTGAAATAGGTAGAATTCTGGAGATCATATACTAGTTACTAAATTTGTCTTGATAACTTTTTTAACAGTAAAGTGATAGAGAATATTTTTATCATGTTTCAGAAACTATCTCTGTGATACAGTTTCTGATAACGTGATAATTTCATGTTAAACTTTTGGCTCTCGCACATCTTCAATGTTGCAAAATAAAAACCTATGGTATACTTCTGCATGTAAGAGGTATGTTCCCAGTCCTGTTCTAGAAATAGATACACTTCAGAGAATATACATACTGGGGCTGACTTACCAGTGTTTATTCACTCGTACAATCTTTACTTGCACAAGCAATCCTGTTGAAGTTAAAACTCCCAGATAGATACAATACAATTACTCACATGCTTTAAGGTTGCATGGATCTTGACAATTGCCCCCCAGCTAAAGGCTTGCTTCAGTTTCATCTGGTAAAACCTTCCAGCCGGATACTTCCCTGCTGTGAATATATATTTCAAAAGCTGACAAGTATATGGCTTAAGAAGTAGAAAGCCTATTATAAACTGACAAACAATTTTTATGAGAAAGCAAATCTAGCTTGCTTTTAACATTATAAGTCTCTTTTCAATGTTTTAGAATGTTACTGTTCACTTTACAGCATTTGTTCTCAAGAAAGACATGTCTGATTATAGATTTCTTGCTGATAGTAGGAGAAAGAAGAAAGAAAATGTGAACATTGTCAGTGCTAGCCTTAACAATGACCTTCATTGTTGGGGCAAGAACTGAGGTCATCTTTGGCATTTAGCCTCAGACTGTTCTGCAACAGTGCTCCGTCCAAGCATAGACTTTACCAAAGAGTTCTGCCCTCAGAACTGGAGACAACTATTTGCAAAATAGCAGTGCCAAAGCTGAATTTTCTAGTCTCTCAAGGACAATATGTAGGCTGGCTGCATTCTAGGTTATATTATGTCATGACTTCTGAGTGCATACTGTGTGTATGTGTAGGGGATGTATATGCATTATATATCTTCCTTATGATACTAACAATGATTAAACTTTAAAAGTGAATAGTGCACAATCTATTGCATTAAGCTGGCTTGGCTTTGCTAGGATAGCTGTCATAAATTGATTTTACATGCCAATAGTGGCTATTAGCTAATTATATAATCTGGCTTTTTCATGTGCTTCACATGCAGCCTTTGAGACGAAGCTGCCCACTGAAGAAGAAATGGAGTTTCCTTTTTTATCCCCTCCTTTCAACCACCTAACTCCATACCCCTACCCTCATCTTCTACTGAATGTAATTAAATGATTATTAGTATTAAGTCAAGAAGTCTTTGGGACACAGTTATGCTTGTGAGAGAGCGAGCGCATGTGTGAGACACACGTGCGTCTCTGTGAGACAGCGAGGGAGTGATGATGAGAGTGGGAGTGTCATCTCTGCTACTTCAGCAGATCAACTTAAGGAGTGGTTTCCTGCATATATCCAGCTCTACAAGCCAAATATACAAAGCACTTCCCCTCAAGAGTATTATTGTAATAAACATCGTCTTTTGGGAACTCCAGTTTTCCATGCCGAATTTCTCTCCACAGTACAGTGGAATTTTTGGCAGGAGCTAGCAAAGAGCATATGGGATCTCAGTATTAGACAGAGATGTACTGCTGATCGAGGAAAGTACTGTGCCCTTAACTTGCAAGGATATCTTATAATGCATGGGAGTTATCTTGAGGTATCTATCTAAACACCATTCCCAATTTGTTCAGTTCCAAAAGAATGATATTAGAAGTACATCAGACAAAATCTTATGGAAATTTATTTAAGTGGTTTACTATCTATTTACATTCTGTAAAGTCAGTTTATTGAGCATCTGTTGTCTTTGCATGGCTGTTTGAGCCAAATGTGTATTACTTCACTGTAAAATAGAGCAGGTACCTCGGCTCACACTAGCTCACAGAAAATTCCGTGGCTCCATGCAAGTCAGCAAAATAGAGCACATTTATACCAGTAACACTATGACCCAAATATTTAAGTTGTTAAGCTTGTACATGTTGCCTCATTAGATGTACACTTTCTACAGTGGATTTTTAATATCACTGGTTGCGGCATGTTTTCTGCTATTTAGTCCATGTGTCTATTTATCAGGCTGTATAATTACTGCTGTATGTGTCAAGACTGTCCTAAGGTGATAATATCTTGTTCTCCTACTCCATTTCCATCCTTCAGGGGGAAAAAAAAAAAAAAAAGTATTTTCATGGCAGAGGTCATTGTGATCCTTGATTTGTGTTATTCAGGCAAGGACAAAACATTTTACACAGCATCATTTTACACTTACCATAAACTATCTTTGCTGTTCTAAGTGTGGCTGCTGTGCTATTGATTTCTGTTAAATCACCTTTCCTTTGTCTATGTGTGTGTTTGCATGGGAGTATGTGTAAATGCTAAACACTAGAAGCGTTGTGTTATCCTTATCTTGTGCTGATACACATCAAGAACAACCTTCCTAAGATGAAATTGCCATTTTACAAATAATGGCAATGGTAAAAGAATGCACCCTCCCACTCCATGTTAAATGTCACACTATTACCCTTCTCTTCCTCTCTTTTCCTGTTCGCCTACCCACAAAACTTAGTTTCCTTGGTGTGATAAAGCCCATTTGAATTAAGTTGCAATGTACCGTGCTCTGTAATTCAGAAACATGAGTTTTATTGTTTTAAACACTTTATTTTTTAAATTTGACATATAAATGAAAAGCTTCTAGCCATTTATTTACTTCATAAAGAACATTTATTATAATAGAAAATTGACTATAACATAGGAAAGACACTGTATAAGGACAATTGAAATACATTGTTTACATACATCAGGTCTCATTCACTTGGATTCATTTATTGTTTGTTCAATACAAGTCCTTTAAGTGTATTAAAAATAATTTGATATAGCTTTTTCTGGGTCATCTGCACTAGACAGCTTGTAAAATGTAATTTGCAGAGCTCTGTGACCAGCAGAATTGCTTAAGCAGTTCTAACATATTTTTTTTTTAATAAATGCCAGCCACCTATTTGCCTTCAAAGTTTCACTAAGTATCATAGGCCTGCAAGAATCATTAGAGAAAGATTATTTCCCTCTACCCCTTTGTCCTTTCTCTACATTTATTTTTCTAAAGAAGATAGGTGTGGCTACTAAATAGGATTATTAACCTGCATAGAAGTTAAGGCAGTGGATAAAAGGTCATTGATTCAAATCTGAGCATTTGTGGGGTAGGCAGTATAAACTTTGAAGTACAAGAGGAAAAAGTTTTTAGGAATTCTTAATAAAGGATTTTTGGTTTTTTTTTTTTCCAGATACTTAAGGACATTTTTAAGGTTTTGAGGATTTTTTTTTTTAGTACAACTGGATTAAGCAAGTTTTCTGAAGCTGACTATCTTTTCTTCCAATGTAAAAAAAAGTCAGGATATAAAGTACATTAATAGTCCTCAATCTTTTCTTCACGGTACCTGTTGTGAGCCAAAATCAAGCTCAAATTGGGGAATTTCACTTAATTTTATTTCATTTAATTTGTTGCCAGTTAGCATAAACTTTCAATTACTGATTCTGGCATTAATAAACAAACAAACATTTAGAGAATAATACCTCAGCTTCACTCCAGACTCCCCTCTTCCCTGCTTTCTGGTCTCCAGTCCCGTTGCTGCCCTTCATGGTCCATCCCCTCAGTGAGGCAATGGGCAGCGCAGGAGGTGGGGGGCAGTGTGTTATGCTTCCTTTGCTTTTTGCTGCTCCCTGTTTATCACTCAACTCTTCCAGCATGGTTTCCTCCACTAAACACAGTCCCTGCAGGGGCTGTATCAGCTCAGGGGTCTCCTGCTGTATCTCCACTTGTGCATCCCCCTGATTAGTTCTTTAGGTCTACAGCTTGACTAGGGTGATTTTCTGGTCTAAACTGTACTGCTAAGACCTGGCACTATGTCACACCTTACATCATATTTGATGTTGCAGTCTTTCCTCTCAGTGCTTGAAAAAAAAGTATTATGAGAATGTAATTTTTCAGGTTTCTACTGAGAAAAATCAACATCAAAATATAAATTTCAGAATATCAGCCTGCTCGGTGAGGCATCCATGAAAGACAATGTTATATAATGCAGACTGGTCTGCTGTATGTACCGCATGTTAAATAGCATGTAAACATGTAACGTGGTACAGAGACACGTGGCACTGGGCAAAGGGCTGAAGTAGATTAAATACTTGATTCTGTGTTTCCTGATATACCTTTTCTTACCTGTATACCAGATAATTAAATACGGTTTCCAAGCCACCTGCATCTATGACAAGTGTATCCCTTTTGACAGGATCTTACTCTTTTAGTCATCTTCCACTTCATCATTCTTTCATGAAGCAGTATTACTACTTTGTGGTAATATGTGGAACACAACTACCAGGGATCTCAGTCTGGGCATTGAAAGGGTTGGGAAGGACAGGAACAATTGTACTTTGTATAAACATCTTCTAAGTAAGATAGCCAGAGGCCAAGAAGGCAACTGCTAGTCAGGAGCTGGGAAGCACTTTTTCATTTGCAAAAATACAACAGAAACATGTACAGTTTATTCCTCTAGGATAGGAACCAACTAAATTATTGGAGAATGTCATACTGTATTGACCTTCAAAAATAACCAACCCCTGTCAAAAAGTTTAATATTTTTTAAAGGAGGGCAGAGAGGTCTGACTGTTTCAACATTATTTTCATTTTCTTTTCTCCTTGGGACGAGAGAGAGAGAGAGAGAGGAAAACAAATCTTTCTGGCCAAATTCCTATGTAAATGAAAGAAAAGGGAATACACTTAAGTAATGTGCTGCAGTGCTTTCAGTAGAGGAATATGTTGAGATTAGTACCTATCCCAGAAGAACATATTATCCAGAGGTTGCCAAAGAGGTGTTGTCAGTGGAACATCTCAACTGCTTTATCAGACCACTATCTGACTCTTCTCCCTCACACCTACTTTGGTATATGCAGGGTGCATTTTTCACTCTTTTTTTTCTGCTGCAGGATTTAAGGACATAATGGTCTTCTTTGGAAAACAGTAGTAAACAAAACCAGATTGGTCTAGTTCAAAACTATTTAGTTTTGAAAAGAACAGCTATTGCTAGTGCTGCCACAGACATAGCTTAAAAATACTGGCATTTCCTCTTTGCATTGCCTTTTTTTTTTTCTTTTTTTGTTAATACAATCCTGTGGAAAGAAACATTTTGAAAAAGTCTATGGGACATCATTATTCCAACTGATTTCCCTTGTTTCTGTTATTGGATTAGTTTTCTTCAGTCTCATCCTCCTGCTGTAGCCCTTGAAAGAGTATACAGCTGCTAGTATAAAAGAGTTAGACATTTCCTATGCTAGAAGATTATTCTTGGCTTTTATGAGAAGTTGTGTACCTTTTAAACATTAGAAATCTGCTGTGAAGTACAGTTCACAGCATGAAGATAAATAATGCCATTAAACTAGAAAACCTTCCATTGATTGCTGGTTATTCAGTGGACTTAGCAATTGAAACTATCACTTCCTTACAAAAATCACCGCAGTTATTAAAACTTATAAGCCCAGCAATAATTTCAAGGCAATGTGGTATCATTCTTTTATGAAGTGGGTCATTGGTGATTTTCTGAAAATTTACCCCGCTAATTTTTGTATTCTTTTTATCGCTATGTAGAAGAAACACAAAATGTGATTTGGATTGTTAAAATGGCGTAAAATTATTTCAACTTAGCAGGGACTATCTAGGAATAAGGAATGCTGTGCTATGGAGGTCATTCTTAATTCCCATGAGGACAGCTGGTGTGAGTCAACAAATATGTACTTTGCCAGCCCACAGTTCTGCCCTTCGTAATGCTAAGGAGCAGATTAAAAGGACATGGCTTCTCTGTTGCATCAAGTCAACCCTGACTACAGAGTTTTTCCGTTCCTTCCAGTTTCTACAACTGACCGTATCTCTTATTGCTAAGTATCAACAAAACAGAGACTAGCACTTCGCTCATGTACTTTCCTTTTTACACCTATAGAGTAAATATTTGCTATCTAAGAATGGCCAAAATATGTGTATTTTGAAATTAAGAGATGTTCAGTAAATCTTAAAGCACAGGAAAACTTTTTAAGGACATAGAGAAACATTAAGGGAAACAATACTAACATGAATAACGGATGGGTGCATGTGTACAATTTAGCCAGAAATTAAAACTACATCCTCTGTGATCCTAAGCATGAAATTGAGTTCACCATTTACTCATTTTCATTTCAACAAGAAGGAACAGGGAATGAAATGTTTGAAAAAACCTCTTGCTTTTTTATTGTTATAATTCTAAATGTAGAACATTTTTCCTAAAGTCAGGTCAGAATTTGTCAATTTAACATGAATCTAAGAATCCTCTTCCATTTGTAGGAGAGAATAGGTTCTCAGAGCTGTGCTAGGTATAAAAGAGGAGTTCAGAGTGCATTCTTGCAGATGCCATAGCACAGCCTGCAGGGAATGATGCACTATAATGGAGATTCCCTGCAAGGCTCAGCACGTCCCTCCCCTTAGGTCTGACATATGACATCCTTTTGTTAGATAATTTCTTTTCCTTAGGCACATACTTGCTGCATTTCTAAAGTCTAAGCAAGAATGGGTAATTGAATTCTTTGTTTTGTGATCATTAATTTATCAAAACACTTTTGCAATCTTAAAACACATTAGCATTTAATTAAAACTTTGAAGAATCTATTCTCTCTCTTGTCCACTCTGCTGTAGCACTCAGAATTTATTAGGCTGGTATCAAACACCAGAATCATGTTTACTCCAGCACTTCCTAAAAATACAGATGGAATTGTAAACAGAGCATTCACACTTTCATAAATAATTGATTCAGCTGAAAGGTTAGGGATTGTTCCAAACAGCATTATAGCAGAATTATTTGGGATTTACCCTCAAGTTTACCCTCACAGAATCCAAACACTGAACCATCTGACAGCTTGCAAAGGTTTTATTACTCTGATCTTTTCCAATTTAGACTTCTAAATGACTCATTGTTTTTTGGTTAAGAATAAGTGATGCTGTTTGACAAATGTATTTTTCTATGAAAATGAGGACTCTAAGTAGGTTCTCAAAGTCTGTACCTCATTAACTTTTTGCCTAAAGTATAAAAATCTAAAGGCACAAGACGGACCATGGGAAGAGTAAAAATATTCTGCCATGGTGTACATCCTCTGCAAAGGTTAATTATTATATCTTATGAAATCCTTTCAGTCCCTCACAAGGGCTGCCATTCGGAATATATTCAAATGGATTTGCTTTTATTTTTCAACCTTTGAATAAGCATGAAACTGGCAAATATTGTTGTTCAGGTTTTTTTTTTTTTTTGCTAGTGGGTTTTTTTTTCCTTCTTTTTCTTTTTCATTTACCAGTTTTAGCTATCAGAGGGTATTTCCGTGCTCTTTTCAAGCCTGCCCTTTGTGTTCTGAATAGAGGCTACTATTCATAATAAAGAAGAGGGTGTGCAACCTTAATAGAAATGAAAAATTGATTTTTTAATTTTAAATTAAATATTACGGATATAGTTATATTTATTTGGAGAATTATTCAATAGCAGAACTGAGCTAGTGGCTTGAGGGTACATCTTTGTATATATATGAACCATATCAGTGAAGGAAATGTCTGTATTTTCAGAAAAAACATCAATGTGTCCTGTTGATGTTTTAAAAACTTTCTTTCGTTATCAGATTCATGATTTAAATGAAGGGTAAGAAACCTGGAAAACAGATGTGTTTGAGAACACGTTAATTCCAAAAGGTGATCATGACAAGAAAATCAATTGTGTGAAGAAGGCCTTGAGTTTTTATGTCTATGCTCTCACCCAGAGTGGGTGAATATTTTCTGGTGTAGTTTGTACAGATGACTGTCTTTAGAGACATTGGTAAGCATGAAGGTTATAGGAATGAGACAGAAGTTCTGGACTTCTTTGAAACAATTTGCTTTTAAAAAGGGTAAGGGAAAGCAAGAAGAGAGATCTGTTAATCCTAAAAATGGTCTTTTTTTTATTCCAAGAAGTCGCATGGTTAAGCTGCAATACAATCTTCTGAATGAGAACCTCAAATGTTTTGGGGGGGTGGTGGTGAGATGGTGATACTTTTAAGTATTCTGGCTCCTTTTCTTGCCTGTGTTGGGAATAGAACAGTGCTGAGAGTAGGATTACAAACTGAAGCCCTTTTGTTTCAGACAGTATTACACAAGCATCATCTGTTGTCAGGGAGATAGGCATCCAGGGAACAGTCGACAAAAGATAGCATGATGTCTTTACCAAATTCAAGACCATAAAGACCATTCTGTTGAAAGCAGAATGGTCCCTTCCCGTTTTATTTTAAGCTACACTAGCAGCTGCTGTAATACATAAAACAGCTAAATGATTTCACAACAGTATTAATGAATTTAAATAAGAGATGCAGTCTGCTCTTCTCCTGTCCAAACTTTAAGCTAACTGGGATGAACAGAGGCTAAAATCTCAGGCAAGTCATCGCTTTTATCTATAAAACTCTCGTTGAGAATTAGACATGTTCACAAAGAAAGGAGAATTAGCCTTGTTGAGAGCATCATAAACCAAATAATTTTCAACTAGCAACAGTCAAAGGAAGGGCTTTCTTTGTCGCAGTACTGGTATTTTCACTGGAGGCAGACAAAATTATTAGTAAATTGGTATGAATGATAAACCAGAGGAGATAATATATGGGCATGATTTTTAACTCTTGCTGACAAAAGAAAAAAAAAATCAGTACTAACCTTTACTGATGACAGATTTACAGTGGCAGAAAACTCTCAGGATAAAAATTAGCTAAGATCTGGGTTGAATGGTTTAACTAGCGTATTTAACTGAACGTCCTTAGCATACAAGCTGCATGTGCTCAGTATACTTAACACATGCAAAGCTTCTATTTGATGTGTGGGGTTTAGAGGAAGAGGTGCACAAAACATTCCAGCTCAGGTAAACATAACAAAAAGGTTTTATATTTTAATTCTAATTACTTCAGTAGTTATTTTTCCAGTAAAGGAATTATTCCATTGAATTATTCCAGTAAAGTTTTTGTTAGTCTCTTGGCATTGTGAGAGAGTGTGCAATATTCTTACAATGCTTCTTACAACAGTAACAACTTTAGATACATGTCACAATTTTTCCCCCATCTAAATACATATAGTGATAACTAATAGTGTTAAGTATCTTACTCAAATTGTATATCTTATTGAAAAGTAAAAATTCCATAAAGAAATCTGACTTTGAGAAGCATTCTGATTTGATTCTGAGTCATACTACTATAAAATTTCTTTAAGCCACATCTATTGAAAAATGCTTTGTCTCATCTACTTACAATGTGGAAAAATTTGATGACTAGTCGTCCTAGGATTATTTAGTTTGTTTAGTAATGGTCTAATTAAGCATGCCCTTAAATCCATCCTAAAGGGCTTTGCTATGTCGGCCCAAATGCAGTCTTTTCATTTCAGAAACCACTTCACAAACACTGGATGTTTACATGGGGAGAGCGCTTTTTTTTTTGTGGGTGGTCTGAGCCTCTCAGCAAGCTGAATATGTAATCCTGTTCCAGAGTGACTGTTTTTGTCTGAAGCTAACTTCATGTTTGTGAACTATGCAGACATCGTTGCTGCCTGATATTGTAGGATATTCATCCAGAATTAACAAATGGATTGCACACTAACCTTACTTCTTTTGCTGGCGCAAAGCTAAACTCAGACATTGCAATAAATTAGGTTGGTCAGCAAAATAAAATAATGATAAAATCATGGCATCATGAACTTTGTAAAGCCTGGGATTCAGTGACAGTGCAAGCAGACCTAAGTGCTGATGGCTGTAGCTATGCTACCTGCTTCCATCTCCTCTTTCCATATCATGTGACCCTTCCTTGAAGATACCTTGTTCACAGCAGAAGTGAATAGCACAGCTCAGTGAAATGTATGTTAAATGCTGGCTGTCGCAGGTTAAAACTGAGGCCATTATAGCCGAAAATGTTTCGCGACTACACGGGTTTGGAGGCAAAGTAAACCCACCCAAACCTACACAAAAGAACTTGATGGCTCGTTAGGCTTTGTTTAGGCAGAGGAAAAGGAATGTGATACCCAGGGCTTAACTTAAGGGGGGTGAGAAACAGAAGCGTTTTAACAGTGAACGCAATCAAAACCATAAAGCAATCATTTAAATACCAATAGAACTGGAAGGAGAGAGAGAGAGGGACAGATTGATAAACACATCAATAGGCATCTACGGATATAACACAGTTCCCGTTCCGACCCCCACCTCGCGTTCACAAACAAAGGACCCGCCGCGCGGTCGCACCGCCGGGGGGGGGCGGTGAGGGAAGTAGTCATTGTCCATCACCTGAGAAGTTTTCAGTCCGAGAAAAACTTCGCCTAGAGCAAACCTGCATGCAGGAACGTGGTCCCTCTTCCTCCGGGGGAGCTGGGAGAAGAACTGAGTTCCCCGGGGCAGAACCCCGAGGCTCCCGGCTCTCCCCTCTGCGGAGCGGGGCACGGAGCGGACCCTCAGGGGGTGCCTGTGGGTTCCCCGCGGGGCTGCGGGAGCCCCGAGCGGAGCCGTTAGAGCCCGCGTCGCTTTTCCCTCGTCAGCGGTTTCTGTCCCTTCGATGCAGGGTCTGGGGCTGACAGCCAGTTTTACCCCTTATCGGGTTAAACTCAGTCCAAAAGCCACCCCCGGCGGTGATGGGCAGAGCGGAAAGGTCTACCCGCTCCGCAGAAGGAGCCTTTTACTGCCCCGGGGGCACGGAGGGCACTGCGGGGGGTTTTCTCTCTCTCGAGTGAAGCTTCGCAGTCCTGCGGCGCAGAGAATCGAAAGTGCCGCGGCCAGCGCCGGGGAGGGTCTTAAACTCCGCTTTTTATGCGCTTATTCGCGGAGGCGTGTCTGAACATCTCGACTCCCGACCAGGGACCCGACAGGGCTGGCGCCGCTGTTCCAAAAGGGGCGGGAAAACTTTCCCGCGCTTCGGGGGAAAGGAGAAGGGGGAGAACAAAGGGCTCGCCCCTGCCGGAGCCATCTTAAAATCGTGACGCTGGCCAAAGGCAGGGAGGTGTGTGTGTGTGGAATGGAAGTAGAGCTGCTAAATAGATATTTGTCAACTGTAGAATCAAATGAGGAAAAAGAAAAGAAGTAAAATCAGCAGAAGCTTTGGGTCCCTTCAACAAGATACTTGAAAGACAGATTTCTAATAAAGTAAGCATAGGCATGTACCTGCACTATAATCTTGATGTTGGATCTGACCTGTTTTACTCTAACAAATCAATCTTTTAATCTACCTGTTTCAATTTAAGTGAAATTTCTTTTGGTGGACGCCTGTCAAACTGATGCAGCATTTCATCATATTAAGCCTCTGTGCTTCAAACTTTATGAGTCTGAGTGGCTCCTTGCGTTGCCTTCTGCCCTGCCTTCTGTCACATGCAATGCTGTTTAGCCACTTCATTTGAAGTGTGATCTTGCAACCTGACTTTCCTGCCTTCCACGCTCTCTTTAGAGCTCTTTGCAAAACTTCTTAATTACCTACCACACCACCACATTTATCACTGTTGCATTTGGTGGAGACTTGTCATGTCTTTGTGGATACAGCAGAATGCTGACAAAGAAAATATTTTAAAGTGTTTAGAACTTCTTAACGAGCACAAAGTGCATATACAGAATGAGGGGAACTAGAGGCAGGGGGTGATGGAGGAGGACACCTTTTTAAGACTCCTGCTTGACTATGCAGTGCCAGCAGCAGTGCCTCAAGCCTACATCTGCGTCTCCTCTGATTCTGCCATATTCCTCCCTCCATTGTCAGAGTCCTTTCTGTCAGCCTTTACAAGTCCTCTGTTTTTTTGGGAGTGGGGAATGGCTTTTTCTTCAAAGGAGCAGCTTTTAGTTCTGCTTTGGGGGAGTGCCGTCCTTTGGAGCAACCTTGCAGACATAGACTAGAGAAAACCCATTTTTTCTGGGATGTGGTTACTACTTTTATTCTCCTAGATCCTGAGTAGCACTTCCACTCTTCAGTATAAAAGAATATGCTTATGCTGCCGTCAGGCTAGTCCTTGAGAAGACCCTTGGTACCAATCCTGTCTCATCTTATGGAATGTGACGGAGGACTGAGTAAAAACAGTCTTAGAAATAAGGACCCTATCAATTCATTAAATCAAACAAAAATTTGGAAATAGATTTTCCTCAGTGCGTACACCCTTCTACATTTTACACTGCATTTGTATCCAGAAGTATCCACAAACTAATGTTTTCCTGTAGTTTGAAAATACTAACTCTTATAGAATGGTGTCGTGGATTGTAAATTTCCCTAACGTTTTGATTTTGTTCTAAAAATCTTTCACTGCAAGGCTTGACTGGGGCGCAACTACCCTACCGGCAGCCCTGCACAGTGACACGTGTCCGGATTTATGGAGGAATCAAGCAATGGACTCAGGTTCCTATTCCTGGGCACTGGCCCTGAGAGTGGCCCTGAGCCCCCACAGTCTCCTGACTGCCAGGCCCAGGGCGCAGCCGGGAACGGCTCCTTCCAGTTGATGACTGTGGGGACAGGCTCCCAGACATGTGGAGGGGAGGCCAGGGCGATCTCTGGCCCATGGGATCTACTTCCAGGTGAGGCTCTATCATGGGGCCTGGTGTGGCCTGAACTGCAGCCCCTGCTGCGCTTCAGCCCTTCCTGACCATGGGGCCTGCTAAGCCGGGCACACGTGGAAGCCTATGGCCCGGCCTGGCCCTGACCAGTGCTGGGGGCTAGGACTCCCCAGCGTACCCCTGCTGCTCTGCTCCTGGCTGGAGTGGTGGGTTGGGCCCAGGCCCTGCCCTGACGCTTCTGGCATGGAGGGGGCTGTCCTGCAGTCCTGGCCTCTGGGGACCTGCAGCCCGCACGGTGCCCTGAGACATGGATTGGTCTGCTCGGTGAAAGCAGAAGATACTGTTTTGCATGCTTTGCTTCATGTTTTTAAAGAAGTAAAGAAATGCAGTTTAGTAAGTGATTTAAAGATTGTCTTGATGTTCCCTACCCCTTTACTGTCATGGTCTTTGTGTCACCATGCCATAAAACTGAGAAGGAGAAAATGAGGAATTTCTGTCTTAATGCAAGCTGGAATGCTTGCTTCATCACTGAATACTGTAGCTTTGCCCTATGTTAGCTATAAAACAGATTCTTCTGAAAAAAAAAAAAGTAATAAGGGGTCCTTTCTTCAAAATGGCAAGGGATTTTTGTGCAAGAGGCAGCCTTTTTATTAGTTTGCCTTACCTGCAATAAGTAAACAATTGAGAACCCTTGACAATTCATAGCTAATTAAATTAATGTCATGCATCTGTGTGGGCGTCAGAGTTAGTAGCAGTGCCCAGCATAAGCCATCAGGTGTCTCAGAAAGTAGGAGGCATAGACTCCTCATCCACCCCTGCACTCTCAGGACAAAGTAATTAATATCGACGAGCCCTCAAATCAGTAGTATTGAAAGGAGCATATTCTGCCTAGGTAATACTGAACATGTTTAGAATTAATTGTTGCTTAAATTAATCTTACAACAAAGGTTCTTTTGTCAGGCTAGACAGCTTCTCCATTTCTCTGGGAATTGTCCTCTGCTCATGCTAGTCTGTGTTTCAGCAAAGTTTTTTGACATTCTGTTCATTGAACAAGTTCACAAGAATGCCTAACACTTGACACAGTATAAAACTAAGAGAATTGCCTTGCCTGTCCAAATCTGTATATACTTCAAAGGAAAAATTATCCTTATGGCATATTAATGTTTTTTAAATATTGTAGACTGTATGAAATATCTTGAAATACTGCATGCCCTGAGAAAATTACGTATAAAATATAAAGTTTCAGTGACTATCTGACAGCAGATACAGTAAACAGAGTATGCTAAACCCTTATCATGACCCTTACTTTGAAAGCAGAAGATTGATTCACACGGGACCGAAACACATTTTATTAAATATTTGTATTCAAAATTGAAGCTCAAGTTAGTTGATTGGTACAAGTTGATAGCTAGAACTTTGACGGTATCTAATGGCTTGTATATAATAGAGCTAAAAGCTCTTTGGTGAGTATCTAATACTTGTTCGGTTAGAGCTGTGCTAATATTCTACAGTTGCTAAAACCTCTACTTACTTCAGGATTTTCTTGTTAGACTTGTTTCCATTGACAGTTCATTTTGCACATAATTACTAAAAAAATTACTAACAATGCATGCTCATTAGACAAAAAACAGGTTTCTGTCCTGAATGGACAAAAGTCAGTAAGGAATGTACTCTCCTGACTTCATCTCAGCTCCATTGTATGTAGTGGTTGCAAGTATTAAGCATTACCCAACTGTGAGCAGAGCGTACAGGGCAATGAACAACAGGCAATGGCTAGATGTAAATACAAAGCTAAAACATGTAATTTAACAAGAAGCAATCTTTAAACAATCTTTTGTTTAAAGTGGATCTAATGCAGATCTGCAAGGCACCTCACCCTGAATTCTTACATTCTCCCTATATTCTCTCCAGTGTGGCTGAGGATGGAAGTTACTGTGGGGGCATTTCAAGCATGATGGTTTCTTTTAGGACACAATATGCACAAGTAAATACCTCATGTTTGTTTTATCTGTAATTTAGCAGATCTTTTACTTTTGATTTCTTTACTCTCAATTCACATTTTCTTCTTGTTACTTTTTGCCTCATTTACAGTTCCAGAGCTAAATGCTTAACTTCTTCACCCACTACCCCTTACACTCTGTGATGCCTGGACACACACTGCCACATATTCCTGTATTTCACTGTGAACCAATGACACTGACGTAATGATCTTCCTTGAGCATCTTTTCATCAACTATAAGACATTATTTTGATTTTTTTTTTTTCCCTTTTTCTTTAATAAGAAACCTTGTGAAGGTCATCTTCCTACCACAACATACAAGATGAGCTAACAGTGTGAATATTGCTGAGGTGGGGTGCACTAGCTAAGCTGCAGAGTTCATAAGCTTTAATTTCACAGATGGACCAGGCACTGAAGATTTCCTTTATTTTCATGACAAGGATTCTTTGTTTTCTAAACAAAGAATTAGCAGGATTCCCTGCTCACACCACCACCCCCACCACCACTCCATCCCCCCCTTTTTTTTTTTTTAATCTTGACACTGTCATGAGCCAGCGTGCTGTAACAAATAAAACACGTGTAGCTTTTAGATCCACCTCAGAATTATTCTTATCCCAAACCTGTGGGCAAACATCAGCAATGCCAATATCTATTCTAGGAATGCTTATTGTCTTTGAATAATGTTGAACAGGTCAGACAAAACTAGTATTTCAACCTGTGCTGTGCTGTCTGCCCTAGGTGTTGAATGAGTCCTTATAGGACCATCATTTGTTTCTAAATGATGCATTCTGAGCAGTGACTACAACCAGTTGTAGTTTACTGATGGTTATCTATGCTCTACACTCTTGTTCTCTCTCTTAACAGCTGCTTTATTCCTTGTTTGTTCATTTTGATGAAGTGTGTTCCAGAGCATGTTCACTTCATAGACATCCTACTGTTATTTTCAGAGAAAGTTACATAGAATCAAAAGCATGGAATAAAAAGATTCCACTGACCAAAGTCAATGTCAGCTGTACTGAGTGCATAAATTTTAAAAGTATTTTTAAAAAGATCCTTAGATCTTTAAAGGTAAAGATTCCACAAATATACTGCTTTCTGCACATCCTAGGATGGCAATTAACTTTTTTAGGAAATGTAGTATGAGTGATACTTGGCTTCTAATCTGCTGTAGTTGATAGATCCTTATCTACAGAACAAATACCTACCCAGCTGTTCTTCATCCTTTCTGTATTTGGTTGATTTCACCTGCTTAATTTGATAATTTACGCTCTTAGTAATATCTTGGTGTTATAAGCACTGAAGAGTTAATAAGATTTGTATGTAAGGTATCAAATTCACTATCTGTGAAATAAATTTACCTTGCCTATGCATATGCATCCACTTCTAATCCCCCAATTAATGTGTGGGCACAACAGCCTGAAACAATTGAGAGACAGGAACAGACAGATAAACAGACCCACTTCTTGTGGGTCTTCTGCTACTTCAGTAGCAACCCAAAAAATATTGCCTTCCCAGTTCATTGTCTGAGGCTGGTATGGCTGCTATTAGAGAGTGAGAGATCATGTTGTTTCTTAGTGTGTGGGAGGGGATTATGTGCTTGAATTCAGAATCCTGGGGAAATACAAGCATCAGCTTTTGATTCATATTTTTATAATGTACCTAAAAACTTAAATTTCAATCATCCATTTTTCAAAGAGGTAAAACCTCAACAGTGTTTTCCTGAATACAGATTTTGTGTATGTAATTTATTGGTATAATAGTAGACAGTCAGTAGCACGGATTCATGGACAAATACAGTTATGCTCAGTTTTGAATTCTGTGGAAAGTAGATGCACTTCTAGTGAGCTTTTAAAACTTCCTGGGGGCTTTCACAATAGGAGCTGATAAAGTTTTATGGAATACTTTACTTTTATGTTTAGTGAATATGAGGAGAATCATTCTACCCTGTACAACAGGGTAGAAATTAACTGAATAGTTTTGAATGAGCCTACCCATAAACATTTGCTGCATTTATTTTACACATTTTACTCAGCACAAACTACTCCTTTGGAAGCACACAATGTATATACGTGTTACGGAGTTACAGCACATGCTCAGGAAATGGGAGCATTATTTTGTAAGTTTTCTTGATTTGAAGGATTTGAATGCACATTTCCCAAATGCCTCATCCAATTATTTTGATGACAGCAATCTCTATAATTTCTGGGGAAAACAAGGTGCTGTGCATACTAATACTACATTCAGGGGCCTGGAAAAAAGAAGCAAAAGAAGGCAAATTCTGGATTAATAGTTATAACACTTCTGTAGGAAAGGAAGAACCACATGATTCCAGTCTCTTCTTCTGTTATTTCTGTTATGCATCTCATCAATCTTCGGACAAAAAGCTTTGAATGAGAGGCTTGGAATCCCAAGTCTGATCTACCACGGCTGAGACCAGAGAGGTTCTCAGTCTCCTCCTGATCCATGAGTATTTGAAATCCCAGTTTTGAGGGGGTAGATGAGTACCTGTCATAGTGGAAGACAGTGTTCCTAACTTCCAGAGGAAGGTTATTTTTGAGAGGCTTTTTTTAAATCATTATTCTCAAATCAAGATTTTGAAGAGTGTCATTATAATAGCTCCCAGCTATGAAAATTGCTAGAAACATACTGAATGTACTGCAAATGCTGTGTAGTACTCAGCCTGTGACCCGGATATATGTAAATTCTTACTTGATTTATATTTTCCACTGTTATAATCTGAAAATAATTTCAGAAGATTTTGGAACAGCCATTTTTATCGCTAAGGCTATGTCAGCTTTAAGTTTGAATATCATATATTTCATGGCTACCCATTAGTAATACACCACTGGTAAACAGGAAGCTTTATGTTTTCTGAAAATGTTATCTTCTCCCTCTCAGTGTCAAGTCATAAACCGCAGCTATTAATAAGCAGTACTGTTGAGCAGCATTTAAAATTTGTAGTTGGTTAGGCCAGCAAGGCCCCTTGCTGACCTTGGATTTCAGAACAGTTTTAGATCACAGCTGAAGGTAAGCAATAGAGTCATAGGTCTGCTACATTCTACTCAAGCAATGAAACTTTCTTTAGCATTGGGATGAGTAGGTAGCTGGTTGATACCAGAGGTGAAGTAGCGAGCAGGGTTTGGCTAAGAAATTAAAGGCATCAAGACATGCTTTTCAAAAACTAGACAAACAAAGCAACAACATCAACACCACTGAAAATAGACTGGCCCCATCCTCTTGAAACCTGCCCTTTAGACATCTATAAGCACTGATAGTCCCCTCTCAATCTTATCTTCTCCAGGCTAAACAGACTCAGGTCTCTCAGCCTTTCCTCGTAAGAGAGATGCTGCAGTCCCCTCATAATCTTCATAGTTCTCATTGGACTCTCTCCTGTAGTTCCTTGTCTCTCTTGAACTGAGTAGCCCAGAACTGGACATAGTCATCCAGATGCAGCTTTATTAGGGCAGAGTAGACAGGGAGGAGAACCTCCCTCAACCTGCTGGCCACACTCTTCTTAATACATTCCAGGATTTCATTGGCCTTCTTGGCCACAAGAGCACACTGCTGGCTCATGGTTAACTTGTCTGCCATTTCTTATGTATTCGACTAGATATGTTGTTTCCATCATGTTTCCAGTTTGGTTCCACATGTTTTGTTGCACCACCACTTCTGACTCATTGAGCCTACCCTGGTGAATTTTATGGAACTGAGAAAGACACCCTGCCTGACCTGGATCCCATAAAATGCCATTGTAAAGCCACTGTCTTCTCCCTTTTTTATGTCTCTCCTGAAGTTGTACTTTCTCTTAGCCACAGCAGTTCTCCACATTACATGTCAGATAGTTTTCAGCTATGTAACTATTTTAATCTGTGGTTCAGAGGGACAAGATGTTCAGCTGTTTCTTCAATAGAGGATTCTCAAGCATATGATGTGTTACATTTCAGGTAGCTGCAATCTGCTGCAACTTATTTGTCTCAATATAAAAGTGACTATCCAGAAATCCTATCCATTACCTACCACACAAAAGAGTCACTTAATGAAATAATTAGAAACACATTAGAAACACAGTGTGCAAAATATGAATGTTTGCCAGTGATTCATGTTAAGTGCAAATGCTATCGATGACATTACTGTTTTACACAAGACCAGGAAAATAAATATTGAGCCAGTCATCAGGATTATTCCAGTTCTGACAGAAGGTTTCTTGCTTGTAGACTCATTTTTAACTACTTTGGGTGATGCATGTTTCTTAACACATACTTTTTGGGAATGGCAGATTATATTTTTATATAGAGAGACGCATGGAATGATCTTAAATTTCTCCAGCCAAATTGCCATGTGTACAGTACCTTGCATGATGGATGGAGTCTTAAGGAGATGAAAATCTTAGCAATAAAAAGCACCTTTAAAAAAAGGCAGCATTGAGTTCCAGGTTTAATGGGAGATGTGATGATGCAGTTGTTTGGAAGCCTTGCCAAAGCACTTTGCCGAGTTCCTATTCACAGCCTGCTCTGCAGGACAGGTGACATATTGGCTTTTAGTTATTGCTTTCACCATTCCTTCAACCCTTACTGCCTTTTTAATCATCTCTGGTTTTTTCGTCACGAAAGTCACAACTTTCTGAAACTTAGGAAGGCTGCTTGGCATGGAGGAACAGGGGTGATTTGCAAAGGAAACCCAGTACCTTGTTGCCTTCCTGGTACTTATGACTGGTTTCTCATGAGTTCTTCACAATCTGATTGCTGAATCTTTTTGTTTTCTGAGACTCTGGAAAGGACTGTTTTTTATGGACTATTGTCTTTGAAACAGGTGTACTCTCCTCTAGCTAACATTTTAAGTATTGTTAAGGCTCTCTTTCTGTTCTAGGATGGTAACACAGTAGATCATGACAGAGAATTTACACTTATTTATGTAATAACACACTGATTCTAATTTTATTTTGTCCTCGCAATTAAGAATTTAAAGCAATTGCTTTCAAGCTGTTTGAGTTGTGTCTGTATGTAACACAGTTACTTACTAATACTATGCTAATATTTTGCACTGTCCTTTACACTTTGTGAGATCTAATGACAGGGATTTGTAAAGAAATGCCACATAAAAAGAGACTGTTAGTGAACAGGCATGTCTGTTTGCTTGTTTCTTATATATTCAGGTGATGTTTCTTTGTAATTTTGTAACTAGTCCATAATTCACCAGGGACAGTTTTCTGCCAATAAATTCCACAATACTGGCACTAAGAAAGAAACTTTCAGTGCATACCCCAGTTATCACTTGTCAAGAAGGGAAATTTAAATCTTTGATTTTTACTACTGTTTAACTGTGAGAATACACAAGCTTATGTGAAGAGCTAGTTTTGTTTTATTTGTTTAGGATTTTTTTGTGGTTTGTTCTTTTTTTTTTAGAGCAGACTAATCTTCCTAGCTAACACAGCGCTTTCATGACATCACCACAGAATGGTCATGAAGTATTTTTCAGGGTTCACAGGATCCTGCAATTTTGTTTTTTTTTTCTTTGAAGGGGATGTGATGAAGGAAGATAATGAAGTAGTTTTGAACATGTATAAAAGAACGTTCTTCAAAGTTAGAAGGCAACACAGGAAGAAGAATGATTTTCAGATAATTAGGTAATGAAAACTAGCTAGCATTTACAGGCTAACTGAGAATCAACCCCTTGAAGTTATTCTAAGGGACTGAGCCAATGGAAAAATTCTTACTTCAATTAAGTTTAATTCAAGTTTTGGGAAAGGCCCAAAATGAACATAAACAAAATTAGAAACTTGGAATTTTATTTTCCATTTTCCTGCCTTATCAGGAATTGCCTTACTTTTGTTAATTTAATCTCTGTTGAGCTGTCTTGGGAAGCATGCGTGTGTGCGTTCTCCTCACACTGAGTATTTTTGACAATTTAAGGAAAAAACATTCTTGGCATTTCCCCAAGGAATGCTAGTGTTGAGATACAGATGTATTTCTATTTCTCTCTCAACTGGAAAATGAGATACTTGGCGATAGAGATGCTAGAGGCTTCCTGTGTCATTTTTGTGTCAAGCAATGACACCTTCTACGGATAAGACTTTTTAAAAAATTGATAATATGCCCAGTTAAAATTTGTGTGGATTATATTTATCTAGGAATATTCAACATGTTTTCCGTGTTGTGGTTCATGCAAACAAGCGACCCACTACTGAAAATCTGAAGTTGTGAATAATGCTTAAAGATGAAAAATATTTAAATTGTTGCTATTGTATAAAGAAAAAGCAACCAAAAATCCCTGGTTTGAAAAAATTTTGTTAGTCTTCTATCCACCTATGAAGTCTAGCCGTCTTACAGCCAACGAGTATGTAAAACATGCTAACATTTATACAACTTAAAAAGCAGCAATTAACTTTATAACTTCCATTGTTTGTCTTAGATTCTTGGTATGATTAACGGAAAATAAAAAAAACCCAAAAACCCACAATGTCAAAAGGACTTCTGTAGATGTGTGTGTAAGCTGTTTATCTGCCTAGTCCTTAAAGAACAGCAGACTTATTCTACTTGTTAAAAAGAATCAGAATTTCTTAACGTTATTTAAAAAATCAAATTACGGCAAGGTCACTAGTAAAATAGTCTTTTCCTTAAAAAAGTCATTGATAATAGAAGACTGTTTCCAATTAATGAGATATCACACTCCAGTTTGTGTTAAGAATTTGACTTCTCAGAATTATGACTTTTATTTTGTTGTTCATTTTAAAACCTAACTGAATATGTTGCAGCATCTAGGCCTCAGGGATGCTCAGTGCAGCAGTGAAGGCATTTTCTGTAGACTTGTTGTGGGATACCCCTTGGGATGTTCCTTTTTTATTTTCTTCTGACTTGCTTATTTTGTTTTTACAACCAATTTCACTAGGGTGACATTTTCTAGAATAGTCAATTGCCGAGGCATTTACCTGGAACAGGGGACACGAGATGTTAAGTATGTGTTTTGAATCAGTCATACGAATAATGTATGACAGATGTAAGGCAGATTTTCCAAACTCCAAGACAACTTGCAAAGCCATAAGGCACCAGCTCCACTATACTGATCTTTAACTCTTTCCATTTTCTTTGTTTGAGCTTTTTATTTTTAAAATGAAGAAGGTTGAAAAAATTTCGGGAGAGAAGGGTTGGAAGACTCTGGGGAGATCTGATTTGTTGCTCATATTGCTCATACAAGGAGACAATGGCTGCTGCTGGGAGCCACCCCTCCATTTTTTTTCCCCTCCAGCAGTAGGTGCTTTCTGGTATCTCAGGCAGTAGCAGACTTGACTTTCTAGGGATTTACCACAAGCAATGCAGGCAACAGCCAATTTTGCTTATGCCTTTAAGCTAGAGCTGAACCTCTGAGAATAAATGTATATAAGAATGGCCATATATAAGTATAAGTATAAGTATATTATATTATATTATATATAAGTAGTGCCACATGTTTAAAATGCAATCCTTCCTACACTGTTGTAATAAATATGGTTCTCCTTGTTGACAACTTAAATGAGTGGTATACTCATGGACAAAAAGAAGGATTTAGTTGACTGGTCTGTTTCTTATTGATATTCTTGTATTTACTGAGGCTTTCTTTGATACTTAAAACTTTATACCTACTGCATGGTTTCCCTACAAAATTATGTATAAATACATATGAATACACGCATATATACATATATGCAAATGTAGGTATGTATGTGTATATTTGCATTTGTTTCACAGTAATCAGCAATATCATCTTTTGATGTATGGTCAAAAAAGATGTGTTTGGATCTGCTTTCACAGTCAGAAGCTATTTAGTGAATTTGTAATTGCATAGTAAGATCCTCTGGTTCTTCGGGCAGTATTTATTAGGTTCACACAGAGCCGGGAGCTGACTCTCACTAGTACGCTGGAGGCTGAAGATATCAGCTTCAGGATTTCCTGTGGTATCTGTTAGTACAGTGACTGAGAAATGAGATTTCGATGTCAGAAAGCTTAACTCAGGTCCACAGTAAAATGTGGCGTAACACTTTGTAATATCTACTCACTGTGCTCCTGGAAAATTAACCTTCATTTCTAGCTTCTAAAATGCTAAGGTTTTATATTATTTATAACTTCCCGTGTTCATGGCACTTAGTTAAATTTTAAACTTAATTAAAAATGTTAGCATTGCACATAATTTAACTCACAGAGATCCCATATTTCATATTCTAATTTCTACATTGATAAGAAATTTTTTGCCTAACTTTTCTGGTGTTTCACGTGAATGTAGATAATAGTCCTTCACTTGTGTTGCTAAAATACTAAGGTTTGTTTGCAGCCAGTGAATGAGAAAACACATTAATGCTTTTGTGTTTCTCTGTTAGTATAAATATCATTATAAAATCATTATAATATCATTATAAAAAATATCACAAAGTGTTGATGTCAAACTATATTCTCTCACTCCCTCATCTTTAATAAAGTCATAATCATGAATGCACTAGGTTTGTGCTTAGTTCTTAAATATCTTGAAATATAAAGCTGTAAGATGGATTCTATATGAAGTCATCATTGTTTAAGTAATTATTCCCATAATATGCTCTTTTGCAACCCCACTATTTCTGATTTCTAACCTGTTCTCGTCTAAGATGAAGATGTTTTAAGATACTGCTTTCAAAAAATGTCTTGGGTACTCAGTAACCTGGCTGTCAATGAAAGTGCAAAAGATTCATGCTCTCTTTTGAAGTGGAAGCTTGCACTATATGGTTCCTATTGAGAGATTTTTCAGTTGCTGTACAGTGCTGTGATTAACAGAGGTCAATACCAAAACCACATTGAAAAACAGTGCCTGTTTTATTTATTTTTTTTATTTTATAATATTATATTTTTTATTTATAATATTAAAGAACCATTGATCACAGACCTTCTCCGCTCCCCCCCAATAGATAAGAATAATTTTGCATAAAATACTATAGTGAATATAGATAGCCTCTACTGCCTAGCTTGACTAGACAGAATATTTGTCCTCCCTATCCGCTATTAACACATTGAAATGTGAGATGTTAGTCTTATCAACCATTCCAGAACAAAGCTGAAAATCATCATGACTGGATGACACCCTCTTAGATATATGGGGAATTAATGGAATGTTTAGTCCCTGCTTTCACCACCTGCTCATACCACTTAAGCCCCAGAGGACACAAGTAATAGAAATGCAAAACTTTTATTCAGACCTTATAGGTGAGGGCTGAGCTACAACCTGTGATCCACCTCTCTCTCATCCTAACAACATTCATTTCTGATTTACTGCAGTGAATATGTTAGTTCGAACTTCCTTGTGGGATTTCAGCTCTGTCTAAAAGTTACAGGAGTCTTTGCTCATTCTGCTGGTGCACTGTTACGTTTCCCCTTTCACTGTTAAGGAGGTGACCAGATTTGGTTTTAATTAATTGTTCACTGCATTGTGAATCTCATGTTCAAGCTGTGAAATTAATAAATGGAAGAAAAACTAATGAAGAATGGCATTATTTTCTTTTTCCTGTTGAGGGAGGAAATAGATTATACGATAAAAGGAAAGAACTAGATATTATTTTGCAGGTTTAGTGAAGAGATCACACTTTTTTCGAAGCATAAATTGATCAAAGTTGTTTCATTCAGGAGTTGTGTTAGAAAGTTTTAACAGGGATGGGATAAATTTTCAATGTGTAGGCAATATTGGAATTTAAGATCCATGTTTAAATGTAGTGCGTGCATGTGTTTATTTTATGGTGATTTTAGTTTACATAATTTTTTCAGGAATGCTAAATCTAGCGTGGGATTGATCACAAACACGATATTCAACTTTTGCACAATGTCAGTATTACGAATTGTTACTTCAATGTTGTTTCAGGACCAATATAATATCAGTGTTTCTCTCTTCTTTTTGGTACTCCAGGAAGCAGACACAGAAGGACAGAAGATGAAAGCTCCTATTCCCAACTTGATTCTCTTGTATGCTACTCTAACTCAGAGCCTGAAGGTTGTGACCAAAAGGGGATCAGGTAAGTAAATCTTTATCTCTGTGGTTGCGATGTGGCTTGGAAAGAAGTGCTTAATATTTGCAGATATATACTAAGATGTTGTTATGGTGGTTTGGAACATAGTTAAGAGAATTTCAAATTCTGCAGGAAAAAAAAAAAGCTAGTACTTTCTATATATTTTTAGACTACATTGTGTCATGTGAACTTGATGAAAAAACCAAAAATGTTAGAATCAGATACGTAATGTAAAATCAATGTAACAATGCATCTGCTGAAGGAAAGTTATCCCTAGAACTATTTAACTTACATAAAAGGCTTTGTTGCGGTCAGTGTCGTTACCATGAGCTACTAGATTTATCTGTTTGCCTGTATAGTTAAGAATCTCTTGGAAATGAAGATTATGCAGGTTTGGGGCTTTTTTTGTAATACAAGAAATAGATCAAGCACGTTAAATTTATAACCATAAAAAGTGCACAGAAAAATGTGTTTTTTGAAGGGGCTACCTGATACATGGTTGAAGAGTTTAATTCAGCAAATAAAATACAGGCAACTTTTCAGAAACAAACAGAGGGTGACATTCTATCTTCATACATAAAGGGAACAGCAATACTGATGGGTGGGTTTGGGTTAATTTTCTGCCTGTCACCATAAAATTAAAATTTCCCCGTCTTTCACTTTTCATTGGATAGTGAAAAAAAATACAGGATACTACTTCTGCAAAGTATCTTTCTCTACAGGACTAAAAGACTAAATCCTTAATGGAATTCTTAATCCCATGCTGATGGAATTGGTTAATTAGGTTTGTTGTTACTAGTAATTTTCCTTTTGGAATTTGGGGTGTTTTAGGTAGCTTTTGTTGTACTGTTCCAGAAGTCTGGCTCTGATTTCTTTTTGTATTATTTAAAATCTGTTTCCAACTGGAGTTGGTTGTTAGTTCTTGTAAAGTGGTGCTTAGGAAGGACACAGATCTGTATCCATTTTGGGCAACGACTTAAATCTGATCCTGTATTTTCAATGGTTTTTATTTGTAACAACATTATGGAACTGACTGTCTTGCAATATTTTGGTGACTGGAAACATGGAGGGAAGTCAAAAAAGGAGTACCACTATGAAGTATTCCTCAACCTGGAGGAATTCCTCAATAAGACTGGAGATTAAAATGTATTTGGGGCTATTTAATCTCAAGAAAACTGGAATACACAGACTCTGTGCAGAGCAAAGGAGCTGGTGATGTGTTGATGTGTTTATAATACGATGTTAAAGCCTAGATAGATATCATTGATGTCCTTTGAATGTGTCTGGGTGAGGTTCTTCTTTTTTATTAAGATTTAATATTTGTAAATGTTGAGGGCCCTTAATCCAAATTTAGTATAAACATTATTGATCATCTTAAAGTGACTTTCACAATGACATCCATTTTTAAGGAACTAAAATAATAGCCAGCCCTCATATACCTGTTACTTGAATGAGACAATAATAAGAACTTGGCTTGTCTTTGCATTTTATTTCATCATTTTTGCCTGTATCCTCTTCCTCTGATTAACCAATCGAAGGAAAAGTGGTAAATATAAATTTTAATTTTTGTTTGGGAAAGTAGTATAATTGCTGTCCAGCAGAAGAAAGAGCATACACTTTTTAAGCTGTACAGAATATGTTCTCATCCTGATACTGTAATAAAAAAGAAAAACTGTAATGGAAATCTTTAGAGCGTACTGTAATTTAACATGAGGTTCTTGAATTTTTTGAGATGTGAGATCTTCTTATCCTATATATAGTTTCAATTAGCTGTATCATCAAGAGGGCTTTTTATAATATTGTGTGTGCAAAGGAAAAATCTGGTTCACTCAGATCTCAGATCTTGCTGCCTTTGGTCATGTTATTTAGTGACTTAAGACTTGAAGAACATCCACAGAAGTAGGTGGAATGTAATAGCATGTGTGATTTTGCTTGGTTTGTTTTTGTTGTCATTCTTTGGTTTGGTTTGGTTTGGTTTGGTTTGGTTTGGTTTGGTTTGGTTTGGTTTGGTTTGGTTTGGTTTGGTTTGGTTTTTTTCCTCCCTTGTGTGCTTTGGAGGCCTATTTTGCAGTCCTGAAGTGTTTCTACAAAGAAAACCTCATTGACTTTAAAAGAAGTTTTAGTAAAATAAGATTCCATTATCTGTACTGTGAATATAGAAATGGTTTCCTAAAACTAATGCAACTTATAATTGGAAGTAGGAAAAAAAAATCAGCTTGGAAAGCAGATCTGTAGTTTCACGTGAACATATTAACCAGAGGCAGAAGATGTTGAGGGCATGGTTTATGTCTCTTTAGTCAGCTCTACTTAGGAGTTAATTTTGTCCTTGAAATATCAGCGTTAAAGGAAAATGAATAGCAAAATAAAGATCTTGGCATGTTTATATACTTATGAGATGTTATAAATATGGAGTAGCAGTATCCACCTTTTAGAGATGTGTTGCTTTTATGTACTTCTGTCTCTGGTATGAATTAAACTGATGTATTAAAAGTAAAGAAGGTGTTGCATTAATATGCTAAGTAGTTGTCCTAATTGTGACTTATTCTTTCTAATTAACTTTTGTTGAGCTTATTTCTAAGTACCAAACCTAAAACCACAAATCTTGTGTTCTTTATATATTTAACTCGAGTATTTTCTGTTAAAAAGAGATCTGTCCTTGGAAATACGTCTTTTCTATACTGTCAGTTTGATTTTTACTGCTAGATTAATTCAGCTCTCTTCTTTTATAAGTTCTTTATTACCCGTGCTAAAAAGATAGTGATTAATAAAGGTATGAGTTTCTCCATCTGGTCGAAATACATTTTCAACCACTTCTCTGATAGTCAAGAACTTGAAAACCTACCTTCAGAAAGACAGTATGGTTTCACAGCATGCCAAAAATGTGGAATATTTCTAGGCTCAAATTCTGGTTTTATTTCTAAAAATGGATAACAATTCCAACCACCTGTTGGCTTTCAGGACTGAAGTTATATCAAATAAATAGTTATATGTGTAAACAATTAAGATCAATATAGTATTCTTGTGGGTTTTTTGTGTTGATTGAAAAACAGGTTAAAAAAAAACTTTGCAAGAGAAAGGTTAGGTGGTGCTGCATTAGATTAAATGTCTGGTCATGACATTAAATGTCTGTCATTATCAAAAACACTTAAATGACATTACTTAAAGGCAGTCCTTGAATTTTTCTACCACTGTGTGCTGTTCATCAGTTAAATACGAGTAATATAGGATGTACAGGGAAGAGTATTAAACAAATTTTTATTACATTAGCAGGAAAACATGCTTTAAATTACCTTGCTCAGACCTGTGTGATGAACCTGTTTAACACGTTCTTTCTTTGTATGATTCTGTGTCTACCTGACAGAAGATACGTCTTTTTTTTTTTCTGTTAATATTTTAAATAATTTCTGAAATACAATTAACAATTTCAAATTACTCTTTAACATAGAATTGATTTATTTTACATTTACGGCATGTAATAACTTGTGTTTGTTACATAAGAACGGTTAGATGAGCTCTTCCAGGAACAATTCCATTAATAAATACAAATGGTGCAAGAAACTTCTTCCTTTATCCACATATGCAAAAACTAAATTAGACCTAAACACACCTAAACTTTTCCTGTCAATTATAATTGAATGGACAACCCCTACAAGTTGCAATGCCTTCTCCAGAAAGAAAAGAACCTTTGCCTTAAGCTCTGTTGTTCTAGCTTCTGACTTCAGAGTAGATGTAATGATTGTTAAATGGGTAATTTAGGTTTTCAGTGTAATCTCCATAAACTTCTGGAGAGGCTTCAGAGCCTGCAACAGTACATGCAAAGATGTACTTTCATTTGGGACATAATGGATATCAGATGTGATCCGCTAAAGGGGAAGCTCACTCTTGCACTACTTCTCGCCTTTTTGAAATATCTCAAAGCATCTCGCTTCATGAAACAATTTGTCTGTTTGATCACCAGTTTGGACTAAATTGTAGATATTTTTTTAGCCATGTGATTTTACATTCTTAGAGACTTGGATTTCTTAAAGCTGTTCTTTTCAGGTTGAGTAGTATTTGATCACTTACTTGTGAATAGAGTTTTTGTTTATGAATTATTTAAGATTAATCAAAGAGGAAGTAGGTTAGGAGAGAGAGCCTCATGCTGATTTGTACATTTTTTTTTTCCAGTATAACATATATGTAAAATAAAATACATGAACACTGCATTGCCATCTGGTGGTTTTTTCCAAAGATGCTGAATAGACAAAGGAAAGAAAGTTGGGTTTGGTTTTGGTTTTTTTTTTAAAAAAAACAAACCCAAATCTGTTAAAAGATACAATGGGGGGGAAAGTATGTATTAAAAAATTAATAAAGAATTATGACTTCATCAGTACAATTAGACAGTATTAGTGTAGGGGCATTTTATACACTCGCATTGCCTAATAGCAATCTGGTGTTGCCTTGTATCAAAAAAGGTGAGAGTAGTTACTACCATCTGTAGTTCTCTGTTTTTCTACAATTATTAAGCATAATGAGTTAATTAATTGATATTCTGTCTTCTGTTCTGCTGTTGTGAATGGAAATTTTCTTTTCTAGGTCAAATTTATTCTATGATGGAATAAATTAACTGGAAGGACAATCTTTCCAGTGATGAGTTATTAGGATATGCATGAGGTCCTTCACATCATTGATGAGATTGATGTGTGATTCACATGATGAGATCAAAGTCTATAGAGGTATTTTGTCATGTAGCAGAATATTACTTCTCTTTTTAATAGCTAGTGTTTCTGTGCTGTTGCAATTGTGAATGAGTATGGATGGTTCTAGTTGTACTTGTATAGAAGATCAACATTATTAAAAAAGAAAGTAAAGAGCTTTGACATTGTGACACTGGTATTTCTGAATTTTAGCTTGTTTTGTAGGAGCAAAACTAGGTAAAAATAATTCAAGATTTTTTTTTTGTTGTTGTTCTAAAACTAGTGGAATTCTGAGGAACAGAGTGGAAATATATACTAAAAATCTCAAGTAGTTATTCTGTTTAACAAATTGCATGCTCTTTAAGAACTATAAGCAGACATTTTTCCAAATTATGGCCTCTACGAAATTTTATGAATTATTTCTCATGTAAGAATAGGTACATTTTAGAGAATAATATCAGATGAATAGAAGATATCTCTGCACAAACCATCTTTTCTTTTTCAAAAATGTTTCTTTTAACTGGAAAAGGAACACGTGATCTATGCAATGTAAGCCTTAACATCAACAAAGCCAAGATTTTATACCTCATGACAATGTCATAATGAGAACTCAACAATTTAAAAAAAAAAAATCTATGGAATGAAAATTCTTCACCTGTGCTATATTTAAGGACTGTAACTACAGAAGTCAAGACAGTTTGAGAACTGTTCTCAGATAGGAGGAATTTTTGAATTTAGTTTACTCATTTGTACCTAATAAGTGAATTGACACTTTTTAACAGAAAACAATTTAATATGTATATCTAGAATCCAGCTTCCATGGCAAAAAATACTTTGAGAAATTGCACACAATTCAGTGCTGAGGCTTAGCAAAGGTCTGGTACCCAGTATTTGAGTATTTGGAGGTTTTATTTGTTTATTTTTTTATAACCCTTCTCGGTGAGACTTGGTGTCCTAAGTGTGTAGCACTACATAAATCTTCCCATTTTTCTTAGTGTCTTTCCTTCAGTGGTGCCATTCTTTTTCATTCTGCCTGCATTTTGATTGCCTAAGTATTTTCTTTTTGGATTCTTGTCAAAAGGTAATTAGTTGATGAATGTCATATTGGATTTGATATGCACTGAATAGTAATCAGATGGTTCAAAAAATAAATGGACATATATCTGTGGTTCTTTTTTATACAATTTATAGGCAGAACACTTGCATATACAGTACTCCAAGTACACTAAGCCTGGAGCAAAGCATTTACAGCAATTAAAGGATATGCTTCTTGTAAACCATAGGAGTTTGTGTCAATTGATATTAATGGCCCCTAGCTGTTGTTTTCACTCTGTTACAGAGTGTTAGTTTTCCATTATTAATTGATGAGGCTTGTGGCTTTTTGGGTCGTTACACAGAACCTGAATTAATATTTAGAGTCTTTCTATGTCTATCTGATGTACAAGATCAACTTCTATGAGCAAGGATTTTTTAAGCTGGAACAATTAAGACTACTTTTATTACTATGAAAACTTTTTCCTGCTTCTCTGGTAACAAGAAGCAAAAGTATAGTGAAAGTCAGTTCTAAGCAAAGACATATGTACCTTTCTTATTGCATTGGGGGGAATGGGAATATTTTTGCATCATGACCTTATTAAGAAGTGAACATTATTTTATACTAGAGTTGTTTAAAAAAACTCATTTTGAATTGGCATATAAATGTGTAGCCTTGTTCATGCTTGTAGCTGTGGAACTGAATGGGGAAAACTCAGTCAAACATTTTTCTTTTTGAGGGAGAAGAGAGAAAGATGAGGGGAAACCTTTGCAGTTAAAAACACAATCAGGATAAACAAATCTCTGTTTTTCATTCTCAGGCAACTTACGTGTGTCCTGATCTATTAACTTGTTCCATATTGATTTTATCAACACTAGGATTCTGCTTTTTATCCTAAGAATAAAAGATGATTTAGTTTACTTTTTGCACCTTTTTTGTTACGATTTAAAGATGGTTGTTCCTCCCATTTTAATGTGCAGTAGACATCAATAAGTTTTATTTTTGATGTTAAAACCTTCTCTTCATAGTTGAAGAATGAATTAACTGGGTGTATCCACTTTCTTAGATTTTGCCTAACTACTTTAGAAGGTATACACCTTGTATAGTGTGCGTCAGTGGGGCAGGGTGTTACTTGCTTTCTTACTTGCACATTTCTTTTAAAGATAGAAAATCTTCCACAAGAATCCCCTTGCATATATAGTTATGTGGTCAACCAAGACCAATGATTGCTCATGCCTGCAGGGAAGGAGGTCTGGATGATCTAGAGAGGTGAAGACTGTGTAAACAAACACTCTACTCCTTCAACACTTTCACTCTCTGTCCTGAAGTTTTGCCATCTATCTGACAGAACCATGAGGCCTCCTGGAATTAATAAAGCCCACAGTTTTTTATGGCTTGCTATTTCTACATGGTACCAGGTTGTTTAAAGAGCGATGAGTGTCATTGAGCACCTTAATTAGACTGCAAAAGTATCCATATCCACATGCTGCAACCAATTCTGGCAAAGCTATTTATGCCAGTTTTGATACAATCCTCATCTTCTTTCTTAATTTATGAAGGAAAACACCCATCTGATTATTGTTAGGAGAAAAAGCATGACTTTCTTTTTGTGTATCAAGGAATACTGGAAGAAGGTAGGAGTTAACAATTGTTTAGTAATATTTGCATATTCGGGAAATTAGAGAGTTCCTTTAGTATATGGTTTTGAACATGTTTGTTTGTTTATGCCAACTGTGTATGGGAAGTAGGTATTTTTCTTTAAAAGAATAATTCTTTACACTGTTGCATGTTTCTTTCACTACAGAATGTTTTATGTGTTGCTTTGCTATGGAGTAATTTTCAACATACAGTTTTCATTTGAAACACCCTGAAGAATAATCTTGGTGGAAAGAAGTCTATGTTTTGTTAGTATGCTTAAACAGATGGTTGGCCATGGGGCTGGTCTCTATTTTTTAAGCTAAGGACACTGTTCAGTATGTCAGATGAACAGCAATGATGCAGATTGTTTACTGTAGGGGGGTTCGAGTCTATATTATAAAGAAAGAAAGAAACACAGTTCTGTGCCACTAGAGGATTTGGGCAATGAGAAACGATTGCATCATGGGCATAAATCTTCAGTGACACATTACTTATTTTGGAGACACTATGAAAGCAGTAACTGTTACTTGTCCTGTGAGCATTTACGAACAGGATGGCTGGCATTTTAAAAATAGTTATATGACCTTTTATTGTTGCTAGGATCCATACTAATACTTTTCAGAGCTCTGGGAGATGGAGAATAATACCACAGTATGTGAAAAGCCTGTCTATGCGGAGGCAAAGGGTCAATGTTTTATAGTGTGCAATACATGTTAAGAAATGACTAATGATAGTAAAGGAGACGAAACAAAATCTAAAGCCACAAGGACAGTAATAGATATTCTTACATAGATCAGTCATTGAGTTTTAGTAGCTGTTTAGAATGACTCGCTGCTTGCACAGTCCCTGTCTTCCCTGGGGAATGGTGAGTGGTCGTGTCATTGACTGGCATCTGTTGGCAAATGGCCTAGAAGATGTAAAAGAACAAGTGACCTTTGATCAGAAATGACTACTGCAGAAGATTTATTTATTTGAATATTATACTATCAATTTGGTGTAGAATAATGAATGTGGAGAGTAAGACAAAAAAGCCTCAAGGACAAGTAATGGCCATCTGATAGATTTGTATTTTTTTATTTAAGTGTGCTCAGTTCTGAAATATTATTAAAATATAGAAATAAGAACTGTGATATTAAGTTTTGCCCATTAGAATATGTTTTCTTGCTACAGTTAAAGCAAATTAAAAACTGATGAAATCTGTCCTAGATTAAAATACTTACTGACTTGTACTTTATGAAAGATGGAAGGAGAAAGTGCTATCAATCAGTGCTGCATACACAGATATACGGGAAGCAAACTAGCATGGAAAGAGAAGGTCGTCCTGTAGACTGCAGTACTGAAATCTTCAGTCATTCTTGCTCAGACTTGTTTTTGCTATTATGGTCTTTATTTCAAATGCAAAATGCACATTGTCATTACTTTAAGATTGATTCTTTTATCTCTTTTTCAAAATGGTTTTTTTGCTATTATAAGGAGAAGTATCAGGCTGCTATAATGGTAAATTACGACACAGTTATGTTAGTTGAAAGATGAGTGCTCCTATAATTTTATCGCCTTGCTCTGAACACTTAACTCATTTCAGGAAACTATCAGGTGTACAGATGCAAAGCAGACAATCGTGTTGAAGCGATCTGCAATTTCATTTGGAGTAGACTACTTCCACAAATTACTCTTTTTCATCCTTGGCAAAAGGAGCAATTTTTATTCTCTTTTAAATCAATTTTAATTCCAATTAAAAATAGTTCCAACTGATAATTCCAATTTCAATTACAGAGTCATTTAGGTTGGAAGGGACCTCTTTAGATCATCTAGTACAACCCCTGGTTTAAGCAATGTCAACTACAGCAGTTTGTTCAGGACTGTGTGCAGGTGAATTAAGTGACTTCAGGACCATTCTTTAAACAATCCTTTTAAAGGAATTTAGAAAGACCTTTTAGAGGCTCTGTGTACATGCTGTAGTCCCTGCTCCTAGATTTTACCAGATTAGAACTTCCCTGACCATCGGGGATTGCCTCATCTCCCAGTGGCTTGTTTAGGATGGTAGCTGTGAATTGGTTTGATGTGGAGTTGGCAGCATACCAAGGAAACACCTGGAACTGTTGTCATATCAGGTTCTAAAAGTTGACCAAGCTGCAAGCAGCATTAGTTAAAATGCTGGTACTTGTTCAGGATGTTCAGTTCCTTTCACAGGAAGATTATTTATTTCTCAGAAATTACAAATGTATTCAAACTCTACTGAAACATAAGCAAATAACTGAGGCGCGTGTTAAGCTACATGGCAAAATGAGTGTATGTAATGTGTGTTTTACCATTCCCTTGACACCTCACTTTTAACCGTTGTTAATATCTTCAATAATACAAGAAACATAGTATTTTCTTATGGGAAAAGTAATTGGCTAATACTGGGCATGCTACCGTCATGCAATTTTATATAATTCACTATGATCTTTATTTTAATGAGGTTTGTCATAGTTGATAGAACAAAAATAGCGTCTTGGGATATGAAAAATTAAAGAGCAGGCCATAAAGTCAAGCTTTCAAAAAAATCCCAGCAACACACATGGATTGTCGAGATAGATAAGAAGAGAGCAGCCTGAAGTAAAGCTGCTCTTGATACTAATTTTTTTCTTTAAAGTATGAGGTTGGCTTGTCTGAAACTCCAGATTTTCTGGTGAATGTCATTGGCCATGTAACCCAGAGTGAATCCTGAAGGCAAACCAGAGAGACAGGCAAGGAACAATGCAAAATCTCTACCTGTGCATGCATAGATACTGTGCTAGGAGAGAAGGCTCAATTCATACTTAGGGATTGTGGAGCCTATAGAGATGCTGTTAAGCTGTTGCACAGGTGATTGCCTGGGTGCAGCACAACAAAGGAGGAGTGAAAACATGGAGCAATATTATCAAACTCTGATCTCTTTCTAATCAAACAGGCTGAGCCAAGTATGACAAGGAGGCAAGCTGAGTCTTCTAGGAATGACTAAAGCATACCTTGTGATTTCACAAGGGGCCTCCTGAAGGCCAGCAGTCCTGCTTTCATTCTGCTGATGGCGGTAGGCCACTTTAAGCACTCTGCAACAAACTCACATTTTCGTATTGTAGGTTTATTTTTCCCATTGGCAGTGTTGTAAATATAATTTATATTTTTATAATTTGAGAGACAAAATACAGTTTTCTAGGAAATTGAATAAAGTCATTCTAGTTGGGTAATTAATATTTTTTAAACAATTATTCAGCAGAATTGCAAGCTGGTGTAAGTTTACAACTATGAAAGCATTCATTTTATAGTATACTGCTTGCTGTGAAGTTTTAGCAAAATGGGGCTATTAATGGATGAAGTAGGAAACAGACAGAAAACCTGGGAAGAAATCATGGCAAACCATGTCAAAAAATGCATTTTTATTGGGAAAAGTAGCTGTCATGTCAAGGAGAGAAGGAACAAATTGCCTCTGGTTATTAGGAATAATAAAATAGGATGGCTTTTATTTTTTAATTGTAATATTTTTTCTATATATATTTGAAATGTATTCCATAAAAACCACTTAAAAATAAGTCATATATATGAGATCTGAGATAAGAAAAAAACCCTACTATTTCTTTTTCTCAAATTTTCAAAGAAAAACAAATCTGTGTAACAAACATAGTTGTTTGTTAATAAATTCTATTGTTTCTCTTGATATAGCCACCAACTGTTATTATTAGCTGAACTTTTTTTTTTACAATTTATAGTTAAATTATCAGGGGTCTATGCAATGGCATAAAAATAATCAGGTGATTTAACAAAAAGTAGTTTGGACAGGATGTCATTTAACAATCTATAGGTTTTATCAGTTTAAGAGTTTACTACTACAGTACATCAAAATTTAAGAAGTCATTGGCACCCCCTTGCCCAACCCCAACCCCCCCCCCCCAAAAAAAAAAAAAAAGGACTTAATCTGCTATAAAAAGCAGAGGATAATTTTTTGGAGGTAAGGCAGTGATTTGAATACCAGTGTGGTTATACTTTCAGAGTGCCTAGAGAAACTATTAGCTCTCCTTCACAGTAATATTCCACTAAAAAGCAGCTGTCCTTGCTATCACCTGACTAGTGTCATGCTATCTGTAATTCAGAGCAAACTTTAAAAAAATTGAAATTTCATTAATATTTAACTAGGTGGACTGCTTTATTTGTTCATGACTTTGTTTCACTTAGTCACTGTTAAGTAATGCATATGTAATAAACCTGCATTTCAAAGTAGGTCATACTATTTTCATACGTGTACAAAGGCAGCATGTTTGAATTTGTTTGGTATTGAAGACATTGACATTAAAGTGCTGCTGTTCATACCAAATCTGGAGTAGGTGCTGCACTTAGGATTCACGATAGCTGTTGTTTTCATTGGGGAGAATTAGTCATTCATTTCAAACTGTGCTTGAACAAGACCATTCATCAGACTTGCTTTCTCAATATCAATGTATTGTGTATTTGAAACACCTAAAATTTTCCTTTCTGGTAAGTCTAGCCATGAGGTCCAAGGAAAATATTGAAGTCCTGTGCTAATTCTCCAGAACTAGTAACTCTGGGGAGAGAAGAGGCTTGATATTTTGTTGGTTTGTTTGTTTGATTGGTTGGTTTTAGTTGTTCTCTATAACTCAGTCTTTCACTAAAAGCTAAATGAAGAAAAAATACACGTTCCGCGGTACTTTTTCCCATTTCCGTCCTCCAGTGTAGATACACAAGGTGAAAGATGTTACAAGGTGTGGTAGTTGCCCATTACTGCAAAACAAATTGTTAGATGTTCCTGGGCTGAGAAACTCGATCAAGGGCTTTTCTGTACCAAGATGTATTCATCAGCTTCAAGATATTGACGATTGTGATCAACAGAGAGAAAGAGACTTATGTCTCCTACATAGCTTTAGACAGTGCAACAACTGTCCTCAAAAACATGGCTATTGGGGATTTTACATCCAAGTTCTAGATTCTGTCAAGCAGACCTTTAGGTTTATTTCAACTGAGAATCACAGGAATCTAATTTTCTGATAGAGGCAGTTGGAAATGTTAGTAATGTATAGAACTCTTGGAAGTGAATTACTGTGACACACTTTACCATGTAATTTTAAAAGTAACTGATTCTCTAATTGTGTGCTTACATTAAAGCTGCTTTCTTACACTCTGAAAACTTTGTAGTACCTTTATTTTTCTACCTACAATTATTAAAAATATTCAAATTGAATTTATGTTTTATTAGGTTGATTTCATATGTTTGTTTGAAATGGCTGTTTATTTTTTCTCCCGTTTGCCTGTTCTTAATTTCTAGGCTAAATTTAATATGAAGGCTTTAAATCTTGTCTCTCTCTTACGGAAAAGGTCAGGCATCAAGTTCCATCATGCTCGAGAACGGAATAATGCATTGTGTATGCTTTGTTCACAGTCCTTCGCTGCTGTGATGAATTACCAATGTTAAGTCACATGTGAGAGTCATTTCTGTTTATATTTACTTCAGTCAAAGCAAAGGCGAACTTCTTGGTTTCCCCCCGCTCTTTCCTTCCCTTCTTTCTTGCTGAGCTTTGTTGTGTGTTTGTAGATTATTTTGGAATTTGGATTTCTTTTTTATTATTAATATATATATATTATTATTATTATATATGGATTTCTATTTTATTATTATCTTTTTTATTATTATTTTATTATTATTTATTATTTATTATTTATTATTTATTATTTATTATTTATCTTTTATTATTATCTTATTATTATTTTATTCTTTTTATTATTATTTTTTATTATTTTTCTTTTTTATATATATTTTTTATTAATTATTATTATGTTCAGTTTTGTGTAAGTAATACAGTGCTCTATATTTTGTTTATTTGGGGGGAAATTGTAAAATCTGCTGAACAAGTCTCTGACTTACAGGAGCATAATTATGTAAATATGAATGATTAAAGTTGCCTGTGTATATGAAAAATAAGCAAATATGGAGTTGATAATTTCCATCTGAATGAAGTAAAAATGGACAAAATATTTAATCTTTAGCAAATTATTTAATTTTAGCTACTGTTAAATCTGAAGTTTGTAATTTTATAGCTTTTTCTGAAACAGTGGCATGATGTGCCATGTTCTTGTGTAATGTTACATGGGGTTTTTTGTACTTGGTGTACTTGGGATGGTTAGTTCTACTTTAAGATGCATCTTCCCCTAAAAATACATGGGAAAACAGTAGTCTTATACCTATTGATAAATTATGCATATCGTGTAACTTTCAGTCCTGAACATCAACTCTTGAGTAACAAAAATTCACACAGAAAGATTTAGGACAAAAAGATAAGATATACAAACAGCAAATATTCTGAAAGAGTTCAAAATATAAATATTTTTTTCAATTACTTATGACCTTTAAATGTTGTAATTTTTTTGTTCAGGCAGAACAGTAAATTATCTGTTACCACTTTTTTTGCACATCTTTTATTCTTTAGCTTTCTATTTTAATAGATGCAGACTCATTTAATTGCCATTAATCTTTTTACTTAGATCTGGTTTTACTGCAATAAGTCTGATCTCTTTATTAAGACTAGATAATTTTTAAAGTATAGCATAACTTTAGTAGAATCATTTACTGTTTGTTCCTAACCTGAGCAAGAGGTCCACATTCTGAACCTGAGGGTATTTTTTTCTAATACTTGTTAGGAATTTTACATTGACACATTATTCCCTATTCAGTGCATTCCAATTTTCAACCTAATGAAGCTGAAAAAATCTTTCAAAATTTTGAAAGACTGCAACTGCATTGTCGTTGAAATAAAAGTATTAGTTTTAATTAGAACCATATAATTATAGAACGGTTTGGGTTGGAAGGTCATCTAGTTGCAACCTCCCCTTGCCATGAGCAGGGACACCTTCCACTACACCAGGTTTCTCAAAGCCCCATCCAACCTGGCCTTGAACACTTCCAAGAATAGGACATCCACAACTTTTCTGGGCAAACTGTTCCAGTGCCTCTCCACCCTCACAGTACTAAATTTCTTCCTAATATCTTTCAGTTTGAAACTATTACCCCTCGTCCTATCACTAGACTCCATAATAAAGAATCCCTTCCCGTCTTTTCTGTAGGCCCCCTTTAAGTACTGGAAGACTTAAGGTCTCCTCACAGCCTTCTTTTGTCCAGGCTGAACAACCTCAACTCTCTCAGCCTGTAGGAGAGGTGTTCAAACTCTGACTATTTTTATGGCATTGCTCTGGACCCACTTGAGCAGGTCCATGTCTTTCTTAGGGACACAGGACTCCAGGTGGGTCTCACCAGGATGGAGTAGAGAGGACGAATCATCTCCTTTGGCCTGCTAGAGATGCTTCTTTTTATTCTTTTTATACATCTTCTCAATATGTCACAATGATGTTAAAGAGAAAGCCAGCCTAATGAATAAGTAAAATAATGGAATATGCTTTGAGAAACTTGTCAGAAACAAGGGAATGCAATGATACTAACTATATAGAAATATTCCCCAAAACACTAATTTTAAGTAGAATATGTCAAATTTTAAAAACATCAGCTTGAGATTCTTATAGAAGGGTAATTTATCATACAGTGAAAGATGAGGTGATTTGTTGTATTACTGTTCTGCACAATGCATCTTTCTATTTTTGTCGTGAGGATAGGGTTAAACAGCACGATCTCAAGAGACCTGTGAGGAAATTCAGCTAAATGTGAGGTACACAAGTGGTGTGAATTTCCTGTGCTACAGTTTTCATTAGAATAATATTGAAGTGCTTTTTGACCACGATAGAAGTTTGTTTGTTTGTTTGTTTTTTCCAGTTTAGGTGGTTTTGTTGGCACAAAGATTCGGTCATGAGCTGAAGCTGGCCGAGTCAGGAAACATGATTTTTATAGGATAACGCAGGTTGGAAGAGACCTTTGGAGGTCTCGAGTTGAAAGCAGGATCAGCCTGAGATCAGGCAGGTTGCTCAGGCCTTTATCCACATGAGTCTTTTAAAACCTCCAGGGATAGAGCTTGCACAAATTCTCTGGGCACTGACTTAGTTGCTTTTGGACTCCTGCCTTCTGCTAGGGCCCTATTACAGAATAGTCTCTCATAGTTCAGAATGAGCCAATGCGTGAATTAGAAACTGTGCCTGATGTAGACCCCCAAAATCAAAAAGCCTTAAAAAACCCAATAAAACACACAAAATTAGTTGATAACAGGCATGATTGATAAGACTAATCTTTCTGGATACTCACTTGTTTCTAACCAGTAATAGCTATATAGCTCTTTTTGGCAAATTTACCTCTTCACTTTTGTGATGTTATTGAGCTTCTCAGATTGACAATCTCTGTTAATAAAAATGAATTCCTCAAGTTGCTTTTCAAGATCACTGCCCTTGACAATCAAACTCCTTAAGTATCTTCAAAAACTCAGTAGATTTCCAGTGAATGGTATGCAACTTTGTTCTTTTACTTCAGAAGAAGAAACAAAATGGCAAATTCCTCATCAATTATAACCCTTAGGGATCATCCATATATTTTAAAATAGCCTAAACTTTTATATACTTTCTCCCAATAGTTGCTTCTAGCATTGTATTGCCTTTATGAAGCACAGAAAGTGCAATAATTGAACAGCATTATTTCTTGAGCTGCCCTGCAGACATCAAAAGTCAGACACGTATCTTGAGTCACAGCTCCTGTGTCATTCTTGCTCTGGGCAAGGAGGGTAGTAGTTTGCTGCTGGCCTAATTTTACTAGCACAAAGTTTCCAGTTTCTCCTCTACCATCTCCTCCTATCTGTGTAGCTTTGTAGTTTCAATTCTTTGTCCAGGAAATGGTTCCTGATCCAAGATTTTGACAGACTGAACAAAGAATGAAGAGAGATGTTGCATTGCATTAGTCTAGAGAAGGTGGCTTGTTCAGTACCAGTTGAGTCCTTCAATTTCCATCTCTTTGCAGAGGAGTTCTATTTTGTTTGACATTTATAAGAGTATGTAAAAAAAAAAGACAAATAATGAAGTGGTGATGTTATAGTTAGATTAGTTTTGCCTGGAGATTGACTGGATTATGGGTGAATGTTCCACTTCCATACTTTTCGTGTGTTTATTTAATATTTTCAAGACAGTTTCTATTGTTAAGGGAAGGGCTAGGTTTCCTTTAGCGTTTGCAAAATAGCACATCCAGGTTTAAATCAGTGAAGCTGTGGACTGAGTCCTACTCACTGCTTTAAAAACAAACTGTGGTTTAGATGTCAAATGTCAGAAGTCAGTATCTGATTTCTGAAATTCTCCTTTCGACCGTCAAAGAGGATTTTTCTATTTGTTTCTCTACGCATGGCTATTTACCTTTTATTTTACTGTGTTGCACTGCACATCCCTGATAATGCTGAGAACTTCTTCTAAAGTAATCAAACGTTTCCTGTAATGTTATGGTTCTAGGATAGAGTCTATTATATGGCATCACATTTATTTCTTCTGTTCGGTGTAGTGTATAGTTGTGCTTTCTAGTCTGAAATATGTTACCAGATCAAAAATAACAGGACAACCTGTTCGATTGTTGGTGGAAAGGACTGATGGGTCTGCAGTCAGGCAGACTGCATGGTATGCTTGGCATTTCTACAAAATTGTTGTGTTAAATTAATAGCCACATCATTTTCAATCCCATAAAATTTGGCTCCACTTTTAAATTTATGTTACTATCATGGCGAGGAGTAATTTTCTTTTCTGATGTTTGACTTTTATAAATGTACCATAATTCAATGCTGTGACCACGCGGTGTTATATTACTAAGGAATGAAGTTAAGCAAACATCCTTCAGCTGAAGGCAGGTTCTACAAAATACTTTGAGACAAAATTTAATAATAAAAGTTACACGTTTCATAGCATTTTGGATTCAGGCTTCTCAGTTTAAGTATCTCAGACTGAATATGCCTCTCAAATATTTTTGATCCTTTTCTGGCATGGGAGCTTATATGGTAGAGATCCCGTCAGTTACCATCAGCTGAAGAATTGACTTATAGTAGTTTCTAGAAATAAAGGTGGCAGTCAGTTCAGACTTTATATTCAATAAAGCAGGAAAGAAAGATTAAATCATGGATTTGGGCATAAACTTGCAGTTTTATCAAAAATTGCTGTGAGTATCACAGTCCACATAAAGTAGATATGAAACTGAAATGTTAAAAGATCTAAAATCGACAGACGTTGTTACTGTATTGAGTTAATTAATGAGTTAATTAATACATTAATTGATTTAATGAAGGAAAAAATCTTGTTCATCTCCACTAGTTTTTTATATATTTCAGAATTCTTTTATTTCTCTGTGTGTTATTCCTAGGATTCAGGGATATGGACTATTTTTGGTCTAGAGATAAATTTTGTCAATTCTAATTTCAAAACATTAAGCAGGTAGTGGTAGTGTCGTAGCAGATTTTCATTTACAATGTTGTGCTAAAAACACTGTAACATAATTAAGTGAGGGAGGCTTCATACACAAAGATGCATTTTTCACTTTTTGAGAGAAGAATTAAAGATTATTCGGTCTGGAAGTGATATGTATCATATATGTGAATCTGTTTAGGGACCTTTCAAAATGTTATCCTCATTTCAACAGAGAAAGTTCAGACAAAAGTACTGAGGCCTAAGCAATGGTAGTTTTGTGGAATCTCTTGATTTTTACCATCAAGAGCATAGGACCAGTTTAGATACTAGCATTTTATCACACAAAATCTAAGAGAAGCCATGCAAGAGTCACCTTGTTCAGAAGGCAACATGACAAAACACCTCTACAGATCTTTAGCCATAGGAACATCCCATAACAAATCTCAGCTTTGTTGATGACAGTATCATATGCTTCCAAGAATGGTTTGAGGCACTTCCCTCCCTCCCTTCTCCCAATATCTAGTTAGTTGATATAACCATCTGATTGTCTGCAAAGAAGATACCTTTCTTCCATGATGTGTGTGCAGAGCAAAATCCAATGCTGTTTATTCAAACTTATTTTTCATCTTTTATCAGCAGTGTGCCCTACTAGCATTTTCTAAAGCATCTTACATCTATCTCATTGCACATAAGAACCTTGAATGGTCTAATGAAGGTGAAGTTTTGCTAAGTAATATGGTGTAATACTTCATCTCAATGATCCAAGAAAAAATTACTTTCTTTTCTCCTTTGAACTCCGGACTGCATTGCGCATTGCTTCATGTTTCTTTTCCCCAGGCAGGAACTGACTATTAAATACATTTGTCTCCCTTTGTTGAGCTACAGTTCTCAGAGTTTGCTTACTATTAATACATGGTATTATTTTAAAATATTGTATTGGGCTGTCATAATATAATAATTACACACAGAGTGAAGAGATTATCAAAATCACTGAAAATATCTCAGTTTAATTTTAACTATCGGTTAGATAGTTAAAATTAAACCCTTAGAAGTTGACTTTAATTTTTTTTTATATTCAAGTAGCCTCTAAAAGGTTGAGAAATTAAGTAATTATTTTCATTTCTTTGATTATTTAATTCATCTTTATTTGAAGTAAGCATACCTACAAAACTGTCTTTAAAAGCTACATCTATCAACATCAGTTTGTAAATTCTGCATCTGAAATAGAAAACAAATCACCTCCACAAAAAGTATCTTTTATTTTTCTTGGAAAGATTGATGCTTATAGTTATCCCTCTACTTCCAAGCACTGTAAGTAGCTTCATAGGGTCCTACTGTATATAAAATTCCAATAAGTTTACAACCCATCCAGATTTCTGTCACTTGTGCCTCCTTAACATTATATTGCCTAATAATGTTTATTTTGGTATATTTTAGGAGTACCTGTGCAGTCCTCTCTCACTGCTTTTGGAAGAAATAGGATGCCTTTAAGTCAGTCTTTCCCTTAGAAAAGGAAGCGTGCATTTAACTTTATTTTCCAAACCCAATCTTTAGTGACATATCAAGGTAATAAAATGCCAAATTCTAGAAATATTTTTTTTCTTAGTTTTTATTTAACCATAGTAAGGTAGATGTTTACCTTAAAGTTTCCAGAATAATACACCTATCTGTGGTTGTATACTCCCCCATGTATTTGAATGAAAGCAACAAGATTTTTTTCAATAAGGATGCTGCATGTTTAATCTGTGAACATAGAGGATACACTTGAACACTCACAGGCATTTTGTGCAGGAAACTTTCCAAAGAATTTGGTAAAAGATAGATCAGAGGCAAAAAACATCTGAGCACTGCTGTAAATAAAAGAGAGAAATACTTGAAGGTAAATATGGATTCATCAGAAGAACTGTTTGGCACTTTATCAAAATGTCAGAAGTAAAAAATTATGATTGATTCAGTTACAACATTCACATTTTCCACAGAAACCTCCCATTCAGCTGTTGAATGGAGGACGCCACCCATTCTAATTTCCATTAACTTACTGTGAACCTTATTTAATTCTTTTAATTTGTCTTTAGCCTCTTTGATTTCATCACAAGACCAATGTTCATCTGAATCATTCCTGTGGGGATGATGTTTTACAGTTAATTAGGCATTCATTAGCTCCTAGCCAGTAGAAAGCAGGAAGTTCCTTGGTTTAACTGTTAATCGATAGGTTAACCCTGTTCTTCCTAGTTCATTTTTAGATACTGAAAAATTCATGGAAAGATCCTTTCAATCCTCTTGGAAAATTACTTGTGCTCTAAATCAAATGGTGAAGAGGATGTGGTACACATTTCACCCACTGATGTCAAAATCAGTGTAGAAAATTCACAGAATTACGATTTCTTTAGGTTTAATTTTTCTTCCTTGACTATGTTGACATTATGGAAACTGAGTTTTACTTTATATCATGTCTGATTCTACATGCTGCTGGTTTTGGTTCTATATTCTGGAATTAGTCAATATTAGCATACTCTTAAGTACATTCACTGGAAATAATGGAACACTGTTTTTTAGTTACAGTGATTACTTAAATGTCTAAATATACTCCAGTAAGTTTCAATAATTTTTGCCTTTTTTCCAGCAATTTTTTTTTCCCATGTGTTTTCTTTTCCTTCAACACATGGAGATTTTTCATGTCTGTCATGCTATAATGGAAGCCAGATTTAGTCTTCTGATTTCTGCTTTCCCTAAAGCTTCAGAGAGCTGAAAAGAAAAAATATAGAGACTTGTTTTAAAAGACCTGTCTCCTCATTTGCTCCAATTTAACAGGGTCTTCCTGACTCTCATAGAGTTATTATCTGCTGATTACTCATGAGTCAGACCCTCAGACAAAGGTCTGAAATGGCAGTGCCAATAGGAAACTAAATTGCTATTATTTTTTATTATTTTTACTATTTTATTATATTATTATTTCATTGTTTTGATACCCCAGTACTTGATTCTAGGCATTTGCCTGCTGCATATCCAAAAACTTATCCTAACACTGAAGACTGATCCTGTGCCCTGAGGAAACAAAGTAGTAAGTGTGGAAGGTAATCAAATAAGCATAGTTCTACTGCATATCATCAAGCTTTCAAAGGTACATGAAGACTTATCCTGTGTTTGTGTGTTGTAGTTCTCTCTGGATGAGCCAGGCTGGAGGTAGTTCTTCATAACTGCATGTAACCATTAAAGACCTTATATGGTGTAAAATCATAGTAGCTCTAGGCACTTTTCTGCTACAGACAGGTTTAATTACGGTTGCAGAATGGCCCAGCCCTAACCCTTGACAAGGTTGGAACTCCTTTCTCTGCATCTTTCAAACTTTCATTGCATAGTTCTAGCCTGTGTCTTGGCAAGAATATCTTGAATTATTAGGCTATTTCTTTCATCCTTTTTTTTCCCCACAATGCATGCAAAGTATCTTAAAATATCTGTTAACCAGCAGATATAACACTGCTAGGCTACCAGTCCTCTTCCAAAGTTCTCCGTTTTCTATTAGTCAGTGGTAATCCCTGAGATTTCCTGTAAGCATCTTCTAGTAACTACATTTATTTTCCAAGCTTTCTACAAAAAATTGAATATCTCTTTAGATATCCTATTTCCTTTCTTAAACTTGAATTAGTTAAAAGTCTCTAGTTTCAGTCTTCTATGCTATTCATTTCTATGATTTTCCTTTTAATGTGCATAAAGGCACGTTGCAAGAAATGAATTACTTTTATTTTTAAAAGACTTTCAAAGCTAATAGAAATAGGAAAATGAAACTCTGCAGCACCTTTACATATTTTTCATTTCAGGCTAAGACTAATTCAAATTTACACGAAGAATAAATCATATGTTTTGCTCTAATAATTTCTTAATTTATTTTCCTAAGATTATTATATTATAAAATTATTTATGTTATTTCAAAGTTCCTCTTCTAGAAATGTGGTAAGTCACACAATCAGTACTATTTCAGCCATCCACTAATGTGTACATCAGAATTAAATTTTTTTCTGTGATAGTCAATGCTGGTTTAAATTTTGACAATAGAAATAATTTAATCTTCATAATTGTAAAAACAGTATTGCTATAAATGCAGGTTGCTCTATACCTGATTACAGTCTCAGAGATTTCATTAACTGGAATGAAAAGTGTTGTAGTCTTGGCAACCTGAGTAAAGCAGAAGTGTTTGTGGAATTTTAAAGAATTTGAGGACAAATCCAGACTCTGTTATCTGTGGGATTTTTAGTGCTATTGAAGAGAACATTACAGTTCAGCTTGTCACTCTTTGATTTGTATAAATGACAAGTTGTTTCATAGCAACATTTCCTCTCAAAGAAGAAATTAAAAAACAGGTTAAGGAGAAGAGGAAAGCAGTTGTTTTGACTTAGCTATTTGCTTCTTAACATTAAAAGGGGCAAGAGAAAATTGCTGAATAAAGACGGAGGTAAAGAAAGCACTACTTCACTGAAGTACACAACGGCAAGTTGACTATGGTCTTACGCATAAGGCTGCTCAGTAATGAAAAGGAGAAAATAAGGAAGATAAAGCTCTTTCTGAGTCTTATAGTATTACGTTGCCAAATATGAGAGCCTAAAATACTTTTTGCTTTTCAAAATATATTTACTTAACCTTTCCCTTATAGTATACAATTCAGTTATTTGCAGCTGACTCAAAATTAATAGTCAATACCAGTGCAACTTGTAATTTTACTAAGGTTTTTTTCTAGATGACAGGGACTAAGAAAAAAAAAAAGAAAGAAGAACAAAAAAAAGATAATTCAATAATTCAATGTGTGTTAGCCTCTGAAGGGTTGCAGTTAAGGTAGAGTTGTGTTTTCAAGATTAATTTTTGTAGATGGAGGTGCTCTCAAGCTTACAGTAAAATTAACTATCACAAGGAAAACGGTAATCTGGATTCCAATTCCCAAATTCCATCTGTAGTTGTCATCTTTAAAACTATTTTCAAGTCTTTGATTGTTATAAAATCTATAACAACTTTCCTTATAGAATTTGCAAATAGAGAGAATGCATTCTTCACACTTCATGTAATTCCTCCTCTCCTGTTCCTTCGCCTTGATAAAGGGCACAGTGTGGGACCAGGCCTGGTTTTGTTACAGCTGTGTACCTGGTCTTTCCAAGAAGCTGATAGGATAACACTGTGGAAAATTAAGTGGAGGATAACTTTTTCCTTTTTTTAATATGCTGTGTGAATTTTCATTGTCTCACAATAAAGCACAGTGACAATGCAATTATTGGAAAGTAAGACATTTCCCAAAGTATCCTCAAACTCCTAAGGAACTGCTGGAGGTGCTGCAATAAAAATATTTATAGCCTTTATTCTATTGGAGTTACTGTATAATTCTATATTTTTGAGTGATTCAGGTGTATCAGTTTTGAGGACTTCAGTTTTCAGAGAATAGTAAGCACTGGTAACTGGGAAATCATTTCATGGAAAGAAGTGAGGCATGGGCTTTTCTTCAACTTTAGGACAAGCTGGACAATAGTGTGAACTCCTGAGACAAGAGAGGATCCTAGCACCTACTATGAGAGAGAAAAAGTACAGTATAAACTACTAGTGGCACTTTGTTTTGTACTTGTTGGGGAAGGGTAAGGGGTTTCTTTTCATTAGGACCCTCGGCCACTCCCAAACCATATGGTTCTGGACAGTATAATATTCTTTAGACGATACTCAAAATAGATTAATTTAACTTACAGTGTTTACTATATGAATGTAGTCCTTGGTATTGTTGTGTCAAATTAGTTGGTATACACCTGTATGACAGTGGAGATATTTCAGATATTTCTAGTGGATATATTCAGTGGAAATAAACATAGACAGATGGGGTTTGATTATGTTTTAAAATATTTTATGTTTTTATGCTTAATGAATAGTATATGAATAATTTAAAATGTTAGGTAAGTTGAAGGTAGGGGGAATTTTAAAAAGTAATTCTTGGCAAAATTAAAATTCACATCCTCTTTAGCAGCATCTCAAATGATATGTATCCATCTCGGTGCTGCTGCATGATCATCATAACCTCTCCTGAGATTTAAAGAATATATTTCAGGAGCATTGCATTGCAAACCCTTAGTAATGTAGAAAGCTCTTTGTTCAACCAGAAGACACACAATAAGAAAATTAATAGCTCAGCAAGAATTGCTGTAAGAAGGTCAAGTATTGCCTAAGATTGTACCTTTCATTCTACCAATACATTTTTGCATGTTCTGGGAATTATTCCTATACAAGTCCTGATACCCTGAGCTAGTCTATAAAAAAACTAAGCTGCAGCCAATACTTGTTTAAATTCAGGTTTTTAAATACATTCAGTTCAGGAGATAACTTTGTCCAGAAATACTTAAGGACTGAGTCACAGTGGCTTTGCATAAAAGTGTATCCTAATATAAATTGAATCTTATACACATGATAATGTAATGCAATTTTTAACACTTACCTTGGACTGTCTTTTTGCAAAAATCAGTATCAAAATCAGTTTATGTATGACTATTATGATAGAATTCAGTTGATGAGACAACTGACTTTTAAGTATTCAGCAGTCTGTAAGTATCTTTGTTTGCATGAGAGCTATGCAGTAGTAAATTGGCCTTTCCTGTCGTTTTAGACTTTGCCACTACAATACAAAATTGACTCCACGTGATTAATAATTAAAGATTGTTTACTTAGATTTTAAGAGCTCTGTTTCAGGATTTCCTGTGTAGTAAGAATAGCTTCAATACAGCATGCAGAAATCTTGCATGACTTAATTAGCTTATTCAATCATCTAAGGATATGAAGATGTCTGAAATCGTTAAATTTACTGGCAAGGTCTTTGAAAACATTTTATATTATGCTCTAGCTATACATGCATTTAATTAAATATCCCCGTCAGCAGTATTGAAAAGACTTACTTATTGATAAGCACATCTAGGATAACGCTGGAGAAGTAATTACAGTGCAGACTGTACAATCTCTTACTACAACTATTGAATAATGTTGACATTTTAGCGTATCTTCTCTCTCTTTTTTTCCTAGCTTAATTAAAAGCAATGTTTGTCAGATTCAGTAATTAAAATTTCATTAAGTAGTAATATACCCTGTAATGTCCATGGTCGGTTTTTCTTCTTTTCACATGTGGAAGAAATATTCTTGTGGTGTTCTCTTTTCCTGCCTGATTCTCCTAATTAGACTGCTGTCATGCACAATGATCAAAAAACATTTATTGTTGCTTCTTTTCATTTAGTAATGCAAAGGAAATGGATTCAGACAAACTTGTTTTTTAGAAAACAAAGACCTCAATTGATACTTTGCTTTCAGTAATAAAACTCTATGTGGAATAATCGAAAAATAACTTTTTCTAGATAACTGTGTGAAATCCCAGTGAACCCTATGACACCAGACAATTTTTTTTAGTTAAAAGATTTGTTTTAATAAAACTTATGGAATTAAAGCGCGAAGGGGAATATTGCATCTTTTATGGTGCAAACTGTAAAATTGCATCTAGTCACTTCTGAACTCAGTTGCTTACTTGTGTAAATGAGAATGTATTTTCCAGAATTATAGCTACTGTTTTGTTTTCCTATGGTTCTGAATTTTAAGATTTCAGTATTCAACATCTTTTCTGTAATCACACAAGTTAGTAGTTTGATTGTTTTTCAACAAAGGAAAGAAAGAATAAGACAAAAGCATTATTAAAATTGCTGAGCTTTGAGGGAAAGAAAAGCAATGAACTGATGAATCAAGGGACAAGGAAAGTGTGCTCTTTTTCTTGACCTTTTAATACTAGCAAGTTAAAAAAGAATATAATAGAAAAGAGTCACAAAACATCAAAACAAAAAAGGGGTTCAGTTCTGTTTCTTTTGATGAGAGGACACATCTGCAGCATTTGGAGCAGTCATGTCTGGTATAAATAGTAGCAGAAAGTTGGAGTACATTATACTAATGCTTTCTGAATACATTAGTATCTTGTCAGTAATCTTTTCAACTAATAAGCTGCTTTTTTTTCACACTTGAAAAATGAATGCATTATGTTTTAAAGTGGAATATGTCTATACATAGGTCAATGTATGAGTATTTAAATTCTATTGCAGAGTGGTTAATGAGTCTACTTAAGCACTGTCTTTCTCTTGGCCTTTTTTTTTTCTTTTTCCTTGAAAGAAAAAAAAAAAAACCTCGTCCTTTAAGTGCAATACAGAATTCATATTTGTCACTTAAGAAATCTAAAATACCTTCCCTCCTTCTAATTCTAATTGTTTTAAGAACATATCGTAAACAACATGCTCTTCTATCTGCTACATTTCCAACTCCAAACTAACTCTTTTCATTGTGAAAACAAGTAAAACTATAAAGTTGTCAGCTTCACAAAATCAAATTCTTTAGCAGTATCAGTTAATTTTTTCAAACACAGAAATACATATAGGGTTGCAGTTTAGTCTAGGTATTTTAACTCATGAAATCTCCAAAGTGTGTAGCTAGGATGAAGACACTGCTTTGTTGATGAGAGGTGTACTCAGTTAACTCTCTAAACCTGCGCCTTCCTTTGTATTTTCTCTTGTGAATATGGCATTAGGGAACAATATATGATGCTAGCATACCCTGAAATACTAAAACCAATAGATTGAAACCAATTTGATCTAGTAGAGGAGCTAAAACTCATTTGGGTTTACGTCCCAAAATTTCACTGGTGGTTCACAAACCTTTACCATAGACTGTCACAAAGGCTGTCACAAAGAGAATGGTTTAATCTTCTCTCTTTGCAATTAATTGAGACAGTTTCAGAAACAATATAATATACCTGTTTTGAATGTACTGTCAGAGTATATGTGTCAGGGTATGGCTTCTGGAGCAAAATCATATACACATGTATACCACCAAAGTAAAAGGAGTTACAGTTAAATAGATTTAAGAACTATTTTTCGGTTGATGTTACTGATGGAACAGTCTTTTTAGGGCTCTACTCATGAGTGTGTAGCACTGTTTGAGATACCATGAGGTATCCAGCCTGGCCTTCAGCTGCCCATGCAGAGAAGCAGAGACTCCCTTCATTCCTGTATCCCATCTGCCAGCCACATGCAAGTGAGAAGTTTTGAGTCACTGTAAATATGTGTAAAACTCTCCCTGACCATTTGACAAGTCTTACTGGAGAAAAAAAATAATTGTTGGGAGAAAGTTGATGTAGATAAGGCTGACATTTTCTATATTATATATTGTTAACATTTTAATTAGCTGCTGAGTAACAAATACAGCTGGAAAAGTCACCATTGTTTTTATATAAGGAGCTTGCATATGTGTATATGCATATATGTACATGCATGTATGTAAGTAACTTTTAGATGTATTTTTATGTGTGTGTGTGTTTAGAAACTTTTCAGAGTTCAGGATTAAGTTTATAATTTTTATGTAAGAGAGTTGTTTATAAAAATTATTCTTTCAGGAATATACCTAATTTTTTTTTTTTCTGCAGAAAATATATCTTTTAGATTGATTCATTATTTTGTCGTATAGCCAAGACATGATAATGGCCATTGGTTGTATTGCCCTGGGTTAGATTCTACAAATGCCCTAGAGAATTCAGTGCTTCTTCAGCCTTATTACTTTTGCCCTGATGAGAGAGCTAAGGTTGAGGTTTTTTTGTTCTTAGGTTGCCACTGGAAGAGGAGGTTCTACCTTATCTGCCACCTCTGATATCAGCACTGGCAATTAGATGTTCACACAGAGGGTCAAATAGGATGACTAACCTGACAGGAGGGAAGAAGCCAAAGTGTAAGATGAGGGACAGATGGGAATATATGGTCAAAGATTGGGAATAGGGAGAAGAAAGCTCACAGGTAGATGAAATCAAACCATTTGTAAAACTTTATCTCAAAATGTGTGGAAACAAAAAAGTGTCTTCTTAGGACCTGTCATAATGTAGTAAGACATGTTACTTCATAGATTAATATTGCTGTACTTTTCTGTTATCTGAATGCTGGCATCTTTGCTTAAATGGTGGTAGATACAATACTAGAATAAGGCACACCTCAAAACTGCACTTCTACAGATCAGTATGGAGAACATACACTTTGCTGTAGTGATTTCTATGTTTTTCTTCCGAGTGAAACAGAAATGGATCTAAATACAAATAGAATATTTAGAAGTCAGAGTGCATTTCCAGTAGGATTATCTAGTAGTTTTATAGTGGAAAAGTTAGTACTTGAAGGTGTAAGAATTCTGGCATTTTCCATTTAATATAAAATCCTGAGGCAACTAATAAAAGAGAAAAAAAATTTGCCTTTTCATCTTTATATCCAGGATATAGTTTCATGCTATTTATTTCAGCATCCTCTAAGTTAGAGCCTAAGACTAAGCCATTTTTCGGTGCTCGTGCTTGTACAACATTCTTAAATCAGAAGAGATTTGCCAATTAACTAATTTAGTAATAATTTTTGTTTCTGTAACATAAATTTCAATAAAACTCTACAGTCTTGTCATTCACTCTAGTATTTGGGTTTAGCCTTTTTGACCTTAGATATACCCCCATCATCAAGACACCATCCAGATAACATTATCCTAATCTAGTTTCTGTGCACTTTTGATTCCTTAGCTAACTTCTGTTACATATGAAACACAAGAAGGAAGACAATCTTTTCATTTAAGAGCTATGCTCTCTGAAATGTTGAGGAAAGTATTTCCGTATTAGTTTTCTCTATGGATTTAAAGTTCAAATTCTGCACCATGAATTTAAAACAGAAATATTCAGCATTCAGACAGTCTGAAAAGAAATGATATAGGAAGGAATGAAGATGTAAAGGCCTTTGAAAATATTAAGGGCTACATAAATGTACTGTTGTGGAAGAGAGCAGGAAGAGGTGAAAGAATAGAGAATAATCCATTGCTACCTCTTACTAGTCTCATTTCCTCCACTATATTAATGCTTGAACTTAGATCCTTATGAGCAGCTTAGAAGTATGTAAGTAAATTTATGTACAGGACTAGATCAATTTAACTTAGTGAAAAGAAAAAAAATATTAGGTACATGAGCTTCTGCAGTCTCTGGTCCCTTTCTTACAAATTCTATTGTAAAAGGGAATCATCATTTTTGTATATATTAACTAAGAATTAAAGACACAATTGTTACCAAAACTTGACTCTCCCTCTTTAAAATTGGTAAACAGGTGATGTAGTCATATATAATTAACCATGAATATGAAAAATATCTTTCTCATGAAACAGAATTATTTGCAGGAAAAAAAAAAATAAAAGCTTTAAAAAGCACCTTACTGTTTAATTACAATACAAAACTAATCCCCACTAGGCATCTTTTACATTAGAAAGAGGCAAGCAAAAGAAAATTTCAAGTACTAAAATATCACAAAATCTGCATGTGAAGCATATTCATATATCTCATGATTACAGATAAGGGTCCTTAAATAGAAAGTGTAGAATGAAAAACAAAAACAAAAACGGCAAATTGAGAATACTTATTGAGAATACTTTATTTGGTTGGGGTGGTTGTTCTGAGTTTTTTGGTTTTCTGGGTTTTTTTGGCAGGAAATGCTAATATATACATTTAAAACTTTGAGTGGAAATATTTTCAGAGCTGAAATAGAATATTATTTCAAAAGAAATAAATATGGCACGGAATAGCCAATACCTTCATACTGCTTATGGTGCTTATTCAAGATGCAAGAAATTTTTAATTGACTAATTTAGAACAGGTACATCAATCTGAGTCTCCTGTGTTTTATTTAAATGCTTGAGGCTGTAGGCAGTAGCCCTTTTACAAAAAGATAAATTCAAAACAAAACCCCACAAATCTGTCTCTTTTTTTCTCTTACTAGCATTTTGTAACAAAATCGAAAATATTAATATTTCTAATGTAACAGACAGGTTTTCTGGTCAGTTCTACATCTAAGTTTCTGCTGAACCATGTATCTGTACATCTGTGTATATATAAACATCTATGTTTAAATGTTCCTTTACTAGAATATGCCAGTCAAAGATTGAAGAGACTTCCTTGTGGATGTTTTGCAGCTTATAGGATCTGTACTTCCATATTCATCATGTACATAGTCCCGGTCTTTTACTCTCAACCCAGTCATCTTCTTTCCTTAAAAATGGAAAATTGTACATCTCCAGGATTCATGAAGGGATAAAATGTAGATTACCTAGGAAGCCTGCTATGTTAGGCAGAATAGGAGGATGGAGCAACATATATATGCTCCTCTGAAACTCTACAGCAATGTATGAAAATAGAAATACTAAGGGGGAAAAAAAAAAAGCTTGAACATTTCTGCGTAAACTAGATACTTGCCATTAAAACAAATAATTAGAAAGCTAGTGGTGAGGGGATTAGCCAATTTTTTATTCATAAATCATAACTGTTCGGAAATCCCAATTCAGCAAATTTGTGACTTACTAAGGTCAAAGAAGAAGTAGCCAGAGGGCTCTGGCTGGATTGGGTGCACATTATCCAAAGTAACTGCATCGTAGTTCTTTCTCTTCGAAAGGAAGCTGCTCTATAACAAATAGATAAAGTTGTGGTTGTAATAGAAAAGGAGCACAAAGACATTTAAGGATAGAAGGCATAAATAGAATTTGTTGTTCTTAATTCCAATTAAAAAAGATGAAATTCATTCCACTATGGCAAAGAAGCCCTTCATGAATGATGTATTCATACCCAACACTAATCCAGCAGAGATACCACCATTATTAAAAGGAATATTGATGAGTTAGATAAAACTCTGAATACATATGCAAACAAATGTGTTTCTCCCCCCCCCCTTTTTTTTTAATTATGCATGTTATTAATGCAATTTGTGCCAGGTCTTATGTATTTCAAGCATGTTGTCTTATTGCATATGCTGTCATATTCTTGTATTAAATTATTTTCTGTTTCCATTTTGTTTATTAAGTTGCATGCAATACACCAGGAAATAATTAGAGATATTAAGAGGAAGGACAACTTTTCAATAAGATGGAAAAGAATATTTGGAGTTCTACTCAAAACATAGCTATTTGAATATTTTTCTTACTTCAGGCTTCTAAGGAGAAGGTCCTTTATTTTTTCCTTTTGTTATTTCACAAAAAATTTCTTTTTTTCAGTGTCTATTGTATCGAAGTCTACAATGATGCTTAATATTCCAGTAGACTGTGGAAGAAACACTTTTACCCTTGAGCATTTTAGGAAGTTGGAGCCTGTGAAGGCTTTATAACTACTATATTGTACTGTAGGATTTAAACACTAAGCATATTCTACCTTGAGAACAAATGCTCACTGCAATTCCTTATGCAATAAAAATGCGTTTTCGTACTCAACTAGAGCAATAGTGAGGCTTGCTTTGCCAGTATAGTGATCTGAATTTCTCTAGTTTGAAATAAATATTACCCAAAATTTGTGGAAAAACAGTTGATAGATGAGGAGATGATGTTTTGGTCTCCCTTTTTAATTACAAATACATGTGATTTAAGCTAAAAGAAGACTGTTTTGCAGGTGACCTTTGTAATATCTTCTATATACACTCTCATTCTGCAGCTGTGTGAGCATACGATTAATACCTTCTTAAAATGGAAAAGAAAGGTCAGAGTAACATTGTTTTGGAAAGATACGTATTTCATTATCTTGGCTGTAAGAATATGCTGACTTTCTCATTTTGTGACTTAATTCACACGTACTTAGTGGTAGAAATCCACTGGATGCTTAGTTGTCTTTCCTCTGTGACAGAATTTCCATCTGGCGATAGTGACTGCACAATAGCAGCAGCACCCTTGCTAAGATGCGTTCCAGCTAATAGTTGACCCCTCTGGCCTAGGACTGGGTTTCTCTGGTGTTTCACTTGCGGCACACACGCACTCCTCCTCCCACTGAAGGGCCTTTCTAAGAAACGTGACTCACCAAGATCAGGAATCTTCATGTCTTTGAAATATAGTAGCTGCCTATCATGGATATGTGTCTCTGTCTTGAAGCAAGTGAAGATATCTCAGTTCTGCTGAAATTAATGTCTGATGTGCAGAAGTCTTTAGACTGGTAAGAACTAATATTGTTACAAATGTTTGTCTATAGATGATGAAAACTGGTATTGAAATCCATCTGGAATAAAATTCTGATTTTGACAGCAAATTGTCAGAGACTTGGCTATTAGCTTTCATCCTACAAAAAATATTTTTTCTGTTATGCATTGGGTGTCCATGTTACTTCTGGGAAGAAAAAAGCCAGACGGTGTCCTCAGAGCAAAATTCCTTTCTGTTTACTTACTCAAAATTTGCAGTGAATGTGTCAGAGGCAAGGATGCCCTGAGAATGCTCAGGGTGAAAAGGCTCACATTATGCAGTCCTGCAATATGGACATATGTGAAAGTTTCATCCTTCAAAGCTTATCTTGGTCCCTGCAATACTCTTTTGTTTCATTATTAAAATAATTTTCAGGGGCAAATTCTGACCTTTGCTTCTCCCTGCCTCAAAGGCAGATCTGAGCTGCCCAGACCATTGATGAATGGGAAAAGAAGGTTCTGCCAAATCCTCACTCTCCAGATTGACAGCGTGAGAGAAGAGTATGGCTACAAGTTGTAGAGTAGACCCACCATTCACACTTTGACTTACCTCTGAAGGATGTCTGTAGTTAAAACCAGGATCTAGCTTCATTTCTGGATGTGAACCTGCAGTGGTGTAGCATGTATTGCTTCCCTTAGCCAATGCAGTCATGTAAGGATCTAGCCGGTATTTCTTGTGCTGACAAATACAAGTATTTTTGATGTCAGTTCTTTTCAGTAAACGTCTAAGGAAGTACAGGTATTTGATAAATATATATTTTTCACAGAGAAGCCTCTGTAAAATCCAGTTATCTTTCTTAGAAGGAAAACTGAAAAATTCAGTGTTAACTTGTAACCACCATGTTTAATGAACCACCCGGGAGAATACCAATCTACAATCAGTAATTTTACTGTCAAAACCTAGAGAATTCACCAAGATGTACTGTGCAGACACTAAAATTAGAAAAAAAAAAATATTATGCACTTTGAAATGGCATGTCAGACCCATAGATTACTGATGGCTGTATTATACAATATTTACTTGCAGTTTACCTCAGAGTAATAGAACTGCTGACTCGATATGAGGGTAGTGATTTATTCTTACTAAGACATTCTTAACGTTGACAAAATATTATCTTAGTATATGAATTCTTTTTTAAATCCACCAACTAAAATAATTTATAATGATTGAAACTCTGAGTTTGGGTAAATTATCACTGCTGTACATGTAGATAAGCTGCAGTACCAGTGGATACTGATGTGAATAATGCAAGGAATAAAATTATGAGGTCTTGAAAGTCTTCCTCACAGTCAGGAATATTTTGAAACTCTTTTCTGTAGTGATTCACTACTCATGCTGCTCAATACTATTAATTTTTCTGGATTTACAACCAAAAAAAGAAAAGATTACAAATAAAATATGCTTTCAAGTTCTGTCATTTTTAAACTCATTTTAGTTGTTGTCTTTTGATGATTTTACTGGACTTAATTTGGAATATAATAAATATTTTAATACATTAGTGATACACATTGAAAATATTATGGCATTTATTCTCTCTGGGTGTTTTGTATCACATATTAATATTGTAACCTCTGCTTGACTTGTCTTACCCTACTTTATGCCTGAAAGCAAACTGAGTTTTTAAAGAGAAGATCCATCCATCAAAACAATTGCACTATCCCCTGTGGTATCTCTGTGTCAGCAGGAATGAATATAAATGAAACAACAGGCAGTCATATGTTGACTACCAAGTGACTAAGATCACCTTAAGTTATAGTTGATATTTATGTGTATTTCTGATTTTAGCAAAGCCAGCAATTATTGAAAGAAATATTATAAGAAAACTTCCTATATTACAAAATTCTTGTGACTGAGTATGTTATTTTATTTGGATCAACTTATTAATCAGTAATGAAATGAAATGAAGATTCAGTGATATTAATAGAACACCTGTTTGAAATGGTGGCTGAAAAACTGAAACTCTAAATTTTATAATAGCTGTTCTGTGAAAAGAGTAACTTAAGTTTGCCTGTATTTTTTTCATCAGCTAGGGTGCAAATAGGTTTAACAAAGCTTTTTTCTCCTTTTAATGTATGATTTTCAAGACAGACAACATGTTCTTAAACTTACATGGTGGCAATTAGAATTTAATTGTTTAAAAAGAAAATATTTAAACTTCCCTCCTTAATCCTGATAACTGTCACTGATCTAGATATCTTTCAGCAAATATTGTTGTTGCATTTTAAAAAAAATCCCGACGTTACAAATCCATGGAAAGGTTTTCTCTGTGAATTCTATAGCCTCGGGGAAAATGTAAACTCCCCTGACAGCTAACAAAAGTGTAGTTGAATGGTTCGAGCTGATAACAGACAAGGGGCTTGTCCCGGGCAAGAAAAGGAAACCAGTAAAACAGGTTTTGAATTAAGGGGATGAAACAAAATTGGTTTAATGCACAAAGCAATTAGAACCATAAATCAATCATTTAAATTTAAATAGGACAAAGGATGAAAAAGAAGAGAGAGAAGAGATATTAATAAATTCTTAAGTAGGTATATACATCTAAACATACATTTCTCCCATTCACCCCCCGCACCCCCGGTTTAACAAACAAAAGCCTACCAGGCAGTCACCGCCGGGGGTGGGAGGGCTGGGGTGGGCTGGGGAGGCAGTGAGCGATAAGACTCGAATGGAAAGTGCAGTCTTTTTAACCTCATAGATCTCAGTTCATAAAGTGAACTGTTCAGGCAAACTTTCTCACAGTCTTTCTCATCCCTTGTAGGAGATGGCTTGGCATTTGCTTTTCCACTCTATGTGGACAGGGCTGTTTGTGTGTGTGCGTCCCTGGGGCGACAGCTCCATCGGTGCGCTCATCCTGGCTGGATGGCTTACCGTCATCAGCTTCCAGGGGGTGGTCTGGATCTGTTTACTGCATTCCAGCGGGGCCTACTGGCTCTTGGACCCCTTTTCTCTGGTCCCTCGCTGGTGGTAATCTCGGTACAGGGTGGGGGCTTGCCTTTCCTCTTCCACTCCCACCGGCAATCAGCAGAATGAAAGACTTACTTTAAATGCCAAAGATTCTTTTACTGCCCCGTTGAGGTAACTGCAGTCTCTCTCTCTGATGTGTGATCTCTCTCTCTCTGTTCAGGTAGAAATTAAAATGGACATGAGTCAGGGGAAGCCACGAATCATGGCTTTTTATGCGCTTAGCCGCAGAGGCATTTGTTTGACGTCTTGGCTCCAAAGAGAAGCCGAGAGCCTGAGAAGAGGGTCAGTCCACCCCTTCCCCCACAAAGATCACGAGAAAACTTTTCCTGTGCTAAGGGGAAAGAAAAAGAAAGCGGGAGGGGGGCTTAGTCCCCTGCCACCGTTTTAACCCATTACAATTATGGACTTTGATCCTACAAATACTCTAATTTTTCACTGGTTTCATTTACAAATAACTCTAAAGACAGTGAAAAGTTACATAAAAGCAGGATTATAGCCTCAGTGCTTTCTTTTTTTTTTCCTATTACCCATTCTTGAGTTAGGGGAAATCAGGAGTAAAAGGAAGAACAGTAAAAAAAAAATTATCAGTTTTCTTCTGAAGTGAGTAATGAGAGAGATCTTGGGACTGGCTAATTTGTGGACTATATTGTTTTCTCTCTTTTGCTTCTATTTTGCATAAAATATTTAAATCATAGGCATACTATTCAAATAGAGAAGAATTTCAAAACTGTTGGAAATGAGAACAAGACAGGAATTACTGCACTCTGAGTGGTTTTGTATGGTTTTCCTATTGCTATGGAAACCAAGTAATGTTTTATTTGTCTCACTTTGACTCCAAGAGGAAAGGAGATGCTATGTGGTTTCAGAGAAAGAGGTGAGCTAAAGAGCTAATGATTATCAGAGAAATTCTAATATGTAGCTGCATGCGTGAGAATGTAGTCTGCTAAATTTGGTAGCATCTGTGAAATACAAATTCTTTTGATCTGTCTTTGTGGAAGGGCTTTCTAGGTTAAAACTTTCAAGAAAAACAGAAAAGGAAGGATGTAGATCTTATACAAACTCTAATAATATGTTGGTTTTATTTTTTTGCAGTGGAATAATATCTGTGCACATGAAGACTCCGTGATTCTTTTGAGCATGGTGGAGGGAATAATTTAAAACTATTAGGTTTGCTCTCAAACTTTTTTCATTGCTTTAGGTCACAGGTCTCTAGACTATTCCCAAATCCTTTGTTCCTAGGCTTGGGCTATGATTTTCAGAAAATTGAGTTGAGAGGGCACCTATTTAACTTCAACTGGGCTACCTTTCATTAAGGGAAATAAACTTTAACTGCTGAAGACTTTTCTTGCATCCATTGCTAAGTTCCAACTAGGAATCTGAACAGTGTTCATGCATTTTCTTACAGCTACACTAGTACTCTACCTACTAAATACGGTTGGCAAACTCTATCAAGGAAGTGCAAAGAACTGCCACCCTTTAGGATAAGAATACAAACCCTACTTTCTGACACTATATCTTCTGAATTTACTTGAGCACGTTTCAAATCTGTGTCAGTGACAAGTAGTGAAATATCCTGCTGACAATTGTATGTTTTGCAAAGATTATTATTATTATTAATTATCATCCTCATTATCCTTTAGCATTTTATAGCTATAATTTTCTCTAGGGCATTTCAGTAGGCATTGGCTCAAGAGGTTAAGATCCTGAAAATAGTGTACAAAAATAACTCTCACTTCAGTTAAACCCTTCTACTGATTATTTGAAGTTGTTATAATGTTGAATCTTCCATTGAATAGATGAGTAGAACTTTCCTTTTGACTATAATGTATGTCACATAAGTTACAATTTGCATGTGAAGATTTTTATTACATTTCTAACAGAAGACATTTCTTATGGTAAAATGTAGCAAAAGCAATTTCCCTTGAGAGTAGTCTATGCTAAAGTAATGGCCATAAGGTGCCCTATGTTTCCTCAGAGCAGCTGCGGCTTTACTTTCAATTTTACAATTATCTTCACAAAACTCTTGATTACTAATTTTACCTTTGCTGTCATCATGTTGAGAATAAAGAATCCAAGGCCATGTTCACAATATTGAAACAGAGGAGAAAATATAGGCTTTTCTGCATGAAAATTTTGAAAGCATTGTCAAATTTATGACTTGAGTCACAGCTTTGAAGATAGGAAAAAAACCCAAATGTCTACCCTCCGCTGCTTATCCTTTCATTTCAGGAAGGTTGCATCAAATGACCGAAATTAAAATCTTAACTGTTGCTGGCATATGGTTTTCTTTATCATGAATCAGTAAAGTGATTAACTTTTTCAGTTCTTCTTTGCCCCCTTCCCTAACAGGACAGATAGGATTTGTTCAAAGTTGTAAACTGGAAATGAGAAGAGTAGTAAGGTAAAAAGACATCATTATTGAGGTCATTCAAAACAGTTTGTTTCACTCCTAATATGAGAAAGTTTTGAAGTGTTTTTAAGATCTAGCTTGAGAGTGAAGCAGTATTATCACGGTTCTAGTTCTAATGGCAGACTGAAATATCTATTTTAACATTTAAGAATACTTCTCTGGAAGAAATTTATTTTCATGTATTAATAAATACCTTTTCAAAAGACAGGCAATTTGCTTTAAAAGCCTGTTGTATAATTATTGATAGGTGGGCTTTCTTGATTTTAGTTTGGGAAAGAAAATACGTGTAGTGAAATTGAGAAGCTTTTGTATTTGCCAGTTGTCCTGGCAAATGTACAAATATAGTGGTACAGGAAGCACAAAGAATGCCAAAATGAGTAAGTGTAGAGTCCTTCCCAGTGATAGCTATTAAGAATTTTAAGTCAGAGAATTGCCTAAAAAACACTTAATTTGCTGTTTACTAAGACTGAAGTAATAGAAATAGATATTTTAGAATTTACCAATCATTCATTGAAAATAAGTTTGTATATAGTCCATTTCAATGAATAGTGCATTTCTATTAAAAAACCTGCATTGATAATAAGACACCCAATAAACTGGCAATGGAGAGGTTTTCATGTTAATGACCGGATTGACAGAGCATTCTGTAAGTGAAGAACTCTGTAATATGTAAATAAGTTCACCAAAAAAGAAGATAGGCAGGATAATCTAATTATTTGGAGCATAACCAGTAGGTAATAGTTAATTTTCCCACTTTGGAAAAAGTTGGTGGAATTGACATCACTGATTATTCACAAAGCAAATAAATCTGAGTAAGTTTGAGGCTGTTGATGGTATCTTCCAAAAGCAGATGTTTTCTGCTAAAGTCACTCGGAATTTCAAACAGTATACCTGATAAAGCGTTTTGCCAACTTTTTGATATTTAAGGAAGTGTGGAAGGCTGTTAAATCTATTGTGAGCATCTGTTTATGTTTAAGAAGACAAGAAACATAGTGATCTTAACACTAACCTCTAATCAAAAACCAAACTGAAGATTAGGGCAATGTACTTACTATACATTGTATGCTAAACTGTTAGTTTAACACATCTGGTAAAGCCAGACATTGCAAGTGTTGAACAGTCTTTCTTGTCCTGTTAAGCTGAAATTTATAATAGATTTCACTCACCTTTTAATGTTTTTTGTTTTAAATTTTTTATCAGACAAGGACCATTTGTAAGTCTACTAGCTTTGTTGGTCTGGTAGTTCAGTGTCGTCCATGCACTCCTGTTGTAGATATTGGTACCAAGTATTTATTTTCAAATTTGGTTTTAAATAGAAAATTATTTTCTAAAGATTCGTGTTCATTTATTCTTCCTTTTGATGGAAAGTGAGACCTTGAAATAATGGTGGGGGAGGGGTGGGGGTGGGAACATGTGGTTGTTCTTTAAAAAAAAAAATAATAAGCAAAGCCCAACGAGCCAAAAAAAAAGTCTTTCAGTTAGGGGAGGATGCTGTATCATGATGTTTGGATTATTGAGACAACTGGAATATCTGGGGAAAACAAATCAAAACAAAACATACACACACCGCCCCCCCCACCCCGCAAAAAACAAAACAAAACAAAACAAACCCCCCAAAACCAAAAAAAAGCCAACACAGAAGAAGTCTGAAATAGCTAAGCATTCTATTTGGATAGTTTTGCAGTTTTGATCTTATAAAAAAATCTCAAATTTCTGAAGTAATGTAGTAAAAAGTGTTCTGGAAATTTTCCATTTCTTCAGTCCTTTCAAGTAAACTATTTTTACTTTACGTCAGTTCCTTTTGGGGCCTGTATATCAAATGGTCAAGCTCTGCTGGAACCCTTACTGAAATAACCAACTCCTTCTATATACACTGTGCACTCTTTTAATTTATTCATTGGTATCTCTCATTTATTTGTATTGTATTGTTTCTTCAATTCTATTTAAATATCAAGACTTTTTTCCCTTTGACTCCATGTCTACTTCTTGCCATTATTTTCCTTCTCATTACCTTGAACTTTTGCCTCTCATTGTTGCTCTCTCTCCTTTCTTTGGCAGACCACCAGACTCTTTGTAACCCTTAGAAAACATTCCTTTCTTATAATACTACGTAATATCTGAATGTCCTTTGTTCTTCACCTGAGCAAGTATTTGTTAAGTACCTTTGTTGTATGTAACTCCATGTAACTGTGATCCTTGACGGAAACATTAATAGAGAAGATTAAGTAATTACTTCTGCAGTCAATATGAAAAGCTCATGTATTAGAATGTCACTGTGTATTCTTAGCACAAATGAAATGAACACGTCTCATCATCCAGAAATGGCTGAGGATTATGCAAGAAAATGCAGTTCTGCTATCATTATTACGTTTCCTGAAAGAAAGCAACACATTGTTAGATGGAGAATGCACACGTGGTAACTCAGCCGTCAAGTACAGATTTAGTTTGAGTAACAAGGGAAGAACTGGGGAATGTGAACAGGGCAATCTCTGTGTGACACTGTCCTAAACTCCCAATCAAAGCAGTTACAAAATCACTCTTTGCCAGTAGATTGAGTCTGCTGCATTCTATTTTTCTAGGTAGTCTTTTTGTAGGCAGAGTTGAACAATTCAAACTTCATGCACTGAGGATAAATTACTTCAGTAAAAATTCTTTTAAAGCTAAAGAAAGTTACCTCTGAGATTCTGACACATTTGGGTGGATGAGTGAATACATGTAATCTGGTAATCTCTGCACTAATTTGCAAAATAGAGTTTTAGGAAGCTTCATTTTGGCCCAGAGTAGTTAAATGCTGAGAATTACATTTAACAGGGCAATAGCATTCTCCACAGCTGTAAATAGTTGCCATCTTTCATTAATTTAAGTCACTATAGACATCTTTTTCTCAGATCTGGTGGAAAATGTTTCTCTTCTTTACCTTTATCCCACAGGTATTTTCTATCCTAAGTAGAGCCATGTGTTAATTAAAATGCTTTTAATATCTGATTATCATAGAATGATCACTCCATGTGATCACTTCTGTATGTTCTTTCTCTCATTAGACCCAACAAATTCAGCTGAGTGCTGCCCCATAAAGCGATACTACATTTGGTGCATTGCTGCCTTCCTAGTTCCTTTCTTTTCCTTTTCTGAGAAAGGGAACACTGGTATCCAGCTCTGTGGTTAGTTTGTAAATAACACGCTGAAGTGCAGAACCTCAAGTTCTCTCCTTTGACTTGAAATTCTGGGACCTAAATATAAATAAATCAATATAATAAGGTAGTCGCACCAGAAAGGTAACATTTGGTCACTACTGGCATTTTTTTTACTATAGATCATGGTAGCAACAGTTGTAAATGGAAAAAGAAAAAAAAAAAAAGCAATAAAAAATCAACAAGTAAATGCAAGATTTATTTGATGGAACAAGTAGCTCACTACTGGTGATGCATTTTGCTGTGGCAGTATCCTTACAGATTATTGAAAATTTTTTAGGATGCTGTTTGTTGGAAGCAAGTAGAACAACATATTTTTTAAGGGTAAGTTATAATTAAAGAACTGGTGTTATATAGAATCTATGGCACAAAGTACATAAAACTAGTCAGATTGAATTTTTCCTTCTCATGATGCTATTTTATCAGCTCTGAGTACAGTTTAAGAAAGTTAAGACTGAGTAATGAAAACAAGGATATCATTTAAATGAAAGTTGAAGGGGAAAAAAAAAGATGAGGAAATAAATGCTGTTAATTGTGTTTAGCCAATAGAACAATTGGAGAGGAAAACCTGAGATGACTGCAGTATTAGATATTAAGAATTATAATGCCAACATTCCTATCATTGATGGTAATTAGTTGGTGACTACTTTTCAGGTTTTGACCAGTCTCAGATTGTGAGCTTTTTTTTTTTTTCAGAAACTGTTTTAATGTTTACAAATTTACTTACAACTTTTGTTTGGCTTTGGAGATTTTAAATTGCTTGTACCCTATGTGTATATACATGCTTTATAGATTAGTCATGATACAGTGATCACAAGAAGTTAACGCTTCATAGGAAAACATTCAGAGCTGCCAGACTATCTGGCACTCCCTAGAGTGAATGTGGTCACAGCAGAGGTTCCTGTGAAGCCAGAAAGTTAGAGTTTTGTTTTACATTGATCAGTACAGAGGTTGCCATAATCTCCATCCTTCAGTGAAATAACTGCCAAAAAAATGGCTGGGGGGAAAAAAAAAAAAAATAGAATTCCAAATGAATTATGAGTAAGAGAATATTACACGTATAGAATGAGCTATCCAATGTCAGATGCATAGTACTTTTATGTTTTAGAACATAATAGAATATTTTAATGATCTAATATAATATCTTAAATAAATAGAATTTAATAATTTAAGACATGTTTTCACTGAAATATAATAGTTTAATACATATCCTGTACAAACCAATTAAGACTTTCCAGTTGTTTAATTCCTTAGTAAGTACACCTATACCTGAAGCAAAAACACATATCATCTATGTGTTGCGAGTTTGATCTTTTACTTGTGAGAGTCAACACGATAGGATCACATTTATATTTTGAAGAAAAATTGCTACAGTTTTACAAGAGTAAAGATGAGCTGAAAGATATTATTTGGAAAATATGGGAATTAAAAATGCAAAAGCTATAGTTTTCTGTTTCCTGAATAGATAGCTTGTAGGAGGCTCTGTCATATCAAATTACTCAAGACTGCTCTGGCATGATTGATGAACTGTTTCATTTCTATTCCTGCTTTCTTCTTGGGCAGTTTGCTGAATCTGCCTGTAGAATTTTCAGTTAGAATCAATCTCTGGCTGTAACTTCTGTGATAGAGGCTCATCCTTGCTCATAAATGGACAGAGATAATCTCCATGTTTTGGAGCTTAACAAGCTATTTCCTTTTAAACTTCCCTGGTAAAATTCTGATCACTAAAAGAAAAACATGACATGCATCTTTCCAGGTTTCTATATTGTGTAAATATAACATTCTTCATACTCTAAATTTTCCAGAGGAAACACATAACCCCTTTGCCGGTTATGAAAGAGGTAGTATTACCTCTTATAATTATAAACAGAAATTAAAAAAAAAAAAACCAAACAAACTTCTAATATTTATATGGGACTGTGGACTAGAGTTTTTTATTTTTGCATGAAACTGTGTAGAAAATGGCAAACAAACAAGACAAAGTCACAGTGCTATCCTGAAAATCTTAAGTATATACCCTATAGCTTTCATGGTTGTAATTTCTATTTGCTATCCAATATAAGTGTGACTGCTACCTCTCATTAGAAGCAGGGGGTTTTATTGGTTAGATTTTATCAAATTGCATGTACTGCATAAAGATTACAGCATTTCCTGAGTTTACATGTCTTGGATTTTTAAAGTCAAATGTTAAAATCAGTCAACTATAAAAATTTGTTTCAGTCTTCTCTGAGGTCAGTAAAAAGATGTTCATGGACTTTTCAGAGTTACCTATGAAACTTAATTTCCTGATAAATTTTTTTGAAGAAATGATGAATATCTTAATTTTGGAAATAATTCAGTTAAGGTTTTTAGTAAATCAAATTTGATACTAAAATAAAACTTCAACTTGAAAGTTTATTTCATCTTAGAAGTGTTCTTTGTGCATTTCTGAAAATCATGTATTTTACGATGCTTGCTTCTAGGGGGAGAAAAAAGAAAAAAGATGGTATGGGAATGAACACAAAGTTTTCTGTATTTTTAGATCTGTATCTATAGGTCATTACATTCTTTGTAGTTTCAAGTGCTGTTTATACAATTTCTCTCCAAAATTCAAATACTTAAGGGCAAGCTACCTCTCTACTGCATCATGTACATCATAGAGTTAAGGTGTATGGTATTCCATGAAATTGTACAGTTCCTGCTCTTTCAACATTGGCCGCAGACCAATGTCAACATTATTTTGTCAACACAGTAATGTTAGTGTTACCCTGTATGTTGAAATGTGCAAGGTAACTTATTGAAAGAGAAATATATAGTTCTTCAGACTTTAGATTTTGTGTTCTAAGACAAAAGCATGTGAATTGGCTTTTAAGATAATCATAGGTCTTTGAAAGTTAGTGTTGAACTGCTGTCATTTTTATCTCCATCTTTGTTGCTAAATTAATTAATTATAAGTCTTTAAGTATTTATTTCGACAAAGGAATATGTTGGAAACTCTGAGTGTAAATAAGGTGCAAACAAACCGAGATAATTCACATGTTCCAGCAAATTCTTATCATCTAGCTTTTTATTTACTGCTTTTAAAATTTTTGAAGGAAATTTGTGCTAACCCTGAAAAAAGAGTTAGGATTGCCAAATTTATTCTGAAACTGATATTTTCTGATGCTGAACATGTACGTCTGTGAAGGGATTGAATAATTATAGAGTAGGTTGAAAAGCTTTGAGTTGAGAAAGGAAAAGTAATGAAGAAGCAGTCTGAGAATTAAAAAACAATGAATCAAACAAACTGTTCTATGTGTAAAGGTCATTATAACAATGCACTCATTTTTCTGGGTCAAAGTTTTGAATTTTTTAGAGGATAAACTCAAGTCTTGAAAATAAATGTAGGACACTTCAGTGGATGCTTGGTCGGGCCCTTTGAAGTCAAATGTGGCATCTTTAAGTAAATATGAGAAGCACTTTTCCCAATTAAAAAAATCTCAATTAAAATAAATTCTCTATTGCTCTTTATAGATATCTGTGAAAGAAATAATTTTTTTATGGATTTCAGTCATCGAAAATACCACCATCTGACCCATGCTAGAAATAAGTCTTAAGGATCAATAAGGAAAAAAAACAAAATAGCAGGTGCTGATGGGTGTGCCAGCAGCTAAAATAGGCAGGCTTTGTGTGTCTTCTTTTCCTTTGCAAGTTGTTTTCTGCATCCTACTTTGATGTCGATGTGCACTGAAAACTCCTGTAATATTGACATTGACTTGTACAAAATTAATATGTTTAACATGACAATGGTAATTCAAGGCTCAGGATTACTTGCTAAATGAAGTATTCATTAAACAAGTAGGGATTTCTTTTCCTGTGGATTTGCTTTGTTTGTTTTTTTCTTTAAAAACCGAAGTACCTAAATTAAGCTATTTTTAATTTGCTTTCATCAGTTGAATATTGGCAGTTGGCAGTCTCTGTGCCAAAAAGCCTTTAGGAATATGAATCAAAAATATAATAGAGGCCTGTTGGAAAGTTTCTAGTGTTTAAAGAGCCTCCAACAGTTTTTAATGCTTCTGAGGGCTGTATGTAGGAATGACTGTCAAAATGGTTACGAGTATCTTTACCAACATTGATGAAAATACAGTATTTAACAAGAGAACCTGATATTGCCTGGAATTTTACCACCAGGTGTTATACATTTACATACTTTAATTTATATCTGCATGTGGAGCTCTCTACTTTGTTGTGTTGATAATACAACATTTTTGTACCCATTTATTAAGATACAGTGCAACTTTGCACCAATTTGGCAAGTATGTTTGCTTGTGCCTAAATGATTTTTAAGATGAAATGGGTGTTGTGCTTTATATTAGTTTACCATCTCAGGCAAATTGTGCAGAGAGGTAATGAGCTGTGTGAGAAGGTTGGAGGAAGAAAAATAGCAATACTCCCGTTTACTAAAGGGAACTCTGTTGGCCGCATTAGGGAATAAGTATCTTCTTGTGTTATTCTCTCCTGCTTGAATTCTGAAATGCAGTTTGTTTCATTTTATCTCTGACAGACCATTTGTTTACTATCAAAAGCAGCTTTAAGTGTAGCTTGAGCTGTTTATCATGGGCAAGTAGCTGAGAGGACACATGTAAATGATATATGTTGTACTGATTTTTTAGACACTGTACATGAAAGAAATGTACAACATGCTGTGATCAAATGTGTATGTGGCTGAAGAGAGAACATAAAGAAAACTATTAAGTTTTTCAGTAATACACGCTGCTATTTAGATTGCTTATGTATGTGACCCTAAGTGTTTAACAGAATTTTCACTCACTTTGTACTAGGAAAGATGCAAGGACATTGTACAGATACTGGAAAGATAATGATATAATAGTGCTTGGGGTATTATCTTGGCCCTCACTATATGCTACATTACTGGGTATCTCATACTTGCTTCTTCATGCATCCATGACTCAATTCTCAAATGATCCTACTGTGGCAATAATGTACTTTATTTTTTTCTCACTGTCTTGGAACGAAGAAGATATGGGAGTTAGCCATGAACATTTACTTCCTAGTAGCTTTGACTGTATCAGCAAAATGCATGGTATAATGCTTAAAAGATTTTATTCTTTTTCCTTTCAGGTTGCTTGAAAAATAATATTTTGCAGACATCCTGTAAAGGCCTGAAATGTAAATAAAAAATAAAGTATTCAAATTATAGAGAGGTCTTCTCTAAAAATATGTTTTTGAAACTATGCCTAAATCAGGATGTCTCATGACTGGCTTGATCAGCCCACAGAAACAGATGTTTCTGAGTGGTGATACTGATCTCCCCTAATTTTGGTTTAAGCAAGTCATTCCAGCTTCCTGTTTGAAATCTGGAGAGAGAAAATTATATCCAGAGGTGGGGACTTCCCTACTGCTATGAGGAAGCGAATCATTCCTTAGTGCCTGTCTCTTTGTTTATGCTGCTTGCAGGCCAAGTTTGGTGCAGATGAATACATGGAATATACAGACTTGGCTAGACAAAAAGCAGTGCTAACAAAAGTTTAAAGAGACAGATCCTGTTAACGTGTCCTAGTAGATCTTTTCTTCTAAGAATTGCATGCATATTATTATGCGAATACAACAAATGGCAAGGAAAATTCAGCCTGAGGCTTATCAGTCTTTGCTTGGATGCCAGATTGAGAAATATAACCGGGTTTCTTGCTGCTCATGTTGTTTGTTTCATGGTCTTCCAGACCAGACAACAGTGTTTGCTAATATTTTATGTATCAACGAAAACATCAATATCCAAGAAAGCCTTAGGTTTGCAAAGGTTTGATCAAGAGCTTATCCATGTTTGGCTTCTGTTGCAGCACATTACTGCATCACAGACATGAACATTTTTATTATGTAAACCATTTGTATGAAAAACTTTACACAGATGTTTTACGATATTTTTTCTAACAGATTTGAATGCCCCTTGAAGAAATCTATTTCACGGATCAATCTATTACTATTCTTGCACAGAAGATCAGTGTTGTAGTTTTCCCAGTACAAAAGAGTCATGCTGGCTTGCTGTTTCTCACTTTTTGATGACAGTGTCTGGCCATCTCATGACTGGCAGGGACAAACAGATCCCATGCATTAAAAATGTAACTACCTCATGAGATTAATTTCTCTTCATGGCCTTCTCCATACAGTTTTGATATGAGGGGGTTGAGTGCACTTTCAGTAAGTTTGCAGTTGACACCAAGTTAGGCGGGACTGTTCTTCTGCTTGAGGGTAGGGAGACTCTACAGAGGGATCTGGACAGGCTGGACTGATGACCTGGGCCAGTTGTGTGAGGCTCAACAAGGCCAAGTGCTGGGTCCTTCAGTTGGGTCACAACAACCCCCTGCAACACTACAGGCTTGGGGCAGAGAGGCTGGAAAGCTGCCCATTGGACAAGAGCCTGAGGGTGTTGGTCAACAGTGGCTGAATATGAGCCAGCAGCATGCCCAGGTGGCCAAGAAGGCCACCAGCATCTTGGCTTATGTCAGACAGAAATAGTGTGGCCAGCAGGAGCAGGGAAGTGATTAAGCCCCTGTACTGGTGAGGCCTCACCTCAAATACTGTATTCAGTTATTCAGCAGTGTGTCAGATTGTTTGTTTCCATTTTGAGATAGAATAGGGCTTTTTTAAAAAAAAGTTACAGAGCTGTTTAGTATAAAAGACTGTGTAAGTATTGCCATCTATGGATGAAGCAGACCACAAAGCAGCACCTTGTCCAAGTGCAATATTCATACACATTATTGCTTTCTTCAACTTTTCTCTCAAGCAATTTTCTACTTTCCTTCTGTGAATTCCCAGCTTTCACATTGATTATCCCTTGATTTTGCAACCTCTGATTTTGTCGTATTTTCTTTATTGTCCTCAGCAGCTTGGCATCAAGCCTCATTGCAACTCCTTCATTACAAAGCAGTGATCTTTGTGTGTCAAGGGTAAAGTTTAAAGGCATAAACTGATACTAACTTTCTTGGGAAAAAAATTAAGACTTACTTTCATTTAGCTATAAAAATAAAAATTAAGGATAATCTAGGGAGAATTTCTGTTTTCAGATGAATAGATTCTTACACTTAATTTCTCACAGCCCGTTTCTAGAAAGGCTTCTTATACCAACGTGAGCACCTGTTCACTCTTACCAAATCTTCCAGTTCATTCAAGAAAGTTTTTATCCTACTAATATTGATGTATGATGAGATCATGAATCACCAAACTTTGAGCGGGGAGAGCCCCATCCTTTCCCTTAAGTATGGAGGCCAGTAACACTGTGAAAGAGACAAATCCTAGATCTTCTGGATCTGGCAGTTTAATACAAGATGTTTGAAAATAAACCTTCCTAAATCCACTGTGTCCTTTCAGATGAGGTCCTTCTCATTCCAGTAGTTTTCAGTGGCTCACTGGTTTACAAAAATTTTGTAGTGTCCTCTGGATCCTTAGGAAAATTTTGTGATATTCATTACTGTTGAGACCTCTGGGACTGTTTGCCATTACAGGGCACTTCTTCCCTGCACTGGCTTTACTGATCCTATGTTTATGGTCTTTCTTATTCTGTGCTGTGCATTTGCACTCAGAAATTATTTCCGAGCACACCCACTTACTCTCAAGAAGAGAACTATGCAACTATGCCCTGTTCCCCCAGAAGTGCCCCATCTGAGCCACAGGGAAGCAATCAGAACAAAGCAGCTTGACTTTCTGGTGTTCAGCCTCATCCTTGAAAAGAAAAACAAAATGAGGACTTACACAACAAATGCTGAAGCAACAGTTAAAGCATATCGATGTTCCACTTCAGTGAGATGTCACTGAGTTATCTCCAATGAAGTGGTGTTTCACCAGTACCAAACGCATGGGCAGTTCAACTGTACCGTGGGCAAAACCATCAAGCCCTGGTGTTATTTAATTTGATGAACTGAAGAAATCTTACTGTGGCTTCTCTTTCCTCCATTCCTTTCCTTTGCTCTTGATGAAAGAGGCAAGATTACTTTTATACATATTACATTCTCACTATTTTATGCAAAAATTCTGTGAAGCTTTACCAGTCACTGCGGTTCTAAAGCTAAAAAGGGCCTCCTAACATTTCAGCCTAAACACTACCTGGGAAAGAAAGGATGATTCCTTGAATATTGTGCGTGCCTATCGAAATCAATATGTGCAAATGGCCTATAAAATACATTGCATTATAACATCAGAGGGCAATCGTGGGCCTTTGACCTTTGACTCATTTCATATTGTGATTTAAGTTTGTCTTAAGTTACTAACTTTTGTATGAATTTTACAATTTTTTTTTTTATTTACCACTACTCTCTATAGTTGTGTAGATTTTTTTTTAAATAAAGATTTCTTCAATATTAACAATAACAAAGAAAAAGAATGACAGGCCACTAATGGGTAAATTGATGAAAGATATTTGGATGAAAAAAGGCTATCAACATCACAGAATCTTTTTTAATGTATCAACATCTTCTTGATTTGTTCTCTAAAATGCCATGAAGTGCAATTGGTTCCTGGTGCAGTATAGATACAAACCATACAAATGGACAAAGTCCAATATATATTTAAGGGAAAGAGAACATATAATTTTCTCTGAAAGGTGTTTGCTGTCTGTGTAGTTTGATAAATAATGAAACGGGTTCTAAAAAACACAAAGAGAATTTTGTTGTGTAATCACTGATGGACACCTAGGGCAAGTATGAGAAAGCCAACAAATGTGCCTTACTATCTTGAGCAATCTAAACTTTTTGTAGTATGAGAGTGCACCATGCATAATAAGGGACACAAATAACACTCTCTGTGTCTGTGCTTTGGGAAAGTTAATAAATCAACAAAGCATAAGAAATCTGAAGAATTTTATTTGAACTAGTAGAGATAAAAGTATGTAAGAATGATATTAGGAAAAAGAGATGAGGGGAAAAAGCAATACTTGCCATTTCATTTGGTTCTGGACAAGCAGAGGAATGTAAGCCAAGTCTTTTTTACTGCCAAGAAAATTCAGTCTTACTAATAATCTCTCTAATTGTTCAGTGAATTAATCTTGGAGGCAATGCTTATTAACCAAGGCTCAGTGCAGCATGAGCTGAAATAGCAGAATGGGTAATTCATTGTAAATATGACTAGTTTTATGTCCATTTTTCATTGACTCTTGACTGATTTTTAGTATTAATACTCCAAAGTAATTGGCTTTCTTCCTGTCTTCTGACTGTGGAGCTTGAGGTTTGGTGGGGGGTTTTTTTGTGAGTGAGAGTTGTGTGTGTGTACCATTATTTAAAGTGTGCACTTTGAGCTTTGTGGGAAACTCCTCCGTGTCATAGCAAAAATTCCACAAATTATCTGATTTCAAAATATAGCAGTCAAGTTTCAAATTCAGATTAGATATAGAACCTGAATTTTCAATACTTCCTCCAAGATGACAGTTTGTATGGTGCAAAGTGGAGATGAAAGAATGTGTGTTTAAGGTGCAAAGTGTCTCATGACAACAGATGAAATAATTTAAACACAGAACAGGAAAAGGTAGAAGATTAACACCATGATATTGTGGTGGGTTGGGTTGACAACATGACAACAGATGAAATAATTTAAACACAGAACAGGAAAAGGTAGAAGATTAACACTATGATATTGTGTTGGGTTGGGTTGACAACATGACAACAGATGAAATAATTTAAACACAGAACAGGAAAAGATAGAAGATTAACACTATGATATTGTGGTGGGTTGACTTTGACTGGGTGCCAGGTGCCCACCAAGCCAATCTGTCACTCCTCCTCCTCTACTGGACAGGGTGAGAAAATAAAACAAAAAGCTCATGGGTCAAGATTAGGACAGGGAGATGACTCAGAAATTATCATCACAGGCAAAGCAGACTTGACTTGGAAAAATTAATTTCATCTATTGCTAATTAATAAGAGAGTAGAATAATAAGAACAAATTAAAAAAAAAAAAAAAAAACCACAACACTTTCCTTCCACTTCGCTTCTTCCCAGGCTCAACTTCACTCCCACTTTCTCTTCTTCCTCCCCACCAAGCAGTGGAGGAGGATGAGGAATAGGAGCTGTGACCAGTTCATAACGCATGCTACTCCTTCCACCTCACACTCTTCGCCTGTTCCAGCATTCATGAACTGTCCCAATGTGGATCCTTCCCATGGGTTGCAGATCTTCGTCTTTATGAGATGAATTCATTCAAGTGGATTCTTTTTCTTTGCAGAATGGGAATAGACATGCAGAGCACACTTGCTAGAGATACTAGCTCATTAGCAAAGTATTTTTGAAGTACAGAGAGTGTAGGAAATAAAAGAAGCTGGTGAAAAATATATTCCTTTGAATCTGACTTTTTTAAAAGAAAATTCTTTAATGACAAGTCGAATTCCTAAAATGGTACCTGTCTTTTATTACATTAAGGATCAGCTGAAAAAGTGTATAAATATCCATCACTATTTCAGTTTTTTTTCCTGTTAATTTTCATTGCTCTTTTCTCACAGAGGAATCTGGTATATTTTCAAAGCATTAAAACAAAGTTTTCAGCTAGATTATTTTAATTCCTTTATGTGTTATTTTATAAATCAACCTTCAAAAAAGGTTGAATGCATCTTCTGTTGGTATAAAATCACTGCCATAATTGGCTGCAATAAATGTTGACATATATTATAAAGGGTTGGGACAGCAAGCTTCTCTTCAGCTGTAAATATAAGAAATAGACCATAATAATATAAGATAGAGGCTGTAAATCCAATCAACATTTCCCTTTACTTGTTCAGAAAGAAATATAACCATGTGTTTAAGAGTACATGGTATAACTTGCACTTAAAGAATTTAATGTCCATTGTGTTGTCATAGAAGGCTCAATGATAACAGTTTATTCACTGAAGTAATTGTGAACTTCCATTACTAATAATTGCCAACCCATTCTACTTAGACTTGAAAACCATGACAAAAAATTAAATTAAGGCAGCCTGAGAAGGAGGAAAAATTTATGTTCTTTAGTTATGAATTCTAAAATAAAATATACAGAGCCAATGGGCCAAAAAATTGCTTTTGCTAAGCAGTGACATAACCATTGTTTCTTATTTCTACTTTCTGTAGAACTCCAGTCAAATGGAAATCTGCATCTTTAGCCTTTTTTTCTGGCATTCACTATCTTTCCTAGTATCTCATGTTTTAAAACATAACGTGTGTCTGTATAGAGTGCTGTTTTTCTACTAATGATTTTCTCCTGTGAATATTGATACTATGACCCGTGCATAGAACTGCTGCTGTGAAGATGAAAATTCTAAAGGTATCTGTGTTGCTGAAAGAGCAAGTCCTGCAAACACCTTGGGCCTTGCACAGAATTGTCAGCTTGCAACTAATGCCATTACAGGGAAATGTAAAATAGTGCTATAAAAATCACTGAAAAGAGTGTAGATTCTTTGGCACTTTTTCTTTTTTTCCTAGAAAATCAGGAAGAAAGTTAAGATTCACAGTCTGTAGTTTAACTAGGTCAGAATATTATTAACTTTGCTCACCTAGGACCCATTTGCCAGTAATTCACATACTACTAGAGGTCCATCACTGCTTTTTTTCTGCCTACATAATGTTTGCTTTCAGACTTGGTGTTATAAAGTGTGTGCCTAGGTGCTCTCAGAAATAATGGATAAAATAATTGAACACCCCAAAAGAAAATATAAAAGACTAAGTCCCTACATATTCATGCACGCATTCCTTTATTTTTAGATTAAGGGTTGAGAAAGAGAGGTGTCTTTACTATACTAAAATTTTTAGCTTCTGACAATCTCTGCTTTCTGACAAAGTTGACTTCCAATTCCTTGTTATGACAGAACTGACAAATCCTCTGGGCATATTTACTGGATCATGCCACAGGATTAGTTACCCCAATATAAACAGAGTTCCTTTCTGAGCCCCCACTCCCTCCACCTAGTCCCATGACATTGGGCCACTGAACATTATTATTTGCTTTTCATGCAGGCATAGAAATTAAAAAAACATCCCAGCATCTTCCCTAAAGCTTTATTTTCAGAAACACCAAACTGAAAACAAAGTTAAATGCATTAGTCATATTTTTGAATAACCTAGATCCAATAAGTAACTGCTTGGACTTTGTCTATGCAATGACAGTTTACAGTGAAGTATTTACCCTGATAATTAGGACAATTCATAGACAAGCTTTCTTTCCTCTGAAATGTATTGAAACCTATTAAGTACTGAACTGATTCTATAAATGTGATAGCAGTATAGCTCTTTGGAGTAAATTAAAAACAAATATGGGCATGTTTTCAAAAGGCTCACAGCAACTTTTCAGTGTCATTGCTAACTTGAGAATCCATGAGTGTCAGTATAATTCATGCTAAACACAATGGGAGAAAGCAATTGTGAACAAGTCAGAGGACTAGTTATTGAGGTATTATCAGGTTTCTCATAATCACATATTTTGCCTGCTGGATTTGTACTGCAGTTCACATTCTTGAAGTCCATTCACATTTTAAAGTAATTAAGCTTTCGCTGTATCTCTTTGGTAAGTAAATTTTTTTACTACACCAGCTATCCAGATTTTAAAACAACATAATCCAGCACAGTCTGATAAACCTGGAACATACTAAGATCTGTTTCTGACATTCATTCTTCTCATTCTTCATAGTAAATTTCCTTAAGGCAACCTAGGAATTTTTCCCATGCCCCAGATTTATCTTGTTTATTCTTGCTCACTTGTGCATAAGAGTCAAAATCTCACAGCTTCCCTGATTCTTTGAATAGTGCCAACCAGCCAACCACCCAAACCAGGTGGTTTAGGTCATGCCTCTCTCTTTTTCCAGATTTCTTCTCTGAAGTTAAGGAGGAAATACTCAACAGAATCACAACTTTCTCTCTCCAACACACACCTTACTTGTTTGTTTGGGGTTTTTTTCCCGCCCCTTAGGTACTGAAAAGGCACTTTACAAAAAACACCTGATCAGAGATACAGCACCTCCAGCAGCGCTAAAATTATAGGGAAAAAAAAAGTAAAAAAATATTTCCAGGCATCTCACCTTGCAAGAGATACCTATATTATAAGATATTCCTCCATCAGAAACCACTCAGACAGCATTTTTGTGGTTTATTGTTTCACTAGAAAGAGATAGTTGTTGATCAAATGTTAACTTTCATTGGAGGAAAAGCAGAATGTGAAGAGAAAATGTGGTAAGATTCCAATTTTGTATCTTTTCCTTATTTTTTTCCAGATCACTACAATGTCTACATTCACTACAATTATGAAGCCAAATCATGCACTCTTTCTGACAAATGCATCAAGGCTTGACACCTCATCTGGGCAGGTTTCATTTGTATGTGCTGAAATTTCTTCACTTATTCAGACATACTGAAAGGATCACTATTGATTAGTGATTCTTATGCAGAAGGCTTTCGTATTGCAACAGTGTGTTTGTGAATTTAAGTGAGTGTCACCTGTAATGAAATCCTTGAAAGATATACTGGCTTATAAAAGTGGAATGTGTCATAGTTTTTTTTTTTTTTTTTAATCAATTGGGAAACAAAATACAAGGAGAGAGAAAAATAAAATCCATGTTTGTTGTTATTGATACTGTATTCAAATAATTACTTGTCATATCTGTGATTAGTTCTGTCTTCATAAGATGTCTCATGTCTGTTTCTTTCCTCAAACACTACTTCATTCCCAAAGAATACTAGGCAAACATCTTTTTATCCAATACCTCCATTTTACTTTAACAGTAGAGTTACCTTCAAACAAAAGAGAGTGAAATCTACATTTGAGGGGTTTTTTTGGTTAAGTTTCCTTGGGGGAGAATTATGTAAGGTATTTGGAGGATTCCTTCTTTGAAGAAATGACAAGAGACAGTGATCCAAATGAACAGTTGATACAGTATATTCTGGCTGCTTTGTTCCTTGTCTGTCATGATTCAATATATTCAACAGAAATTATGCCATTTAGAGATACACTGGAAATCTGAAATGTATGTACATATCAAATAGATCCCCTGCTCATAAAAATACATTGCAACCTGTCAATGCTTATCTTCATTGTAAGCAATATAGTTTGTATTCTGTATTCACCTTTCTAGCAACATACATGGTCCAAATAGATCTGAAATAGGAATACCCTCAATTTGTTTATAATTTTTTTTTAATTTCCCAGTATTTTTCACTATACAGAAATTAGATAATTTTGGGGGGTATCTGTCCTGTTCAAATGCTTTAAGTTTGCACATCTTATCAGCTTGTCTTTAGATCATGTGTACCGTGAAGCAGAAACTTTCCCTACATACTGCTATGTGCTTGTAAAAAAAAATAAAAACCACAAACAAAAACCCCCAAACTCCAAAGCCAACTAAGAAGGGTAATCAGCTGTGACTTAAAGTCCCAAGCCCTTGCAATAAGCCTATAGTAATCTTTAAAACAGATGTTCCTGTTGGATTCGCAATACTTGACTGTGATCTGGGACATGGGATATGTTAGTATTCAGAATATCTTATCATTTGTCATGATTTGGCAGGGAATAGAAAGCCAAGTGTGGGAAGCCAGATGCTTTTGGCAGTAACAGAAACCCTAAGTCATCAATATTTTTAAGAAATTTATTATTAAAGTTTTGCAACTCAGATTTTAGACATTTAGAAGTTCATTGGTTACTATCAACTTCAGGCACACAGGCTGCATCAAATCTAAACTCTGTAATGGTACATGATGTTCTGAAGTACTGAAAGAACCACATATATCCTCCTGACACACAGTCAAGCTGTTTGCTTAGAAAAATCTTCAGTTAACCCTGCATATTTCCATGAACACCTGTAATTCAACAAAGAAAAAAAAAAAATCCTCAAAGATGAAGATGTCCAATCAATCAAAAATGTCCACAGTGGGTTGTACTAAAGAAGGGTTCCTGGAAGCGGTTGGATGAGGCTCTGCTTCCAGCCTGTTTTAGTAGCTTTCCTGCTCAGTGGAGGTGTCCTCATCTTTGAAAACCTCCCATGAAAGCAGATCCACAACCTCACCATTGTAAAAAATCACTTCTACACTGTTTTGTCTGTGAGAAATTTTGTTTGTTGCTCTATTCCTTCCTCTAACCCCAGAATCTAATCTCAATAGTCGTTCAGGTCACTGAAGTACATTATGGGTTTTTCTGCTATACTGCTTGTTGCATGGACATGCAGAACTAATTGGTCCTCTTGTGGAATTATTGCCACTTCTTGTCAGTCTTAGTCATGCATAAGATTTGTATATTTTTATGCCCTGATGATTACTGTGGTAAAGAGGTAAGTCCTCCTCCTAAATGTTGTCATTCAGGTTATACTCTGACTCTTCAGAGAAACTAGTTAACCTGAGCAATCTGGCATGAAATTCCAGTTTGTTCTTTTCTAAAAAACCTTTCATCAGTGAATCACTGAAACAGCTGGTAGAGGGCAGTTTTCTCCTCATTTGTTTTACAACCTGATTTCTCCTTCACTGGCTGTGTGATGGAGAAAGATTTAAATAAAACAAGCATGACATTGACATTTAAATCACTCTGAAGAGATGGAAATTATGTATTGCATCTCAGAGATCTGTCATCACTTTTCTACAGAATTTAAAATAGGAGTTTTAATGATCCTTATTCCTTCATTTTCATTAACTTTTTTCTTAAACAAATTACATTTTTTTTGTCTGCTTGTTTTGTTGTTTAAAACCAAAAACATGTTGGTGTGGGAAAACAGTACTTTCTTCATTAAAGTGAATGTGATCATTGTGAGAAGGGATCATTTGGAGTTCATTACAGCCTGAAAGGGCAGATGTTGTGTTTCATTTTAGTATTTCAAAGCTGACAGGCAGATAATTCCATATGTATATTTTGGAGACTGACAGATTTGTTAGGCAGAAACTGAACAGTCAGGGATGGATTTTTGAGTGCTGCAGGTGGTTTATTTCTTACAGGAAATTATTAGAGAATTTAATCAGTTAAACCTTCCTCATGGTAAAATATGTGATGACCTACACAACCTCTATGGTATCATTTTAAACTAATAATCAGGCAATTATTTGCTTATATTACACATCTACATCATAAATCTTTATTGAAATGTCCAGTGGCACCTAATTTTAATAGTGTAATAATGCTAGATTGGAACAAAGATTTTTTGAAAATAGACATGACATCCACATTACTACAAAACAAATTTCTTCTGACTACTGTTATTGCAATGAATACAGAATGAATTTATGAAGATGAATGCTTAAAAGAATCATTCTTTCTAATACGCCCTGGCATTTATTATTCCAAATATCCATGATGTAGCAGTGAAAATCATGACTACCGAAAGTTCCAACATGGCTGAAGACTGAAGCCAGAAAACCAGATTAGCTATCAAACAGGCATTTTTATAGTATGATTGTTTAACCTTTGGAAGAATGATTATGGTGGATTCTTTTTTTTTTAACAAAAATGGCTGTGTGGGTGTCTGGCAGCCAAGGTTAACCCACCACAAGGAATTTTTTTCCTCCTAAAAATGTTTTCCAGTTCAAATAAGAATTATTGCAAAACTGACCTATATCTAATCTTATGTATACCTTGCCATATTAATGGACTTTTTTTTTATTTCAGCTTTTATGGATTGTTGATAAAAGCAGCACAATAGGACACTGGCAATTTTAGATTGTTCTCAAAGCTGAAGATAGTCCTCCACAGTATTACAAAACTACATTTACTCTTTTCTTCCTGGATAACTTAATCCCTAACATATTTTTTTAATAATATGTTAGTTTTTAAAGGGTAGAAAGAATACAGCATGGCTTCATCTACTCTGCCCAAGATGCATAGAAAAGTTTCAATAGACCTGACAAAATAGTTCCTGTATTTCTGAATTTTCAATGAGAATATTTCTAATTCTCAAAGAACATTTTTTCTCTCCTTCTTCAGTCTGTTAATCTTTTGAGAAAGTAAACATATATAAGATTCATAATAAATACTGCACTGATGGACTCAGTATTTTTTCAAAGCTCTGTGATTATCTTACAGACCTTTGGAAATGAAAGTTTGCCTTAGAAATATCAAGCTTATAATAAATCTGCCTTTTTCTATTTTTTTCTATTGGATTTTTGACTGGGTTCATTTAATCTTTCTCTCCTTTTTTCATCTTCATTGCTATATTCCTCCTTTTTTCCAAATGCAAGTGACTAAATGTATTGTTAGACTTAGACTAGGGGCTCACCCTCTTCCCTGCCACCCCATTTTCTCTCTTCATCTCAGACAGGTTAGAGGGCTGTCATCTTTTTTGTTCCTTTTCTTTTCAGGTCATTTGGCTTCAGGAATTCAGTGTCTGAGATTCAGATAAAACCCTAATGATTGAAGTTTGTGATGTTTTCCTTTTTTGCTGTGTTATAGCATTGTGTTGCAAAGAACAGTGGAAATAAGTTTCAGTGACAAATATAGGACATGCAATCAATTTGTGTAAAACAAGTAGATATTTTGGGGGAAAACATATGAGTAAATGTGGCTGAAATCTAGCCTCAAATTTGAGTACCACCTGCAAGCCTGAAATACAGCCTTCCTTCTCGCACAATTCTATTTCTGATTCTGCTTCATAAGTGTGCCAATGGATATGTAATCACAAAGCTTGACTCTTCTGAGTAAGAGGATTTATGTGTCTGAGGAATAGGAACTTACATATAGTATATAAACAGCCATTTGTCTATTAAGCCAAAAGAATTTTACAAAGTGCTAATCCCAAAGGTGTCTTTCATGCCTGCAAGCAACTGTTAGTGGCTTTTATTTGATGGTTCCAAGTGGAAGTCTATCCATCCAGTGCTCCTGTTTATTTCTTTGTCTTTAGGCAAGGACAAAAAAATTAATAAAAAAAAAGTTTGCGCTCCCATCCTTCCAAACTTTTTCCCAGGTTGTAATTGACGTACATTTAAACCACATATTTAAAACTTTTGTGTGGGTGTAAAAACTGTTTCTGTTGAACGTATTTTGCACATTAAATCCTGAGGTTATTCTGAACAGTAAAAATGTTCCTTCAATACAAGATTATAATAGTATAACAGTGATATATGTTAATTGGCAGTCTTTCTATCTCAGTCACCTTTCAGCATGTGGATTTGATGGTGGGGTTTTTTTTTTATAAGCTCAAACTGTGCATTGTTTATACTTACTAGGCTTTCACAGTTTTCTTTTAGTCCACTGACATTTGGAGTTTACTAATTAGGTAACATTTCTGAAGATGTAGCAGTACTTCCTCAGATACCTAAGCAAATTTAGACCTATATCACTGTGTGTTCCCATGTAAAATTTAAAATTTAGAAGGAGACAAACACTAAGTAATGCTTTTTGTTGCACAGCCCTCTATATAATTTCAGTTTATTTTTCATTGTGAAATGCCAATATGGCTTGTGAAACACAGCTTGAGCATTCAAGAGAAGTGTGACCATCTTTGTCTACTGTGCCAACAGTCTGTTGCATCTCACAGGAAATAACACCTGACTGGTGATATCTGTTACTATTTGAGGTTTAACACCCCATGTAAATTCCAGCTGTTGCGCATGTGATTGGTCTTCCGGGTAGCGAAATGAGTGCTTCCTGTGCCCGGCTAGGGCAACTGTGTGTCAACTTGGCAGCTAAATGACCAATCTGAATTATTCGGAGGGATATTCTCACTCCATGTGCATTAGAATCTCTTTCCTATGCACTCATAAAAGCAGAATAGTATGAATAGCTTATACGTCATGGTTTGTAGGTAGATCATATGCTGCTTATTGTGATTTCATTCTTCATGTTAAGAGTGGTTGTTTTTCTGCTTTTCATTTGATCATCCAGGCCAGTTTCTGGCTTTTTCTGCCTAGGTGCATAGTGTGTACAGTAAGACATAAGGAGGATGCTAATGAAAACACATTTCATTCTTTCCATTTTACATCAGGCTGAAGGAAAGATATCGTCTGGAAGGCAAAGAGTCATGGTATCATCAGCACTGCTGAGCCTTCCTGGGTGCCAGAGGCAGTCTGAGTGACTCATAGCTGAGACAGTAGGGCTTTTGAAAGCTGCCTCTGGGGCAGAGCCACATGGAGTCTCACAAACCCTGTGTTATGAAAAGCAATAATAAAGCTTCATGATGCCCGTGTCTGAAAACACCAAACTCTTAACGGGTTGCATTCTCATACTGACAAGAGAGCTAAAGAGCTAAATGGTACAAAAGTTCGAACTCACATCCTTAGATTTATTTTCTTCATGACTGAAATCGTAATAACAGATTGCAAATCTCTGATTTCATTCACAAATTTGGCTGTTTTAATGATTCCTTCTAGATCTCCCTGTTTTTATCACAGTTGCCTTCAGCAAAAGAACAACACCTGCCAACTTGAGTCTGAAAAAGTTACCCGTCCAATGCTAATCAGTAGCACTCTATTAATCACCATCTTGGTGACAAGCTTATGTGTGATGTGTATGTGTGGACTGGTAGCAGATGGGTACCTTGTATAGATATATATGTAGCACACAAGCCTGGGATTTAATTAATATCTATAAAATTTCTATTATGGTAAGGAGTGTCTTCAATACAGCTTGATATATTAGACACAAATGTCCTGAACAAAAAAAAAGGCTAAGAACAAAAAAAGCTCTATTCATCCTCATATTCTTTCAGTGTCAGGAGATTTTGTGTTTTATACAAACTCTTTTTTGTTTGAATTTGAAAGCCTTTTTGCAGAACTATTGTTAGTCTTCTAAATAGCTAATTCAAATTTTCATGTAATGTTTAGGCTTGTTTGTTTATTGAAATGTTTAATTCTGTATATTTGGCAAAATCTTAGGGATAGGCAATACCTTTTCCTTGTCCTCCTCCACTATATTCACTTGAGTAATGCAAAAAACAAATGTGAAAATTTAGAAGCCTGACTGCCACAGGTTTAGTTTTCCTGAATGACCCAATAAGTCCTTAGGTCCTGCCGTTCTGTTTCTCTTTACTCTGCCTTTCCTTTCTTGCTCACCGATAGATCTTTTGGGTTTATCTCTTCTCTAATACAGTCATTTTTTATTTCTCTTGCTAGCATTCTTTCTTGAAATTAAACTCTTACTCATTTTGTAGATGGGAAAATAACAGAAAGAACATTCCATGAACAGAGGACTGGGCTCAACAGCTGCTGTAATTGAGTGCAGAACTCCAGCCTAGTACATCACCACCAGGACAAACAAATTGCCTTTATCTGGAAAACAAAAGATGAGAATTCCAAATCTGTAATAGCTCAATGCAGTATTCTGTTGTATGCCAGCATGAAGAGAAAGGTCATCATTGTTCATGGAAGCTTCTCCATGACAGGATTGTGTTTTTCTGATGGTCTTGAATATTGTTTTAATTCTCAACTTATGATTCAGTTTACTTCAGTTTCTTCAGTTTCTTTCAATTCCTGTATTTAACTTGTGATATATTTCTCTTTTTTTGTAAATGAAACACCATTGTTCTCCTTCTGATGTAGCTGAGGAAACCAATGAGGCAGATTCAGCTCTGCGGGTGAGGGATTTCCAAGATATTTTGAAAAGGACAGTCTAGATTTTGCTCGTCATAGCATTGAAGTCTTGAAAACTCGAAATGCGACGGATGAGTAATTCTGACGGTCTTTGCTTCTTAGATGTACTTGGTGTAAGCCTAATCTATCACTGTCCCAGTATAGCCAAACAAAAGCATATGTATTTTTTTTCCCTTACTCATATTATTCATTATTTTTTTCCATTTTATCATGTTGAGTGTCAAAAATACAACCAGAAAATCCACTTGGTTTTAAGATATTGGTTTTTTGTGCAATTTTGGACTACAAAACTACACAATAGAACCATTCTTATACCTGTATCCAAGCATCTAGAGTTGCTGATAAGCACCTTAGAATAATAAGAGGAAAATATTAATAGTATTTTCCTTCAGTTATTAAATATTACTGTAAATATATTCTGATTTAAAGGAAGACGTGTAGGAGAAAATAGTGTGATATTCAAACAGATATGGAAGTGTTTTTAGGAACAATAAAAACCTTAAATTATTAAAGGATTGTACAGTTTTGCTTTGATTTTGCTTCTCTCTCATGAGATAAGAAATTGGAAAAATACTTCCTTAGTATTATTATAGTGGTGCCACAGTCAAGTGTAACATCTTTGTGCTAGTCTCTATGCATATAAAGAGAGAAAAAAAAATCCTATTTCTGTGTATGTGCAACTACGCTAAGAGAAATTATCTGCAGGGAAATAAATTCTATTTCAGGTTCATAGAGGGGGAAAAAATGTATGCGGAGGGCTACATGAAGAGAATGGGAATGTACAGTAGTCTCCTGATGTAGGGATCTGCTCTCTGAAGTCAGCCAAGCCTATACAGAACAACTAATGATTTGACTTGTGATACAAGAATCAGACCTATAAGGGTCCATCTCTGCTGTTGGTATTTCACCAAAGTGATTTATGTTCAGGCGGTTATAGACTCAGATACACTGACAAAAGAATATCTAATATAAACTATATTCTTGGGAGAATGCCTGTCAAACACTAAATATCTCTTACACTCTGATGATTCATACCCTTCTTTACTGTTTTGCACCACGTTAGGTGATATGTCTGACATCACAGTTTATTCATTAATAATGTTAGGAAGAAATAAATGAACTAAGAGCATGTTTAGAATGAAATCTCTATTCTTCCAAGTTATTTATGTATAATTTTAAGTTTTGTTTCCCGTTTAACTTGTCTGCTGTAACCAGCCAGTGAAACACCCAAAGAAAATATATGTCTCTTCGGTGAAGAATAAATTGCTGCTTATTGAAGAATAAGTTGCTGCTTGTTATTTTGCTGCTATGCATTTTGCTTGGTGCCAGCTCACCAGAAGCCTTCCCAGAAATGTTAGCGATGGTGATCCATGGCAATCTGCTGCAATGACAGCAGTACTTCAGGAACATGTTGAGTGAGATGACTGTGGAAGTGTTTTTAGCCGGAGGAGGCCACAATTTGTTGGCCTTAGCGTGAACAACCCAGGCGATGAGATGGAGAGTGTACGTGACTAGACCGGACGTGACTAGCAGATGTAGAGAGTACGTGACTAGTTGTGACTAGGCTGATGCCAGATGTCTTGAACTGTCCTTGAAGGACTAAAAGTAGAATAGTGTTGCAAGCAGTTTTTCAGGATGTCGAACAGGGTATGCAGACCATATATAGTGATGTTGAACAGGGTATGTGGACGGTGAGTAAGGTGGAGAATTGGCAGCAGCTTGCCATATGATAACCAATCAGTATTAGCTTAAGGCGCTTGAAGCAGCATTGTATCCAATAGTAGAAAGACGTGTACACAGCACCGAACAGTATAAACATAATGCTTCACATCAATAAAGCGGGAACGATTTCTAACCGTATCGGTATCCTGTCGTTACTCCGGGGCTGTTCCCCGTTAGGGGACCCTGCAACAGATGACTGTGTAGAAGATGCTTCATAACAACTTTGTTACTCATGATAAAAATGTATTTTATTCCAAATACCTTAGGGTAATAAAATTATCCACTTGAATATTTCTGGAACTCAGATCACCTTTCAGATCTTTACTAACACCAGATTTTTTACGCATGTTGGTCATTCCAATTAGTGCTTGAGGTGATGAGCAGAAACTTAGAACTTCGGTGCTCTCATGTCAAACTCATCCCATAATATGTTCTTCCATAGTTTGTTAAAGGAAAAACAAAAGAAAAAATGGGTTATTGGAATTTGGAAAGATTTCTTTCACTGTAACAATAAAATAAAATAATTTTAAAAAGGGAATATGATGCATATTCCCTCACTTGTCCGTACCTCTTCCATTTCCATCTTATGCAGCACAGACACATATTCTTTCTGAATCTATTTTCTTTCTGAATACCATACTATCATTATTTTTTTTATGTGTTGTTATTCCATTTTGTGACTAAATCTACTATTTCTTCAATATCATTTCTTTAATATGGTAACATCGTCTGTCAAATTATCAATTTAATGTGAAGAATTCCTTCTTTATAGAAATTCTGATTACTCGTTGGCCTATATTTTGAATGCATTAAATGTCCAGTGTCCAATACAAAAATTACTACTGAATTTTATAACTACTTCAAAAAGAATTAGGTTAACTTAAAGTGATTGGCTTTTAATTTTACCCAGCAAAGGTTAGGAGGTTTTGTGTAAAAGTGATAAAATTTCTTAACTATTAATTTGTAATTTATTTATAAATCCCTCTTAAGATAAGCTCCAAAGTAATGGAAAAAACCAGAAACATATGTAATACATAACTAAAGGCATTGTATTATGAAGAATGAATCAATACTAGATTTGATAATTGTATACAGGGAATGAGTAGATATCTATTTTACTGTATATGTATTATACTGTATATGTGTTATACTGTATATGACTTTGGATTACCAAATTTGTTTTAATGAAAGAGTTCAAATTCCCATTCAACATTACTGAAAAAGAAATAACTACTTCAAATACATACTTATCCAAACTTTAACCAAGTTTAACAATTAGAAGGCCCCTGTTGTTTAGACTTTACACCAAAGTGATGAAAACTGAGCCTTTAAGAAAAGACTCAAGGACAAAGGCCCAAAAATGACATTTCAGTGAATTGCTTCTCGTGGTAACAGTGGAAATAGGTCTTTCATGCAACTAATATTTAACATTAATGAAATAGCTTCTTTCTTCAAAAGGACTTTTCACATGACAAAGGAAAACAGACATTATTAAATTATCTTTTTTTTCTGTAGAATGACTTTATGTAGAGATTATTCAATGACACTTTACTCTCAAAGGCATCTTTTGTATACATTACTGTATACATAATTTGTTTCTTTCTAGTACAAAATTCTAATAGCTTGTCATTACACTGTAAAAATGAGAGTATCAGCAACAGAATTAACTTGAAAAAGACTGGATACAATTTGTGTAAAAATTGTGTTCTGGAATTTTTCATGTCAAACAGAAGTGTTTGGATTAAATTAAATTACATGAGCACCTCTTTCCTAATGTGAATTTTTAAAATATCAATAAATGAGTAAAATAGTATCTTTGTGCAACCTGCTATATACTAATGAATTACTACCAATATTTTATGTTGTATATCACAGAATTTTAAAATTCTCTTTCTTTATTGTCACTTTAAAAATGTTTTTAACGGTACTGAGAGCTTATTCTAAAGTGGAAATTCAGTTTCCATTTTTGCTACGACTTTTTTCTTTAGATATTGCGTGGCTTTCTTCTCCATATCATGAAGAATTTCTGTTGGAAAAACAGAAAATAGCTTCTGATATAGATCAGTGTACTAATTTAATATCTTGCAATGTTTATTATCCAATCTTCTAACTTTGGCAAGCATGATAGGGCTAGTAGGGTTCTACTTCTGTCTAAGCTGGTCTGTTACAATGAAAAGAAAACCAGTATTTTTTAACTTAGGCTTTTAATATGTTAACAGTAATAGTAGGTGGTAGTTACTCAGTAGTTGTGGTGATTAGTCTTGTGTTTTTGAGAGAACACAATCCCCTACTGGTTCTGAAACCAAAATGGGATCTCACTTTCTCCCTGCCTTTGTCTGTTTTCTGCCTCTTCTCCTTCCATTACTGTCATTCCAAGGAAAAGAGCAGCAGTGGTCAGACACTTGAGTCATTGCATTCTGAAAGACACATTGACTATTTAAGATACAATATTTTAATATTAAAGCTTCATTTATTAATCTAGTATTTATTGTTTATATTAACATAGTGACTAGTAAAGAGCATAGAAAATCTATTTGAGGCACATGATATTCATTGTTTATATATATATAGTATGGTAAGATCAAGAGTTTTTTCCCTCCATCTTTTACCACAGAATACAGAATCCCCTTTTAAAGGGCTGTGATAATCTCTACATATTGTATAAAAGGACACGGGCATGGTGGTTTCCTCTGGCTTTGGAAGATACCCAGACAACTTTAAAAACTAAATGATGTTTTATGGAGTACTGCAACTCTACCTGATTGCTCTTATTTTGTTTTCTTAACTGATGTTAAATGTATTTACTGACCAACTTCTGTAGGCAAGTTCTGCTTTTCCTGAGACTTCACATTGAACGAATATTGGCAATGGTGGAAGCTGAGGACTAGAGAAAGAAAAGCATGACATAAAGGAAGAAAAGAAAAAGACAGTTGATTTAAAAAGATATCTGATTAGAAGATTCATCTGTGATGACAAGGTTTCAGATGTAAATCCACTTTTGCCTGGCTTTACACACACCTGAAACCCGGACTCTGACATTCTGCTCTAGGTTTTTCTTTCCCCCACAGCCTGGTGGGTTTTGCTGACCTGAGCGTTTAATTACTATGTACTAGGTTACACACATATTGACATAGGAAGGACTTGTAACTTAAGTCCAGTGTTATGCCAATGGCAGTTTACCCCTGGAGGCTGGTCTGAGTCCAGGCAACCTTGGAGCACACACCAGGTACATCCAGTCATCTTAAGGGAACTTATATAAAATGGCTTCCAAAGGAAGCAAAAAAGGGCTGTAGACTGATGATCCTGAAAGAAAGAGATTTCCTTGCTCACATGTGGACACTGTAAGTGATATCCATTCCTCATTGTCAGCTGTGATCTGATTGACTTATAGAGAAATAAAATGGGATTGTGCTGAGCAGTATCTAACCAGGCTGCTTTAAATCCAGCTGCTGGGAAAATACGCTTATATATATGATTTTCCTATATGTTATTTCAGTTAATCTCATCATAATTCTGTGTCATTTCATGTAATAATGTTAGCAGATCTTGACTCTGTAGACAGTTTTGATTGATTGGTTGTTTCAAGATGCAAAGTTGTGCTTGCATGCATTCATACGTCTATCCTTCATTTCTTGTTTTTTAGATATTTTACTGACTTGGATGCTCTTCATTGTTACAAAGTGCCATGCTACCAGTCTTTCACTTTGTGTTCACAACACTTATTGTCATCAAATTTTCAAATGTGCAAGATTCCAATTTCCTTTTTTTTTCATATATCTTGAAAAGAATAATGAAGTAATTAAGAGAACATATGGGGAGAGATGATTTTTCTATACTGTAATATATTCTATGCTGTAATTCTGACACATTTTCTTCAGTTTGAATCATTTGATAGTATAAAAGAAATCTCAATAATGTTTCACATCAAATGGAGAATAATGTGTCTACAGGTCTGCATTTCTATAATGCCAACCTCACTGAAATATCACAGTTCTTCAAAAAGTTATTTTCTTTCTAGTTGTGGAAGAGGTATGAACTTAATTTTAAAGGATTGAGTCATTACCGGTGCTAGAGTCATGTCCTGGCACAGGGTAAATTCATAAAAAGTATTTAGGTATCTTTTAGAGGATAGCTGTGACGGAATTAAATAATATGACTCCTCTTTTGCTATATCAGCACAGAAAGGCATAAAAAAACAACAAAGTGCAATTCAGACTCAGGTTACTGCTAGTGGACTTGCAGAGATTTAGGTGTTGCTATGAGAGTATGAAAAATGTTGGTGACTAAGACGCTAATGTGGACTGAAATAATGCCATGAATTAAATTGAAGTGCTGAAAGTTATATGTATTTAAAAAAAAAAAAAAAAAAAAAAGCTATCTGCCTGTCTTTATGTTAATCTAATAGATGAGTCAGTGTGTGTGTGTGGTAAACATTTATATTGCATCTTCATATATATTGTTAAGATTGCTTAAGATACTTGAAGCAATCTTGTTCTGGTGGAATGGCCTTTGGAACTGAATTACAGATAAGTGTTCATGATACAATGTGTGTTTTGAAAATGTCTTATTTTTGCTAAAGAGCTGTGACATCATGATTTATCAATACATGAAACAGATGGGACTCAGCTTCTCTTAAACTACAAACTCTGTTCTATTTTAAACATGAAGGTGTATTGGAACATAGTTTTATTGTTTCTCTTGAGAATTTTTGAGTTGGACAGGAAGTGCCATAAACCATTTCTGTCATTAAACAATTTAAAACTTTAGATAACTTGGGAATTTTTCTTTTATAAGTCTATGAGTGGCTATTTAGCTTCCTAACTGGAAAACATGAGAACATGAGAAACACTGCAAATTTATTTCCATTACAAATTGACATGAAATAGAAACTACTGTAAATTTATAGAAGTTATGTAATAAATTGTACTTCATAACTCTGAATGACTGAAAGGCTAATTTTAGCTCTGAAGGGTTTTTACATCTAAATTGATCAATAAATTGGATGGATTAGTTACGTTCTGCTGTAAGGGCTGGGGACTGTCAGTGTATGTGGCCTTACTGATGTATCATTTATTAGTATCTCAAAGAAAAATAATTTTTTAAAAGTCTCTGCATATCCTTTCCATTTCTAAGGCCTTGAAAAGGTCTGCCTATTTCAAAGAATAAAGTTTCATCCTATTAGAGAAATGCCAAGGTCCCATCAGTAATACAGACCAGCACTTGCCTGAAAAAGATGGATAAATTCAGGAAGAATGTAATTTATTTTTGACAGCTGCATAAATTAGAAGTTTCCTGACAGATGAACATGATTACATTTTGTCCATATAGCCAAAGTTTTACATGATTGGAATGAAATAATGTAGGTGAAAACAGTAGATTATTGACGCATGAACAAATACACATGAATTCCCATTCTTCTGTTCAGAATTTCCATATGGGACAATTAATTCTGATCTAAAAAATGCCAGTGCCTAAGGGAAGACCTGGGCTCTTTCCATGCAGAACTAATCCTGGAATATGCTAAACCACCAGAACCTGTATGAACCATGTCCAGAATTGTGCTACAGGTTCTAGCAATGTATGATACAATACATTTTGTCTCTCAGTAGTAATTGTCATCCAGATGATAAATCCATATGGGAAATGGATGAGGAATAAAAACCTTTTTCATTATGACTGACCGCAAAAGATGGTGTCCACGTTGCAGTGATATACAGGTTGATAAGTTTAAGGAAGCTATAAAATGCATAATACATATATTTTCAAGAAAATAAATTTATTTTCTTTAATGTTTTTCATAGCACAGCGTAGGCTGAATCTTACTGTAGAAACAGTATTGTAATTTACAGCAGTTAGAACAGCAGTTAGATTGGTATAGTAACAACATTTTCTTATGTATTCATGCAACTAATGTGGAGCTGACATATTCTCTTACTGGGCTTTTAGCAATAATTATATTAAAATAATACCAAGAAAAGAAAAAGAAGAAGAGGAAGAAGAGGCAATAGATTCATTGAAGACAGGTAAAACAACACAGACTTTTTTTAATTATCAAGAGACTTGATAACATTAATTCCTGTATACTATATATACGTCTTCTAAAAAGTCATTATTTATTGACAAGTACATACAGGAAGATTAAACTATAGACAACTTGAGGGGAAAAAAAAACCCAAACCAAATCAAACTGAAATGCTCCAGACACCAAGTATAGTTCCTCCAATTTAATCTCTGGAATTCATTGTCTTCAGTTGTGTCCCTTTATTGTCAGTCTGCATTTGAAATATCACTGGTGCATGAATATAGATAGTTATAGAAATGTATCCATTCTTTTTTTCCCCATAAACCAGACTTCCTGGGTATAGTTACATTAAAATAAATAAATGAAAAAAATACATGACAAACCATATGAAAAATTACTTAACATGTATACATTCCAGACTATAGTTTAAGAAATAAAATGAACACTGAAGCAGAAAGCCAGCAGAACTGTAAAGGGTGATTAAAGTACTCCAGTCCCTCTGCTGACCACTGTTATTAGGACTTCCATGAAGTGTACCTTTTAGACAGAACATGTTTATACTGCAAATAATGCTCAATGACTCTTGGCCCATTACACACTCAGAGAATTCTAAACTATAATTTCATAATCTCACTGGCTGACTACTTTTTTAACTTCTAATTATTTTTAAGTTATTTAACTGTTATGAATTTAGTTGGCCATCCTAAAACAAATTGCATTATCCAGATTTTTTTTAGTATTAAAACAAAAACACACTCCTGTAAGTGTAATGCCCAAGGTATGTTTATATATAAAGTTCAATTTTAGAGTAGTCTTTTGTATCATCTTTTGTATCATTGTATTTGTTGCTTCTTTATTTTCCCCCTAATGGTTCTATCATTTAATCCAGAATCATTCTCCAAAATGGCTCTGATTTGTGCTTCTTACTGAAAACATCTCAACTCCTTCCTCTGCATCTTCAGTACTTCTTTCTGTCGATCAAACCTGTTTAAATAGGGTTAAGAAGCCTTTGTTCTACTGATCTGTAAATCCCTTCAAGTAAGTTGATTTATGATCAGTCCAGTAAAAGCTGTAATTCACATGTTTGCTTATCCATTTTTTCACAGCTGATAAGGGACATATAGCTTCAGCAGGACAGTTTGGTATAATAAAAAACATTCTATCAGTTTAAGGACAAAAACATTACGGCATGTAAACTAAAGTTTCCAAAGCCACTTTAACACTCAGGAGCTCCGCTTTCAGATGACCTTCAGTAGTATATTTCATGAGTACATAACTAACTTGAGAAAATATTACACTGTGAGAAGTCTAGTTTTCATATTTTGATAAATTAATGAGTTTCTCTTTTAACTTACTAGATTAACATGACTCTACACGAAAGATTACAATGGCATGGTAGAGACATTGTTTTAGTCTTATTTAAAATGTGTTTTGTAATCTTTTGACTGAAAAGTGAGAACAGCTGTAAAAGTAAATATCATTGTAAGATGAAGAAAGCATTTCAGAAGAATATTGTATATTCTTATATTTCTGGGCCTGAGTGTACTCTATAAATTGTGCCTCCAAGATTGTTATACAAAAATCTGTTACTGGCTTCTTTGTTCCTGCACAGAAAAAGGGAATGCAAACACAGATGTTTATTGATGCCATTATTTTTTTCCTTCCTTGTTGTCTGCTGGTAGTCACACAGTAGACTGAATTCAGTCCAGGAAAGACAGATGAAGTCCAAATTCCTTCTGTAGGTAACTTTGTTTTTCCAAGAAGTTATCTACAGATTTCTGCAGTGTTTAAAGTGCAAATCCTATAGGTCAGCCCTATCAACCTCCTTGAGTTATGAACCTTTCCTTTCCCATTATGTCCTTGCAGCGCTTACAGTTCATACCTTCCCAGTAGTGCACAGTAGCATCTCACCAGCTTCTGGATATAAATGCAAGGCAAGGTGCCATTTGTGTCTTTTTCTTTCATGGCTGTAGTAAGGAAAGGGGATCTTTCTGTAGCATAGCCGTGTTGAATTCAATAGATTTTATGCTCATTGGAAGTGTATGAGGATCTGGCCAGGCTATCTTTGATTGAAATTAGGGAAAGAAATAGGTAAAATTCAAGAAAATGAAAGCACCCTAAATTTCTTCTTCCTTTGCTTGCCATATTATTAATATGCTTTAATTCTTAATTTTTTATATTCTTCTAAGACGTAGCTGAAAAATGTTCCCATAAATCTGATTAATAAAATAGATTCATCAAAATACAACCCATGCTTTTGAAAGTAGTAGGAACAGCAATACTGCTTTACTGGTTACCCTAGGATTAATTTGTATTATACACTATAATCTGAAATGTTCTCACTTTATTTAATATTCTGAGCTAGAGCCTTCTTGTTCCTAAAGAAGCTTTGAAGTTGTTAGGTCATTAAGACCTGTTATATTCCCAACATACACATTTCTTCTTAAACAGTGCTTTTTGTGTTTGAAAATGTTTTTGCTTTCACAGTAGATAAGAGCTTTAGATAGAGTTGCAAAATTAACTCAAAATTAACAAAGCCACACATGCTTTGCCACATAAGTTTCAAGAATTTGAATTTGGTTCTACTTTATAAAACATTTCAACATAATACTGTTGCCACAATATAGTTTAGTGTCCAGCTTCAGCAGTCACAATGACCAAATTCTCTACATGAAGGACCTCTTCACGCTTGATTTATTGATAAGTTTGCAATACTGCTGTTTGCTGTCCTTTAGCTGACTTAAGTACACTTCCTGGTTTCAAGGTATTAGGTAGAAAATAGTTAGATGTTCAACTTACGTTATGAAAGAAAAGCAGCGGTCCACAGGCCCTAAACTCTGAAAATGCAGAAAGAACTCTCACTGATTCTGGAAGAAAAGTACCCTCTCTGCCAGCCCCCAACCTGACCATTTTGGTTTGGGATGAGAACTACACTATAGCAGGCCTACTTAGTCTTTGCTTTGAATTGTGTTATCTGAAAATGTTCAATGGTAATTCAAGAAGCACAAAAAAATAACTCTTATGAAATCAAATGTTTTATTTAGTATTAAGTGCTGAAATGTTTGTAACTGTTAAGCAGCTTGCAAAAAATTCTTTTCTGAAAAGGGAAACACTACATCATTTAAAAAATGCAAGCATAATTTTACAAAAGATTTCATTGTGAAACGTTGATGCTTAAAGTGTATTCTTCTGGCAATTAGTTTCCCCTTTATTGTTGAAAATTTAGGTAAGAATGTTTGAATTACAGTCTATATTCACTTTTTCATAGGGATCCCTTGTGCCTATTAACACTGGGGGGGAAAAAAAAAAGTGGGTTTGGGTTTTTTAAAAAAGTCCATTTGCTCTAGTTTATATCACAAATTTCTGCTCTTTGGCATCAGTAGCAGAACTGAAATCCTTAGCCAAAGTCTTGCATAAAACATTGCTGGATTAAAACATTGCTAATGAAATTACTCTTTTTGTACCGCAGATAGATTTTGATTAATGAGAAATTTTGAACTGCATCTGTCATATGTTTGACTTTTTTCTTTTTTCCATAAATGCTGTAAATTCTATTTTGTCCTACTATCATCTGAAAGACTGTAACAAAACTGAATCTTTGTAGATCAAGAGTGTTTCTGAAAGCACTAAAACTCTTTGGATGGGCAAATTGAAACTAAACAAGAAAAATGTGAGATGCACCCATGGCTGCTTGATTATGCATCATGGTAAAAAGAGTTTGTTAATGTGATTATTGAACATTCATCCATGATTACTAAACAATAATTAGTTATACTGTTGAGTCCTGTATTGTTTATATGCATAGTTTTATTAAGCATGCATATTTTACTGAATTTGTGGGACATAGTGAGATTTCGTTGTACATGTACCTCTTTCTCTTTCATTGTGAAACTCTTCATATTACAGAGGTCACCTTGACAGATCTCATTAATCATGTATATTTAAAAAAAACATGAAATGTTACTTTTTGTGTAGAAACTCTTTTTTTAATAGATTCTTCATGAGTGAATACCCAGTAATTAGATTTAATGGTTAATGTTACATATGAACATAGATATAATTAGCTAAAGTGAAGACATCTATTTCTTCTTCATTTGATCATCTGGGGTGATATTTCAATCTCCATTTTTGCAAAAAAGTGAATTAATAAATTGCAAATTGGAATTTTGAGAATTAGTGTTTGGATCAGGCATGCAGATTGACAGACTCATTGATTCCGTAAGATGTTGTTCAGACCTAAAGAGCTCTGCAGATTGGTAATGTCATGGCCTTATTAGTAGCAAAAAAAAAAAAAAAAAAGAATGTAAATACAGGAAAAGAGTTCATTTGGGTCATTTCATTTAGGTGAAGTTAATTTATACATTCAGGTTAAGAGAGAGTTTCAATTTAGATATTAAGAAGATAACTAGAGGAACAATGTGTTGCTCCTCAGAAGAGTACAGAATCAGATCCTAACCAAATAAATACAAATTTTTAAGGCACATCAACAAGTTGCCTGGAATAATCAATGACTATGACAGCATAGAATGTCTTAAGTGCTATCTACATTGCATTTTGTTTTCTGTATTTATTATGTATTTGTTCATCTCAGAGGCGGGGAGTTACTTGAAATACTCTTTTCCAAATAACAGATTATAGAATTGATGTATGTTCGGTAGGTTCAGTTGTGTTCAGTACTATATGAAAATGCTTAAAGCAATACATTATATCAGAATACTTTATCTATCTCCAGTGCTTTCAGTACTGCTTGCTTGTGATTTCCTGAACTATTCATTAATAATGAAGTACGATGCAAGTTACTGAATTTCAGACCAAACTAAATAAATGTGCCTTTAAAAGGGAAAAAGATGCTATTATTAGAACACTTCTGACTTCTTATTTTATTGTAATTATTTGCATGGCTGTAATTAAGCTATAGTGCACTTCATTCTTGCATTAAAATTAAATAGGATAAAATTATCACTTTTGATATAACATAAAATTAAATGTCATTAATGAGAATTTAATTACCATGTTCCATATTATATATAATTAGCTAATTATCTATAAATCTGTATGAGACACAACTTAACAATATAACACTTTACATAACAAAATATCTAACCTAACCCAAGAAGTAATGAAGAAGATGTCATATGTGCCGTATTTCATTGTCTGTGAGGGAAGATGATTAAGGCTCTGGTAAAATATACGAGACTAAATTTGAGCCAGCCTGCCCAAAGACCTCTCTACCATTATGTATGCTTTTACTTTTTAGATTCTGTTTAAATTATATAAATGGTCTTGTGTTTCTTTGCCTATGTGTTATTACAAACTAATTTTGATGGTTAACACCAAACAGGAAAACAGATTTGCATAGTTGCCCACAGGTAATGTGCTTGATGTGCAGTTCTGCTTTAGGTCAGTGTCCCCATGCCACAGGCCTTAGGAGAAGGCGTATGGTGGTCAAACTTTTCTAGAGCAGCAAATCACAATGAAACTAACAAATACTGGATTGTCTTAACTAACTATTGCTAATTCTAAATAGCGGCACAGTGAAAACTGATAAACTTTCTTATATTAACCCTTTCTCTGTTGTTATGCTCACCCTTCTTCTGATCTTCTGGGTCCCAAATTCAATGGCAACAGCCTTCTCTGAGGAGAATCAGAATTGCAAAATGACAGAGTTTCAGTCCTTCACCAGAAGAATGATGTGGCTGTGGGGCATTGCAGGTTTGCCTGGGGGTGTGTTTATACTTTTGATAACACAGCCCAGTTACTTGATCTTTCTTTAATGGTTATCCCTCAAACCATCTTTACCGAGTCTCTCAAGGACCTTTATTAAACAATAACTGACCATTTATGATTTGTGTTTATAGCCCTGGGGCCTCTGATATCATCTTGGTTTTGCAGGTTTTGCCTGTATCTTCTGCTTACACTTTTGGGGACTATGAAATCAGTGATCCATTAGAAGACACATAGAAACTTATAGGTACAGTAAGTTCAGCAAGGAGAGGTGTAAAGTCCTGACCTAGCCAGGAGCAACCCCAGTTGCCCCAGGGGCACACCCAGCTGGAAGGGATCTTGGCAGAAAAGGACCTGGTGAGCACCAGGTTGAACATGAGACAGCAATGTGCCCTTGAGGCAAAGAAGGCCAATGGTGTCCTGGGCTGCATTAGGCAAAGTAATTTCAGCAGGTTGAGGGAATTGACCCTTCCCCTCTGCTCAGAACTGGTGAGGCCTCACCTGGAGTTTTGTGTCCAGTTCTGGATTCCTGAGTACAAGAGAGAGACATGGACATACTGGGAAGAGTCCGACAAAGGGCGACTAAGATGGTTAAGTGCCTGCAGTACATCGTATATGAGGAAAGGCTGAGGGAGCTGGGCTGGTTCAGCCTGGAGAAGAGAAAGCTCAGGGGGGATCTTATCAATGTGTATGTAAATAGCTGAAGGGAGGGTGCAAAGATGACAGAGCCAGGCATTTTCCACTGGTACCCGGTGACAGGGCAAAAGGCAATAGGCACAAATTGAAATACTGTCTGAACATCAGGGTGATGAAGCCCTGGCACAGATTACCCAGGGAGGTTGTAGAGTCTCCCTCCTTAGAGGTATTTAAAAGCCATCTGGACATGGACCTGGAGAATCAGCTCTAGGAGGACCTACTTGAGCAGAGGGTTGGATCAGATGACCTCCAGAGGTCCCTCCCAACCTCAATCATTCAGTGATTCTGTGAATGCTTTAGTACCATGTTGTTATTACTATCTAGTAGTTACAGCACTGCCACTGATGCACTATCAGAATTACAACATGGGATAAGCATGTTCTGTCAGTTATCTCAGATTAGCTGCTGTGAAGTAACATGTTAAAACAGAGAATCTCATTTGCTTTTAATGAGGCACCTGTCCTTGAAGCAATCTCATAAAAATATAGAAGAGTCATTTAGTAAGCATGTTGAAATTCAGAGCAGAGTTTACACTGATATTTTATTTTTCTCCTCACCTCTACCTTCTTTTGTACATTGATTTATCTGTCTGGGGCAGAGATTGAAATTGAATCTTTCCTTTGCATCTTTCCTTTGCACATGCTCTTCTGTGTTTTAAAGTTATATGTGTCATTATACGCTTAATGAGGATTTAAAGAAGTAAAATTCATTCATCGATCCAGACGTGTTAGACAGTTTTTAAAATGTGTGTTGTTATATCACTCATGCCAGGCCTTGCTTAGGAAGTCTTAGTAATCAAAATCATCAAGTCAGTCTTAAACAAGGAATGCAAACGTTTGCTAATTGAATTAATTTGTTAATATAAATGTCAGTTAAAAATCACTGTCACGTTTTAAATAATTCAGAATTATTTTTCGATTAAAAATCCCTTAAGATTGCTTCTAAGTACTGGCTGGTACTGCATGAAGTTACATTTAGGCGGCGAAGAGTAATCAAATTACTTTTTTTTTTTTCTCTCAGAATAAATCATGGTGTTTCTTCATTGTTGCATTGAAAGTAAAGTATCTTTACATTCATACAACACCTTACCACAGCTTAAATATTTTCTATGTAACTCCCAAGTTCATAAAACTGAAATAGTACTACTAAAATTTCACCAATTCATAATAATTGAACTGGATGTCAAAGTCTTCTTTGGGTTTCCATTCATTTCATGCTGCTTTCCTACACTAACAGTTTAGGTTTTAATGCTTTTATAAAGTTTGTGCTTAGATCCTTGATCACAAAATACAATATTCTTTAATTTCTGCAAGACCTTCATTACCAACCTCAGAGATCTTTTATCACAGAGCAAAGGTACAGGAAGCAATTCATTACAGAGCATTGTTAAAGTTTGCCTGCATGCAAAAAGATGAGGACATGCAAGAGTAGTCCATTAAGGGATATTAAAACCGATTGATGTAACCACTGGCTTGGGAAGTCCTTGAGCCACCAATGGCTGAAAGCTGACAGGGTTAATTGGAGATGTGCTGGGATATGGCTGTTCTCATAGTGTTCGCTGGGGACAGGCCACTATCCAGCGATGGAGATGGGGTGCTCTGCCGGCTGAGTCCTTGCTGTCACAGTCCTACCCATGGGGAGAGAAGCCCAGCTCTCAGTCACGTATTGATACTGCTCTGGTTGTTGGAGTTCTGTTGATTTGTAACAGCTGAGAATCTTCATTCTATATTTCTCTATTAATTGTGAACTCAGGGTCAAAACATCTGTACTCAAAACGTGGGTGTACTCAGCAATCCCTCAGTATTTACTCTCGTCATGGATTTTTTCTGGATTTGCAATAAGCCAGACTTTTTTCCCCTCAAGGCATTTGAAAGGTGCAATTGTATGCATTGATTAGGGTCAGACAAGCTTATATACTGTGCAATATTTGAGAAAAAAAACTATGAAATGAAGCCATTCTCTCATCCTGAATATATTTTTCACCTTCTAAAAATGAAAAAGACACCATCATCTCTTATACGTTTAATTATAGTCAGATAAATATTTTTTATTAAACTAGGAACACTGATTTTATATAGCTCTTTATGAACATTTTCAGAAACTGAAATGAGAAATAACAGATTTCTTGCAAAGTTTAGCTGGAGAAAAAGGAAGACAGACTTTCTTAGTTATATGTATGTGGAGAACAGGGATAAGATGATGGATAGGTGCAAAACTTTTGTCGTTTCATTTCACAGTTTATTTGAGCGGATGTACCTTTTCACTTTCATATCCTTTTCTGGGACCTGAACTTCTAATTCATCATGGGAGAGGGAGGTTGGGACATGAGGCATGGGGCTGGATTTTTCCAAACCAGAAGAGGGCTGGGAGGTTTTGTTGAGAGATCTTGCATTTCCAGCAGGAAAAAGCAGATGAGGTGAAAGGTATGAGAAAACACTTTGTTATGTGTGGTAAGGCATTAGGCACTTCTGAGAAGTGAGAGAGTACAGGAATATTTGGAAATATCATGTTACTGTTGAAGTTTCCTGGATAGCAATGTGTGTATGTTTGTTGGGCATTCGATGAAAGTTAAGCTAAAAGTTTCCAGGACATCCAGACGTATCACCCATATTCTTTGCAGTTCAATTTTCCACATACTTCAGACATGTCTGTGATTTGTTGATTTTTAGGTGCCCAATTAAAGCTACCAAGAGAGTGCTCCAAACCAGCTACGAGGCTGGGCATGGGATTTCACTTCTTTACCAAGTAACTTTGAACAAATCCTACAAGTTAAATAATGGCCAAATGTTTTAAAAAAACCACTTCAGACTAACTGCAACAGGTATATTGGTTGCAGATATTATAAAGTCCCAGCTGCTTATCAGATAAGGCATATTTCTTGACATGGTGGTAAGGAAGATATCTTTTCCATTTCTAGATGCTGGTAGCTGCTTGGCAAACACCCTTCCTTTGAAATTGGAGTGATTCAAGTTATACTAGCTTGATTCTTGTCATTTCAGCAGAATCTTCAATTGTGCCTCAGCTAAGAATGTCTGAACAAAATACATCTTTTCCTTCTGCTCATTTCCTTGTTCTGGAAGTTTCAACAGAGATTAGTCAGAACTATAAATCACAGGCAGACAGTCATAAGAAAATAATTGTACTGTCTAGCCAAAACAGACTCTCAAAGAGGCAGTGTACCGGCGTTGGGTGGAGAAGGAGATTTGTCTTTTTAGTGTTCAGAGTATGTGAATATTTAGTCTGGGTTTTCTTCATCAGGGTTTTGAGAGTCAGAACCTCAAACATGGTTAAAAAAATCTCACTGTTTTTGGAGAAGACCATACAGTTTAGGTATTTTGCTGTCAATTTGATTACGTTCTGCAATGCATTTGTTTTCCATAACATTTTTCTGGCAGGTTGTAAATCGTTACATACTTCAAACTCTAATCTTGGACCTCTTCTACCTTTTTCCTTTGCCGTACCAGTTCTTAACCATATTTATTTATTGCAAATTATCAATTTTGAGTCCTGCAGTTTTCATTAGTAGATTAGAATCTGTTTGGGATAAAGATTGTCATTTTAGCGTTTTTATACTAGTTACTTTATGGGAAGCAGTTTCTGATGTGGGAAGTTAAGTACTGCTATAGCACACATTTTAAGTAATCAGACCCATTCAAAACTGGATCTGGGGGATGCTTCTGCATCATAAAACACCGATGTCTGAATTTCATTGAAGGTTTCAGCTTAACTACTGTTCATCTTTTTCAAAGCCTCACCTTATATTTAACAGTATTTAAAAAACAGGAAACTTAAATAATTTGCAGACTCTAAAAACTCTACTAATCCTTGAGAACTATATGTCCAATATATTCTTCAGATTGTCTATTAACATGGGAGACACCTTATTAACTGGGAGACAAAGATTAAGGCTAGAAGAAAGAAACTCCTTCCCTATGTCATTTAGGAGAGCTTGCTCCAAAGGAACAGTGTTCTAAAACCTCAACTGCTGTGTGCCAGGAGCATGGATTACTTTGCTTAACATGCTCTGAATTCTGCTTACACAAAGCAATCATCAGTGTTTTTCTTAAAAAGCAATACCTTTTATGAGGCCAGTATGAAATGTTATCTCCCGTATTTCTCAGTATTCAAGTGAATTTCCATGAATTTTTAACTTTTTTTTCTGTATCACTGTAAGAATGATTAACATGGCGCCTTTAAGTAAAATTCTGTTTTGCTCTCTCTCTGTTAATTTCATAAAAGAATTGAGAATGCAGTGTCCCAGGCATTCTTTAAGCTATCCCTAATTATTTTCTTCAGAGTTCCTTCCTAACTGATATTACAGGCAAAACAGTCAAATCAAAGAGATTTTGTTTTTCCCTTTGTGTTGAAAGTGTCCAAAGCCTAGCTCTGAAATTTGCCCTTCTGCTCTTCTGTCAAACACTCTTTTGTGAGACTCCTTATTCCTGCCACATGTCCCCAGAATTCAACTGTGCATCTCTAGTTCTAAATAAATACTTGTCTCTAGCCTTAAAGGAGGCTTGCTCATCTCCTATTCTGTATGCACAATGCTAAGTGGTTCATAGCCATAAAACATAACAATTAGCGTAACAGAAACAGACACTGTTAATGTTGTTTGACTGAAAAAGTTTAACTTCAGGTAGGTGGACCTTTCTAGTTCTGCATGATACTGTGCTCAATTTCCTGATTTAGCAAGTGATGGCTAGAAATTCCACCTCCTATCTCATGCATTTTAGTAAAGAAGTTTCAAAGATAAACTATCCTTTTAGTGAAACAAAGGTTAGACATAATTTTCTCTCAGTAATATCTTCTCATGTATGTTTGCAATTTGCAAATTCCCTAATTGACACATCTGTACGCGTTTAACCCAGTTACCTTTCATGATGGCTGTATTTCTTGGTGTTAATGCCACTAAACACTAACCATACATACACTTACACTATACGGCACCTGTAGCCTATTCCGTAATGGAATGTGTGGCTAGTTTGCCACATCCTCACCTTTGCTGAAGCGCTGTCCATTCTTTCTGTGGAGAGGTTTTTAACCCAGGGACATTGTCATCATACTCTTTACCAGTGATGCATAGAATTTGCTGAAGCTGACAAACCCTTGCAAAGCAGTCTAATCCCATGCAGCTCTAGCATGTTTTTCCCAATGCAAGAATATTGTTCATGTTGCTTGGCACATTACAGGCATCTCCTTGAGCTATGCTTTTGTGGAATCCAACTGCAAACTTTACGTATTTTAATTACAAAGTACTCTTGCTGAGTTTTGAATCCTAACAAATTTACAAAGATGTCAGAGCACAGAATGCCCTACATGAACTTTGTTCTGGAAGTGTTGACTCATTTTTCTCACAAAATTCAAATATCAACATTTATATGATTATTTATAGTTCATCCAATATTTTTTCTGTGATTTTTTTCAGTCTCAGCTGTGGTGCTGACTCTTCTTCAAAAAGAGTTGAAAACTGAAAAAATGTCTTAACTTGTGTCTGTTGCAGATTATTCCATGTGCTACTTTTTTTTGTAGTTTTTCTCTTTCAGAATCTGTTGTTTAATTTTTATGTGCAGTGAAGTTCATTTTTGCAGTATAATTTTAGTATCAAGTTACTCAGATAGTTATTGGCAGATACACATACATTTCATGAATATCTTTCTTCATCTGCCTTTTCTGGATTGGTCTTTCTAGGACCTCTTTAAAGAGAACTTTTTTTACAGGAGTGGGCAAATGGGAAAAATACTTGTTTCCATAAATTGTGGTGCTCGGTGTGCACAGATTATCCATGGTACATGAATGTATTATTATTTTTAAGGCAGATTTTTTGTTTCCCAGACTTCATATCCTTAATGTAATTTACATTTCAATTAGTTTAGGATAAACTAAAAATAAAAGCAGAAGAAAGCCCCTGAAGGAAAGCAAATTAACAAGTTGGGCATGAGGTCAAACGGAAAGTAAATGTACAGCCCATAGGCACTTCAGAACCATCCTAGAGAAACAAATACAAGCATGCATGGATACTCACATATACTACATAGTGACAAAAATAATAAAAAGAAATCAACCTTGAGCCAGCAAGGTTAAAATTAAATGAAACAGAGGGAACTAAGGAGGAAAACATATTACAACATGTTGTGCTTTTCTTAAGTTAGTATATTTGTTCATCACTAGGCAAAAAGAAGCATAAAAAACTCCCAAACAAAACTTTTGGTAAACAAATGTACCTTTCAAGCTTTTGTTTCAGTTTCAAAGCCCCTAAGAAAACCTCAATTTTTCTCTTCCTTTATAAGTGTGTTCAGTGCCCATAATATATGCAGTAGATGTTATAATGACATTAAAAAGCACTCAATTTTCTTACCTCTAGCCAGTTCATAATGGGTTTAAATAACAAATGATGTTTAATCTGTATAAGTGAGATTTTTTTTCAATGTTGTAAAGTTTGTCACGAAGTATGAACCTGCAGAAACTTAAAGAAAGAAGCCTGAGCATGGCTCACTAAAAAAGCTACAAAAACCCCACCCAAACCCAACCAATCAACCAACCAAAACAAAACAAAAATCCCACCCAAACAACAACAACAAAAGCTTTAAATAAGAAATTAAGGAGTAGAGTTAGGTATAAGAGCACTTTGGTATTTCATACACATTAAGAAACTGATAGCAGCTGAATTACTTTATAAGCTGTAATTCAGTTTATATCCCCAATACTTGAACCATTGTACATTTTAAAACAAAATACACACTGGAAAATATTTTTATTTAAGGATGCTAATTCCCTATGGAAATGTGAATGCGTATTCTTCTTTTCTCTAGGGATTTACCAGTACTTCATTTGCTAGTTTTGTATAGATCTCTGTTGCCCTGGTGAAACAAAGGAAAAATAGCAAAGTTTAAGACTACTTGTCAAGTACACTGGTAGAATTTGGGTTTGGTTCATACACTCCTGAGCCATATTTTGTGAGTGATTTTTTGATAGCTTGCAGATGTCTTGACATTATTTAGTAATAAACAAACCCATAAATATAATAAAAACCTCCCTATGAACATCAGTAGTAGAACATACAGTACTGCAGCTCTTTGTAATTCAAGGCTGAGAACACAATATGAACTTAAAATCATATGAAAACAGAACATGAATTTAAAATCACTTTGGTGTTTTTTCATTTTTCAAAATCACATTTTTTTTTCCATAGATACGATTTATAAAGCAAAACCAAATTCAGAAAGGCTAGCGGTGGAATCTCCCACTTCCACCAGTTCTGCCCTTTTTCTGTTGTTTTCTATTGATTTTTTGACTGTGATTGAAGTGTAGCTGGCTGCAGGTACTTTCTTTCTGTGTCAATGACATGTTCCTGGAACACTTATGAATGACAGTGACTCATTTGCTTTCACATTGATCTAGCTTGAAAAATTAAAGTACAAGGAAATATAACATTATAGTGAATCTTCTTTTGTTGCTGAAATCATATATCGTTGTGTTTAAGTTTGTATCATCTCTGGCTTAGTTAAAAAGAGGAAGGAAAAAAAACCCAATGTATTTTTCAATGACATTACTAAAATTGAAATTAAAGCTGCTTTGTATTAGAGCAACAAGTATACTGTAAAATAGGAGAGCCATAGAAATCAGTTACAGAAATTGACCTCTCATGATTAAAGTAGCAGAAAATTCTTATGAAAAATTGGCACTATATTCCCGCGGTTGCTTGTAATCCAGTTTACGAATGGGGAATTCCAAGGCAGACAGGTTTTACTTCCCCAAGGCCAAAGAGTATATCAGTAGCAAAACTGAGAATAGCTATTAAAAGTTCTCCAAAAACTTATTCTTTTAGACTGTCCCCTCTGGGACATAGAGTAATGTATTTTTATAACAATGTATGGCTTAAAAAAACTTTTAACATATGTCTGGAAATTGAACGGAATAAGCCAAAGCCTGGTTTTAAAAAAATTTAAAAATAAAAATCATCATGGAAATAGAAAATGATATATCTTTACTTCCCAGAAAGTGAGTTTCCATAATGAGATTATGATCAAATGTCCACTTTTAATGTACACTTCAATAACCTTTCCTTAGCTACACATCATTTTGGGTAAAGACACTGCTCGGTTTAATAAAAGTATTCAAATACTATGGCATTTTAGAAGATACTGCATAGAAAATAATTTCACAGTAGGAAATAAATTCAGAAAGCTCGAATAGTTGAAATAATGAAATTATGGCTCATAGAGTAGACAAGTTCCTGTAATTATGGAATTATTCTTAAGAGTAAGTTCAAGGACAAGGTTTACAAGGGATACAAACCTTAGAGGAAATCCCTAGCAATGTTTTGTTACCTAGTGCTTAATTGTGACATGAGTTCCTCTTTCTTCCTGCTGCTGATGTCTTGCTACTGGGCAAATTACAAAGAAGGAGCAATACATGAAAGTGTTTTACACAGCTAAATGAGCTGCAGTTTAAGTGTTCCAAAATTAATATATCTGTACTTGATGCAATATGTGCATCCTGCTGTATAAAAAACCCTCACAGATTAAAATATTGCTATTTAATAAGTGCATCAAAATGTCAGAAAGAGTATACTAAAACATATTTTATGGTAAAATTTATGTTAAACAAAAGGTCAGTTGGCATACTTTTTATGCCATATTTATTGCTAACATGCTGTGCTTCTTACAAAATAAATAGAATCTTCCTATCTTGGAGTCCAATCTTACTTGCAAAATGCTTTAAAAAGATTTCATTCCAGTGGACCACGCAGCTCTCGATATACAAATTTTAGACATTCTGGCTACTCACATTGGAGACAGCATTAGAGTTTGAATCACGGACAGTTATGATCTAACCATGGGCTTGTCTTTAAGTTGGTGTGCATTTTCCTCTATAAAATAAAGGGGTAGAATCACTGAAAAGCTGTTCCTTTATTTTAATTTTTTTCCACAGTTCCTAATCTTCACTTCTTACATGCTATTCTTTTCTGCAGAGTTGGAGAAAACCCGCATAACCCTCTGTAGTTGATAGAACAAAACACATACAAATTATAAATTATGTATCAATAATTAAACTGTGAACTATTTGAGAGAGGAACTATCCATTTATTTTGCATTTCTTTAAACCTTACTACATGGTTATGATATGTTATTTGAGGTTGGAAGCAGGATTGTGAAGCTAAGAATTAAGCGAGGAATTCCAAACTTGGATTTTATCAACAAACTCATTGTATGTAAATACAGGTATTTATACGCTAGGATCATTTCTTGTGTTCAATCACTAGTAGTAAGTACAATATCAGGACTTTTCGAGATGCTACTGACTGCGGGCACGGTCTTTATACTTTTATAGAAAATATGATAAGAACACCTACACTGAGCTCTCTTTGGGCCGTCTCTTGAAATAGCCACCTGAACATCATTTATATTGTCAGTGTAAGTCTTAAGCCAAAACAAAACTGTCTCTCCCATTGCTAGTCTATCAATTACCTCATTTTATCAAAATAATTGAAACAGGGATTGTTTTGTGTTATTTTTAGAATAAATTGTGAATATAAAATAATAGAAAATTGTATTAGTTTAATCTCAAGGAAATAGATTTTCTGTTTTCCTCAATATGGTGGAGACACATAATAAATGCAGCTTGAACAGGTAATAATAAACAATTTATTAAAAAAAACACTGGAAAGGAAATATCTTTTCTAAAAACCAAAATTTTTGAGGCATAAAATATATCCCTCCGATAAAGTGTATGAATGCTTGATTGTCTTTTTAAATTATGCACTTTTCTTTCTATAAGTGTATTCCTATTGATGCTGGTTTAAACTGTGTGTCATGATAGTTATTCTTCAGATCCAGTCTTCCAAGTGTGCTGTGCCTTATTCATCACCTATGAGGATAATTATGGTATTAACTATTTTAGCACTTCCTTTCTTGTGAGGAGAATAAAGGTAAACACATCTTAATGCTTGGTCTCACTAAGACCAAGATTCAGAGAAATCAGATGAATCAACTTCATGGGTAAAGTCAATAAGCCTAATTAAAATTATTTTAAATACCCAAGATGTGAAGTGAACATACGTAAATATAAGCATATTTAAACAATTGTGGACTATCTCATTCTGAATTAAAGTTACTATAGAAGGCTCTAGTTTATTATTCAACAGAGTGAACAGCAGCTGGGCAGTTACTGTAGATGATAAATATCTCACATTTATCAGTAGAGGTAGTGGTGCTGGTGCAGATGCACAGGGAGCTGAAGAAAGCACAGCAGAGCTCTCAATCTGCTTCACGCTTTGTTCTGCAGCCTCCTGCTGCACAGTTTAGCTGTGTGCTCCCATTTGCTAAGGCTGATTGTAGTGAGGCTGTAACCTAGTCTTTTCTGCTGTTTGACAGATAACTATCAACTAGTTGTAAATTAACCTGAGGATAATTTTTTAGCATCCATGAGAGTCTCCTTTAATACTGATTTTTTTGTGCCTTAGTCATGAGTATACCTTGAAGATGTTCCCAAGGATCGTCCAGGTGATACAATAAAATTGCTCAAATATTGCAAGAGGTATGACTTAAGTTAAAACTTTACTTCCCGTGAGGAGAGGTATTGTTGTTCTTTGCTGTTTGCTGTATTATTTAAAGGGATGAAAAGATCAATAGCTTTTTCATGGGAAAATCAGAAAATTCAATATAAAGTTGAAGAGAAAATATAAGTAGATAAATCTGCATTGTCAGGGGGTTTTATAATCATGGTTTTTTCAGAACTAAGCTGCCTTTGAGGTATCACTTTGGGAAAGTTTAACTCCAGAAAAGACAGGCATGCAAAAATTGTTTGAGTTTTTTTTTTTATTCCCCGTAGCCCTCATAATATAAATACTGACATCATGATAAATGAGCACGCAGACCATAACAACAATTCTGCGTATCAGTTTTGTTGAAACATTAGTATTATGAATATCTAATGATGAAACAAGAGGGAGATTCAGGAGCTTATTTAAGTATTTAGTCTTCAAAGAGTCTTTAGAAAAACTATCCTTCTAAAATCTTTTAACTATGAAGCTGAGATTAGTTTTGCTTTAGTCTCCAAAAGATGCCACAGTTTAGTTAATTAGATCAAAGTGCTTTCAGATGATTTTCTGCAGAGTCATGAACTGTCATTATATTTTGGTCCTGCTTTTTTTTTTCTTTTTTTTCTTTTTTTCCCCCTGTCTGAGTTGATTCAAGTACCAAGCAAGTATTTCTGACTCATCGGTAGTGCCCTGTTCCCTAGAGATGCTGTTGTTTCCAGTGGGAGCATCATGGTTTGAAGGCTATTGCACCCATAGAGGATTAATCTCTTGACTCTAGAACATAAGAGAAATGCTCTCTTGACTGTGGTCCTGGCCACTGCAGGACAACTAACATTGCCAGTTAAGTGACTACACCTATACTGTGTGTAAATAGTTTTCTATGGTGCTTCTCATCTATTTTCAATTGTGATGATATTATTTTTTAATTTATCCCAGTACTCACTTATTCTTCTGTGGGTGATTGTTCTTTATTTCACTGTTTCGGAAATTAGATCTTTTATTTCCTTCATTTACATCGTTACCTTGAAGATACAATCCATCCCCTGAAGTTTTCAGGTTTTGTAGATTGCACTGTGTTCTTTTATCACTCAGTTTTCTTCACACATTTTATCCTCTTTATCCTTTTGGTTGCCATTCTTTGTATTTTATCTAACTCTTCTGTAGTTGTGCTAAACTGTACAACCAGGAGTGATGAAGTATGACTTAAACTTTGTAAAATTCATGAGAAAAGCCCCAAACTCCAAATATCTACACTCAAGATTAAGGATACTCAACCTCACCAAGTATACCAGCCCTCAATACAAACTGATGAGTAACTATGGCATTTTCAACCTCTGGCTTTTAAGCAAACTGAATCCAAATGCAATGAAAGACTTCTGAAGCAAAGTGTAATGTTTTTTTCAAATGCTTGTGCTGCTCTGAGACAACAGTTTAACCAAATATTTATGTGAGAAGAGTAGAGCAGCCTGACAAAGGCATGAGCTTTGCACAGAGCACAGCTGGTTGCTATACAGCTGGAGCCCTGGATTGCCCGGAGCACAGCCCACTGGGACGGAGGGAGGCTTTCCTTGGGTTGTGCTGAGTCTAGATTCAGGCACCGGAACAAAAACCAATTAAAAACAGGAGGCAAACTCTTCTGTGCTGGCAGCAAGAGGCTCCTACCCTTAGCAGTGGGCAGCATTATGCAGACAATATATTCATATCCTCCCTGTCAGTGTACATAATACTGATGACAATCTGGCGCACTAGGTGTTGACACTATTGGTAAGGAAATACTGTTGATTGCACTCATCTTGCTCTCTTGCTGTACCTGCCCAGGCATGGTCTTATCAATTCTGTATTAGTGCTGCATGGCCTGCCTGTTTTCCAAAGTAACCCACAGCATCGCTGTAGGGTTACTGTGGAGCTACATGAACTCCGTCTTTTCTACAGCAGAGAAAGGCTGTAGGAGGATCCATTTCCTTGCCTCTCTCCTGCAGCCACGAGTACTTCTCTCTGAAGTGTGACTGGGAGGGGAGATCTGTGGGACCCAGGGGAGAGGCCATGGGGAACAGCCCATGCAGCAGCACCCTGGGGTGGTGGGAGGAAATGGACAATGCTTAAAGGGACTGAAAAACTCAGGAAGCAATCTTGGCCCTTTTCATGGGAGGTGAGTTGGAGCAGGAAGATATGGGAGACATCCTTAAAATCCCACTGGAAGGTTGAGAGAGAAATCTGAGTAAAGGAGGAAGAGAAGAGAAGGTAGCATTCAGGAGGGTGGGTCTGATGGAGAGACCCAGGCGGACAAAGGGACCAAAGGGGATGAGACTGGTGTTAGCGTGTGGACACAGGCAGTGGCTGGGAGATGTGAACAGGAGCGCAACTATTGGAGCCAGTTTTGGGAAAACAGGTGAAGAAATGGGGCATCTGGGCAAGTGAACATGGATCAAGGAACTCAGGATGCAAAATGGGGGAATGACTGTATAAAAAAATGGAATAAACTAGGAGACAGAGTATGATATTTAGAAAAGTGTATTTGGATGAAGCATTTAAGAAAAAATGCCTGAGTCTGAGTCAAGGAGTTGAGACTTGAGTGAAAGGTTGGAGAGAATGGCTTAAAAGAGTCTATGTTCATTTGAAGACACTTTTTAGTCCATGTTTCACCATTCCTGTGATGTTAGAAGAGAGACATATTTTTCAAGCACGGTCTTTCACTGTGCAGTTTCTAGAACATTAAATTGCTACTGTTGTCATTTACTCTGTTTCAGAAATCTGTGAATATTTCCTATTTTTAGCCATAATTAATTTGATGTATTTTGTCCAACTTAGTGTTATTAAAATCATAGAAATTAAGTGTAAAAAATATACTAAAACAATAGATTTAATGCTGTTTTAATTAATGTTGTAGAATTATTGGAAGTTATTAGGAAGTTCACAGCTTCGGTTCTGCTGCCTTTGCATATTTATTATGAATCGTTCATATAAACCATAAAACTGTACAGATCTGAGTGGTCAGCATGGTCTAATTTGGACTGAGCCTGCATTCAGGAGCACGAAGAAAGATATCTGGAGAGGTGTTTTTTAAGCACATAACTTGACTGTCAAAGTAGAACCATGTCAGTAAGCAATTCCTAAAATAAAAAGCCCACTTTCATCTAGAAAAATGAGGAGATAGTTACTGGTCTATGGGTTCGTGTTGGTGATTATTATAGAAAATGTAGTTAAAAAAAAAAAAAAGGGAGGGGGTTTAAAAAAATCAAATATTGCTCTGGAGAGCTAGATTTTGTCCATCTCTGCCAGACAGTACCTATGTGAGTAGTATCTTAGAGCCACTTTTTTGCTGTGTATTAATGAATGATTCCTTATTTTCAAGTTTTGAACTTCAGATCTTGAAGTAGTAACCAGTAACCAGTAACCAGTGGGAACATATCACTGCAAATATAAAGGGCTTGTAAATTGAGACACCCTAAGTTAGAAGATACTTCTAATTTTCTTTCTGTGATTCTGTTTCTCTTCTGTAGAAGGGGATAGTAATGCATTCTTGTCTCATAGTGGTGCAGAAATTAATTTATTGATAGATATGAAGAGTCAAAAAAGCTGATGAGATGTTGCAATTTGTTTTCAGAAAATGGTTTGAAGGGTCTAACAATGAGGAGGAAGGAGGATGTTGAGTAATTTGTAATTAAACAAGCACCACCCATTATATGATTGAATGCGGCAGCGATTCTATGGACAAAAATACTGTATTACCATGTCAATGAAGCATGCATATGCACAAGGGGTTTGAATATTCAGGCCTGAGTTAGTTTTGCAATATTGTAAGTGTTCTTTTAGAATAGTTGACTTATCTCTAATAAATATATCTTTCTTCGTAGTTTGTGTTCAGAGGAGGAAAAATTAGTTTATCCTTTACATAGGCACAACTGAAGGCAAAATAGATATATCTAGAACAAAGGAAACTGCTAATATGTCACTTAGAAATCCTGGTTCTCTTGACATCCGTGTGAAGCCTGGTAACAGAATTTCACTCCAAGATAGCATTTTTCTTACTGCTTTTAGAATGTGAAAACACAGAGACAGCAATTACATATTTTAATGTTTAATAAAGAAGACTGCATCTTGGGTGCTATTTGGGTAAGAAATCTTTTTGATGTTGTTAGTGTTTCCATTGCTAATAATTTCTAATTCCAGTAAGAAACATAGCTCTTTTATATATATTTTATATATATTTATATATATATATTATATATATTTATATATATTATATATATTTATATATAATATTTATATATAATATATTATATATATATTATATATATTATATTATATATAAATATTTATATATAATATTTATATTTATATATATTTATTATATATATTTCTATATCTTTATAATACAGATAGGGAGAGTTAATTTTTTTCCTGGATAGCCTACGTTGTAAAACATGCAGGAAGTTAAAGTAACTAGGACATACTGTGAATATTCAGTAATTTGACCTATATGTGCATTTTTTGAAAATTTTGCCTAACATACAGTTTTGGCCTGATTCTGGAAGTTCTAGTTTTGGTTTTTTGTTTTGTTTTGTTTTTTAATAATGGTCATTTAATTTTTAACTTTGGATAGACCTGCATTGGCTACATGCTCCCTATCTCCCTCATTTCCACTAGGCTCATCTGATATAACTTTTGGTCTTCTTGTTATTGAGTGGTCAGCATGTGGCTCACACCCTCTAAATTCCTTGTTACACCTGACTTCACTGTTCCTCACTACCTACCTTTGAAGGCTTAAAGCAACAAAAGAAATGCAAAGAGTAGGTAAAATTGAAACTGTTTGAATCAGTATCTTGACTTTTTCATGATTTTTAGTATGAGATTATTGGTGACTTCTTATCTTTTTTTGTGGACTCCTGCCCTCTCTTTCCTTTCTTCCATGGACATAGTTGCTGGTTCTTTTTGAAGTTCATGCTGGTCTGTCTGGTGCCTTTTTTCCCCTCTCCCTTACTTTTCTCCTCAATCTTTCAGTTTCTTTTGGTACTCTTCTCTTGATACTCTTCTCTTGCAAGGTAAACATGTCCTAGTTTCTCTAGATGAAAAGGAAACACACTTGACCTGACTTACCTCTCCGATGACCGCACCATCCCTTTAATTGCTTTAATCTCTTAAATTCATGGAACATCATTGTTTTTAATGGATGTCTGGAGTTCCTCTCCTTTCAAACCCAACCAGTCCCTCTCCAATCTACCTTTCCCTGCACCCAAATGACCTCTTCCTCTCCAGGTAACAGATCAATTACTTCAGTCTCATTATTCCTGTGCCTTCAGCACAATTGAACATGCTTCTTTTCTTGAATCTTGTTCTTTCATAGCTTCTTTGCTCTTGTTTTCCTTGTGTTTTTCCCCTTCTCTAATCACTCCTCCAGTATGTCCTCATATGTTTAACATGGTTGTGCTTTAGCCAAGTTTCAGTAAATATTTTAAATTTATATACACCAAATATATTTAAAATGTATATCAAGTACAAAGATAGTAAAAAGAACCCCCAACGTTATGGTGTTATGGGAGAGAAGATTTGCCTCATAAAGGAATAGCTCCTTAATGTATCCTTAATAATTCCTAAACTGAGTTTAAATTCATCATTTTCATCCTAATATGTTGGCAGCAAATAAATAAAAGCTTGCAGATTTACTATAAAAAATTTTTTTTCCTACCTTAAAGGACTTCTCTTGTGTGTATGAGAATCTTATCTCTGCTTTTTACAGAGTAAAATATTCTGGCAAATATATTGATTTTCTATTTTTCACATCAACAATCTTATTTTTTCTAAAACAAAATCAATGCAATTCCCTCTCCCCAGAGACTTGGACACTTAATAAAATATATTTCCACCATGTCTGCAAGCGTTAAAGATTTTTTCCAGTTCTAGTAAGACTCGTGATCCCGAGTACAGAGTATGCAGGGTGGAGATCTCAAGGCTGAGAAAACAACCAAGAAAGAGAAATCTATCTATCTAAATTGTTTTGCTTCATTTTTTAAAATTTTAATTAATGATTCTTATTTAATGAAAAATAATATACTAATTGGTTCGCTTATTTTCATCCTTATGTAGCTGCTAAAAACCAGAGGAATTTGTAAGAGTACAACATTAAACCATGATCTGCTTCGACATGGAAAGTAGCTAGCATTCAGGTATAATGATGGTGATCACACTGTCAGATCAGAACTAGACAGATGTTTTAATTTCACAATATGTGTGAGAGAACAAAACCAACCAGTCAAGCTCAAAAGCAAAATACAAGATTGGTGCTCTGTTGTTCGGCAGCGCACTTAAACACACACTCCAAGTCCTTCAGCAGAAAAGCCACCAAGTAAAGTAACTGGACAAATCCTTTTCCAAATCTGAGTCGAGCTATCTGCTACCTAAGAGATTTCTCATCCCATTCTGACATACTTACTCTTTCAGAGAAAGATGTTGGTTATATAGAACAGTCAAGCTGAATTTACATTCTTGCTATAGGAATGTCAGCTTTTTTTCTTTACAGTGCTAGTAATGTCTGCCAAAACTAGCATTTTATTATTGACGGATTTAACTACTAACTAAGAATAACTTCTGTTAATATTGAAGGTATATATTTTTCTTCTACTGTTTCAAAAACCTTTGACTGTGACCACTATTTTTTCTTTTTAAGGAAATACAGACAGTGGGTTTTTTTTCCCCCATTGAAATACTTTGAATTTATTGAATTGCGACAAAACAGCTACCTATATAATGATACTAATGTATATGGAGACATTTTTCTTCCTTTGTTCATAAGACATGAAATTGACCTGAGCAGCTCAGAAACAGTACTTATTTTTGGAATTGTATTTATTCAACATTTCAATGTCCTGGTTAATTACTTAAGAGAGGAAGAGGAACAAAAGAGAAGAGGAGAGGAGAGGGGAGGGGAGAGGGAGAGGGAGAGGGAGAGGGAGAGGGAGAGGGAGAGGGAGAGGGAGAGGGAGAGGGAGAGGGAGAGGGAGAGGGAGAGGAGAATGCCAATTCATTGAGTTCAAAATATTATTAATCTAATAATATAAAATTCTATTTGCAAAATACGTGCTTGGTCTGAATCTTCTTTTTCGTGTCCTCACTTTATTGATTCATTTCCTTTCACCTACAAACCAAAGCCCTGAACTACACCCTTCCTTCCATTTGTATGGTCTGACAGCCTTCAACAATGACATGACAGGCTTGGTGGATGAGAGGAAAGCAGTGGGTATTATTTATCTTGACTTTAGTAAGGCTTTTGAGACTGTTTCTCAGCACCATCATAGACAGGCTGATGAATTATGACTTAAATGAGTGGACAATGAGGTGGACTGAAAACTAGCTGACTATCTGGGTCCAGAGGGTTGTGAGTAGTGGTTCGAAGTTCAGCAAAAGGAAGTGCCAAGTCCTGCCTGTGGGAAGGAATAACCCCAGCCAGCAGTACAGACATGAGTTGGCTAGAGAGCGTGTCTGCAGATAAGGACCATGGGGCTCTGGTGGACACCAAGTTGGGCATGAGGTTGCAATGTGGCCTTGCAGCAAATAAGGCCAACAGTCTCCTGGGTTGCATGAGCCTGAGCGTTGATGGCAGGTCAAGACATCCTTCTTGTTTACTCAGCCCTGGTGATGCCACATCTGAAGGGCTGGGTCTAGTGCTGGGCTCCCCAGTACAAGAGAGACCTGGACTTACTAGGTTACGAGTTCAGTGAAGGGTCACAAAGATGATTAAGGGAGTGGCACATCTGACATATAAGGGGAGGCTGAGAGCACTCAGATAGCCTGGAGAATAGATGGCTCAGGGGAATCTTATCTGGTGTGCGTAAGTACTTGATGGAGGGAATACAGAGGGAACCAGACTCCTCTCAGTAGTGCCCACTGAGAGGGCAGGCACCAATAGGCACAAAACAAAACTCGTCAGGTTCCTTGCAAACACAACAGACACTTTTATACTGTGAGGGAAAACATTGGCGCAGGTTTCCCAGAGAGGCAGTGGAGTCTCCATCCTGGAGATACTCAAAACCTGACTAGACACAGCCTTGAGCAACCTGCTCTCACTGACACAGTTCTGCTGGATGAGGCAATCTCTGGAGGTGCTTTCCTGCCTCATCCTGTCTGTGAGTCTGTGACATGGATTTCAGGTAAGACTTACAGGACGTCTCTGTGAAAGATTGATCAGAACAGAAGCAGATTTTTGTCCCCGTTAGAAATTTCTTTCTCTCCTTACCCACACTGCTTCCTTTTCCGTACATTCCGTACACCTGTGTCCTTTTTGTTTGTTTCTTGTCATGTTCTTGCTGCATGCAGTCAGGGGTAAAATGGTCACACTTTTCAAATGACCATAGAAGATCTAATCAAATAATCACATTTGGAGACCACATTACTTTATTACCAGTTAGTTCATCACTAAATTGTCCCCTTCCTGGTGAAGACAATGATTTAGTTTTTATTTGTCTTTGATATATGCATTGTGTAAGTATTTCCTGGAAAAGGGAGCAAGGTATGCTATTCATTTTCATTGCTTTTATTATCTTGTCAGCTCCAGACACAGAAATAATACAGGAGGGAGGAAGAAAGAGCAATTCTTACTCTGTGTATTCAGAATCACACATTGAGTGTGCATTTATGCAAGCATTAGGACAGAAAATGAATGTGCTACAGACAAGTATAACACTGCATATTACTTCTTAACTTTTAAGCAGTTTTCCTGAGAAGTTTCCGAAGGGTGTTTTGTAGTTAAAGATGCAACAGACAAGAGGTTTTCAGACCAGGTATTGAATAAGTAATGGAATACATTCAGTAAGTCTTATTTCTAGGAAAAAAAAATTCAAGGAATGTTTGCCCCATTGTCTGTCATGAACAAGTTGTCAAGCAATCATTATTCTAACCTGCAAAAGAAATTGTTAAATCTTACTTTTTATCTTCTTAAAAGGATACGAGAAGGCATTGTGTTGTGTGAATTTTGATTTTTTTTTCTATTTTCACTTATTTTCCTTACTTGTAGAACACAATAAAGAGGAAAGGCATTAAATGTACTCATAAATCACAAGAACGCTTTTCATATCTAGGATGCACAAGTAATAGCTCATCCATCCTGTTTTTGTAGCTGGTATTCTGTAGCTGCTATCAATTACCCCAGCATCGTATTTGCAGTATTTTTCAATAGCTAAAATAAGAATAGCAGTAGTATTTCAGATAATGTAGTGCTGAAGTTGTTAGAAAAACTCTACCATAGTCAATACCTACAGGATTCTTGGAAATTATAGGCAGTGACAGAGCAGTAATCATAAAAGAAAGATCAGATTAAATACATTTATGGTTAGAATTCAGGTTAGTAACATATTGTTGAGTTTCCTGTTTAAAAAGTCAATATCAAGTATAGATTAGAAAAATGATGAGGTGTTAGGAGATTCACTCTTCCCTTCATGCTATGTTGCCTAAGATTTGGAATTATAGGACACTACCAGTTTTGCAAGGTTCTTTCCTAATGTTCAGTGTTAGCATCAATATTTTCCTGAAAATTATTTTTTAGGAATATTTTCTTGAAACTTAACATTTATCCCAAGGAGGTAAAGGGGAGACAAGAGGAATAAAAAGATATCCGTGTCTACTTGAAGTCAGTCAGCATTATTCCTACAATATACTCATGACCATGACTTCTTTGTGATTTGTTTATTTTATGTTTAATTTTAACTATTATATAAAACAGAAGCAAATATGGGCAAAGGCGGGGGAATAAAGAGTAGTAAGTCTGTTATGATACACTAATATCCTAAGACACCCCAAGACCCCTTTTCTCTGAGGAACTGGTTCTGTTCATGTTAATGTCAGATGAAGTATTGTAATCTGATTTCGGTGGAAGTAGAATGGAACCTCATTTTGAAAGGCTTCAGACACCTGTTTTTTTCACTCTCTATATAACCAGGCAGTATTTACTATAGCTCAGACAAAAGAGAAGGGGAAAAAAAAAAAAAAGTCTTTCTAAATTGGCACTTCAATATTACAGTAGGTTTTGTTTGCTTGTTTTTCAAGCTAGTAACAAGCATCAGAGTGTTCACTACAGGCTTTCCAGTATGATAGAATTGTTTCATGCCCTCCCTCATTAATACGTTTGGCTCTGCAAAGATAACACGAACAAACCTTTGCTTTGACATGTGTTTCTGTCAGTATAGAAATATTTTCTCTCCTTGAAGTTGATTTATGTTTCAAGCAACGAGTTTGTCTTGTCCGTGGCACTTTCCTAAGAAAACCGGATGTGTTGTAATTGTTCTGCATGGCAAATTGAGAGATGCATATTTTGTAAATAATTGTCTTACTCCTGAGAGCATCACCTTCTTTACATTTCTCTGTTAGAGTGCAATACTCTCTGACAGGGTTCTTTTAGATATTCCACATGTGGAGGGATATCAAATTTACTTATATGAGGACAGTTGATGTTACATGGGATTTCTGATTTACAGGAATGGTACAATTTACGCTTAGCAATGTATAACAACATACACAGTTCAATCACAATAGCAATGTGATTCCCATTGCCTGTCTCTATAACATGCTCACCATCACAATGCTGGGCATCCCCACTTGCCGGGAAGGCATACGTGTGGGTTGAAGGCAGCTCAGGCCCATTGCTCTCTTTGAAATTCTTTTTCCATGTTTTGTACTCCATTTTGGGCTGAGCCAAGTATTCACTCCCCCCAGGCTGGTCTGGCTAACTCAGGCAGACATTCACATTCTTCTGATGAACTCAGGGAGAAACATTTACACCACCAGTTGATCCACTCAACTGTGGATTGCTAAAAACTCTGGATTACCTACAACAGAGGCCACTCTCTGGTCCCCTTGGTGTTGAGATGAGTCAGCTTCTTTGCAACAGCTGTGGTCAGTCAAACCCTGCATTATTCCCTGAGCTTCATGGGCACATCTCCTTGCCCTTCTCCTCTGAGCCTTCTTCCATTGCAGAGCTTTATTGGTCAGTCACAATGTTTTTAGAAAAGGGTCTTGTTATGAAGTCTGGATGAGAAGTTAGTCACATAACATTTTGCAGCTGACTTGAATGAGGACAGGACTTCATTTTGGAAGCACATACTTCCACTTATTAAGTCCAAAACCAGGCATCCACATTAAAAAAAAAGATTCCTGAGCTTCTACCTATAGTATTATGTATTCGCCAAATCAACAAGGCATTTGGATATAAAAGCTAAAGTATTTTGATATAAGTAACAAAAAGAAATTGTTTTCAATAAAACTCCTATGTATGTTTGAAAATAAAGCTACAAGTTTTACTGCTTTTTTTATATAAAATTTTAAAGTGTCAGTGTTCTTCCTCGGTATTTCTGGGGAAAAAAAAAAAGAGTACTTATTCTCAGAAAAGTAGACTGGCTTCTGTTTATGTCAGACTTGGGGACTTCATCTGTAGATCCAGATGCAATTCTTACATGGCTGTTGCAATGTAAATGATGATTTCCCACATCTCTCCTCAGAACAAGCTTCTGCTGCAGCATATTCTTCCTCTTTTTCTTTCTCTGTGCAGAAAGACATGCACACCCATGCAAGTACCTGCATAAAAATAGATATCCTAAAATACCTCTACTGAAATTTCTACTTCAGCTTGACTCGTTTTTATTGTATGTACTTCAGCTTGACTCATGCATACTATTTCATAAGTAAAAAAATACTTTGTAGTAGGTAAAACATTTAGAAATGTTAGTGAAAATTTTTTAAACTTTCCATGTCACCGTATAAGAAGAATAACTTTTTTAAGAAGTTTGTTTTGTAGATTTAAGGCTTCCCTTTTTGAAACAATTGGCAATATATAATGTACTCTCTGTGAAGATGTGCATTTAATACTTGTGAAACAAATATTCTGTTAATACAGTTTCTGACTGCAGATAATCAGTGCGTACATCTCTCTCTCTCTCTCTCTGTGTGTGTGTGTGAGCCTTTCTCTCCTTGAGGTTTCTTTCTATCCTGAAATAATGAAAATTCTTTTCGCTTGTTTGCCAAGAAGTCTGATGGTATTGTGCTATATTCGGTTGTCAGTGACTGCTTCTCTTCTCATTAATGTAATTGATTCTAGGCTATATCAGATACTCTCAAGACACAAAGTAGACATGCTAAAAATACACATTCTATTTTTAGAACTTATCTCTGCTGGTGGGAATTTAGAATATTTCCAAATTATAAGATGAAACACTTAGCTTATTTCCCCTCTCTCATATGTTTTTCCCTTCCCTTCCCTTCCCTTCCCTTCCCTTCCCTTCCCTTCCCTTCCCTTCCCTTCCCTTCCCTTCCCTTCCCTTCCCTTCCCTTCCCTTCCCTTCCCTTCCCTTCCCTTCCCTTCCCTTCCCTTCCCTTCCCTTCCCTTCCCTTCCCTTCCCTTCCCTTCCCTTCCCTTCCCTTCCCTTCCCTTCCCTTCCCTTCCCTTCCCTTCCCTTCCCTTCCCTTCCCTTCCCTTCCCTTCCCTTCCCTTCCCTTCCCTTCCCTTCCCTTCCCTTCCCTTCCCGTCCCTTCCCTTCCCTTCCCTTCCCTTCCCTTCCCTTCCCTTCCCTTCCCTTCCCTTCCCTTCCCTTCCCTTCCCTTCCCTTCCCTTCCCTTCCCTTCCCTTCCCTTCCCCATCTAACTCCACTTCAGAGTTGAGCAAACACAAGAATGAAATAATTACCCTTCATTCCTACTATTTTCTTTCTTTCCTTAGTATTCTGCTCTAGAGTAACTGGAAATTTTAAGGTTCGTTAGATAACCAGTCAACTCAGGACACAATCTTTGACAAATGATGCCATAATCTAACAATTAGCCTTTGCCTACAAATCAGAAATCTAAGATAGGAATGTCCCAAGTCAAAGTGTTTCTCTTTTAGAGTTTCTTAGTTGAACCTGTTACGTGATTCCTCTGAAAATAAGAAGAGTCCAGCAATATGATCAAAAACATATTCTATGTTATAACGTAAATATACATAACAAAAGAAATGATGGCCAGGAAATGTGTCATATATGCAGAAGCCTTATGCATTTTATTATTAGAACAATAAAAGCACATTTTCTGTGGTGTCATGCCTTAAATTTCTGTGTATCAGTACAATAGGTATTTTTGAATAAAAGTTAATTTTATTAATCTCTGTTAAACAATGGGAAGCAGAACATCCCATCACACTTGTGAATTATTCATGCTTGTGGTAACAGAACTCTTTATGTTAGTTTCCCTAACTTTGTGATTCTGAAGCAGTCCTAACAAATGATTGGGTTGTGAAACTACAACATTTATTCCCCTTGTCAAAGGTAATCTCCAAGCCTCTGGCTGTAAAGGAGGGATCCCAGAAGTCCACAACCTCCAGCTGAGTTTATCAACCTCAGCAATTCCACATTCTTTCATTAGATACCACTGCCCTGGATCATGAGAGCCTGAGGCTTTACGACTCTTGAATTAATTTTTTCAGGGTTCAGGGAAATTTTTGGCACCTTCTTTTGAGCAGCTTTCTGGTACTTATCCCACAAGGGAGAATCTGAATGTCTTAGCTTGACAGAGAAGTCCTGAAAACCCCAGGATCAGGGAATAGTGCATGAATAATGCTTATTACCTGAAATGTTTCCATGCAGTATTTTTTGTCAACTTAATTGACTGAGAAAAAATTGTTATTAAATTGCTGGCGAGTCTGAGGGTTCATAGGTCAAGTGGACCCCAAAGTACCATTTCTATGAAACAGTAACAGATGAAGGGTATCTGTCTTGGACGCCTGCCGAAATTATAATGATGGTGATGGGCAGGCACCTACTGTGAACAAATAGCTTGATAGCTGCCTAGATTTCATAAAATTTGCAATAAACAGAGCTGCTTTAGGAAAAAACAGGATTCAGCATTTTGATGTTCAAAGACAACTTACTAAATTAATTCACAACATCTCTTGAAATAATGTTTATTTGTACTTGTGGAAAAACAAAAGATAAAGCATTACTGTTGGCAAAGGCATCTATAACAGTATCAAACTAGTTTTTACATGAATGATTCCTAAATGTGTTGGATAATGTCATCATTCTTTTACACATAGACCAAAAATGCTAGCACTTTTCAGATTATTTTTGGGAAAAGAACATAAGGCTAGACAATTATTATCTATTTGAAGCCTCTTGAGAAGGTAAATGTTACTTCTATTTTCCTTACTTCTTGTGTTATTCTACTTGCCTTTCTTTGATCTGTCTACTGAACAATATAATGTAATATTTATCTTAACTCTGTAAATTGTTAAATGAAAAAAATACATAATATCTCTGTGGCCAAGAGATATAAAATGAAAAATTGAAATAATGAGCTGCATGAAGCCCAATAAAGCTTATATGTCTTAATTAAAGAACTATAATGATGGGTTTTGCTTTATAAATTTCGATCAGTATCAGTGAAGCTGGGCAGTGACACAGGAATGAATTTGCATTTCATTGATATAGCTCTGCAAGGGAAATTCCTGTAAACATCATAGTAAAGTTGAAGTTTGGAATATGCTAATTATTTTCTACACTTCATCAGTCCTTTGAACAATAAACACTTCATCCCAATTAAGACACCACCCTGGGGATATGGCTGACCCTTGTAAGTATGACAATGTGAAGATGCCATGGATAGCAGCAGTGAACACGGTGATAACAGTAGCTGTAAGTGTTCTTTTCCTGTTTTATATGGCAATAGAATTGCAAAAAATAAGTTTAAATACTTCTACCCCAAGGAAAATTTTATGTCAGCCAATGTTTCTGGAAATTTTACGTATAATTCACACGATCCTTTGCAATGTAGCTTCTCTCTGTCAGTAGTTAAGTAATCAGTAAAGGGGCTCCCTCTTGTTTGGTTCATTTTTTTGGTTGTTTTCTGAAGTTTTTGTCCCGTTCTGATATGCTTATTAAAAGTAAATCTTTTGCTTAGACATAACACATTCCATTTAATAAGATAATAGTAAGGATAACATAGGTTTGTGTCTTCTTGACTAATAACAGAGGAGTTTAATTACAAGAGGCTGGGGAAAGGCGTGTAATGAACGATATTTTTGAAAAATGTATTACTCTGTTTTCTGGGCATTTGTCTGTAGACTGAGACAAAGTCCTGTAACAGAATCTTTTTTCAAGTACTTCTGTATTTTTGATACCCTCAGCCTAGAATTTGCACTCCAAAACTTATGAAAATTGCTGCTGAGCAGGGAAACCAAACACTAGCACCATTTACTTCTCTGTGCATAGGCAAACTGTCAGTGGTACTGAAAGACATTAAAACATTAATTTGCTGCCCTTCATTTAACTGTACATATCACCCCTTTCAACTGTACATCGTCCCCATTTCTGTTTTTCTTACCTCTTCAGCTAGAGGGAAGACATCTCTTAGGCATCCGTAATTCAGTCTTGAAGTGTTGTGGTTTGCAGTAATTTATTTACTACTCCTGCTTCTGCTGCAAATCACTCTTGTTTTCATTGGGATTTTTTCATTACTGAAGTTCAGTCACTGAATAAGGAATCTTTAGTTTTATAGTTAAAAATTTGTTTACTTATAGCCTGATACCAAGCCCCTCAAAGCGAATGGAAATTCTATTTATTTTGGTGTACTTTTCATATCCTTTCTTGACAACAATGCTTAAGTTAAATTCAAAGAGTATCAGTGATCTTGCTCGCCATACAAAAGTTTAGGGTACTTCAGTATCCTAATGTTTCACACCTGAGTTAGGACCTAGAACATCCTACTGTGAATGCTGTCATGTATCATCCTTCTACATATTCTTTGTCTTTTTTATCTATTGTTATTTCTTTCTTATGCTGTTTTAGGGATAACCGTTTGGTCAGCTGAAGAGTTGTTAAACAGTTGTTTTTAATACCTCACAAGCTTTTTTCCCCCTAAACTTACTGTGGGAATCATGGCTTGGCTTCGCGGACGAAGATTTGGGAAGGGCTTTGCCCACGCTTATTGCAAGCGCGTTGATGGCTGAAAAGGCCAATGCGGGATAGGCAAGACCGGTTGCAAAGAGCACACCGGAGGGTCTCCTTGGGTGGTATAGTCGAGGCACGGTTCTTTCTGCGCTGTCTTTTCTCCTCGAGCTTGATTCTACGCGTGCTCTCAAAGGAGACAGCAGCGTTATGTATGGTGTGTCTCCAAATCTCCCGATTGGAGGCCAGGGTGGACCACTGATGGTGGTCAATATGGCCTAGGCTGAGGTGTTGTTTCAGGGAGTCCTTATATCTCCTCTTTGGAGCTCTTCTCTTGCGGCAGCCGGTGGCAAGTTCACCATAGAACACGATCTTAGGGAGGCGGTGATCCGCCATCCTGGAGACGTGCCCTGCCCAACGCAGCTGCGTTTGCAGCAACATGGCCTCAATACTGGTGACGTCTGCCTGTTCAAGGACAGCAACATTAGTCACGTAGTCAGTCCAGTGGATGTTTAGGATTGTGCGGAGGCAGCGCTGATGGAAGCGTTCGAGGAGTCGCAGATGGTGGCGGTAGATGACCCATGATTCAGACCCGTACAGAAGAGTAGGCAGTACCACGGCTCTGTAGACACTGATCTTTGTACTTTTCTTCAGGTGTTTATTGCACCAGACTCTTTTATGGAGTTTTCCGAAAGCTCTGTTTGCCTTTGCTATTCTGTTGTCTATCTCTTTGTCGATCGTGGCATCTGAGGAGATGATGCTACCCAGATAGCTGAACTGCTGGACTGGCTGAAGCTCTGACTCGCCAATGGTGATGTGGGGATGATGGTAATCATCTTGTGGTGCTGGTTGGTAGAGAACTACTGTCTTCTTCAAGCTGACTTCCAGCCCAAAAAGCTCAGCCGCCTCTGCAAAGCAGGATGTTAAGCGCTGCAGAGCTGCTTCTGTGTGGGCAACAAGGGCGGCATCGTCAGCAAAAAGCAGCTCGCGGACAAGGTGATTCAGGGTCTTGGTGTGGGCCTTCAGTCGCCTTAGGTTGAAAAGGCTCCCATCGGTACGATATCGGATATAAATGCCGTCTTGTTCGTCGAGGTCTGCCGTGGCCCTTTGGAGCATCATGCTGAAGAAAACTGTGAATAAAGTGGGTGCGAGAACGCAACCTTGTTTCACACCATTGGCTATTGGGAAGGGCTCAGAGTGTGGGAATAGATAGAAGAAAACAGCAAAGCCAACATTTCTAAGCAGTGTCCTGAGGACATTGCTACTATTTCAAAACTGACCTGACTCCTGAACTTTTGAAGAAGTGAAGTTGTCACTGTCTCAGAGAAAAGAGATCAAGAAAAATATTTGGTTTTGCAATTAGTAGTCATAATTCACAGGAAAGATTGAAGATACAGATGTATCTGCTCTAAGTGAATAAGCTGGAGGGAGGTAGATGACTTCTTAAATGAAAAAGTAAACAAGTCGTCTTTAAGAAGTCATCCACTTGCGTGCATCTTTGTTACTCTGCAGAGTCCATGGAAACACCTCGTCACTGGACTGTGTTGTTATGGGGAATGCTTTAGTGAAACAAAACGCGCATCTGTCAGAATTAGTCTTTGCAAATGTGAATATGGAATCACTCTTCAGAACTTCATAATTCATAATTCCAAGAAATCTTCTGTAGCCATGTTAAATAAAAAAAGCCCAAACAACTAAGATTCTCAGTGAAAAGTGGTGATGACAGTATTTTTCACACTTAACTGTTTTACAAAAATCTATTAATTGCCTATGTCACTTATTAAAACAAGTAAGCAAGATGCCCTCTGCATGTCTATCTGGATGACTGGCCTAATCAGGCTCAGCAAATTCAATGAGTATTTTGCTAAGCTTAATTAAAATTCAGCCCTGCATTTGAGCAAGCCGCAGTGGTTTGGCAGACCTTCAAAGGGATATACTGCAGCACAACAATAAAAGTGATACAGGCACACAGTAACAATAAATGCAATGCAAATGTTCCCATTATTCACAAATCAGGTAGGAAGTTGCTCCGTTAAGTATTTTCTGCTTTCTGTGGTGATAAAATTCAAACTTGTGGATTTGTCATTTTCAATCTCTGCATTTGTTATTCTTATCAAAATACCATTTTATTGTTCTAATGAATTGAAATAATTGTAACACTTAAGAACAATACTTTATGTACTTTATTCACAATACTGAGATAATTGTACATGGTTTTGTTTGTAACTCATGGATTAAAAATTGCAAAATGGGACTTCTGCTTTGCAGTGGCAATGCTGTCAGATCCTTAGTGGGTAATACATCAACTCGACCAGTTACTCCTCCAGGTATCCTCTTTATCTACTGTTCTTGACTGTATGACCCCAGGCTCTAGGTTTCTCCTAGCCTTATGTAAACTACAGTTCTTCAACATTAGACATGAAATAGATCCTTCCCTGCAGGTACTTCAGTTTTTGTTTAGAAACTAGAATTTTCTGTCTTTATAAGTACTTGTTTTCTTTTGTTACAAAATCCCTACTGTTCCCTACAGATATTAAATACCTTTGGAATGTTTCACCCCTCATGAAAAATGTTATTTAGACCATATTATTTCTGTAGAATTAGAATTTCTTTTTGAAAATTAATTCATTATGGTCACTTTGAATGACCAGGGCTCTTTATCAGAAATCATTCGCAGCATACTCCTATGTCTTGTACTTCATGATAGTTCCATTGTCCTTGTCCCGTTAGTACTGTAACATGGTATGTGCTACTGATATTTTACTACTTTGCTTGCTTTCTTAGCAAAAACTACACTGGCAGTCTCTCTTGGCTAAAGATTTTTTTTTTCCTTCAAAAAGGGGACTCTTGGAACAATTATGCCGCTCCTTATCTCTTACAACAAAGTAAACTGACAACCATAGTAGCCGTTTTTTATAATACCATTGACAGAGGAAGCTTTCACAAACAAAGCCATTTTTCAACAACTAGAGAAAGCAAAAGAGTAGAGAACAGCAGAACTGAAGCAAATAGCCATCACTATTGATCAGTATTTATAGAATCAGGTTTTTGTCATAGCAAATGAACCTTGGGATCATTTAGAAAGAAAAATGGTGATTTTGAGATAAAGAGTGATAGCAATATCACACAGTGGAAAGTATATTCCTGGTTTATGACCTATTGTTCACTTTGTTGCTTAGTATTTGGTAAAATTCATTATCTCTATAATGGCTTCTACAATCAGAATCATAAATGCTTTGCAAAATAAAACAAAATCTGCATAAATATATAATGTATAAGCAAGTATAAATGTCTAATGCATAAATATATAACATATAAGTAAGTATACCTAACAATAAGAACAGTGTAAAAATATTTTTTCATGGGAAGATTAAAAATTCTCATATAAATTTAAATTCTATGACTGAATGGGATTAAAAAGTTGTGCATTCAAATAATTTAACATGCTCCTAATAATGCCACTTTCACAAATAAACATAGAATAAAGTAGAGTCCTTATTTACATGAATTCCATAAACCTTGACACATCAGAACAAGTAAACGTGAAGCTTCTTTGTATTTCCATGAGGGCAGATAACCTATCTGTTGTTTTTTCATTTCTATTTTCTGCAAATCTGATCTAGACTTTGTTAAGAGAAAACAATCAAAGGTTTTCCATAAACACATTTGCAAAGTGCAGATATTTGACTAGGTAACTGTTCAACTGTCAGTCACTGGCCGTTTCTCCCTCCCCCATTCTGCTTTACTGTTGTACAGTCCTAGGCATGCTTCTGGAAGCAGCTTGCAATGGACATTTTGGATATTTGTACATAATGGTAAGATGAATAAAAGGAGATCAAAGAGCTTATAATTTTTTTTTAATTATCTTTTCTTTTTTTTTAATGGAGGAAAGTATCTTGTTGAATGAGAAAAATGACTAAGCATCCAAGCTGCTAACAGATTATGAGTACTGCCTACAAATTGTAACTAAACATTTAATTCGGATTAAAAGCTATCCTTTATAATTCAATATTTTTTCCACAAATCATGACTAAGGATGCAAAGTCTTGTAAATCTTTATAAACAAAGATTCTTTCTATTTTTCCTAAATTGCTTTTGGATAGCATGTACAATTAATCACTATCAGTAAAAGAATGTTTGTTGCAAGGTTTTTCTTCATAAGAGGAAAGAGTCAAAAAGAGTAAGATTCTTAAAAATAAGGATTACCTCAGTTCTCTTTATGCCTTGAGAAAGACATGTGATAAACTAACACATTAAATATTTAAAATTCGCCATAGTGAATAGTTTCACAGATTCTTATAACCGTTTTTACACATTTATTTCAGAAAAGGAATTATCATATGTCTAAAATTACCTGTAATTTCCTGTTTCTCTGAGCGTTGAAACAATATTAGGTGGGATGCTCTGCTTGCTCAGTAAGAAAACACTTTCTGTAAACCTATATTAAATATACTTTGATAAAATTTTTAAATAATGCATTTCATAGAAGTTGAAAAATATTGTTCAAATAGCTTAGTGGAGAGTTGACTTTAGCATGCCTCAGGAGTATGGAATGTAATATTCCAGGCTAAAAATTCCTCATTCATACAAGTGTTGTATTCATACAAGTGTTGTATGAATGAAGTTCTTGAGTCTCTCTTGAAATAGAATTTTTCTTAAGTAATTTCAGCATCAGGACCCTGCCTCTTATAAACCAAGAGGGAGACATTATCAGAATTGAGGAATGGAGTTAGATCTAGTCTTCAATACAGATGTAGTAAAACAGTCAGGTAGGTATGTATGTATATATAACATTTAAACTGAGGAAGAGTTGCATTTAGTCAGACTTTGCTATGTAGCAATATACAAAGAGCAATGCCACTGATGGAGTTTCTTGAAGTTTTATTGTATCAAGCCTTTCCTTCCAGCTGAGCTAGCTAAATTATCTTGAATTAAACATGGTTACTGTATATTTGTATCTAATTTTAAACAACAGAGGATTGCCTTGCTGTACCAAAGTAAGTGTATCTGGTATTCGAACTTAATCAGTCTGGGAGGCTTCTTGGAAATCCCAGATGCAGAAAACAGAAATCAGAACCTGTTTTTCATTTTTTTCCTTTTTCCCCCTTCTTCTTCCTTCTGAACTCTTCTCTTTCCATAACTCTACTGAAAAAAAGAAAAAAAAAAACCTTGCTACTACTTGTTACCAATATGCAAAAAGTTGGGGTTTTAAAGACTTGCAGTCTCTCTTGAATCTTGTATTTCAACCATTTAATGATACTACTGTGATAGACTGATAGGCATACTTCTAAGGTACTAACATCAAGTTGTAACTGTGATTCAAGCAGAGACAGGTATTTAGATCTTTACTTACAGCCACATAGTCTTGCAGAATTGTTATGTATAAGTGTAAATATGAAGTGACAGAAGCACTAAATGCTACAATGAGCGAAATCTAACGTAAGAAATTACACATTGTGTTGTCGTGCCTCTGCTAAGGGTCTGAATGCTGTGTGTCTCATTACTGGGTTGTTCTGATGCCTCCTTTTTATAAGTAGCCTTTCATCTTGATCCTTTCTAATCTGATGTTATGAATAACTGCAATGAAATAGGTACTGATCCAGTGATTAACAATTCGCGTCTGAAGGATCTGTGCAACCTAGGCCTGCTTGTGCCAGAAAGTGCATAAAAATGAAGCATTCCGAAGAAGCAGTAGAACTAATACATTACTATACTGTCTCTATATGTTCTTTTCTTGAATATTAGGTAAATTGCTGTTCTTCAAAGGAAAAAAAAGGCAAACAGGGTTTTTGATGTGCAGGTAGCATTTATCAAAAATGCTGTACTAACTACAGAAACGACAAGAAAAGAACAATTTCTATGTTCTTTTTCATTCTGTGATTGCAGCAACTGTCAGCTTTTAAAAGATCACTTTTTACCAATCAGCTGCCCAGGGTTTCCACAGTAATTGCATAAAACAATGTATCCCAAAGTGTTTTACCAGTTTGTAAAGCTTGTACATTCTCTTTGGCTGCCTTGATAATAACATTAGGAAAAATTCATAACTACCGCAAGGTGGAATTTGACTAAAGTGTATTTCAATATATGTTTAAGTGTTCACTAGCTATAAGCCTAAAAACCATTGTGTCATTTTAGGGAACATGTTAGCTTATTGTACCCCAATATGTATAGCTTGAATCACCTAATAATGACATAATTAATATTGATAATTTTCATTCCAGATCAAATGCTCTTAATATTTAAAACTTGAGGGGATTGAGCAGGGGAAGGTTGTTATACTGCTTGCTTATTTTTCATCAGGTACTGTTGCAATAAGCATAACAGCACTGTGATTGGAATAGTTTCAACTGGCAAAAATACACATTTTTTTCTTTTTTCTTTTAAACTTATATGTTTGGCAGTGATGTATGTATAGCTCATTTCACTTCTTCATGTTACTTTTTTGTGTAATTTTGGGAATTGCATTTTTCAGAGAGCAAGAGGGAAGAGAATTGTGTCACAATTAGTTCATTAGTTCAGTATATCTTTAAACTTCCCAACTTTCCTGAAATGAAAACATGGATATGGGCAGAAACTTAAGTTACTTTATAATCTTTGAAACCAATGTCAAACTGACTACATTCATTCATTTGTTCTTGTGCTCTCTATTTAATTCTACCATCTCATGTTTGTACACTTAAAGAGAAATGGTCAAGCTGTTAAGCTCAAATCCTATAAATTTCTCTTGGTTCATGTATTTAGGTAAAATGTGTTGCTATGACTTTCTATGCGGCATTAGGTCTGTGGCCCTATACAATAAGCAGCTAGAAAGCCAAAAAAAAAAAAAGGTATTTGTCTTCTTACATTGTTGATCACGTAATTTATGATAAATTATAGTTTTGAAAAGTCTTCTGGCTAATTGAATTGGATTTTGATCCATGGGATTAAAACTGTCCTGACAGTGATATCTGGATAGAAAAGTATCTGAAAACAGTATTTGAGCATTTATTTCCCAGTAGTTTCACAAACTGGTAAGCTGGCTTGTCTCCTTACACTGCTTTGTTTCTGAAGTTATTGTTTTCTTTTCCAGAATCTCTTTTAATTTTTAGTTAAAGTAAGTACAAAAAAGTCTTTAATTGTTATACTTAAGAGGAAAATATTCAAGAAGGAGTCAAGTAATGTGGCTGGTTTTATGCCACATCCATTAAAAAATTGTGTGGCTCTAAGATTATATGATGAGATCCATGAATTGGTTTTTTTTCAGGATTATTAATATTACGATATAGTGCAATTCCTGCATATCACCTCAGGCATTGTAACATCACAATTCTTTATCTGGGAAGGTCATGAATCAACATGCCTTGTATGCATAAGTGTGAAGAAAGAGGCGAACTGTAACTTTGAGTCTCTCACTGTCTTTGGCCACCAACTAACTCCTGCGCCTGAGTGTGATGAGCCGATCCTCACAGTGAGCATTGATCTGACTCTAAATATGCTTCTTGGTTGGGAGATGCTACAGCACATCTTGTTGGTGTGGGAAACCTACAGAACTGACTGTTAGTGATTTGCACAAGGCTACATGGTAAATGAGAAAAAGCCAGAGCTCCTGAATTTCAGTCTCTTGCTAGACTTAAAATTACAAACAATTGTGACATCGTAGTATGTTTTATTAAATTATTAATATCTTCAAGGATAATTTTGTTTATATATTTACAAAGCAGCTTCTTAAATTTTAAGTTATACCAGTCCTTCTGTTACAGCCTCCTCATATAACTTGCTTGCATGCAATATAAAAAGTACCAGACATATAAATATTGGATGCTTAACGGCATCAAATTAACAGCCATCAGAAAGTGATTACCAGGACTTCACTTAATATTATATCTTTGCTGTAGATTCAAAAATCATGTAAGCAAGCATTAGCTGATTTGTATGTTGAACTTCAGGTTTTGCTGAGGGAAGTTTTAGGAAATACTCTTTCATCCCCTTTTGCCTTCAAATCTTCACTTAGTATTCTGTTCATATTCAATGTTAATTGCCACTTTATAGTTTGCAAAGATGGCATGCAGCTGTAAAATACTACATTTTATTGGAGCAAGAGGAATATTTATCTGAACAGATACATTACTGTTACTGTAAAGAATGGGCCTATTTTACTTTATCAGCGACTAAGGGGAAGGTTAATGGCTATGATGTATCTTTTACATTGTGTATGAAACATGGGGTGCTCAGCACTGTTAAGATTTACAGTGTGGAAGACAAAGCATCTGCTATTCCAAGCACTCTCTTAACAGCAGACTGTAAACTTGGGAATTAACTTCAAAACCCCTAAATATGTTAAAACAACATTAAGATTGGAAAAGAAAATAATTTCCTCTCATGAATTGGTACTTTTAGCTTGTGTGATGTCCTAAACAAGTAAAGAACACAAGTAACAGGAATGTTTTCATTACTGTATATCCATTTATAACGCAGCAGGAATCAGGAATAGAGTCTTACAAAAATAGTGTTGATTTTTTTGAGAAAGAACCAGTACCTTCAGAAAGGACATCATTATCCTTTAACATACTATTGGGAGGTCCAGTTAGTTTGGCAAGAAGGGCCAGATACCAGCTTAGGGCTGCATGAAAACAGAGCTAAATATCAGGCATAAGAGAGAGATTCAGCTCTTTGGTTTCCCATCCTTTCTGTCCTGTAGTGGAAAGGTAATAGAATGGGTGACATCCCATCCTACTGGGCTGATATATCCCAATGACTGTTATCTGGACAACCGTAGGACCACTGTTGATCTGGTAGGAGAGAGTGTGATGCCATTTGGAATAATTAGGACTATGTCCATTAAATATTCTGTATTCTGTATTTCTGAAAGCTAGTGATAGTACCTATAGATTTTAATAACTAGAACAAAATTCAGAGCTCTGTTTTAGAGAACTGTGCCATACATTGCACAGGAATCAGTGAGCATGTTTAGTAGAATCATAAAACATCAAATAGCTGGCTGAGAACCATCCAAAATGAGTGTGTTTATTAGAACTACCTGGTAAGACACAAAGGCGATATGTGTTTCTGTAATTCCTTTTTTGAAGATAGCCCTTTTGTATGGCTTGAACTTTAATCCAGGAGGTTCAAATTATATGTCTGACACATTTGGGAGGGATTTCTTCTTATACCTATTCAAAAGGGTGCTCTGCACCTCCTCCATGCAGCTCTCCTGTGCTGGAGAAGAAGGAAAGTTTTGTTAGGTTAGGAAAAGAATAGGAAAGAGAATAGGAAAGTAATTTTCCCAGTAGCGTGATGGTTGGATCATGCAGATGATTAGGAGAGCTAACAGTTCTACGCCTTGCTTCCAGAGACATTGATAAATTTATACAAATTTAGTCATTTAATTTGAAACTTGGCCAAGAGGCTAGGCATCAGATCTCATGTCTCCCTTCTCTTGGATAAAGAGATTTATCACTAAGCAACAAGTCAGATTCCTATTTCTTCATTCTTTGTAACCCTGATTCTTGAGTTCCTTTCAGCAAGGTGACCCACCTTTAATTTCAGACAGAGGATTGATACGATTTCCTCTACAGAGAAATCCTATCTAGTAGTTGTAAACTTTTCTTACAGCTTTGCTTTAAAATACAACAGTATCTCTGATAACTATGTATTGTCACAATACTATACCACGTTCAGTTAGGATTAAAAATTCAGATTTAAATGTAGGAGGAGTATCCAGAATGAGAAGCTCCTATGAAGCTTCTCAGGTAATAGTAATGATAATAAGCATAGTATTTCAGGGTTAGACAGAAGATCAGCTGAATATCTCAGGGTTATACCTTCTGTTTTAAGATGTGTCAAAAGACGGTGCTCCAGATTATTCTCATGATATGATTATCAGATCGTGGCTTTCTTTCTGCCAGAGAATTAGCTGCTATAAACAGGACTGCCTTTGTTATCTGCAGGGGAGAATCTGCCCATGATCCTTCAGCTGTGTTAGCAGTACAGTTCTTGTGCATTGTGGGCACAGGAGAGAGTTTGAACCACCATAATATCTCAGAATAATTTCATAGCTTTTTATGGTTCAAAATGTAAAAGTTTATTCTGAGAAGTGAAAGGAATGATGTTACTAGGTTGCTGCAGATACTTATTACTTATAGAAGTTTGTATATTGATCTCTGCCACGTTCTGTTTCACAACCAAGAGAATAATGCTCAACAGATTTAGTTCATTAAATTTTATTTATCCATTATTTAAAACTAAAAGGCTTGAGTACAAAGCTAGGCATTTCTTGATTAAATCTTCCAATCATGCTTTATTTTCTGAAAGATATCATTTTTTAGAATTTTCTTTTAAGCCAGGAATATCCTGCCCCTTTTTGGTTAGATTACCATATAGTACATCGTACTTTTCAAAATGCATGCAATTGTTATAGCTTTAGAGCTTCAGACTGAGTATTTTTGTGATGGAGTATAAATCCAGGGAAGAAATAAGTATTTTTCTAGTAAATGTTTTATAATTTTATTTAATACTACATCAGAGAAAACTATATTTTATTTGTATATATTAAAACTAGCCTTTCTGCTACATGATAAAGTATAACATCCGGCTTAGTAATGAAGCTTAGTCTCTCCTTAGGGAAGATATTGTTAGTTGCCTGTTTTTCTTTCTTCTCTTTTTATTATTTTAGATAACCTTCACAGACATTGCAATTTTTTCAGATGAAAAGATCCTTCTTTCTTATATAATGAAGTGCTAAGTACATTCACAATGTTACATCTGCAATGTTTTGTAGTCTGTCAGATGTAATACAGTCCTAAAAAAAGGATATATGTTTAGGGATCATTCTGTTAATACTTTCTATTTTGCATTAAATATCTTTTTGGAAAAGAGCTATAATAGCTAATGTTGCTATACATATATATATGTGTGTGTGCTAAACGTAAATGTGTTAAATACAGGGCTACTTTGATCAAGTAACCACCCATTTTATTTATTTGGGTTTTTTTTTCACATAAGAAGAGCTAAAATGAGGAGGTCAGTGTGGGAAACAGCTGGCAGCTTTGGTTGTAGGTGCAAGTCTGAGATCCTAACTTCTCTGCTCTTCAGTTTTATGAGAACTTCACACGTCTTGTTTCTCACCTTCACTTTTGCAGACCAGAGTTTTTAAAAAAAGATTCTAACTATGTTCTCTGCAATTAATACTGTGTTCATAGAATCATAGAATCACGGAATCACAGAATAGTTTGGGTCAGAAGGGACTCCTAAAGGTCACCTAGTCCAACCTCCCTGCAGTGATCAGGGACATCTTCAACTAGATCAGGTTGCTCAAAGCCTCATCCAACTTGACCTTGCATCAGGGATGGGGCATCTACTACCTCTCTGGGCAACCTGTTCCAGTGTTTCACCACCCTCACTGTAAAAAAGATTATTCCTCGTACCTAGTCTGAATGTCCCCTCATTTAAATTAAAACAATTGCCCCTTGTCCTGTTGCAATAGGCCCTGCTAAAATTCTACGATTCAACTGAGAAGCAAAATTAACAATATTTGTATTAGTGATTTTTGTCTTCTCAGAAGACAGTTTTAAATGTCATATGAAGAAGTATTTGTGGAATACTTTTAAAGAAGTTTTTATATTCAAGAACTCGTATGCATTCATCCTGTTCGTATTAGAACTGAATATCATTTAACTTCTTTTATCAAAGTGAAAAACAGTGGTTAACTTAATGGTGAAGTTCCCATCAATCAATCCATGCTTAATTCTTTTAAATCTATCAACAAAAATTTTAAGCTTAAGACGACTTCATGGAAAACTGGCTCTTACAATGCTACCTTCATATAAAATCTGATGACAGGTGTTAAGACGTGAGACAGGTGTAATGCCTTAGCCCGGTGCCATACGCAGACCCTTCTTTCATCCAGCTCCAGCTCCTTACACTATACATTTATTTCCCAGTGTCCATTTCACTAGGTGGCTCTTCCCATGGTGTTTTTTGTTTTGTGGTAGCTGGAGAATGTTCCTTCCTTTTATCTTTTTGCCTATATAAAGATTCAGTAGTCCCTCTTTGTTGCTTCTGGAGACGTAAAGACTTCCTTTGCATATTCTAATATATATTCTACCTCCTCTTCTTAAGGGATCATGTTGGCATGCTATTGGCTTAAGAAAAATGTAAATTCCTAGAAATTGGGCGTTTGTTTGTTATTATTTACTTGGTTTATTGGTAAATTCATTCTCTGTTGAAATATGTTCTGATTTTGCTAGGTCTAATATCCATACAGGTCAAACTGATGGCAGAATTCCCAAAAAGGATTTCCCAAAAAACATTTAGACTCTTATTTGTGGAAACTGTTTCTTCCAACATATTCCAAGGAGTTCAGTGTCTATACATTTCTCCAATTTCTGCAGCCAAACTGAGCACATGTCCTTCCAAGATGAGTGATGATAAAAGTAAATCGTTTGTGACCCCTGCAGCAATGCCAATGCTGCAAAAAATGCTGTTAAAGCCATTAACAGCCATAACATCCTGGATTCATAAATCATCTGGTTCTGTTTCTAGCTGTTTCTTTTACTCCAGCCACTAAGGGAAGAAGCTGCCAGAAAGCAGAGCTGTAAAAGGTTTAGATGTGAAAGCCCTAAATTCATCACACTGCTCCCTGTTCCCCTATCTTCTCCTCCTTATAAGCCTGTCTGCAAGCCTGCAGGTGAGGAAGCAAGATGATGTAAGTGAAAAGACACATTTGTGTACTGCCAGCATAATGAAAAGACCAGATTTTTCTAAAATTTTAGAAGTAAAATTTCAGAAGTAAAATTTCAAATATAATGATATGTGTGGTATTGACTTGAGAGATTTCGGATTAAATAGTAGCTTCTAAAATAAAGAACAGCATTTAAATAATGAAAGCTTTCTCTAGAATAGCTACAGATTTAGATAGCGCTGCTAGTTTCTGGATGCTACATAATTTCCTTCAAACTAAAGCTATCATAAGCAGGTAGAACTGGAGCAAAATATTAATAGTGAGACCACTTTTAAAACCCAGAACAACTCACTCTACAGAAATTTGGATCCCAAGAATAAGTTTTGCAATCAGTTAGGAGAAACATACTATCATTAAAGTCAGATCCAAGCTTTGCCTCACACATCATTGCTATTGAAATTTGGGAGCAAAATTATATGTCTATTTCTAACTTTTTTTTTATGTCTTGCTGACCTTTTAAAGACATCATTGTATTTAGATTTTATTTTCATTTTTCCTTCTTACAAAACTCTCTGTCAATCCAGTGCTATCGGTGGGAAGAAATTCATAACATAAACGTGGGATAAATAATGAAACTTGAATTTCCCAGTTCATGTTCATTTTTAATTTTTTCTTGTGAACGCACATTCTGCAAAAGTCATATCCACTAATCTCTGGCTGCTGTATAAATGGAATATACCAGTGGTTATTACTGGTTAGAACTGTACGTACAACCTAGGGTTTTGTTTGTTTGGGGAATTTTTTTTTTTTTTTTTTTTTTTTTTTTTTTTTTGAGGAATGTTTGTCAGTTGGACTTGAGAAAATGAGTTTTGATCCATGATGTTATTTGCTGTATTTCACTCTCAAGTATACATCATGCATTGCCACAACCTGCAGCACAGGCCATGCAAACTATTCAGGAAGAAGACAGAAAATCCATAGTAAATAAAATTTTTCTAGGTGAGTTTATCCTTCAGGTTTGCTAAAGCAAATGGTCATTGGTTAAGTGAAATTTTAGAAGTAATGTAGTAAATATTAGTGTTCAAGGAGATAATAAGCTCTGCCCTCAGACAGTGTGTAGTGTTGTAGATGCTCTAGGTTATCCCATCAGCATTCTGGTTTCTTTGGCAGAGCAGTGTAGGTCTGCCAGACCCACACAAATGTCTTGCAAATCCTAGGACACTAAAAACCACCACTCAACACCACCTTCTATTGAATTAATGCTGTACAAGGCCTCAGAATCCATCAAGAGCACAGACTTCCCACAAAATTCATGCCTGGTGCTAGTTAGCAGAATACCTTTCTCACAATTTACTTTAAATGTATCACATGAATTTCTGGATTCAGTAGATTTCTATCCCCACTGTGATAGTTTGGGAATGCAGCCTGAACAAGTCAGCTCTCTCAGAATCCTATATTCTCTCAGCAGGTTTTTATTATTTCACTTACTGTAAGCATGATGTAAGACTATGAAGTTACTTGGCCAAGGCTATACAGAAGTCAAAACAACAAAAGCCAGTGGTCTTGGTTCTTAGTATCTTGTACAAATACAGTTTCCGTGTTGCTGCTACTAGCACCGCATCATCTCTGGTGCACTCACCCTTGAATATCTAAATAAATTACTTCCAGAAATTCTGGTGTGAAACTAAATAGGTATTTCCATATGTCAGCGGTAGAACTGTTTGAGGTCAAGAACTATTTGTCTCTCAGGAGAAACAAAAAAGAATTAAGCTGTACATGAGGCTATACATATTGTTTGTGCCTTGTAAGGAAAGAGGCTTTGATCAATAATTTTAAAGAGCTACACATTGTCTTTCGGTAAATATACTACTGTAAGCTTTAGAAAAATAGGCTTTCAAGTATGAGAAATTTTATTTAATTAACTCTGCCACAACAATAATAAACATTTTATTAGCCTATTTGTTTTCCTACCACTACCTTCTAAAAGATTTTAAGTATTTACTGCCATGTGTAAGTTATGAATGCAGACAAATTAATATAATGAAGTAACAAAGCTCTCTTGTACAAGTGCAAACCTTGTTTCAGTCATCACAGTATTTGCCAATCCAAGTATCATGGGCTTTTGGTTATTATCTATATATCTATATATCTATATATCTATATATCTATTGAACTTTAATTTGATTGTTTGATTGTTTGTAGATCAACTGTTGGTCAGCATCAGCTACACCCAGGTAGCTGGGAGACAAGTTGTTATGGAATGAATAGAAAGCTGAAAGCTTTCTCCCTAAACCATTTAGTGTTTTAGTATCACAGAATCATAGAATGGTTTGGGTTGGAAGGGACCTTTAGAGATCATCTAGTTCCAACCCCCCCTGCCGTGGGCAGGGGCACCTTCCCCTACATCAGATTGATCAAAGCCCCATCCAACCAGGCCTTGAACACTTCCAGGAAGGTGGAATCTGCAGCCTCTGTGGGCAACCTGTTCCAGTGCCTCACCACCTTCATAGTCAAGAATGTCTTCCCAATATCTAATCTAAACCTACCCTTTTTCAGTGTGAAACTGTTACCTCTCGTTCTATCACTACACTTCCTGATAAAGCGTCTCTCCACATTTCCTGTAAGGTCTCCCTGGAGCCTTCTCTTCTCCAGGCTGAACAACTTCAACTCTCTCAGCCTGTCCTCATAGCAGAGGTGCTCCAGCCCTCTGATCATTTTTGGCCCTCCTCTGAACCCACTTGAGTAGGCAATCTATTTGTAAATCTATTTGTAAAATATAATGTAGTTGCTTTCTTGTGCTGGAGGCCCCAGAGCTGCACACAGTACTCATAGTGGGGTCCCAGGAGAGCAGAGGGGGAGAATCACCTCTCTTGACCTGCTGGCACCGCTTTGTTTGATACAGCCCAAATTTGGCTTTCTGGGCTGTGAGCGCACATTGACAGTTCATGTCCAGCTTTTCATCCATCAGTACCCCCAAGTCCTTCTCTGTAGGGCTACTCTCAATCATATCATCCCCCACCCTGTATTGATACTGAGGATTGACCTGACCCAGGTGCCGGACCTTGCACTTCGCCTTGTTGAACTTCATGAGGTTTGCACGGACCATCCTCTCAAGCCTGTCATGGTCCTTCTGGATGTAATCCTTTCCCTCCAGGGTGTCAACCGCACCACACAGCTTGAGTGGTGCTTGGGAAAAGATCCCACTATCCAGGTCACTGACAAAAGTGTTAAACATGCTGGTCCCAATAATGACCCCAGAGGAACACCACTCATCACCTGTCTCCACTAAGACATCGAGCCATTGACTTCAATTCTTTGAGTGCAACCATCCAGCCAATTCCTCACATACCAAGTGGTCCATCCTTCAAATCCATGCCTCTCCAATTCAGAGGCAAGGATGTCGTGCAAGACAGCATCAAATGCTTTGCACAAGTCAAGGTAGATGATGTCCTTTGCTCTTCCCTTATTCACCAATACTGTAACAACATTGTAGAAGGTCACCAAATTTTCCCTTAGTGAAGCCATATTGGCCATGTGCCTTAGGAGTTTCCAGGAGGATCTGCTCCCTGATCTTGCCAGGCACAGAGGTGAGACTGACGGGCCTGTAGTTTCCTGGGTCCTCCTTTTTACCCTTTTTAAAAATGGGAATTATGTTTCCCCTCTTCCACTCAGTTGGAACTTCACTGGACTGCAATGACTTCTCAAATATGATGGATAGTGGCTTAGCCATTTCATCTGCCAGTTCCCTCAAGGCCTGCAGATGCATCTCATCAGGTCCCATGGACTTGTGCACCTTCCCGTTCCTTAGATGGTCTCAAACCTCATCTTCTCCTACAGCGGGTGGTTCTTCATTCTCCCAGTCCCTGACTTTGCCTTCTGTGACTTAGGTGGTGTGGCTGGAGCACTGCTGGTGAAGATAGAGGCAAAAAAGTCATTGAATACTTAGCCTTCTTCATATCCTGAGTAACCAAGTCTCCCATTTCCTTCCAGAGAGGGCCCACATTTTCCCTAATCTTCCTTTTATCACCAAAGGACCTATAGAACCTTTTCTTGTGCCCTTGACATCCTTTGACAGAATAATTAAGAAGGGCAATCTATTTGTAAAATATAATGTAGTTGCTTTCAGTATTTTTTCTAGATTTATGAATCATGAAATTTATTTCACAGAGCCAGTATTATAGATCTGATAGATCCCCAGATCATGATATGTTGGCTGCTGATGTTGGAATAAATATTCCAAATTTTTTACGTTTTGAAATGTACTTACCAAAACCATGGGGTTTCCCCCTCTACTGTTAAACTTTATTATAATGTCACCAGTCTCATTATTTGAGATGAGATTATAATCACTATAGAAACTTAGATTCATGAGTCAGTTTTTTGGATTCAAAGGGTTTATTTCATTCAGTTCAGGTAAATAAAGAGAGTAACATCTCTCTTGAACAACAATAGTAGCTTTTTGTTCTTTGTCTGCTATCACAGACATATCCAGTATTTTTTAAGGTTTCTGTTTCAGCTATTTGAATAATCTAATTATATATATAAAAAAAATTAATGAACATGCAGCATGGAAACAATCCCCAATGCACAATACAGATGGTTATATTAATATCCATGTCAATTGAAAAACAAAGACAGTATATTGGTAGGCAGACCTATTAAAAACATTGAATAGAGGTCAGGTTATTTTGAAGGGCAGATTACTGAGACAAAGAGACATTTTCCACATGTTGAACTTTGTTTCTTCTTTTCTTCTTGCCTTTCCTTCTTCCCTTACCTCTTCCTAATCCCTATTTGAAGAAGCAAATAAGATAGCTATACTCTTACTCTTACTCTTTCTTACTCTTACTCTTACTTTTATTACTATTACTATGAGCTTTTAAAGTTTGATTTTAAAAATAATTTGGAATATTATTCAGTTCTGTCTTGGTACGATCCCACAACAGTATGCATCTACTCTTGAAAATTATTTCCTGAACTTGTCCGTTGCAGCATTTTCATTCTAGAAGTTATTAATTATGTAATCCAAAAGCATTGCCAAAATTCAACCTTCCTAACTGTGGGAGGGGTGATACAGTCTTGCTATATCACTTATGTTCAAAGTTTTTCTGCTTAAGATCAGTTACCTCACCCTAAAATTCTGCATCAGTAGTGCTTCTCTTAAAAAAGTATGTTGGAAGACCATTTAAAGCCCAATCTCAGTACTTCAGTTTAAATTAAGTAGAACAGAATTCAGATATACCAGTTGGCATGGGGAAGCTGTTTCAAAGTTAGTAGAAACATGTGCAGTATATTCGCCAAAATAGACAAGCAAATTAAGAAAAAAAAAAGGCAAAGATGACTCAACATTCATCTTTCTTCTTGTTTGGTTTGTTTGTGGGCTGGTGTGTCTGTGGGTGTGTGTGAGTGTGTAGAGTTGCTCTTTTCCCTATAACCTGCAGGTGCTGCCTCTCCTTTCCCTACAGTTGCATGGCTGTTGTACAAAATAGAAAACCACACAACCCCAATGACACAAAATGTAATTAGGACCTGCATAGAGAGCTGTAAGGTTTTAAGAATTTGCTTTTCCGACATGCTTGTTATGTCTCTTGTTGTCACCCCAAACCTCTAGTGCTTTTTATTTTTACAATAGTTTCAACTAACTCTGTGAAGGAGACATATGTGGGGACAAAAAGTCTGAAGTTGATATAAAACCCCTTCCAAAGGTTTCATCAAGTTCAGTTTGCTACAACTGTATATATTTTCTCTTAAACTTATCAAACTCCATTGAAAATAAAATTATATCTTTTTGTGCTGCTACTTAGAATATGCATAGTAGACTACCATTTGTCATGCATTTTTCCTGGGTTTAAATAATTGTGATTATGCAAGAGCAAAGATTTAGTGATAATACATCTATTAAAGATTGTAATTTTAATCAACCATTGTCTGATTGTTACAGATTTCAAAAATAAAAAGCTAAACAGAAAAAAAAAAATTGGTGGTGATGTTCATAGATTGGTTAATGTGGATAGTCTCCAAAATTAGAGAATTATTTCAATGTTTTTGTTAACGGAGACAATAATTCAACTTAATTATAGAAACAGGGTCTATTGAAAGGAATGGAAAAGTGATACCAAATATTCCCATTCTCCCTCGAGCATTCCTTCCACTGGTTTACAAAAACTGATCATGTTTTTAGTATGTAATTTAGATACAGAAATGTGGGATATAAGAGGAAAGCATGCCTGAGAACTTTTGTAAGGTTGAAATTCTGTAGTGCAGAAAGTCGGGGGTTGTTTTTGTTGTCACTTTTTTTTTAAACAAAGAGAAAATGAATCCCTTGATGAGGAAGAGGGCTTGCTTAACTTACTCATGTACAAAGAATTCCATGGTTACCTTCTAGACTTGCAATTATACGTAATATCAGGATAAATGAAAGGACGCATTTTGTAGGCTATGTTCTCTAAAAAAAAAAAAAAAAAAAAAAAATCAGCATTTCCTCTTCTAGCTGAAGTAGTTAATTTTTTTCACCTTTGTTTTGGTAATGTTTTTATAGCTATTGATCTATTCAGATAAAGAGATTTAACCTTTTCCTCTAGCCTTATATCTGGAATCCAGAATATATTCTTTCAACATTTTTATTGCAAAGTACATGAAGAATTTAAACTGTATTTTCTGATTCATGTAAGCAAGTCATGAGAACTGTAAATACATCATTAATGTTCAAATGAATAAACAGAGACTGTTTTCATACTGAGGGCTAATTTTCCTCTGATCTACATTTTTGTTAGTGATAAGAAATCTGCACCTTATCAGATCTTCTGTCCCCATCAGATCTTAGAAGTTATTTTTAGTGAAGGAGGAATATGCCAAGATTGTCTAAGAGTGCTTGAGGCATAAAGAAAGAATAGAGATTTTAGCTGGGGATTGACTCCAGGATGCTCATAGCGACTTATTATATGAAAAGGGGATTTGCAGGAATGTGAGTTCTTAATTGTACAGTCTGAAAGACAGAGGCAGGAATCAGAAAACTTTGAAGTTCAAGCCAATTCCCTACTTAATGTTTGCTGAGCTTTTTATCTCCATGCAACGGTGATCTAAGGACATTTGTACTAATATCTGCTTTTGATCCAACCAGTGACATTATTTTGAAATGTCAGTGCAGCCTGATAAGCTCATTCAGACATACATTCTGGCAAGGGGAACATTCCAGTCTGCAAAAATTTTCTAAAACAAAAAAGTTTTTCAGAAGTGTTCAATACTTGCTGATTAAAACCATTTAGAATGTAAACATTCTGCATATTCTGAGGCTGGTAGAAAAACTTTGTTTGGCAGATCAGCCAGTAGCATCCAACATCTAAATAGCTTCATCAATTCCTGAAGATAGTCTTCCAGAGTTGCAGTGTAGAACTATGAAAGTTTACTTTACCTGAGAACAAGACACAATTGACAGTATACTATCTCAGTCTTTAATGATTTTGTCAAATTAATTATGTCCTTGTTAACATAAAAAGGTAAACATTGTCTTCAATCTGCTGTGAAATAAACAATTCTGTGTCCAGGTGCTCAGCTACTCAATGAAAGCATGGGTTATAACTTTGTTATTTCTTATGATACCTTTCTTATGCAAATATTGCACCATTATATTTCTATAAAGTATACAAGCCTTTAAAGGGAGGATTTTCCTTTTCTTCCTTAACTGTTACAAAATTTGTAGCTTACTGTGCGCTTACTGGTAGGCACTCTGTAAAGGCAGCATGTTATGCTGAGCTAGCAGAGATTAGACTAAATGAGAACATGCTAGCTGTAAATTTAACAGAGTTCATTTTCTAAAGCGGCTGCTTTATGCATCTGCAAATGGAAAGAAATAGAGAGTCAAGCTCTTTATTTTTTCTACACAAATGAAAACTGAAGTGCTGAATGTCTTCCTTTAACATCTTCAAAGCAATATTAATTTTATTAGGTACTAGAACAGAGTACAATGCATGAAAAAGAGGGAGCATGTAGGATTTTTGTCTTATGCACCTTCAGTAAAAAGTAACTGCTTTTTTAACTCTCCATGTCATTTTTCTAAATATTGTGGCACAAATCAGTGGATTTTAATGGTCTGTAAACTTGTATATTGGTGACTCTGTGGGGGTAGAACACTATATAAGTTTCAATGATGTATGTAAATCTTTTTCTACAGCATGTTTATTCGGGATTCAGTCCAATTCCAATTCAAGTCACTAATAGTAAATCTACTGACTGGAATGGAACAGCGTCACTAGATTGCATATCAATTGCTGTTAGCACATAAGGTGACTTGGTTTAAAGGCAGGAATAGACTTTTTAGCACTTGCTTGTTTCAAAACTATCCCAAATAGGCAGGTACTTTAAAGATAAATGCCATCTCACCAAAAAAAAGAACAGATTCTCTTCCCATCGAATTCCTGCTTATGAGTTAGCTTTTGGAGGTGTTAAACAGAGAAGTGCAAAACGTAGTGTGTGTTCCTTAATATTTATTGACGACTTAATTCTTCAAGGTTTATTGTGTTTAAAAGTACTATTTGCCATGATTTTGGGGCTTTTAAGTCATATCATACAAATTCAAAGCTATATAAAAGTCTATATGTAACTCTCAGACCAAAGTGAAAAGAATGAAGCAGCAGGAGACTGAAAAAGCTATTTAAAGCATCCAAAAGATATGCAAGATAGGTGCCTTGCATGAGAAAGGTAAGCACCCAATTAAAAAGAGCTGTCTAAAGTAATGACATGTCAAATAGCCATAAAAGAATATCTAATTGTCAGAGCTGCAATGAAGATATAGTCAGGCCAGATTAAAAAAAAAAAGAAAACACAACTTACCTCCCCTTGTAATTGCAATTAAATACTTGGACAGCTAAACTTGAGATGGCACTAGATATTTTTTATTTATTTCTCAGAAACTTTCTGAATGGTATGATACATTTTAAATAAAATTTTCAACAGAAAATCATAAAAGATTGTCGTAATGGTATCTTCATAAAGTGTTTCAAATCTGTGCATGGTTTTTCATGGTAAAATTTAATATATCTTTTCTCTCTCTTTAAATCACATTCTAATATCAGGACAGAATATCTTGTATAGAATATAGATAATAGAAAAAATAGTGATTAAGCACTGTATAAAAACAAAATTTCAGTTTGGTAGTTTGTTACATTTTATCGTGACATTAATATACGGTAATTTCCCCTAGTTATAATCTATCAAACAGAGCTATATTTAGTACTTTTTTTCCCATTAACACTGAGTCACATATATAAATTTTTTGCCAGGATGATTGGTTGAATAAGTAGGAACCAATATTATTAAAAGATACATGTGTGTGTATGAATGGTGTACTAATATTCTGGAAGAAATTGTTGTTGTGGATTTATATTATTAGGAACTGAAACATGTAACTTTCAAGAAAAATGTAGCTACCAGTTCTTTATGGATGTTTTCCTGTGTGCACTACGTTTATACTCTTTATATCTATTTACTACATTTTATTTGTGTTGAATAATACTATTAGTACTTCCCCCTTGAAAATAGAAGAACAAACCAGATGCTTCATATCACAGTACAATATATTGTACTCCAAAGTTGCAGAGGGCAAAATTTATGCATCTATACTATTTTGTAAGAAAGGAAAAAAAAAGGGGGGGGATATTTTATTTTGTTGTGCAGAAATAGCTTTGTGCTACCTACACTACTTTGCTTGAATATTCTGACTGAGCATCCTCATTCTGGAATGGAAATTTGTTATGAAAATAGCCGATTGTACTTTTTTTACTACAGCCAAAGTGAGGAGAGAAAGGGTAGAGCAGAGAATCAGCTGCAGTGCAAATCTAAATTGCTAAGAGAACATGCATGGCAAGGCTTCCCAAGATCTGGGGCTAGATGTGTTCAAGGCTTACAGTATTTTGGCTTCAGTGTCTTAGATTCTCAGGCGGGGGGGGGAAGATCTTCCCAGCTCACAGCATGGAGTTTGGAAGTCCTCAATGCCTGCTCTTCAGGATGAGTCGAAATAAAATGTCAAATATTAAAATTCTAGAGGCTTGGCTGAGCACATGGCTCCATTGCAGAGATCCTAAAAATCCTGTATCAAGGCTCCTAACTCACTGTGGCCTCTGGAGTTCCCAGCCTCTGGGTTTAGTAGAATCTGTTTTCATCCGAAAGTCTCCTGTCACTCTAAGTTGCAGTTTCGTGGCATCATGAAAATGACTATAGTCAATAATTTTTTTTTCTTTGGATCAGTTACCCCAAATGATATGCTGACCTGTAAACAATTTAAAATGTTTCACAGTCAAATAAAAATAACTGATCTCAGTTCTCTATCCCTCCAACTGACGTTAAGTACATGCCATTCAAAGTTTCCTGGACATGGAGAAGGATCAGGACTCTGCTACTACCTGTAGAAGGCTTGTCTCTCTCAGTGCTACCAACAGGCACTGTCTGTTCAGTGGAGCGTTATCAAATAGGGAAGAAGTTCTGTTTTTCTCCCCCTACCCAAACAAACTCACACATATTTGATTATATGAGATTGTGCTAAAATTGCTTAAATGATCATATCTGAATGTCTGTAGAAAATAGACAGCAAAATGAAAGTATAAACATTTTCTTCAGTCTTCGATATGACATGCGATGCAGATAATGATGATTCTTTTACCTGAATGTTTGCCCATAAATTCACTTCTCTCCTACTGAACTGGACATTTATATTATTTTATTCAGCCTAAGTAGACCTTTTGCTTAGTACAAGAATATTGGGAGGTTGGATCTTTTTTGGAGATGGAATAGAAAAAAGGATCATCAAATTACTCTTTCCAATTACAAGAGTATATACACACCATTAGAGGCCCACGCAGCTTAACTGACGGCATGGGTGCACCTCAGGGAGGATGGCGCATCATGGGAATATGCTCTAGGCCTTGGGGCTTATGCTTTGGTAGAAGAGACCATGCCAGAAAATTTAGCGACATTTTCAGGAGAAGATGAGCATTTCAATTTTTTATACATAGATTTGAAAGTAGATAAATGATTTCAGCAATTGTCCCTTTCTTAACCTTTGAACAAAAAATTAGTCTTTATGTATACTGTCTTCATTTAGTCTCATGTTTCAGTGATTAGTGCTTAAAGGCAGAATTCTGATTTACAAATAAAATTCAACATATTATTTTCAAAAGTATTTCAATTTTTTCTGTTAAAATTTGCAAGTCTTCACTCAAACTTTGAGTATCTGAAACGTCAGATTTATAGAGTATGAATCTTATTTATTCTTGAAGTAGCTGATGTTTACTCAGATATTGTGGCTTTGAGCCTTTGCTCTGATAATTTAAGTGTCACATTCGAAGAGGCATAAATAGCCAAGAGTTGTTTAACCAAATGCTGTAAATTATAATTGGTTAGAAAAATTCCCCCTTCATTAAATGCGCACCAAAAGTAAATGAAATGGCTTAGCGAGGACATTTCATTTTACAGTACTTCTAAAACAGCAATAAATACAGAAGTTGTTACATTAATTAGTCTGCACCTACCTTAGTGATTTAGTCCTAGTTAGAAAGAATCTTTTTAAGTGAATGTCCTTACTTTCCCTTCTCACTGTACTTTGATTTGTATCTTTGGACAGCCATAAAATGAACACCCCACCCATGCTTCTTTTTTCATGAAACTATACTAAAATCTCAGTCACAATTTTGTGTTCAGCCTGTGGAGCTAGTCTAGAACCAGTCTAAACTAAAATCTGCGAAAAAATGTACGTTATAGACATCAAGTACACCACACAAACTGTTCTACTGTCTGGATCAATTTCCATTGGATATGTAGATGTATACTAAATACTGTGTTCATTTTTTGTAGCGTTAACGAACCAAGGCTTTGTGATTTCAAGAGCATTTGGCCTATTTTTTTTTTTATTTTATTTTTTCTTTAATGCATGAAATGAAGAATTTGCTAAAAGCTGGATATTTTTGCTTTTACAATTACATCTGTTCCGGTCCACACAAACGGTAAAGGAGTAAATGCAATTGTTGCATTAGGTAGATATTATTAAGGAAACTCTCTGATGCATTATTGTCGGTCTACAAGTTCTTTGGAGCTTGTGAATTCTTAAATTAGTTTCAGCTATTAGACAAGGTGATGAAGCAAACATTTCATAATGTATGTGTAGTCTTTGGAGAGTAGATTCCACATGAAAGCTTAGGTTGGAAACACTGAAATAACTGTTTTTGTTGGATAACTTTTTGGGGTATGTCTGAACATAAGTATCAGACAGATTTTTCTATTTCTGTAGTCATGTCTTACGTATATATGTATATATAAACCTTATATTTATGAAAATAAATTTATGGTTCAGTCATACCTTCTATTTTAGAATACTGTAGACACTAAATCTCTGCTATTATTAATCTTCCCATTTTTTTTATGGCTATTGTCTTCTGTAAACATGTATACATACAATCGAGCAAGATTATTGGCTGTCCTGAAACACCAATGGGATGAAGGATGCACGGAACTTTACAGAGTCTATTCTGTATCATCATGATTGATTAAGCAGGTTTCAGTGTGTTACATATTCACACTGCCCAAATCTTGGCGATGGAATTATGAGTCTAATGTCTTTTGAATCTTGACAATGGAAAAGTGAAATCACTTCCATGATGGAAGTGACTGAAGTGGATGATTCAGTTTAGCTTCTTAATTCAGGCATCTAGTTTAGGATGACGATATACTGTATTCCTCCCCCACCCCACCCCCAAATGATACAAACATGAAACATTCATCTAACACCTGCAATAAAGAGTAACAAGCTTACAGAAGATACATAGAGAGACAGGAGTGGTTAGACTGCTAATGAGGATGCTTTCATTATCAGTTCCACTTACTCTTTCTGTTCACAAATCATTGCCATTATAAATATTTAAACAACTGTGTTTAAAAATTTAGTGAGAAAGTAGAGGTGCATATCAAGGTAAATTCTTGCCACAAATGATTTTGTCTCTGAACAAAGAGACAAGGGCATGTAAAAGCAGCAGCTGATTTTTCTACGCAGAACAGAGGTCCCAATGTCCATAAAGGCTTGATTCTTTTTCTTAACAGCAGCAACTTTAACAAAAACAAAAAAAAAAAAAAAAGGAGAGAAAAAAGAAAAAAGAAAAAAGGTAGGACTATGAGGACGATCAATAGCACAGGATTTTCTGATCTGACAAAACTTTTCTGTGAAGTGGTAAGTATTTTGGAAAATGGCTTTACTCTCTGAATGGCAATAGACCAGTACTTTAAAATAACAGTTTTGTAGCTGAAAACCCAGTGGAGGTTAGATTTGCATCCTAGTATTCACTGGAATGCCAGGAGGGGGATCAATGGCCTACACATATGCCACAATTTTCAGTGATTTGATTTAAATCCATTCTAAACCACATCATCAGGAGTACTGTATTACATTAAAAGTTCACCTGAATGAGCACAGAGTGCCTGGAAACCCACAAGGGTCTTCACAATTAGCAGCGCCACCAGCACCAGCGCTCTCTCACCTTCAGTCCTGTGGCTTCTCCCCCTGGATTTTTACAGGTAAATGAAAACCTGCAGACAAAACACTGCTCCAACATCTAAGGTCAAGAAACAACTTTTATCCCAACTCTTTTCCTTCCCTATTCCGTTAACAACATTGTTCTCATCAGCTGCTGGTGTTCAGCTCCATCTTGCTGTTGGTTAAAAGAGGCCACCAATTGCTCTGTGGCAGTGAATACTTAAATGGCTTCATATACTCAACCTAGACATTTCTTATTCTCTCATGAAACCTGAACCAAGGTTTAATTGCAAAAGAGCAGATATGGAGGCTGGAAGAGTGCTTGCACATAGCATTCTGTTGTGCCTTTTTTCTTATTTAGGCATCTGCTGTCGGCCCCTGTGGGAAGGAAAGTGGGCTTAATGGACTTTTGAGCTGACTCAGCACAGGCGTTTCTGTGTTCTTTTATACCTTCAGAAAATGTGTTAAGTACAGTATGAACAGATATTTCATGAAAAAAACGAGAATCCAGAAAAAATAAAGTTCTGTAGCAAAAATACCAGTAATTTCTTCCCACTTTCTGCTTCTTCATGAACTTTATGCCTATTCAAAATGCAAAATACTTAACCATTCTGGAGCTCAACTATGCATGAAGCACACTGGCTGTTAGTGGCAATATTTGTAAAGGGTATTTCTACTATAGATTAATGTTTAAAACATCTAAAATTATCTGAAGTTATCTGCTCTGTGTTGCAAGGGCCCATTTAACTAGTATTACTGAAAAGAGGAAAAAGCTAAACCTCTATAAACTGTGCTATAATGTTAATTGTAAATTTAATTAAAACAGTGTATAGTTTAGCATCTTGAAATGGTATGTGTTACTTCTTCATTGTTTGTCACTGCAAATCTTCACGTATCTTCACTGCAGAGATATTAAAAGATAAAAAATTGATTTTTCCAACACAAAGATGTATTTTGAAGTATAGAATTTAATTACTGTAAGTCCATAGATTTGTGGCCCATCTAAATGCTAGAAAATTTTAATAATTAAAGCAGCATGCATTTCATAATACTTATCTCCTGAGGGAAAATCATGTAGTTGCTGTGAGGCAAGTATTTTTCTTCATTTGTTGGGCTTTACAAATCCCACACAGAATCCAATAGAAGCCTAGCAATGCCAAGTTGGCAGTGGCTGCAGTATTAGCTACAAGAAGGCTTAAGAAAGAGACTGTCAACATTTCCTCCTACAAACCCTAAATAGCTTTGGGACATGAAGAGAGCTTTGTATAAAAATGTGCTCCTGTCCAGCAAGTAGAGAAAATCAATTCTGAATTCATGCTATGGTGTATCATGACAGCACCTCCACTCCGCTAGGTTTTTCCTCTGTAGACTTGCAGCAGAATGCAGTCTCAGTCTGCCCTTTTTTAATGTTCAAAATTTCAGGTGGTTTCAAGTAGAAAGACAAAGATTAACTTTTTAATCTTACCTTCTCTCCTTCTCTCTCCTCTCTCAAAAATAGACAGATACACTAGAGCAATTCCCAAGAAAATGCAGAGATCTTTTGAGACAGTGAAGTACTTCAGGCTTGGAGAGCACTGGATCATTATTCCACTACATAATTTCATTTTAAGGATAACTCAAATTCAAAGTTTGTTGAGCAAAACTGCTGCTGCTTCTGGACCGGTGGACATAAATCTATGTATCAGTGTTGCTTTTGCTTTTTAAGCAATCACATGTCTTTGTGATGAATGTCCTTGTTTCCCCCACCTGCCCAGTCGACTGGCTGTTATGTATTGCCATGGAACATCATCTCATTTTAAACAGAATTCGAGATACTCATCTTTGAAAATAACCCAGTATAGTGTTCCTGTGCAAGATCACGCATTCAATCCTTTTCTATGACAACTTCTAGACAAACATTAAAAATTATACACAGTGACAAAACGTACGCAGGAAGTGGGGTGCTCCATGGCCCACAGGCAATACTTGTCATAACAAGTGTCTTTTCACTTCTTACACACTGAGTGACACTTAAAAGGTCGTAAGGAAATTAGAGATTATGCACAATGTGGTGAAACAGAGATTCACAAGGCATTATTTAGTGAATATCTTATCTTCTATAAAATACAATAGCTACCTGAGAGAAAACAAAGATTTTATGAGATGAAACTTCAAATATTAGTCTGGTAGTTACTGAACTATTATACAAATCATAGAGGACAAGTAAGTTGTGGAAGATTTTTTTCTGTCTGTGCACATTTTTGAACAATGTAAGGCTCTTTCTGCTGGTGTAAGCTACTGGGTAAGCACAAATATTTAATTTCTAGCAGAGCAGAAAACATTACATTAAATATTTTTATTTTTCTTAGTGCTACAGAGGGAGAGATGTTGTAAGTTCTGTCTCAGTATGGAGATGCTTGTTTTAGGTGTCAGTATGTTCTCATCAAATGATTTGTTAAGTTTTGTTTCAAAAACCTGAAGAAGTTTGGCTAGGAATCCACCATTTGGGTTTGTATCAAAGTAACTTTGTGTATAGTTTACGTTCTTCTATTCATTAGAAGAAACATTTTTTCCTTCTTTTGAAGACAGCTTTTTTGAGAAATGTTAGTGATACATTGCAGCAAGAAGACTCCTCTGAAATTGTACTTCTCTAATAAACTTCTCATGTGATATTTCAAAATACTGTTGTTCTTTAGAGTTAAAATGGTAAACACAACTTCTGTCTTCTCCTTTGTAAGGAAGAATAAGGCACTGGAGAATCTACATTTGAGCTTTCCAACTCTAAATGCTTACATTTTGTGAAACTTCTGATGATAAATAGAAGAAAATAACACTTCTTTTTCTGCCTCTAGAAAGAGTAATTTTTCCCAGCTCCTTCACAATTCAACTATTACATTGATAATTTTCAGCAGATTTTTCTTCATAGTCTGGAAATCATTCATTCTTGGAGCTTTTTATTTTCTGTTCATTTCACTTAGGCTTTCTGTTTACTCACACTTGGTATTAGTAGGGATTCTAATTTATATAATTTCACTTTTTGTCACCTTTCATTAATCTTTACTGCTACTGCATTTGAGATTCATTGACTGGTACTGGTATTTATTTTGAGGACTGTAGGTTGGCTACTGAGATACCCCATGTCTAAGGCAGGGATACCCTTCAAGAATAAGATACCTGTCTTCAGGTGTCTACATGAGTAACTACAGCTCTGCCATGCATTCAAAATTTCATTATCATAAATGGAGACCTGCTAAATAAAATCAGTGTATTTAAAGAGCAATTCCTCTTCTGAAGTGGTCACATTGAGTAGCAAAGTGAATCTCTGCCTCAGACCACTGCCTGTATTGACTAGGGGCAGAATTTTCTTGTTGCCATCTATTGCTATTTGAGGTATGCTGGGATATCCAAGAGAAATCCTGATGCCGGTGTGTGTGACAGACGCTCTGCAGAGACTTGCGCCTCTCTGGGAGCAGCGGGTTATGTCAAGGAGGGATGCCTCTCATCTGGCAATAGATGCATATGCTTAGGCAGTTGGATCAGATTGCTGATCAGAGCTTCCTGACTACCAGTGCAATGCTTGATCCACTGGTTAATATTGCTACCTAATAATGTCTGGGTATATGGCTGTTTTGTGGTAGAAGCTTCTGTCATTCTAGGTAAACAAGATTATTCATCTCCAAGTGAAAGAGGTTTGTGACTTTAGAATGAGTTGTGAGTTCTTATGAGAAGCACATACTGCAGCATCTGTAAATGTTGGTTTCTTATGTTTGCATGGCTTTTTATTGCCGCCTGCATGATAAAACTGAAGGACTGACTTTACAACGTATCTGGGTTTTCTTTCAGTGCAACCACTGAGTTACTTGACTAGGTTTAGGATATTTTGTACTTTGATTTTGCTCTCTATTTCAAAAGATAAGATGATAAATTACTGATGAAGCCAAGTAAATAAAACAGATGGAGACTTTTCTAATGTATACAGAAATAAATGTTTGTTTTTATGACAGTCAGCATTCAGTCAGTCTATATTACTGGGATTTATGTACAGATAATAAGAATTGTAAATGTTACTTCAAAAGAAATTTAAGATTTACAATGTTATCAACAAAAGTCACTTGTTTCTAGAATGTGCATCATCTTGTATTGCTGCATTAGCAGTTTCTCTATTGTGTTGTCAGAAATTGCTAAGATACGATTTTATGAGCAGAAATTGTTTGTTTCAGATGCATTCGCTTTCAGTTAATACATCCATATTATGTGTGGGTTTGTGTCTGTGTGTGTTTGTCCCTGCATGAGATTGTAAATGAAGAACGACAGAGGAGAAAAGCCCTTTAGTTATATAATTTTAAACCAAAATAAAGCTCTTTGATGAATGACAATAAGATATCAGACAACTACCAGTGTTACTAATTAATAGGCTTTACAGGTTTTGATATATTCAGCAATGTGACCTGTGTTTGTGACTAAAAATGGATGCTAATGATCTGTGTAGTGTTACAATACAGATAGCACAAACGATTATAAATGTGCAAAATCTCATTTGTGCAAAATCTGTAACAACAAATAAATACAACTGTAATTCTCAAATAAGTGATTATCCTCTCACTTATGTGTGCAGAAAGCTAGTCCCAAATCAAGTTGTGGCTATTTTCCTATGTTCCTTTTCATATGAGTTTCTTGTCTAAGTTTAGAAGTTATTGTGCTTTGATTTTGCTTTCTGTTTGAAAAGAGGATCAATTACTAATGAAGCCAATTAAATAAAACAAATGGAAACATTTGGACTTCAGTGTTCCTTGAGAACCGTCTATACAATCTTATCTTCTATTTACTAGTTTATAAAATTAAGGTCCAGCTCTACTCCTACTGAAATTATTACGAATTTCCTCATTTATTTTGCTCACTGTTAGTTTCACATTACTTTTTTCTGTTAATGATAGCTCCCTTGAAAATTAACCAATAGCTTTTGTTTTCCACAGGACTATAGGCAAGACACAATCACAATTTATTCGTTTTAAACAGTGAACTCAAACATCTTTTTAGCTGCACATAGTAAACATTCATAAAAGCACATACATAGACCTGTGTATGATAATAGTACATTCTTTCCTTAGATGGAGATAATGCAGTTCATTTCCTGCTGTAAATCATCAGCTTTCTAATTTTCTGGAATCCAAGTGAGTCATGGGAGAGAAGAATATTAAGGTTGACTTGAAGGTGTAGTCTTATATCTGACATTTAACAATTCACAAATAAAAACTCAACAGGAAAATGTAAGGATTTAGGAGGAAGAGGTTGAATTGGAAGATGTTGTGAGAGAAGTTGAAAGGAATAAGAGACTCTAACTCAAGTTTAGACTTACCTGGGAATTTACATCTGTCATTGGCAAAGAATAAAAGAGAATCAAAGATTTAGAAATTTCGGCTATATTCAACTGTCCTTCAAACAGTCAATATCCTAGCACATTTTATATGTATCCATTGGAATTTTTAGCAGCAAAATATTCTCAAGCTTTGAGATATTGATACATATCTGAGAATGATATTTATCGTATGTGAGGGCTTAAAAAATAATAGTATTTAGTTGAAAGCAGTATTCTACACTTCTGTAAGTCCAGGTTTGCCTATCTTTAAACTTCATAAATCCTTGGAGGAGAATGAGCCAATGACTAATCGTGATGGAAAGAAGAAGAGTTGACAAGATCTTGCATTTGACTATGTTGATTTGGGAGATTAAATGGTATTTGAAACAGGGATGAGTAAGCTCTGAAGGAACCCGAAGTCTACTGAAAAGAGGAACCTTGCTAAGGAACTTAATGAATAACATCTAAAAGACAACGAGGACAAGTCAAGACGGCAGACCTACAGGAATTTGGGGATAAAAAGCTGTATTTCAAAACTGGGAAACTTTGGATGTAGGAAATCAGTCCAAGGTAAGCTACAGGAGCTTGTATAAGAAGCTGAAAGATAGAGAAGGAAGAGAAGGAACTGACTGAGGAAGGGGATAGGCTTTAGACAGGGTCACAAAACCTGTCAATGGATTTGATTCAGCTCCCTAAAAACTCATTTGTCTATGACAACCTGTTGCAGACATACTAGTCAAAAAGCAGTAAGGACTTTTAAATGTAAAAGTTAGATGTCTGAAAGTTAGACTGTCTGTGTTTCCTTCCTCTTGAAGAATTCGCTTGATTGATTCATACAGACTTTTGACTAAATCTGTAATACAGTAGTTTTCTTATGCTTGCTAGAATGAAAAGAATATATTTTAAAAATTGTAAAAGAACAAGCAAACCACTTTCTGTTATATCTTCAACAGAATTAGACAGCGTCATATTATCTTGAGTTAGGGGACTTGTAAGAGTTAAGTAATAGGGCGTTCAGATAGTGAAGACAGCACTGAGAGATAGAGCTTAGTAGCAACTGTTACCTGTATTAAAAAGACAGAAAATAAGTTTCTTTGGAAAGAAAGACTAAGCAAGACTTGATTACCTTGTTAAGTTTTATGAAGAGTTATCTTTTCTGGAAAGAGTATCAGTCATCTGCTATGCTTGCTACTACTGCTTAGTTGATGTTTAGTTCTTGCATATGTGCTCTCTAAAATCTGAACTGTATGAAAGAAAAGCTGCCTTTTCAAACAGCATTTTGATGAAACACTTCCTCTTGAGGTAACACGATCTCTTTTATAAGCAAAGATAGATCTTGCATTTCAAAGTCATGTCCACCACCTGCTTAATTGTTCACAAATTCACATGTTCCTAGTCATGTCTGTAAGTATACAGTCAGAATATGGTGAAGTATTTTGCAACTTATGTCTTTTAAAATTACTCGTCATTTTTTAAAAGATATGTCACTGTATGCTTAAGTTTTTACCGTATTATTTTTACCGTTTTAATCAATGTTCTTAAGGTTAATCAAGATAAATCAAGTTGCGAATGTCATACTGAACTTAATTTGTAATGGTTTTTTGGTTTTTTTTTAGTTGATTCAGACCTTGGACATAGAGGTTTTGAAAAAAATTAGTTTTGTAAAACATTGAGAGAAGTATTTATATATTTTTTTGTTGGTGGAGGAAGTGGCCAATTTAAAGTGAAATTAAACCAAATATTTTAATTCTTCATAGTCTACCTCCTGTGACCCATGTAAATTCTTTTATTCTGTGTATTTATTCTAAATCTATTGCATTTATAACTGAGTTTATAAAAGCCTCTAATAATCTGCAACAGACAACATACGACACTTCTATTGATCCCAGTAGGTATTGTATGCATTGGAGAATCTAGTGTCTTGTTCCTGAGGTGATTGTGATCTCTGCAGTATTCTTTGTCCTCAGAGGTCAAGGAACTGTAAAACATGAAGGGTTTTGTTTGTTTGTTTGTTTGTTTTGCTCATACACAAAGCGAGTTTTGAATGATGAGTTTCCTTCATATTATTAAATGAATTGGGATCTAGTGATCCAAGAGGTTCCCATGGCATGGGGCTATACTGCAGCTAGTGTCATAGAATTGTAGAATCACAGAATACTTTGAGTTGGAAGGGACCTTCCAAGGTCACCTAGTCTAACCTGCCTGCAGTGAGCAGGGACATCTTCAACTAGATCAGGTTACTCAGAGTCTCATCTATCATGACCTTGAATGTTCCCAGGGATGGGGCATCTACCACCTCTCTGGGCAACCTCTGCTAGTGTTTCACTGCCCTCGCAATAAAGAATTGCTTCCTTATATCTACTGTGAATCTCCGCTCTTTTAGTTTAAAAACATTACCCCATGTCCCACCACAACAGGCCCTGCTAGAAATAATGTTCACATCTTTCTTATAGGCCCCTTTCAAGTACTGAAAGGCTGCAGTAAGGTCTCCCTGTAGCCTTCTCTTCTCCAGGCTGAGCAACCTCAACTCTCTCAGCCTTTCTTCACAGCAGAGGTGCTCCAGCCTTCTGATTGTTTTTGTGGCCGTCCTCTGGACTCCACAAGTCCATGTCTTTCTTATGTTGAGGGCCCCAGAGCTGGATGCAGTACTCCAGGTGGGGTCGCAGCAGAGGTGAGTAGAGAGGCAGAATCACCTCCCTTGACCTATTGGCCACGTTTCTTTTGATGGAACCCAGGATATGGTTCTCCTTCTGGGCTGTAAGTGCACATTGCCAGCTCATGTCCAGCCTTTCATCCACCAGTACCCCCAAGTCCTTCTCCATAAGGCTGCTCTCACTCACATCATCCCCCAGCCTGTATTGATACCAAGGACTGACCTAGGTGCAGAATCTTTCACATGGCCATGTTGAACTTCATGAGGTTCACATGGGCCCACTTCTCCAGCTTGTTCAGGTCCCTCTGGATGGCATCCCTTTCCTCAGGTGTGTCAACCGCACCACTCAGCTTGGTGTCATCTGCAGACTGGCTGAGAGTGCACTCAAATCCCACTGTCTATGCCATTGATGAAGATATTAAACAGCACTGGCCTCAATATGCACCTCTGAGAGATACCACTTGTCCTTCTGGACACTGAACCATTGACCACACTGGATGTGACCATCCAAGCAATTCCTCATCCACTGAACAGTCCACCCATCAAATTCATATCTCTCCAATTTAGAGAGAAGGCTGTTGGGGGGCCCATGTGAAAGGCTTACAGAAGTCCAGATAGATGACATCCATAGCTCTTTTCCTGCCCACTGATGCAGTTACTTCATCACAGATGGCCATTAGGTTGATCAGGCAGGACTTGCCCTTGGTGAAGCCATGCTGGCTGTCTCAAATCACCTCCCTGTTACCCATGTATGTTAGCAGAGCTTCTAGGAGGATCTGTTCCATGATCTTCCCAGGCACAGAGGTGAGGCTAACATGGTTGGTAGTTCCTAGGGTCCTCCTTTCTACCCTTTTTAAAAATGGGTGCAATGTTTCCCTTTTTCCAGACACCAGGGACTTCACCTGACTGTCAGGACTTTTCAAATATCATGGAGAGTAGACTGGCAGCTATATCAGCCAATTCCCTCAGAACTCTGAGATGCATCTCATCAGGTCCCATAGACTTGTGTATGTTCAGGTTCCTCAGGTGGTCACGATCCTGATCTTCTCTTACAGTGGGAGACGCGTTTCCCACCCAGTCCCTCCTTTGTGGTCCATCCACTTGGGAGATGTGGGAAGAGAGGTTGCTAGTGGAGACTGAGGCAAAAAAAAGTTCTTGAGTACCCCAGCCTTCTCCTCATCTATTCTTACCAGCTTGCCAGGCTTGCTCATCAAGGGGTAGTAAGCTTTCCTTGACTTTCCTTTTCTGGTTGCCATACCTGTGGAAGTCCTTCTTAACTATTCTTTGCATCACTTGCCAAGTTCAGCTCCTGCTGTGCCTCGGCTTTCCCAACCCCATCCCTACACAATCGGGCTGTGTCCCTGTAATCTTCCCAGGATACCTGTCCCTGCTTCCACTGCTTGTGCATATTCTTGCCCTTTAGTTTGACCAGCAGGTCTCAACTCAGCCATGCTGGTCTCTTGACTTCATTGCCTGATTTCTTACACCTGGGGATCAGGAGCTCTTGCACTGTATGGAAAGCATCCTTAAAGATCTGCCAGCTCTATTCTGTTCCCCTGTTCCTGAGGGCAGTTTCCCAAGGGGTCCTATTGACTAACTCCTTGAAGAGTTGGAATTTTGCTTTCCTAAAATTCGGAGTTCTCACTTCACTCTTTGCCTGACCCACAGGACTGTGAACTCCACCAGTGCATGATTGCTGCAGCCCAGGCTGCCTCCAATCTTGATGTCACTGATTAGCTCACTTGCATTGGTGACTATCAGGTCCAGTATCACATCCCCTGTGGTAGGGCTGTCTTTTACCTGGCTCAAGAAGTTATCCTCAATGTGTTCCAGTTGTCTCCTGGATTGCCTACAGCTTGCCATGCTAGTTTTCCAGCAGATGTCGGTGAGGCTGAAGTCACCCAGCAGGAGGATAATCTGTGAGCGTGAAGCCTCCTTGTAGCTGGAGTAAGCAGGTTTCATCAATAGGCTCCCCTTGATCAGGCAGCCTGTAGTAGATACCAACCACAAAATTTCCTTTGGTGCCTCAGTCTAATTCTTATTCATAAGCTTCTGACCTGCTTACGGCTATTCTTCAGAGACAGCTTTTCACACTCTATCCATTTCTTGATGCAGAGTGCAACTTCAGTATTTCAAGAGCCTCTAGTATATCTAAAGACTAAAGCAAATCTAGAATAAGTGTATGAAAGACAAGGTTTTAACACAACATCAATCAGTAAGACTGTCTTCACAGTTTTTGAATGCGAGAAACTACATGTGGGAGAGAGTAAGTCTTTGGAGAACTACCCTCGAGTGCAATGGGGCCCCTTTTTTTATTATTTTTTTTTTATTATTTTACTTAAAAAATTGTGTACAATTTACTATTAGACATTTATATTCCTATTAGTGAGAGGACACTACAAGGGTACCATGGTCATGGGTCAGTTCCAGCAGTTATGAAATTGGACTCCCTTTGCTGTTAGCATGTGAAGGGAGGAGTTGGGTGTAAGCTCATCTCTCCGCTCAGATGAGGATAGAGTGTGAGTGTGCGTACAGTAAGGGCGTAACTAGCAATTGCATATCCCTAACTAAATAAATAATTCTTTTTAGAGGAATGGGGTGGAGGAAAATTATAATATAAACTTTTTCATAGTGTCATTCCTAAATACAAGGTTGACCAAATACAGAATTATTGCCCCTGTCACAGGTTCAGAAGACAGGAAAGCTATTGACTTTCCTTTCAGAATGCAATATGTGCTAAATTATATATAATTGCTTGGAGCATACGGTAGAAGCACTGCAAGGAAAAATTGAAGCATTTGCTGGTTGCCCAAAAAGCTTTTGCCGCTTTTGATTGAAACGATGTCTTGATATCAGTCAGATTGCTATGTGATTAAAATATACATGAAAGAAAATTTGTTTTATATATATGACAAAGCCTACTTATACAAGAAAGGACTTAACTGGAATAATTTTCTTGGGTCCTGTAGTTACTGATCCTGACTCTACTGATCCTGAGAATTGTTGGCTTTCAATTACTTCAATGGGAGGTAAATGCACTCTGGATTTTAAGAGCAGTACATTTGCCAAATATCGTAAATATATAAAAGAGATCTGCTGTATCTGGAAGCTCTAGTTTTTATTGCAAATCACTTTACCAGCTGGTCTATTTTAACAGAAAACATGTTTTCCATATAGGAAACTCCCTGAAGACAGCTGAAAACTCTGATATAGTGACTCAGAAATACCTCCTCTGAATCGAGCTATTTAGAAGTTAGTTGTTGTGGTTTAAACCCAGCTGGCAACTACATACCACGCAGCCAGTCACCCAACCCGTTTCTGCATCAGGGGGAGGATGAGGAGGAAAAAAAAAGTAAAAGTAAAGCCTTGTGTGTTAAGAGGAGATTTTATTTAACAACACAAGGAGAAAGAAAACAATAGTAATTACAGTGATAAAGCGATGTGATTTCATTTAGGCCACTATAGTCTACTGACAGTCTACACTCTGTTAGATTTTCTCACTGGCCAAATAGGACTGTTAAAGGGTTAATGTGTCACTCAAGGTGAGCTGATCACTCCTTGACTCTCCATTAATGGATTGGGATCAGAGAGTCTCAATTAGTGTGATGTTACCTCCAGTGTACAATTGTAATAGCAATTGACACCTGCTGTTCCTCAACCCTCGGCAATCCTATCACAGAAGGGTCCTCCAAGAGGCCAGGCAAGGTGGACAACTGTTCAATTTCCTCTGTCTCCAAAGCAGCTATACCAAAAGCCCACAGGTACTCTTTTGGGTCCTTGAAATACCTTCTCCTGAGGTAGTCTATGTCAAGGATGCACGGGGCTCAGGAGGCATGGGCTAGGCCATACTTTTTCCGAATATTGTACTAGTTTCTCAGGATCTTGCGCTTGTTCAGGGGTAAAATCCTAAAACATTGGAGGGGACCACTGTCCTAGGCACTTACCCATACTCTCCCACACACCCTGTGGCTCATAACTCTCTAGCCTCGGGGCAGATCTCTGGGTAGTATTCTTGAAAAACTTTTGTGTAACCCTAAACGAGACCTGAGACACATGCAGGAGACATAACAATAAAAGCATGCTGGCCTGGGCGTCCCAAGGATATTCAAAATTCTCAGAAGCTGAGAAAGTATCCTCCTCTGTCTTGCCCATAGATTGGGTGAGGTTACTAATAAACGACAATGCCACATACAAATACCAACTTAACCTCATAACCAGTGGTATAATCATATCATAGGTCAACATTATCAAATACAGTAACATGACAGTCCTGATCCATCTCTCAGAGATGATAAACATCACCACCGGGAATCCATAGTGTATATACGGATTTACATAACACCACCATGTGAGCGAGTGGACCAACATGGTGACCACGGACTACCTAACTAACACACAGTGTGTATAGAAAAATTGTTTTAACACACTTGGGTCCGATCTGCTGTTTTCTTGACCCTTCATATTGCCCCACGTTGACCTCCAGAAAGGACTGTCTTCATTTAAACCCAGGAGGCAAGTAAGTACCAGACAGCCTTGCCCAACCCCTTTTTACCCTGGGGAGAGGAGGAGGAGAAAAAAACAAGTAAAGCCTTTTGGGTTAAGATAAGGGGAGTTTACTTTACAGCACAGAGAGAAAACAATAGTAATTGCAAAGACAAATCAAGTGATATACAATGCACTGCTTACCACTGCCCACCTCCCTGCTGTTTGAGCCCTCACTGCTAGCCCCCTCCTTATATATACTGGGCATGCTGTCAGTACGGTGTTGAATATCTGGTTGGCTGGTTCAACCTGGCTGTCCTGGCTGTGGAAATTAGCCCTATCCTAGCCGAACCCAGGACAGTTACCTATTCTAAGTTAGATATGCAGACATCTTTTAAACTCCAAAAGAGAGGCTCAAACCTCCAAAAGACAAATTTTTTTCAGCTCTGTTTTCCTTGCCTTTTTGGTCCTCGTTAAACAGCTGGAATACTTAGAAAAATTGACAAAACAGTTCAAATTAGAACTAAACTAAGTCAGCAGGCTGGAAGTTGGTTAATTCTGAATGTGTGTGTCCAACTGTAGCTTCCCAAGCTACACATGCATACTTATTTTTTTGTTAGCTTCTACCACAGTGATACAGGCTAATATCAGCCTATCAGGCTAATATCAGCGTATTTCCCTTCACTGGTAATCGAAATAGGACTGTGATTTTAAGAAAATTAATCCAACTGAAAAAATAGCAGCATTAAAGGAAGCATTAATTTTACTATAAGTCTGTTCTCTATGGTAGCTAAAGTAATTGACTATTTTAATTTTTCTGTCTATTATAGATTATATTTACTGTTGGGAATTCACTTTATTTATTTACACTGAGACATCCCTTACTCTGCATTTTATTAAGATGACATTCTTCAAAAATTCTATACTTACCATCATGTATTTATAGTTATGTGCTTGTCATATTTTATGGTTCAGTGTATGTGCATGATTTAATGAATATAAATAAAGTTTGGGGAATTTTTTTTTTTTTTTTTTTTTGAGAAGCTCATTTTCATATTGTATTTCAAAACCAAGGATCAAAAGTCAGATAAAGGGAACAGAGAAACAGAACATTTTTGGTGTTTCAGTGTATGGACTCTTGTAATGAAATTCTAATAATGCTTGATTAACTTTTACTGGTAGCCATGTTATTTTTTTCCCACCTGGAATATAATAGAGAGTTTTCCCCTTAATTAAATATAATAATTTTCATTTTCAAATTTTTTGACATCTTAGCATCCATGCAGACACATTCCTTGAAATGCTTATCTAGTTTCACAGTAGTTTCTAAATGTCCTTTCTTGACCTATAGCCTACTATTGCTAGCAGAGCAACAGGTAGATCATCCAGGTGGCATTTTCTGAGGGTCTGAGGATGCAGAGAATATTGTCTGCTTGGATCCAGACCAACCTGTTGGCCTAGAGCTGAAAACACAGTAGAAAACTTCTTTTGCAATTGAGATTTTATTTAATCATGCACTTGAACTAATATGTTTTTCTTTATAGTTAGATTAAGGTCTAGCAGTTTATAGGTATGTTAAATAATATTTGAAATTAAAAAATAGTGCTGCCTGAATATGACTTTCCCAAATATTTTTTTAAAATAGCATCCTATCCAGTCAAATGAACATCTAATAAGAATGAATTATCATTTTCCTTACATATGATAATAAATAAAATATGTAGGGGAAAAAAACACAACGTGAAAAGCAGTCAGAACTGTTTTAGAAGACAAGCACATGTCATTTTCACCCAAAAATAACATTTTCAGTTTATGCGTATGTGGAACAGAGGGCACCTCTTCATGAAAATAGGGTGAGTGTAATATCTTCACCATCTTTTCTCTTTGTAATGAACTTCTGAAAACGCAACTGCTATCGTCCTCCTGTCTATTTAATGAAGATGAAAAGTAGTGTGACTGGTCATACCTATAATTGATTCATTAGAAGGAAATCTTGCCTTCCGTCTTCAGAATCCTGCTCTAATTACTCAAAAGAAAAGGGTGTCTCCCTCAACAGTAATGGCAAAGGTTCAATGGCTTTAATATAGTTACTTTTTGATCATATTATTCAGTGCAAGCAAGTTTACCAGAGTCTGGCCTTTAACATGAGATTCACTAGCTAGACCCTACTTTTGTATCCTATTAAAAATAAATTACTATGTCACACCTTTTTCCAATATGTAAGTAACATAACAGTTCCAAGTACCACAAAAAGATGAAACAAGAGTGTAAAAAATCAGATATCCACAGCGGGAAGAAAGAATGACTGTAATCCAGATGTCAAAGTTAGTGCTGGACCAGTGATTCATTTTTACTTGATACCTTCTGTATTTTGTGTTAGGGAAGAAACTGATTCATTGCTAATATAACTCTAAGTGATTTTAACATCTATCCTAGGGGTATTACAGGTGTTTCAGACTGTCCTATTTATTAGAGCATTTTGTATTTTTCTCCTGAGTATCTTCCTTCAAAATGGGTATCTGCTGCATTTCTGCATCGTATCCAGCATCAATCACTTTGATTAGGGTCTCACTCCGCAAATGGAACAGCTTTTCTTCCATGGCAGCTCCATATGTTTGCTGCAGCTGTTAGTTTCCAGGCAGAATGTGACTGTACTTGGTTCAGAGTTTGTGTCCCTGTCAAAGGGGCAGGAAATTATGCTTTGATATGCCTTGAAATCCAGTGGCTTGAAATCTGTCCTACACTTACAGTTGCCTACAAAAACATACATTAGATTGCATCCGCATTGCATTTTCATTAACTATGACTCTGGAAAGCGCACATTACCAAGGTTTGTTCCCACAACACCATTTGAATACCAGATCAAAGGAGTTTTACTGCTTGAAAGGTTACTCCGGGGAGATTTTTAACATGGACCCAATGATAGAAGACTACTATAGTCTAGTTTCTTAATAGCTAAGAACATGAAATATCCTGAGTTTTATCTACGATTTTGTGGTTTCTGGCTTGGGAAAATATTTTATTTTATTTATTAATATTTAGTTATCTTGCACTAAGGCAGCGCAGAACTACAGAACTACATATTACAGCATACTGTACTACAGTACACTAGTAGTGCTACTGCAGTACACTGAATGCGGTGCAAAGAATATACCAGCTAGGAGATTCATCTCTGCAGAAATACTAAATATTTCCTTGAACGACACCTCACTATGGTTTTGTTACATCTAAGAAATGCAGAGAACTCAAGTTATTAAAACATATATGTCTGCGAATAAATCTCCACACGAGTAAGGAGAGCTGAATGTTTTTATTTCTGATCACTGGCTGACAGTAGTCAGTATTGTAAGAATTATATTAATTCTAAAAACACATGCATTTGTTCACCAGCTAGGCATTGCTGTGTCACTTTTCATTGCATTTGATTAGCTGGCTGCCAAGATAAATATATAATGGACCATTAAATTTTGGTGACCAAGAACCCAATTTGGCATGTCTTAAGTATTAAACTTTTAATGAAACATGTTCAGGTGACAGGTATTTTTAAAAGCTCTGTGAGCCCATAAATGCAGGTTGACAATTAAGGTCTGCCACAGATGAATGAATGTAAAGTATTCGCTATTCCAGAGGTGTGAAAAACTAATTCAATATCAGAATATCTTACTGTTCACTGATCCTCTACCTCTGTGATTCTACATTACTACTTTGGTTTTAGCAACTCAGCTGCTGCAGAGGCACGTTGTTCCTGACAGTGTAAAGGACACACTTTCCCTGTGTGTGACTTCAGGATGACTCTAAGTAGTTGAGCAGTCATGGCACAGAAGCTTCTTTCCTACCAAGAAAGAAAAGCAGAAAGTGTCTGCAGACTCTCAAACACTGAGGTAGCAATACAATGACTCTTACAGGAGCTAAGACTGTAGACATAATAAAACTAGCTCAATGAAAAATGCTTCTCAATGTACAAAAGCACTATCTACAATTTTTAATTGATTATTGATTGAACAAGGTCTTTGTCAGATAGTTTTGTTCCCTCCTTCCCGTGAAATGTAAACTTTGGCTGAACATAAAAAAATACAACCTTAAAACTTTTTCCCTTGTTCTAATGTACACAGAAAAGGCACCTAAAAGCAGAGGATAACGATGCTTGGGGTTTGGTTTTCAATTTTACGAGTAAATGCTTAGCCTTAGCCTTTTCACTGAAGGCAGAAATTGTCTATCCTATTTCTAAGTAAAAATAATTTTTCTTATTGTAGTAAAAAGGCTTTCTAAAAAAAACCTGTCTTAGTTATTTCAAAAGGGAGGTTCCTGAGCTGCTGGATGGGAATAGGAAAAGTAAATTTATTATCTGTATGAAGATCTTTGTCCAACAAAGCACTTAGCTTTAAAGTGTGAATAACACCATGGATTTCAGAGAGACATCTTGAATGTTTAAATGCTTTTCTGAACAACATTATAGAAGGAACACTTTTTAATCATTAAATTAGGAGATGGACATATTTAGCTTTATTAGAGCTATAAAAATTATCAGTTTTGCTCTCTGCTCCTCATCTGCCCCTTTCCCTAGTCATTAAATGCTAAAGTGAAGGTTCTTGTTGCTTGGTTGTAGCGTAGGAAATGGAAGTGAAAACGTGGAGGAAGCACTGGGCAGTAGGCAAAAGCCTGTCTAGGGAACGGCAAAGTACTGGTGCCCAGTATCACCCTTGGGTTTCAATTGGCTCAGCTCCTGTGCTGGGTCTTTCAGTGGTAACTGCAGTCTGACACTGTTGGATGCCGTGTGAAAAGCTGGTATAATTTCTAGTCCCTCAGGAAGATTAAGTGCTTACAGATTTGTGCAAGCTATAAGCCAGTTTGTGTTCCAGATTCAAATACTTGAATTCTAGTTAAAATTATATTCCTCTGTAACTGTGACATGAAGGATATGAGGAAATCGTGTTTTGTAAGTCAGTTGTGGTTATTAGCTTGGACCTCAAATGCTAGCACCTTATGGAGCAGACCCTTTCCCTAACTCAGACTGAAGAACATTTTTGAAGCAGTAGACACTGTATATCGCTTGATAGTGGAGAATCCCAGCAGCTGTGTGATAAACGGTCTCAGAAGGTAATTAATGATTATTTTGGCTAGAAATCTTCAACGGTGAGAAACATATTGCAGTATGTATGAATAATTCTAGACAGCACTGTAAAACCTAAATGTTGTCCGGTCATTTTTGTCCATTAAAAATCAAATTACCTGTACTCTACTCTAGGTGCTGTTAGGCATGTTTTAATTGCAATGAGTCAAAACCTAGTCATAGAGACATGCAAAGAGAGAAAGTAATTTATTCCAGATTTTCTAAAATATGGATAGTCTATGCATGTATGTTGAATTCCTATATTTGTCTTTTTTTTAAATACAAAAGTAAACTTAATTTAAAAGTAAACTTATGGTCATCTCATATGTGCACAAATGCAATTGGTCACTCATACTTTATCCAACAAAGTGTTTTAGGTGTATTCATTTTAAGAGGTAAGGGTCTTTTAAAGCTTTCCAGACCAGAAGTGGAACACGGCAGTCGTCCACACACAACAGCTGACTAAGATGGTTCTTCATTAGGATGTAATATATAATACGTCGATTCCTTGGATTTATTGTACACATATGTACTTTGTAACATAATATTTGAGTGAAACAAACAAAAATCTAAATTAAGACAGACGGGAACAATGAGGCAGACTGCTTCCAGATTAGACATCATACGTCCTAGATTCAGGGGTGGTGGTTACCATGAGAACTCCATAGGTCTTAGGCACTTGGGTCCTGTATCACTTGGTACGGTGTCTTGGCAATTTTTTATTTCATACGTTTAAATAAATTCTCAATAGCTATGATGAACCCTTTCCTTACTGGCAGGGATTAGTATGATTCCCTAATATTGATTCAGTTCCCTTGAATATTCAATGCAAAATCATTGGAGACTTGTTAATAGAAGAATTAACATGTACCAAAAAGGAAATGCATCAGGGAGATTATATTTGCTAATAGATTTTTTTTTCTGCTATGCTAAATGAAGTTCTTTCTCTATAAATCTTTGTTAACACTGCCAATTCAGCATCTTTAACCTGATTGTTTCATTTGCATGCTTTGCCTTTGTGATTGGATTACAGTTTGTTATTATTAGCTCTCTGGATATATAATTATGCATTATTATTTAACATTCAATTTACTTTGATCAGTATTTGAGTATAAGGTCTTACACAAAGGAAACAATATACAAAAATATTTTTCTGCTTTTGGAAGCTCTTCTGCAACCTTTCAGCTCAGCTTCTGTAACTTCGGAAAAAATTAAGTTGCGACTGAGATATTACTGTTGCAATATTTACAGTTAGCTGAAGAACCTGAGAAAAAGTTTCAGTTCATATCTGAATTGGTCATATCATCTCATAGTCAATTGGTCACATCATTTATGAAGCGATTAAAGACCCCCAAATGGAGCTTTTGTAACCCCTATTTCGTACTTCCCCTCACACCCCCCACCAAAAAAAAAAAAAAAGAAAAAAGAAATTGTTTTCAAAATTATCATTGTTAATCTGATTTTATATCATTTCAAGAAGAAAATAGAAACTCGAATTGGCCATTTTCCACAAAGAGTATTACTGAAACAAGTCTACTTAAAAAATTTTTTTGAAACATGCTTTTAATTTTGAAAATTATGAAAAATGGAAATACAATGGTTGTAGTTTTTATTTCACCCTCTCACGTTACTAATTAAAATAAAAGCAGAAAAAATGAAAATATAATCCAGTTAGAATTTTAAAATATTTCAAATTTTTCCGAGTAAGGTCATTAGTTCTTCTGTTGCTTCTTTAACTTGGATTAGTATTTCTGCTCTCATGGGAACAAAACCTGTTTTTTATAGTCACTGGTGACTACTGTTTAGAAGAGACTTGCAAAAAACTGTTGGCAAATGTAATAGGACATTACAAAAATAAAGTTAGCTAAAAACAGGTTAATTTTTTTTTGCTTTTTGTCCCAGCCAACAGTGATTAGAAACAAGTGAATTAGTAGAAAACTGAAAATGAAATATTTGCAAATTCAGATTATAATATTTAGTATTGAAATATTTTTAAGAATAAGACTTTATTATTTACGTTATACTTAAATTTGAGCAATCTTCACTTAAGAAGTCAGAATAGACTGTTAATTTTATTTGAAGAGGATAATTATCATACAAAGATGTTGGTCATTTAATCAGGAATCTGAAAAAACATGTTGACTTAGGTGCCTGATTTTCAAACATCTTTTAACAGATTCTAAAGGAGAGTACAGGGAAACAAATAGAAAGTGTGATGAAATATGCAAGATTATATCTAAGGTAAATGATCTAGTTATTTCAATATGCCTCTATATTAACAAAACTAAACTCTGAGACAAATACGATGTAGGATTTCTAGTTTACCTAGATTTAAATAGATAATTTACTTAATTGCTACAGTAGAGTGACTTAAGCTGTAGCTCATGGAAATAAAAGAGACAAGCTGTAAAGGAGATAACTGGCTAAACCAGAGACTGCACAGGGTTTATATTAAAAGAAGAGTTCTCCAGATAGGGATTAGTAATGAAATTTTTCAAGGATCATTTTTCAGATTCATCCTCATTAGTTTGTTGATTAACGACATTACAGAAAGAATGAGAAAAATGCCAACGGGGACTTTGGTAATATTGAAGAGAATTGGGGTAGTTCATAGCTAATAATCAGGAAAAACAGTACAAACCAAAAGCACATCAATTATAAGTGGTGGCAGTTCAGGAAACAGCTCTGGCTGAATCAGTCTCTTATGAATGACCAAACTGCAAACATAATACACCTCTGGAAAAGGCTGTTGTGATTTTAGGCATTGATAAGGCTTCATTTATAGAACTATGTATATTCCAGTCTCTGAGGCTAAAGAAGAGATGAGCTTAACTGACAAAGGTACGGTTGAAAAAAAGAAATTATTCTAACTAATTTGAAAATAAATCTACAAGTTGCACCAGGACACTTTTTATCTCAACATAAGAAAGGAATTTTTACAGTAGGAACAATTGTTCACTGGAACAACCTCCCAAGGGACATGGTAGAGTCCCCATTGCTGGACATTTTCAAGATAGAATTGGACAGGGTTCTAGCTAAACTTTTCTAGGCTCCCTTTCCCTTTCCCATGAAATGTTGGATCTTTCGAGGTCCCTTCCAACCGAGGCAGGTCTACGGTTCAGGTAGTACTCATTAATATTTTTCTTACCGTTTGCAAAGAACAAGACTTTCTATATGATTATATTAATTAATATAATGAAGAATAATACTGATTTCACATAATGACTTGAAGAATCTGTCTATGTTCCGGTTTTGCATTCCATTTTACACTTTTTGTTCTATTTCATATTTTACACTGGGAACTGTATATGCATATATATGTATATGCATACTACATACTGCTTTCTTCATATGTTACTAATTGTGTTCTCTTAAATCATGCACTGTCAAGCCAAGATGAAACCCATAGGAAATTAATTGCTCTACTGCTAGACTGGTGGCTTCCTGTACTACCTGAAAACCCTTTGGTTAAAGAACTGGGCACTGACCAATGTCTGTACAAACTGGAAGAATTAATTCAATTATCCAGTTCAATCTCAAATAAATTTCTGAGCCTGATCGTTGAGTCATGTGGCATTAAGATGGATGGTAGTTTGTTACATTTTTTCTTTTTAAGGTTCTTTTTCAGTAGCTGTTTTAAGGTTGTTTAGTCATGGTTCTAGAAGAAAAAAATATTTGTTACAGGGCAGGTGAAAAGGAAGTACCTGGAACTCCTTTCCAGACTTGGTCTCAGAATTATGCCTGAAAATCGGTTCTGGATTTCAGTAACAGAGCTGCGAAGTCTGCTATCTTCAGACCCAACCACAGCAAGCTGGCAAACATTTCACAGTTCCCTATAAAATCTGTGAGGTTAAGCAGCATCATTATGTCTAGCCTGCTGTATTGACCGGTAATGAGTAGTCAGAAATAAGCGAATACAAAACTGAACACTGATACTGACTAGGCAAAGCCATCTTGCAAATCAATAATCAAAATAATTTAATCTGAGGCTGCTAACCTGTGAGATCGCTTCTGTTCTGAAATTTTAAAATTTACTGAAAAGTGATACTTTACAGTCTCAAAATATTAAGGAAGACTTTGTCTTGAACTTTTTCTAGTACAGGGCAATAAAATGCCTGACAAAGGAAATTATATAAACGACCTCAGTTTTTGCATCCAATCTCTAACAAACAAGGATTTTTGCAATCACTGACTGGAAAAGCCATCCGTGTTATCTATAACTTTGTTACATTCACTATCGATAAAACTCTTTGCGACAGACAAGTAAGTGTCTGACTTGAGGTTGTTGTAAATGAGAAAATGTTTTTTCTAGTTTCTCAGTTCAAGTAATATTCTGTTACTTTTCTTGCTTCTTAAAGCTACTGTGCTTCCTGTTGTAGACTGCAGCATTGCTGCAGGTGATCATCCTAAATTAATTTCATTAGTGTTGCTGCAGTGATGATTTAGGGGTCTTCATCGCAGCAGCAGCAACAAAGAAAATTCCAGCGCTAACATCTTGTATATGCTTATATCAAAACCAGTGAGTCTTGTTTGAGTATAGTTTTTACCCGTTATTTTGAGCATATGAGCACTGACGTGAATGCGTCTTACTGTAGCAAAACTTCCCATTTTTGGGAAAAAGAAAAACTGATTCAGTAAAATCCACACTCTCATCTTTATATTACAAAAATAGTTGAAAATCTTAAAAATTAAAACCCCTACATTTCAGCCATATTAAATTGCATAAGCATTTTACGGAAAAATAAAAGGTCCCTCTTTATATTATTGAATTTAATAAGTTTTTAGTTAGAGGCAATTACCTTATATCGTGTCTGAACTAAGGCTCTTTCTTTCCCTTTTTTTTTCCTCCACTAAACATATCTCTTTAAAAATAGGTATGAATACCATACACATTTTAACAGAGGATATACACATATATATATCTGTAGGTGCACCCACGCAAAAGCACACACCCCCGTATATACATTTAAAGGACCAGACACTTTTCCTTCCATGTTACTATTGCTAAGCAACCAGTTCTTCCTGCCTGCTTCTCTAGTGAAATATGTACTTATTAAAGCTGCATGAAATTGTATTTCTTCTGAGAAGCCCTTGTGGTCAATCTATGGGGGGTTCAGTCATAGACTTTTAAGAATATTTGATGGCACAGTGTTAGAATTAACACTTCAACGATGTTGTGGAGGTATCCCAAACAATGGTTCAACAAGCTCACTTCACCTGCCTCTGAGTAATTTTAATGAATGCAAAAATAATCTTGAGTGACATTAAGTTTTATCATCAGAATGAGCTATGCTGTTTTGAGGCTGCAAAAGAGTTGATTGACTTTTCTGCATATAGATACATGTGAGTTTGCAATACGATCTCAATGTATTATCCAGAGAGTCATTGCAAAGATATGGTTGTTACAGAAATGTATTTCCCTATTTCCCTTGCACTTAAGATTTTTTCACTTCATAAACAGTTCCAGCTGTTCATGGACCTTCTCCAAAAAGGACCAAGTCAACCAAAAATAAGTATACAGATTATTTTCAGAGGGCAGACAGTTATTTTCACTTCCTGGAATTCAGAACTTCGATTTTCCCACTGTTCCTTATGTAAAAATGATTTTGTATATGAGCGTTTTGAAGATCTCTTCTACATTGAATAACAGATGCTAAAATAGGTGGACAAAAGTACAAATATAAACTCTCCTGACAACAAAAATCAGAGTATCGCACCAAACAACTCTTCCTTTTCTTTCTCTCATTCTCTTTGTGTGTGTGTGTGTTTATTTTAAATAGATTTGGTTATCCTATCACCAATAGCTCAGAAGGAAAGAAGAATTTCTATTAGTGAAAATTAAAATAGTAGAAAAAAATTATAGCAATAGTGACATTTTTTGCTAAAGCTTTTTTCAGGTGTCTTAATTCCTTGCCTCCCACATGCACATTGATCCCAGAAATACAATATTTTTAAAGAAATATGTAAATATTTAGTTTACTGAAGCAGATTTATACCATTCAAATTTGCAAGCCTAAAAAAATTAGATAACAAAATCAATGCCAATATGTTTACTTACTAAACCTTCCTCTGACTACTTGTAGTAATTATGGTTTCTTTGGTAGATAATTAATACAGAAGCATCCAAAGTTTCTGTACACTGTTGAAACCTCTCTCTTGTTGTTTATTAAACCAAGAGAAAAAAAGAGTCCCTGTTCTCACGGTGTTACAGATCTAGAGCCAAGTTAGCAGTACGTATTATGATCAAGGTCCTATGCATTTGCAATTAGAATATGCAGCATTTCATATAAATAAAAAAAAATTGTATAAAATATATCCTCAGAGGGTTAAATGCTCAGGGTTTATAACAGAAAAATACCACCTACTACTCCTAAAAAGTGCTGTTCACTGCCTAGAAGTTACAGCTGGTAGCTTGCCTTCCTCTGACCATTTGCATGAGATGAATAACTAAGATCCACACAAAGCCTAGAGAAAAAAAAAAAAGTGTTTAAAAGAACCTGCTTGCAAATCCTTCAAATGCTGCAGGAAATGGTAAATATGTGATAGGGTGACAAGGGTAGGCACAAATCCGTCTGTTATTTTTAAAAATACAAGAATGATATCATCCATCTGGGGAATTTAGATTCAAAATATAAGCTCTTAAACACTGTTATGCCTCACTGGCTTCTTCAGTGGGACCTGTATATAGACCCTAGATCTGAAGCAATACTTTTGTAAATTCATAGGACTTCACAGTGGTGCAGTTACAAATCCTCAGTTATCTCCGCACCATGCTCATGGACTCCTCCTGATCTCTCATAAGGACCTGTTTAGTTCTGCACAGGATTTGTCGGGTCCCTAGCAGAGCTGACCTGCTCAAGTGCTACTGTTAATAATCTGAGTTTTTGCTGATAGAGCAGTTTCCACACAGCAAGTTTTCGACTCAAAGATGCTTGCATCCTAAACTTTTTACACTGGAATCATTTTCCCAGTGACATCTCCATGTGACAGGTAGATGATAACAACTTACATAGGAAAATGGACATTCTTGGTGTACAAAATACACCGTCCTGTTCTACAACCTCCACTGAACCATTCTGTGGAGATGTCTCTGATGGAGAATAAGGCATTTAGTGTGACTGTGGATGAAATGTTTAATCTCTCCATGCAGCAGTTACTCTGCATTTAAAATGAGAAGGCAGATTACTTACCCATGTTGTATAGTATATTCAGATCTCTGGACTAAAATGTTCTGTACAAGTAAGAAAACAGGAAAACCTGTTGTTATAGTGACAGACGGAAAGAAAAATGCAGGCATGAAATAAAAATGTTTCTTTTCAGCAGTTTAAGAAGAAATTGGTTATTTTTAGGCTGGCGGAATTTAAAAATCCTGTTTAAACTTTTGAAGTTTCTTAAAATTTGTATTTAACATTTAAGCATTGATACTTATGTGATCAAAATGTTAATTAAATTTCCAATTAATTAATCTAATTTTAATAGTGACTTCCTTAATGCTTGTTTAGGCTTCTTTTCATACCTAGGTAAGTATTTGATACACTGTAAAGCACAGAATCTCTGTCCAATCTCCTCATTACTGAAATGCCCATATATAGTGCTATTCAGTGCAGGGAATACAACAAAGCAAAAAACAAAAAAAGATTGTGTATAAAGAATTATATATTTTTGCTTTCTGAAGATTCAGAGGTTGCTAACCGTGTTTCAGCTGGTTGTATAGGTTGCTCAATCCACTACTGAAATGCAAAGTGGCAGCTGCTCAGGAGCTCAGGAATATTTCCTTTTTTACAGTGCCAAGCAGAGAGTGCTGCTCACAATTGAGATTTGCAAGGGTAGTTAGGAAGACAGAAGCTAATTACTCAGGTTATCTGGGGAATAACAGTTTTACTCCTGTGAAGAGTGTTATGGGATACTTAGTGACCCACATGGTTAAAGTGTCCATCATACCTATCTTCCAGCTAGAAGCATTTACCTCAGTGCAGTTTGTTTGAACAGTTTTGGGGGCCTCGAGAGAAATGCTGTGCCTTCTGTGAAATTAGATTGAATCTTGGCCTTTCTGGCTGCACAAACTCATGAAATCCATCCAGGAACCCATGAACATTAGCTTGACTTTGGATAGAGAGTGAGAATATGTAAATTGGTTATAAGGTAATCCTGCTTTAGGTTTGAAATTGCATTAGGACTTGTCTACATAAAGGCAATCAGGAAAGTTAACCTAAATTAACTGAAGTTGTGAATTCAGAGCACCATAATTAAAGTAGATTAGTGGAATTGCATCATGAATAGATTAAATTAAACCAAATGCAAGCCTTTTTAATTCTGAATGGAGTGTCCAGACAGGAGTTTAATATAGTTTAACTAATCTATTTTAAAACAAGTTACTTTTGATTGATCTTGATCAATGTCCATGAAAACAAGGCTTGCAAAGGTGCATGTCGGTATGTGTGGGTGAATTCATACAGAATATCAAAGAAATGTAATAGAATTAATAAAATACAACTTTGTTCATTTACATTTTCCATTTTAAGGAGCATAATGAATAAAAGTTCAAAATCATGTGGTCAAGATAAAAGAGTTCCATGTTTTCTTTGGAAGGGAAAGCATTTAGGGAAAACATATTCTTAGGTCCCTTAGAATAATAAATTTTTAAGGTCAAACTGTATGTAGGAAAACATTATTCACTTTTGTGTGTGGATCAATCTCATTAAGCTTCCTGCTCCATTTAATAGTGTCGTTGGTCTACGGAGGCAATATGAGTAATCATCCATGCAGAAAACCTTAAACAAGGTAACGCTGTATACAATTAAAAACCCCAAACCATAAATAAAATAAAACTTGAAAAATGTGTCATACACATACTATTTCTTGCATAAGGTGTAATCTGTCCTCACTGCTGCAGCTACGTCTTTGAAAGAGCTGGGGAAAATCAGAGGGCATAAGGAGTTGAGGTATAAAGACAAAATAGATTGCAAGGGTGTTTATGGCCTCCTGTTTATATTTAATTTCCTGTTTCATTTGCAATATAGTCCCTTTCCAGCTTTAACAGCTAAAACCTTACCTTCACTGTGCAAATTGTGAGTCATGTTTCCAGCCCAATTGGAAGTAAGCGTACTACACTTGTATTGCCTTGCTATAAGTGGTCCTTCATACGTATGTGTTGACATACACAAAATTTGTTATTGCAGTTCCTACTTTATGACTAATGTTAATTATTATTCATAATAATAATTACCTGCTTGTACAGAACATTATTTCAGCTAAAAAAATTATGTGAGGAAGCAAACTTTATATGCTGTATAGCTAAACCAGTCATAACACGGCGAAGTTAGAGTGAAATGAATGATTTATGATTTTATAGTATTTTCTACTAATTTCGAATTCATTATTTCTCTCTGATGCAACAACTGAAAGCAGTGAAATGATGCATACAAGAAATTTATTCTAAATGATTGCAAATTAAAGCCAAAAATCAGGGATATTTCATGTAAAAAGGGAATATTGTCATATGCAAATTGATAAACTACCAAAAATAATGTGGGTGAAGGAAGGAACATTTCAGTTCCCGGGCAGAATGTTAATATGCTGTACATCTGAATAACCTAATCATTAAAAATAACAGTAAAGTGTAATGTGGGAAGATTAACACTCACTAGTGTGAGCAATGGGAAAGGTCAGATATCTAATTACTGAGCTTGTTGTTGCCTGGAAGGATTTTTAGGAATGGTGTTGGTAAAGTCTGTTTTCATATTGATTTTATGACTGGTCCAGTTTTTCTTTCTGTATTTGCTAAATTCCTCACTGGATATTAGATCATATTTAGATTTCTTAAGAAAACTGTAATCTCACAATTTAGGTCTAAAATGTCAGTTAGATAAAAGTGAAAAATTTATTAATACTTTCCTTTTTAACAGAAGCTGAAAGCATACAAATCAATTTCTAGCTTTTAGTCTGTGCAGTACATGTGCTTTAGAATTATATTGTATTATATAAACTGGATAAGAGAAGTATTAAGCTAAAATGAAATTCTGATGTTTCACCTGTTCATTCTCATTACTGAAATTTTAGCCATATTAGCCTAATAAATCCATGTTGCTATAATATTTTAAATCTGATTCCCTTAGATTATGTTTCAACTGTGCATATTGGAACAGTTTCCAGCTTCTATCTTTTAAAACAAAGTCTGGGTTTCATCTTGTCACCATGCAGGCAAGACTGGATGGCATGCAGTCTTTTCTCTTTGCCCTGGTTTCAGTGGAAAGCACACAGAGATGTGTGGGCCTGGCTCAACAGCTCTTGGGAGAGTTCAGAATTGTGGAGCAACAGACCTGCATTTGCTGTACAGATTCAATAAACCCTCCCTGCCTTCAGGTGGCTTTTGGGAATGTTTGGTCTGACTGTTTCCAGAGCACTGAGAGACTGGGATACGCATCTGTGAACTGGTTAGGCTAATTAGGCTTGTTCTTGTTATTTCAGGGAGACAGTCGTAACAGCTTGTATTCTCAGTTTTCAGTCAATAGGAAATGTCAAATACAGAAGTATGTCTTCATGCTTTTTTCGTCTTGGAGAGTCTACGGTATAGAAGTTGTGAGTGTAGAAATGCCCTGTACTGTTGGGTAACTATCTATTTAGGCACCTAAGTTACTACTTTAAAAAATGCAACAGCGTGGTACATGTCCCTTCTAAACCACAATGGGAAGGTAGTCTGTTTTTCTTTAGTCCTCTGTTCCTCCACTGTCACCTGAAAGCTTCCTGGTGGATTACACTATCCGACCCTGTGGAAGATGTGGACTCTGCCCTTTGCAGTTCAGGCGGTTGAAGCCCATACGTGCACCCTCTCTGCCCTAAGGTGGCAGTGCTCATTCGCCCATGATGGGTGATTTTTTTTATTAAAGGCAAACTATTGTGTGCCAAAGAGACACAAAGAAACATGTGACATCCTAGGCCAAGTTTTTGAGTTATCATATTAGAAGCAAGTTTTGGAAACTGCAAATGGACTTTATCCAACAGGTTTAATACACACAATCCAGGCTTAAAATAAATGTGTACACTGAACGGTTTTTCTGAGTATGTGTTGAATTTTTTGACAAATACTTCCTTTTAAGTAAAAATTAATAGTTTCAGAGTATCTGCAATAGACTTCAGAGTAATTTAATCTCATGCAATCTCATATAAAATCTGGTTTTGGGTAGAGTGTGCTATCTAATTAAATAATGGTTAAAGCAAGGACAACTTTAAACATATTAGGAAAGGTTAAACACTTAAAATTACGTTGTTCAGTATGACACAGATGAGTTATTTTTCTCCTTTGCCCTATTTCTGTTTTCACAAGGAAAATTGAAATGGAAGTTTAAGAGAGACTATGTTAAATAGACCAAAATTATATCAGACTTTGATGGCATATGGAGCCAGAAATTTTCCTAAATACAAAATCTAAGAATTCCTTAGAGGTCACAGAGTACTAGGCTAAAACGCAGGCATTATAGCTAATGTCCTATGTGCTTTTGTAGAGGAGGGCAATGTAACAGCCCCTGTGAGACAATTGCTAAGCAAAACGATTGGGAGCAGTTTTGTGGTTGCTCTGTCTTACTGTCACTGTTTGAAAGAACCGAAAGGCAGCAAAAAGTGGCAATTTGCTCTCAGGGAAGGTTTTTCTCCTCCAACAGATAAACAAAAGAAACTAAAGTGTTCGAGCTGAGAATGAATGGAGGGCTTAACACGCCATTTATGGCTGTAGGCAAAGAATTAGCAGGCTTGAATAGAGGGGAGCAAAAATTAATTTAATCCAAAACAACGAAAACCACAAATCATCACATAAATTCGGGTAGGACAGAAAGGAAGCAAGAACAGCAACCCTAAATACATAAATACATATACCTTCCTTCCACTCCACCCCTCCACTCACTATGAACTCTCACACCCGGTCCACGCTGAAGGTGGGGGGAAAACAGGAGCAGAAAGGTGCAGTCCTTTTAATATCTTGCCTTAAGTTCCAGATTTATTTTGGGGACAAATTTCCTCTGCATACGTAGTTTCTTTTGTTCCCACAGGAGACAGCTCAGCATGGCCATTTTCCAATACATGTGGGGAGGGGTTGTGCATCCCTCACGCCGACGGCTCCAGTGCTGGACTTGATCCGGCTGCAAAACTTAAAGGTTTCCTGGGAATGTTCTGGGTCTCTCTTCGCATTCCAGTGGCGCCTTCGTTCTTGGCACTTTGACCCTTTTTCTCCTTCCTCGCCAGTGGTTACTCTCAGTGCAGGTTAGGGGGAACTCCGGGTTCCTGCCTCCCCATGACTCTTCTTTCCACCGCCCGCCAGTAATGAGCAAAGTAAAAATTCTACCTGCCGCTCCGAAGATCTTTACTGTCCCAGTGTAGTGACAAAAAGTTCTTGTTGCCGAGGTGACTGCTTCAGGATTTCTCCCTTTCTGAACCGAAAATGCGCACCCAAAAGAAGTGGTCATGGCTTTTTGTAGTGTTATTCAAGGAGGGGTTGATTGACACGGCTTGGCCGGGGGTGGGCTGCAAAACTGGAGCTGGGGCTGCATTTCCTAACGGCAGTTACAGGGGCCAGTACCCCTTCCCCCACACTACTTCCTTTTGTACCCAAACAAGGGGGGAAAACAGCCCCCCCACCCCCTGCCGTGGAGCCGAAATCCTAAACCACAACACTTACAAACCAAATTAGAGTGCAGCTGCCCGAGGGATCTAGACAATAAAAAGGTAGTGAGATTTTCCTCTATTTTCTCTTTCAGTTCTGATCAAAAAGTCTGCAATTTTTTTTTTTTTTTGGTTCTTTTAGCTAATAAAACAACTTGTTTAATATCACATTCGGTTGACTTTTTTTTTTCAGATGTCAGAGTTTTTGATAGGTGAGAAAGGTCCTTAAGGCTTAAAAGTCCTATCATTTTATATGAAAATGGAAATCTTTTTTTAAAGTTTAACCATCTTATAAATAACTGTTTTCTAATCTTTGCTGAAAGATATACTGCATCTCAATATAAAGGTAGGAGTATATAATTAAATGTAGAAAAAATACCACTTTGGGATACTGTGTTAGGCAATATCCAGTATCTTGCATATATCCGATGTTCAATATTGCAATATCTTGCAGATGCAATGCAAACAAATACTTAAAGTGGTAAAAATAGCAGAAATTACAGGAAGAACTGTAGGATATAATTTAGTTGACAAAGTTGAAGATGTTCTTGTATCGTGGAAGAATGTCATTTGTGCAAAGCACGTTCTGTGTGAGGAGTTTAAAAGTCTGACTTCACCACAACACCTTAACAGTTTGATTATTAGCTGGGATAACAGTGTTTATAAAGTTGGTAAGATTTTTATTTCTAGCTCTGTGTTGTCTGAGATCTGTGGTATCTGTGGTATAAACAAAGCTATAGCCTTGCCCTTTTGAAAAGGTCAGGTGCAACATTTCCTAAGATGCTGGGCAAACTTGCAGAGGGAGAAAGGGTGAAGGAAGTATTCAGAGTGAACGTGGGATGCACAACCAGAAACAATATGTCAGCATGGCTGAGTGACCAGGTCAAAATAGTGCAAAGAGGCATAAACACAATAATCTGATGATGAGCACTTTTGGCACTCCAGGTCTCAAGAAGTGGAAAATGGATAACCTCTACTGTCCAAATTAGAAGACCGAATTCTTTTCAGAATTGAAACTTCATAATTCCTCTAATCTCAGTGGTAGAGGTCACCTGGCAAAGGATAAGGGGATAAGCACACCATCCTCACCCTCCACTCCCAATTTCCTGGTTGAAAGGAGTTACTTGAAGTACAAATAGAATGTGTCAATTTGCTATTTGTTAGGGGTTTTTTAAAGTGCGCTATAGGTTAAGGTTTTCCCCGTCACACACACACACACTCCCATGTAAATCACTGCTGATCACTCCCATTTCATGCGTATTGGACGTACTTTAACTGGTACTAAATGAGTGGGAACTGTGAGATTTAGCAGTCGTTTAATTGTTATTTCTGTGAGCAGCAAATGAGCCAGCAACAAAGGAAATAGCTCTTCTACATGCCTTAAACAATTAAACGCACTTTTATGTACTTTACCAAGCAAGGAGAAATTTAGGTCCAGGCTTAGGGCTTTGTTGAACTGAGGTAAATACATATGTGTATATAACTGTTTTATCACCAGTGAAAACTTTTCATCTCTCTTGAAATCATATACCTTTCAATTCTAGTAAGAACTACTGAAAACAAAGCAGCTGTGCGATTACGGTTTTTCCCTCCGCGTAAAGAACTGATTATAAAGTGTGAATTTCCTACTGTTCATTTTGCTTTTTGCCTAATTTGATTACTGGTGAATCCAGTTCTCTGTTTAATTTGATCAAATTTGAGGGAACCAAATGATTGGTATTAATGTAACTTGCACATTTTAGTGATGATCAATCTTTGCTAATTAGGGCAGGTAGTAGGATAATTCAGTCACTGATTATAGAAAGGCACTGGGACTGCTGGCACGCTGAATAAGAGAAGAATGCTCAAGAGGAGTCAGAAGGTGACCAGGTGACAGATTTGTTTCTCAGAGGTTCTTGCTGGCACTACACCACTCTGGCTGTCTCATGCTGTACGAGCTGCAGCACAACGTGCACTCTGCTAGCCTCAGAGTGGAAATGATTAAGAGCTTATTTTAATCAAAGTGATTGAAAAATAAAAGAAGGGCAAGATCTGAGCTTAGAGAATCTCCTTTGCTCCATCTCACTGTCTGATGAGGACATCAGTTGCCCAAAGCTATGCTCTGATAGGTCACCTGGGCCTTTTTGGTGGTGCCACACTCCCAAAACAAGTCAGCAGTGTCTAGCTACAAGATTTCTATAACCATTATATTAAACTCAACAGTTTTATGTTTTTTTTTTTCCCCACCACTGGGAAGTAAAGAGAATGAGGATGCTGGGACTACTTCACTCCAAAGTGACCTCTGGAACCACAAGCCTTTATAATAAAAATGTCATACTAAAAGCTTGTACCTATTGCTACCACAGAAAAACCCAATGAAAACACATACAATTCAGGGTTTTTAAAAAATCTTTTTAAGTGTATCAGAGACATGAAAAATTAACAGTTTTAACCATATGCATTATAAAATGCCAAATTTAAAATATGTTGGAGGAGTCAAAATGTTTCATTGTATTTTGATTCAGCATTCAATAAAAATAATGGATCCAAAGATATATTAGATTGAAGACGAAAAAGCACAGCAAAGCAAAAAACCTTTCGATAAACTTGGCTCATAGAGAAAGAAGACAAAATGAGAAAAGAAATTACAATGTTAAAACTATCACATTTCCCTTTGATGCAAACTGTGTTTTTCACTGTGTAAGTTCATCGTTACTTCAATACTGCATTTGAAATGAAATACAAGTAACATGATATTCATTTGCTTTTCAGGAGGGCTTTTTTTTCTGTCAGGTGCTCTAGATTTAGGAATTCACTAGGTAGCTCTGACAGACTCAGATCTCGTGACTTTGAGTTTACAATATAATTGTTCATCTTTCCCATGGTGTGTTGGAAAGAGTTATTAAGAAAAATATGAAAGAAAAAAAATCCAGTTTGTCACTCTAAGAAATAGCTTTATGTGAAACATAATAGGTGAACATGCAGTTAAAGGTGGTTGTTAAATTTTCATGTTATAATTTTATTCTGTGTTTCATAAAAACATCTACGGCTTAGAATGAAGACTTTAAAAAGTAAATACAAATAAGTAGGAGTGAGTGCAGGCCTTTCATGTCTGCTAAATCCCTGCTCTTTTTAATCTACATTATTTCCTCCTGAGCTGTATTTTATGCCAAAGTCTTCTCAAACAGTAGGTTGTCAAAGGAACAAGCTGAGAGTAAAAATTGATGCAAACCTCTACCAAGAAGAAAAAGGCTGATAAGAAACTAGGCGTTTTGGAGTTCAAAAGTGCTCTCTAGGACTTTGGTTGGATTTTGAAAGATAGTTCAGTTGCACAAAGGAGATTTTGGAAGACTAAGTGAAGATATTAGGCTTGCAGTATAAACTCTATAGAAAAATTTATCGCACTAGTGGAAGTTCATTTGTTCTGTTTAGAGCAGAATTCTCATTAATAGTGAAACTACTAATTTCTTTTGGTCCTTGTAAATAAATACTGATAAGTTTTCAATACCAAATACATTCTTCTTTCATAAGACCTATAGTATCTCTGAAATACCTCTCAGAAAATACCTCTTGCTGAGACTGATCTTGGGTATGTCATATGCTAAGTAAAAAGGAAAAAAAAAGAGAGAAGACAGAAAAACAAACAAAGAAACAAACTTAAAATCTAGTGCTGTGAACTTTCTCCTAAAGTGTTGGTTTGTTTTTTTTTTTTTCCCTTGTAATAGTGCTGGAAATTTCTAGACACGTTACAGTCTAAGACAAGTATCTCCTCCATTTTCCCCAAATACGTTCATGTGTAACAGTCAAGGAGAGAGCTTACCCTGCTGATGCCTCTCACGTGGTCCAAAGGGAGATTCCTCCTTAGGATAATTAAAAAGAATCCCTTTTTCATTCTCTTCTCAGCCTCACTGTAGAGGCTACAAACATGGACCTGTCACCTGACCAATGGCCTCTCTAGCCCAGTGTCCTCACCATCCCCTCTTGGCCTCATCAGAGTGAGAATCACATCTTCCCAGCCTTTTTCGTAGCCCATCAGAATATAACTTCTTTTAGGGAAATTCTTGTCAGTTACTGTTTTTTTTTTTTTAAAAAAAAGATTATTATTCTGTTTTGGTTTGGTTTGGTTTTTTAAAAAGTCCTCTTTTTTATTATTATTACTGTAATTCTAGACATTTCTGTTATTTCTGTGCTATGTGCCAGTGCCAGTGTTGTATTATTCCTATCAGCCTGCCACTAATCTTGCTATTTCTTCCTGTCTGCTAACCTAACATTACAGTGCAGAAACTCCTCTTCCTAAAAGCTCTTCCTTACCTTGCTACATTAATGTAAACGACTGATGCAAAACCTACAATTCAGTTATTCTTGTATTCATGCCTTAAGTCTTCTTTTTATTTCCTGTTTAAATTAGCAACTTTATATTTCTTTTATATTGGTCTATATTTGTCTTTTTCATTTATGTAAAATTCAAATGTGACATTTAAGTGAAACACAGATACAGAGACTGGAAGTAGACCTTGCTTCCTATCATCATGTTAGCAAGGAACTGGGAGCCTTGTTTGTCCTTTTCCCTAGTGATGGGTATATTGAGCTACTGTTACTTCTTTTTCCCACTTATTCTCTTTTCGCAAATCACAATTACAGAATTGCAGATTTTCTGAGATCCATCCACGTTTTCTTGGTTACAAAGAAGGGTATTCTAACCATTTAATGTTGTTCATGTAATAAAGTGCTCTTCAGCACCCCCTAAAATTAGATATCTCTTGCCATATGAAGAAATTTTAATACTAACTTCATTATGTTCCTCTTTAATCACTTCTACAGCACATTGTGGATTAAAATCCTAATACAAGGCTGTCATTTTAATCATTACTTTAAAATGCTATTGACACAATAAAAATTGCTCAGTCATGTCTTGCACACTTAGAGGGCAAGAAGTAGTTGAATTTAACTACTAAAAACCAGAAAATTAAATATTACGGCAAGCACATTTTTCTGCAAGACTTCGTATGTGGATTGACATCCTTCCCCACCATTAGTGTTGCTCAATCACATATGCTCTTTCTTTTGCACTGTGGGATTATCTTCATGGCCACACAGCCTCACTATTCTCTTCTTCCCTGGGCACCTCAGTTCAGGCAACACAAATGTAGATGTCCGAGAACACAAAGTTCGGGAAAACACTGCTCCTTCCCCTCTGTCCCCTGGAACTGGTACTGGGAACAAGAGGAGGTTAAAAGACTAACAAGCTGACAGCTGATGACAGGTTATTCATCTCTTGCAGTCCTCATGTCAAGAAGATAGGCTGTAAGAAAGTGGTAAGTTTAACACATACAAGCAGTAATAATTCAACAGACTCGGCTAAGGGATAGCATGAAGTAGTTGTGCTTTCTGGGTAGAAAACTTGTGAAGAAATGTGAAAAATATACAAGGAAATACAAGGAAAAGGCAGTCTTATTTAAACTGATAGTAACATGTGTTATTGATGTGTTACTCTGAGGTGAAACCATGATGGACTCGTTAGAGACGGAATACAAGAGCTTTTGATGCAGTTGATGTAAACAAATTAGGCCTATTTTGATGCTGGCTACTATAAATATAAGTATCTTATCATGAAGAGTGGCATCATCCAGGATTTAGTCAGCACTGAATAGAATATATATATATATGTGTACATTCAAAAATAAAAGACTAAAACCCAGTATCAATTTTCAGTACAGCTGTGGAACAGTATCAACATTTATGTTTGAGTGGGTTATGTGGATGCTGTGTAGGCCAAATACAGTTGGGAAAAAGCCTGATTTTTAGGACTTTGTCCTAAAAAGCTCATATATTCTATATTGGACGTACTCAGCAGTATATGTCGGATGAGTGTTCAGATTTAGAAAATTTGGGGCCTTGCCCAAAAAAGTGTTACTGAAGAGGTATTAGGCGAATTAAACTGAGAAATTTCAGCTTGCCTTGCTATAGCTTTTTGATTCAGAAATAGATTGTACATAAGGAATGCAATTCTGCAATTGAGTTAGACTGTAATTAAAATATTACTATTATTATTACATTATTGTATACTGTTTTAAAAGGAGGTAAAGTGAAATTTTGTCATTATAGATAAGTTTCAATCTCTACTGTTGTTATATTGACTCTGAAATTCTTCATCAAATGTAAATTATTTAGGAATATATACAGTGGGGAAAGCAAAATATTTGAAAGGATCAGACCATTGCCAGTGCCTGGTAAACTTTAAAATAATTACTCAACATGTTTTTTGGACTGTGGGCCAAATATAGGTACTGACATTTGTCCAGCATTAAATTACTTTTGCTTGTCGTTAGCATATATGACTGCCACAGAACTTCGTTGCTTATCTGCCAGTTTTGGCGACAGGGCTGCAGAGTCATTTTTATCCAAAAGCATCTTGAGGTAGAAAATTTCTCATTTATCAAAATACCTTTTCTCTCAGTCCCACTCTATCTGGCAACTTGCAGCTGTAAACTTATAGTTGAGTTCCTCTCTACAGTTCTGTGGAATTTCCCTCTCTTATGAGTGATGTACAAAAACTGTTTTGGTGGAGACTGTTTTCTGCTTGTCACAACAGAAATTAGAGTGAGGTCTTTTAGAATTATACTGATTTTTATAAACACCGTTTACAAAATTCTCCCTCATCTTTGTGACTAAAATCAGGGACACTGGCACTTCTTCAGCTCTACTCTTAGCAAGCCTGAAAAAATTCCCAGCTGTTACACGGAGCACTGTAATTTTACACAAGAAAAAACACTAGTACTCCAACCATAAGTGAACTAAGATGGGAGAGACCAAGGATCTTTTACCTCAGAGATCTAAAATCAAAATTACCAGTTGGTGATAACTTTTACAGGGCCATATTTACACACTATGTGTGCGTGTGATGTGTTTGTATGAAAATTTCTCCATAAAGTTATCTGGAGACAAGAATAAAAGAAACAGTGTAGATACCATGCTTTTAAAGAGGAGAATTTAGGTTGCTACCTATAGTATTAGTATTGTGTTTTCTTTTTTGAATGAACGGTTTGCCAGACAGCTCTGCACCTTTCTAGAGTAGTGGGTTTTGTTCTTGTGTTAATAGACTTCAAATTTCTTCTGAAATACATTTGCAGGCTTTCTCTTTCCTATTTTGTTTTGTTGAGCAGCACACTGGAACAGTCTGTTATCCCAGCTAAGAAATGACAAGCTATTTTTCTGTCACAAAAGCATCTCTAGATCCAGTCAGGAAAAGGTAGTACAGGCATAGAGAGGCTTTTTGGGATGGGTAGGAAAAAAATATGTTTACAAAGATAAAAACTTAAAAGCAAAACATTTCTCAAAAATCTTTATTTCTTTAACAGCTGCACTATATTGTAATCTTTAATTGCATAATCATGTAGTTTCCCCTTCCATGAAAGTGAAAAATACTGCAACTTCATAAAATCTCAATGGGTCTACATGAAACCAAGAAATAATTTTTCTTAAGGGTTTGATCCACACCTTGCAGAACAGAAGTCTGCTCTCAGCTAAGGAATTCCTCAAACAGATTTTTTTAATTTTTTTTTTTTTTTTTGGGGGGGATGGGGTTTGGAAATGTCTAGGCAGATGACAGTTCCATAACTGTCACTCCACCTACTTTGTGGGAAATATGAGGTTTATGAGTAGAAATGCATAGAAATTCTGACATCAGAGAGACAATCCTAGATATTCATTTTCCCAAACGCTTTACAGCAGGTTTTGCATGGTGTAAAATCCCTTGGGTTTGGTATAGTAACAAAATTTGAATAATAATGGCACCTAATTTCAGATATAGCAATGTTATATAACAATGCATAATAAAATAAAGACATTCTTTTTACCTGTATTGTTCAATGTTCTTGTCCTTTTAAGAAAATGCTTCAAAACTTCCTGTAGTTGATGGTTTTCTCTACCTATAGACATTTATCTTGTTTGAAATTAGACATACATAAATTGCATTTGAGTTACCTCAGTCAATGACTCCTACACTCCTTGAGGTTGATGCCCTTACCTGGGCTGAAATACTGGTGCAAATATTTCTTACTATTTTTACTGGTGGAGAGAAGGACATTCAGTGCAGTAAAGTACTGATGTTATTTGCTATCACAGGATGTTCTGGGAGTTTCTTTAAAAAATTAAAGACAGTGCCTTAGAGAAAATTTGGTACAATGTAAGATAAACCAACCGTCTGAAAAGAATGAGACATAAGCAAAAGTGGAGACGTGCATTGCAGTAGATATATATTTTAATTTAATAATTTTGCTATTAATGAAAGTAATGCAAATAACTTTCTTTGCTTTTATTTAAAAGAGAAATTTCCTTCTGATAAGCGTAATTTCATTCTGTTAAATATCAAACTGTCTGATTACGCGTTGGTGCTAAAACTAAAAAAAAAAAATTAATAATAATTTAATCCTTTAGAAAATATTAGTCCTACCATAACCCTCCCCAAGTTAATAAAAAGTTCCATCATCTGATGTGTATTACTTTTAAACAGATAACTTGTTAGGGTTATTCTTAACTTGCATCCCCAAGAGCTTCTGACTAGTACATAAGCTCTGCCCCTTATGAACACACGTAATGGTGTGAACTGAAGGGTACTGTGGAGTACTCGCTCATCCCTTCAGCTTCTAAAAGGTATGGAAATCTCACTGCTATTATTTGGCCTGTTGGAGTTCAGTGGTCATTTTCCCTCCTGTGTTTTAATTTTCTTGGTATTGATTTTCTTTGCTAACTTTTAAACAGTTGAGTTGTCCTCTCTTCTGTAACTCAGGGAAAAGACTCAATGCCTTGTGATCTATTCTTCTTTTTTTTTTTTTTTTTTAAATAACTGTGAGTGAGAAACAATAGGTTCTCTGTAGGTGTGTAGCTTTCAATCCCAATAACTTGTGTGGTGCTTTTCATATTCAATAAGGGATTATGGCATGTTTTCAGCATGCTTTAATCCATGGAAACATTGAACTTCTTACAAGCACAAGCCATTGCAAATGGTGGAGCAAAAAGAGGGAGCAGCTCCTATTGCAGGAGTTTCCAAATGCTCTTTTGATCATCTAATCTCATTTCACTCTCCCATATCTAGCTCTTGTCCACTGGCCTATGTAATTTGACCTGTCTTTCTTTTATTTACTTCCATCTTCTCTCCCAACTTTTCCATGTGGCAACAAATGCATGCCTTGTAAGGAACTCCTCTATTCCAACTTTCACATATATCTCATCAAGTTTTATTGTTCCCAGGCTGCTGTTCTTCATGGTATGATCTGCCTGGTTTGGAGCTGTACCCTCCCTCACTCTCCAGACCCCTTATATTGTCTAAACAGGCTCAAACATAGAACCTAAAACTCCTCTGCTAATACCTGGTTTTGCATCTTCTGTTTGATCTTGCAGGAACTCTGTTTTCATTATTCTGTTGCCTTTCCTTTTCACTCTGAGTTAATTAAAGTGAATGGATTAATTGGTACTTTGCTATAGCAACTACCCAACTGGAGAAGTATCAGTGTGCAGAGCGGTCATATGTGTAGAGCATGTCTAATTCGTTATCTTTTGTTAAAGGGCCAGACCTCCTTTTAAATTAGCTTTAGCAAGGTATATTTTCCAGAAGAAACAGTTAAGATAGAGCACAACATATCTAGTCACAGGTTCTACCTGGATTTCTGCAGCGGTCACATTTGTACTTAGGTGTATGGATGTAGCTCTGGCTCTACTGAAATAACTTCAGGAATCCACCTTCTTCTGTTAAAATAGCTCCTCTGGATTCTTGCACTTGGCATTGTCACCAATACAACTTGCATACTATCTGGTGCATAAGCAATTTGCATATTTAAGGAAAAAAATCCCTAGATAACATTTTGGCTATACTTTTCCCAGTGAGGTAACAGGAGCTGGGTACATCCAGAAGTCAATGGTGGCAATTGAAATGATGTGTTTAGAGCTCTGCTTGAAGTGATGTTTGCATACTACAACCAAACCAAATCCTCTTTTTTATTAATTTTGTAAAAATGGTGGCTTTTTTCAGTTACTGGGGTTTGCAAATATATGTAGAATCCACTGCTCCACTGACTCTTCTTATGGAACATCCACATTAGCAGTCATCCTTACGTACTCTGTGAGAAAATGTTAAGTCAATCCAAATAAATCTTTTAAAATGCTGGATTTATCAATAACATTGACTCAATTTGAAATATTCCTTTTTCATTTCATTTTGTGATCAGTTCCAAAATTATTCATTATTCTTCTGATCCAAAAATTTGAAAATAGAAATTCCTAATGATAGTTCACCTGGACAAAAAATAATATCTTGTTACTTCTTTTAAGATCTATTTGATCAATCAAGTAAAAAAAAAAAAATCACAAAATATTTTCTTGTTACTGAAGTTTCTGTAGAAAGGAGGATTTGCTGTTGTTCAGAATATGGTGGGAGGATATACCAGTTTTCTCCTCTGTAAAGTTCTTCCAGTATCTGCCATAGGCAGCACCTGAGTTTAATGGTTTTCACTGAATCTGTATACTAATGCGTTTCATTAGTGTAGAATAGTTAGTGTTTGTGCACAGGGTGAACTAGAAAATTAATTTCTGAAGGCATGTTTGCCTTGATTTCCCAGAAAATGTGGTATTGGTATATGGTATATCTGTGACTTACAGGGGTAAGCGGATCAAGGAAGAAGAAATTATGATAATTGTGGCAAAATGCCAATTTATAAATTATTTATTTTAATAAGCTATAGATTCACCTCCTTTCTGAAACCATAGATTGATGCCTGATTATGTTTCATGTGTATTTAGAGGTGTAGCATCGTACCTGAACTTATCCAATAACTATATCATATCTATTGTATTAGGTAGGTTGAGTCATGAAAAAATTATTTCTGTATTAAACACAGAAATTTCACTTCACCTTATGCTAATGTAATTATTTTGTGGTTAAAATTGTTTATTAACACATTTTTCATTTCCTCAGAAAGACCTGAGGGTGTTGGTCATATTCAGCTGGTTGCATATGAGCCAGCAATGTGCCCAGGTGGCCCAGAAGGCCACCAGCATCCTGGCTTGCATCAGAAATAGTGTGCCCAGCAGGAGGAGGGAAGTGATTGTCCCCTGTACTTAGCACTGGAGAGGCTGCACCTTGAGTACTGTGTCCAGTTTTAAGCCCCTCATTACAAAAATGACATTGAGATGCTGGAGCATGTCCAGAGAAGGGCAAAGAATGATGAAGAATCTAGAGAACAAGTTGTATGAGGAGCAGCTGAGGGAGCTGGGGTTGTTTAACCTTGAGAAAAGGAGGATGAGGGGAGACCTTATCGCTCTCTACAACTACCTGAAAGAAAGTTGTAGGGAGTTTGGCTTTGGTCTGCAATGGGAATAGAGGAAGTGGCCCCAGGTAGCACCAGGGGAGGTTTACGTTGGATATTAGGAAAAATTTCTTTACAGAGAGGGTTGTGAAGCATTGGAACAGGCTGCCCAGGGAGGTGGTGGATTCACCATCCCTGGAAGTATTTAAAAGATATGTAGATGTGGTGCTGAGGGTGCTTAGGGGTTTACTGATGACCTGGCAGTGTTAGGTGAACGGCTGGACTCAATGATCTTAAAAGTCACTTCCAACCAAAACAATTCTGTGATTCTGTGATATTATTTTAGGATTTTTTCTAAAGCTTAAATAAAATATTCAGATTCAAAAGCATGAGTTAACATTTAAGCAAGTAATGATTAGTACTTTTCATCTTGTAATCCTATCAGCTTGTTCTTTTGAGCAGTAAATACTAATATTTAGGGGTTTCTTGTTAGGAATACTTGAGAATTTGTAAAAATTTAAAAGGAAATGCAATTTTTCCAGCACAAAGAACTAAAATCCAGACCTCAGTGTTAAATTAAATAAAACTTCTGACATCTGAGGAAAAGTTAAGATAGATTTGCATACAGATTAAGCTTAAAATGAATGAGTTTAGTTTTTTAAATGAAAGTGAAAGCAATTAAAATACAATTCAAAGGGGCATCACTGAACAAAATTCCTCCTATATATGTGAAAATCATCATTTAGAAGAAAAGGCATATTACTTTGATAGGAAAATAATCACCATCCCTTACAACTACCACCACCACCAAAACCAGGTAGATCATGTAATTAAAATACATTATATTTCCTTAAAGAATAATTAAAACATTTCTAAATCTGGATAGAAATTCTTATACATTTGCTTAAGCAATGTCTTCTTCAGTTTGCTTTGGAAATAGGATGTAACGTTTAATTTTATGTGATATCCTGTCCTGTGGGATGGACCCATGTAAATATGTGACATAACAAACTTATAACGGGGATGCAAAGTAGTTACAATACTATGTTCTGTGGTAATACATGTTGAAAGAATATGTGGTGTGTCTCCAGATGCTACTCCAGAACAAATCCTCCATTTCTGTTCAGATGCTACATGTCCATGAAGCATGGGATGAATTATTGATGAAAGCATTTTCCTGCCTCTTCCACCTCAGAAAAGATTGAGCTTGATGTGTTGTCCATGGGATGAACCCACAGCAGTTGAATTGCTGGCTAACTTTGGGGGTAAAATGTTGGCAAAAGAACAAAATCTGTGGTAGGACTGACACAAATATAATAGTTCCTTGGAGCAATTGTGGTCTGTTATGTAATTCTCTGTAACCACACGGATTTTGAAATAAATGTGGTCTTTAAGAGACTATCTCAAATCAACCACTTACTAAACCACTGGAGGTATAAAAGATGTTTGTAAGGGAGACCGATAGGTGGAATATCTAATATCAACTGGAGGTTCACTGAATAACTTAGTTCTAGAGTTTCATTATTTTCTATTTAATATGTTAGTTTTGAAGGAGATGATATAAACCAGTAAGACATATTTTGTTAAGGTCTATTACTTGTTTTGCAGTGAACATACATAGACAATATCATAGGTCAGGTGTCTTTGCCTGTAACTGAAATAAAATTGTTGTGAAATCACAAAGTCTGTCAATTATCATTCCAGAATTTTCCACTGTATTTAAGGAGTTAATCTTGCATAAGGGCTGTTAGGGAGCAGTTAATTTGCCTTAACATGAGCATTTAGTATTATCTTGGGCACTCCATAGTGCCTTTTCTGGTCTCCAGATGCCTGCCCAGAGGGGAGGTACTCCTACTACACCCCAAGGCTACTAGATGCCTCAGCAAATCTAAACAGCATCAGGCATCCCTAATCTGTGCATGTATAGCTGAACTCCAACCTTCAGGTTCATCCTTGTGTCTTCTGATAACAAGATATACAGGGTGATTGTGTAACAAACTTAATTGCTTTAGAAAAATCTATGGGCTACCTAGTGTAAGAAAATAAAATACCGCTAAATAATGGCCTTTGGTCACTTGTTTTTCAGGGAGACCTAACATAAGGCCAAGATATTTTTTTGTTCTTTTTCAAAAGTAGTAATTTCCATCACTTCTCTTAAAAAGTGAATGGAAGACAGAATAAAGACTACATTTTACAGCAGTAGATTTTTAAAAATTAGATCTTTTAAAAAGGATTTTAGACTAAGTAATGAGAAATGTAAGCCTTTAATTCAAACACTGCTTCTAGTTACTTTAAGGGTAATTTGAATTGTATATCCATTCATTAAAATGAAGGTAAGTGGAGAGCTGTACTTTTCAGAACTGAAATAGGGTGAGCAAATAATTCCCATTAAATCGTAGTAATTAGGCACTTTGGAAAACAGCCCAGTATCTAACTGTGTTGTAGACATCTAAGTCTCTGCAAAACTATGCCCTTCAGATCTCAGGAATCTTCCCAACTTACTTTAAATCCTCACAAAAAGCATCATTCTAGATAAGTACCTAAAGTATTTCTATTTTCTTTTTATTCCAAAGTGGGTTTGGGTTAATTGGTTGGTTTTGGTTGGTTGTTTTTTGGTTTTGTTTTGTTTTGTTTTTCCCAAAAGCTTTAAAAACATAGGTATCAATTTTATGAGTTAGAAAGTCACATGTACGTAGACAAATAATCATCTGGTCCAGAGAGTACCTGTCATTAAAATCATACTGAATTTATGTGTGGAGGTGGGGCTGGAATCAAAACACTAGGAAAACAGAACAAGAATTTTAAAATGCAGAATGATGGAAACGTGAAAATGTTGTTAATGGTAAAAGCTTTCTGTCTTGCAGTCCAAACTTAGAGCATCTCATCCCTGATGCCATGCTGAACTACTGACAACTTGCTATATCGTGGTATGAATAATGACCTGAACACCTTACTATATTGACAAACTCAGGAGAGAAGAGACCGCAGGAGTCTGTAGCCCAAACTTTACTCAGCCAGGGCCTCAAGCAGTAAGGATACCGAATTCAGACTAGGTCACTCAGGGCTTTGCTGTGTCACATTTTGGAAATCTCCAAGGATGGATGTTCCACAGCCTCTTTGGACAATGTGATTCAGTGCTTCAGTACCCTCACAGGGAAATTTTTTAACATAAATTCAGTTGAAATCTCACCTGTTTCAGTTTATCATATTTAGGCATGATGGAAAAAAATAGCATTTCATTTCCTTGCTTGCTTTTAACATAAAAATAGTGTTGGAAAAATTGGGATTTTTGTCTTACACCCCCCCCCCCCCCCCCACTTTGTGTTATCCCCTAAGTACAATACATATGTTCTCCCACTTTAGAATGACAGTGAAATGAGGAATGAATGTATTTTATTGATAATTTTCAGCACTGGAACTTTCTCAAAAAAAAAAACCAAACCAAATCACACAACACAAAACTGATAGAAAATGAGCTTTGCCTTAGATATCAGGGTATGTAAAAAACATGGTATGTTTTTGTGATATATCATATTAAGACTTTTCCATCAAAAGGACATTTTAATCAGTATATTGTTAAATCTACTGACTTTCCATCTACTCTTAAGAATGGTAGGCTGGTATAGTTTATTCTCCAGTGTACTTGGGTGACATTTTGTCTACCAAGGCATAGGATTCACTGGCAAGACCATTATAATTCAAGTAAAAAATTAGTGAAACACATATGATAACAATTTTGATAGAGGAATGACATCTAGATCTCTATGTATTTGAAAAACCTATACAGTGCATAAGTAAGAAAAATAGGATTGATCCTATCTCACTTAGGAAAGTTGTTGGATTGTAAGTCTATGAAGGAAATGGTCTTCTTTCCTCTGCAAAAACAAACTTACCATGCAGAAGGACATTAGTCTAGAAACCATGCATAAAATAGCAGGGTGTGATATCAGAGGAAGGTGTGACTCAAGTTTAGAAGGAGACTTTCCTGGCTTCAGAGTGAGCGGAGAAAAATGCCATTTCATTGGAAGATCTATTCCTTCCCATGCTCAGAAGGAGATGCTACCTATAGTATTAAGCTTGATCCTGACATTATGTATTGATGTGAAGCATAGTGTAGATGAAATTCTGCAGCAGAGTTGTTAAGTCTTGCAGAATTAAATTCTTGGCATGCAAAGTAGAAAGGAATAATGAGTTCACATTGTATTCTGCAGTATTTATGACAGCTACTAAAATAATAATTAAAAAAAAAAAAAAAAAAGAACCCAGGCTGCATACTTTATGTAAGGATATAATTATGGTTTCCCTGATAGGTAGGGAAAGATGTGAAAATCACAATCCTCAAAATCTCACAAACACTGTAATGCACTATGTTCTGAATGAGACCGACAGATAGACATGGAAATATGTATCTAAACAACTACTAGGCTGAGCACCAAGAGAGTATTGTTCAAAGAAACAGAAGCATCAACAACATAATCCCTGATTTAGTCTTTGACAAGTTGGCATCTCAGCGTTCTCCGCTATATGTGCTGACTTCAGCATGGGAACGGTAAAATTGGGGCATGACTACACATTTAATTACAAGCTCTGCTTTTTCAAACACTTATGAGAAAAGCTGAGGCATTTTAAATTATATATATACACATATAAATATGTATATATACACATATATATGTAACCTACCACTTATAAAAAATGCTAACACAGAAAAGTTATGGCTTAAATAATCACGTCATCATAACAGAGCAAAAAAGACGATGAAGAACATTTTACAGGGAATGGGTCTGGAAACACTCAATTTCCCTCTTCTAAAAGCATAATTACAATAATAAAAGTATAATTCTAAACAGCAATATAATTATTTTCTCAACCAGTTAACTGTTCTTTATGCACTAGCACAGACCACGTTGTAAAACCATTTTAGCACTGGATGGCACAGAGTGGAATGATAAATAGCTCATGCTCGGAGGGAGGTGAGCATTTTTGTCTGATGTTTGTAATCTGAGGCCAAAAAGTAAGGACAAAGGTTTCACCACTCACATTTTTAGAACTAACTAGCACTTTCTGAATGTAATAATACAAGAAAAACCATCAATGCTGAGTAATATTTTTGAAGCAGCTTAAACTCTAAGCAGATAAACAGCAAACAGAAATTTAACCTTTAAATAATAATGATAATCAGATTTGGAAACACTGAACGTGAATAAACCAGAGGGCCTAGAGCACGTGTGGTGACATCAAGTTGAAACGAGGTTGAAATCATATTTAGAACTGAACAAAAACAAAAATTATTTTGCTACAAATAGCTCTTGATATTAACTTAATATTTCTCTGTGGTTAAGAAATATTGTTTGCTTGCATCTTTCCGATTGTTTGAAATTGCTTCTGTGCATTTTTAACAAAAATGTCTGACCCATTCTTGCCAGTGCTAGACTAGGTGGCATTCATTGCACCTGCAGTCTCTGTTGCCTGATAATTCCGCAGTGGCAGGGGAGATGACACACAGGAACGAGCTGGCCTTAAAGAAGGCTTTAAGGCAAACCCAAGAAGAAGAGAAAGAGAAAAAGAAGATAAAGAGACAAATACAAGGGATAGAGGAATACAAAAATCTAGAAAATACAAAATACAGGATATAAAATACAGAAATCTGTAAGTGGACAATTCAAGGAGCATGGAGAATATGAGAGAGAGAAGGAATATGTGAGTAGGTGCTGAAAGGTAGCAAAGATCGCAGATGAAAGAAACACCTACTTTTTGTTTTATTTTGCTAGTCAGTCTTTTTTCTTTCTCCCCTCCACCTCTAAAACTGCTGAGCTCTTACGTCACAAAAACTTCTAAAGCGGTAGCCCTTCCAAAGATGATGGTTTTTTTAAATTCTTTTGGCAGTGTGTTGCTTAAAAGACGGCAAGTTATGCTGGGATGTTTGTGTAAAACTTTTAAATATTGGATTCTGAGGTAAAATATAATGCATTTTTAGGTGTATATGAAAGAATGCCGGAATACTTAAATAGAAATATGTCTGTTGTGTACAACGTACTGCTTTTGGAGGACTGTGTTAAGCAGAGCTGCTGTGACTCTTGGGAGACAGGCAGTCCTAAGGAGAATCATGTACAAAGAAGGAACTAGTCCTTGTGTAGCTAGTCCAAAACCTGAAAATCATTAAAACTTCCTTGGAGTCTGGCCCCAGCTGCACGTTGAAGTCCCCCAGGAGGCTGTGGCAGTTTTAACTCCACAGTGTGACCATATAAGTAGCAAGCGGTGAAAGTGAGGGAAACTCCTGGTACTGTCCTCAGCCCTGAAAGCTCTTGCGCAAAATGGGTAATGCATTAGTGGATGCTATTGGTGGATATTTTATTTGGTATAGGTTTTGTGTGGAATTCAGCTGTCATCTACAGCATCATTGCAAACTGACTATACAACTTGCAGAATTTTTTGAGTAGTTTTCTATTTGTGCCTTTTTTCTATAAATTAGATGTATTTATTTTGGTATTTAGGCAGAATTTCTATTGTGGTCTATTTGTGCATGGGCTTAAAAAAACCCCACAGTTAGTGTTAGAAAATTAGACACTTTCTTCTCAAGAGAGCCTCTGTTTTTCATTTGTTTGGTATACTGAATCGAGTCCTGAACATATCTGAACCATGTACTAAGGGAAACAGCAATATGTAGCTCATATAGAGTTCCAGAAAGAAGACTTAAGATAGTCTGAAGTCAATTCACTTCCTGTCTTTGCTTAGGGAGATAAAAATATGAAGAGCTAATGAAGTAAAACTGTCTTTTTCAACTTTCAGGGCATACAAAGATTTTTGAGCAAAAAAGCACACAGGAAAACTTAATAGAAAGAAAATTCTGACATTCTTTTATAATAGTAAATTTTGAGGAGAAAAAATGCCAGGCTATTTTACCTCAAAATATCATGACCTTGAGTCTATCAAATTTATCTATAACTCTTCAGTGACTATTACAAGTCACTGAAGCAAAGTGAAGCACTTGTTAATGAAAAGAAATAAAATGAAGTTTTTCCCAGAATGAAGTCTTTAAAGACAAGGAAGAAATACAGAATTTTTTAATACATAACTCCAAAATACACTGTGGGCTGGTGATATGTCCTTTAAAATATTAGGTGCTGGAAAAAAAAAAAAACCTATCTCCAGGGATGATAGTTTTTCATGCTACAGCATTTCTAAGTTACTAGAGATAATTTCTCTTTAACATAAAAAAATAAATAAATGTTGGTATATTTTATCATCATTAGAATTTTCACCCATCCCTCCCTCAAAGGTTAGATTATTTCTGCTCACTTTAATAAGGTTGAAATTAATCGACATAAGTAGATGTGGCAACCTTTGCCTATCTCAGTTAAGAGGAAAACATCAGTATTGGAAGAAAGGTATTTTTAGATATGGCTCCGTGGTTTTGGGGATAATGTAACTCATTTTTTACTAATTCTAAATGTTTGTAAAAAAGTTGTTTATCTTTCTCTTAAGATAGTCTAAAGAATTCTAATGATTCATTAATGTATAGAAATAATGCATCCTTTCTTAGAATAAACCAACCAGTTTGCAGTCTAGAACTTGCTTCTACTTCCACAGGAACTTTTTAATAACATTATTCAAAATCCTGGAGATGCTTCCAGAAGGTCAAGTAATCCACTTTTCTAATTAGTTATGATCTAATTATCATTAGCTTGCTATTAGCTGTCAATATCATATATAATCTGTCCTGTGACTGGGGAGGAGTGGAGCACACTCTTGTGGCCCAGCAGCAGGATTGCTCATTCCCAACAGGCTGACAGAGATGGTGGTGCGTGAACCGAAGGACAAACCACAGCTGTCAGGTCCCAGTTAGTTTTTTGGAGTGGGCATAGCTGGGATGAGGAAATGGGAGTTTGTGGGTTTTGTGTTTGTATTTCTGTTGGTTGAAGGTGGGTTTTTAAAATAAGCAATGCCTCACAGACCAGAATGAGAAGAATAGTGGCCGCTTTCCAACGTGGAAATCTTATCCTGCTCTTTGAGTGTATTTGTTTCAAATGGAAAAACTTTCAGATTGAATTATGAAAATTAAGATTATAAATCTTTGATGTGAGTTGCTCATACTCCTTTCCCAGAAGTCATTTACCATAAGTGCATAGTTTAGTGATTATCTTTTTTTATATGTATTTTTGAGAGTTTTTAAATAAGTAAGCTTGCAAGCTGCTTCAAAATTATGGCATCACTTGCAGCTTATTCCTTGTTCGTGCCAAGCTACCAACCTCTGTGCACATATTCCTTCAGCTACCACTAATAATAATAACAACAACAATAAAAAAATGGGGGGGTTGTGACTATTGAGGTTTAACATGCTGAATTACAACACGGCAGGATACCAATTATTTTCAAATAGACAGTAGATACAAATGCATTCACCACGGCTCTCATTCTGAGCCACAGGTTGAACTTTAGAAAGGAAAATTGTAATCTAAATGCTGAAATTATGTTGGTCTTGAGAAGTCAAAGAAATCTTTTTCTTCATGATATGCTAATCAGTGACTTTCATTAGACATTTAGCAGCAGATACTTACAAGTATTAAATATCAAAAATTCTTGTGCTTTAAACTGCTGCACTGACAAAACCGAGAAGGTTCAAACCTAACCTTCAAATTCATATTTCATCAGGACTTTTCTCTGCTTAATAATGCCTTTTCTCTGGCTATTAGCTTTGTGATGATGAAAAACATAATTTGTTTATGTGTGAGTATTAGAAATAAGACTTGCAATTATAAAATCTCTTGCCACTCTACCACACTGTCATGCAAGTGATTGAACAAAAATTTCAGTCTGCCAAACAGCAGTCAACAGCCGTCGTGGCAGTTGATTTTGTGTTGACCAAGGCTTCTAGAGTGAAAGCTTGTTTTGTCCTGGGCATGCTGATGTCCTCAAGAGCCCAGCAAAAGTTCAAGAAGATTAAAGCTAAATGTAAGGTAAAATCTGTTATATGGTGACATTTATTAGACTATAAATCATGAGGGGTAGAGAAACTAACAGTTAATAGAAAAGTATAAATACTACGTTCTGCATGGGTAACAGAAGAGGAAGGGATTACAATTTCTTAACCCTTTACCTTTTCACTTTACCATCAATACATCCGTTAGATTGGAATTCTATACATGATGTTTTGAACTTAATCACTCAGTTGATTTTTGGGGTTGTCTTGTGAGACAGCAATGCTCTGGTATTGGAAATACTGTTGGTATAAGTTACTTCAGAATAAAACAATTGCTTTACTAACAGCATCAAATATAAGCTGTTTACCTCTAAGTGGAAAGTTAGCCTTTCAACTGGAGAAAAAGTTGCAAAATTCTGTTAGGGAAGCTAAGTTTTGGCATTATCAAACCAACCACTGCTGACATGCTTACCTTTTCTTCTATATTTCATTGCAATGTAAACCCACTGAATTGGCAAAACAACAAACAACAATTTCAAAATCCATCTTTCAAGCTGGGAAATATTAATTGGCTATGCCTCATCGCTCTGCTACGCTGCTTTAAGCACTTTCACCCAGACAACATAAACTCGTGAACCACGGTGGCTGACCGTAACATCTACTCTGGGATGGCCTTTGTGAGACTATGTCCACCAAGGTATTACTGATACTTCTCAAAGAAAAAGTGCTTGATGGATTTGAGAGGAGTTTTTACAAACCCATTTATGACATGCAGCATGACCACAGTTCAGTGCTGGGTTGGAGCTGGTAAAAAGAATTGGAAAGCTACGGGCTGCCTGGCAAGTAAACAAGGGTCATTTCTTGTACTGCAGCAAGTACTTAGATGTCATATTGGGTTGTCAGGGTTGAGGAAAGAACATCAGTCAGTCTTTACTGAGGACACAATGAAATATGAATTTCCTTGGAAAATTATATTTAGCTGAATCAAAACCAGGAAGAGACCATCCAGGTAACTAGAGGGATGGACTTCTTATATTTATTTTTGAAAGTAAACAAAACAAACAAAACAGCAATATAAAAGCCATTCTATAAATATAAACATTTTGATAAATGCACTTCTTTAGAAGGGTTCCGGGATGTCTTTTTCCTTGCTATTTGTTTTGTGGTTTTGTTTGTTGCTTATTTTTGGCAATGCTTCATGTATATGTCTACAGGTGAAAACACTCCTGCTGTAGTCTCTTCATATATTCTTGCATATTCTTACGAAGAACAGAGGAAGTTACTTTTTATAATATCCAATTTAATGCTTCCAATTTCCTTAAGATTAGAAAAACAAACTAAAAAAAAACCAACAAAAACTTTTCTTCTCTACCACTGAAAAGCTGTTGCAGGTAAGGAGTACATTCAAAGGCAAAAGAGAGGGAAGGAGTGACAAGCAGAATGAGTGGGAAGTGTCACAGGAGCCCTTTTTTTGGGTGTGTTCACCCACACCCAGGCAGTGGTCACCAGAGGCCGCAGAGCAGCTGCCCCTGCGGGGTTGGGCTGGAGCTAGCACAGCCCCTCAGAGGGACCCTGGACACCACGTGTTGGCTCCCGGGCTGGGCAGTGCTGCACTGCTGTATTGGCTGTAAGAATTTCTAAAAGGCTTTTGACTGGAATTAGTTTGTATGCTCTGAGGATGTAAGTGAAAGAGGTGGAAAGGGAAGAGTAAGGGAGGGATTCTTACATCGAAGACCCGGTTTGGCTGGGTTTTTATCAGCTGGATGGTTTTGTTCCTCATGCAGGATGTTCCTTCCTAGTGTTTCTTATGAGGGTGGCAGAATGGAGCTGAGCTCAGTCTAGCTGCCTAAGCATGTCATAAACCTCTTATATGATTGCATTATTGCAATGAAATTTTGCTTTCTTCCATGTAGAAATTCTAGGTTTATGTTTAAAATATAAATTCTGAAAAACACGCTTATGTTACTCATCTTTCTTTACGTTCCAGTATGAACAAAATGGAATTCAAGTAATAGTGTTAATTTTCATTCGTTTTACTCGTCATAGTTTTCCACATTTTTGTTTGGATCACGATAAAAGTCTCAACCATATCTGTATATATATATCTTGGATATATGTATGTGTATGTGTTTTGCTCACCTAATCCGGTTTGTACTTCAGTGTATTTGAGAACGGTATCTTCTTGAGAATACCAAGTGATTAGTTTCCATAAAACTTGAAGTGAATTCAGATTGTCAGGTATCATCAGCTAACAGTGACTAAGACACATATGTTTGTGTGCTTATGTAAATGAAACAAGTTGTATTACTGCTTAAATTAGTGATAAACATCTGAATAGAGAAGACTTTCAGAAAGCATAAGATCATAATTTCACTGCCTATAATGAAAAGGTTTCATTGATGGCTGCTTGAGTATTGCATTGATTGATTACATTGATGTATTGCTGCTGCTTCAAGTTGCTAAAACAGTAAAGAATGGTGTGTCTTGGATTACCACAAATAGGACAAAGAGCATATTGAAGTCATACCTTCAAACCCAATCTCCAGAGCAATGCATCAGGCAACTTTTGTAAGCATTCATTTTAAAACTTAAATCAGAGAAACATCAAGGAAAATGAGATTAAAGCTGTATGTTGTTTCTAATTAAAAAATGGGCTGTTATTCCAAGAGAATAATGGACAAAGCTGAACTTTCCCACCTGAAAGGGGAAAGTTCACAATAAAGTTTTTGGCTTATTTTGAAGTCCAGAGTCAATGGAGTAAGTCTATTTTCTTTCACGCTACCTACAGATTGTATTAAAGAAACATTTCTGAGCCAGAAAAATGTATGTGTATCTTCTAAAATATTTGCCTAGAGTATCAATCGTGGACATGACTGTATCATAAAACAGTAGAGTCATAAACCAGCTCTGTTGCGTGTCTTGTCAGAATTTAGGACAAAATCTCTTACAGGAAGCTGGAAGAATCTCCGTGACATTCATGGTTATTATTTTCGAGCAGTAATATGTTGCCAGAAGGGAAAATGCTTTGCTTCAAATCAGTGTCAAGTTTTGCAACTGAATCCAAAACTCTCATGTGTCTGAAGTTTTGTTTTTCTCAGTTATTTTCCCAAAACTTGCAATTTCAGTAGCTGATATAACAAGGATATGAATTCCTCATTAAAGTTCAGGACTGAACTCTGTAACCATGTCGCCTGCTATCGTTAAACTACCTAGTAGTTCCTAATGATAGGAAAATGAATAATTATATTTTTATAAAATTGTATCACATGGTAGTGTATATATATTCTATACATAAAAGTTATATATATTCATATATATGCATAAACCATATATAAGTAAATGAGAAAATGAGTAAATGAGAAAATGAGTAAACGAGAAATTAAAATGAGACACACCTAAAGACTGAATTAAAAGCAGTAGCTTAAGAAAGTAAGAAGGAAATAAAACAAGGATGATAATATGTTAGTAGAGGACAAGATACATGAAGTGATCCTGGAAACAGAAATTGGGAAATGGCATTGTAGTAGCTTAAATTTTCTATAATAATGTATAAGATCAGCCATATCAGGTCAGAAAAAAATTGCATCTAGTTAAATACTTTAATTTTGGCACCAGTCTGTGGCAGGTGGGGAAGAGGCAAGGGGTAGCTATATTATTATATTTTTCAGGTATACTCATACTCTCCATTAGACAGCTCTTATTGTCTTGAATCATTCTTTATGACTTTTTTCTCTCATGAATTAGGAGAAATGTTTTGAGCCTTTGCAAGTTGAGGCATTCATTTTCTTGTATGCACAGAGTTCAACTATGAACAAAGTGAAATCATAGTTCCTGTTTTGAACTTCCAGTCTGATGATTTTAGTCCTTTAATTCAATTTTTGTTTGTGACAAAAATTAAACAGTCATTTCTTATTCACCTTCTTCTTGGCATCCATGATTTCACAGATTTCTGTTACATGCCTGAGGTTTAAAGGTCACTTCTCATAGGGAAATGTTCGTGTATGTTTGAGAATCCTTGCTGCCCTTTGTTTCTTTTCAAGTATTATTACCCTTTTGGGGATATGAGGACCAGAACTATTTTATTGTCTCTTCCTTGCCTAATCATTCTTAAACATTTTGGTTTTATTTTTCACTTTTTAGATTTTTTACTCTTTACCCTTTAGCTAATATTTTCAAAGAACTCTTCATTACAATTGCAAGATCTCTGTCTAAGCAGTAAGATTAACAACTCCTCTTCAGTGTTTACATGAGAAAAATCAGGGTTGTTTTCTCCAGTATGCATAATTTTATTATTTTCAGTATTGGTTTATCTGTTGTACTATCAAGTACTATCACATGACTCTTCTCACCTTTTGACACTTTTTTCAACAATCTGACTGTTCATTTAATAAAAAAATATTCTTCTTCATTTAAGGATTGAATATGTGCTTCAGAATTTAAATATAAAAATAAACAAAGGCATTTCCATTCAGTGTTTTAACTCTGCCATTGGCAAATTTTTAACAAGATCAGTAAAGCAACATGGCGTATCTTATCCCAGTTCCTAGAAGGTAATAGTCTGCAAAATAGTAATCCTCACCACCATTGGCTACCCTTGTAAGTATAAAACTGTATAGTAAAATAACTGAAGGACAGTAAGTAATTCTCTGTGTTTTAAAGGAAATAGAAAGCAGACAAGACCAGACTAGTAGTCCATCTAGTCTAGTATTTTCTCTTTGGTGCTGTTGAAGATAATACATTTCAGAGAGTACTGTAGCAGGCATATTTGCACCAACCCATTTCGAAAGTGTATTTCTTTTTATATTTGTCACACTTCACAGCTTGAATCAAGAAGCTTCAATCCTTCATCCTTCAAGTCATTACCATCGCTCTTCAGGGCACAAGGTAATCTTTAAGTGACAAGAGCACAAAGATATGTTTTAAGGAGGGAGAGTACTCAATCATTTTCTGCCATGGGTACATTGCATCTTCCTCTGATGCGTATGGCCTTGGCCAGTGTTAAAGACAGAGTGCTGAACTAATCACAGGTCTGCTCCTGCATAGCCGTTCCGATAAGATAAGATAAGATAAGATAAGATAAGATAAGATAAGAACTGTACATGTTTCCTTTCTATAGTACATAGTTCCAGCTGAAAACACATAGTAATGCATATCAAAAACCCAATTGACTGTACTTTAAGTAATTTTATACCTTACAATCATTGTTATAAATATTTTCCTTGTCTGTATGGACTGGAGAAGACAACTGCAGAGTGGGATTGCAGATTGCTGCCACTGTTTCTTTAATTTAAAAGTGTTGGTCTAATAACTCAAAATAGTAATTGTTCTTTGTCTACAAAATATTTTCAAATAAACAAATAAAAATAAGACAGCTTTATTTCCTGCTCCATCTTGAGTAAATCTCTGTTCTGTGTTCAGTAAATCATTTGGCACCTGCTTGCCAACTAAAAGTGGGGACAATGATATCTTTCTAACTCACAGAGCTGGTATGATGGATATCCTAAAGCCACTAATCTCACTACTAATCGTCTGATTAAAGATCTGATACCAGTTATCATCCTAATCCAGCATGGTTTCTCAGTCTAAACCCTCAACTGTCCTTTATCTAAACTGCTTCAGAAGAGAAATATTGATCCACCACAGAAGTCAAGTATATATTGATAGCTTGCATGTATTTGGGACTGAACTATAAGTCAGATTCAAAGGGATTGAAACTATCTTAACTCCTCTGTTGACTTCTTAAATTGTTTCATAGCTTTCATAGTCTTACAGAGTTAAGTCTAGAAAAGATCATTAGGTCATTTCATCTAACTCTCTATATTCCTTCAGGAAATCCTTTAAATTTTGTCTGACTACAGGATGACTTGTGGATTGGCTAGTTTGGGATTTAAGCCATCAGGAGAGAATTTACTATTTTGCAGGAGCATGACAGAATATAGATTATTATTCTTTTAAATGGATTAAGTCTATCAATCAGCTCAGTTTCTCTTACTCTAGAAATACATATATTATACTTACATAACTTCCAAATCTGAATACCTTCATCTATCTGAAATGGAAAATTCAGATAACATACCTGAACAAAGTATTTTTTTCCTATTGCATTCAACTATTCAAGTGTTTATTGTCTCCTGTATGTATTTCGAAACATACTTTTCCAGAGTTCTGCAAAGTATCTTCATACTTCTTGTAGATTAATCTGCAGTTAATTAAATTCAGTGTCCTTATAATAATGAAAGTTGAAAATAACTTAGAAGAGAGTTTAGGGCAGGGTGGAACAGACCAGTTCTGCATTGAACTTCTGAGACTATTGACTCCTTTTTTAAAGCTGTGTGGATTCATGGAAATAATCAGCTTATTTGTACCTAGACTTTCACCTAATTGCCACATCACAGATTTTTAATTCTGCAAATTCTATTGAATATTGCTTAATATGGGAATTTGAACAAATGCCATTTCCAGATATCATTGCCATGCAGCATCACATATCCCTGTGGGGGACAATACTAGTCTCTCATAAACAAGATACGTCTATCTTGATCATCTGTATGGTGTCACTTAGAATATTAGTGCTTGTATATTCTAACTGTGGCGTTTTTTCTGTTAGAAAATCCCTTATGCTCAGGGATGGCTGTCTTTGATTTTGATTACACACTATGTTAATTATTAAGAGTTCATTCTTATATAGCATAGTTTCACTAGGCTTATGTATGTGTTCGCTAATTTTCAAGGTTTCCTGTGTTTCCACCAAAGACAGAAACCATTTGATTTAGCTCTTCTAGAGTGCAGAGAAAAAAAAGTATATCCAACTTGAATAAATGGTCACAATTTTGCACCAGAAGTTATCCTAACAATCAAAGATTGACTCAAAGTCTTGTTAACCAACGTAGTCTGCACAGAATAACAAATATTGTATAAATACCCTTGTCGGTGAAGAAATACAACCAAATTCTGCTCTCACCTGCATGTGTGCAAGGACAGAACGTTATCTGTATGAAATTTCTGTAAAAAAGGAGTCTCTGCTGTGATGTTCTTCAGTGCGTAGGCCAGACTAAGCAGCACAGCTTGAGTAAGAAACACGTCAGATAAAGGAAGAAAACACTGGTATATAAGAAAATAAAAATAAGAATTTGTCATGCTGCTTCAGCCCTAATCTTTTTTAGAAGTGCTTACCAGAATTCTGGTGGCTCTTAGCAGCTTTTGCATTAGAGCTCACAGTAAGAACTGCAGGGATGCTTTTTCGTGACGATTCGCTATTAAAGACACAGGCTGTATTTCATTGTTTTCTAAAATCTCTGACTTCCTATCAGGTATAATTCTCCAGATTCATCCCCAGCAAGACATTTTCAGCATTAGTGGGTCAAATCCTTATTTGATTTAAAGGCAGTGCTTCTGCAGTATAGATTTATTTATCAGCAGCATCTACAGTTGTAAAGAATCCAGCCCATAGACAAATGTCTGTGTAGACAAATACGGAAATATTTCCTCTCTTCTAATTGCCCTTGGTTTAAGGAATGACTGACCTCTAAACAGTTTAGTGTGCTTTTATGCTCTGGAGTAATTTCTCTCAATATCTTCCCCAGACTCATTGGTAGGTTTGTTAGTTTTGCATTTGTATGATGGTTCCGGGAAGATAATACAGAATATACTCTTCCTCTGGATTCTTCCTTCCTTTATCAGGGCATGCCAAATTGTCAAACATAGATGTTACTTTTCTCTTTTTATGTTTATTACTGGAACTCCTCGTGCCTTTGGAGATTCTGCAAAGCTTCACATAATTGTATTCACCTATTTTGAGGATTCTTGTATTTTCGTGCATATTTTAGTTGTTTTTCAAGGATTTTCTAGTAACTATGAGCTCTTTTCATGACCATTTGTTGTGCTTTCCAGCTTGCCATCTTGGATGAATATATACTGCAACTACATTAGTCTGTGTGTGAATATGTAAATATGTCTGTGTATATACACGTAATATAAGTGTATGCATATGTATGGCTATGTATACACAGTCGTGTATATGCATAACATATTTAGAATATGCAATTCTTGATGTTCATAATAGCATATTTAGGCATATAAGGAGGCACACAGACCCTAGCTGCCAGAGTGGCTAGCTCTGTAAAACTGTCATGGAGCATGATTTTCTTTCTGTGCTCTTTTCAGGGACTCCATCTTTTCATGACACTTTCGGAAGTCAAGTGTGTAGTAGTATCTGTTCATCACTGTGACAAAGCATTTTTTGTCTTCTGCAAATTGAAGTTCATTACATTAGTGCTGACGTTCTCTCAGCAGGTGGTCGATGTCAATTATTTTTTGCTTCTGTGTAATGAACTCTGCTACATATTCATTTCAATTCTGTTACAGACCTCTGAAGTTCTGACAAGCTGTGAGCAGTTCTTCAATCAGGTAAACTTACAAACAGCTTCATACTAGTTGGAATCATCATGTCCTGACTAACCTGGATTTCTCACAACTTGTCCTTATGTTTGCCTCATACACAGTGGCTAGGTTGTCCTTTTCTCAAATTTTAGCAGCTGTTGCAGAAGAGAGATATAGACCTCACTTGTCCACTTGAAACAGCTGTTTCCCAATGTTGGACAAGCTGATTTTATTTTAACAGGTGCATACAAGATAATTCATATCAATCTAAGACTTGGACCATGTCCACATGAGCAACGTACCTTGCCCTTGTCCAAGTCAGCACGAACTTTCTAGTCAGATCAAGCTGAGTTCTGTTCCCCTGGGAATAACAGGCCTGATCTCAAGACTAGTGTCCAAGGCTGCCAGCATCAGTCAGATGGGCACAAAACAACCTCATTTTAAATCTCGAATAAAGTGCTTCTTAATCATACTGTATTCAGATGAAAAAAACCCAGAATGTGATGTTACATTAAAAATCTCTTTCAACTCTTCCAGCTGCTGCAGTGCTCCAATTCCCAATTTCACTTCCAGGAGTTTGCCATAACTTTGATATATTTCACACACATATATATGTATTTTTATATATATATGTGTATGTATATATTTCTTATCTTTAGCTCTGAATCTCTTGGAAACAATTTTTAATTGTTTAGGTATTAAAAGAATTTCTAAAAATATAAATCTTCTTCCAAAGCCTTTGTCTGTCTTACGATTCATTAGAGGGACAATAACTCACTGTGTGCTCATGTTACTGGCAACTAAATCTGTTGAGAAAGATCAGTCATGCCCAAACAAGTCTCCCTTAGTGCCTACTGGAGCATTCCCTCAGCTATGTGCACATACATTGCCAGTGACCAGTGTGAATGTAGCATCAAAATATTGCAACACAAGGCATAAAGAAAAGAGAGTTGAAAAGATTCATTTCATGTACCTCCAGATAAGAAGTAATCAGAATTCATTATTATGATGGAAAGCAGGAAGAATGTAGTGGCTGTGCAGCAGCCACTGTTTACCAGAACTGGTTATCCAGACTTACAAAGTACTTGTGTGCATTAAGTAGAAAGAAATTTGCTATTGGCAATATAAAAACATCTGTCATACTGACAAGTTTAATGAAAGGGAAACATGGAAGAAGGGACTGTAATCTAGAGATACAATTAGTCCTCTGGAAAAGAAGATTGAGTCGTATAACTTGTTCACTAAAACACAGAATGACAAACTCGCAGAAAAAATGAGGCTTGAAGGCACATCTGGAGATAACTGGTCCGAGCCTCTTCTCAGATCAGGGTCAGCGAGAGCAGCTTTAGCCAGGGCCATGTCCAGTTGGGTTTTGAATATCTCCAAAGATGGAGACTTCACAGCTTCTCTGGGCAACCTGTTCCTGTGTTACCACCCTTATTGCGAAGACGTTTTTTCTTATGTTGAAGTGGAATTCTCTGTATTTCAGTTTGTGCCCATTGCCTCTCATCCTGTCACTGGATGTCACTAAGAAGAGTCTAGCTCTGCCCTCTTTAGTTCCCCCATCAGGAATTTATGATCCCAGTGAGCATTCTCTTCTACAGACCAAGCAGTCCCATCTCTCTCAGCCTCTTCTTACATGTCTGTTGTTCCTGTCTCTGAACCCTTTCACTGGCCTCACTCCAGTATATTCATGTCTTTCTTGTACTGGGGAGGCCAGCGACGGACCCAACGCTCCAGATGCTGAGTAGTGAAGAAGCATCACCTCCCTTGACCTGCTGTCAACACTCTTCCTATTGCAACCCAGGATACCATTAACCTTCTTTGCTGCACGGGAGCCCTGCTGCCTCATGTCCAACTTGCTGTTCACTGGGACACTCAGGGCTTTCCCTGCCAGTCTGCTTTCCTGATGGGCCATATACTGGGACCTCAAGTTACTCCAGCTTCATTAAACTCTTGGCCCATTTCTGCAGCCAGCTAAGGTCCTCCTGAATAGGAGTACACCAATCTGGCACATCAGCCACTCTTCTCAGTTTTGTATCATCTGTAAACTCACGGAGGGTGTGCTCTGTCCCATCATCTGGATCATTAATGATAATGCTGAACAGTATTGGCACAAGTATCTTTTCCTGAGGGAAGATCTGTGTGACATTGTAGGACCAACATTCATTGTTTATGAAACAATTTATATTCAGACCATTATATTATAAAATGTCTGCTTGCTGTATTGATTGTCAGATCTAAATGCTCCCATGAATTTTTAGACTTTTTCATTTCTGCCATTTTTGAGGAAGCTTTTCTTCCCCATCGATGAAAAAAAAAATACTGTCCAACAATCACAACCTAGTAATTTTTAAACTAATTATCATGACATTGATCTTAAACTATGAAAATTTTAAATAATATTGCTGGACTTTGCTTAGAGCTTCTAGGATTCATATTTCAAACTTTTACCCAAAGCTACAAAAATTTGAAATTTAGCTTTGAAAATAGAAGCTCAGATTGTCATATTTTCTTTTTTATTTTTCTTTTTTTTTTAAGAAAAAATTAGAAAATAATGTTCAGCTCTTATAAAATGATTAATATTGGCATCACTGGAACAGATAAAAACAACAGATTTTGTTCACAGTTGATTGTATGTAGGATTCCTTTTTATTTCCCTGTTTCTGCAATGCACTGATTGATTTCAGAATTTTGTTTCTTCTTCTTTTCTTCCTTGATAATTTGACCTTATCCCCTTTAACTCAGCAGCATGCAGTAGTTAATGAGTTTTCACTAGATGGTCATCTAAAAAACACGTTGTTGTCACATGATAAAGAGATATGTTATTATAGTTTAGGTTAGTCTTCATTTTCAGAGCTCAGTGGTCACCCTATTTTTAGTTCAGAAGGCTTTTATATTTACTTTGCTCAGTTGTGCTAAGTGCTGTAGGCGTTCTGATGAAGTGATGGGTTCCCTGAGGACCCAGGAGGAGGAAGCGTTTAGCAATTTTTGGATCAGCTGTCTTTTTCCACCATTTATAAATGTGCATTAGTACTGTTCTCCTGTATCCTTCCAAGCACAGTGAGCCAGTTTGACCTTTCCTGTAATGTTGTGTTGGGTGATTATACATTTGTGAGGCTTCTTTCCACTGACACTTTTTCTCACAATCCTCTTTCTTATTTTATCATCAGCTGTGTTGTCATGTAGGAAGCAGTTGTACATAGCCAGAGGAAGAAATTCAATGGTGTTTGAGTACTGAAACTTCTTTATGCTACCTGCTAGAGCTCTTGCACTAGACTAAAATTCAACTATCTTCTCCAATGACCTTTCTTACTCTTGTTCATATTGTGCACTTGGAAATCAAACTTTAGCAAAGATTTCTCTTTCTGTCAAAGATGGCAATGTGCTAGACAATAAGGTAATAATGAGGGGAGGGACAACAGAATAAAAGAAAGTGTTATTCAGACCTGTAAATAGTGCTAATACAGCATCAGAAAAAGTTCCAGTACCAAGCTTCGAGTAACCCCTGCTCCTTGTGATGCCAACACGCCTTTTTTTTACAGAAACTATTGTCTTATCTGCATGTATTATCCAAGTACACAATGTATTGCTCTTTTACTATATTTATGATTTATGGACAGGCAGGGTTCAACTGCTTAAGGTAGCAAATCACATTAGGAAATTGCCACTGTAATACTTCATATATACTTGGTAACAATAGATCTGCAAGAATACTTAAATCAGCATATAGACAGTATTTTGGTTTCCATTGGCATCTAAAGAAGAGAAACTCTGATAATCTTGCTTCTTCAGGACAAGAGGACATTCAGGATAATCAAGTCCAATTCTTTTGAACTCTGGGATGTCAACCCTTTAGCAACAGGTAAAGGTCCGCCTTAGTTAGTTGTCTACCTGCCCGATTATAAGGCTGGTCCAAAATCACACTCCTGTCTTCCTGGCTGTTTGCACCCATTAATTTTTGTGCCAGTCTGGTCCTTTAGTTTAAACAGCAGCTTTTACTTACTGTTCTTTGCTCTTCCCTTTCTCTCACCCTGTCTCCTGTCCACTCCCTGCTGAGAGGAAATGTCACTACCCATCTTTCCCAATTGGTTTTGTAGCCTAAGCTAGTCATACATTAGCCTTCCAGCCACATTACTAGCCTTCTTTCATTTAGTAGTTGTTTCTCTTTCTTTAAACTCCCTACAAGTCCTTCTCTGTGCTGTGCCAGTGGCTCTACACATCAGTAACATGTGCAGACAGAGATTTACAGACACTGTAGTATCATGGCTAATATCAATTTTTGTTCTTAAAAGACCTGTAGGATAATAGTTAGCTTCCTGATCTAAGATGAACGACATAGAGAAAAGAAGGGCGAGGAAGAGACTTGAGTTTGTACAGTTCATGGCTGTCTTTGCTCAGAATATCTGCAGTTATTAAAAACTTGTAATCAAATGAAGTACCAGTTAAACCCAGCACAGCCCACTGTAGCCATTTAGCTCTTTTTGTTTTCATAGACATAGTACCAGCATTTCTTTTTTTCCCCTGGAAATAAAGTGGTGGTCAGTTGGCATCTGTCTGTAAAGTTTGAAAGAAAATTTCAAAAGATGCTAAGGGAAATATATGTCCCCATTTCCATGTAAATCCCAACTTTATCCCTGCTTGCGTCTAATCCCTAGTTCAGTTTCCTTCCCTAGCCTTCCGCCTACAAAGTGTTGTGGGAGACTGGTCTCTGTCGTAGCCTGTGCAGTGAGAAACGCCTGCAGGGATAGCATAACAATTCTGTTTCTAAGCACTTTGGTAGGATTACTTTTTTGGATGAAATCTCGGGAATACCATTCAAAAATAACTACTGAAATAACTGAAATAACTACTGAAAATAACTACTAACGTCCTACTGTTATGAAGGATGTATAAAAACAGTGCAGTGTACTGGCTTCATTGAGGAAAAAAAAGTCAGATACTTTCATCAGACTCTGTGGAGTGATGTTTATCAGGTTGTGATTTATACAGATCGGTGGTGGTCCATAAGCTTTCAGAAGCAGTGTGGCAAAATGGTGTATTTTTTTGTGAGTACATAATATATGTTTATGAGGATGGCTAAATGAAACAAACAGAGGGATGTGGAAAAAATAAGAGAACACTCAAAATGTAAACTGTATTCAGCTCAGCACAGCAGTAATTAAAACTTTTTGTGATATTATTTCGTATTATGGATGGATGCTTATATGTGTGTTTGCACATGTGTGCATGTGCACGCATGTACTATATATCTGTGTGTATGTATGTTTCTATATTTAAACTAGGTATCCCTCAAATTTAAAGAGAGTGACAAATGGACTAGATGTTCCTAATTATTTCTTCCACCTCTATCACAGCACGCAAGTGCTGTAATGAGGAAGAATTAAGAACTGTGAATGCCTCCAGCAGTATCAATGCTGAGGAAGGAATTCATACAGTTTGTGAGTCCTCATAACTTCTTTTCACCAGGTCAAAAACTCGTTCAAGAGAACTGATTATCTTGAATGGCAGTAGATGTGAGAGGTTGCCCTTCCAGGTACTGTGCTCGTTCTTGCTTTTTACTTTTGGAAAGTGAGAACCAAAGACATTCCTGCATTCCCAAAAGATGTCTTTTTGAACTAGATTTGAAATACATTGACAGTCATTATGACCAATGTTTTATTCTTTTTTAGAGGTCACAAATAATTGATAAACTTTACCCACAAAGCTAATTTTTTCCAACTTTAAGAAAAAAGCCTATGTAAATACTTTTCATTTTTAGTAATTTTTTTTTTTCCTATTTGGATCATAAGTTTGAAGAAAGATGCATTTCAGAAGTATATGTGTTTGTGAGACTCTATTAAGCCCATAAGGCATTAAAAAATTATTCCACCATTCTTATTCCCTTCACACTTTAAGTCAAATGACATTCTTATGGACTTTTTCTTCATTCTACTGTTTTGTGACTCGAGTATATTCCTCTAAGTATTAAAATTATATAAAAAATATGTATACAAACTCTTAGAGGAAAAGGCTACAAAATAATAATAACATTCACTCTTAATTGTTAATATGTCTTTCTATACTTTTGTGTAATATCTATCCGTCCTCTGTACATTGCAATGTTGGTGCCGTAGACTTATGTGCAGAATTATATTGAGAGTTTTGTGGGGTTTTCAGTTGTTTGTTTTTTGTTTTTATTTTTTTTTTTAATTAAATTCCTGAAATCTCTAAAGTGGATTGAATAAATAGAGTTTAAAAGATTAGAAGACTTCACATATTAAATCATGTTCAGATGCATTGTAAATTATAATTGAAAGATGCTAATCTCTGATTGTGATCCTGTCATAATTTGAAATCCAGTATGTTCCTGATCCATGATATAAAAATCATCATCACAGATGTTTCTATTCAGTGCCCTTGTGGTATTCTCAATAGTGGATCACCGGACATTTAGATGAACCATCTTTTGTACCTTATGAGAGGAAGTTGGAGACAGAATTGAATCTTTTTCAGGGTAAATATGTAACTACAGCCCTGTTATTGTTGTGAAACCTATTCTGTTGATAAATACGAAATCTTGCTTCCAGGTTCTATCAATCCAGCACATTTCATGAGCAGTAAAATCATTTGGAATAAAGTTACAGATTTTTACCAGACCCAATGTTTTACATCATGTCTGTAAGACTAGCAATATTCATCTTGCATTAAATAGTTTTATAACTAGTACTATGCAAAGTGACATAGAAATAAAAGGTAAAATAAAGATGTCTATTTTAATTTTAAGAAGAATGCATCTCCTAACAACAGCAGTCTTTCCTACTAAACCCATCAGTAAATCACTTCAGAAAATATAACAGCCATAGTCTCTTACCACATCTGATCTATATACACCAGTGTTGTCAACATTGTATTGGCATTATATATGGAAGGAATAAAACACATTTCTCTAAAACATAGCAGAAGTTTGACTTGATCATTCTCTACCTGCAAATATACAGCTTGTATGAGTATGGGCCCTTTTCAGTCCAAATAAGAGCATATGAAATTGCTCATGTGAATACTAAATTTATAAGAAGGTGGTTAGTAATAAACCAGAACATGTATGAATTACTTACTTAAGGGAACCAGATGCCCTTATATGTTAAAGCTTTTATAGACTAAGTTCTCTTTATACCTCCATGTAGTGTAGATTAAGACAAGTGCCCCAAATTCTGGGCTTCAGAAAGGGCAGGACATGAGCTTCTTTTATGTGTAAAGCTGATACTGTTTATTCAATGTGAAAACTCTGGAACGCAATGTCAGGAATAAGCTGGAGGGACTGAGGAATATGACGAGTATAAGTACAGTTCTTGGAACACAGCCCATACTTTGAAATCTTTGAAAACTTAGTGATCATTGACTGTGTTCAAGCTACCATCTAAGCGCAGATGGACCAGAAGCACTTCCACTAGTCATGGCATAAGAGGACTATTTGACTAATGTAGGGCATTGCTAATGTAGTAACATATTGAATTGTCCCTCCGTTGTCTCAGAAAGCTTGTGAAATCTCCATTCTGAGACTTAAGCGTCAACTGGACAAACAGAAAACAACCTGTTCTACCTTGAAATTAGCTCTGCCTTGAAGGAATGTTGATCCCCTGACATCCGGTTGATCGTCTCACATAAATTATTCTATGTATCAAAATAATCTCTAATATCTTCACTTCTACAGAGGTATAAGGAAAATAAGACTTGAGAGAAAAACTGAAACAGGAGTCAGAAGTGATTCTTCTGAAGAAAGAGCAAAACCTCGTAGTAGATAATTCTGTATAATTGGGCCCATAGGAGAAAATTCCTCTTAAATCTGTTCATCAGGACAATATTTTCAATAGCATTTAAGTGATTTATTAGATTACTTCCCATTATAAACAGGATTTTATTATTTAACTGCCATTCTCTAACTGGAATTTAGACTTTTAAGAAAAAGGTTAGCAAGATTATTTAAATGCTAAATGATGAACACACGGACATAAAAAAATTCAAGACCTATAAGAGATTAAGCTAGTTTGGAAAACTCTCCACATTTGTCAGCAGAGAATATTCTTACTTGTTCCTCTGGCCTGCAACTAAGCATAATAACAAAAAATGCCCAGTCTTCATAACACTAACTAAAATAAAGAGAAATCTAGAAACCCTTTTGAGGGAATTCTCAAATTAAAATTAAATTATGTCCAACAGTTCTGTTGCAAATGGGCAACCAGTGGAAAGGCATCACTCAAGAAAAGATTGAAAAAGGAAGGGGTTAAGTGAAATCATAAATCTTCATTTTGTGAAAAGATTCTTTTTTCTAAATAGTTCTTCAGGTTGATCATTGTAATTCTTCACAATAACTCTTAAGAGATTAAAGGATAAGCACTGATTATGTACTTCCTAATTTCTTCTGAGTTATTTAATTGCATTAGTAGGATAAACATGTACCTTTGCCTTTAACACAGAGTTTCTTTTTTAAATTATTCAAAGTGGAATATGTGAAAAGTTTGCTATCAAAAATTGAAACTAACACAGATCACGGCAAGCATCATCTCTTTCTCAAACAAGGAGGAAACTGGGAAGAAGAAACCTTCATGCTTCTGAGATGCCTTTTAGAACGGTTCAGCCAAGTCATAATATGTCTCATACAATGCTGTCAAGATCAAAAAGACTTTCTATACAGTGACTTGCTGAAGTTAGTTTGGATAAATTATTCACCAAGAGATTCAGAGTTTTTGTGGCATTTTAAGACAGTCATTTAACAAATCTCAAAGGCATGGCAATTCAGAGTATTGATCTGAAGCTTGGAGATTCACCTAAATTTACCCAAATGTCACAGGTCGATGAAGTTTTCAAAACTAGCCTAAAAAAAAAAAAATTTAGGAGGATTAATTCATGTGTTCCCTCCTTAGGGTCAAATTTGAAACACTGTAGAAGTGCTTTTTACAGCAACGACAGCACTTTTGCCTCTTGCCAGAGGTGGAAAGTGTATAAAGCCTGAAGAGAAAAAGTATGTATATTAGGAGTATTAAGCAAATTTCCTGGAACTTCAGTTGCCTCTCCTTCTTCAGAAATTTATTTTATTATCATATTGCCTCCCAGACATCATTTACTTTGAACTATATCTGCGTAATTTCAACTTTTTACTTCTTTAACTCTTTCTGCTTTGTGAGTATATCCATTTGTGAGTGTCAAATATCAAGCACGTACATCTGCATTTACTCTTTCACGGGCACCCTCTTGCCGTGGGGAAAGAGCTTGCGTGCCCTTGCGAAGTTGAGAGCTATGCTGGTGGTGGCATATGCCTCCGGTAGGGTCTCCCAAGCCAGACAGGTCTCAACTGAAGGGTCAGACAAAGTGTGTCCACGGGCAGGATGGGCTCACTAGCCTTCGGGCAACCATCCTAGGAGAAGGACAACTCTAACTCCAAACCCGGGCAGATGGAGCTCGTTTAGCCCTGTAAGGCCATCCATCTAAGAGAAGGATACTCTAACCAAACCTACGACCTGAGGACTTCGCTGTCACCGTCCAAGCTCGCTAGGCCCTGGCAGATGAACCTCAGGTGTAAAGGGTGGGGCCAGTCTCGCGCACGCTGCGCCTCACCTAAAAAATCCACCGCGCAGGCTTGAAGGGTGTGCTCACGTTTAAAGCCCTTCCCAAATCTTCATCCGCGAAGCCAAGCCATGATGATGACATCTGCATTTAGAAAAATCTACATAGACTGGCTATATTTAATGAAAGAAACACATAACTTTGTGTTTCAAATGCAAAAATAAAATCTAGTTTCGGGACAGTTGGGAGTAGGACAAGATAGCACAAAGCATTTAGAAAGTGCTGCAAATAAACCAAAACCTACTTTATATCATTTTTTTATATCTCTGAGCAAATAGTTTCATTCAACTTTAATTTATATTTTTCAAGAGTCCTAAATCAAAAGATTTTGAAAGTATATTCTTAGCTGTCAAAGGCATAATGTGCTATACAGCTGTGCTGAAAATACCTTTGTTAAAGAGAGCCTTTAATAAACGCTACTTTGAAATTGAGCCTCAATAATGACAAATCTTAAAGCTACATTTTTTTTCCTAAAGCGAGATGCGATCAGCTCTTCTGACATTGTCCACTCTTGCCTGAGAATGTGTGAAATGTGTGAAAAAAATAAGTGAAGAATGAAACAATTTGTAGCTACAAGGAAAAAGGGAAAAGGAGGAGTATAACGAGTTTTGTGTTTGTGTTTTGTTCCATATACACCCATTACAGACAAATTCAGCTGCTGGTGGCCAGAAACCCTAAGTATGTTGTGATGTGTGTTCCTGTTTGTCTCTAATCCTATATTCAACATTGTACTGAGGTCTGTTAAACATTGATAAGCTTTTTTTGTGTGTTGTTGTTCCTCTGAGACCATTGTGCCTAAGTGCTGTAAAGACCTGGATTGGATTTATGCATTGTTAAGGTGGTTTAGATACATCTTAGCACTCAGACTATTCTTTCCGAGGGAGAAAGTTAGCCTGACTATTAATGTTGGCATTAGCTGTTTAGACTCTTAAAAAAAAAAAAAAAGGTAATTCAGTCTAGTTTTCTGATGCTCATTCTTCACTTTGTCAAAAGAATTTTGTCAGCCTTAAAATACAGGAAAACTACAAAAAAACCACAGAATTGCATATTTGTCAGGTTTTATGTAGAAACTTTTGCAAATAATGGTTTTTTTTTTTTTTAACCCATATAATACATTAGTTCTAAAATATTGTTTCTCTTTTATTTGTTATTTATCAGAGCAAGAACCTTCTTCTTTTTGGCTAAATAATTCCCCACTGCCTTATGTTTCTGACTTTTTGCATATGGAACAGAACTTAGTATTTAGCCTTTTTTAGATTTTTTTTTTTTTTTTAATGTTTTCTAAGAGGTGCTTTTAAGGACAGAAAAAAGCAGCAGTATTAATACAAACCACAAGCACTTAATTCTTCAGTGCCATTTTCTGAGGTCTTGCATTTTGATTGGGATTGGTCCATACAAGCTTTTTATATACAAAAATAATACCTGCTTATCTACCTGTTGATACAAAGCGTAGAGACACATATACCATCTTCTGGGTGCAAAAAGATCATATATGGGATTTGCTTAGTGAGGTTAAGGAAAGCAAAAGCATGATGACAAAACATTTCATGATTTCAAAATCATTGAATCCTTAGTTTTAATTTTGTACCTTGAGACTAGATTCTATTTAACTTATTTGAAATTTTATTCCACAGTAGTTTAATTAAAGGGTATAAAGGTCTAATGAACTTGTGTAAACTACCGGGGGGTGGGGGGGGTGGGGGGGGGGCGGGGAGGGGAGTGGTGGGAACAAAACACTTTTATACAATAGAAATAATAGTTTTTTAAGTTTCTTGAACTTAGGAATGGTAAACTACCTGCTAAAGTTTGGAATAAGATGATGACTGCTTTCAATAGCAACTGCCTATTATTGGTTTTTTTATGAAAAGACTATAAAGCATTTAATTTAGAACTGAATTTTCTTTTAATAAAAATAAAATAATATAAAAAAAAAGTAGTATGTAAAACCATTTCCAGAGTTCTTCATTTGTTTTGCAGAATTTTACTAAAGAATTTTCTCATTTTACTAATTGTTCAAGAAACCTTGAAAATCTTTTGTTCAAGAAACCCTGAAAATCTTGATGTTCTAAACTGTAGTATAAAAAAGCTTGAAAAGATGTCCCATTATGATAATTGATCTTATTTTTAGTTTCTTTTTCTTTTCAATGGCTCCTGTCATCCTCTGGAGGATTGGTGTTTTCTTACTGTGACTACTACATAGGTCAGACTGCTAGAACAGAACAAAACAAAACAAAACAAAACCCAGTTTATCATCTGGTTGTTGCCAAACCATGTGGACTGAACACAGAGGATGGAGGGAGATGATAAACTTCAAGGCTGTTACTAAAGCAAACTTGCAATAGTGCTCATCTTTACCTCTCTTTCTGTCTCTCTTTCTGTCTCTCTTTCTTTCTCTTTCTTTTTCTTTCTCTTTCTCCCTTTCTCTTTCTCTTTCTCTTTCTCTTTCTCTTTCTCTTTCTCTTTCTCTTTCTCTTTCTCTTTCTCTTTCTCTTTCTCTTTCTCTTTCTCTTTCTCTTCTCTCTTTCTCTTTCTCTTTCTCTTTCTCTCTTTCTCTTTCTCTTCTCTTTCTCTCCATCCCTTTCTACTACTTTTACTTTGTCATTATTTTCCATCACCTGATGGGTTTTTTTGTTCCATCAGGACAATATATACATTTTAAAAGCTACCTTAATTTATTATTTTACCTAGAATTCCTCCAGTAAACAATCTCGAAATGCTTTTGCCAATTGTGTTTACTGTTGCAATCATTGACTGATTTGACCTGCTGTAATGTAGGTATTTTTATATTGCTTCTCCAGTAACAGGAACTTCTGCATGTGCAAGGTTTTTTTAGCCAACTCAGTGCTTAGAGCATTTTCGTATCCATCTCCAGAACCAGCAGCTGTTGTTTATCCCTCAGTATCTGTCTTTCACAGCTATACTACTAAACACTCAAGAAGCTTGTGCGATATGTCTTTACTCACTCTTCACTTAGATGTGCTGGTGCATAGATGGCTCCTGGTTCTCTAAAAGCAGCTTCTTCCAGGGAGATTGTTCTCTGTATCTCAGGATTGCAGTTGTTCAAGGCGATTTCCCTAACAAGGTAAATAAATATATTTGTTGACATCTCTTAGTGGCTTACTACCAAGTGGGATGTTAGCCTGATTATCCTCTGTTGTTCAACAGAATGCCATCAGCTCTTTTCAGAGCATAAGTTTTCCTGAAAAATTTTCTGTTTGCATCCCTAACTCTTCACAGTATACAAAAAACCCCTGTCAGCAGCTACTATGAACATTTTCTAATGTCTGATTTTGCTTTTTTTGGTAGTATTGTGTGTTCAGGGTCAGAGAAATAAGTAACTTTTGCCACAGGACACTCGATATAAGAGAATATAATGTAATAATTTTTGAGCTTTAGATTGTCTGAGAAATACATATGGGAATCTTTTGTGTGTGAGAGAGAGACACTACAGTAATAATAATTTATTTTATAACATCCACCTTTATTCTACTGTGAATTTATTAATGTCAATGCTTTCAAGTATCAGAAATAGATAAAGAACTGCACTTTGGCTTTGAAATTACATACAGAAAGGTATGGCAAGCTAAAAAACCAAACAAAACCAAATCAAAACACATAAACCTAGGCTACAGAGCTTTGCTTTTCCTCTTTCTTAGCTACCTACAGTAGAGTAAGGGGACAAGTTAATATTAAGGAGAAATTCAGAAGCAGCACACTGACTTTCTTCTGGATGGTAAACTTCCCTTCCATTTTTCAACTGTGTTCAGTTAAAATAATAAGTTTTCTTTATCATTATATACCTTTAAGTCCTCTATGTATTTCAGCAAACATTCCCAGCAGCCTGATGAAGTAGTTCAAGGAGGAGTAATATCCAACGGTTTTTTGGCATGGCATAGTAAAACCAAGAACAAGTTAATTGTTTGCAAACTTACATGCCAGTAAGAGAGCTGTGCAGATCCCAAATTCTGAGGTTACACATTCACATGCTTTAAACGCTGGTAGTAGTAGCTAAGCTAGAAATTTAGTGAGTGCCTAATGCCTGCTTTTTTTTTTTTTTTTTAATCTGGGTAGCTAGGTAGATCTGGCCACAGATTTTTTTTTTTTTCCCTCCTTTCCTTTTATTTTTATTCTCCAAAACAGAATATATCATACTTAAATCTAGGTGGCTAAATCAGAATGTAGAAATTGACCAACCAAATACCCAAACATGGTCTCTATTACTTTATGGATGTAATGCTTTGCCTGGTGCAAACTTCAGCTGAGGAACATGATAAAATATAGATTTTAATTTGGAGGATTGTCAGTTGACAAGCTACAAAGTATTTATGCTATGTCTGTGTGGAAGCATGTCTGAAAGCACAGATGAAACAGAGAAAAACCATACCATTGCTGGGTATGTAATAAACTGCCCTATCCTTGGCTATGCACTTGCAATCTAATGCTGTGGATCAATCCAGCAAGTTATTGCCACACAAACAATATTTCCGTAATAATGTGGCCAACTTGGTCTTTTTAGCTCCCCCTCCCCTTTCATAGTGACACTCCTTCAAACAATTTCTTTTGAGTAGTTGTCTGGATCCCTGTCTGATTATCTAATACTAGTGTGCACACCAAGCCTACTACTACTCCATGGTCAGCACATGCTGAAGAACAAAGGACAGATTTTCACTGTAACTATGGAAAAATCAAGCATTCGACCTAAAGTCACATCTCCTTCCTTCTGTTAGTAAATTCAAGAGATAAGAATGCAGACAAAGGTGGATGCTAACATGAGTGACTCTGCACACCCATGACACTCAAATCTCAGTGCCTTAAATACTGGAGGCCCAATGGGACATAAAAGCTGTAGCTCTGGAATGAGCTATGTCAGTCAGTCAGTTTGACAAGTTTTATTATTTCCATCAAATTTTGAATCAACCAAGGCATATCACTAAGACCTTAGCTCCACAAACAACTGGACTGTTGCAGCATCTCACCACAACTATTAATGTCTTACTGCATCTCCTGTCTTCACTGGTATCAGCCCCAAGGTGCTGCTTTATTTCTATCAGTTTGACACTACCGTTAAAATAAATTCCCACTCATAGAGACAGAAGGTAAAAATAACCTGGGATTGCAACAAAGGGTCATGCAAAGACCAGAAATCTGTCCTATGCTCACTTCAGTCATAGCCCTGGGAAACTGAAGGCAGAGGGCAGCAGCCCACTCTTTTTCATGTGACAATGCTACAGGTGTCTATGCTGAGATTACAGAAAGATCTTTATCATTCTCATGACCAGCTTAAAGAAACCCTAAAAATACATCTCTATTTTTTTCTTTTTACTATGAGTACACCAAATTACTACACACAGGTATTTATTACACTATACGTGGGAGAATCACAAGGACAATATGTGCAACTGTACAAACTGGTAGAGCATCACTGAACGTTACTCTCTAATTCTCCACATTTGCCCTCTCAATTCCACAGGAAAACTCCCAATAAATTCAGAGCTCATGCTTCCATTGCAAAATTACTTGTAAAAGAAGAACAGGTATGTTTTAGAAAGGTAACAATGCACAAATAATACCGGAGAACCTTTGAATTATGAAGTACATCTGTAGGCAACTTTCCCCTCAGTAACTGAAACAGATTATTATTTTGCATAAAGGTGGTTACTCAGCAAAATAGTGACTGTATTTTCAAAAATTGCTTGGATTTAAATGACGATGGTAGTGATCCATGAAGTTTAAGATCTTGTCTATATTTGAAGAAAAATGAGTACTTGATTTGTTTGTATTAAACTGCTTTTCTTACAATACATTGCAAATAGGCATTCTTATTTTGCTGAAATTGTAAGTTGAGTTGTGAGAAAATAGACATATAGGCTGCACGTTAGAATGTGGCTGTTTTTATCATATCGTGTGAGAGGATGAACTTTTCAGGTGAATTTTGAAAAGTTCAGACTTTTGGCAAACATTAAGGAGAAACACAGCAGACCATAAGAGAAAGAGAAGTTGTAGTTTTCTCTTCCTAGTAGCTAGCAAAAGACTTCAGAGAAGAGGAAAAATGTTAATACTTATTTCCTGTATACGTCAACATATGTTTAATAGGAGAAGTGTTAAATTTATAATTTATTTTTTATCAATCAAATATGACTTGAAATTACTGTAATGCAAATTATGTGTACTTTCCATAGCTGCTTGTTTACTTTTATACAGAAAAGAAAAAAAGACACTTACATAAAACCAAGTATTTTGATATATTATTCATATCCCAGAAACGCAAGTAAGAACAAGATCACTTGTTTTTAATTGAGAGATCTTTGAGTTATTTGTGCTATTGTCTTTTTAGTCATCTGAGTTTCTAATGCCTAATTTGTGAATATAAAATTCAGATATGTACTGATAAATTAATGTAATGTGAGTGACAAAATGGTTTTGCTTCAAATTTGGAATGCTTTAAATTCATGGGAGCTCTACCTGAATCTAAAATGTTTGAATCTGCATTTACATGATTTATAAAAATAGTTTCAAAAATGAGTTCTTTTAAAGTGTTCTGCTTTTTTTTTTTTTTTGTATAATAATAAATCTTAAACTTTGGGAAACATTTATAGCTACTTCTGTTGTTCATGTTGAATACTTCTTATATAGGATGTAATTCACTAGATATCAGATAGGTACTACTCCACAAAGGTGATAGAAACTGTTCCAATTGATTTTTAGCCCTACCAAGCAATTCCGTTTGTTACATATGAAATATCTGATGTTCCAGAATGCTATTATTTCTTGAAAGCAAATAATAGTACAATTTCCATCCCTATTCAGAAACAGATCCTTCCCTCAGATACTTGCACCCATAACTCCAATTGGCATCAGTAGCAGCTGTGCGTATGCAGCTAAGGGCAACTTTTGGCCTTTAATCAAAACAATTTTCTGCTGCAAAAATATCCAGTTATTGTTATTCATTTTATACTGTAAACGAGCCATTCAGCTATCTTCCTTTCTTCAGTGGCATATCATAAATTGTAAACCTTCGGTAATTATTTGTTGTGTATTATTCCATTGCATTGCCAAGTAAATTAATATGTATTTATATTAATCTACAAAAATCAGTCGTATGTTCTAGGCAAGTTTAGCTATTCTGAATGCATATGAGATGATTCAAAAAAGAAGCCCTGTAACCCAATAAATACCGTATTGACCTTGCTAGTAACACATTTCAGGTCTTATAACAGCTCTGCAAAGCTTTAGGATGTTTCAGCTTTTGTCATGACTTCCCTTGGCCAGCTCAAAGCTATGTTTCACATTATTTAGCTGTAAAAGCAATATTCTAATGACCAGATGGCTATTTCCTAATTTGTTTTACTTTTGCTGAGCTTTGTGTAACAGTGTAGTATAACCATAATTTTTATATAGATAGTACTACTAAGTAGTTATTCTGTGTAGAATGAACTATTTATGACCCTACCATGATGTAGTGTAATGGAATAAAAGAATGGGAGTGAAGCAGAGCCCTTAAAAGTGGGGAAACAGTGTGCAGTGTAGTGAGAGTATGAGGATGGGATGATAACAGAGGTGGCACATGGTAATACCGGGCTATAAACAACTTCAGTGGTCAATTACCTATTGATAAAGAAATGCAGCCTTCAGAGCTGGGTAAACACCATTTTTAGAAGTAACAGGAAGAACAAAGAACAAGTATAAAACATATGAAAGATATTTGACATCTAGTAAATTCAGATATAGAAGGAGTCTTCCAGAAAACAAACAAACAAACAAACAAAAACCAAAACCAAAACCAACAAAAAACAAGAAAATAAGCCCGCCAAAGCCAAAAAAGAGAACCACACCAAAAAACAAACAAGGTGCAAAAAACTGTGCTAGAAACATATACAGTTGACCCTGAAATAAGGAGCAAGAAGTTATCAACATCAACATGACACTCCTCAGGGAAGGACATGGGATGCTGATGACATCCCATTCCCAGACTGATGCTGCAGACTGTAGGACCTATAGAAGAAGTGGAAGGGAGATCTCAAGATCATTCTTACCCCTGATTACCTTGTTCTGGGCAGACTACGATTCAGTTTTTAAAAAAATATTTAGCATCTACAACTGCTTGAAATACTCATCTTTTACCTACATTTAGGCAAAACCAAGATTTCCAGCAGCACTAGAAGAAAACCAGGTTCTTTGTTAAATAGTCTTATTCATCTGGGTGCTTCCAGAGGTTAGTCTAAGAAAGCGACTCCTCATTGTCTTTGATTCTCTGGTTTTATTTATGTTTTAGAAGATTGAATACTAATAAATCACTGTTTAATATTCAGTGTAACTTGTGAAAATATCTTAAATGTAACAAGAAAAACAATATAGTCTTGTGAAAATTTGGGTAATATAGTCTTAAAATTTAGGTATTTGGAGTATCATGGGATTTTTTTTCTTCCCAGTCAAAGCAGGAAATAGGATTCATTTTTGTGATTTGAGTAGAATCTTCCTAGAACTGTTAAATTGTTAAATTTTACAGATGGAACAGAATGAGATGAGTAGTTAAAAACATTTTCCTCACCTTTTGCTGAGAGAAGCAATACCTAAAAGACTGTACAGAGCCTTTATCTACCCTAACCAATGAATTTATCTTCACTGTATCTATCATAACTCAGAAAGGGGGTATGCGTTCATCTCCAGTCATACTGAAAACATCAAAGGATGACTTTTTGTAGGACACTTAACAGCAACAGAAAGCAACGTACTAAGCAAAAATTTAGACCCTAGATCTCATTCTTCAAGGAAGATGTCAGACACTGCTGTAACAGGAGTGGGGTAAGAGTGGGGATGAGAGGAATAAAGGTGCTGGAATTGAGTCCAGCATCTGCAGTAAGGGAGGACTGCTCCTCCCAACAACAGTGGTCAGAAGCAGGTACGATGCAAGCTTGTGGGAAGCTCCCTTCCAACTTGTGGGGAGGGGTTTCAGAAGGAGATGGCACGTCTTCAGGGAAGCATCCAAAGGGCAAAGTAAGCCTGCTGTATCTTCACACAGTAGTAGTGAGCAAAAGCATAGTAATAATGCTTGTCAATCACTTTCTGTGATTCCTTTTTTTTCTGAGATCTGCATTCATCTTCATTTTGAGAGTCATGGTTTTGAGGTTTGCCAATTATTTATTGAGTTATATATATAACAGCATAACATTTAATGCTGAAGGTAGTATTCTGCATCTTCAGCAACTTGCATATGTCAAGATCATGCATGGCTTTCTACCTTTCCTAGACCATAAGCTAAGAGGCATAATCCTTCCTTTATTTTCTGCTCTACTTTTTGAAGACGTAGGTATCTGAGTTTTAGCTTTTATGAAATTAGTTTTTATACAATTTAGTGTGAAACATGTTTGCCACTTCTATGTTTCCATGGAAATATCCTGCTTATTAAGAATTTGGTTCTTGCTGCTATAATATCTTGAAAGCAAACCCCTCTCCAGTGTCATGAAAATAAGTGCACTGCATGATGTTTTATGAATTATGGAACTTTACTAATCATCCTTAGAACTTCATCTGGTAAATAAAAATATTCATGCCAGTTAGGGCAACTCTATTCCCTGTTATTATATATATTAATAGATCATAGGATCTGATCTAAAACTTTACTGTAATTAGTAGAAAATGGTGGACCAAGTCCAAGCCAGTGAGGATAAATAAGTAGAAATGGAAATGAAACTCATAGAAAACACTAAATATCATTATCTATTTCCTATTTGCATTTCTGTCTGTCCTCCCTCAGTGTTTTAAGATGTTTTGTAACGAAAGAAAATAGAACATTGAATGTCAAGAGCTGAACAAGAACTGAAATTCATTTTTAGGATGAGGAAAGTGACATGAAATTGAATAGAACTTCTATCATCAACATTATTCATAAGGCCCATTTGTTGATTAAGCTATCTGTTGTACTCTCAGCATGTCATATCACATCAATCACATATGAATTTAAATTAAAAGCCATATTCCAAAAAATAATAATTGCCAAGTTGCCACGTGTACCATCTGAGTGCTAAATTTAAACTTTTGCAGTACTTCAGCAGCTGCATGAACCTATGAATAATTCATTAACTATATGAAATAGTAGATTAGAATTAACTGACTAGTTGCATATTTTTGCTAACATTGAGAATGGAAGAAATATAACTCGACAATTCGCCAGACTCCTCCTAATCAAATGAAATTATTTTATTCAGCTTAGTGGAATATCTACTTAATCCTTAGTATATATTTTAGACAAACAGAGAGGAATCGAGCTAAAATTCAGATTTACAAGGAAAAAGAAAGAGTGAAAAAAAGAAAGACGGGGGGGAAAAAGGGCTTCTGCTAAGGAATGTACAAGTGGCTTTTAACATAGCTCCAGGGACTCCTTTGCTTGCGTTTCTTAACAGGCAACAGGTGATCGTTATAAATTTGCTTAGCTTCATCATTTTCATGTCCTATTTTCAGACTGAAGTAATGATTACATATTTTCTATATGTGTCAGGAATGTTTTGTCTTTGTTCTAACTAACTAGTGTAGAAGTCCATATTTCCCATCCTTAATCTGCCCGAGATAGATTGGTACTGGGATTACATTCTTTTCATGCTTGATAAGTAGCAGCAAGATCTGATAGAATGAAACTAAAAATTTTCTTTGCAGACATTACACTTTCTTGTTCTCAAACAATATGCCAACACATAAGCGGTTCATTTTATATCTACAGACCCCTAAGTAATGTGTTTTTAAAGCCAGGTAAAGGGATGCCTTTTCTTGTGTGAGGTGTGATTGAAATCACAGGATTTTATAGAATCATAGAACCGTAGAATATCTCGAGTTGGCAAGGATCGATGAGGATCATCAATTCCAACTCCCTGCTCCTCACAGGACTACTTAAAACTAAACCATATGACTAAGTGTCATCCAGATGCTCCTTGAACTCTTGAGATGCTTGGTGTCGTGACCCCTTCCCTGGGGATCCTGCTCCAGTGACCAACCACCCTCTCAGTGAAGAACATTTTCCTAATGTCCAATGTGAACTTACCCTGACGCAGGAAAAATCAGTGCCTGGAGAAAGTATTTTCTCTTTCAGGAAGCTGCTGTCTTAGGAAGCTGCAAGGATATGCATTTTCCTCCTAGTCCCAGGGGCAATGTGACTCTTGAGTCTTTTATTGCTCCTTATGCTGACCTCAGGGCTCTGGGTCAGAGCTTAAAGATTTAGATTGTGGAGATTACGGACATATATGATTGTAACTGGTTTTTTTACTAGTTTTCAGGATGGTATTCCCTTTAGTCTGTGAGAACAGGTACCATGACACATTATGCAAATTTGCGACTGAGCCTGCATCATGACTCCTAAAGGGGAAATAGAAATTAATAACAACATATCTTGTGGTGGAAAGGAGAACCCCATCACTGAGCAAAGATATGAAGCCTCATTCCTAGAGGCCCCTTTGCGTGTTTGATATCATACTTTCACATGTAAAGAAGGACGGGAAGGTGTTTGTGATAGTGTGTGTAACTTCTGTGGGACTTCATGAGTTTTAACTTTTTCCCTGCCCTATCCCCCCCAAACACAGATGTTTATTCATTCTTAGTGAAATGTGAATTTAACCTAATTATTGGTTTTGAACAATTTATAGAAACCATATTCCAGGCCTTCACTTATGTATTTTTCTATTGTCTGCAACTAGTAGACTCTTTCACGGGCACCCCCTTGCCATGGGGAAAGAGCTTGCGTGCCCTTGCGAAGTTGAGAGCTATGCTGGTGGAGGCATATGCCTCCGGTAGGGTCTCCCAAGCCTGACAGGTCTCAACTGAAGGGTCAGACAAAGTGTGTCCGCGGGCAGGATGGGCTCACTAGCCTTCGGGCAACCATCCTAGGAGAAGGACAACTCTAACTCCAAACCCGGGCAGATGGAGCTCGTTTAGCCCTGTAAGGCCATCCATCTAAGAGAAGGATACTCTAACCAAACCTACGCCCTGAGGACTTCGCTGTCACCGTCCAAGCTCGCTCGGCCCTGGCAGATGAACCTCAGGTGTAAAGGGTGGGGCCAGTCTCGCGCACGCTGCGCCTCACCTAAAAAATCCACCGCGCAGGCTTGAAGGGTGTACTCACGTTTAAAGCCCTTCCCAAATCTTCGTCCGCGAAGCCAAGCCATGATGAACTAGTAGAATTTGGGAAATTGTCTAATGTAGGGTACGACACGAGAATGCATTTCCTTGCTTCGAATTGACTGTTCAGAATAATAATAATGAAGTATTTCATTTTAAGAGGGGGGAGGCAAGCCCATGGAAGATCCCTGTGCATTATCTAGCATTAATATTCTTAGAAAGATTCTTCAAAGTCCCCATTTGTGTTAAGTAAAACTGTTTCTCTGTTTGCTTACACACCACAGGCAGTGCAGTAGCTAATGTCCTACTTTGATGAGTGCTTTGGGATGCTTTGTGTCTGTAAGGCTGTGCATATCTGAATTCTACCTCTTTTCCTCTTCATAACGGGACTATGACTCAGGTTTTAGACTTACAGGGCTCTCATTTCAAAGTCTCAAGGTCAAAATGAATTTTTGAGGTGGTCATTCTTCTTTTTGTATTCATTATCTTTCTGTACTCTCATGATTCCTAAAGAAGTCATGAAGGGAGGGAGAGAGGGAAGGAAATGGGGGTGGGGTGGGGAGGAGGAGGGAAGAGAGAGGAGAGAGAAGGAGAGAACCATGGGGAATGCTACCAGTACATTAGAAGCAAGATAGTAATAAAACAGAGTAATATATCAGTTGTTTGGTAGAAAATAATTAAGCTGATACAATATTGTAATAAAGAGAACTATTTTGAAGATACTAAGATACTCTGGTCTTGGTTTTATTTGCATTGCAACTGCTTATACATAATATAACAGGATTTTGCAACTGCTATTTCTTTAAAGATACCTAAATGAGAAAGCTCCCAGTCCAGGCAAAACATTCAGAAGAAATAGGTAAAAGTGAAGAGGCAAAATGAAGTAACAGTGCAGCAGGTATTTTAATTAAAAGCAGTGGATGAAGGTGATGGTTGGTCCGATTAAATGGCAGAAAAGTTAGTCTAGTGCAAAAGTTAATTCATTGAAGTTACCAAGAAAAACTTTCTACATAGTCATAGATACCTTGTTTGTTGGCCTTTTGTTTTAATTCAGTTTTTCCCCACTCTGCTGAGAAGATTATTGAATAAAACAATTCAACCCAGGTTTTTAAAACACATTACTGTTTCTGACTTCAAATTTTGGAATGATTTTCTTTTTTTTTTATGTTGTTACCAGGAATGTGCATAGAGAAAGATATTTGTTCCTAAAATCTAAGCCTGTTTTTATAGTAATTAAAAAAATCTCCTAGCATGATATATTTCTCAGCATCTCAAATAATTAGGACAATTGGTCAAATGGCACATTCCTGATCCACCAGGGTATATGGCAATTAAGAAAATTCTGCTGCAGTAAGGTAATTTCACAGTGACAAAAAAGATAGTATTACTACATATAACTATCCTGTAATTATAAAAATGTTTAGCACTTACCGGATGCCTTCTATCTTAGGATCTCAAAAAGTTCTTCAGAAGAATTGGATTTGTATTCAGCCTGTGGTATGTCTACAGCTATCTCTATTTTACAGGTAGGGAAAATAAATTGGAGAGAGTTAAGATATGTGCAAAAGCCTATGCAGTAAGCCATTGAAAGAGGCTGATTGAAAAAATTAGAACCAAAATTTTGTCTTCTATTTTAATTCACGAATTTCCGATGCATTCAAAGAGATATATTGCAGCTTGGTCTGTATGTCTCAGGCCTGTCTCCTCAGAGATCTCATCTAGGGTATACACGCAGGGTATGTTTGGCTTTAACCCACATTATGGCTGCTTCAAACAGCTGAATCCAAATTTGCACATCATAATTTAAAGCTGGGCAAATGGAAGAATCATGACCCACAGGCTTGGCTAGGAGGGACAGCAGTGCTCAGAACTGCTCTTGGAGCAGCAGTTTCCTTAATATCTACTCTTCAGGTCTTGTCTGAGTCACAGTTATATCCATGTCCTTCATAACTTATCCATAATTCACAGATACCCAGATGTAAGGACTTTGAGTTATGAAATCATTGGCAATGATGAGTAAAAAACTTCACTCTTGATAGGTGAAAAGTGAACAGAAACAAAGAATTTACACAATTTTGTGTTAGAATTTAAAGATGATGATTTATGTTTTCAAGTTTTAAAAAATAGCAACAAGCAAAGTGAAAAATATATTTCAAATATTTCAGTTAAACCATTTTTTTCCATATCCACTACTTTCATCTCAGTATCAACATCAACCTTTATGTAGCCCCAATTCCCCATGATGTATTTCAGATACCGTGTTTCAGTGCAAACCTACTCATTCTTCCTGTAATATCATTTCATTTTTCTCTTAATAAACAGATACTTCAAAAGTTTCTATTCCAGGTTAAATAGTAATTTTGGAAAATGAAGAATCTGTGAATCAAACACAGAAAATTCTCCCCATTACCTAGAGTCTGTTTGACTACATGCTAGGAAAAGAACCTTCATTATGCTGAAAGAAATTTAATTAATATTACAGTCATCCACAAGATACACTACATGAGAGACATGCAGAACAGTTGGAGCAAGAGGGGCGGAGACGATGGGGAAATAAACAATGAATCAGTAGTCCACATAGTCCACACTTCAAATATTTTGTGATTATTAGATCTTTCACTGTAGAAAGGTATTGAAGAGATAGAGAAATGAGAATAAAATTATTAGAAAGAAAGGAAGACATTAAATAAAAACTTGGAAGATATTATTTCACATTAGAAAGATGAAACATAAAATGGAAAGGTAAAAAATATTTCTCCCCATAATAGTAACAGAAAAAAAAAGAAATTGAAAGAAGAAATATATTTTTTAAAACATTATTTCCCCCAAAATGTGCAATTCATGGCCACTATATCCACCAGGAATTTTTAAAAGAAGGAATAATCATTGATACAGAAAGCAAAACTATTTGGTGCTAAAGCTTATACGATTAATGTGGAAATGTGTAAAGATATAGGGCATAAGTCAGGCTTTCTCTGGTTTTATAGATTTAAGAGGAGACTTTCCTCTGCTGCTCTGTGATCGTCTAATACAGAGAACCTTCCTCTGAGGTGACTGGATCAGTGATGGGATGTTTACTAAGATAAGACAAAACAATTGCTCTAGATATTCTATGAATTTTACATTGAAAATATTAAGGAACGGCATTTCTGCACAACAAATTGAAACTCATAAAGGAGACATCAGAATTGTGTGTGAGAATCCTTAATGATTTTCAGGAGTATATTGAAAAAATCAATCATGGCACTAATGTAAGGGTAATGAAACATCCTCTTTTGACTTAATGTGACTGTGAGCTAACATTGTCTATGAATGAAACATATTCATTACTGAAATATTCTTCAATAACCTTTATAGATAATGTTGTAGGTGAGAATCCAAGTCAATCTTCAGCAATGACAAACAAAAGGCACTGCTCAAGTGAAGAAATTGCTTGATCAGAGACCATATTTATGATTAATAATGCTGCGTTTCCCCCACAGGTCAGGGAAAGTGTTTTACATCAAAACATATTTTAAAATATTACCCAATAATGGTTGCAGGCCAGAAGCAGATAAGAATGGTGATCATCAGCATAGTAAAATATCTTTTGAACACATGCAGAAGCATTCTGACTTTAGGGGCTGAAAATGTCATGTTGCTAGTGAATGAAGTTCACTAAACTTTACAAAAGTAAAGATTTTACTCATGTTTTAAAAGAGGTACTGAAAACTGTGAATGCAGGAGTCTTCCGAGTCGTATCACTATGGGCTGGTGTGTGTCAGTCTGAATTTTACTACTGAAGGCAGTGCAATCAGAGACATATATGTAGGATCTCTCTGTTTGAGGTAACGGTTATCTCAGTATCATTACATATGTGTTTCCAGAGAGAAAAGATACAGAAAGGTCATTTGAGAGAGATTGAAATTAGAAATTTATGCTACTTTGTCCTCCTAGATTTCCTCTCTCGTACCTCTCCTGGATTTATCTTCACGTATATCTAGACAGCTCTAGATATATCCTCCATTGGTCCTTCACATTGAAAATACATGTCAGGAGAATGATGTTAAATTGCTGCTTCTTGGATACTTTCAAAAGGGTAACAAGCCCTGGACACTGAAATTTCCTTTAGGCTGTTCTAAAAACATGAATGAAAATAACTTTGTTAGGAAAAAAGGGACAAAAAAAGAAAAAAAGGAAAGGAAAGGAAAAAGATTGATTACTCAGAGATTATTAGATTAAGGTATATTAAAGTTTTACTTCTCTGTAAGAAGCCTCTGTAACCTAGCAGTATTCTGCCAAACTGCCTGTTTGGAGGCGGGCTGAGAAACAATATGGTATATTGAGCCACTGTCAAGCATTGTGTGCTTTTTACTGTGTATCTGTAGGATGTGGGGGGAAAAAAATTCCTGGGTTTGCTTTGGTTTTTTACCATATGGGGTTGAAGTAAAGCATTCAGGTCATGTTTTCTCTCATGCAATGATCCAGGATGTAGTTATTGGCCACTCTGAACTAGCCCCTTGTCCCTAAAATAGATATTTTTTGCAAGGTACTTACATTTAAGTATGGTGCAGAAAATTACTGCTCGGACTTCTTTTACTGTCACAATTTCAAACCTGAGTCCCCTAGTTCAAATCTCTTGTTTCTTTCCAGTGGAACTGGAAAAAAATGACAATTTTGTGATGTGAACAAACAAGGACATGTCTAACATAATTTTCTTGACACCTAAAAAAGAGTCATGTTTGGGCTCAGGTAATAAAGAATGCAGTGGAAATCAAATAGGTCATTTTTCCTTTACTGCCAAGGCATTCTCTATTGCCATTTTCTGTATACCAAGAATAGAAAGGTTCTTTACCCACTGAGGTAATAAAAACTAACTAAAAGTTTAGGTCAAAATACTTTTTTTCTGGACCTACTTTGAACTTACAACTACCTTATTAGGTTAGAAACCAGTCAATTTTAGTCTGTTAGCTCTAATGTAATTATGCTAGATTACCACTGAACCTGCTGTCATTTATTTTTGTGAGTTAGCTGGATAGCTCACCCCATTTTTCCTTTGTATAAATAGCCTTCAACGCAGAACCAAATTAATACCTTATGATTATACATTCACTTCAAATAAATGGAAATTTTCATTAAGTCCAATGCAAAGTTGGATGTAAGGCTTTGTGCAACTTTGACATTTTGCCCGCTTTTTGAAAACAATATAATTTTCAAAAATTGTAATAATCATTGGTCTATCAAAATGCATGTTAACATTTTAATACATAGTAATATAACTAAGTAGATATAGAATACAGACATACGTGTGAAGTGAAAAACACGTAAGGAAGCTTTGCATTGCTTTCAGAACTATGGTATAGGGCAAATGGATACAAATGGATCTAGAGATATTAGTTATTTCTTCTGTTAATTTGTTCTTCTGGTTTTTCTTTCTGTTCCAAGGAACGTTCACATTGTCCACCTGACTGTTTAGACTAAGGCTGACCACTGTTTGCACACAGACAGATTAGATCTGTTAGTGGTTGCTGCCTGTATGTCTTGCCTTGTAAGGCATTGCTCCAAGAACCTCAAAGGGCAGAAACATCCCTCCTTCTCTGTGTCTTTGGACAGCATCCTCTCTATGGGTTTGTCTAACAAAATCTGACTCTGTAACTTTTCTTACGTTGCTCCAAACTCTCACCATTTCATCAATTTTCCCTAACTGAAAAGTGCTGATGAAAGAACCCTCACATTCTGGCTGGTTGGGAAGTAAACAAAAAGATGTCACTTAATCTTTTCTTCCCAATATTGATAGTAAAGTTCGAGGGATTTTGAAGAATATGAAATTTTGAGATTATGAGCTAAACCTGCAGCTTTAATTAATCACAACCTTAATCCGTCATAATGCTTATGAATACATCAAGCTTTTAAGCATGCAGAAGTGAGTTCACACCAGTGGTTTTTTAGAAAATAAAACTAAGCATAAGGTGAGTTTATAGAATTTTGCTGTACTTGTACCAACTTGTACAAAGTTGAAACTTGTACAAAATACAGCACAATGAAAACCGAAACCTGTACAAAATAAAGAACAATGTTTATTTTATTCTGATTTTTAGTTGTTGGAAACTTCCAGGTTTTATAAGTTAGATTTTAATTTTTTTAAACAACTCCAAATTGCTCTGTTTCAAAGAACTAGAAACAGCAAGGGAAACTGGGAAATACTGCTCCGATTATGTTTCATTGCCTTACATTGCACCCACAAAGGGGTCTTGATTTAGTGTCTAATAGTTATCCTTCAGGCATGTTACAGACTTTTTTATCAAGGCTGGAGTGATATCACCAGGTTGACCAGAGAAATGATGAAACTCCTGTTTGAAAGAAAAAATGTTGTACCTTGTCTGCTGAGGAAAAATATTCCTGGACTGATACATCATTGACAACCTTTTCTGCCATTGTTTATTCTGTTTTCTGTGCAAGTTCTTTAGACTCTCTCAGTCTATCAATCATTGGTTATTCTACTGCTTGAAGATACTGGAGCAACAGCACATTCAAAATCTTTTTGAGCAATGCCTGGAGGATATTTGCTTCAAAACCTTAGAGAAGCATGTATTAATGGATATTTCTTTGTTACAGGAAGAATGTGTGCAAGATACATGAAGTACACTGATAGCTATTTCGGAATTTTTTTCTTTTGTTCAGTGTAATAAAGTACAAGCCATGTATGTCTTTGGATGCTGAATTTTTTATAAACTAGATAGATAAAAATATTTCATATGTTTTCTTGCCTTCCCTTTTATATCCCAAATATATTCCCACAATAACTTTAATAGCAGTTTATTGAAAGATTTTTTTTTTTTTTTTCAAAACTTGATCAATAAGGAAAGACATTCAAAAGCACTGGGCACTGAAAGGAGGTGCCTGAGCTTTGTGGCTGTATCTAGTTTGTGCAATGTGCACTGTGTCACTACGGGAAAATTGTTTATATGTACAAAGCAGAGCACACCATGCTTACTTTCACATATGCTAAAAGCCAAATTCCTACTTCAAGGTTCATCATAGCAATCAAGATGTTCTAATCAAGTTTCTTTAACAAGCCTCAGACATCATTCCGGTGAGGTGGATTAGCTGACAGAGAGCATGGGGTAGTAGTGCCTTTTGGAGTGACACCCTCTTGTCTGGGAATTTTTCACCTCATTTTCTCTTTATGAATTAGATAAACCTGTTATTTTCACTGAAATAAAGTACTTGTGTCACATTCTGGAAGTTCCTTGGTTGTCAGGGTGCCAGACTGTGCCTGTTTGGGGCTGGATCAAATCGGAGTGATGCAGATCTCTCTTTGCCTTGTGGAACCACCAGGGGTTACTGCTTTTGGAAGCACAGAATGTCTCCCTGAGCTGTTCCGGGTACAAAAGGAGCATAATTTATCTTTTAGCATGGTGCAGTGTGCCTTACTGTCATGTCTAGTACCTCTGGTAGCCAAGGGAGAGAAGGGACAGCAGAGAGAGATGCTGACTTTCCTTCTCCATCCTCCCCGTTCTCTGCTTGAAAACAGGGAACTGTGCGGAGATTTTGGGACGAAGGAATGTAATTGTCTCTATACCCAATGCCACTCTGCTGTCTCCTGTGTTATCTGTTGTTATCCTAGTTTGGTTTTCTTTGCCCAGAAAACTGTCATGCTCTGTGACTACACAGCATGTTATCGCAGGGGAATTTAATTTTGAAAACGCAGCGTTGACAGAGAGGCCCCGATGCTGTGTCATTGTGTGGCCCCTTTAGGTGAAAGTCTTGAGTTTTCTAGCCCCTTTTTGTGTTTTCACAACTCAGTGAATGTAATACAAGCTTACAGAATTGCTACAGAACTACATTTTCATACTGAGACATAGGTGCTTTCTGGGGTTCTTTGGTTTCTGCCAAATGAATAGCTACTGGCCATGTAATACCCTGAATAGATTTCCATACATAATAATAATAATTCTAATACTTGCACAAAAAAGACTTTGAAATTACTGAAATGGCTTGCTGAAATGCTTAATGTAAGGTGTTGTAGCTATCTGAGAAAACTTTAAGTATGTGTTTGCATTTCTATTTGTAGATTGATGTATTTTTAATGATCTATTTATGACTTTAAGTGATTAATATTTTATATACAGGAGAAATAGTTAATTTGCTTAGATGACTCATGAATTAAGCTTAACTTCATTGAATTTTTCTCCCGCCTCTGTCTCCTGGGAAATGCAACTCTCTTGTTAAAAAAAATTCTGATACTGCAATGACATCTGCAACACAATTCACACTGTTAATTCTTTCATCACTGTTATGAGAAGCACATGGAAACTTTACATTGGCCTCTTTAAGGAAACAAAATCAGTTTAATGCTGGAAAAACTAGCATACAAAAATGTATTTCTACTGAGTTATTTATGACTCCCCTGTAAGTGTTAGACTAGATTGCAATTCTCCTTATGCAACTCTGTAGAGAAAATATTGTATACACTGTTTTTCAAGTAGAGGCAAAATTCCTTGATCCTACTGTGTCACATCTTTGGACTTGATACTGATTTTCCCATTGAACTACTTCACATGAAAAACTAAGGAAACTGAAATATATAAAGCCTGGGGCCAGGCTGAGAGCAATTGTGTGAGAACCCTTTTTCTAAAGAGAATTTCTCAGAGCAGCAGTTACTGTGAACGTAGCTACGTGCGAGCCGTGATACTCCCAGACTGCAGTAGGGGGTCGCCGGAGATAAGCGCAATAACAATCGGTTTTGCTGGCCAATATCTAAGTCATCTTTTTCTGAAGGCTTATTACTTAAAGGATCTGTCAGCATCTGGAACATTTTCTGGGAGACGATGGCATTTGGGAATGTCCCTGTTGGCCAGACTTAGAGCTGAACCAGGCCAACAGAGGAAAAACATTTCTGAGGATATCTGCTTCTAGCTGGACCGTATCGCTAGGTCCATTCATGTCATATGACTAATGTGCATAACATTTGAGAAACAGTGGAAAGTGTGAAGCAATTGAAGACTGTTAAATACAAGCTGTTAATATTATACAGGATTTTATCATCAGTAACTGTCAGAGAGAAGGTGCTTTGTCAAAATATTAATTGGACAGAGAGTTTTGTCTGACCTACTGAAACTAAAGGCTCTTGAACTGTGTTTCTGTAGCTCAGGCACACGTTGCAATATTTCGAAAGTGAAGGCTGAATCCTATATTCCTGTCACTTATTATGATCAATGTGAATGCATTGTATTCATTTCTATATTCTTCAGTTTGGTAAAGAGATTACAATGCATTAGAATATGTCTGTGTTACAGGCAATAAAATCTTTAGCAGTTTTTCTGTTACATGATATTTGTCCTCAACCTTTTATTAATTATTTGATAGATTCCATAATAGCAGCTTATATTTTTAAAGCTTCTCTGTTTTCTAGTCTTAAACTTACACCCTTGTATACATAGTTTTTGGAGACACTGTCCAAAAGCATTACATAAAGGATGCATTATTTAATAGACCAAAGGTCAAAATGTTCATGATTCAATATGCCATAGGTCACTGCATTTTGAAATCACTACATATTTCCTAAATGATGCTAAGTTCTGAAATATAATTTAGGAACTGACAACACTTCAGCTAGTTTGACTTCAGAAATGCTTTGAATTATGAGTTACGGGGTTTAGACAGCACATATTTCTTTTGCGATGTCCTTGGTGGGAAACTGGATTTTCAGATTCTCTAGCATTATTTAGCATTGTTTCTACTTTTAATATGGTCCAGGAGGAGTTCTTCTGCCACACTTGTGGGCCATATTTTTTATTTATATTGCAGTTCTTAATGACATTTTGATAGGACCGTAATGAGTCAGAATCTTTTGTTATGCACTGTGTCTTTTCTTCTTTCAAAGGGATAAATATAGTTGCCTGGCTGCTCTGATGTGATATATTTTAGAAAGCAACAGTCATAACATTGATGCGAGTTACAGTCCTTGTCCTCTCTTTTCCAATACAGAATATCATGGGACTTTTTAATTGTTGTTGCAGTTGTTTGTTTGGTTTTAGTGTGGGCCACTAGTCATATTAATTTGATTTTTCAGGGCCTGAGAACAGAAGATTTTTTGGTCAGTTTTGGACTTAGGACTTGTGTAATCATTAATTAACTCATAACTGGTGCTCTGGGTTTTTTTTTTTTTTTTTTTTTGTTTTTCTTTTTTTTTTTGTTTGTTTTGGTTCCTTTTTTTTTTTTTTTTTTTGCTATGGACTGTGTTTTTTGAAACTCTGCAAGGACTATGGCAGGGACCTAAAGCACACAGAAAGGAAAAGTTGAATGTAAGATTTTTTTTTTTTGTATATGCAAAGAAAATTCCATCTTTTTCAAGATGCTCCAAAAAGGTATTCCATTTTTCAGTCCGTGTAACTGCACCATTAATGGTCATTTCATATTAATTTTCACCTGCCTTGTGTATCCTGAAGGATTAACATCCAACGCATTAAAAAAAATTAGTAATTAATCAATCTGAGGATACTTCCCGAAAAATATACTTACAAAAATATCTCTAAACTTTGCTGGGTTTTATGGTTCCATTACATTTAAGTCTGTACAAAATTAGCATGCTTTCTGTTTCAGTGCATAGTAATAGATTGGATGATGAAGCAATTGCTCTTTTCCATTAAAAATTGCTTACACGGATATGAACATTATTAGTTTTCATGATGTCCAGGAGATGTATTGACTCAAGATTACCAAAGTCAGGTTATCCTATACTTCTTCTGCCTCTTGGGACTCGTGATGAATTTGCAGTTGTCCAGCAAACATGCAAAAGCACAATGCTATGTGTTTAAAAGCTTTTTCATTGCATTTCATGTCATTACTCGTCCCACAGGGGAGTCGAATTAATGGACTGGGTAAGCCTTGCTGCAAGAGATTTGGTTTAAATAGCCGCTGATCTTCAGCTAGCTAGGAGCAATCTGAGCTGGTATATCCACCCAGCACAGCATCCCTTAGAGATGGCAGTACGTGGCTGGAAGCAGTTTAGTTTTGGGTGGATCTGTTCAGTATTGTGCGGACACAGCTGGCCTGCTTCCAGGTTCGTGGCAGTGCTAGGAGACCTAGCAGAAAGGACCTGCATCTCATTTCCAGCTTTCAGCGTTAGTTCACGTAGACCTAGCTTGGGACTTGACATGCTTTGTGTGGGTTACCGTAATTCACTAAGATCTTAAATATCACTGATTTACAGCAGACCCCCCTTCCAGAGCTCAGACTGTTCTCAGAAGGCACAGCTCTACGGGGCTTTTTTGAGTTTTGCATTTCACAGACAGTGATCTATGGCTCAACAGTAGCAAGAGTGAAAAGTGCATTGGAGCAACAGCCGTGATAAAAATTATACACAATTTCTGAGTGTGTTCACTATATTATTTCTTAGTGTTGAAATATTAGATACGACTATTACAGAATTTCTTTTATTTAAATACTAATCAAAATTTTATTTATTTCCCATGTCTTTGCAGATTAGTCTTTCCAACAGCTGCTAAACATTTACCAGTCCTCTTGCACATCTTTCTGTGAACAGTAATTGTGAACATATCAATATTTTGGAAAATCTACTCTTTCAACGTTCTTTGACAATGCGTTTTTACTGGGTTTTTTTTTTTAATAATCACTTAACAGTCAAGTAGTTATATTAGACAAACATAAGAATTCTGTTTTTATATAGAAGATACCTAGCTGATACGATGTGCTTCATTTGGAGTCTAATAAAAGTAACTCTGAAGCACTGTAAAGTAATAAACATTGTAACATAGCTTTCCAAAAAATATTTTATGCTGCTCAGGGGCATTAATGCTTTTGTTTTTGCAAAAATTCAGACTAATTAACCAACTCAGTAGTGTTCGCCTGCAACATGAACACATATATTGGTAAAGAATATCTAATTAGCATGTTAAATATGCAATATTTTCTTTAGTGTAATAAATGGTATTAAGATAGTTAATTTTATCCTTTGTTATATGTGAGATTATGTCCCTGAGTTTCATAGTTTAGTCACATTTTTCTACTGTTGGTATGCATTAAGAATGTCTATGTTCTTTTGACAATCCAAACCAGATTTTATATCAAGGTTCTATTATTGGTGACATTTTCACAGACAGCGATTGTGTAAGACTTCATCCCACGTAAGACAAAAAAGCATTTTAAGTATATAAAGCTGTTTGCAGTATTAGAAATTTGGTAGGTTACATTTATACAAATTTATATGATCAGAGATAAACATGTATACATATAGTATATGTGTACTTAGATACACAAATATACATACATTTGCATACATACATATGCATATATATGTATAGAAATATACATAAGCACCTGTGTATGTGATATTTAATAACATTCTTATTACACCTTATTTACCTACCTGTAAGAGGAAAAAAATATGCAAGATCTCTGAAAGATGCAATGGTGTTTTTCTTGAAATGATTTTGAGGAAAGCTTGGTAATTTTCATTTAGCAGTTTTATCAGATAGTGTCATTGCACAACAACATGAAAGTTTTTCCTCTCCATTATACTCAAGGCTGGTGTTCTTTAATCTTTTCACGCTTAGGTAATGTAGTTTGACAAGACACGGTATGATGGAGATTCCACATAAAAAAAACCTGAAAGAGCAAAAGAGCACACCCAGACTCTGTCTGTAGATCACAGTGTCAAAGACTCTATGTCCTCCTCTATGGTGAGGTGAACCAAGCTTATAGCATGCCACAGAAAGATTGCAGTGGATAAGCCTTCTAGGTGAGCATCAGGGATGATTAATGAGAGAGATAAGAGAACAACCTTCTCTCAACATTAAAGGGCAGATGGAGGAGAATGAAAGACTGAAGGAAAGCAAAGCATTTATATCTGAAAAAGTAATAAAGATCAGCAAACTTCTGCTCTCAAATTAGAGTTGTGTGTTGGTCCATTTGTCGTTGGAATTCGACCCCTTCTATCTGATAATGGACTTTTAAAGGAAGATGGTAAAAAATGTCCCCTATAGAGAAATAAAAAGGGTTAAAAGCTTTGATGGAAAGAAATAGATCAAGATGGAAACAGAATGTGAACCAAAAACCCAGAAATAGGTGTTTCTTGGAATAATGTAAGTTATTCTTTTCTTCAGCTCTGAGACTGGCTTCGTGGAGATGGAAGCAGATTAAGCCAAATATCTTCACCAAAGCTTATTGAGAAAATTAAGTGAAAGACTAGTAACAGAAGTATTGCTGAGTATAGTTTTATAATATACATAGCCTGTTCTGACAGCACAGGGAAGTTCGTGACCCACCCACTCAGCTTCCTGGAGGGAGTGGATCAACAGTACACCGTCAATGTAAATGTTAATAGTCATGAAGGAGCTTCCTGTTAATAAAGATATACCATTCATGCTGTAGAAGAAAAAGATCAATCCTCATTCACTGAAGTTATTAAAAGGAATACTTTTTTTGTAAGCAGAAAACTTTTAGGTAGAAAATTGTTTTGTTAGATGCACAAGTTTTTGTCATAATCAGAACCACAGACTAATTTGCCATCTGGGTAAAATGTATCAGACCTCACAAGAAACTTGAATGGCAGACTAAATTAGCTGAAACCTCTTGTTTTAGGAGTGTCCTGCAATAAAGTTATCTATTAAACAATAAAAATAGTCCTTGTGATCCTGGAATATTTGTACTACAATGAGGGGGGAGCTTACATTTTAAAAATTTTAGAAGGACTTGCTTCCCTAAAATATTTTAAATTTGTGGAGAGGAGCATGGATAATTTTACCTGCATGTGTATGAACTTTAGATCATGCTGGATGCTCCTGCTTTATTAATTATAAATAATATACTAATTATAATATTTTTGTTACAAATATATTAATGATAATTTAATAATTATTGCTGAATATTATTTTAATAATTTGGTAATAATTCAGTAGTTTTTAATAATTTCATGATACATAAAGTCATCTCTCATTAGGAAAATGGGTAATCCTGTAAAAAAAAATCCTCTTGCTTTGAATTCTATAGGAAAGTAAGATGATATTAATGCTATGTGTATTAAAGGCTGCAAAAAAAAATTAAAATGAGTCTAAAAAATATGTTTTCATTAACGAAAAAGAGCAAAAACAAATAGAGCAAGAAATTAATTTATTGGAAAACATGAAAATGTAACACACAGTGCATGAGTTGGTTAAAACCTGCATTTATCTGTAGCATAGTTCAACTGGAAATGTGCAGTACTGTCAAAACATCTTAAAATGAAGATTCTTCCAGGATAGTTTTTTTTTTAACGTATTACATACAGCTAGCGATAGTGTAATTGTATCATATTTATTTAGCAAGAGCGGTTTTTTTAGCATTTTTTGAGCAGAAGTTCTTTTCTATTCATCAAGCAGCAATGTTATGTAAGTTTACTGCAGCAGCTAAGTAGCTCATATGAAATACAAGCAAAAGGTTGGTACATTTTAAAATAACACGGTGATGTCCAAACAGGAGATGTCATTTCCAAGAGGTAGAGCTGTGGATGTACTGTTATCACAGATAAAATGATACAGCCTAAATAGTTTTCTTCCCCATCCCCCTCCCTCCCCTCCCTTTTTTTTTTTAATCTCTGTTATCTATTTATCTATGTGTGGGATCACTGCAAACTAGTTTCTATCAATATAGTTGATACATAGCTTTGATTTTGTTTGGCATGTCTGTCATATATGTCAGTGTGAAAATGATCTTGTCCCAGAATACTTGGTATATTGTCCAGGAGAAAAATAATGAAACAGTGCTGCTGCTACTTGCACCTACTTGCTCTAATCCCTCACAAGAAAAGGATAGTTAAAACGAAGTTTTCTTCAGCCTGTTCTCCTCCTGCCCCTGACATCCCCTCCCCATCTGTGTCCCACCCCAAGCCCTCGATAATTAAAAAAAATCAAGGAAGAAATAGATATTTTGCCTAGAAACATAAAGGATATAAAAATAGACAGATTTTATCTTATCCATGTTTCGAAAAAGGGAGGTGTGTGAAGTTCAAATAGATCTGTACTTAAGTGGAAAGATTTAGTGGATAAAAAGAAAAAGTAATTTACTTGTTTTATCCTAAATAAGAAGATGTAATATTGTAGTCTGGTGGTCCAAGATTGCCCAAAGGACTTAAATCAATGTGTGGCACTGGATGAAATTATTTAAATATGAAAAAAGAGAACATAATACAGAATGAAGACTAAGTCTGTAGTGTTCATTAATTTAGAATTTTGTTTTACTAATTGGATCATTAATACATAGATTACAAAATTATTGTCACAAGTTCTTCCTTCTGTCAGAGGGAGAAACCACAGATTTTTTAATCACCCTTTTCAAGAGATAGATTGCTCTATTCTCTTCTTCTTTATAATAGAATCACTCTCCAGCTCTTAAAACCATGGAAATGGTCTCAGTTTTGCCTTTTATTTTTAGTAACTTGCCAGTTTCTTAGTTTTCCCATAGATCTTTTTGCTGTTAAGGTAAGACAATTTCTTGCAACTTTCATTCTAAGATTCCAATTTAAAGAAACAGAAATTCTCTAAACTCAATAGATAATTTTAAAGAAAGTAAAGCAGGAAGTGAACATTTATGTTGCGTTAGTGAGAGTAAAACAAGGTATGAATTCTTGAAAACTGGATGAAAGGAGGACTCTTGAGGGGTGAGTACAAGAGGTCAGCATATTTATACTTTATCTGTTACTTGTACAATAGTCTGGGTATAATTAAAGAAATTCATGTAATAACAAAGTTGTTTGCCTTTTTTTATTTTAATAATTTCCAGTTTTTTGGTGTTATAATGTACAACATAATCAAGTAATAAAAAAGAATGTTAAAAAAACCAAAAATTTAATGTTATAGGGTTTGTTTTTTTTTTTAATTCAAGCAGTGGTCCATTATTCATAGATCTTTTTCACAGCCACATGCAACACATGTTATGTTTACTGCATGGGAATAATAGTACTGTATAAGAACTCTATAGGCGGAAAAATTCTTATTAGTCAGCAGTTTGTCAAGAGACGTTATGATCTAGATCAGCATTTCTTCTGCAACATAGCTGGAAATTTAGCTCCTGCCTTTAATCTTTTTTTGCTTCACTGACTTAACTTTTGATTTGTGATGCTTGATTTGAATGCCTCCTATCACGTTAATAGTGCATTTGATTCTGAAGCTCTGCTTTTAACACAGGTTAGCCAGGGCAGGATATTTTGGTTTCAGAAAGGCACTCCTTCATTGAGAAAACCTTGGATGGAAGGCAGATAGGCAGTCACCAGAACTCAAATTCTATATATTAAGATCTTTCTTTCCATAGTGAATTCAAGTATAGTACAAAGAGGACTCATTGATCATGGTTTCTTATGGGGAGAGGTGAAGAGCAAGAAGCATCTGGAGGCAGTTCATGGAAGAGTGGAGTGACAGACATGAAATTCCAGGCTTTTAGCTACTGAAACTGGGTGTGAAATTGTTCTGACATCTTGACAATTTCTACAGTGAAGTAGAAGAATCACTAAATATACTCATTAGGAGAACAGATGTTGTCAATATACCTGCATTAACCTGAATTATTTTCCTGACCATCGAAAACTACTCTTCACTTCCTAGTCCCCTCAGCTCATTTTTTATTTTATTGAAGGATTAAATTGACATAATATTTAATTACTTAAGATTTAAAGATAATCTGAAGCAGAAAATAAGGGGAGAATCTTACCAGCTGGAAGTTATTTTATTATTTTAAAAAAATAATAATTTTACGATTGTACTATGTCATGTTATACAACCCTGACATGATATCCTTTTCAATATACATTATTACATATTGGAATGATATAAAACCAACAATAATATCTAAATATATTGGTGACTAAAATTTACAAATAACATTTTCAACCTCAGGCTGAAAATAAGCTTTGAACCAAAAGAAAACTTTCCAATCCATACTCTGTTCTCTGTCTCTGCAGAGCACAAGTATGGCAAATATTTCCGCCTTTATGACCATCAGGTTACCTGAAGGATTTAGAAAACTAGAGGATAAACAAACCTGCATAAAAGGTCAAAAAAGCTGGTGAAAATGCCATCGAGAAAGGGCCCTGTCTATTAACCTTTCTGTTTTTTTAAAAAAAGAAATTGATGAGGTAGTAACTTTATTTCATTGTATAAATAGCCTTTTATGGAGTAAGGTAATATAGAGAAAATATAAGGGGAAAAAGTATAGAAAGAGTCAGCACCTACGATCTGTCAAACAATAAGTAAGTAAGGCCTATTTTTTAAATCCTGATTGTAATTACCTACTCAAGAAAACTACTTACTAGTTATTAAATTTGAGATAAATAAATCATTGATATGTAATGCCCTGTAATATATGGGATTTGACCAGATACGAAAAGTTCTTTCTTGACCTAATTTCCATAAATGAGTGATACTCCTCTCTAGGGGGAAAAAGCTTGGCACACTTTGTAATCTCAGCTGGCTGCATTTAAAATGAAAGTTGTATTTGCAGTTTTTATTCTGATAAATCACTACAGAGAACAAAGAAAGTCTAATTGTGCTCTCACACATTTTTAATTCTGGAGAAATTCCACTCTCTTGCTTCAAGTTGTTCTTCATACCAAAGAATGTACTTTGAACTTGAGTTATATGTGACCAACATCCTTCTCCGCTACTTCCAGACACTTACGGTACGCTATTTAGCATATTTAGCTGCATCTGCAGGTACCCCCTGAGATTTCTATCCAAGGCTCACACTTGCACTTCCTTTCGATAAAAACCATGGTTGAGCTGAGAGGTAGAAGAACTTGTGCATGCATGGGCTTGCTCTGATATGAAAACAGAATGTGGCTGAAAACTCCCAAATCCTGTAGTTCAAGAGCAATCTCTATACCTCTTACAGTCTCTGTAAAATAGGAGAATCATCTTGTGCTTTCATTGCAAGGATAACTAGATCAAAGATTAAAAAAATAGTAGAGGCCAGATGCATTCGCTAAACTTTTTTCCCTTGTAAATATGAATTTTTTAAAAAATATTTTTATGGGTGAATTAACATTCAAAAAGTAGTCTTGTATTAGAGTAATGATCTCTTTCCCATACAAAGTATAAGGATACCATAGGAAAGAAAGACTATCTAACCTCCGGTTTACTTCCTGATAATGGATTGTTACTGGAGTGAGGTTTTTCTCAAGAGAAGGGAAAAGAGAACAATATCTGATTATGCTCTTTCCTTCTTTTGTTGTCTTCACATGTCAGAGGAGAGGGCTGCAGCAGGCAGACCATTCATGGCCTCAAGTAATATGTGTGCATATGGCTTATGTTATACTGACTCAGCTCTGTAAATCTTCTACAGGCATTCTGGAGAGATTTTCATTCAAGTTGAGCACACAATCCATTTAAGTCCATAGGGTTCCAGCTGAGAAGTGTGAAATCTTGGTTAGGGTAACTGTGACAGGAAGCCATGCATTCAAATATATTCAGGGCCATTCTCTTTAAAAATGTGTGAAAAGAAACTGCAGCAAAACAGTATGAAAAGCTGTAAGAAAACAAGAACTTTAAAATCGAACTGATTATTAGTGCATTCTCTTTCTCACATTTCAGAAAATATGCCTATGTTCTTCCTTATACTGTCATTCTTTATCGCTGTGTATAGTAAAAGCTTTTAAATACACTCATGGTCTACTGAATTCTGTGATACTGTGAGGCACGCAATTTTTCACTTCAATAAAAACCTATACGTTCTCAGGTTTGTGGATGCATATAATTGAATCAATGATTAAATGCCTATATGTTCTTGGATGCCTTCAATTAAATTCTGTGCACAAAAATAGTTTTTCTGGCCAATACTTACATCTGCTCTTAATGTAGTGTCAGAAACCTTTTTATACGTGTCTGTATATATCAGGAGTGACTACAATAGTCTTAATAGCCATATGCTGGAGAAACACTGGAATGAAACTAGAATCACGAATTAAACTTTTTCATGACGCTAGCTTAATCAATAATGAATTTGCATTACTTTTGGAAATGTTAAAGCCAGGAAATGGAACCAAACTTTATGTTAGAAGATGTATGTGAGTTAGTCACAGGGTCCAGAAATCAAAGTAATGTACACCTGGGAGCTCCGCTACCAAATGAGCTCATCTGAGCGTGGGATGCAAATAGAGCAAACCTGACGAATAACTTGTCAGGGTGCAGGCTGCAGCCCCAGAGCCTTTTCTTCACAAGGGGCCAAAACACTTTTCTTCAGCTGGAGCTTTTCTAAGAGCAGGTTCTGTACACGATAAGCAGAGTTAGTCTGGGCACTGATTCAAAAGGAGTTTGATAAAGGCCAGGATCCATTCCATCTCAGCCTCTTGACAATGACTCAACATTTTTTTCACGGGGATGGGATTTAATGATCTTGATAGCTACTGACACATCAGTCTTTTCAGAATCCTTTCTGTCTGTATAATTAAATTGAAGGTTGGCACCAGGGAATCTGGTGCTCTGTCAGGTAGTATATGTTTTTCCTAGCCTAAAATGGAAAGACTGTACAGGCGGCGAGGTATTATACTGCTTCGCTGTGTTGGGAGGGAAAGAAAGCGAGAGTGATAGTAGACTTTATGTACTCAGGTCGATTCAGTTTTACGTTCACTAGGCTATTGTTATTAAAGGTTTCTGTTTGAGGACTGTTTTCTCTAAAGTACACTATTTCCATATCTTTGTTTTAAACCACGCACTAGGTTTCTATGTAAATTCAGTTCAAAGAAGAACGTGTGCTGTGTTCTTGGGCAGTGGAACCCACCCCCTCCATCTTCCTCTCTTTGTAGCTATTGGCAGGTCTAAGTTGCCAGCTGTATGACCATACACCTTTACAGTCCAGCTGCAGTGTAATGTGTAGCAAGGCTGGCACATTAGAAGACACATGGACTTTTGTTCCTAGAATACTGTTTCTCCATCTTGTCAGTTTTATTTCTCCATTTCCATGCAGAAATATATAGAGAGATATGATCAGGAAATTATTTTTTACAAATGTAATGACTGAACAGAAATATGCTAATAACAAAATGCTTCCAAATATCTCCAAAATAGAGACAAAGATGACTGAGTGATGATAATGCAGCTGCTTGTTAAAAAATATTATTTTATTTTAAATCCAAAGTTTTACTGAAAGAGAAGAAAGTTGTTAACTGTGATAGGACAGAATAATTTTTTTTCTGATTTATACAAAGTCTGAGTGAAAGTTCTTTACAAAGAGATAGACTAATAGAGTTGACAGAGAATACATTTTCAAGCATTATGTGCTGTCAAAAAGTTGAAAAGATTGAAGAGAGAAAAATCGATCTATATTTTGGGAAAACAAAGTTCATAGCCTTCCTCCAGATTTATAGTCAAGTCATTTCAGGCTATTGATGCATGTAAATCAAGTAACTAAATACGATGTTAACAAGCAACAATGGCAAACAAACATCTCATAGATATTTATGAGAACAAATTTACATCCATAAACTCAATTTGTAGGCTGCTTTTGAGAATTTACCATACAATAATTTTCTCTTTTGTATATAAAAAATGCATACAGGAAATTCCAAGTCTAAAAAGCAGAACAGAATTTCTAAACCAATCTCTGTTATGATGCACACATGTAACATCTGCAGTGCCTGTCCACTTACAAATTCAACTTATTTTTAATCCCACGGTGTATCAGCATGGGTTTTGACCATTTTAAAGGCCTTGACCCTCAACAATATCTTTATAGATTATGGGCCTATACTAACTATAGTGGAGGCAGAGGATTCGTTCTGTTCCCTCACAGAGAAGGAGTTAGTGTAACATGATAAAGAAGGTTTTGAATAGCAACAGAATTTTTAATTCATCTTTGGAAAATTGCTCCCTCTACTCATCCATTTGTGAGGTGGTAGCTACCTGACGAATGACTGGAACTTACTGTCTTTCTCTTTCATAGCTGTGCTCAGTCTTCTGTTAGAAAGGCTCTGGTGGGACCTTCCAAACTATGATAGATCTTGAAGGTGACACCACCCATAGCAGTGGTCCAGAAGTGGGACCATGTTAAGGGCACTCAGTAATATACACACACAGACACACACACACTCACACACACTCACTACGTATCACTTTTGCAAAGATACTTTAGGGAATGGCATAGCGTGGCTAAAAATGCACATTCACTTGAGCATTTCTGATAAAGTATTGCTGGAGAAAACGCTAGAAATGAAAGTATGCAACATTTTGTGGTGCAAAAGATAACACCTCTTTTCTATAGGGATAACTTATATGAGATGCACTGAAAATTGTGCCTCCTAGAACAGATAAAACATTGTGATTGTTCTTATTTCTACTTCTTTTGTGGTTTGATTTTTTTTTCCTAGATTTAAAAAACTAATTCAGATAGAAACTTCCATGGCAGACTGTTGTTTCTGCTTTCCTGGAGTTAACTTGGACTGAACCACTACATCTAGGCAGTTGTTCAACAACCATTGCTATTGCAGGCTTTACACTGAGAATTTGCTCTAGTGTGGTAAAACAACCCCCCCACACACATTCTCTGCTCAATGCTCTCCTATTTTTTTTTTTCTCTTTACAGCAATCTGAATCTCTTCTTCACTTTCATTAAGCAGGTCCTTCTTAAGCTAAGTAAATAAAAACAATATGTCTTGCTTTGTGGTTACTAGATAATCCCTTTGTGAGCACAATGAACTTACATGTATAGGAAGGTCTGCAAAAACACTCCTCAAATATTTTATAAGCAAGACTTTTTTTTTTTATTTTTGTAAAGATGAGAAGTTTTATTGATCTTAAATACAATCTGTAGACCCTGTTTTTAATGCAAAAAAGAGGTTACTAGAGCAGCCTTGTTGTAGCATGATACAGTGTAAAACTAAAATTCCTAGCAGGCAGTTCACAGTATCTGCTCAAGACAAACACAGTTAAAACAGAGATCTCAAGAGATATGTAAAACAACTGTCTGCTTTAAATTGCTGTGATAGTATGCAATTTTATTTAAAAGGGATTTGTGATTTGAGTGCTACCATTATATTATATGTAATTGTTTCAATAATAGAAGTCTAAACTGTATTCAATGTTCGGCTGGTTTTATTATCTCCTTTACCCCTTTGAATGTATTCACAGTTTCTCTTTTAAACTCTGTGTTGCATATTCAGGCACTTATATTTTGTCAGATCCAAATTCTGCTTATCATTTATGAATATTTAGATGTACCATTGTCAGGTTATTCCATCGCGAATATCCTATATTCCATTATTCTTCCTCCGATGAAGTGAAGAATGAATTCTGGAAAACATCTAATTAGCATGTGAAAGCCATTTGGGGAGGTGAATACAGGGGAAAATTAGTTTGTACAGTTGCTAATAATGAACAAGAGAGCTGTCCAGAAGAAGAAGAGAATCTTGTTCCTATCTGATTTGGTCTATTAAGAACGTTGGAGACCTGAAGATGCTGGACAGTCTCTGATGGAGGGAAGAAGACCATGTATTTTCTTTTCCTCGAGTTGCAATGGATCCTCACATCTTTAATTAGTCAACAACAGAGAGACAGGAGCTGAAGGGAGTACTAACTTATTAATTGAAATCTTTGTTCAGGTCCCTTGGAAGTTCTCACCCTCCTCAGATCATTGCCCTCCTTCCTAGCACAGAAACTTTTAATATGGGTCTGACTGACCATCTACAAGGCAGTTCAAATGTTTTATTCCTGCTGGGACCAATTTAACATTGTCGTTTCGTGATCTGAGATTCAATGCATTGGCTTGTTATTAGATGGATTAAATTGATGTTAACAAACAGAAATGAAACGGCAAAAAGCGATAATACATGCTGCCTACTTACTAACCAGTGTAGAAATGTAAACATTGATGTTATAAATCTAAAAATGCATATTTAGCCCTTAATACATTTAGTAGTATTTTTTCCCATAGATTACCTGCAAAAATAATGCCTGCAATCTTACTGAGTGTGTGTGTATATATATGTATATGCATAAATAAAATTTATCTGTCTATACTTAGCCTTTTACAACTACTTGAAGCAGTCTAGTGATCCCAGTGTTCTCCGGAGTTACTCTAGACTGGTTGTACTCAGGGCCACTGCTGCATTTACTGGACCGAGCTATGATTGTAATTAGTACAGGTCTTTCTCATAAAAGGCTTTAATTTTGCAACATTTCTGTTCTCCATTCTGGATCATTTTTCCAGGTAAAGGACAGCTCAGGAGATATGAGTTGCCAGAACAGACAAAATACCTTAACTGAGTGAAGAGTGGGGATTTTTTTTTTTTTTTTGTTATGATGTTCAGCTTTTTAAAAGCAAGCGGTGATTTTTTGTTTATTTTGGATGACCGTATTGCAAGCGAGGAAGTTCGGTTATGGAAGTAGTTGAACAGCAGTAACATAAAATTTACCCTGTAAGGTAATGTGCCTCTTACGTGGTTATTCCTGAGTACTTGAGTTGGCACCTGAGTGCTTTGAAAAAAACAATCTTTTATACTTGTTCACGTGCCTTGAGGATTTTTACACAAGTAAAAACTGTGAGAGATAATTGTGTGTCCCGTGTTCTAGAAGGAAATTTGTTCTTTATTTTAAGGCGTGTTAGTTAAGTTTGGTGTTGTGTCTTACTGAGCTTATTCATCTTAATTCCTCTTCACAACACATGATCTAGTGAAATGTCTGAAGATTAGAAAAGTTATATTGAGGAGGAAGCAGGAATAATTTTGTGTTGATTGAGGTCAAGAGGTTAATGAATTATTTCAATTATTTGTGTGCCAAGTAGAACCTTTCTGTTTTAGAAGATTTAAAACCAAAGATAATCTTCCAAGGCTGTAACAGCAAACATATCTTAAGCGCAGAGAAGGTGTGCATAAATTGTGTGAAAGTTGAATCTGTTAGAGGAGAGGTTGCCACAGCTCCGTGCTCCCAGGTCCAGCCTCCAGCCACTACCAAGAATAAGCACTCACAGGAACGCATACGTACATCCAGTAACTGGCCTTTAGATGTAGTATCAGACTCAGACTACCTGGTATTGGGCCCTGGGTCTTCCTAACCCAAGTTGCCTCACATCTGTGAATGTGCATGCGCATGTACACGCACAGGTACACACACACATGCAGACAGACACACAGTCCTCTCTTAGGTCTCTCCAGTAGCTGACACAGAGTCCCTGGACCCTCCAGCAGCCAACTCTCAGACTCTGGTCTTTCTTCCTCTTTACCCAGACTTACGGCCTCATTGATCTTTGGATCCCAGGCTGCTTACCCAACTCACCAGCCAGTCCAACCTGATGTTCACTGGCGACGTGCTGACACATGCACCCTCATACATTCCAGTGGTGGCCTGCAGGAACATGGTCCCAGTAAGCCCTGATCCTACTCCAGCTGGTGCCACTCAAACATACCCACATGCACACAGCTAGAGAGCCCATCACACAGGAAAACAGCCAAACATGGAGTTTAATAAGACAGGACAGATCAGGCACCGGGCATGGACAGCCAAGCGGAGAGACCAGCTCCTGCTTACCTGTTACCAGCTCCTTTCACCCCCTTATCCCTTTATTTTTCCACACTTGTTCCTCCCCAAACCACCCTCAATCCCAAAGGTGCCTGAGGGCCTTTGCCTGGCCTGATAGCGATGAGTATCCACCCCAGCCATGAGGGTGATCATCTCCTGTGACAGCCTGGCCAGAGCAGAGTTCCCTGCCTTGCCCACGTGCCTCCGTCCTCCTTCATTTTAACTTAAAACCCAAGGAAATAATTTGATCTTCTCATCAGACAAAAGTTGATTCCTTCTCTTTGTTTAACCATGTTGAATGCAGATTGCAGTTGTTGAATTGAATATGTGCATTCCCCATGCCAAAGACAAAAAAACCCAGTAAATAAATAAGCAATTCTCCTAAGCATTTAGGTTTGTATTGAGTTTATAAGGTGTAACCAAGGTGATATTGGAAAAAATATAAGCTGGTTGGAACTTTGTGGAGGAAGAGCGTGAGGATGAACGATGCGTCTTGTGGCACTGAAAGGAGCTTAAACTGCTTGCTTGTCCCGTCTGCAGTAGTGATAAAATTTTATTGTCGTTGTTGAAAACTCTCCAGAGTGGGTATTGTGATGTCCCTATATAAGAACAAAAGCAAAGGTGATCTTTCTTCATGCCTTGTAATGCTGTTGAGGACAGAACTGAGAATAAATTCTTTTTCCTGTCTTCCAAATCATACAGACCACAAACAAGGTGTGAGGTAGTAATACATGTATAGAAAATTCTGTAGTTTTCAAAATGTGAAGAACTTTTACAATTAGTTAAATGGGAACTGTATTGGAACCATGATTTATAAAAGGTTGATCATGTGTTTCATGGTTTAAAATGCAATTTTCCACCTTCTCTCCCTTCAGAGAGCATAAACACAAGGTCGTCTCGTTAAATTATGTGCAACATGTACCATCATTTTAGAATTTACTATTCAATGAATGTATATATAAATATGAATTCATATCTTCCTGACAGTGTGTCTAAAATAAAACTTCTTATTTATCACCGTAAAATCACAAGATGATGAGTTAACGGACTGGAAAAAAGCTCATGTTTCTTTATTAGAAGGCATTCTTAATGTGGAAATCAAAAACAACATTGCTAATATCGAGTAATACCTAACCTGTAGGGTTTTTTTTTTTTTGCATTTCTTTTGTAAGCAGAACACTCTGTCGCTTTGGAATTTTAGACTAAATATAGCTTAAAGCTCAGGCCTGAACTAGCTGAAAAATATTTGAAACTAGCTTAACTCAGATGTTTAGTAACTACTTAGTCTATAAAACAAAATAAGTACAAAATCATAGATGTCCTTTTCAAATTTTGCTGTATACAATTTAGCTTTAATCTCCAATTTTAGAAATTTTCTACACCCGACTTTTAGATAATCCAATGGCATTTTCTGTAGGAGACCAGCATCGGTCCATTTCCCCATTGTTTTTGAATGCCTCATCACCATATAAACAGAGGAGGAATAGAGAACACAATTAAGGGTTAATTCATGCATATGTAGGATTTTTGAGATGCAAATTGAAAGGAAAAAGAAAATTGCTCTATTGTTTTTTCTGCAATCTCCAGTGATTTCTCAGACCAGAAATAATGGGATTGCTCTGTGTTTTAACAAGCCATTTTTTTCTCTAATGTTTGTGGCCGTTTGGGAATCCATGACAATATAGTGCATATTGGCTGTAACAGGTATCTTCAAACACGGTGGGGGGAAGGAAATACACAAACACAGGCTTTTCCAAAGAGAAGATGCCTGTAGTTTCTAAAGACTCATGCCAGTGAGATTCAGCAGAACCTCAGGTAGGTGAACATGAGTAGCAGCAGTAAGATGATGTTCTGTCCTGACTGGGATCTGGGATCTTATTAGCAGGCAAAGTGGCTGGTGGGAAAAGAAACCTTTACAGTTTCTACTTGAGCAGGTGGTGGGCTGGAGCACCAAGAGGTTGGTGGTGCCTGCAGCTCTCTCCTCCTTCACTAGCCTTCTGGTGGTGGTCCCCAATCCTCCACCCGTTCCAGTCCTTTATTGCACACCTGTGTGTTCCAAGAATACTGTAACTCCTGGCATAGCACTTGCTAGTTAAACACAAAAGCAGACAACCCTTTTAAAAGTAATTGCTGCAAGCATTTTATAGGCTTTAAAAAAATATGTCCAACATTTGCAGTTTGTCTTCTCCCTCTTCTGCATGTTAGCTCTGCATAAACAAGAGTTTTAAGATGGCAAGTAAAACTTTTCTGGTTTGGGGGAAAGCTCACAAATGACTGGTAGGGGAAGAGGTGAGTAAGAAGGTGAAGGTGAATACATGAATAAAGAGAAAAAGCTGAGTTTTAGAAAATGGCTGTTTTATTGTTCTTACACTTAATAATGCACTTAAGTTTTGCTACCATCTCTGCTCCTTTCTGTTTTGTTAGTTTGATCTAAAATTTGATCCATGTTATGTCATTTCCTCTTAAATACGAGTGATTACTTGAAAAGGGAATGCAAATCTACATTAAGGAAAAGATGTTCAGAAATAAGATCATAATTATATTTACAGGAGGCATCTCACATTCCTTTTAATATGGATGCTTTTTTCCCAATATTTGCTTATATAACCTGGAAGACTGTCAATATTTTTCAAAGATATGTTTGAAAGAAAATTGAAAATATACACAATATTTGATAATACTCACCAAAGGTGGGAGAGGGAAAGCTATTCAAAGTTTCCAACAATGAATAAAGACATGCATACACCAAAAGGCAATTAGGGAAAAAGTAAACAAAAATATGTACTGCATGTGGTCTGGATGGATGCTTTCAAGCTCATTCTTGCCTCACAGGAACTCTCTTCCCGTTCCAAAACTTAAGGAAAAAAGTGGAATGCCATGTGCTGTACCTATCTTTGTGTTTGCCTAAACCTAAAACAGTTTTTCTTGTAGGCTTTCTTTGTCACTTTAATAAGTTGCTTGTGCGTAGCACTGTAACAGTTATTGCTAGAACACAGTAACTGAAAAAATATTTAGGACATAGGTTATAAAAAAAAAAGCGAGCAATATAGAAGATACAAAATGCATTTTTATCAAGACACGTCATTAGATCCTAAGGATTTTGCAAGAAAACTAAATAGAAATTCATACTGCAGTATGAATAATAAGCAAGAGGCATTCAGAACTGTTCACATGACTCTGGAGACTAGAAATTGTCAAAAGAAACATGACAAGGTTCAATTGATTAACTTGCCTGTTTTCACCTCTAAAATGTCATGAGGGAAGGTGTGATCACAGGAGATAGCATCCACTGGCAGAGGCAGAAAGCTATGGACTGCAGTAATTTAACTATGAGTTTGTGGAACTTCTGTTGCTGAAGAATCTAAATACCTCAAAAATCTCAATTACTTCATCCTCATGGCAACTAAGGTGAAGGCTATTTGTGTATTGCCTCTCATCTGTAAAAAGGGCTCTTAAATCTCTAATCTCCCTGAAAATGTTTTGACTATCACAGAGTATGGGATAAGAATGGAAAATGAGACCCTTTGCTGGAGTGTTATGTCTCTGAGTTATTAATTAAAAAAAAAATTTAAAAAAAAAATCAGGGGAGGAAGCTTGCCATGTTAAGAGAGTGAGGAGCTAACATCGTGTGACTGTCTGTCTTTCTCCTCAGTAGGCCAGTCTCTCCTACTAGGCTAGTAGCTCAGTAGGCTACATATAGGTTTACTATATGTACACAGGTTAAATACTTAGTGCAAATGCATGAATCACGAACATCTTGACACTTTTTATTATGTGAAGTTGGTAGTTAAAAAGCTAGGTATTGGACACAAGTCTATACCGTTCCTAAGAAAGCCATTCGTTTCTTGCAGACTTCACAAATAGCATCGTTTACTTTCCTGATGCTCATTTTTCAAGGAGCACAATTTTCATATGGCAAAATTATATACTCTGGCTGGAACTTCTTATTGAGCTAATAAGACATGGGGGTTTTTTTTGCATATTAGGGATTTGTCGACAGAACTGTTAATTGCTAAAGTAAACTGATGAAGCATTCTGGATTTTAGTAAAGTCTTGAGGATATTTTCTTCTTTCCCATGATCATCCCACAAAATAAAGGGATGATCCCAATAATAAACCAGATTTATTTTTATTGGACTTTTCCAATTCAATCTTTTATCTTCCCTTCTATTTCTGCTTCTTGAAAAATACTCCTCTAAATTTGTTAATTTCCCTCTGAGAACATGGTATTTGTCTATACAGCATATTCATTAAGAATTTGTTCACAATTGGGGAAACCTTATAAATTTGGAATTTGCTGTATGTGGTTAAGTTTTGTAAGATATTTGGTATACTCAGTGTCATATTCTAACTCAAAAATACATGAAAAATTACATGAAAGCTCAAGAACTTATCTAAATGTTGTGACTTAGAACCCTCACCCCTTTTTAAAAACATGATGATGCTTTACTAGTTCATACTGTGAGCACAGCCCACGTCCAATTTTTATTAGCCTCAGCTCAGAAAATTAGTAAAGCCTCCTAGGCATTGCCTTAAGTGTGACAAGTGATGGTTAAGAAACCAAAACCTTCCTACAATTTCCTACAGAGTTTTAGGAAGGCCTTACGGCTCTGCATGAGATAGTCAATGTGGCAAGTTATAGACGTGATTGGTCCTTCTCAGTGCTATGGCTTCTGTGAAAAGAAGATTGTTAAGAGACTTGACTGCTGCATTTCTTCCACTTCGAACGGAGTTCTCAGTAGGCTAAGAGAGCAGAAGAGGAGGACAGAGAGAGAGCACAAATTATTCTTTAATGAGCATAAGCTTCGTAGTCCTCTCCAGGTATTGACATGTGAGCAATATACAAGGTATTCCTGAAGTTTCTAAGTGGAAAAATTAGGAAGAAAAAAATAAATCAGAAAATTCTATTTTCAAGAGGTAAAAATGAAGAAATACTCTTGAGTCTTTTTATGCATAGGCATTTTGAATTTTGTCTTTCAGTCCTGTGGTCCCAGCTTCTGTTAGGTCCTCAGAGGAAGCTAATGCTTTTGAATACAAGCTATACTTTTTTAGGTACTAAGACAACATTTCCTCCTCACAATTGGCTCTCATGTGAAAGCATTTCCTAAGTGGGCATTTTTGAGATTGCATATTTGCTGCATGTCATTAACTTTCAGCTAAAAGCTGTTTGAGTTTGCACTTGATATTATTAAGTTTTTAAACTGTTTTCCCTGCAGAGAAACCAAGAAAAAATCCTGCTGTGGTCTGATGTGTTTTGCAATGCATTTCGTTGTGCAAACCCAAACCTGCTGGTATCACGTTTAATGACTGTCTATAGATGCATACAACCATTTTTTGTTCAAAGTAGTTTGTGTTCTCCAAGAGCTTCACTTTTCTTCTGGTTTTGGCATTTGTTTTTTGGGTTTTTTTGGGTTTTTTTTTTTGGAGGGGCATAATTCAAGATAAATAGTGGGATTGCTCCTTTTGCATGGAAAACTATGAAATGTTGTGACAGAAACTGATATCCAAGAGAAATTATCAATGCTGTTTCATCTGCAGAACACTTGTCTTTAAATTATGTTCCCACTTTTCTTCTTGATATTGGTGATCCTTCACAGTTTAAACTGAGGTCAGAGTTTTGCCCTACCATTCATAAAAACATAAGAGGTTCCAGCTGGCTTTCCCATCAGCAAATTAGTCTATGCAGAACCATCAGAAATAAACAGGAAAAAAAAGTAAAACTAACTTAGTCGGTTAAATGAGTAGATAAATGATGATTCTATATTTGTAAGACCTATTTAAAAGAAAAATTGCCAAATGTTAATAGACACATTTTAGGAGTTGAATCACTACCTTACAACTCATTAAACTTTTACATCAAATTGTACATCACTTTAAGGGTTTAAACTGCTTCAAGGGCTTGGCTGAATTAAAACAACTTTATTGAGTTTCACCATGTTAAATTAAGCTGATATGCAGTCCAAGACCTAATTAAGAAAGTCCTACACAAGCAGTATCAGATATGCTCCTTGTATATTATCTAACACATCTCATTTCTTTGAGAAAGAAATAAAATGTTACTACTAGTTATCACTTAGTCAACTCTAAAGATCTAGCTTAGCTCAGGGATGGGAAGAAAAATTTTCCTTTAGCTCCCAAATCATCAGACTCCTGTTAGCATTTTTAACAAGACTGTGTATTTGCAGGTTGCCCCTATGTGGTGCTGCTGAAAGGTTTTTCTGTGGTTCCACAGGTGTAGAGGTCATTATACAACATCAACAGAGTTTCCATCTGTGGGTGAAGATCTGGTTAATCATGGGGGAAGGCAGGGCAAATTAATCTTTCTTTTATTTAACTTTAACATTGTTAGAACTTGAGTCGTAACCATTTGAACTTTTCTCCAATTTATAATAACTTATTAATAGAGACTCAAGTTCAGACTAGCTGAAAAATAACAGATAAACTAAATGTTCAAAAACTTGTTTAAAATTAAATTGAAACAGGGTCCTTAAAGCCTTAAAGTGAAACAATGTTAGCTAAAGGGCTTTCATAAAAGGATTAATTCCATGAGAATTAACTAGCTTGTGTCTAGGTGTTAAGCTCCTAAAACACCCTGAGCTGTTAGGGTGGGCTTAAATACTTGAATTCATCAGTAATGCCTGAGTTAAACTCCACCTCAGTGCTAAAGTGCTTTAAAGACACTTCAAAAAGTGAAGTATTTTCTCTTTAATTTTTGTCATAATTAGGTCAACTCAATTTAGAGAATATTGACTTCTCTGAGAAATTAGAAATTTGAGAGATTTTCATGGGCTGTCAAATTGAAAGATCTACCTTTTGAAATGTTGGTTCAAGAAAAACTTTGAAGGCATAAAATGCAAGAAATGTGGAAAGTAAGGACAAGAAATAGAGTCTGCTAGATAAAATTTTTGAGACTGGTCTGTGTAAGATGAGAAAGCCAAATACTCAAGACTATATTTGTAAGATAACTTTCAGTGGCTTTCTAGGGATATGGAGACTGGAAAGAAAGTTCTTTTAAGCAAAAGCTTGGCACTTCTAAACAACATCTAATCAGAACATACAAAACGTGCAAAGTCCTGCAACACACAAAATCCATAGTGAAAAGAGAAGGAAAGACTGGAATAGATTCTGTTAGTAGCAGGACAAGTATTACCAAGAGAGAGAAAAAAAAGGACACAGAACTCGTAAAAATATAATATATTAAGTTGTAGAGAAAATGATATGTTAAAAAAAAAAAAAAAAAGACATTATGTATGAATAGAATGAATTCACCTGAGAAGCATTGTAATGACCTTAAGTTTAAACACTTTTAAGGAAAGTCATACAAAAATTCTATCCTAAGTATCACTAGTGAGTTTTAGACTGTCCCTGAAATAACAGAACAATTGTGTCATGTCATGCAGACTTTAGCAGTTGCCGTTATAATTGCTGCAATGCCAAGAACTGATACTGTATTTAGTATGAATTCTGAAGTATTTATGAAAAGTAGGTCTTCATCAGTCTGAAATTAATTTAATTGAATGAAATCTTGCTGTACTCTTCTTACTTTTAAACCATTCCTAGAAATTCACAAGAATACTCAAAACAGAGATAAGCTCACTACTGTCTATACATTTCTTTTAAAACCTTGTCTGAACCTAGCTGTTCAACAGATTATTACCAAGCTGTTTAATGCCATCAGGTTTGGAGAAGAAAGACTCCATAACTCATCAGTAGAAGGGTGAAATATGTACACATACACAGCATTCTCTTTGCATTCTCTTGCATTCTCTTCTTTAATAAGTCATGTATTTCTTCTGCTTCAGTGTGTGTTTGATAGTGGAGTTATGAACTGCTGGTTCTGTGTTGTAGAATATGAGTTGTGACCTTACAATCCTGAGTAAAATTAATGGGCCAATGAGACAACCGTTTGGAAAGAGAGAGAGGGAATAATGAGTAGGGCTTTTCTTTGTTCTCTGTAGTAATGGTTATTGCAAGAAAGGATATCAATGGATTAACTCCCCGTCACGATTATCAAACTTGACTGTACCTTTAGGTATACAAACAAGTGGAATCACAGGATCACCAGAGACGATTTACTTATAGCTCTTATAAAGGAACTAGAATTCTGGAAACTGCAAATTCGGTGTAGAAAGACAAGGTAACTTATTTATATCAAGGCACTCCACTACACCATCTGTTTTCTGACACTTGTGGAAATTATTGCTGTAGTCAAGCTTTGTGACAAAAAGTAGTTTTTAGGGAAAACAACTGTAAAGCTATTATCCTTGGCTTCTTTGTAATAATTCCATAACAACTTTGGCTTTACCATAAGCCTACCACGTTTAAAATTAATTCCATTTTTATAGGTATAGAATGATCTGAGGTGAAAGGAAATTGGTGGAACTTAGGTCTTAGGTGCAAGGAGCTTTCAAGGACCATAGTTAAACCAGGAACATAAAAAATAAAATTAAAAAAAAAAAAAGTATTCTAACTTAACTGCAGATGAAAATCTTTCAGTGTCAACTTCACAGAATCACAGAATTACCTGGATGAAAGAGACCTTTAAGATCATCGAGTCCAACCGTGCACCCTGCACTGCCAGGGTCAATAAACCGTGTCTCTCAGTGCCACATCTACACGTCTTTTAAACGCTTTCAGTGAAGAGAACTCCACCACCTCCCTGGGCAGCCTGTTCCAATGCTTGACAACCCTTTCCATGAAGAAATTTTTCCTGATATCTGACCTAAACCTCCCCTGGTGCAACTTAAGGCCATTATCTCTTGTCCTGTCACTTGTCACATGGGAGAAGAGACCAACCCCCACCTTACTACAACCTCCTTTCAGGTAGTTGTAGAGAGTGATAAGGTCTCCCCTGAGCCTCCTTTTCTCCAGGCTAAACAACCTCAGTTCCCTGCTGCTCGTAAGACTTGTGCTCTAGACCCTTCACCAGCTTCGTTGCCCTTCTCTGGACACATTCCAACTCCTCAAAGTCCTTCTTGATGTGAGGGGCCCAAAACTGAACCCAGTATTCAAGGTGTGGCCTCACCAATGCCGAGTCCAGGGGGCCAATCACTTCCCTCCTCCTGCTGGCCACACTATTGCTGATACAAGCCAGGATGCTCTTGGCCGCCTTGGCCACCTGGGCACACTGCTTGCGTATCTTTGGCCAGCTGTCAACCAGCACCCCCAGGTCCTTTTTTGCTGTGCAGCTCTCCAGCCACTCTTCCCCAAACCTGTAACGTTGCAGGGTGTTGTTGTGACCCAAGTGAAGGACTCAGCACTTGGCCCTGTTGAAAAGTTCATCTTAAGGTTCCTGTAACAAGAAGCATTTAAACCAGATGTTGCTTAAAAATATGACTAGAGCAGTATACTATCTCATCTCCTGCTGTAAGATATTTGTTTCACAACTTAAACATTTAGTTTATAAAAAGTAACTTAATTTCATCAGATTTTTAACATCCACAATTACCACTATAATTTGACAGAAAATTATTACATGTATGAAAATTAGATTTGTTTTGTATGTTTACCCCGTTATCTTCAATATATTCTGCAGATGCTAATCACTAGAAGAGGTAATAAGAAAATAGTGTTTTAAGCTTAGGGAGTCTCAGCCAGTATGTTACATGTTTTCTGTCACTGTTTATATTTCCTAAGTAACAGGAGTGCCTTTATTTGTACTTGTTAGCTAATGAAATCTTAGCTTTGAAACCTCCAGATACATTTTGCTGTAACTTGTATGGCAAATACATTCTAATGTCTTTTGACATATTCTTGGTTATTAATGTTTGATATCATTAAGGACAGTAAACTATATTATTAGCATTATTCCTGAAGGTTAAACTCTAAATTAAATCTTTCCTCATTAAATAGTATACTCAATTGTTATAATGAAGTGTTCCTTGGCTCTTTTTGATAGGAAAACACAATCTGGGTAACTTCCGGGCTGGAGCTTAGTATTAGAACTTGTTGAGCAGTATAGTGTTAAGCAAGGGTTCGGATTAAATCTAGTGGATGTATTTCTATGCAGAAAACATTCTCATTCCCGGTTTCATACTTGGAAAAATAATATAATCTTACACAACTGTAAATATGTACTTGATTTAGCAAATAGTCATTTAGGGAGAGATATATCAAGTCTCTCAGCAGCTCCTATTTTGGCACCAAAATTAGCAGTCTCATTTTGTGGAATGCTGGCAGCTGCCATTTTTCAATAGAAATCATTGCACAATTTAAAATAAAATTGAATATTTCCTTTATTGTTGATATCCCCAAACTGAAAGCATGACCAATCTTTAAATACCTTCTTTTAAACCCCACTCCAAACTGAAATCAGTTAGGACAATTTTACTGAACTCACTTGGATGTTAACTGGTCTTTAGCAATTGCTGGGTTATTACTTTGTAATGAATGTATAGTCATCTTTCTTACACAGCTCAGCTTTACAGCTGTAGTATGATTTTGTGATCTGCTCTTCACAATCTAATTGTTCTTAATAGCTAAAGTGTATGATAGGTCATATGCACAAGTTCCACTTAATAAGTGGGAGGAATTTCTCCCACTGAGAATGTACTACATCAATAGAAGGATAGTTAATAAGTGTAATTTTTGTAAGTCATCAAGATTTTTTCCTTATCAATGAATCAAAATAAAAGTAAATTAACAAGAATATACATAATTTTTTTCACCACTTTAAAAATAAATGGACCAGCTTTATAATGTAAGAAAGTTAATCTAGTCTCTACATCTAGAGAAATTTGCCATGGCCGTCTTCATCTCCTTTTCATAACTCTTCCTCATCACTGGCAGCTCCCAGAGCTCACTTTTCCTCTTTGTGTGTCAGTCCAGTTAAGCTGTTAAAGGTGGGGGTGACAGGATACTGGCATCTGGTTTTAATCTAATTAATTTAGATAATAAACACAATGGTGAATAAAAAAAATAGTGGTATGGCTCCTACCCTGAGCAATGGAAACTGAATCTGTCAAAAAGATTCTAGGGACATTTGAACACCCAAAATTGAAATTCAAACTGCAAAATCTTTTTTTTTTTTTTGCCAAACATATCTAGGTAGTAATCACATGCATGTGAAGAAGTGCAGTAGAAGGTTCCTGTCCTTGTTCAGCTCTGCCTATTTCCACTTTCTTGTCAAAAATACCAGTAGACTTTCTATTGCATCTAAGAGTAAATATTACATTTCATTGCATATTTTAATGATTTATATCACTGGTTCTGACGAGTTATATGACAAAGTTCTATTTTTTTATTGTTTTTTAGACAGACACAATTGAATAATCTTTGAAAGAAGAGTTTATCTTGGGGCTTTTGTACCACGCTAGAGTTAAGAATATACTGATTTTCTCAGAGTCAGCTGAAGAGATATAGGACAGCTTTTTTCCTAAGAATGTATAAAAAGAATCTTTCACATCTTTTAAATGAATTCAGCAGGAGCTACACCATTTTTGAAGTGATACCTAAAAACGGATATTGGTCATTTTATGGCTCATTTACCTAAATGCTGTTCATGCTTGTCCCAAACAAACTGACTCTCACAAAAATGGAATTCAGAATTTCCTATTTCAAAGCTAGCTATCAAATTAGAAGAATGTTTCTTGTCTCACCTTTAGATTTATGAAGTTATAGTCCATAAGGTTTGTATGGCACTTGCTTAAAAAACTATTTTGTATTCTTTCAGTATCTGAAATGATTAAGGCTATGAAAACAAGTGAAAACTGTGAGTCATATGGAGCTTCATGGCAATCCTCCTGCCAAGGTAGAGCTTTAATTCAGATTTTTCAGAAGTACAGGTACAAACATAAAGTTTTATTCAACCATTTGTTTATGTGGACCATTTTTGTTTGTGTAGCCTTGTTAATAAAGGTCCTGAGTGTGTAGCACCATTAAAGTGCCCTGAGGTGGAAAGCAGAGACAGTTGTTTCTTTCCAAAAGTGAGGAGTGTTTCATAAAGCTCTAATTAAGGAAGAAAACATGCAAAAAACCAAACCCAAACCAAATCCAAAACCTAACACACAAAAAACACAAGAAGGTTTTAAATTGCAGTGATAAATGCCTTTTGATATTACAGCTGGGGAAGGATAATTTTTTAATTGTTCGGTTTAGTCACTCGACATTTGGGTAATAAATACTAATACGTGAATATCTTGTGATGGTAAATCAGCTCTAGTCAAAACAAAAACAGGAAGTTTGGTTCTTTTCATGTACAACATATCAGAAGGATGATTACTGGTTTTTTACTCAATTAAAAAAAAAAAAGAAAAAAAGAAAAGAAAACCTCCCTGGAGAACTACAAAGACAGTACATGGTAGTTGCTTATGGCATATAAACATTGCAAAACTTTTTTTGGAAGGGGTGGTTTATAATTTTGCCAAAATAATTTTTAATTAATTGCACAGTAACAATTTAAGTCATTTTGTGGCATACAATATATGAACTGTGTCTGCATTTGGGTTTCAGGTTGTGACAGAAGCTGAAGCAAATACAATGGCCTCTCAGCATCATTTATCCTGCTGTACTTATTCTCATTGCATATTTATCACACACCTCAGGTGTCCACAAATCAATCTCTGTTCTGTGGCAGGCATTTAGAAGGCAGAATTGTAAACAATTAGTTTAAGCTAGGACGTATCAACAGAAATATTTAATTCACAGTGCCTCGTAATCAAACACAGTCTGAGTACTTGAGGTTTTGTGTTTTTTTTAAGTATTTTTGTTTACTTTTATCTAAAAATATGATTACAAACTGCTTATTCATACAAGAAAAGGGAAAGCTATACACATGCACAATATGGCAGGGCTATTGTTAAAGAAATTTAAATGCTCCCTTAAATGTTTTAAAAAGCCTGACCCTAGAAATCAGAAATGCTAAAAAGCAGAGATCATCTGGTAAGTGGTAATTGTAAGCAACATGCTTACCTGGTCATGTTTCTGATGCAAAATAAGTATTTATGATTTATTTTATTTTATTTTTAAATAATAATGTACTATTTTGGAATAAGCAGCCTTACAGGGATGGTGAAAGTGACTGACTACTTTTTTACGTCAGAGATTTGTTCACAGTGTTTTTTGCAACTGTCAGGAAGGCATAGCTTTTAACTAGTGTTTTGGGATAGTATGTCAGTAGTTACTCAATGAAGGCCCAGCTTTAACAAGTCTTAGTGGTGTGACACATTAAGTAAAACAGTGATTATATGGATTTCTTGGGCATCATATTCCAATAGTTGGTGAATGATGTATTGAAGAAAGTATCTGTATTAGAATAATGAGAGAGCTGTGACAGGACAAAATTAACCTAGTAATTTTGAAAGGAGTCCAAAGGGCTTTCAATATGACATAATAAAAATATGCATGTCGCAGGATAAATTGAGATTTTGGAAACATTTTCTTTATCTTCTTCTGGAGCTGGCTTTAGGAATATGTTTCTGAATAATGCCTTTTGGGTGATAATAGCAATATAACTTCTGTCTGTTCTAGAGCCTAGAGTCGTAATGCTGTCTTGTTCCAAGGTCTCTTCCTCTGGAGAGCTGATAATATCTGTGGTATACCAGAAAATTAGTGCCAGCTACAATTTCATACTTAGAGATGTTTATACAATAAAAAATGAAAAAGTCTCCTAAGACTCTAAAGTTTTGAGGAGGGTAGACCTAATTTTGCTACCAGCTGACACATCAATAGGGCTGTATGTTTTATGAGATAAACAGACCTAACTGAAAATATTTTTTACAAGAATGTTGTAAATTTGAAATCATGTTTATGCTTAAAGATTATATATAATTATCTTGAATTGTGTTAGCATTTTTTAATTCCTTTTATTCAATCATTGATGGGTTTTTGCTGCTTTGAAAATATACACATATTTGAAATTTTTTTTACCCCGTGTATTTTTGGTTTTCTTCATTTCCCCTTTTTCCATTCCTTAGCTTTCAGATTATCTTCTTTAGAACACTTAGTCACAAAACAGAAAATTAATTACTCCCAAAGAAAGAAAAAAACCAAACTCCAAACGAAACAAAAAAGTGCTTGGGCACATTTATGTTTTAATCCTATCTTAGTCAGTCATTTGCACTGTACTGCATTACAGTAGGATTAAGCTGAAGAATAGCTTAACCAAAGATATGGTTAAGCCTACCACAATTCTGAACCAAATTTTTTGCAGTTCTTTGAAAAGATTAGTTAAATTCCTCTCAGTGAGACATGACAGAGAAATTTTTGTGATAGTTCAATATCACAATTATATGTTTTTACTAATTTTTAAATTTAATGGAGTCATACTGATTCTACTTTACTTAATGGAAGTGTTTGTTGAAGAAGCTCTGTTTCTTGAATTTATTTTTCTTGTATCAGAATAAATAAGAGAAATCACACTTATAAAATTTTGTTTGTATAAAAAGAAAATTTGTTGTAGGTCGCTCCAAAAGTAATGCCTACTATTTGTCGTATTTCCATGGAAACTGCAGCAGATACAAAGAGCACGGTAGCACTATTTGATAGAGCGAATTCTCAGCTACAAAACACTATTTTTTTGACATAGTTCCCACCATTGGCTGTCCACTTTCACGGCAATGAACAAGAGCCTGCGTGCTGCGCTTGTAAAAATCAATGGAGGTGACCCGCTGTCACTGCCTCCACTGTTGGAAGGCGCCACCCGCCCCCTCACTGTGCTGACACCCACCGTTTGGTCTCCATAAATGTTCAGCAGCGTCAATGAATGTCAATGGGTGCAATTTTTCCCGCATGGAGGAATTCAGTCACACTCCTTTACTTCACACGCACTTCCACATCAGAAGCCATTTTGTCAGTCCACCCCTCTGCTGCCGTCTGTGGCATGGCAACAAATTTTAACGGAATATTGGCTGTAAGGTTCAACCTCTACTGCCACAGCACCAACATCTGCCTCTGACATCGTGGGCCAACACAACAAAATAGGAGGCATTACTTTCGGAGCGACCCTTGTACATGAAAAGGTAATACTACTTTTGTTTTGATTTTATTTCTCCTGCTACAGAGGTAGTGCGGACTTGTAAAAAAAATTTCTGTAGGAAACATTATTAGATCTATTTTTGACGTGTGGAGAGAAGCGGCTAATCTGCAGTACTAGGTTAGGTCTCTTAATTTCATATTCTTGTGATACATAGAATTGAGAACTTAACCTTGTAAGTGTCAAGAAACTGAATGCTGGTTTTGAACTTGAATGATGCATAATTCTAACACGGAACTCACTTTTTGACAGTTCAAAACAAAAGGGTATAATTTTGTAACGTCTCCCGGAGATTCTGAGTTGAAATGAAAACAAAATTACAAGACACAACTTTGCATGTTCAGGGAAGATGCCATCCACTGAGAAACCTCCATGTCCTTACACTGCTCTTATAGATTACTTTGGAATTTTCTTTGAAGACACTAAATTGTGAGGTTTACAAGTTAGACTGCATGAATCTCTTCTCTAGTGCAGATTTTGCTATATTTTGCCATGATAGAAACATGGATATTGTGGAAGTCTAGATAGAATAGGTTTAAGTTTAGTAACGTCTGATCTGGAACATTATGTACAATTACAGGTTTACAGAATCAAAAATATTAACTTAAACTGAATAGGTTAAGAGGACTGATCAGGGCTCTTTGTATGAGAAGAGCTAGACAAGTCATTAGCCTTCTTAAAGGTTCTTTATATGATTTGCTGTCCAAAAGATAAACATCAAGAAAGAAGGAAATAATTTTAAAAGGCAATGCTGATGCAGGATCAAATGGCTATAAATTAATCATAAATGTGTTAGAACTGATGAGTTTTCTAAACATTAAGAGTTTTGGAATAATTTATATAATTCCTCTATATTAAAAAAAAAGTTTTTACTGAATCTTCAGGTTTTTTGTCATCAGACATATTCATCAGTAAGAATCACAGCTGTCACACAGCTAGCTCAGGGTTTTCAGATATAAAACACAACATAAATGCAACAAAATTTGTAAGTATGCTCGAAAAATAGGCTGAAATTACCATTTGAAGACTTCTTTTGTGTTTTTCTATTGATCAACCACATAAAATATTTCTGCTAGTTCTTACTGCTTCAGAGGTACCCTTTTATTGTATTATCCCACACTGAACTTCAGGTTTGCTTCTGAAACACATTATGTTCAACCTACATTTATATCTGTCCTCTAGATAAATGTCACCTCAGTGTATTTTGGCAGTGGCAGAAAGTAATTGAAAAGCGTTTAGAATATAGCATTAAATTTACACTCTTAGGCTTTAACATTTCCTCAGTCATGGTGGTGGGGAGGGGAAGAAATTTGTGTTCTCTGTGGTGAAAGGCTTTATGGAAGTAGATTCCCTTGAACAACCTTGAATTAAGTAAGCAAATCCTCTGTACCATACCTGTCTTAAACATCTAAGAGATGTAGTTGATACATTATTTCCAGAATTCTCTCTATATTGGACATACATTACTAAATACCAGTTTCAGTGTTAGTGAATGCTTGTCATATGTATGACAAGATATTTCTTTAGGTTTTTAAATTTGTACGCACTTGGTAGTTTTCATAAAGTGTGGTCCTTAGATCAGTCACGTATGTGTTAGCTTACATAAAGGAAAACAATACCGTGGCTGCACTGATTTCTGTGCATACCAATGTACCAAGCTTCCTGATTTACCAGAAAACTCTCCCTGAGAAATATGGCAAATTAGGCCATAATGAAGTTGCTGTTTAAGATTGTTTCCTCACCTGACACCTTTGCACATTACATTTTAGTGACGCTTGATAAAAGCGTTAAAGTCAATTAATAGCATCTACTTTTCAGATTAGAAGAATTTCCAAAATTTTCTCTTTCTTCATTGTCAGGAATTTTAAAGAAAAGATTGAATGTTTTTCCATCCGCGAGTTATGTCATCTCATTTATTTCTGTTAAAGCTAGTTGTGTTAGACTGGAGAACTGCATGATTTTTTGTTGTTATTGTCGTTAATCTCCTGACTTAACACCACTTGCTATCGTATTGTCAGTTGCAGGTACTTGCACTGTTATGTCACTTACTGTCTAAAACATCTTCCAGTTTTCTGGAAAAGTGCTTCAGAAAAGCCATATACATTAACAGGGAAAACTTGGCTCCAAGTAGTAAGAAGTCATGTGCTAAAATAACTTCACAGAAGAAACAGAGTGTGCTTCTCTTCTGTTGTGTAGATATGCTAGTCTTGCAACACCAGAACTATTCTGACATCTTTACTGATGACGTGTGTGAGACTCTCAAGATTCTTTTTTATTTCAAAGACAGCAGGCGAAAGTAGAACGGTTAAGTTGTTGGATATTTAATATTGGATATTTAATATTGGAAAACCTATTGTGACTTCAGTAGAATTAAACTTTTAATCAACATCTTCAACCTATTCAATAGCAGACCACAATGTGTCTATCCTAACATAATGAGGACATAAGTGATGGGCTTCATGACCTCCTGGAAGCATTTGCTTTAGGAACCTCCTGTAAAATGCATGATTTGGTCAATGTCTAAATAGTTGGCTTACAAAGGCCACCTTTCAAAGGATGATTAATTATGGGAGTTCTCTTAGCTGTATTTGGCATATGCAAATGTTGCCTTATGAAAATAACTCGCCACAAGCACCTTGTACTATTAAGCAGAACATAAGACTAGCATTAAACAACAATTCTTGTTACAAAGATACAGTTTTGGTTCTGCATTAGATTCTCGATTTGGGGTTTTTTTTGAGTGTTTTTTGTTTTAGTAATAAAGACATGGTAGAGAAGAAAACGTAAAGAGAAAAAAAGAAGTGAGAAATATGAAAAGTCATGGAAATTGTGAAAAATATTGCTTGAATAGTCATGCGTTTTAAAATATTCATAAATGAAGAACTTGTCTGTTTCATTTGCCAAGCCTTATGTTTCGTAGTGATTTTCATTCCTATGTGATCAGATTGTTTTCTCTAGATGACACAGAGCATCTGATTGAAAAAAGAAAAAGAAAAAATGGATTTTAGGCTGTAATAGAAGTGAAGCAGGGTGATCTGCTGCTCTCAGATAACTGCCAGCTGGCACTGTAATGGCATAGAGGTCTGTATCTTGCAGCATTAGCTAGAATATTACAAGAAGCAAGATCTAGTGCAGGAAGGGGAAGAACATAACATAGCCAATTTAATAACTTTGTTCCATTTTTGTTCTAAAGAAATACATATAACTTTTTTCTTCCCTATGAGAATAATACAACACTGGCAGAATATATTCATCTGTAACCTCGCAAATAAAGCTAACCTTTCTCTTTTAGATAGTTAGAGATTCCTGTTTAATGATTCTTGTAATATTACTTGTTGGGATTTTTTACATAATTATATTCCTAATAAGAAACAACTTTGATTACCAGTTTTCATATACTCTACTAACATGTTTCTATTAAGGGATTTTTGTGTGTACACATACACTTATACACATCCACATACATTTACGTTAAAAAACCGTCTACTTTACTTTTAGTCAATAAAACAGGCTTTGGAAATAACTAATGTGTGTGCAAATTGCATGCAACTATTGCTAATATTGCAATTTTAATTCTTTATCAGACACATTTATTTTCAGTCCAGTTTGCAATAAAATTTTTTAACCTGCTGACATAGACTATAGTTAGATTCTATTATGGATTACGTTTCCACAAGATTTCTGTTTAATAGTGATTGAGATTTTGAGTAGTGTTTTTTTGTTCTTGGCTTTGGGAACGCTTAAGTTCTGGATTGCTGTCTTTTTACATTTTAAATGTCAAAAATTTGGAGTGACTCCCCATGTTTCTAAAGAATTTTTAGCATGCAGAAAAATAAAAAATGAGTGCCAAACAGAACACTTTCTATACTATAAACATAATACTTTCAGTAGGTAAAATGTTTTATTATAAAACTGAGGCCTTGGCTATCAAGAATTAAGTAATGGAATGCAATTTTTTGAACTTGCCATTCTCACGGGATGAACTTGCAAATGTGTGCAGGCAGGGGTTGTGCCTGTACTCTTCTTCTCTCCAGTTTTCTTAAAAAGTCACTGGGGCAATAAAGATTTGTAGTCTTCTTTACTTTCCTCTGGGGTTTTGGTTTTTTTTTTCTGTGTGTGTGTTGATCAACCTCACGTCCTTTTAAGAGGAAAATTGTTGGAATATTACAAGATATTTGAAAATCGTGCAAACCAAATTTTTTAATTTTATTGGTGATAGTGAAATGAACTTGTTTGAATCTCAGTCAAACGTATTCCTCAGTCAAGTGATTTTTTTTTTTTTCTGTCATGTCAGTAGCATTTGTCTGTATATTATCTTTCTGGTATCCTGTGGGGAAAAGTTCTGAGCCCTTGCAAAATCATCACATTGCAACTAAGGATTGGCTGGTATGCACGCAGATTTCATTTAGGCAACAGTGGCTACAAGTGAACAACTGTGTTCTAGTTTTTTGATTTTTTTCATGTCATAGATTCCTAATACTATTTTGGAAATTATGATCATAAGAAACCTCTAGCTTTCTTACTAAAACAAGCATTGTAACATTTATTGATGTTGGTGCTTATATAAGACCTAATAACGTGTTTGAGAGGGAGAGTGACAAATTAGACAGCTGGAAAAACAATCATAAGTAATTACTTTAGTATTTGACTTTTATTTAAAAATAAAAGAGGTGATATAATGTTTTATTCTCTGAAGTTAACCACCAAGGATAGCTTTTCTCTATTCTAAATGGTTAAAAATTCTCTTAATTTAACTTTAACACATTTGGTACTCTCTGTATAATGTATTTGAAGGCAGCATTCTGTAATTTCTGCAAGATCAGCTGTATGCAAGGTGTAGTGCTAGTTTTAAAACTAGAACTATAGCAACATAGTCTTGTACTTTCATTTGTTTGAAAGCAGTATGTGCTTTCATTTTGCATTTGGATTTTTCTCTGCCACGGAATTCAGAAGTGAATCTACGGGAAGTTTAACTTTTCTCATTGCAAACAAACATGTTTATCAGGAAAAATGATGAATCTTTTCTACTTTATAATACAGCATTGTGAAGTATTGAAAACTTATGTTAAAAAAAACCACAAACAAGCAAAACAAAACCCCAAAACTACTATGGGGGGATGAAAGAAGTACACCTTTTTTCCTCATTTATAGTGACTGTTATTATTGTCTGAATTTAGATTGAGCCACTTCATTCAAACTAAAATTATGTCAGTATAATGTTGTCATATCACAGCTTCACAGTGCCGGTCTTACCCACTACAGCTGTTGGACCATTTAATCTGCAGGGTTTAATCTTTATTGCACTAGCTCAAAGAATCTCATTCACAGTGTCCTTCTGGTAGTGTTTGTAAGATTTGTCCAGCAGTCTGTTGCAAATGTTGCCTTCTCTGGTTTGATACGCAGAGGTATATGTATGTCACAGGTCTTCCTAGGGCACTGAATCTTGAGAAATTCATGTGTCCCTCTTGGCTTTTCATTAGCAAAACTTAAACTCAAGTTTTGTAATATTATAGAATTTCATAGAATATTACAGAATGCTTTGGGATGAAAGGGATCTTCAAAGCCATCTAGTCCAATCTCCCTGCAGCATCCTGGACATCTTCAACTAGCTCAGTGTCCTGCCCAACCTGGTATTAAATGGCTCCAGGGATGGGGCAACTGCCACTTCTCTGGGCAAACTGTGACAGTGTTTCACCACCCTCATTGTAAAAAATTTCTTCTTTATATCTAGTCTAAACCTCCCTTCTTTTAGTTCAAATCCGCTACCCCTTGTCCTGTCACAACAGGCCTTGCTAAAAAGCCTGGCCCATCGGTAGTACTGAGGAAACAGTACTTCCGATGTGCATCCTGAATTCAGAGGGTTCAGAGGAGTTTTTTGTCTGCTGAGTTAGAACAGAGAGCCACATGCAACTCAATTAAATAATTTTTGGCTGTCTTCAGGAGCAGATGAAGATTAAAAAATCCTGTAAAAGCCATGTGACCTCCATCAAATGTTTTAAGCTTGACACAGTCCTACACGACTCGTCTGCAAATCTCTAATGTTACAGCGCACATCCAGACATCTTTCCCTGACTTTAGATTCCAGTTTCTAAAATACAGTGTATTTGATTATGATTCACTATGTCTGCTCACTTGCAGACTCCCCAGTAAGATTTTTGTAAAATATATTAAAAACAAAAAGAAAAAAACCCCAACACTCTCAGAACTTAAATCAGTATATTTGGCAAATAATTGAAACACATATGTACAATTATATGTACAAATAGTACATGCTGCAAACTTTCTAGTTCCTGAAGAGATGTTTTCTAAATTTCTTCACAAAAGGTTAGGACTTTGATTTCTTTGTACTGCAGATCTCTTATGCAGACCGCATTTTGAAGCACTGCTCATTCGACAGCAGGAAGAGTTTGGTTTATCATTTTGTCATAAAAGCACTTTGTGAGCTGGTGAATGCAGTGTGGGGGAAAGCAGCAGTTTGTATTAGAATCTTTACTGATAACTATGGCAATGAAAACTAATAAAAATATCTTAAGATTTAACTGTGAAAGGAGACTTAACTTGCAAGACTTTTAGGAATTTTTGATTTTTATGATAATGATCAGTATAGTAAATCATAGCTCACCTACTAAGTGAAGTGCTAAGAGATCACTGGAATACTTTGTGATGCCTTAAATTGGGAGCTCTATACTAGACTGAATGATGTGAAATAATGGGTTTATTTAACATAATAATTATCATAGTATCTTCTACAATCTACTTTCTACATCTATTGGATGTCTTGTTTTAACAAGTCTGATTCAATAATAGTAGTTAGATGTTAGATTTCCAGAGAAGGTGCTGTAATAGCGGTAATTATGTATATGTAGCCTTTGTGATTTATGATTGGATCTTAATACTACACAGCTTCAGTGAAGAAATTTTATGTGCTTTCTGTACTTTAGTTCATGTGTATTTGTGCATGCAAATATATTTGCTTTATTTTTCTTTCTATTTTCATAGAAAGATTAAATCTTTGTGCTTAATGATTATTTTCATAGCTTTTCACAGCAATGCACATCATAAGCAGCTACTGCTGTTTTCCTTACTTGCTCAGCTGTTTTATTGACTAAAAAACTTAAGTAAGGATGATAAATTCTACAAAACCCTTTACAATGTTTTTGTCATTGCATGTGCTCTGCCATTGTTTCTTCAGACTATTTTTTCCTTCAAATTAACTGCAGTTGTTTCCTAACTAAATTAGATAGATATCCATATACTATACTATATAGGCAATATCCTAAAAACATACTCAGCTTATTTGAAATTTATCCCACATATTAAGTGTAACCCAGGGAAGAAGTTCCTCTCTTACCTAAGGCCATGTATTTATTTATTCATGTGATCAGTACGCTCTTTTGAAAGAGCACTCATATGAATCCCCTTAATGCTACATATGCCAGAGAAATGAGACTTTTAGCCAGTTTTATCTACCCAATAAGGTGACAGCATCTAGGTCCAGGTGAGATTCTGGAGTAATTTATAGACTGCTTTCAGGTATTACTTAAATCTTCTTGTGTTCTCTTTTTAGGTTGGCTACTTGTAGTGTGTTTCTGAAAGATCAGAAGAAAGGAGGATCATAGAATCATAGAATTATAGAATGGTTTGTGTTGAAGGGACTTTAAAAGTTATCTAATTCCCCTTTCTCTGGCACGGACAGGGACACCTTCCACTAGACCAGGTTGCTCAAAGCTCCATCCAACCTGTCCTTGAATGTTCCCAGGGATGGGACGTCTACAGCTTTTTCTGGGCAACCGGTTCCAGTGCCTCTCCACCCTCACAGTAAAGAATTTCTTCCTAATATCCAATCTAAATCTAGCCCTAACATTACCCCTCATCCTATCACTACACTTCCTGATAAATATCTTCCTGTAGGCCCCCTTTCAGTACTGGAGGGCCACTATAAAGTCTCCCCAGACTCTTTTCTTCTTTAGATGAAACAACCCCAACTATCTCAGCGTGTCCTTATAGTGGAGGTACTCCAGTCCCCTGATAATTTTTGTGGCTTTCCTCTGGACCCGCTCGAACAGGTCCATGTTTTTCTTATGTTGGGGGCCCCAGAGCTGAACAAAACCTGCTCTATGAGGGGTCTCACAGAGTGGAATAGAGGGGATAATCACCTCCCTCAGCCTGCTGGCCACACTTCCTTTGATGCAGTGCAGGACACAATTGACTTTTTGGGCTGCTATTGCACATTGCTGACTCATGTCCAGCTTTTCATCCACCAGAACCCCCAAGTTGGTCTTTGCTGGGCTGCTCTCCATTCCTTCATCCCCCAGCCTTTATCCATGTTTGAGATTGCCCCAACACAGATTCAGGACCTTACACTTGGCCTTGTTGAACTTCATGAAATTCATATGGGCCCACCTGTCAAGCCTGTCAAGGTCCCTCTGGATGTCAATCCCTTACCCCTAGAGTATCAACCACACCACTCATATTAGTGTCATCCACAAACTTTCTGAGGGTGCACCCGCAAACTTGCTCAGTCCCACTGTCCATGTTGCTGACAAAGATGTTAAATAATACTGATCCCAATACAGACCCCTGAGAGACACCATTTGTCACTGGTCTGCATGCAGATATGGAGCTGTTGACTGTAACTCTTTGAGTATCACCATCCAGACAATTCCTTATCCACAGTGTTCCATCTGTCAAATCTGTGTCTCTCCAATTTGGAGACAAAGGTGTTGTCACTTAGCCACTTCATCCACCAGTTCCCTTAGGACCCACAAATGCATCTCATCAGGTTCCATGGATTTATGCACGTTTAGGTCTTTTAGATGGCCTTGAACCTGATCTTCTCCTTTGTATAAATTGACACAAGTAACAAAAGCTAGGTTGGAAGCTCTCTGAAACCCAAAAAGCTTTAGTTCAATTTATCATTGTGAAATTACATCCAAACACTAACTTTACACCTAGATTTAAAAATCAAAGCAATGCAAGAAGTGAATACTTGTCTGAAGCTCCTTAAAATGTGCGATGATGGCGTGTGCTAGGTATACTGAATGTAATAGAGAATAATATAACTAACTGATGCAGAGTAATACTATTTAAAAGTAAGCCCCTGTGACCTCAACAATTTAAAAATTGGGAAACTATAATTGGTGGTTAAGGAATATCAATAAGAAGTGGTCAGAAATAATGAAATAAAGATTAAAAGCAGTGTAGGAAACCACACTGACTTTAGCAGTCTAACTACAGAGTTGAGAGGTATCACTTAGTATCTAATACAGCAGAACTGATGCCAGTGGGAGTTTGCTCTGAAGTTCAGTGAATATAAAACAAAGTTCTAACTCAATCGAGTTAAAATGATGACTTAATTTTCCTTTCCCTGTCTTTCTCTTCCTTCAACATTTTGTGTTTTGACAACTGATCTGTGACTCCTTAAGCAGAAACATCATACTGTTCCCTGTATTTCAAGAGCTCACCTTTGTATTTCCTTAGTTTTGAAAATGTTGTGTGAAACACTGTATTTAAGTTATATGGATGGATGCCCAGCATATTCTAAAAACATAAAGCTTTCTACAAATAACCATGCATTTAGCAGGTTTTCACAGTTTAATAAAACCCATTATTCATGTTCAAATTTGACAGAAGGTGCAAATAAAATGCTGCTTAGATAGAACTGGCTTAAAAATGTATATCAATTTAGACCCATCTGGGAATAACATTAAGCTTTACCAGAATACACTCCAGTCTAACTCATGTGATTAAATGACAGCCTTTTCCCACCTCATGTTTGCAAAAGACAGGGGGTAAAATTTTAAGTGTTTATTGCTGCCTTGCTGTCGCAGCTGTATCATGGAGTAGAAATTATATATTAATCTTTCTTTTAAAACATTCTTTCTTGGCGAAAAGTGGTAGCACCCTCCATCTTTAGATTTTGTCCATAATAAGAAAATAGTAATGCTTTCTGGGCATGAGGAGGCTTATAATTGAACACTCTTAGGAATCCAAACCAGTGATGTTTAGGAATTAGTTCTTAAGGTTCACTTCATTATGAAAGCCGCAGAGAGCAAAGACCAACTGTTACTCCAAATATGTGGTAATTGAAAACAGATGTTATCATACCAGAGAGGGCTATGCTTCAAAATTCATTTTAATTACTCTTGAGTGCACCTTCTAAGGACAAATCTTGTTTTTTGCTCATTCTGAGTGGAAGCCATGCCACCTATCCGCTTTTGAGTGCATCATTAGGCTGAAATCTTTTCCTGCGTTGCTTTCCAGACCAGCATCTTTATGGTTGTAGCGTTTCTTTCCATTTGAGTAAAATTTACCACTTGAGCAGGTGTCAGGCTGAGGTGAAACTGTGGGAAATGCCATCTTTGACATTGCTTTGCCTTATTCTTACCTTCCTCGTTTGATTCAGCTTTCTATACTTCAGCAGGGTTGTAACATATAAGCAAATATAAGCATGTAACATTCTTATCATCAAATGCTCAATGCTGTTGATCTCTACAAAAACATTTCAGCCATTTCCTAGATATTTGAGTTATTTAGGTTAAAAATAAAAGGGAACTAGGTCAAGAACAACTGAATATAAGTATTTGAAATTATATATCCAGCTAATAATAAAAAGTGACGGTTGACATTGGAGGCACTGCTATTAGTGCTACTGTTAGGGGTGTCTCTTTCCCTGTCAAGATTTAAGATTACTGTTTCATTGGAGAAAACTTAAAATGTAATAAATTTTCTTAAAAAATGTAAATATATTGAGTGAAGAAGGACTAAATGGAGTTTATTTTTTATGAACCAGAAGTGATATGTTGGGGTATTTACACCATCTCATATGCATCATAATTAAATCATTAAATCATTATGATATTTAGAAGTGCATGGAAGAATAAAAACTCTTAATTAAGTATTAAATGTTTAAAGTAGAGCTGATTTTTTTCTTCTAATGTTGCAGTGATATTTGACAACAAACTAGATTCAGAGATAATTTTTTTTAAAGGAAAACATGAGCATATACAAAAAGGAAATGAAAATACCCAGAACAAATCCTCAGAGTTTCACAAGATAAAATGCAAATTTTGCTGATTGGGGAAAACAATGTTTATATATAAGTAAGCAAATGTAATGCATGTATTTATGCTGGTCTTCATGTTATCTCACACAACTATTTCAGTTTTATTCTAGCATTGGAAGCCAGTGTACCTCCCATAACTGATTGCAAATCGAGAGATGTTTGCCCATCTGGGAGACAACCGCCCACAACTGTGTGGCTGTTTTCTGAACTGCAACTCCCACAAGTCATAGGAAGAACATCACAAACCCAATGTTTCTGATTTTCCCTTTATTCACAGAAAGGAAAACATTTTCTGGGGAGCAGATGAAAGGGTAGTGGAACCATCCTTTGACAAGCACTAATAACTGATAATTTCATGATCTTCCATTCATAAAAGTAGCATTGTGTTTAGCTCCTCTGAATTTCTCAGATATGAATCGATTTCTAGAGAAGCTGTGCTGAATGCATTTGCAACTGGAATGTGAGTCAGCAGATATTACTTCAAGGGATACACTATTGGGACTTATATTCTAACAGCTAATAGGTCAATAGCATATTGCAAGCTCGCAGTTGTCTTGAGTGGGATGATGGCAGTCATTTTTACTATTTCTAGTCATGGATTTTTCCCATTTTATGTAAGTTAGAACAGTGTCCTAGGATACGGTTTGACAGGCTGTCTTGGCAAGGTGCTCCGTGGTGTGGCCTGTCAGAATCGGTACAGTCCCAATAGGGCATGAAGCAGGGAAGCAGAGGATTTCTACGTGCCTTCATTCGACTGCTCAGAGCTGTTTCATGTCTTGTGTAAAAATTAACTACCCTTGGGTAACCCCAGCCTCTGTAAATTACAGCACTTGATTCCCATACCTCTTACCAGAATTCCCACACTTAGGAACTTCTTTAACGATGCCTTAAGAAATTGTTTTGTCACTGCAGGGGGACCAAGGGACCTGAAATGTGAGAGGGAAAATGTGTGATGTAAAGATACCCTTTTTCTGTCTTCCTTCTTCAAATTCTTGAGGAGAAGGACAGAAATGTGTGTGTGATAACCTTTTTTTCGACTTAAATATACCTTTTGCCACCTGGCAAGAGGCGCATTTCAGTGAGAATTAATAATAAATAAGGAAGTATACGCATAAGTCAGAAAAATTCAAAATTATTCTTTAATAAAAGTGGTTAGGAAATATGCTAATATGCTTAAGTACAAAATCAGCGCTGTCCTTGCACTATATATGATTATTAAATGCTTGCATTTTACATAAAAGCAGCACTACTTTACCCCTTTCTATTTTTAATAGCTGATGATCTCATATATACCCTCAAGCAAGGAGGACTTAGGTTTCTACCTAAGGGAGTACATTAGTTGCTTGTTTCAGGTCTGATGAGGAGGAGAAGGACCATAATGTCCCTTGAGAAGACCTGGCATGACTGGAACAAGACTGTATTTCCAGAAATGAGCCACAGTCTCTAATCCCTGTGGCACCAGCCTTCCCACGCCTGGGCATAGGCAGCGAATGTGCAGCTGATGAATACCGGCAGATGGAGTCTGCTTTCATCGGCCTTGCCAGAGCCTATATGTCAGCGAAGAGAAATTTTACTAGAATGGAGGCTTAAAATGAGAAGAGATACATAATTTAAAAGTTGAGACTCCTTATCATCATGTCATTTTAACCTTGTTCCATTAGCAAAAATAAAATAAGTCAGTCAAGAGCAACTGTGTTTGAAAGAGACTATTTTAAACTCATGTTCCAAATTGCCTGTGAGTTTATAATAAGCTGTGCTGGGTTTTACTGACATTAACTTTTTGTCACTATGCTTTCTGTACTGTTGTGATAATTCCTTCTATGTAGAGTTAGAGAACTACACTTTACATGCCTTCAAATTGATGTTAATGTAAACATATTCAGCAAGTTAATGAATATCCTATTTCCAGTTTGGCTTTTCCACTTATATTCCAAATCATTGCAGGCATTTAAACAAATTACTTACTGCCCTGCAGACACACTAGAGGCCATTAAAACAATTAAATAACTTCTTGGAACAGTGTGAAAGTCTTTCCTGCTTTCACACATGGCTCTCAGTAGGAGAAGATGTACACCTCATTAACAAAGAGAGCTATTTCTTGTTGCAGTCAGGACCAGGGAGCTCACTCCTCACTATGAAACTGTAAATGTCAGATCTCAGTTTAGTTTTGGCTGTTACATGTCTGTATAAATATTTTCAGGGTGGAAATTCTAGTGGATCATGTTTGTAGGCTATGCTAAAAGGCCCTGAGTTATGTCATAAATGAGGAGAAATATGGCACTGCATCTCACAACGTGAATGTTCTCCAACTGTTCTGCTCCTCTGATAGAAACAGCTATAGGCTGGTTTTCAGAAACAAGCTGGGAATACACAGAACCCTTCTCTTAGTGCTGACATGGTCCTCAGTGATTAGAAATACTATAATGTACTTTGTTCTGTGAGGTGCTTCAAAATAAAAAAAGTAGGGCTGAAAGATTTGAGATTTAAAGGTCAGTAGGAGAGTTACACTCTGAACCTTGGGAGAGGGGATCAGAGTAGTTTGATTTTGGAGATCACACAAGTGGATAAACTTGAGGGACTGTATGATCAATGTAACTTCTTCAAAATTCACTTTCTTAAAAACAATCTACTGATGCTAAATAAAGTAGTCTTCCTGACAGGGAATTTTACACAGTCCGGTGAAAGTACTGGGGGAAAAAAAAAAAAAGAGAGAACAGACGGAAAAGACTAGACCAAATGTTCACTCTGGATGCTAAGCTGACAGGGCATCAAAAGATCCAATGCTCTGTCATTGGGTTAAAACAGACCATTAGATTAAATGGATTCAAATCACTTTCTAATTTCATTGAAGTAAATTGCATGATTTATATTTTGGATGCAGCCAGCCATTGTTACAGCAGCATAATATAAATTCTTCAAGCCATTGATGATATTTTTCTAGTGTCATGTTAAAATTTTCTTTACTTAATAATTTTCTACTTCTCTAAGACAAGTGTGGAAGATAAGCTGTATTAGGGAGAATGAAGGAAGTGAAAGTGACGGAGTAACTTCAGTGAAAGTTACCTTCTTCCATCATTTTGCTGAATGTCCTCTCAAGTCATCTGGAGCCTGCTGTAAATATGTGACTCTTCCATGCTTTATTTTGAAAATCTTGTCTCTACTACTTTCCTAAATTGAAATTGTCAAACTTTGCAAGAAAAAAGTTTCTTCAGATAAAGTCTGACTCATGGAACTTCTAAATACAGTTTAGGTAAGGCAAAATTTGCCCTCAAAATCAACATAACAAACAAAACGTACTAAGCTTTCCTGAATGTTATGTAGAAGGGTGAGCCATTCTCCCTTATTGCTTAAAACAGTTACAAAGCTATTTGTCAGCTTACAGCTGGCGTCAGTGGTTTGGAGGGAATTAAATTTTTTAGCGGCTTCTCTATCTTAAAAAATATAAACTAGTCCTCTTGCATAATTTAAATAACAACTTTAGCTATAAGCTATTCTGCCTGATTCATTTATCAAAAATCATGTGGCTAATAACAGCTATTGTAAAAAAAAAAAAAATCAGATTAATTACTGAAGTTAAGTTTGTCTTTGAAGAGGAAAAAAATTTGCTTGTCAAATATTTTGTTCAAAGAACAAAAAAGCAGGAACAAGATCATACTCTGCTTCTTCACTAGAAAGAAACATTCAAAACTGTTTAAGAATATTAGGGACTAACCACTAGCTGGATAAAATGTTCTGGAGTACAGGTATGGTGTAACAATGATCTTGACTCTTTGATACACTGGCACCAGGCTTTTGGCCTTATTTCAGAGCCAAGAAAAGCAGTTTCAGACATTTATGGCGACTTTTGAGCGTCAGAGGTTGAATTAGAAGAGCTTGATTAGAAGAAAAGGAAAATTTGATCCCAAACTGGTGCTGATAAACTTGAGCTATGAACAGGTGCTTGAACTTAAGAAATTATAGCTCATTTCTGAGTTGCCAAACTTCAGATCTGCTTGCCTGGCTTTGGTGGCTTCTCATGGCAGTCACACAGTCCACCAGGACCTAAGTGTTTTACTTAAAAAGAAATGCCTCTGGGTTTTTTTCTCAAATGGGAAATAATGTAATACTGTCTTAGAATAACATAGCTGAAGAAAAACAATGAATGAAAGCTAATTGTCCCTCCCTGACATAGTTAATTAAATGTAAATGTAGATGTTTTTTGCAAGTATCTGAAAAAGACTAAGTCAAAATTGCGGGTATCAAGGTTTGTATGAGTGGAGGAAGACAGTTATGCTTTTTTGAACATGATGTTAAAAATCAGAAAAATAATTGTTTAATAGTAATTTTAATGTCTTTATTTTATTCCATTTTTCCAAGGAAAAGGCCATCTTAATCCACTTAGGGAGAAACTGAAGTAGGTCTCTTCCTTTTCTGCCATAGGTTAAAGATGGGCTATTATAATACTTTCAGAACAACCTTTTATTTCTACATAAGTTAGCCTGCACAGATGGCTATGACTCATCATGAGAGCCTATTTATGCTCTTTTATTTAGCTGCATAGGACAAGTTATTCTTTAACAGGTCTTTAATGAACATCCCGTTGGAAACCTCTTCGCATGCCGAATGATACATGTTTCCTAGACTTTTTTTTCTCCCCCTGAGTAAAAGAAAAAACTTGAGCCCGATAAATCTGCAGTAGATGTTTTCTCAGTTTTCTGGTAAGGTAATTTCATTGTTTTAGTCTTTCTTTATGGAACAGAATAATCAATCTTCTGCTAATTACAATGAAGATACTTCTTGGTTGCTACAACTGATGTCTCAAAGGCTGGTTGTCGGCATTTTAGATTTGTGTGTGAGAGAATTTGCTTTGAAGATAACAAGTTGTCTTTCCATTTGCAAGCTAGGTTTGAGAGTAAGGACATTTTTTTTTGCAAGCGTGCCCACAAGAAGTTTATACAAGGAATATAAAAGGATTATTTCCTTCCCTATAGCACACTACAGTTAGAATGTGACCCATTACGCAGGTTACGCTGGATAAATTCTAGCCATGTATCTTACGATTCCACATTATTGCAGAAAAGAAAGCCCTGGTTTTATCACTCAAAATTTAATTTACTATATTGATTTAAAAATAGTGTATATCAGATGTATAGTTTATGGTCATAATATCAAAAATTTTACTATTTGGCTTTAGTCTGTGCAAAGTTTTGGTAACTTTAAACAGATTAGCAGGAGATGAGGATTTATGTAAGAGGATGACAGGCAAGAATCTTGTCTCTGAATATTTTACAGAATTTTGATGGAGTGATAGACAGGCCTCGAGTGGACTGTGCAGGTGTTCCTGTATGTGCATATCTAATACTGCAAGTGTGTGTTTTGCATCACCAATCTCTTTTTCTCCTGGATGTTAATTTTGAAAGTCATAGCCAGAATGCTGAGATAAGACGTAGTATGGTGCATTGTATTAGGAAACTGTTGGTGCCTTGTGAAGGGACCCTAGGGAAGTGAGAAATACTCTACAGGAAAATATAAATGCAGTAGATAAATTGCAAAATAAATTAGCTAAGAAAGTACAAATGAGCAGGAAAAGAAAGCAAAATGCATTAATTGAATAAACCAAACAAGTTTATTTATTTGGGAAGGAACCTATAGAGGTAGGTAAAAAGTTATCAAGCTGCATCTTAAAATCTAAACCTGCCAGTTTTTTTCCCAAGTACGTATTATTCTTACCTGAAAAGATAAATGATCATTGGGGCCAGTGGGCCCCTTAGAAGTTACATAGAAAATTTATTGTACCATTACCTCTTAGCCTTGGGTAACAAGAAGAACTGGGACTCTGGGAAATTGTAGTACATCACTGTATTGTAGTACAGATATTTACTGAGCTGTGTGACATTATGGTTTACAGGCTTAGCAGTCTGGTAAAAATACGGGATTTGTAGTGGAAGGCTTTGCGGTCAGCTGAAGTGGAGAATGCACTACAAACATTTTGTTTTCTGGCAGTCTGAGACTTAAAGAGGGAAGGCAAGTTTCGTTTTGACCTTAATTTTTCTACTGATAAAATTAACTTTGGGCAGAAAAATGCTTTGCCTTTCAAATGAGATTTGTGTACTCAGATTTGCATCTGCAACCCAGTTACAAGCGCAATGATGAGACACCTCCAAATCTTTCTGGAAGTATCCAGTCAAATTTCAGTTCCAATCAATGTCTCCTTCAAACTGTAGAAGATTTAGTAGCTTTTTTGATGTTATCTTGAAGCTGATAGAGTTCTTGAAGGAATACGGGGGGAGGAAGGAAGATTCACTTGTTTCAAGAAATTAAGATTAACTTCCTAGAAGGTTGCTGATGCTGAATTAAGGTTATTTTATCAATGCTTTTGTTTATACTTGTGAACAACTGCTGGTGCTAAAGTTAATAATCTAAATGCTTTATGAGCCATCAGCTTTACTGAATATGGATAACAAATAGGATCAAAATTGGGAGACACAGGTATTAAGAGGTGTTTAAATATTACTGTTACCCTTTTTTATTTCTATTGCATTAGAATGTTCACAGTTACGAGTAGCTGAGGCATCATCACGTACACAAAGAGATGGTCATGGCCACATGGCTGAAAGTCCAAAATATGAGAGCAGGATGTTAAAAAAAAAAAAAAAAAAAAAAAAAAAAGATAAGAGGAGAGCCAAGAAAAAGTTAAACAAGTCTGATTGGTATGACAGATTACAATGAAGGTAAATTAGTAATCTTATATATGTCACCAAGGTTTGCAGACTTCAGAGCTTAAATAAAAAAAAAAAAAAGAAAAATTAAGCATTCTAGAATACCTATTTCAGACTTTCTCTTTTTTTGAGGGAAAGGAAAATGAAAAAAAAAAAGCCAAAACCAACCAAAACCAACTATTTGAGTACCTAAGCTAAAAAAATGCCTGCTTAAGAAAAGATTTAAAGTTCAAATGAAAATTGCAACTGAGCATCCTGCCAGGAACTACAGGAAGGTATATCACAGTCATACCTGGTGAAAGAAAGTAGAGAACTGCTACTGAAGGATATGGGACTATTCTGGGCTCAGAGCACAAAGAGGTCAGAGATTATAGAGATACATACTGTAATAAGCAGAAATTTTTACAGTACTGGTGTACTTGACAAGGGATAGGTAACAGTAAAATCTACTTGTGAACTAACTTGTTGCTGAACCTGAGTAAGTGTTTTATGTCAAATGATCCCAGTAAAAGCCAGTAACTGATGTAGGTTTTCCCCCTTTCTTTAAGGCAAATCAAGGGAGAAGCTGAAATATTAGTGAGTGGGGGTGTCTTGCATTATGGTTGTCATAACTAGTGCTGCTTACTTACATGTCACAGTGTGAGTGCATGAGTGCATTTTCTGACACAGCAGAGATTACGTGCAGGTTGACTTGCAGAAATAGGTAATTTCTGTGGGTAAGAAGTGAGCAATAAGAAGGCTTTTATCCAACATTATTTTTCAGTTGGAAACGAATTCTATGTCAAATTTACCAACCGTTGTGAGTGCTGAAACCTATAGACCAATTTTGTACATTACTGGAAATTAAGGACTGAGACAACAAAATTTATTTTAAAAAATCCATGTTACACTACATTTCTTCCAGTGTCATTCTTTTTAGATGGTCTTTCTTTTCACAGAAATATAATTTTGTAGGCATTCCATCCTTATTGAAGAAATAGTTCTCAACTGCATACCCTAAATAATAATAATAATAATAAAATTAGTTCTCAGAGGGGTATTAAAAAAGAATGTTCTATTCCTTATAATTCTCTACTTGTGTTCTGATCATAAAACAGCATTTCATTGTGTCTTTTGGAGCTTTAGTTCTTTTTTTTAGGTCTCACTCAAAAGGCTGTTACCAAGTTACATGTGTCTTCCCATATTTGTCATAATAAAAACACCAGGGTATCAAAAGCAATGAGACAGTTAAGTCATTTTATAACACTTCATGGATGAAATAAGTATGATAAGTCATAATCATAGTATTACTACAGTGTCTGGTACAGCTCAGAATCTGGCAGTGGTCAGCGTAGTACACATGCTCCTAAAGGCACTGGATTTTCAATGTGAAGAACTGATGAAGGGAGAATTTGCTAAAGCTTGCAATGTAAGCTTGTAGTAGTCAGATTCTATTGAATGCCGCCACTGACATCCTTCTGAAGATAATGAGACCAAAAGTATCTTTGCTATTCATTTTAATTACCATCAAACATAAAATGTGAAATTTTTTGTCTCTGCCCCGGCCTTGATGGGTGCCTGATATTACATGATTTAATTTTATATTACCTCACAGCAAGGAATTAATGTTGAATTTTCCTTAAGCAAATGCAGTTGTAGTAATCAGATAATTAATCTACAAATATATTCTCCAATAATCTAGAAAGGATTTGTTTCACCTTTGAGTTTATTTATGTGCCAGTAACATTATATAATCGAAATCAGCAAACTAGTGTACCTAGTGTGAAGTAAGTCCTCTGCTTTGTGTTTACCTCCTGTGGTGAATCCCATTGCAAAGCTGTTAGTTACTCCCTTCCTGTGGCATAAAGAAACCTTTTCTGACCCAGCAGGATCAAGAGATCCTCTGTTTTTTTCAGGCTAGGACTGAGTGATGTTTGTCCTTTATCTCACAATAATGTGAACTCGGGGAGGGGAATGGAAATCAACGTTTGGAAGAGAAAAAGCTAAATAGTTTGGTAATATTTTCTAACAGATGCAGAGAGGATGGTATTGTTAAAATAATTGGAGGAGGGAAGATATATTAATGATTATAATGCAGATGAGAAGCTCAAAGGTACACAATAAATATTATTTATCCAGATGTTTTCAGGACATCTGCGGGTTTCATGTATGAAAATCCTAGCTATACAGCTAGACCTTTACTGCCTGATTATTTCAGTCTTATATTGAAAGGTGTCATTTGAGTGAAGAGGGGATAACAACTGGAAAGGTGTTAAGAGGCTGGTTTTATATATATATATATATATACACACACACACACACGTATAAATAATACTGTCCTGTTTAAAATCTTCTGTGGTTTTCTCACATGTGTATAGAAAATTGAATGTAAATTAAATTTTTATCCGTTATGACAATGTTTTCTTTTCCTCTTTAATTTGTATGTGAAAGTGCATGATTATGTTCTCCTAAAAAAAAATGTTTACAGAAGAGCTTTCGTAGATAGGGATTTTTGTATTAAAAAAATACCAATGAACTAGAATCAAGTTCTCTTACACAAGCTGGACTTTAATTTACATTGCATTTTCAAGGAGTCACTTAAGGCAAAGCAGTGCCAGCTGGAAGAGCTTTTTTACTCTTACATTCATTTTACTCTTATATTCATTCTTTTTATTCCAGATTGTACCTCATAATGTTATACCAAAATTATAATTGAAAATCTATTTGAAACAATTATCACCAGAAATGCTGCATATATAACATGTACTTGTAATTGTACAACTTGTTGCATACTTTCTTAAAGGATAGTATCAATATTTTTCAACCCTACTCAAATGTGGATTTTGGCAAAAGCTCTAAGAACTATGCCAGTGCTTTGGAAAAAATCCTTTTGAGTAATCTATTCTTCCTATTCCCTTACAGGATGTGTAAAATCTCTTATCCTTATTTCCACCTTCTGCTTTGCTCTGCTGAATACATAAAGCTTGTGGGTTTTTTTCCATTCTTCAGGAAGTTATTTACACCTGGAGGCTGACAAGTTAAGCAAGTCATCTTAGGCTAAGGTCAGATCAACAGGTAGAGCTAAAGGAACTACTAAGCTTGGCTATGTGCCCCCAGCCTAAGCTAGCATTTCTGATTTTATATATGCTTCACAAGAAACATCAGAGTCATGTGAAGAGATCATTACTGTAAGTTTTAATCTCAGTCACAAGAGTCATCTGTGGATAAATCATACCTGGTAATAGTTCAGTCATCTGTCTTTTTAGCTGAATTCTTTCTCTGTTTTCAACACATTTACAAAAAGATGTGAACAATAATCAATAGTTCTGCTTAAAGTGGAATGTTATTATTTCTGAAATTAATGAATGAGGAGCAGTTGCTCCAGGCTCTGGTTGTAACCTCTGTGCTTCTGCTTAGAATAAGTGCAAAGCACCTCATGTCAGCGTGTTATAGCAGTTATCCTGTCCAACACATTGAAAACAAAGATTCATGTGATCAGGAGTGATAAGAACTCAGGTCCAAAAAAACAAGAAACAGGCCTTCACAACTCCTTGTAAACTTAGCCTTTTCCAGTGAACTTCATTTCTCAGCAAGAGTATCTTGCTGAAGATTTGCATGTTGTGCTGATATTAGTATAAAATAGGTTGGAGAGAAGCTTTATGCATAATTTAAATTACTCTCTTAGAGAAAATGTAACTGAACTGATGGATTCAGAGAAAAATACCTGTACATGGCGGCACATACAGCCACTTATCTGAAATAACTTTTCCTAGCAGTCCAATTAACTTTATAATGTGGTACTAAGACTAAATTTTTTTTTCCTCATCAGAAAACAAGTTTTTATGTTCTGATTTATACAAGTGACCTCGTTTATATCATAAACTCAAAAAAAAGGTGACAATTCTCTCATGTATTTCATGTAAAACATCTCAATAAGAAACTCATGATATGAAATAGAGGCTTTTAGGTAATATATATTGCATGTTTGGTGTTTTTAAAAAAGTGACTAATAATGTATTACTTTTCTTGAACTCACATATTTTGAGAGAAAATACTTCAGTGAAGAGGCTATAAAATGCAAATGTAAAATTAATTTGTTTTGCAGAAATCTATTTTTGGAAAGCAGAGCATCCTCTGCAATGCCTTTTCCCCAAATAAAATAAAAATGCCTACCATCTCTATGGAACATTATATGATTTCCAGCAGAGCCATTTGGGTTTTGGCAGCATGAATGCCTGAGTGCAGCAAAATAAACCAAAAAACTTTTTGTGCCTTTTTTGGGGGGTTTTTTTGGGATATTTTTTGTCGGTTTTTTGGTGTTTTTTGTTTGTTTGTTTGTTTGTGTTTTGTTTTTTTGTAATGGCTAAGTGCTTTGGTAATTGTGTGAAGCCAATTCATGTTAGTGTTTTAGAGTGGAGTTTTTCACTGTGCTCAAAATCAGTGGCATTTGATTAGGCTGGGACTCAGACTGGGATACTGGAAAGTTTCATGAAAGACTCATCAGCAAACTATCTGGCATCACTGTTAGGGAACGGCTATAGGAAATACACTTTGGGGTCCTGTGGAGTACTGGTCGAGTCAAGTACATCCTTATTTGTCTTGATGTCATGTTGCTTAAGACTAGACTTGGTAGCTGCCTTGGGATAATGCTAAGCTTAAGCAGACCTAGAGCAGGGTGAAAAATTTAAAACCTCTTGGAGAGAATGGCATGTCAGGATTTCCAACTAATATATACTCAGAGAACTTTATTTCAGAGAAAAAGATGATACTACTACCTCTCCAGGTCACAAATCAATTGCAAATTAAATGAAGTGAATAAAATAAAATGTCTTTCAGCTTGTGTAATTTTCTTTCAGAAGGTCTTGATCCACAACAATTTGTCTAGGGGAAGCCATGTATGAGATCACCATGAGAAATCCGGAGCTTATTTTGTGACTCATCATGTAAAACACAAAGCTGGATCTGACAACAGTCAGGTGCTTACCAGTTAGCTTTTGCAGTTTTGTTGATGGGTTTGCCTTATGGTGAAGTCAAATATAAATAGCATAATACATTTTTCTATTATCTTATATATTATATAAGTAATATTAAATTATTCTATATAATATAATAAGATTTATTTTACGACAATATAAAAGTCAGGTTTTGAGTTGGCTATAATGTTTTCATACAAGGCATTGTACCTTAGAAAAAATTTATTACACTCTATGCTAAGAATCCATCTGTTAAACAGTGAGATGCTACTATGAAGACTATTATGTGATCTTGCACACCACCCAGAGAGAAACCTGTTGAGGTTTCAACAAATAATACAGGCATGGTGAGTTTTTTAAAGAAAGTAAGGAGATTAAAATGACAGTTTTCACAGCATAATTCCACTTAGGATTTATGTTCAAGGAACCACTGGTAACTCTACTAGAGAAGATCCTGTCAATTTTACAGGAATATATTGCTTTGGTATTAATTTTTAATCAATTTGGCAAACACCATGGGCTTCAACACAAACCAAAATACAACATTTGTGTCATTTGAATTATGTCGGTATCCATGGATAGAAACTATAATCACATTAAAACATGCTTCACAGTAATTTCAAAAAACTAATAAGGTCTTTCTGTAGGAAAAAGCCCTTCTGCTATAGTTCACAGAAAGATTTTTTAGAATGCTTTGAGTTACCTGTAGGTATTTTATCAACACAGTGGATTTACTTAAATTATTCACAATGATCCTATTCAACACCTATCATTACACTTTTTTCCTTGGCTTAAGGAATTGCATGAATTTTCTGTTTTTCACTACAAAAAAGTTTTGGGATCATCTAAGGACTTCTCAGTGCTGATACGAACTTCTTTTCATAACCCATCTGGAACAACACTACAGTAACAAATACAGTCAGAGCTGTGGAGGTCACGCGGCAGAGAAGTATTTACATGGCCTGGGCACAACTGCAAGATTCAGCACATGATCTTGTTTGACTTTTACGAGAAAAAAAAGAGAAAAAAGGTAAATAACAGTGTTTAAAAGCTTAGCTAAAAAGCATTTTGAAGTTTCTAAGACTAGAATATATTTGTGAAAAATCATTGCATTTGTGATATTAAGGTGATGCCAGCACATTAAAGCTCTGGGGGAAAACGTTTAATAGGGAATTATTTTCAAATGCTCATCTGTAAATTGCCTCGTATGTACTTATCTTTCGAAGAATTGCTACATCATTTGGAATCTAATTTTAATCACTGAAGGATGAAATGGGAGAATTTTAATCCTGCTTTAAGTGCACATCTCAATACAGCATTAACTGTGCTGCTGCTACTGATACCTCTGTAATGTATCTGACAAAAGCTGCTGGTCGAGTTGCACAAATAAATTATTCCAAACTCAATGAGCTATTTTCCCCCTTTTTTTTTTTTTTTTTGGACTTTGTTTCCTTAGGCTTTATGAGAATCCTGTGGATTTTTCATGACTGTGATTAAAATTAATAGTCCAAAATGAAGCACAGTTTAATATAATAGGAGGAAGAAAGGCAAGGATATAGTTAAGTGTTATATATGTACTTACATAGTCATAATCCAAGTCATAAACCCAGTGTATGTGTGTGAAACTGCACCAAGAAAGGAAAAGCTGGTATACAAATTGGTGTTTTCCATTTCATGACGTCTAAAGCATTGAAAGATTTTGAGAACCTCTGTGCTGCATGATGCTGGCTCATTTGTGCCAATTCTGGCTTCAGAAAATGTGACTCATTGCTGACGTACGGGAAGGCATACTGAGTTATGGTGTGGGTTTATGTAAGCTGGAGATGCAATTTAGAAAGACCACCTTCTGCCTATCACACTTGAACTGCAGATACCAGTCATGAACATGCTCCCTGTGTTTGTGTGCTTTACCGCATGTCTCAAATCTGCTTCACATCTTCCTACTTGCTTGAATCACAGAATAAGAATCATGGAATCATTTTGGTTGGAAGAGACCTTTAAGATTATCAAGTCCACCCTCCAGGTCCAACCATTCATACTGCACTGCCAGGTCATCACTGAACCATGTCCTTAAGCACCACATCTACACATCTTTTAAATATCTCCAGGGGTGGTGAGTCCACCACTTCCCTGGGCAGCCTGTTCCAATGCTTCACAACACTTTCTGTAAAAATTTTTTCCTAATATCCACCCTAAACCTCGCCTGGAGCAACTTGAGACCATTTCCTCTTGTTCTATCACCTGTTACTTGCCAGAACACCCACCTCCTTTCAGGTAGTTGTAGAGAGCGATAAGGTCTCCCCTGAGCCTCTCTTTCTCCGTGCTAAACAACAACAGTTCCCTCAGCTGTTCCTCATAGGACTTGTGCTCTAGACCCTTCACCAGCTTCATTGCCCTTCTTTGGACACTCTCCAACTCCTCAAAGTCCTTCTTGATGTGAGGGGCCCAAAACTGAACACAGTGCTGAAGGTGTGGCCTCACCAGTGCCAAGGACAGGGGCACAATCACTTACCATGTCCTGCTGGCCACACTATTGCTGATACAAGCCAGGATGCTGTTGGCCGCCTTGGCCACCTGGCCACACTGCTGGTTCATACCCAGCTGGCTGTCAACCAGCACCCCCAGGTCCTTTTCTGCTGGGCAGCTTTCCAGCCACTCTTTCCCAAGCCTGTAAGGTTGCAGGGTGTTGTTGTGGCCCAAGCGCAGGACCCAGCACTTGGCCCTGTTGCACCTCATACCATTGGCCCTGATCCATCCATCCAGTCTGTCCAGATCACTCTGTAGAGCCTCCTGACCTTCAAGCAGATCAACACATCCACCTAACTTGGTGTCATCTGCAAACTTACTGGGGGTGCACTTGATCCTGTCATCGAGATCATTGATAAAGATACTGCAGAGAACAGCCCCCAGTACTGAACCCTGAGCAACACTACTTGTCACTGACTGCCAACGAAATGGTAGAAGGGAAAAAGCAAGAAAGAGAAAGGAGCTGAGGAGAGTCTGTAGGGTCTGTTTTACAGACACTTGACATCTGAATAACCCTCAGCATGTGGGAGGTCTTATTAACGTTAGCTATTCAAAATCTTTAAAATAAGCTTTTGTGTAAGTATTTTGGGATCAATGTTTCAATATCTAGAGGAGAACTGCCAAGAGTATGGCAGTTAGCTGACAGGTGGCACTTGCTGACAGGTATGCATCCATCTCTTCTTCCTCTTCCTTGACAGGTTCGGAGCCCACTGGGAGAGGCCTTAGCAAACCCTTGAAGTGGCAAAGACAGAATACAAACATTAATTAAATAGTATATAATTAAGAACAGAACTCAATAAGGAGAAAAACAATTTCTAGTGAATGGAAAGAAGTTTGGGAAGGAAGATAGAAATAAAAACCAAGTATACCTCCTGAACTCTAACTACCAACATAGTACAGCTGAAGTGGGAGTAGACTGTTGTTTTTTTTTTTTTCACTATGTGAATATTAGCTTTGAACAGTGCCTCATCTATCTAAAATGTCATTTTATGGGAAAGAAGCAAGATCAGAATTATTTCAAGAAATAGATGTTTCACTGATTTGTTGTACTAGATTTATAAATCAATATTTAGGGTTTTTAAACATTAATTCACCTGTTCTCTACAGATACTCTCTTACTACCCTCTCAGAATCCTGACATATATATGATGCCAGGGGGAAGAAAAATGGCTCATCTGTGTAAACTCATATACATTATACACAGCTTTGTCTTGTAGTGCAGCACTTTTTTTTTTTTTTTTTTTTTTTAAGAGCACACTAAATATTCTGGTTAGTGATTTTGAATAATTTAGTAAGAGAGAGGTAGTGCTTTTTCAAGATTAATCAGAAAGGGGAAAAGCATGTTTTTGACAGCTTGTAATCTGAAATTATGAAAATTCAGCTAATTGTTCCCGTGTAAAAGAGGAACAGAATACAGATAAAAGCTTGTTGACTTGCATTGTTAAATTTTTTGTTGTTTAAAAAGGTAGGTAGCCCACGCTGTAAGTGGTCACTTATCTTTAAGTAAAAAGATGTTGAACTGAAGAGTTAGAAGTGCTTGGGTTAGGGATTTCTGAACCCACAGAAGGCAAATGGAATTATGAGCTAAGTACTCCATTTCGTCAATACAAATACTGCATCACATTTCTAAAAAGCATGTAAAAAGTGCTGGATGGATCTAGTTATCAAAGTGAAGGTCTAGCTGAAAATTGTAAAGACCTTTAAAAGGCTAGAAATTATCACAGTGCTGAAATCCCGTTTCTGATTTTCACAATGGGTAACAGGAAACTGCCTGTAACACTTTACTCACAGATCTCTTTAGATTCTGAATTCATATGAGCTAATGACCTTTGTGAGATGGTCAGTGAGATACAGTGATGTAGCTTATACGTTCGTGAAAGTGTGATTTTTGCCTTCACCTATAATTTGTCCAAACTATCCTACAGCTTGTCTTTTAATTTACTGTATTACTATTTTAATTACTATTATTATTATTATTTATGGGTACTAGAATTAACAGGTAACATCCTGAGTCTCTAAGTAATTATATTACATTGATCTACTCGTGGGTGAATGATAAATTTTCCTGCAGCTGCAATGGGCAAGGAACCAGGATTGTCTTACAGAATTTCTAGAAATCATGTTTTTTGTGTTGCAGTTTTTATGTCATTGAAAGTATTGTTTTGTGGGTTTTTTTTAAGTTCAACTATGTAGTTGATTGTTTCCAAAACAAAAAGACAAGCTCCAAGCTTCAGACTTTATTGTCAGAAAGGTTTGGTGGACTGAAAAACCAGACAGGTATTTAAAGTAGCATCTCTTGCATTTGTTTGAAATGCGTCTGTTCAGGTAACACTTGTTTGGCACAGATACTTTGGCTGTTGTCCAGCAGTTTAATTAGCACTTGTTTACCTAATCTTTTATAGCAGATAATATCATTTCTGAATTTACGGACTCTGAAAATCCCTTATCTGACAAAGCAGGTTTAATAATGTAAATCACGATGATTTCACATTGCATTTGTCTTGGCCAGAACACCTACCAGAACACATACTTTTCTCACTAGCTAGAAAACATGTAGTTCAGAGTTGCAGCCTCTGAGTTTTCACTCTTGGGAAAAAACAGTTGAGTAGGAATTAAAATTGAGTGAAAACTGGAGGAGGAGCTGCAGAGAAGGATAAAGTGTATAAGAGAGCATCATTTTGTAGACAGATGTTAATTTGTTTCTCACTAGGTGAAATTATCTGGTGTAATGTGTTTGTGTGCGGCTTTTGAAATATTTTTGAGCAGAGTATCTGTGGAGCACTGAGGGCTGACTTTGGCGCCTGGGTTGGTTCAGTTGCCTCACACAGGCTAGCTAGCTTGACTCCTGCTTGACAGCTGCCGAGAGCTGATTGTTGGACTCACACTCGGAGGTGGGAGTCATTTTGTGTTTTGCTGAAAGGAGAGGAAACATGCTCAACCATGGTGAGGGATTCTCCAAAGCAATGCCACCTTGGTTTTGTCTCTTCCCCTCCACCCTCCTCTCGGCAGGGGTGTGGGGAAAGGGATGAGGAAGTGTATTGTTAGTGAGTATGTATGTGCCACAAAACTGAAAAGTCAAGATATGATTTTCTTTTACTGGGAAACTGGGAAACTTTTTTAGCAAAAAAGGAAAAGTCTGTTTGCAAACATGGGTATGTGCTCTGCTATACAAGTGCTGATGCTCTTCCTTAGAAATTGTAGTGGTTATTTTCTGTGACTACACAGCAAACCTTCCTTTGTGTTTTCCTATCCTTGTTGCAGGATCCATCACAATTCATAATCTAGTTTCATTTGATAAACTGGCAGCAAGCTTGGTTTTCATTCATCTCTTTTGGTGTAACTTGTCTTCGTTTATGTCATGGTTTGAACCCAGCTGGCAACTAAACACCACCGCAGCCACCCTCACTCTTACCTGTGCAGGCGCAGGAAAGAGAATGCAAGGTAAAGCCAAGTGGGTTAAGATAAGGAGAGCTTACTTAAACTCCAGAAATTGAGAGAGAACAACAGTAGTAATGATAACAAAGCGAGTGATGTTCAACACTGCTCATCGCTGCTGCTGAGCTGCGAGCTGCATCGATGTGAGCTGCACCATGCCAAGCTGCACTGCTCCCCGCCACTGCTTGAAACTGCATGCCCTTCTCTTGGTTAGTCCTCCCCTTAAATACATTCTGGGCATAACACCAGTATGGTATTGAATATCCTATCGGCTGGTTCGGTCTGGCTCTTCCGGCTATAACTGAACCCAGGAGAGTTCCTTAGCTCTTCTGCAGGAAGATGACCTTGTCCCTGCAGCAGAGGTGCACAGGACAGCAGGAGCAGATATGTTTCTTGGTACTACTAGTAATATCTCATGTGTGCAAAGGGGACTGTTCCTTGTACTGCAGTGATCTATATATACATTGATGAGTTAAATTGTTTTTTCTCCTCTCTGCATTTCAGATAAGCATAAGAGATGACCTTAAGGCGGTTGCAGGGCTTCTCCAAATTGCTAGTCCCAAATAAGAGAAAATAAATGCGGTACATTTGCACGAAGAAATGCAAATATAAACTGACCACAGACAAATGTAAGCTATAAATTAAATTGGGCTATGAATTGCAAGGTAGTTTCTACACACTAGAGGAGGGAGATTATGGAGTAATTTTGAGCAGGAGTTTCAGAAAAAAAAAAATTTAAGTGGTCTTGAGATAAGAACTGATATAAGAATCTCTTTCCTCCATTGATTGAGCTGGTAGACAGCTAGAACCATTGACCCAGAAGACATGGCCCAGTCCTGCCATTATGAACAGTGGGTTATTTCATCAAGGAAGAGAAAAAGTGGGCATTTTTTTTTTCTGTCAAAGTCTGTACCTAGAAGGCACACTTTACAATAGTGTCTAGGAGTAATTTTACTCTCTGATACAACTGGATGGATTTAATTTTCGTTTCCATATACTTCATTTCATTTACTATTCAAGTAGATAACACATGTTTTCATGTGAAAGGTTACCTTCATTAACCTCCAGTATCTCTACATGTTCATTTTGGTGAAATGGATCTGATGATGTCAAGATTTGACTAATAAAAGATAAAAAAATACATTTATATGTAGATTAAATTAAATACTAAGCAGCTCTTAGCAACTCAAGAAAAAGATAAAAATATTAGTTTATGGAATCTTCAGTTTCTTTATTTTTTGGATGATTTTTCATTACCATATGTCTACTATGTCACTTTTTTTATTCTAATGTTTTAGAGTTTAATTTTGATGTCTTTTGTCTGCAGTGGTTAATTCTTTTACTATTACATTATGTAGTCACCTTTTCAATAGCGCCTAGTTCACAAAGAAATCAATAATTCTACATCTCTGAATGCCTTGATAGAACCAGATCTTTTAAACATGCTTTCCACAATAGATCTTCAGGATATTTCAGTCTGGAGATAAACTATCTGGCACATAATGCTGATGATTAGTTCTAAAAACTTTTTTCTGTTTCCTTGTGAAGATATTAATTTGCATAATAATAGGAATTATTTGATAGTCTAATGAAAATTTTTCATTGTGTACAATATTTAGTAACTTTACAGTGCTATGTTGGATATCTGGGGGAAAGGAAAAAACAAACATAAGAATCCCTTAAAAAGCCAAAGATGAAATAAAAATTTTATATATTAATTAATTTTCTTGTCAAGCTGAAAATTTCTGATACACCTGGAAAACAAAGAACAGCAGAAAACCGTTATATTTCTAAAACCTTTTTGCTGAAGTGAAACCCCACTCTCCCATGAGTGTGTCTGGCACTATTTAATTTGCTCTTTTCTGACAGTTTGACGATACTTAGCTGCAGCGGGCTCCTCCCTTTTTTAGACAAATACATCTTTTAATACATTTGTCAGCTAGTTGGACTCTAATTAATCTGTTGTGCTGATCCACTCCAGCAACATTATAACAGGCAAAATGAAAGACGGCAGAGAAGTGTACCTGGCATCTCTGTAATAGATTAGATGCAAAATTTGAATGTTCTCTTTTCCACTACTCATAAGCCACACTTCAAGACAAACAAGAGAGTCCTGTCAAAAGCAGTGCGCTGAGAGGGAAGGAAAAAGACATTGCTTCAGAGGCTGACTTCTTTCATATGCAGTCCACATGCAGGTAGTTGAGTGACTCCTGACTGTCAAGTCAGGGAACTTTTTTATAGAGGACGAGCTTTCCAATGACAGGAAAGTGGGGATTTTTACTGGATAAGGCAAGTCCAGAGGCTGGTAATACAGTTTTGTGAAGATGAGTTTGGTTTAAAAACTGAATTTGTTATGAATAACAATGTTGACCATTTTGTCACAAGCAAAAGAGAAAAATTTCAAGTCTTGTAAATGTTTATGTCAAGTGCTGATATTTTACATTAAATTCTATGTTGTCATGCAGTATTATAAGCACAAAATAAAACTATTTCAAAAGCAATAGTGAAAATATTTTTTAGTTTAATGTTTAATATTTTCCATTTGTTTTCTTTTCCAACTTTCTTTCAAAAAAGAATTTTGCATAAGATTGACCCAATTTTGCAAGCACTTTTTTTTCAGTGAATTAAATAGATAAATCTGCTGAAGCTTCTGCAGTTATCTCTTAAAAAAATTGAAGATATGAAATAGTCATAGAGATAAGGTCAGATGCTGAAATGTGACCTGTCTAAAATGTGGCTATATACATAGATACATAATGTAAGTTTGAACTGTGTGATTATTGTGATTTTGAGAAGAAAAATAGTAGACATCAATAAAGTGAAAGAGAAATCCAGAAAGGATCAGTTTAGTACTACATTTTTTTTCTCTGAAAGATAATATTTTCCAGAGGCAAAAAAAATAGTTCCACTCTGATGATATTGTGTTAACTCTGGAAAAGAGATTCAATCAATGAAGAGGGCAATGGAAAGATTTTAATCCTGCTTTCAGTGCAAAGCTCAATGTGGCCCTGACTATGGAGTTACTAATAATATTTTTATGGTGATAAAAAGTCCTATCTTCTGGAGTTCATATATAGTAATGTAAAGTGCTCCAAATTAATTATGAGACCTGGATTTTCGTTTTGATCATTCAATTCCTAAAATTAATAATAGCCTTTCTTCTTTCTTGTGTCGCCATTTACAAAATCACTTCTGAGGAAACGGAAAAAAACTCTTGGGAATGAAGGCTGTGAGAATCTTGAGATTATACTGATGTACCACATCTCATTTATCTGGTCTATTAATTATGTGAAATAATGCACCCTATGCCATACAGTGAGGTTTAATCCCATCAGATTTCACAAGTACTACACAGGGGACATGTTTTAGTTTTTGTTTTATTTCCTTGCCTACCCTTGGTTAGTGACACATTAAAGAACTGATTTGCAATTGCCATTTCAGGAGGCATATAATCTTACCTTAGATATTCTTTATTCTCTCTTTCTCTTTGTAGCTCTGGGTATCGTAAGCTTTTCTAAATAAAAATAATCACTTAGAAAAATGTCATCCTTAAAAGAGATTCATATCAAAGTCTTCCACATCAGGGTCATTCATATTAATCAGGTCTTTTCTGGAAAGTTATAATCTTTTTATTCATGCTGGTGGAAGACTTTGTTTCCTATGGCTAAGACACGAACAAAATTAAACCTTTTCCTTAGGTATGTTTATTTCCATTAACGATCAAGCCTCAGAGAAAGGTGATAATTAAACTGCTGATGACCTGTGTAAGAGCTAAGTTTACTTACACACTGCAACCCAGCAGTATAGAAGAAAATTGCTCAGCTCTCAAAGACAAGTTTCCTTTGATATTAAGAAGACTGTACAGAGGAGAAGCTTGATAAATATTATTTTAGTCTATTTACAAACCTGAGTGTAAAACGTGACTCAATTGTCAAATGGGAGACACATGACTTCTACGGTTTGGCTAACGTGCTGAAAATTACCATGTGAACAGCCATCCTGAGCTACTGGAGCAGCACTAATTTATTGCTATAAAATGGGACAATGAATGGCACTACTCACAAAACCTGGGGGAGGTGCGTGAAAAAATGAATGAGGGGTTGATGTAACTTCTCTGACTGCTTTTAGAGTCTGAGCTGATCTTCGAAAGTGAAGTAGAAATTATTCATTACTTGGAAACGCCTGCGCTGACAGTTGGGAGCTTTGCAGCCCTCCAGACTGGAAGCTGTGCAGTCTCATTAGCACAGAGTTGATCCCAACCTGAAGTACAAAACTTAACAGCTTGTGCACTCTACTGTGCTAATATTGGGCTGTTTCACATCCAGTCAACTCAGGCCAGGCTGAAGAGAGCCATATTCACCCTGCCTTCTAAATCTACGTAAGCTGCTTTTTTCACTCCAAGTAGGCATGAATATTTATACAGGTGTTGTGGTTTAAACCCAGCTGGCAACCAAGCACCATGCAGCCACTGTCTCAGTCCGGGAAGGAGAAAATACAACAAAAGGCTTAAGGGTTGAGACAAAGGACAGGAGGGCTCACTCACCGATTATGGTCACGAGCAAGAGACAGACTTGACCTGGGGAAACGAAACCAATGTAAGTAACAAAGCCAAATCACCAATCCCATCAGAGTAGGACAGCGGGAAAAGCAACAGGATCTTAAAAACCTCTTCCCCTCTACTCCTCCCTCCTTTCCCAGGCCCAGCTTTGCTGCCTCACCCCCACAGCACGGCACAGGGACGGGAGCAAAGGATGGGAGCTGCAGCCAACCCCTATTCAATCCGTGTTGCTTCTGCTGCTCTTTTCTCTTCAAGGGAAACAGTCCTCCCAGTCCTCCCCTGTGGCACTGTGGCATCCCTCCCATGGCAGACAGTCCTCCGTGAACTCCTCCAGCTAGTGGGGGTGTCCTCCACCAGTAGTGGTTCTCCCAGTGACAAACTGCTCCAGCACAGGTCTCCCTCAGAGTCACAGCTTTTGTCAGGATCAATTCCCTCCTCCCGTGTGGGCTCCTCCACAGGCCGCATATGGAACTTCTCTCCGCCGGTGATCTCTGAGGACTGTAAGGGCTCAGCCTGTCATCCCTCTGTGGACTGAAGGGAATTGGCTGCTCTGGAGTGTCTTCCTGCCTTCTTCCTCACTTAACGGGGTGTCTGCCTGGCTATGTCTCTCTCTGTCCTACTCCTCTCCAAAACAAAAGAGAGCTCCCAAACCAAAAAGGGCCTCTCTTATTGCACAGGCACTGGTTGGCTCAGACGCATCCAGAGACGGGGCCAACTTGGAACTGGGAGAGGTTTCTCAAAGGTTCTTACAGGGGCCGTGCCAGCAACCCCCTCCCCCATACGAAACCCCACCAGACACAAACCCAATGCAACAGGGGGAAAAAAAGGAAAAAAAACCCCAAAACCAACCAAAAAACCCCCACACAAAAAAGAGAAGAAAACATGTATATATGTATATTTACACATATTGGTTTTTTTTTCTTCCTGGCTCTTTAGAGAGTCCTGGTAGATTATCATTCTCCTTCTGTATCCCCATGCCAGACAGTTAACCTGATTCCTAAACACCTGTGAAACAACCAGAGCATCCCAATTATTTTCATCCAAGGGCATAGACACTGCAGGAAGTCCAACGAAAATGAGTAACTTCATTATCAAAAAAGGCCTTGTATTGAGGTGAAATTTCCTCCCCATATATGAATTCCGAGACATTCAGAAGTGAATGTTACAATTTTAAGATCTTTTATATCTTGTTATATCTTTCTACCAGAAATTACAGTGCTCTCCAGAAAGAAAGTACGAGAGACCTTAAGCTTGTCACACCATAATGCAGGCAAACACATTCATGCATAAACTTCGCGTTGGACAATTTTCTGAATTGACATATATTATTTACCCCAGAAAAGGAAATTGGGGCACATAACATGAACACTTCCAGGATCTTAACTTTTTTGTGGTTGAATTTATATGAAAATTACTTTGATGTTGAGAAGAAACAAAACAAAACAACTGAGTAATATGAGCACTGGTGTTCCTAAACAAACATGTACAAATTGTTTTTCCTATGTCATCTTCTCTGCATTTCAGGATTATCCAGTCTTGCTTCTCTCAGATACTTTTAATATACTCCTTTTTTCTAATTAATTCCTCTTCGTTTTATTCCTTTTAGTTTGGGAGAAAAAAAGAGGGAAGTGGTTTCCTTTCTCTGACAGAAAAAGTCCCTAGTCCTTTTTTCCTTTCAGTCTGGACATATAAATGCAAATTCATCTTTGGCTGTACAGATTATGGGATCTATGTCTATTTGTCTACTTCAGTCACGTCTACTCTCTTCTGGCATAAATCTAAGCCTATGTTTGTACATTCCACATGTTGCCTTCCTACGGTATTAGCAGCAGGCCGTGACACCAGTGACCTTCAAATTGCACAGCTCCAGTTTCCACTCAGATTTCAGTCTCATCGGTATTCCTTACACTGTGCAGCAAAATTCGTCATTAATAATTAAATTGTGTATTTAAGTGTGCATATATGTGCAGAGGAGGACAGTGAGGATAGCTAAAGGGTGAATTAGTTACTAAACTGAACAATCCCTGAAGAAATTTTAAATAATCACAGATCAAAATCTATTTCATCTCTGTGACCTTATCTTGAAAAATATACTAGCGCTTTCTTTACCTTGGTGCATTTGAGATAGCAAAAAGGCTGCACAGAGATCAGAATGAAGCATCACTCAATAAAAGCGACTCTCAGTGGAATATTCGCATTATAGAGTGCTCTTATAACCATTTGTAATTTCTTTGAATTCCTTTATGATAATGCTCGTTCTTTCAGTGACTGGAGACACGTAGTATGAATTTGTAGGCCAGTGTCTTTAATTTAAAACATAGAGATTTCTATTTAATTTTTTTCACTAGTGGATTTTTGAACATGTTCAGAAAAATTGTTCACTTATTAAGAGTAGCTCAGTTTTTAATCTAACTCAAGTATGACCATATGCTACATAATTAACTCACAGCATAGAGAGTAAGAAATTGCTTATGATGTTTATACAGTGCAGTCACGCATAATGCCTACTCTGGACTAAAGAAACATCTACATCTATAGACAAGCAAGTGAGTACTAGGCTTAACTGAAAGTGTAGTTTATTATACTTAGGTTTTAGGCTGTTTTGCCTTTCACAGGATAAATAATTTTTCCTTTAAATAAATTTTAAAAAAGCCAGGATGGGAAGGAGGGGGATATCACTTCCATCCGATATGATGCTATAATTCCTAGTCCTGTTAGTCTTGTGTGACAGGCTTCTTTGAATGATATATCCCACAAGGATCCATCTAATGACTAAGAAAGGACAGATTAATGTCTTACAGGAAATAGGTAGAGGTCAGCTAAGGAATCGTTCTATTCCATGGAAAAGAACGAACCATGAGATTCTATTTTTTTCAAGGCAAAGGGGAACATTCTGAAAATCAAAGTTGTAGTTTTTGCTCTGGAAAGCATTTTTATGGAAAATACAAGATCTAGGACAGATTAAAACAATTAAAACACAGGGATTTTGTTGTTGCTGCTTGTTGCTGAAGTTAACTACGCTGCATAGCATAAACAAAGATGCCAACAATAACAAAAAGATTCCCCAGCCTTAATCTGAAATTTATGTCTTGATGCCAACTTTATCTATGAATTTAATCTCAGTTTTGGCATATGAATTAGTATCTGCAGAACTTTACTCTCTCTGGAGATATCTGCACTTCTTGCCCTATGTTCTTTCTGTCTATGGTTAGCTGCCACTGTTTTCCTAGAAAATGCTGTCCCTTCTCCCAGATAAATTGTAACACCAAGAAAGAAATACCTTTTCTTTGGCCTCTTGATGATTAGCAACAAATATCAGAAGGTAATGAGTACCACATAAATACTGTATAAATATTGATTGTCTAGGTTAAACAACCAGGAAAAGTCTGAAGTTAGAGAACACCACTTCGCTAAATTCTTTACTTCCTGCCTTGAGTAATGTCAGTAAGCATTCAGTATGCACTTTGCCTGTCTGGCATGCAAATTTATAACTGTAGAGATGGTGAAAGATTATTTTTTTTTTTAACATATATAAAGATTTATTTTCTGTTCAGTGGTATTTATAAGGTTCATGTTTTCAATGAGTGTCTGCTACATTATATAGTTTTAGAGAGAAAAGCAGTTGAAATGTATCTTTTGAAGTTGGTTTGACCCAATCTGTGGAATTTCATTTGGATGTTGAGCTGGTTTTGTCTGGGACACTGTTAATTTCCTTCATAGTAGCTAGTATGAGGTTATTGAAACAATTCTTGAAGTAAATCAGCATAAAATTACATTATTTTTTTTACCTTGGAATTTGTGATTTACATATCCAAAGACCACGTCCTTTCCTCTGTGTAACATTCATACATCTGGTGGTGTAATCTGGTTTTCATCATTCTTCAAGAGTTTTTATGGCTGAAGGATTTTGTGTGAGATGACCACTAACAAGTGTGGCTGCTAGGGCAAATCTGAGCCATCTGACCTGGTCATGCATGATCCAAATGGCACTGTAGGAAAAAGCAGTTCCATGATCAAATAAATATTCTGTGTCTGTTCATTAAACCCAAATGAAAAATTTATTTTATAATATATCAAAAATTTTTCTTTTGGTTGAAGATGACAATTTTTTCTAATGTAAAAACATACTCAGTTTTTAATTCCCAAAATATTTCTATGATGTTCATTGAGTTAGGATGCAAAAATGTATTTGAATATAAGAATGCCTTTTGTTTGCTTTATCTAACAAGTCTTAATTTTGTTTTGGATGTATTTTAGGATGTAGCATGAGGAGGGAAAGGGAAATAGTTTTGATTTCACCTTTGAAATTCAATGTAACTAGGCACATCAGTATGCTTACCTGATCCACAAAGATACTCGAGGAAGCTTTTTATCTGAGTCTTGTGGGATTTGGATTCCTAACTCAATTAAATTAATTCCATTTCTTTAGATTTGCTTCAACCAAAACATTAATGCTAAGCTTTAAAGAAAGCTTTGGTGAAACAAGCAAAGTTTTCTTCTCAAACTCAAATGGTAATGATTTTCCTTTCCTTTGCCTAATGAGATTAATGTACTCAACTACTGTATTACCCTGGTGACCTCTTTCACTTTGGTAAGCTATCTCAAGTGTAGCAAACACGTGGCATATGGGACCAGAGGAAATGTCAAACTGGGGAGCAAAGATTTACAAAATTTAATATCTTTCATAAGCTTTAGCTTCTAGACTTAATATGGACAAGAAGAAAAAAAGGAAGGAAAATGCCAGATGCTATAATAATATGGGTTCTTCTAAAACAGAAAAGTGTACAGATTTATAATGACTTTTTGTAATCCATGGAGTGCAGATTTACTGTACTTCACATTTTCTCTTTAAAGTTCAGTTAATATTGTTGTTCCTTGCTAAGTCTTTCATGAGGTCCTATTGGCTTTAAAATACCATGTTCTGTACTTGGTAACATCTGCAGGAAAAGATCATATATCATTAACAATTCTTAAATTAAAAATTAATTTCTATTTCATAAGCAAATGTGTTATTTCTTTAGCAGTTTGATGATAAATTATCCTGGTGTTGCACATATCTGGAAGTTTTTCTTGTAGCTCTGCGGAAGCATACTTATTTTTTTTCCCCCCAGTCTCTTATATTCCACTTTTTGTAGTCATTAACAGTATCTTTTTGTATAAAAGGAGATCTGCTTTAGTTAACAAATTCCGAACTGACAATGGTTTAGTTTCTTATTTTGGCTGGTATGTATTTTCTAATTACTATGGTACTGGGTGCTATATTGTATGCTGGTAGTAAGCTTCAGAGTAATGTCAAGAATTTATTTTTCCATTGAGCCATTTACATAGAAAATTTTTAAAGAGCTCTTAGAATTCAAAAGAAGTGCAAAAGAGAAGGAAAATGTGTACCTTTCTGAATCTTGGGTGCTTGCATACACACAGTAGTACACCAAAAATTTACCAGTATCAGTTAGCAATGTATATTTTTTGCAATTTTTAAAGATATGTAATCACACAACATACAACAGAAATCTCTGTTAAAAAGGACAAGTATGTTTTAAAGAAAATATGTCACCTGGTGAAGAGACTGCTACAGGGAGGGTGCGGTTTGTGGTTTTTTCCCATCTTTAATCATTATTTACCCCTGTCTGATGGTACGGCAATGCAGATCCTGGTCTGACTTACCCTGTGGAAAAACCCTCTTGTCTCCCAAATCAATAGTGCTCATCGCCAGGCCACACATTAGTGCTATGACAGCTGTAACCAGTCCTTAAAACAGCTGCCTTCTCTGCCCCCATGTCTTCCTCCCTTCTCCCAGGCTCAGCCTTTGGATCCACCTCTGCTCCACTTACCTGCTCAAGAACATCTATGGGAAGAAGACATTATCTTTCCTCAAGTGTTTAAAATGTTTCTGGAGTGTCTTGAAAACACTGAGGATTTCCAAAGCCTTTCTTAATGGATTCTTGGTGGCACCAGGCATTTGTATTAATTTATTGATATAAATATTGACATCATATCCCTGTTTAAGAATGCTAATTACTAGGTCAGTTCTTTTGCATGCAAATGCCCACACAGTTAATCCAATTGAAGCAGGGATGTGTACTGAAGATTATTTAAAAATTAGTGTCAACTACAGGAGAAATAAAGAACTTTGTCATATTGAGTAAAGAAAAAAAAAACCTTCCTAGAACAGCTTTATGCTCTTAAATGCTATGCTGTATTTTAACTTCTACAATTCTACAGTTGCAGGTATAGATACAATTGTCTATCTGACACATATATACATTTTTAAATAAATCTGTCTACAGTTTGAGCCTAGGAGGACTGCCTATAGGCAGTAAATAGTCATCAAAATAACCAGGAGCTCTGTGCAGTTAACATATTCTTTGACAAAGAATTTGATATTGTAAATCCAAGATCACAGTTTCAATATATTAACTCTCTCCCAGTATTTTTAGAGTGAAGGGAATGTAGAACAGATTAATAAACAGCAATATGTAATTATTTTAATATGTACTGTTGCTGGCAACCTCATGGTCTACGTATACTTAATAATTATATAGTTAGAACTTTTGATCATTGAACTTTTAAAGGAAGAAATGATCCTTCGATTCAAAGTCTGTTTGAAATAGTGTTTCTTTTGGTCTCAGCTCTTCTGAAGCACTCACTGCAATTATTTTCATTTCTGCACAGTCTTAGTCACATAGTCATGATAATGCAGCTTAAGCAATTTCCACCAGCTAAGTCACAGCAACAAGGTGTTTGCACACTCCTATGCACATGTTATAATTCGATTAATTTTAATCCTCTTGTATTATGAACTAATCTGCTGAGTTTTCTCATATTTACTCCAAGTGGAGAGTCTTTACATACTTAGTTATCACAGTTCAGCTGGTATTCAGCAACTTGTCATATTCAGCAGTTGTGTTGTTTTTAGGAAAAATGTTTAAAGGTATAAAGTGCAGCTACTACTCAAGTGGTACTGAAATTTCAGCATGAAGAAATCCTTGATCTTCCTCATAATCGCCAAAATGAGGCCTCTGGAGAACAGAATGTATTTTCAATAATAAGAGACTATGGAAGAGATTAAATAATTTGCCATCTGTTGTACAACATGATACAGCATTATGGCCCAGAGATTCTCTTTTCTTGGAAATCTTTCTAAAAGACATCCTTATAAGTGTTAGTTAAAATTTTTAAAATTAGTATAACCACTTCCCATGGTAGTTTCTCTTCAGACTGAGTTACTATTTTGCTTCAGTCATTTGCAATTCCAAAGGGAAACCGGAGACCAATACATACCAGACTTCTTTTCCTCACGCAGTAATGGTGTGTAGATTCCATATCTAAATCATATAGTGAACAATAGATATTATATGACAGTGACACTTAATAGAAGTTATCTTTCGAAAGAAATCATAGTATGTTTGGGGAGCAGGGAGGAAAGGGAGTTGTATTCTTAAGGTCCAAAAAGAACTGCATATAATCTAGTATAGCCACATAAGAAACGGAAAATGTAGAACTGTCCTCAGATAAAGATGTACAGTAAATATAACAAAAAAGATACAATTCACTTCAGATGGGCACTGATCATTACTGCAGTTTAATATCAGGCTTTGGAAATTAATCTAGTAAGAAAACCTCTTGTGGCTGTTGAGGACGTCATGCTGCCATCTCTATGCTGGAACTGTAAAAGTACAAGTGGTCTCTCCATTAAAAGTGAATAACTGAAAGAAGGTAGCAGACAGAAACACACAAAAGATAAGGCACCTGTGTAACTGGGTCTGGCTGGGTTCAAGATGTTTTTATTCACAGCAGCCTGTACGGTGCTACGTTGTGGATTTTTGGCTAGAACAGTGTTGATATCATACCTGTGTTTTGACTATTGCTGGTCAATACTTGCACCACATCAAAGCTTCTCTTTTTCCCAATCTACTCACCAAGGCAAGTAGACTTGGGGGTGGGAGGCAAGAGGCTAGCTGAGCATTGGTCTGCTTATGGGAGGTGGTGAGTGCCTCTGCATCACTTCTTTTTGGTTTTCTCTCTCCTTCACTTCTTAAACTATCTTTATGTTGACTAATGAATTTTCTTGCTTTTGCTTTTCCTGTTCTCTTTCCTGTCTTGTTGCACGTGGGCTTAGTGATTGAGAAGTTGTGTGGGTGCTTGGCTGCTGGTGGAGTCAACCCGCCAGATATGTCCATATGGGCTAGGCTACCGTTAAATGTGTGTTTACCAAGCCTCCTGTTTTACCTGACAAGGCAAACCAGAAAAGAAGGGTTTGAAAGAAGTGAGAGGGACCGAATGAGGATCAAGGAAGAATTCTTGGTTTAGAGTAGGAACTTAGGAAGTTCAGCATGCATCTGTCCTTCTTTTTGTTGCTCTGTCTTACATATAGGATATTTATTCTTTCATGGTTTTATAGTTTCACTTTTTCTACAACATAATAGTTATAATTAAAGTATAAATATTAATAAAGACAGAAAATACTATTTAATTTGCCTTGTTTTAGGTAAAAAAGAGCATGACCTAAAAATTTCTGACCAAATAGACATAAAGGTATTTTCACACTTATTCTGGCTCTAAGTAGTCCAATACCTAGGCATATGTACTCTGTTTCATGTCAGTGCAATATTTTGAAGCCAAGAAATACAGCATTATTTATTCATTTATGGCAAACCATCACTTTCTTTTTCTATTACTCATTTTCCTATGGGTTATCTTGTTTGCCAAGATTTCTCAACTACCATATCTGCCACTTTTAAAACTTCCCTCAGGTGGGACTAGGATAATTGCAGCTCTTAGGACTTAACTTCTTTAATAAATGAAGGTATCCAAAATAAGTTTTCTGTCTCCCTCAAATGTCCTTCAACATCTTCTTTTTCCCCTACTGGCACCCCCTTATACCAGCCACTACACACTTTCATACTGAGAGCAAAATATATATGTTTTTAGCCCACAACATAATTTTTACAAGAGTTTTCAAGAAAATGAAAAATGGCATTTCAAAATGAAAAAGCTGTCTCAAAGAGATATGCAACATAATAACGTGCAAACCTGTAATAGCAGTCTTAGCACAAAAGGAAATTTAATAATATATAAAATAAACTTGATGTGGTCATTTTAAAATATTAGTACTAATGATAAATCAATTTTTTTTTCATGTTTCCAATTTTATACTGGTACTTTTTTGAACATACAAAATCTATGAGGTCTAAGAATAGAACTGAACATGTGCTCTTTCTCATCTCTGTAGTGTGTTGCATTTCTAAGCTCTGCTTCTTCATTCCTGTCAGAGTTCATTTTTATAGCAAATAAAAGGATGCTCAAACCAAAAATAGACAATCTTTGCATTTCTTCATAATGAGAACACATACTGGAATACCGTGTGTTATGTTGGATAGAGTTAATTTGCTTAGGCATTGTAATGAGTGCGCAATAAAGTAGCAAAGATTTTCTTGTTTTAATGCTAGCTAGTCTAAGTAAAAAGCAAAAAAACCCAATCAGGATAAAAAGAGATAATGCAGAGCAAACTGTGGTTTTGATCATGAAATATTGTTGTGAAAATTATTTTAAAGAAAATATTCTCGAGTCTTATGCATCGCTTGATAAACTTTTGAAAACTTGTGCACAGCTGGTTAAGGGAAGCCTGTTTTCTTGACAGATTATGCCCCATACTTCTCCACCCTACCCAAAAATTTTATCTGCACTGCTACAATATCCTGTGTTCACTCTCTCAACCCATCATATTTACTCTCTCTGCATACTACCATCTTGTTTCTGCACCCACTAATGCCCTCCCTGACAAATTCCCACCTTTAGGAACAAGACCTGGTGCTTTCTCCCTTACGTGCCCATTTTTCACAATTTATGAGATCACTTCTTTATCAGATTTGGTTGCAAATGTCTAATGTGGACAAAAGTCCTGAGGTGGCTAACAAATAAATAGAAGTGACAGTAACATTGCATAAACCTCTCTGTAGAAAATTGCATGAAGAACAGAACTGCAAACACAGATAAGCAGGAAAAAAAAGTATTAATTTTTCTTTTATTAAATATTATTAAGTGCAACAAATTTAGGAGAATTTGCTGTTACTGATACTAATGTTTGAGGAGAGCTGTTTTCAACTGTCAGACCTAAATTGTTTAGGAGTCTGGAATTCACTTTTCTACCAAAGTATTGGAAAATTGAAGACCTCTACTTACTTTGAAAGCTATAAATTGAATTTAAGCTTTTGAATGAAGCCAGGCTGTAGCAGCGGACTCAGGGGTTATTAGCTTTATTTTTTTCTCTTTCTCAGCGCTGAATTTTGCCTTGAAAATTATACAAATGATCCTGAAAAATGAAGAGAAAGAGCTTCAGTAACGTTAAATATTCTGTGTGCTGGGTCCTATCAGCAGGTATGGGCTGCAAGCAGCTTGTTTATCCAGCAAAACAATCTCATTATTAGGACAGTGATGTAGTGTGGTTTATTTCATACCCTGAAATCTCTCAAGGAAATAACTGAGTGATTGATATTCACCCTGGACCCTGTATTGTGCTATTATGTGTAGCAATAACTGGCAGCGTAATAAAATAGAGATCAGGGACTACAACCATTCATTTAAAGGCAGGTCTGAAATTTCACAGCTGTTGAATTATTCAAGTATTTTCCAATTTATAAAATAAAATAAAATATGATTGACTGCTTGGTGATGTGATGGTAGAAATAAAAACGTTGAAAAGTCTTGAGTACATCTTTTATTCCTACAGTTGTTTTAAACCAGCATAAATGTAAGTGTTGATTGTGTGTTGGTAGCAGCCATTACTAAGAAGCGAAACACCAGACATTCTCTTTGGTCAATGCCCTACTCGTACACAAAGGAAAGAAAGAAAATCCAGTGAAAATGGAATTGGACCACAGTTAGAATGAAAAACTGAGTAGAAATTCCTCAATCTGCTTGATATTAACAATCCTGAGTGCACATTAGGCCTTTGCTCTTCTCCATCCCTATTTAAGAAGGCAGTAACACAAGTGTTTAACATGCAAGCATGTAATATTTTTAAGGTACTAATGTCAATAGCAAAATCTAAATATTTCTATGAATGTAGAAGGCATCATAAATATAATTAGTCTTTGGGTCTTTGAAAATGTATCTTTGCATGCTTCAAGGAATTTGAAAATGTGGATTTTAATTAGGTTTCTGATACATCCAAATTTTCCTAGACTGAAAAATGCAGGTGTACTTTACATACCACATGCAGAGTATAAATAGGAGGTGTCAGTTACAGCGCATGCATGCTATTATCTGTCTGAGTGTTCACAGTAATCTGATTTTTAAGACTGTATCAGTCTATTTTTCTTTCTATTATTTGGTTTTAAGCCTGTTTATACTCCTCAGTTACAGTGGAATAGGAGCATTTTAAGCACAGATAGACAGTTCTCTCTTGAAATATCACTTTTATCACAAAATATCACAGAAGGGTGTCTGTGTCTTATGACGAGAATGATGAACTTCTGTTATATCTGTCAAAATTGCATTAGCACCTTCCCATAGATAAGGGCACATTGGCTGAGCAGTACTGTGAGGTATTTCCTGGAGGATTTTTAAGGTATTAAAGCTTCCAGCTGTAATAAGGTTAATACAGTTCTAAGTGATTTCAATGTCAGTGTTGGCAGAGTTTAACTGGTAGAATATTTCTGTAAGCAGGAAGACAAACACTCTAATGTTCACTTCATTGAAAGACCACACTGAGAAGAGGACATGTTTTATTATCACTGAATGTAATAAATCTGTAATAAATCATGGAATTACAGAATGGTTGAGGTTGAAAGAGACCGCTGGGGGTCATCCAGTTCAAACCCCCGCTTAAGCAGGGCCACCTAGAAACGGTCGTCCAGCATCATGTCTAGCTGGCTTTTGAGTACGTCCACAGATGGAGACTCCACAACCTCCCTAGAAAACCTGTGCCAAAGCTCAGTCATCCTTACAGTAGAATAGTGTTTCCCAGTGTTCAGAAAGAACTTCAGTTTGTCCCCATGGCCTCTGATCCTGTCACTGGGCACCAGTAGAAAGAGCCTGGCTCCATCCTTTTCACACCCTCTCTTCAGATATTTATATTTTTTAATAAGATCCCCCCTCAGCCTTCTCTTCTCCAGGCTGAACAGCCTCAGCTCTCAGCCTGTGCTCATAGAAGAGATGCTCCAGTCTCTTCACCATCTTTGTGGCCTTTTATTGGACTCCTTCCAGTCTGTCCATGTCTCTCTGATTTTGAGGAGCCCAGTACTGGACACTACTCCATGTGTGACCTCACTAGTGCTGAGTACAGAGGAAGAATGCCCTCCCTTGATCTGCTTGCAATGCTGTAACTAATGCAGCATCCCTTCTTTGCTGCAAGGACACGTTGCTGGTTCATGTTCAACTTGGTGTCCACCAGGACCACAGGTCCATTTCTGCCTAGCTGCTTTCCAGCTGGGTTTTCCCAGCATGTCTTTGTGCATGGGGTTTTTTCTCCCCAGATGCAGGACTTTGTACTTCTCCTTGTTGAACTTCATGAGCTTCCTCTCATCCTGTTTCTGCAGCCTGCTGAGGACACTCTGGATGGCCACATGACCATCTGGTCTATTAACCACTCCTTTCAGTTATGTGTCATCAGCAAACTTGCTGAAGGTATGCTCCACCCTGTCATCCAGATCATTACTGAAGATGTTAAACAGGACCGAACCCAGTGTTGACCCCTGGGGTACACCACTAGATAAAACATAAAATACGAATCCATAATATTATGAACAGGCCATTATTCATATTTCTTGAGTTTATATTCTCTTAAGCTATCTGGTTAGACATATTGATGTGGTTAGTGTCAACAAATGACCAAATAGTTCAGTAGATATTTACCTTAAAATGTAATGTTGGTTGCACTTTGTGACGTGAAATCTTAACGTGAAACTTTAGGCAATTCTAGGCATTTAGGAGGTTTTGATTTGTATTTTCTTACCATAGAAATGTCATCCAATTTATATATTTGAAATAACTATTTCACAGATCATTAATGTAAATACAATGCCTACATATTCAATTCATTCTTAACATTCTCCTTAAAACTCAGGAACTGAACTTTGATAATGTTCGTTTTCAAAAGTTTTATAATGTTCTCTCTGGTTTTGCATGAGTATAGAATATCTGCTATCATGTTTTCCTAAGCCTACTAAACTGGACTGCAGTTGATCCTTTGCGCTTTTTTATGAGGAATAGCATGCTGAAATAAAGACAAGGATATCTGCTCTGTATGGTTCTTCCTTCATTCAATACGAAGGCTTGAAACAATGTTGGTGATATTCTGCAATATGTTCTCAGGAGTGTGTCAAGCTCAAGGAACTAGGAACCATTAGAACTGAATATCCTGAGAGAAAACATGACCAGCAGACTAATATTATAAACCAAAGTGTACTAAATTAATTAGGCAGTGAAAGTCAAGGATACAATTTGATAATGAAGTATGATGAAGAAGCTATTACTTGGTAACTTACATAATGAAATCAACACTGCTTAGAGGTGCCTGTTAATTCATTTTTGGCATGGGGATTTAGAAGCAGAGAGAAATGCTTTTTCAGGAATGTAAAAAATGAAATTATGAAATATGAAAATGAATTCTGAAATAAATGGAAGCTAGTTTCCTAAGTCCCATGGGGAACCGAATAGCACAGCCTTGTCTCTGATCACTTCAATTTCTGTAAGAGTAAATCTATGTCTTATTAAGGCCTCGTAAAGGTTATTAATTTTTAGAGACAGTTGGGTAGGAAAATTGGAACAGGGACATATTATTGTCCCTCCCTGGTCTTAAAAATAAACACAGGAGGAGACAATCCAAAGATATATGAAATATTTCCCCATGTAAATTCTGTTCACGATGTAAATTGATAATAAATTTTAAATTTTTTTCCCTTCATCTTTCAATGTTGTATTGCCTTATGTTATTATTTACACAGTGATGTGTGGAGATGTTTGTGCCTTTCTTATTTTGCTAGGTATAATAAGTACTGTAGTATTATCCAAATACAAATCTCAAAATGAAATCTCCAAAGTGAAATCTCAAAGGATGAAATAAATAGTCCTTTGGTTGTACTGATTTTCTTTCTCCTGGCTGGATCAGGAGCCTGATTAACTAGCTCAGGCTTGACACTGCATTTTCAAGTGAATGAGCCTAATGTTGAATTTCCATGGTCGCAGTTACGTAAGAAAAGAACCATAAGCTTTTGTTAAGTAAGTCATGTAGAAAGTATCTGTTCTTTTCTTGTTTTGGTATTCTTAACATAAAATAATGTTAAGAGGGAAGAGGGGGAGATGTTGGGTGGGTTTTTTTGTTTTGTGGCTGAGGTTCAGAAAATCAAATAAATCTAGGATAGTTTTCAGAAGCACAGTTATTGTTGGACAGTATTGCTAGTGGCTGACATTATTCAACAGGTGAAGAATATGAAAATTATTCTAGAATTATTGCTAATCAGGACAGGAAAAAATAAATCATTACTATTTTAAATTATTTTACATCGTGCTTCAAGAAAGTCAGGAGTTCCAAGTAAGACCTGCTTAACTCGTTCTTGAATAATTCATTAAAAATACTGACAGCCAATCTCCTGGCAGTAACACATTTGCTCTTACTGCTCTTATTGTTAAGACAGTTTCTCCTTCTTCTTCAAATATAAGTCAGACTTTCACAGGTTTTGGCTCAGGGCACAGCTCCTTGACCTTCTTTCACTTATATGGTTACTCTGAAGGTATTTGATTGATAAAATTCACAGATTATGACACCCCGTGTACCACATGACTTCTGTGTTACACTGATTTCACTCCAGTATTTTATAATTGATCATGCTGGAACTCCACAAAAGAAAAAAGAGCACTGGCTTGGACATCTCAGAAGTTATCAACATTTAACACAAAAATCTTGCAATAACTCTGTTCTGCATACACAAGTATATGGTGTTAACAGTGTGAAAATGCAGTTAATTTTTCAGGGATCAAAAGAGTACTGCTAGTCACTCGATGGACTTTTCTCAAATGCAGTGCTTTCTCCCAATGAATGTTGCTGTGCGCATAGCGCTTTCTGAAGCCTTAGATAATCTCTTGTCATTTTCTCTTCTCTTTTAGCTGATGGATGCACTGACTGGTCTGTGGATTACAAGAAATATCAAGTTCTAGTGGGAGAGCCTGTTCGTATAAAATGCGCACTCTTTTATGGATATATTAGAGCTAATTACTCCCTAGCCCAAAGCGCTGGACTTAGTTTGATGTGGTACAAAAGCTCTGGACCTGGAGATTTTGAGGAACCTATAGCCTTTGATGGAACTAGAATGAGCAAAGAAGAAGACTCCATTTGGTTCCGACCAACAGTGGTACAAGACAGCGGGCTCTATGCGTGTGTTATAAGGTACTATATTTTAATATACTGCTTTTTAATTAAATATGAAACAAATATGAAATTAAGATATGAAACAAGGGTCTTAATAGTAAGACTTCTGTGCCAAAGAAAAATGTTTCCTGAGCATGTTTCTTTTTCTTCTTCCACCAGTATTCCCTTCCCTGAAGTGTTTCATGCTTAAGTAGAAATTACTATTCAATGTCTTGAACATCTTAAATAGTTTGGTTTTTTTTTTAATAAATCCAGGTCATTTGTAGCAAAATCTAAAATCTATAAAATGGGTGGTTTTGGATGCATGTCATGTGTTCCTGCTTCTGATTCTGGTTTAACTCTTACAATCACGATCCTAGAGTAAAAATTTAATTTTATATGGATTTTATTAAATGTTTTAATTTAATTCACTTTTTTCTTTAAAAAAATATTATTTGATGTAAGGTAGTTGCATCAAGGAAAATAGAAGGTGAAATTTCAGCATTTTCACAGAGATGCAGACATCTAGAATCACATCTGGCTTAACCTGATAATAGAGTCTGGGTGCCAGATATCTTGCAAAGATATTTAACCTTCTGATACATCAAGCTTTATCACCATAAATTGGACTAGTTTCCACTTTCTGCTTTCTGAAACAGGTGTTCAGCTTCTTTCTGCATTTTTAAAATGGTTTACACTGAGACATTGTTTCCAGCCGTTTGCTATCAAAAAGATCATCTATGCACTTTCATATTGTCTCACAGCCTTACACTAGGTTTTTACTAGATGTGAAATCATGCAAGTTAGAACTTGTGCATAAAGAGTACAGAGGAGAGTCACTGTTAATTGTTCAAACGTTTGAAGCAATTGTTTGTTGCCGTCAGCTGAACAGATGAAGCAGTGCTCCTCTCTGCATGTCTGTAAAAATGGTCTTGCTACTCATAGACAACAGAAAAAGTCAAAAAGAAAGAGTAAGGGAACTGAGTGGCTAGAAAAGGAATGCACGATGAAGCTCTTCCGATGTTGCAAGGACAATAAGGAAATTGTTTTACCAGCACTTGGAGATGTTTAGTGTCTAACAATAATTTTTTTTTTTTGGTGGGGGTGGTGGGGGTGGTGGGGGCAGAGGGGAGAGGAGGTGGAGGGCAGGGAATGCTGTCTGTGTTTTGTGTGGTGAAGGAAATTTTTACCAGATTATATGTTTTTAGAAACATCTGTTCTTTGAGCTCTTTACACAACCTGTGAGACATTTTGTATCACATCATTTGTTCAACAGCATTTTCAACATGGTTCTTCTGATGATGGTGTTCTTTAAAAGAAAAACAGAAAAAAATCTATGTTGGGCTAATTAAGGAGAACATTTAGTTATGTTTTAATTAATATTTTTTTCAGATAAGTAACAGTAGCCATGAAAGTGGCAACAACTTTGCCAATGATTCCATAGTGCTATTTAGAATATAATGAATCCCCTCTGTTTCAATAAAGAAAACCTTAAATATCTGATGTTGGACTTTCCAGCAAGTATAGATAAATGCTGAATTTAGATAATCAGACATACTTTAAAATGTGTTTATCATGTCAACATGTGTTCATGCTTTTTTAAAATAGATTTCTTTTTAATCTGGAGGTAGATAAGGACACATTCTAATCTGCTTTAAGCTACATACTGCTTTCTTAGAACATGCTTAATTTCCATTTTGCAGTGCTTATACACGTAGATTGATGATAGATTTTAAAAAACACAGTGCTAATTAATTTGTGATCCTGAATATTCTTATGAACAGTTACAAAGTCTTTCACCGTGAAGAGACCTACTAGAATAAGCAAGTATTGGTTAAATGTTGATACTAAGTCTGTGCTTGTTGTTACATGAGTGTTTCAGTTTTAAATTTGTTGGATGGAACCTTATAAATGTGCGATCAGGATGGTTATTGGTAGAAGACACAGTCCTCATTTCAGTATTGGGAATATATTCTTTTATGCATGTTTTGTGCATACAGTCAAAGGTCGCTTTCAAATAGTTTTGAATGCCCGTTTAGAATCCAGTTAATGCTTTATGTTCCCAAGATAAACACGTATTTGATATTTTAAACCAAAACAAAATTAGTTACTCAGCAATATAATGGTTCCCATTTTCCCCTAATTTCTTCAGATTCTTAAACTGTAAAGTGACTATTTGACAAAAAAATATCTGAGGCTGAACTGATGGCATCTGGCAAAATTATGTATAATATACTCTATCTGTACTTCCAAAGTTATTGCTACAGAAATATGTAGAAAAACCTCTCACATGAAATATCTGTTTAGTGCTCTTTAGTCTCATCACTGAAATCAGAATACTGAGCCCCACTGTCCCTTCATGCTTGGATTCTGGTAGAATATACTAAAGACTCCGGAGAAAGATTAATGAACAAGAGCTGTAATTTCTTTCAAGGAACAAAGTGAAGACTGCAGAGATGGCATTTAGGAATTTTTTCTTACGGATTAGAAGTGTTTGTTTATTTAATGATGAAGGCTTTAAATGCCTTTGGAATGATGTTATAAGCTATTTTAGTTTTGAAGACCCGATTGAGAAGCTTAAAATTACCTAGAAGCAAACTTATGTTCAGTGTGATGCTTGCAATAACTTGAGTAGCAGAGCAGGGAGAAGAGATGTACCTGTGAGGTAACGAGGGCAGGAAGAAAAGGGTAAACAGGCAAAAGCAGGAGTGTGCTTTAAATAAATAGCTCTGCCTAGCTTTTATTTCAAACTTGCTTGTATGGTGGAACAGTCAAGTACTTGCTATTTTCTTTGCTCAGAAGCTCCTTTCTTCATAGTTCTGTTCCTTTGCTGCCTGTGCCAACAGTAAGGAAGAAAAAATACATCTATTGCATGGGATGTGTAGAGAACCACATGCTAGAACAGACTGTATGGCACTAAATGAACAATATTAGAAGGGTAGTTAGGGACCAAAATTATTTCTACAGTGACTACATTAGAGTAGAAACACGGAGTTTCACTGAGTAGAAACATTCACATTTTCAGTGAAATTAACCTAGTGGTAGTAGAGAAGGCTGGCTCTTTTTCCTTCAGAAGCAAAGAAACGATTTTAATCCTTATTCACTACTGTTCACAATACTCTCACCTTTAATTTCTTGTCCCTGCTTTTCTTCCAATGGGAAGTTGGCTGCCATAAAGGAATTGAGAAAATCAAGACTAACCTTATTATCAAGGGACTGATGCACACCATTAGCTGAAGTAGAGGAGATAGACAGCTAGAAATAGCTTTCAGCTTACTACAGTTAATGCAAGGACTATGAATTGACTGGTACAAAATGTATGGGCTTATACTGTGCTTTCAAGGAAAGAAATAATGTAGTTTGTTTCGGGTTCAGCATTGTACCATTCTGCTGCAAATTCTGTGTGCTACAATTTTAAGGAAGCAGAAGACATGAAATATTAAGCCTTTCAGTGGATGTCATGTCACACGGTTGCTTGCTGTTTATTATATATGGGCAGTAAACATAACTAGATAAGCTGCACAAAGCGTTAATATATATATTCAATTCAAGCTCCCAGAAATTATGTACATATACAGACATATATATTATATACATACACCTGGAATAACAAAGCTGAAATATTGTTCTCGTCAAACTGACATTTCCTTCATGTTTTCATCTTTTCCTTTTCTGCCTGGAAACTTCTATTACTGTAACTCAATGTCAGGCCCAGCCTAACATCATCTCAAGTCAATGGATCTTGAGGGAAGGGCTGGACTGAGATTTATGCTCAAGTGCTACAATGGGTTGTTTTCCAAAACGTGAAATAGGTTTTTATCATACACTCAGACAGAGTTTGGAATCCAAATCACTGGACCTGTCACTTGGCCTTGTTACACTTCATGAGGTTTGCATGGACCCACCTCATCAGTTTGCCAAGTTCCCTCTCGATGGCATCTCTTCCCTCCAGCATATCGACCACACAGCTTGATGTCATCTGCAAAATTCCTGAGGGTTCACTCAATCCCACTGTCCATGCCACCAACAAAGATGATAAATAGTGACAGTTCCAATACCAACTCCTGAGGAAAACCACTTGTTACTGGTCTCCACTCAGACATCAAGCCATTGACTGCAATTCTTTGAGTATGACCATCCAGCCAATTCCTTATCCACCAAGTGGTCCATCCATCAAATCCATGGCTCTCATATTTAGAGACAAGAATGTCGTGCAAGACACCATAAAATGCTTTGCACAAGTCCAAGTAGATGACATCAGTTGCTCTTCCCTTATCCACCCATGCTGTAACCCTGTCACAGGACACTGAATTTGTCAGGCACGATTTGCCCTTACTGAAGCCATGTTGGCTGTCACAAATCATCTCATTATTTTCCATGTGCCTGAGCATAATTTCCAGGAGGATCTGCTCCATGATCTTGTTGGGCACAGAGGTGACTATCCTGTAGTTTCCCAGGTTGTCCTTTTTTCCTTTTTTAAAAATGAGAATTATCTTTCCCCTTTTCCAGTCAGTAGGAGCTTCACCAGACAGCTGCGACTTCTCAAATATGATGGATAGTGGCTTAGCCGCTTCATCCGCCAGTTGCCTTAGGACCCACAGATGCATCTCATCAGGTCCAATGAACCTTCCCATTCCTTAGATGGTCTCAAACCTGATCTTCTCCTACGATGGGTGTTTCTTCACTCTCCGAGATTCTGCCTTTGCCTTCTGAGACAGGTGGTGTGGCTGGAGCACTTTCTAGTGAAAACCGAGGCAAAAAAGTCACTGAATACCTCAGCCTTCTCCATGTTCTGGGTAACCAGGTCTCTCATTTCCTTCAGGAGAGGGCCCACAGATACCGGAATGGCTGAAGTCTCCCATGAGGTCTAGGGCTTGTGAGGCTGCTCCTATCTGCCTATCTGCAATAGGTGTTAGTGGTCAGGTGGCCTGTAGCAGACTCCCACTGTAATGTTGCCTGCCCCTGACCTCTCTTTAATCCTGACCCATAATCTCTTGGTTGGCTCCTCATCCATCCCCAGGCAGATCTCTATGCACTCCAGCTGGTCATTGACATAGAGGGCAACACTGTCTCCTCGTCTCCTCTGCCTGTCCTTCCTAAAGAGCTAACACTCCAGTCATAGGAGCCATTCTAACATGTCTCCATGATGCCTGCAAGATTATAGTTTGTTGGTTTTTTTCCCTAACAGTACTTTTAGCAAGCCAGTTTCACTTGACCTTGGGTTTCAAGTCACAATTAAATTAATATTTCTGACCAAAAAAAGTGACACTGCAGATCACATTTAATTATAATAGTAAAATACGACTGTGGTGTTTGGTTTTGCAGCTATAATTTAAGAGAGATAAGTCCTAACACAGGTTGCATTGATATGCATTGTTTGTAGTAAGAAACACAGTTTCTCTTTTGTTAAAGAGTAGGCAGTGTTTTGTTCGTACCACACTATTCTATTAACTTATCCATCTTAGAAAAGGACCAAAACCATATAACAGTATGGAAGAAGTGGCCTATCATCTGCCCTTTTAGCAAATATGGGAGAAGGAGAAAATACAGATAATTCCATGTAGTAGATACTTAAGTCAAAGGTAGGTAATTTTCTTCCAGGCATTAGAGAATATGGAATACAAAGGCAAAGTACTAACATGACTTGCACATATTTTCAAAATTACTTGATTTTTTTCTTTGTCTCCAAAGTTTGTTTACAGATTTTTTTTTTTAATTGTTTCCTCTAATGGAATTCAAAACAACCAAGTTATGTAGCGAGCAATATGGTCCTCCTACCTTGTATATTGACGTTTCAGTTTGCTCTTAACATCTTATTTCAAGTTGTATTTTGAATCTCTGTCCTGCAAATGGTTGACTGCAGGCATCAAATTCAGGTTAAGCATCTAGATTCTAAATAGCTGCATGTGAAATTTTTCTTTCTTTAATTCCTATTGTTTTCAGGCCAGAAAGCATTTTAGATGACGTTAAAATACAGCTAAGACTTGAATCAGTTACACAGGGATAGGTGTCTAATACTATTTTAGAGGCACTAGGAGCATTTTCAGGACATTTGCGAGGGAATGACATATGTGACACTGGATCTGGAGGAGGCTGAATGTGGAATACTTTTGGGCAAGCTACCTGCCACTACAGACCCACTCTTAGGTAAACAAAATGAGCTTTTTGTGGCTTTTTGGCTAAACCATTTGCTAGGCTCCATCAGCTACAGTAGTTTAGACATAGAACACATGTGTATGAATGTAAGTAGATCACAGAACCGAAATGTCTTAAACTGAATCTTAAACTAAATTAACTTTGTTTGTATATTCATATAGCATACATTGAAATGCACTGGCTGATGTGAAAGTTAAGTGACTTATCTCTGTACTCAGTTCTATGTCATGAGACTCACATTTTAAAATACTAAACTTATTTGAAGAGCCTATAATGTAAGACTGTAATGTGATTGAATTAATTAATAATCTAAATTTTTCTGAAATGCAAATCTAAAATAGTAGTTGAGGCTCCCAAAATTCATCAAACTGACTTAAAATACATCAGTTCAACAAACAAGACTCTTTCTCAGTAATTAGATTAACATTTCCAAGGTTTCTGCACAAATAAATATTACAAATGCTCCTTTAGAAAAGGGAAAGAAAAGCAGCAGCTGAGATTCTTTAGTCAGGTTCCAAGAAGCATTAAATATTAGATGATCTGTGGTGAAGTCTTGCATGAGTTTTTCAGAAGTGTTGAATCTGAAAAGGGTGTGAGTGCCGTAACCGAGAAAGGTTACAAATACAGTAGAGAGACTGAAGAGAACCCTCCTACTGACTATTTCCAGTGCCACTATGCTAGGAACAAGTAAAGATGGGAAGAAGATGCTATGTTTTCAGGATGTCTCTGGAACAATTAAAACAAAAGCCTTGCTTCCCACAACAATTAGACTATTTCCCCCAAACCAAGAGAGATCTAAAGCAGTCCTAGCAGCGTTCAGAAATTCTTTCACGGCCCTTGTTTTGATCATCACTTCTCTCTCCTCTACCATCGTGAATCAGAGAAAGGCACCCAATATTTCCAAAAATGAAGAGGTTGTGTGCTCCCCAGCATACAGGTGATTAGAAAGGTAGAGGCCTCTGCCCCTCTTCCTCTTCTCTTCAAGCTTCTCTGGTATTTTGATCTAAACCACAAAAGAATCCTTATCTTTATCTGATATAGAAAGAACAGAGAAACATCTTTGCTTCAAGTCTTCAGTCTGAGGCTTTGTTATTTATCAGGGAGGTGTTCATGTTTGCTATGGAAAATTCAATAAATGTAAGAAGATGGCATGGTGGTAAAAATTTAAAAAAGATTTTTTTTAAATTTTTTTTTTTTTTTATTTCTTACCTACAGGAAGAAATATTTCAAGAAAATTTATATGCAAATCAGGTAGCCATTTGGAAACCTGTTACAGCCAAAACAGAATCACTGGAAAAAACAGTGGTTAAAATCTCAATGAAAAATAAGTAGACTGTAGTGAAATAAAATTTTTCTTTTCCTTTCAGTTTTCCAGTATGTCTAACAGATCTCGTTTTTTGTCAGTCTAGTAAGTAATTTTACTGAATTTCTGGCTCCTAGACAAAAGCTATTTTTGAAAGAGATTTTCAGGTGTGGGTTTTTTATTTATTTGTTTTCTTTTTTTTTCCCCCCTCAAGAATATTAGTGGTAATATTACTGTTCCAGAGAAAATCTTGAAAGCAGTGAATCATGAGAATAATCCAGGAACTGTAGAAGGCTTGAAGATACCTCTCAGCTCATACACATGGCTTGAGATTTCTTTGTGTTATTTTGGTTTGGGTTTTTCATGGGGGAAAAGTACCTAGTTCTCATTAGCAAGACATATGAAGGAAAATTAATCAGCTATGCTACGTGACCAAAATGCAAAGTTTTAAGAAGGCCAAATAAATAGTAGTGATAATAAAAGGAAGAATTGGGAGATTAAAAAACTGTTTTGACTACCTATCTCACTGGCATAAAAATTTTTTTGTTTAATCTTTTGGAATAAAAATAGTATCTCTCATCGAAACGAACAGCAGGAGTTGCAGGGAGGGGAGGGTGATAAACAAGTGAAGAAGAAATTGAAGAAAAAATGTATTAGCCTATAGAATCTTGAAGGCAAGCTATGAATACTCTCTTGTTGGAAAGCCTCGTTCTTACTTAATTTTGTTCTGCTTGGTTTTTCAGCCTCTGAAGTCTTACAGAAATAAAGAAATCCCTCTGTTTCTCTATTATCATCTCTCAACAATTTTTGAATGGATTATATTGATGAAGCCTGTGAATTTTACCTATTTTCACTGTGGCATGGGTTTCTTACATAGAATTTTTTAAAACAGTGATGCCTATTAAGATAGATTATCCCTCTTTTTAAGCGTATCTTCCAACATTCACAGATACCTTCATTAAAATTTACTAATCTGAAAGTCTACTAATAGAAACAGAAACTTGAGAATAGATGCTAAGACAAGTCTCTGTTACATACATTATATATAATTATAAGCTACTACTACTGGAAAGACTATCCATCACTGTTCTGCTAAAAAATATCATGTATGTGGGGTTTTTTTGCTTCTTATTCAAAATGTAAATTACATGTTGCCCATCTTGCTGATACGGTATACTTAATTATTAACACTCTTGATGTAGAAAAATTCATTTCCAAAAGTGTGCCCCAAGATACTAAAAATCTTGGAAAACCAATTAATGCATGTTATTACATTTATATATTTCCTGGGACTGAGAAAGAGGGAGATTTGAATTAAGTATTTTTTTTAAAACACTTTTGTCAATAGTAATTTATTTTAGTATCATCCATTAACAAATGTTCACATCCAGTAAAGTATGTATGAATAAGATATTTGACCCAAACCGTTCATGATCTCATTATGAGTTAGCTGATAGCTGGTGAGGATGGCGGGAACTGGAAGAAATAATCAACAGATACTCATTTATGCAGCCTGTATGTTAATGAAATATTGCCTTGGAAACATAGGACATGAGGTCAAGCAAGTTACTTGCTAACACTGGCAATGTCAAACAGCAGGTTTTCCATAGGAGTGCTGGTGTGCAAGAATCAGTAGTCTAGTGTGAAGAGAGTGGAGTACCTGGAGAATTCATGCAAGACCTCAGAGTGACTTCAGGTTTGATGTGATAGAAATAATAAAATGAGATCTTGTAACACCTAAATAATTTGGATTCAAAGAATATATCTCTTGTTCTATTATGATAAAAGTCAGAGTCCATGTGTAAGCATTTTAAGCAATATTTAAACGACGTTTAAAGATCCATGTTTGCCATGATCATATCTCATAATGAATCATTTCATCAGTGCCAGTGGTGACCGTAGAATGACTGAAGTGTAACTCTTGTAGTAAATATATCCAGAGTTGACGGTAACCTGAAATAATTGAATTTACAATTTTTTTTTCAAAATCTTCCAGACATAAAGCTTACAAGCAGACTTAGAAGTAAATATTACTTGTAACACTGAAAATAATATTGTGCAGATATTCCAACTATAGAGGGAAACTAATGACATTTGCGTATTTGGTGCTTGCTTAGTGCTACCATCTGTGAAAGTAACATAGCCTGGTGCTGCTAATTTCAAAGGTGACAAGACTGACCCAATGGATATTGAGGTGTTTAATTGTACATGCTGAGAAGATGATCAAAGGTCAAGATTGTCTCTATAAGCTTAATTCAGCCTTTTAATGCAGGAAGCATTAAGATACAGTGTTTTGAGTGCTAAGTTTGGGATTCATTTAGAAAATTAATATTATCAGACAGTGAGGAGGGCCCCTGTTTTCTCTTATTGCAAGAGTTAGTGTGTGCATGAGCATACACACAATAATACACACACACACATAGATCTATAGTTGCACACCGGCATACGCATATATATATACGTGTACACAGTGAACCAAGAAAGAGAATCGAAGGCAAGAAAGGGTGGTCTGAATATGGTTGATGAAGTCATGCTTGAACACTGGATTTAATTTTTGTCTCTCTGATTTAATTTTTCTTCTGGCCAAGTCATTGGAACAGGTTTGGTCTTTCTCGTTTTGAGATTGCATTGTGGATTCTGGCCACTCTTTTCCAGGCTGCACTGAAAAGAACCCCTATAAGGGGTTGATATAATGATAAAAATAACAACTCTGAAATTAAATTTGTCTGTCATCAGGAAATATTTATAATATGACCTTTCCTTGATTTTGGCATTTATTTTTTCAGCCTTGCATGCTAAATCTTTACATAAACTTTTTAAAATGAATGGCAACATGTAAAGGCATAAGGTGACTTTCTTGGTTTAGAGGGTTTATTTAGATTCATTTTCATACATACATTTGTTGCCTGAGAGTGAAAAAGATCCCAAAGTTTTATATTTAATCCAATTATGTAATGAAATTTAGTTAGAAGTGTGTATGCAAAAATGAATAAATTTTTAAAATGTAGTCTAAAAAGGAAATTTAAAATGATTGGGTTTTGCCTGATATGTTAAATTGCCTTTTGATGGCCTTGAAGACCAGAAAATGGTTTTTATATACTCTCTTTTTGGTTATTTACAATATGTAGTGAAAAGAACAAAGAGTACAGGTTAAAGTTCATCACCTTTCGCTGTGGGTTATTAAAATGACAGAGAGATTGCTCAAATGAGCACAAGTACTAATGCCTTTCCGGTGCCATTTTCATGACATGTTTTTGTTGTGGTTTGGTTTGGGTTTTTCACTCTGAAATGTCTGGACCTTTTCTGGACGATACAATTAACCCCATTCACTATTAACACCTCGGTTCAGTGTTTGGTCCCAGGTTTAGTTCTGCCTCAATATTCAATCTAACTGTCCTGTGTTTTTGTGAAGTTTTATGACAATGTGACAGCTGAAAGCATGTTGTAGTCCCTGAAACACGTCCTGAATAACCGATGGGACAATATTTCAATAAAGGCTTGTGGAGCACTGCAGGGAAAATGTTGGCAGTCATAAGACGTTAGGAAAGATAAAAGTGATTTTTCTTCTGGCCTCAGCCAGGACCTGGGGGAGAAGACAGAGAGATGATGCAGGAAGGGAAAGTGTGCCGTTGATATTGTCAGTTGGAAAGGAGTGTGAAGATGTCTTTGGCACTTCAAAAGAAATCTTGACACCGCTGAAGGGCAAAATTTAAGAAACTACAGGTTTTCACCTCTGCATAAGAGCTGCCATTGACCCACTTCCGGTTCTTCTTACTTCACCTGTTTTTCTGCATTCTCATATTTAGTGTTGTGCTCCCTTACTCAGAAACTGGGCTTCAGTTACTGTTGCTTTTCTTGATCCAGCATGAACTACTTCTCTCCCCCACAACTGTGCTTATGCATTTTGCTGCCCCAGTAACTGAAACTCTTCTCCTTTGTGCATAGATTTGAATATGCATATAGGTATATTACATGAAGATAAATACATATATATGTATAATCTACATGCATGCATGCAGGAAATAACAGAATTAATGACTTTGAGGCCTAGGTTCATAGCTACTCACAATCTAGATGCCATGAACAATATTCTTCATGTTACAAGGAGCGGTCTGCAACCCCCAGCTATGGGGTGTTATTAAACAAAGAGCTCATAGTCAAATACACCTTCATGCTTGCGTCTTTACAGCTAATAAGTAAATGACAGTCACAGGCAGCTTCTGATTGTGTGACTTGATATCTGCTAAAATAACTGTGGTTCATTGTATTTTCGGTATTGTTTAAAGTACAACCATTAATAGGGTACTTTGCTGCCAAAGGTTGAATCAAATGCATTCAAACTTGTGTTCATTATTAGTGTTACATACTAAATTAGCTTTGCTAGTAACATCTTTGCTTTTGGTGACAGTTTTCTTGTATTCTTTTCTGTTTGTGGATTCTTAGTAAAAGGAAATATAAAAATGAAATTTATTTCAGCATAATGTTTACAATTAAGGCAAGTGAAAAATAAAAACCAAACCTTATCTTTTAATGGAAGTGTGTTTCCAGATACCCTTTCCATTCAGTGCTGGGGGACAGAAGGATAGAGTGACTAGACCTCCTGGCTTTGTACCTGTTAAGCACCTGAACAGAGCACATCCTCAGCCTCAGCAAACCCCATGTGTTTCTGCGGGAGTGAAGACAAGGGGCATGTGGGATGTAGTGCCCTACAATATGTAGCTGCATAATACTAGTAATAAAGTGTAAAAATCAAAAGGTTGGGCAACAACTTTACTCAATTTGCTATAGGAGCACTGGATATGCAATATTCGAGGACTCACAGGTATTAGTTTTTGTCACTACTCCCAGCTGAGCTAGAAAAGAGTATCATCTTGAGAACGTGCGCTTAAACCACTCTGCAGCAAAAAAAAAGGCTTTAACTGTAGCCACAGTTCTGGCTTCAAGGCCCCTGAATCTCATTTACATTAGAAAATACTCTTTCCCCAATGAGCAAGGGGTTATGCTATTAGCAAAAGTACTTTTCAATAGAAAACTGGTTCCTCTCAAAGTGTCTGAGTTTTGACTGAGATTCTGACTTCTTAGTCACTGGAAATTGTCTTATAACTCCAGTGGGACCTGGAGTTATCAGCTCACATGAAAAGGTGCAGAGCTGTTAAAAAATACAAACACATTCTTTCCTTCTGTCATCACTAATGTTTTTTCATTTGAAGTATAAATCAAGTGTTGCTGGTAATGTCTTTGTTAACCACATAGAGGAGTTAATCTAAGAATAGAAAATTTCAGTTAACTCTCCAGGGAAAACAACTAGCTCTTTATGAATCGCTTGGCTCAAATTTTCAGGATGGGGCAGAAAAAGGAAAAATAATTTCCCCGGGAGATTGCAGTCAAATATTCTAGTTTGAAAGGTGAAAGATTAATGAAAAACTTGGATAGTGCATTGATAAAACTATATATGAGTTCATAAGGAAATGAAATCCTTTGTATTCATTTCAGGATATGCATTAAGTAAAATCGGGACCTGCATACTGAGTGGTGAGATAGAATGATGAGATCAGAGCACATTTACTGGAGATTGTACATCCATTGTACATCCAGCGAACCAAGTAAGAAGAGAAAGTGGCTGAGTGGAGGAAAGACTGGGGGAAAAGAAATGTGCTTATGCTATTTAAAGATAACATTGTAATATAGGCATACGGGGTGGCAGGATTAAGGAAACTTTAATTACTGCATTCGTTTACATCTAATTTTTTACTTGATATTTTTTGTTCATCTATTTTAAATCTACAGATTTCATGGCAGTAGAATTTTATGATTTTTTTAATTTTATGTGTCGTGGATTAAACCCAGCTGACAACCAAGCACCACAGTTGCTCTATCACTCTGAAAGGAGAGAATAAAACAAAAAGCTTAAGGGTCGAGACAAAGGACAGGAGGGCTCACTTACCGGTTATGGTCACGGGCAAAAGACAGACTTGACTTGAGAAAACAAAATCATTCTAATTTAAGCAACAAAATCACTTACAAACCACCAATCCAACCAGAGTAGGACAGCGGGAAAAGCAACAGGATCTTAAAAACCTCTTCCCCTCTACTCCTCCCTCCTTTCCCAGGCCCAGCTTTGCTGCCTCACCCCCACAGCACGGCACAGGGACGGGAGCAAAGAATGGGAGCTGCAGCCAACCCCTATTCAATCCATGTTGCTTCTGCTGCTCTTTTCTCTTCAAGGGAAACAGTCCTCCCAGTCCTCCCCTGTGGCACTGTGGCATCCCTCCCATGGCAGACAGTCCTCCGTGAACTCCTCCAGCTAGTGTGGGTGTCCTCTGCTGGCAGTGGTTCTCCCAGAGGTGAACCACCCCAGGGAGGGTCTCCCTCAGAGACATGGCCGCTTTCAGGTACCTTTCTCCACTGGGGATCTCTGAAGGCTGCAAGGTCCCTGCTCCAGCATGGACGTCTCCATAGGCTGCACACAGCCTGCCATCTCTCCACGGGCTGAAGGGAAGTGTCTTCCTGCCTTCTTCCTCACTGAACTGCGTCCACATGGATTGTCTCTCTCCCTCTGTCCTACCCCCTCCAAAACCAAAAGACATCTCCCAAAATAAAAAGGCACTTGCCAAACAGGTATCTCCTCTTAAATATGTTAAATTGCAGAGGTGCTGATTGGCTCAGCCTTGGCCAAAGGCAGGGTCGAATTGGAGCCGAGGGAGCTTTTCACAAAGCTTACAGGGGCTGTGCCAGCAGTCTCATCCCCCACTACCAAAAACCATGCCAAACACAAGCCAGCAGCCTCCTCCCCCCACTACCAAAACACCACCAAACAAACCAAACACATTGTCATCTCTGACTCTTTTGCCCTATGCATTTTAGCCCAGGCTCTATAGCACCATAGGCAGAAAAGTTATTAACAAATTGTGTAGATTTAATGTTATACAAAATTATATTGAGTCCTTGTCCTTAAAACTTCTCTAAGAAGGTGATGAGATTTAATAGTGATACATGCAGTTTCCCATTTCTAGGTTTTATCATTCTCTTAGGCCACTGCATAGGAATGAGAGGGGCAAGTGTCCCCAGGCAGGCACAGTCGATGCTGGTGGTGACAGTGAGGGTGCATCTGATCGGATCCCCACTGCAGAGTGCTGGCTGCTACACACCAAAATACTCTCTCCCCAAAAGATTCCCTTCACAGTAACATTGCTTTCAAGTTTGGAAAGTGACAGTCCCTTTTCCTGCTGACAACAACGTTGCATTCATCCATTCATCATTTGAAGTGAGAAGAATGGCTTCAGATAAACGTGAGATCTACTGGACTGGTATGATGTAGTAAATACCCTATTCGTGCTTATTGCAATTGACAGTTGTTCTGTTTTACTCTCAAGTGCTGAAGCCAAAACAGTGTGCAGACTCTTTTATGGGCCCCAAGAACACCTGCTCAAGCTCAAGTCTGTTCATAATCAAGGTATTTTATGTTAGAACAGTTTCTCACCTGAAATGTTGCCCTTCGCTTTTGAAAAACTGTTCAGTTTTTCCACTAGGAATAGTTTTCCTTAACAGAGAAGTTTTATGTTTATTTATTTTTGTGGGGAAGTTTGTTTATTTAGGGAATCATTCTAAAACCACACAGGTCCCAGCATTAGACTTTTTGATCTCAGGGAATCTTCAACAGGGTGTGGATGAAAACAGGGACTCTGTTAACTCTGTAATATTGTTCACCAGAGAGAAAATACCTAGTTGTTAATTAGAGCAATAAACGAGCCGCGTATGTAATAATGTACAATTTGTTTAGAGTGGTACTCGTAAGCTGTACTTTCCTATTATTTATGAGAAAAATCCTCCCACACGTCTTCTAATCTTGTGGATGTTCATTGCATGAGTAAAACCGGCAAAGGCCAAATGAAATGAAATCAACTAAAATAGAAGATTTCGGATGAATTTTTTTCTCCCTTTTCCTAACACATTCTTATATTCAAAATAATAAAACTGATAAGATTAATCAGTAAATGGCATTTCTGTGAAATTGATATGATCTGAAAATGTGACTTGCACCAGTTTTCATGACAGTTACATTCTGTCAGTGAAAAAAGTAAGATACAATTTTATAGACAAAATAATATGCTACGATCCAGATTTTTCCAAGGCATTCTTAAAGCACTGAAAATGAGAGTCCCCCAGTCCCACCAGAGCAGAACAGGCATGACCGTTTGCTGGATGAATTGAGTTGTGTTGGACAGTGGGTCCCTGTTGTGACACATAAGACATGACATAAAGTGATTTACGTGGGGCAGCGGGTGTTGTTTTATGTGGGATATGGGAGGTGTACAAGCATGTATGTCTTCCCTCTAAAATGATGGGAGGGGGGAGTAAAAATATGAATGAGGCTCTATAGCAGACTATGGCATAGCATTCTTGCATTAAACAGAACAGCAAATAATTGCATGAAAACCTTAACTTTGGGAAATTACAGCAAGTCCTACTCTCAGTCTCTCTTCTCAAAGTCTCCTTTAAATGGTGACTTTAAGTGAACAGTCTGTGTTTCTGTCTTTTTCTGCCATTGAGAAGATCATCAGCATGTGGTACTTACTTTGACCACCATGTTTTGCTCTTTGGTGTTTAGAGAATACATCACGGAAATTTAATTTGAGAATTAGCTATTATAGACTCTTGGTTTAGCAGTGTGAAGACTGCTAAAGGGGGAGTGATGTTTTTGACTGAACATCTACATGAGTAATAAAGTTTTGAGCATTTTGTATGTACTAGCATCTAACTCTGATTCTTCAGTAGTTCTATCTGGAAGAGGTGTGAGAGTAAAATTTATGTTTGTTGAAGCACTGTATATCAAATTCACAATTTTTGCAAGTTACAGTACAGAAACAATATATTGTTGTATTCATGTAAATCTGAATTGGATCATGGATGCTATTGCTTTTAAAAGTATAAATAATCACTGTGAATAGGATGATAATTTTGATTTTCTGTCACCAAAAAGAAGATAATATATTTAGGGGGCTTATAATATATAAGGGAGCTATCATCTGCTACTCAATAACTATTATGCAGCAATTGATAGAAATTGGTACAGAAGTATTTTTCATGTGTTTAGTGTGATTTTAACATTGCAATATAGTGATCACAATCAAGTGTAGGTGATTTACTCATCCTGTACTACACTCAAAAATGTTGCATTTTATTTTTCTGTTCTCAATTTAAGTGCTTAAAAGGGTCTATTTTTTCACTCATTTCAACTTCAATAATTAGGAAATTACAACTTTGAATAAAAGAAATTTAAGGGGTTTGACATGCAGAGTAAGTCATGAAGGTCTTTCCATATTTACAGTATGTGTGATCCTGGCTAAGTCATGAACTTTCTATGAATTAATGCATTTGGATCAGTGATGGAAGTAGAAATTATGCAAAAATAATCTACATCTTGTTCAAAATGAGCCAAAACTCCAAAGATCACAAAAAATAAGGATATCATAATTAATTTTAATTATGTTTACTGAGAATTCCTATGTTTGCCACTGTATCTCTATACGGTTTAGTTTTAGCTATTTCTGTGAGGAACAGTTGTTGGATTCAATTTTTATGGAACACTTCTTACTTGATATATTCTAAGATTCGATGATCTCTGTGGAATTTTCTTCCTATACCCTGGAAGATACATATTTGCTCCTCAGAGATGAAAATGATGCTTTCCCCTTCTAATCTTTTATGACTCAGAGAAGAGGCAGTATGCACAGGCATGATTATCTTCTGTAAATTTGACATGCTATCTTCTTAATAGCAATAAACAGCTTCAAAAGGAGAACTGACTGACCTCTTCAAATAGTAACAGAAATTGTTTCCAGTTCTCTGGGTATGTACAGGGAAGGAGGGAGAGAAGGATGTACATGTTTAAAATTCTCTTTAGAGTATATATATGTTCTTAACAAACACTGAAATAGGGACAGTTGCAGGTATTCTCTTCCAATTCATAGCCCATTAGTCTTCTAGTATGTAGTGCTCTCACAGAAGAAAGATGATTTAAGCAGTGATTAAAGTAGTGATTTAATCACTTCAGAGATCACTGTCTTATTTAATTGTAATGATTTTGAATGAACTAAAATCATATCATAACTGTATCTTAATCATGCCTTCAAAGTAATTTTAATTTCAGTAAAGAATACAAAACATTTAGTAACACGTTGTGGAAAACAAAATCTGATCATTTATACATTGCTGTTTTCAGTGCAAGTGAAATCAAGAGCACATTATATTAAGTCCAAAGTAGTGTAATATGAAAACAGCTAGTTTACAAAACCATACCATGATCCATGTTTTTCTGCTTTCCTTTATTGTGCAAACACTATTGTAGCTACCACTATTACATACTTGAAAAACTGAGACAAGGATCTTGCAATTAACTTGAACATTTTTGTTTTCCAAAAAGTTTGTGTGTAGTCAAGTCTATAAATATGTACTTATATACATATATATTTTTTTAATGAGGAAATATTAGTACTTCAGTTGAAATAAAGTATGTATTGAAGTGCTCCCAGTTATGTAATGTCCAGCAGAGGTAATTACCTCCAGGAAAGTATGGGGATAAGGTTGAGAACCTTGATAGACAGACAGCAGTCAGAGATAACCCTACTGTGTTAGCACTGTATATTTGTAGCAGGTTGTTTAAACATTTCAATCCCTTCTCTGAACTTTACAGATTTCAATTTTCTGGAGAAAATATATAATTATTTCTGGCAGATTTATGCAAGTGAGACATTTGGCAGATGATAAATTAGATAGTTGTAGACACTGATTTTAATTCTCGTAATGCATAGTCTCTTCCAAAATGTGAATATATAATCCCATTATATATGCTTTAAAACTTCTAGAATGCATCACAGGTACAGGATAAGGAACTCTGCCTAGGAGTGCAATGACTGGAAAAGGACTATGAATTCATTGTAAATAATGCTCAGACCTGAGCTCCTGCATTGTTTCTGCATCTATTACCCTAAACATACAACAGAGGATGGGAACATCTAGGATGGCTCAGCAAAAGGCAAGAAAAAGGAAAAGGCAGTTCTGTGGTAGGAAATTTGAGCAATGCACAGTCAGGCTAGGAAAATTACACATTTATGAACATAATATTTCGAGTCATTTACTTAGTGTTTTGGTGAACATTTCCATTGAGTAAAATGCATGCCACACCTCAAACAGGAGTTATGTTCCAGTACTGAAATCATACATTTCACAGTGTACCTCTTGCTGGTGATTAGACTACGCAGTTATAGTATGATCCCTTCTGATGATTAAAAAAAAAAAAGAAAAAAATTGACAGTGGAATTACCTCTTTTCTTCCTCAAAAAGCACCTTATCAGGAAGCAGATCCTTCCCTGAGAAGGAGCCTAAAATAGTTATCTCTAGAAAACTTAACAAGGAGCTTTGATCAGCCTGAAGAAAGTGACACGTGTAACTCTGTGAAATAGTTGTTCTTTTGCATTCTTGTGCTAAATGAGTGTCCATGTCTGACCAATAACCTTATGATTCATTCTTTCTCATTTATTCTTCATGACTCTTTCATTCAATCCTTTTTCTTAATAGTCTAGTGAAGGAGGACATGATGTATGTATGAATGTCCTGTCATACCTGATGAAAAAAGAAAAAGAGATTATAATCAGCAAAAAGAAAATGTTCAAAAGAATTCCATGTATGGAAATATATTACCATACATCATTTGAACAACTTCACGAGTTCTAAGGCAGATCCTTGCAAATATTTACCAGATTCTGAATTATATATACATTTGTCCCATGTTGTGTGTTATTTATGATCTGTAAATAATTCATAATACACAAGAAAAGACAAAACTGCATAGCTGATTTTAACAAGATGCTTCACTAAAATTAATGGACAGTCAGCCAAGGTAGCCTATGGATTTTTGAAGTGAAACAAATAATGTGGATAGAATAAATAAGGTTGATTCATCGAGATTTTATCTGAAAATGTACTTTTCTTTTTTTCTTCTACATGTAAGAGTATGTGTGAGGGAAATACAATGTGAAATCAATTAATAAATCTTATGTATGCAGATAGGTTCATCTTTTGAGACTGGATTGAGGAGAACATTGTGGATTATGAGTTGTGTAACATCACATTTAAAGCTTTGAAAATAAGAAAGGAAGCTTTATAAGGAGAGGGAGCCTATAAGATCATGTTGTCCATAAGTATTTTATATTTGTCAGAGTTGCAGTAAGATTCATGATGGTGGGATATACAGGCCAAAAAAAGGGCTTTATGCATTGATTAAATATCTCGTTTGTTTTTTTTTTTTTATCTTGGCTAGTTTAATCAACAGACATAACAATTTTTTGCCTAGCAGCATGAATATTATCTTTTCATCTGACTAGTGCACACAAAAACAAACATTAAAGTTCCTAGAGTCAGCAAGATAAAAAACTCAAGTGTTTTAGTATGTACATTCATTGCGTATACATACAATAGACTGTGTACATAGAAGTCAAGATAAAATTGGGTTATCATGATGTGTCAATAAAGAAAATTACTCTCCTTAAGAACAATTCTCTACTACTGTTATCATGTTTCTCATTAGCAAAGTTCAAAGTTTGTAGTTGAAAAGTTAAGTTCAGATATTATTAATACAACTTTTAAAAAATCACACCACACACTATGTAACACTGGACTTGAAGATCCCTTTGAACATTATTTTCATGATTCACTCTACAAGGTCAGAACGATAAGGTTTCCACCCCAGTTTTTATTACATTTTTTAAAATTGTGATCCGTTGCATCTTCTAGTCGAAACTGGTCCTTCCAACACAGGAATTAATGAATTAACTTTGATGCCAAAAAAAGGGGCACCCGTTCAAATCTTGAATCAGCAACAGAGTTAGAAGCACAAAAATTAAATAAAATAGCAGCTTATCCTTACTCATCCAGAAGAACTGAACTTCTTCAACTGTACCAAAGTACTTCCAAAAAGATATAAAGCATGTATCATGAAAATTAGTGTATGTGATGTGCTAAGAACAAGCAGTTAATGTTAGGCTTTATTTCTCTTGCAGTTACACGTATGAAGTATTGACATGGAGCTGTTTGCAAGCAAAAGATCTTAATCCCCTATAACTAAATGCTGTGGCATCTGATGTTATACCAAATGGAGTCCTGACTCATAATGATCTTGACCTTTTTATGACCTCATAGGTCATAAAAAATAAAGGTTAACATTAAGAGCAAAAGTACACTGACTTCCACATGATTAGAGAGCAGATGGAGGAGAGTTAATGGAAGCAAAGTTTCCTGAATGCTGATGCAGCTTGATATTCTATATATAATGCTGTAATTGTACCAGAAAAGAAAACAGTGACGTTTTTGTTCTATTGACATAGGCTAGATGTTCCGGAGGCTCCTAAGAGCATGCCTAGCAATGCAGGCTTTAATGGGACTGTGTTTTTCCTACATCCGATTAGACATTAGTTTAGGTTAGATCACAGACTAACAGAATTACAGAATCACAGAATGGCTGAGATTGGAGGAACCTCTGGAGGTCACCTGGTCCAACCCCCCTGCTCAAGCACGGCCACCTGGAGCTGGTTTCCCAGCACCATGTCCAGATATTTTATGAGTATCTCCAAGGATGGAGACTCCACAACCTCCCTGGACAACCTGTGTTTGTGCCTACTATCTTTTCCTGTGACTAAGCATCACTGAAACAAGCCTGGCTTCATTCTCTTTGCACCCTCCCTTCAGGCATCTACATACATCAGTGAGATGCCCTGAGCCTTCTCTTCTCTAGGCTAAACAGTCACAGCTCTCACAGCCTTTCCTCACATGTGAGGTGCTCTGGTTCCTTAATCATCTTAGTGGACCTTCGCTGAACTCTCTCCAGTATGTTCATGGAGTTCATTGAGTTGTAGAATACCAGATTGAAAGGGACGTCAAAGATCATCTGGTCCAACCTTTCTTGGCAAACAACATCCTATCCAGCTGAATCTTAAAAGCGTCCAGTGTTGGGGGATCCACCACTTCCCTGAGGAGATTATTCTAATGGCTGATTGTTCTCACTGTGGAAAATTTTCCTCTTGTGTCCAATTCAAACCTCCCCAAGAGTCACTTTTACCTGTTACCCCTCATCTTTTCCATGTGACTCCTTGTAAAAAGGGAGTCTGGGAGTCTCCATCTTCCTTGTAGCCACCCTTTATATCATGGAATATGGTGTTAAGGTCTTCCCTAAGACTTCCTTTCTCAAGGCTGAGCAAAGCCAGTTCTCTCAGACTTTCCACATATGGCAGCTTGACAGTCCTTTGATCATCTTTGTGGCCCTTCTCCGGACTCTCTTCAGCCTGTCCACATCCTTATTGTATAGTGGGAAACAAAACTGAACACGGTATTCCAGGTGTGGACTTACACCACTGAGTAGAGCTGTTGGACGAGATAATATAGACCTGATATGAGTAAGATTATTATGGGAGTATGTGTAGTTATGTTTGTTGTGAGGGTTTTGTCTGGTTTTGTTGTTGTTTTAAAGAAAATGTTGTTTAATTACTGTGGCTACGAGTTCTCCAAATAAAACAAATTTGTGGCTGCCTCACTTCCCTCTTTTACCAAATGAAAATGGAAACTACAGATGTAAAGAGTAAATTAGGCATTTCCCTGTCACATTCTGGAGTAATACGATAGTTAAGGACAGGGTTCCTATCTTTAAAGAAAAGGAAGCTTTGTCACAGGATTAAATGCATGGGTATAGTCTGCTGGAATCTATGCTCAAAATTTTGCTTAGAATAAAATGATCTTTGTTTGATTTGGTTAGAGGTTTTGATTGAATGAAGGTATTCCTGCAGATTGTCCATTTGTTAAACAGAGTAAGGAAAAACTTATTGTATTTCTCCTAAGACCTGTCTGTTATTTTAGTCTGCAGTTTCCCAATATTTTCTTAAGGGACTCTGCTTCACTGATTTGTTAAACAAAGGAGCTGCGTTCTTTCTATTCCTCTTCTTTTCCATTGACATGAAAGCTTAATTCTCTGTCAAAGAATGAAGTAAAGAGCATCCTAGCAGTCAACACAGCCTTCCTGTGCAAGTACTTTTATTTTTTTCCTACGTTCCTTTAACAATAAAGTTTCAAACTCTTCTCTGTTGGTAACTAAAATCACTAGAGAAACATAGAGGATTTTTTAAAATTAAACAGGGCCATATCATTTCTAAAAGCTTGTTTATCTGCTTTACAGTCATAAAGTTCTGGTGAAATAATGATCATGCACTAATAATTCTACTTGTGCATCATCAGTCTCTGATTTCAAGTCTGTAACAGCTTTACTGATATTCTTGCCTCTCTAATCTTTGGTCTGTGTTTCCCAATAAAAACTTTAACTACTTTACTGTAAAGCTTTTTGGAAGTTGTTTCAAATGTAGAAATCATGAAAAAGAAATTTTATGTTCAGGGGAACACCAAGAAACTTCAAGATTAGTTTAGACAATACTTGAATGGCTCAAGAAAACTAATCACTGAACTGCTAACACTAACCAAAATGAGTGCAAATAGGGAGGAGAAAGAGTTTTTGAAACCTTTTCTCCCCAATATATTCAGTCTAAGTGGTATTTCCTAATTGTATCATATTACAGCATCTATTTCTGTGATAGAACTTTGAGTATTAATAGTTCAGAAGACTATGACTTCTAAAGTTCTCAAAACTATTTAATAGTGTAAATTAGTTAAAAGCATATTTCAATAACAAATTGTTAATGATTCTTTTCGCACATGGGTTTTTTTGACAATTGGAAATAGTTGAACTAGGTTCTGACAGATGCCAGTTCTTATGTGGAGCATTTTCACAAAAAAAAAAAAAAAAAAAAAAAAAAAAAATTCTTAAACTATCATCTAAAAGTAGAAAAGAATGGAAAATATAATGATTTCCTTTTTTTCTTGTCTTTATTATTCCTGCTTACAAGTAAATATTAAAATTTGTAATTAAGAATATTTCAACTGGTAAAACATTCTAAACCAGGAAATGAAACTGAAACCAAATGAAATTTTCTTTGTCTGATTAATGAATTTTAAGCCTTATAATCCATCTTTGACATTAATGTGACCAGAATAAATCACTTTCTTGTCTACCTTACGTCTATCTGTCATCTTCCTTTGCTTTTTTCCACCAAATACCTAAACGGCAAACAGAGATTTCTACCAGAACTACAAATCAAATTTCCACATAATCATTAAATACAAACATAAAGTGTCACTTTTAAAACTTCATTTTGAAAACAGAGATTGTTCAGGATTTTCCGTAATGTCTCTGGTTTAAAATAACTCCAGAGAACTAAGCTGGTAAACCAGCTGAAACACTGTAGAGAGAGACCATCTTTAAAATGAGAGAGAACAACTCCTAATAGATGTTCTCCTCAGGACAATTTGACCAAAATCTAAATGAATGTTCCTAACATCTGTAATATTAGATCTGAAATAAACTAAAAATGTTTGTACATTTTTAGTCTGCGCAGTTCCAGTGTAAAAAATGTTGGGTTTTTTTATAGTCGCGTACTGTGACAAAAGAACTGTTTTGATCCTTACCTGGTTCTGTATTGTGTTAAGTTTTAATTCCAGACATCACCTTTGAATTAGTGTTGTCAAAGGATTATAAAAGCTGAGTTATGTTCTATACTGTAAAAATATTTTTGTGTGGGTGTCCTGGTTTCACTGGGATAGAATCACAGAATCAATTTTATATTCAGGAAAGTTACATTTTTGAGAACACTGCAGCACCTGATTCAGTGAGAACAAAGCTGATAAGACAATTTGTTTTCATTTGTGGCCAGCAATGATATGCGGGTCCCCACAGCAATCAAAGTCTTTAGCAGTTTTGAGTTAGCCAGGTGGAAAGAAGTAGGAGAGAAAACCAGGGCAGCTGATTTAAGATGGGCAATGGAAGTATTCCATACCATAAATGTCACACTCCCTATAAATTAGAAAGTTTACTGGGAATGAGCTCTTCTCCGGCTGGCTGTCATCCTTGGAGGGTCTCGCCCATCGTTCTGCTCCCAAGGCCTACTCTCCTGTTCATTGTTACCGTTGTGCCTCTGCTGGAGCTGTGGTGATCGTAGTACTTGACATTTAGCATTTGCTGCCAGAAAATGCACAGCTCATGACCACCACACAGGCTGAGTATAAATTTATGTGCTTTATATTAGTGCTTGCATTAATATTAGGGTTTTTATTATTATTTTATTAAATTTGTTTCCATCTCAACCCATGGATGTCCTTTCCTTTTTTCCTTCTCCCAATTCCCTTTCTTGGGGGGGTGGGGGGAGTGGGGGAGTGGGAGGTGTCGTTGGGTGAGAGACTTGACTGAAAGATGACAGTGGGCCAACTTTCAGTAATTGTCAACAACAAATAATTAAAAAGAGAGGGACATTTAATACTGGCTTGTTAGAATTTTTTATTAAAGTAAGAATTAAAATTACAAACAGATACAGATACAAATTTCAGGTGATGAGTTTCAATGTGAGATGAGAAGAATGCTTCACCTGAAATCAGTACTTCCTTCAGATTCTTAGCCCAAAAGAAAACTTTTTGGCATATTCTATATTTTTACCCTTCAGAAAGATACTTTCCATGGGAAAAAACATTTTATTGAAATGAAATACCAAAAATATCTTTTATATATGTATGCATGTGTATATGTATATGCATGTGTGGTTTTATATATGTATGCTAATATCTATTTGTACATATGTCTGTATGAAAACAGGCTAGGTAATGGCAGACTTTGATTTCTACTCTTTATTAGTTTGTTTCTTGCCTCTTGAGCAGAGCTTTGTATTCATCAGTGTATTAACTATTGATTTGCAACAAGTAAAATGTGTCACAGGTGGGTGTCTGAGGAATAGCATTACTTAATGATTCAGCAGTAGTTTCAAGAACGGTTGCAAGTATGAAATTCCATGAGTATCTATACATATTTGCTTTATTGTGGAAGGCTGGTAACGGTTTTTTGAAAGATACTTTTCTTATACATTTTTAGTCATCATTTACACAAGTATGCAGGTTGAAGTGTCTTTGGCATGACTGGATAATTGTTCAAAGGAAAATAAATTTTTCTTTGTCTTAAGACATAAATCCTGTAGCTTTCAATATGTGTTAAGGAATATACATATAGGTGTATGATCATATATATATATAGGTGTATGATAGACTGAAAAGATACAGAGCATGGTCATTACTCATGAAAAAACAGACTCAGAGTAGGCTACGATGGGCTAATAGGCTTCTATTGTAGTCAGAAATAAATGAGATGGTCAAATCTTTGCATATTTTTCCTTTATTAAATTTGACTTTGAGTAAAGGTTTGAATTTCATGACCTCTGAAGGTCAACCTAAATTATGATTACATTAATGTGTTAACAGTTATAGTGAATATCTCCTCTTTCCTGTTTTTTAAGAAGATGTTTAACCCAAGTTGCAAATAATTTTGCCTTTCTTTTCACTAGATTCCACAAAGTTAAATTATTTCAGGTTCTGCCTGCTCCTAAATGCTCTTAAATCATTGTGTCTGACTGCAAGTAATGCAGGGCTGTAGGCTTTGATGTAAGTAAAGCAGCTTAAGCTGTGGATCTAGATGCAGTCCGGCACCTTGAAATGAACTTCTGCTGGTGGCGGTCAAAGCACATTAAGTATGATCTTTGAACAATTTTTTAGTTGGGGTTTCTCTGAAAGAGCCTGGTTGGTAAACTCCGAGACTGCAACTGGCATGATCAAGAAGTTACCTTTGAAAGTGGGCTCTTGATCCAAATTAAGATGCTAGTGTAGGTGTGCTGCTCTTCTCCTTCCCTCATCTCTGTAACCCCTTTTCCTCATTTTAATGTTAACTGTGACACCGGTCTAAAGGGCTTTTGAAATACTACCTCTGCTAGTTTGTTGGCCCGATGACAGCACCACCTACTTATCTTTTCTCCCTCTAAATACTATACCACTTCTGCTTCTCTGACCTTGCACTTTTTGGCCATGTTCTATCCAGCCCATTTGCTGTTAATTGAACCATCAGTTCTGTCCTGGAGTACCTTGTACATGGGAATACACTCATCCAAAATGTCCTTTCTCACTCCCAAATCCTATCAAAATTTGTGTCTCTAGTAATGCATACTGTAACTTGCCACTTAATCATGGATAGATAAGTTCCAAACTAGGATTACTTACAGTTTAAAAGATGGTTTTGTGAGAGGAATATGATATTCAGAGTGAAAATATGCTAATTTAAATTATTTATGTGTGCCACTGTAAAACTTACATTTTTAAATTATTTATTGCTGCAGCTGAGATTGCAGCTGCACATAGGACCATTTTGGGTGACACCTTTCCCAGAATGGTTTTGGATGAACTGAATTCAGCAATGGGTTTGAGAAGCTCAAGTTATTCTTTGAGCATGTGTTTTTTCACACTGCCTACAAGGTTGGATATTTCTTTCAGACAGAGGAGTAGTCAGTTTATCTAATGAGTTCAGTAAGAAATTTTTTGTCCTCTGGCAAAAGGAAGAGATTATATTTAAGCACTACTGCTTCAGTTATTACTCAAGTTTAACTTGTTGGCATGTTTTAAAATAAGTTTTTAAAGATTAGATAAATTCTAAAGTATTTATCTCTTCTTTTATTCTCATTTTCATGTTAATGTGTTTTCTTCCATTTTACTTAATGGTTATTCTTCAGTAATACAAGTAACCAAAGTAATCTTCTGCTGTGGCAGCTGACATAGTTTTCTACTGAAAGTGTATCATTGATTATTTTGTTTTCATTCATATTTTTGCCCTATTGGAGGAAACAGAGGTTTATAGCTATGATAGTCCTGTGCTGTAATTCTGACTGAGCCTACATCTGGGTGATTGCAGACAAGCCACTTGACCTCAATATGACTCAATTAATCCAGCAGCAAAATTGGGTAAACAACAAAATCTCATTGAAAAGCAGCTGCTGCATCTAAATTGAATTGTCTGAAATTGCATTGTGACAGTATTGCCACTGGGTCTCTGAAGAGCTGAATTTTAATTGTTCTTCAGTCATAATGCTACATGAAAATGGCTCTAAAAACACGCAAGTAATGATGTCTCCATAGTTTTGCAATGACATCTCCTGTATAGTCAGCGAAGGCATTGAAAGCAAACCGATAAAGTGACTATGATAAATTCTTACATTTTTCAAATTTTGTCATAACCATTTACATGTATATTTACTTGCAAGGGGCATGTGGTTTTATAATTTTGGATCAGATAGCGGCAACTTCATCTTTAATTCATCATACAGCCTTAAGAAATTGATTGATTATGAGGGCAACCTAGAAATCATGAATATTAAAAGAAGTTTTATGAGTTTTTGAAAAATGAATGGCTAAAACTTGGGAAATATTCCATGACAGACACTGCTTTTTCCCAAGATTTGAATATGCTTCTTTTCCAGTTTGCAATATCTGCTCCTTCAAGTATTTTTTAAGGCAAGGTGAGATGTTCTTCACTTGAGCTGTGCCATGAAACCTATAACAAAAGACGGTAGCTGGAGTATGAATACAGCTTTTTTCCAGTAATGGTGGAACCCATACTTCTGAAGTCACTGATGGCATGGCTGTTGTCTCTCCTGGAACAAGCATTAATAATGTTTTAACAGGAGCTGAGTTAACATTTTTGATGAAATTTTTTTCATCATAATGAATTTAAATTCTGATTTTTATTTTTTTTTTTTAATCTGCATTCAGGCTTATCTTTCTTATGCACTCCTTTTATAGGATTGTAATTTAGGATTTTTTCTGTTACTTCCCTCAGCATACTGAGGATTCTATACTAGTTTGGGATCTTTCAGGATCAGCCACTTGGAAAATAATTGCTATTAATACTGTTCACTCCAGTATTCGGCTGTGCCACTAAAGAAAGATCCTTAGCTTACTCAGTAAACCTTAAAGACGGGTTTAAATCTGGACTTGTCTCACAGGGTACCTTATTCAGACACAATGGCAGATAGCAAGCATATCTTTTTTTCTCATGATGACATCAATTGTGCTTAGTGAAATGAAACTATGCAACAGCCTGGATCCAAGCCTGAAATCCTCCTTCTTCCTATTATTTGTATACTCTTAGTTGTTGCATCATGATTTTTACCTCCTAATTATCTTCTATTGTGAATCACTCATTATAATGATTACACTCATTATTTTTTATCCATATGCAATGCACATGCTCAAGTGCCAATCAGTACAGTAGCAGCTGTATAGGCAATACATATTTAATACCATACTTGGCTATTTCCCACTCTACATACTGTCTTTGAATTATGACCAAGCCCCTTGTGAAAGGGAAGATTTTGTGAGTCACTTGACAACCTACAGAAAATTTTATTTCATACAATAACAAATATGTAATTTGTCTTTTCACCATAGTGCACAGAGTTTCTGATGTTATCACTTAATGATTATCATGCAATATATTTCATAAAAACAATCACATGAGGGAAATCTGATGTCTATCTCAGTATGGAACCAGCTTTATAGTGTGGAACTACCTGCGTGTGAAGAAAAAAATTTATTGTTATTTACTATCAATGATCTGCTTACCTATATAGCAGCAGAGAGATCAGATACCTTTTTATGTTCTAAAAGTTGAATAAAATTTCTAATTATGAAAATCGAAGCACAGCATACACCTATCTGTGTACAAGTTCAATTATTCAATGCTATATTCTGTTCTACTATATTTACTAATGACTAAGGTACTCATAGCTGTAAGATTAGCAAAAATAAAAATATATTCCTGATAGGAATTAATAAGCAGCCTTTATGTATACTGTAAAAAAGTTAAATATTTGGCATTTGGTTTCTTATGCAAAACATCCTACTGTGCTTAAAAATAACTTTTATTTAGTAATATAAACAAAATATAGTCATTCCTAAATTTGGCATCAATTTCCTCCTATTGTGAATAAGACAGAAGGGCAATAAGGCCCTTTGGCAACTAAAAGTTCAAGAATATACCATCCTTAATTTAGCTTGAATTAATTTCTTATACGAAACCTCTAATGTAGAGCCAAAACATGACAGCAGTTCCAAAAGGACACACAATACAGAAAATCAGTACAGCTGTGAATCCATGCTCTGTATGGACGTTTCTTGTAACCTTGTGCTTTTCATTATTTTTCCTTCCTGTGTGATGGAAAATATTGTAAGGATCTGCAGAATTATCCAGAATGTCACTATCCTGTACTGAGAAGGGTGTGCAAGGATGGGGGAAGATGAATGTTGCAGTGGATGTTTATATCAAAGATGGAATAGGAAACTTAGTTCATTCCCCACCAGCTTAAAGAGGGACTTGATGACTTGCAGTTGAGATGATGGTGCCTCAAAAAGAGTTAGTAGGTAATGATCTATCTAGCTATCTATCCTTTCTCTTTCTCTCTATCTATAAATGGGGTCAGACGACTAAGAATGAATGGAGACTGTAAAGACTTGCTTCATTTCCCATATGAGTTTCAGACTGTTTCTCTTTCTCTTACTGAAAGCAAACCTGGCCAGAAGCAGCCACAGAGCATCCTTTTTTCTTTTTCCCAACACAGATGAAGGCCGAGGGCTCTGAAGACACTAACAAGTCCCCCACCCTTTGCTCTGGGATGTGAGGACATCCTTGAATTTGCAGTCCTCCCTTGTGCCTGGGATTTTCTGGGGAAGAGCAGCAACCCCCCACACCCATGGGGCATCTGTTTGGGGCCCTCAAAGCCTCCAAACTAACTTAGCTAGTGGGGTGACACACACTTGGTCAAATCCTAAATGGCCATTTGGAAATAATTCTGCACTTCCGCACTGCAGGGTAATACAGTTCCACTGCCACTTGTTGCCCACTCGAGACCTGAGGTGATTTCTCTCCCTCCAACCCCCGCCTTCCCAATTCCTACGCCATGAACCAACCTGGGGTCAATCAGGCACAGATCATGACAGATGGCAAAACAGAGCACTAAGGCATCTCCTTGGTGTGCCGGGTCCTGCCTTCCCAGCCTTGCACAACTCTTCCTGTCACTTGGGAGACAGTTACCACTGGATAGCCTGGTACCTCCGTACCTGGGTTGTGATAACCTATGGTGTCTGTACTTGAGTGGAGCACCTCAAAGGGGGGTGATGCCAACCATCGGAAATCAACAGTTTCTGGGCCTACGCAACTGGCAGGAAATAGCAGAATATTTTGACATCCGAGGTGGGCTAGAGCCGGAAAATATTTGAGGGAAGTCAACTATCTCAGACCCTATAGATATGTATCCTAAAGTGAGATCCTTCGAGCTCTCCTGGATCACAGCAGGCTGTGTCCAGCATCTCCCCTGGGCCGGGACACATCTCAGGTACAAACTGTGTGAAAAGGCCAGGACGGAGTCAGGCTTCTTGGGACTCAATGATTGGAGATTGCTGGAGCATTGTGCGTTTGCTCCCAACTCATGAAGGAAACTTTAACTATTGCCTGGCCTCTCTTTTGTCCACCTCTCTAACATGAGTGTGGGTGGGTATATGTTTCACTGGATCCAAAATACTCTGTTTTTCTGTGTGTTTTGTGGTTTTGTCTATGCATACGCATATATATAAATAAAGTATATCCTGCAGTAAGTTAGTGTGAATCTTGTCATCATCAGATCTGTAACTAAGTCACTGTTTGACTGTAACATATTCTACCAAGTCACCCTGTTAATTTTAAATTGGTTAGTGATTAAGCGCCACTAAAAATCAGCCCTTTGATCTACCCCTCACTATTAATAATTCTTAGATCTCTGCTTAATCATGACAGTGTAAATATTTTCTCCTGTGACAGCATGGCTTGGGTAACGGCCTAATTAGCTCAGAAGTATGAAACAGAAAATCCTCTTGGACTTGTAAACTCATAACGTCGCTCACAGGGTCTCCCGAATCATGCCTGTCCTGCAGGAAGACAACCCTGGTGCACCTGTGTATTGAGTATCCTGATTTGTATTTCCTTCCTGTTTTCTCTGGGACTTCTTGTTGAGTTCCTGACTGTGCTTTTCTTCTTCTTCTGGTTTTTTTTTTTTTCTTTCTTCATTTCCTTTTGAAAGCCTATCATCTTATGTATCTCCTGCTTGTTTTAAAAAACTGGCCCACAATAAGACAAAAGGGAAGAAGTGGGAGGGGGGCAGGAGTGTGGAGATCACTTCTGTTCTCTTCTTATATCGCATGCTTGGACATCCCTAATATTTGATTTTTCACCCTCACCCTTCATCCTTTTTTCATATTTTACCTTCCACAATCATTTGGTTTTCCCAAGCTGTCTTCCCTTTCCCTGTTTGAGGACTGAGGGGAGATAATACAGTACTTCTGTGTACAGTCTGATTCTTGTCCCTAACTGGGGAAATAAATAGAAGCTGCAGTCAGAAGCGCATGCTCAGGGAAGAATAATGACAGAAGAAACAGTCTTCATGGAGCACAATACACAAGCACACGGCTTGGTGTGTATAGTGAGCATAGACTTCTGCAAAAGTAGACAGCAAAGTTTTTTTAGTGTTGATGACATTCTGTTGCTTTGCAGGATATCTTCCAGGGTTTTAGTAGATTTGATTAATTTCTCCTGTCCTAATGGAAAGGACCAGCACGTGGTTCTCAAGATTTTGTAATTGTTATTATTTTTTAATGAAAAATAAACAAAGAAAAAGAAACAGACAGAAGTATGTAGTGAACAAAAAATATTCTGATAATAGTGGTTTTCTTGCTTAGTTTTCCAGGCAGTCTGATACAACATATTACTGGAGTTTTATTTTTAAAAATTAGTACTAATAAGGAACATCTTATCTCCACTTAAACCATCATTAAAGGCTTTTAGTTCAAAAAAATCAATGTGAAAAAAGTACTCAGATCTGCCTGCATTTTGTATTTGGCAGCTGAAGAATCCTAAATTGCTGATGGTTTAAATATTGTAGCAAAACTTTCTGTACAATTTTGTTTGGTAGTGCAGTGAATACATACTCTCAGCACCAATTAGCACCAGTAATAGTAATTTGTGCTATACAGTACCTCGCAGATAAGGATCTGCAAGTCTTTCACAGGCAAACTTCACTTGTGCATGAAGTGGAAAGCTAGGTTAAAACAGAGACATGTGATAATATCGCCTTATTTTCCTAGAGAAAATATACTGAAATGTGAAACTAGATACCAAATCTCCATTTTTAAATGTCATGAAACTTCAAGATACAATGTACAAAGTGGTCTGATGTGATTTGAGCTAGAGAAGTAGCAGAAATTTGTTAACATTTTAGTCTTTTGCTGAACTTTATATGATTCTTTCTGATAGTTTAAAAACAGACAAATAAACAAACAGTATTAAGTGAGATATTTTTTCTGTAAATGTTACACATTTTCATGAAAAATGTTTATTAGAATTGTATTCTCCAATAATTTTTAAAATTATTTGTGTTTGCAAAAGATGAAAATTGCAGTATTTTTTAAAAAAAGGAAGAAAATAGTGAGATATGTGATTCTCCTACATAAAATATTCAAATTCTCTGTTCTGATAGCTGCAACATTCTTGTCTCCTTTAAATGGCAAAGAACTAGTATTCTTATTCACTATATTCTCATCTGAGCTCTAAATTTTGTGAATGAGTTTCACTTTATGAAAGTTCTCTGATTCTGATGTCCAGCCTGATGAACTTGGTGGCTTCTCTCCGACCAGGTCTGCTTCTTTAAGTCTATTTATTGTTTTTATCTATAGCATTTAAAGTGTTTCTTTTACTATGTGTGATTGTCCCCTTTGTATTTGGCACTGATGAGACTGCACTTTGAACACTGTCTTCAATTTTGGGCCCTTCACTACAGGAAGGACATTGAGGTGCTGGATCATGTCCAGAGAGGGGCAATGAAGCTGGTGAAGGGTCTGGAGAGCAAGTCCTGTGAGGAACAGCTGAGGGAACTGGGGTTGTTTAGCCTGGAGAAAAGGAGGCTGAGGGGAGACCTTATCACTCTCTACAACTACCTGAAAGGAGGTTGTAATGAGGTGGGAATCACTCTGTTTTCCCAACTAACAAGTGACAGAACAAGAGGAAATGGCCTCAAGATGTACCAGGGGAAGTTTAGATTGGAGATTAGGAAAATTTCTTCACTGACAGGGTTGTCAAGCAGCAGAACCCGCTGCCCAGGCTATGGGTTGAGTCACCATCCTTGGAGGTATTTAAAAGATGTGTAGATGTGATGCTTAGAGTCATGGTTTTGTTGTGGACTTGGTAGTGCTCCATTAACAGTTGGACTCAATAATCTTAAGGTCTTTTCCAATATAAATGATTCTATGATTCTATGATTCTGTGATTCTACGTTTGTGGTGGTCAATTAAAACACAAGACTGGTTTTTTAATGGCTATATGTAGTTTGTAACTATGATTCTCTATGTGGATTCATCATCATGGCTTGGCTTCGCGGACGAAGATTTGGGAAGGGCTTTGCCCACGCTTATTGCAAGCGCGCTGATGGCTGAAAAGGCCAATGCGGGATAGGCAAGACCGGTTGCAAAGAGCACACCAGAGGGTCTCCTTGGGTCCACCTGCTGTTTCGTCCCTTGCCTGTCACTACAGGGCTTTGCAAACGTGAGTACACCCTTCAAGCCTGCGCGGTGGATTTTTTAGGTGAGGCGCAGCGTGCGCGAGACTGGCCCCACCCTTTACACCTGAGGTTCATCTGCCAGGGCCTAGCGAGCTTGGACGGTGACAGCGAAGTCCTCAGGTCGTAGGTTTGGTTAGAGTATCCTTCTCTTAGATGGATGGCCTTACAGGGCTAAACGAGCTCCATCTGCCCGGGTTTGGAGTTAGAGTTGTCCTTCTCCTAGGATGGTTGCCCGAAGGCTAGTGAGCCCATCCTGCCCGTGGACACACTTTGTCTGACCCTTCAGTTGAGACCTGTCAGGCTTGGGAGACCCTACCGGAGGCATATGCCACCACCAGCATAGCTCTCAACTTCGCAAGGGCACGCAAGCTCTTTCCCCATGGCAAGGGGGTGCCCGTGAAAGAGATGTGGATTACAGCTTTTAATAAAGGCCAGATACCTGTTGGAAGCTTACTTCACAGGTTTCAAACTAGGATACTTAATAAACTTTAAAATGAAAACTTTTGGAAGTGTCTGAAATGAGAATATGAATAAATAAGTCTAAAATTCACATGTGACTTTCCTCAATTACTTTACTGTATTTTGCCTGACTATATTCATTATGCTCATAAATATTGGAAACATGTATCTGAGTTCCTTTGGCAACTTTTTTTCTGCAACACAGTATTTAGATATTTATTTTTTTGCCCCAATGGTTTTAAAAACCTTGTTATTTTCTGAAATACCATTAAAAATAAATGCTGACAGAGGTCCATTGTTTTTAAATCCTTTTAATGTAGTATAAAAAATTGTACATTATCTGAACAGATTTGATCTTTCATGATGGCAACACTCCTTTGAGGCAGAGGGAGTGAGAGGGACCTGACTCGCAGAGAAGGCAGGTTGCATTTAGATTTTTAGGATCTTAAATCCCATTGCGTTTTATGAACCTCAGGTGCTTAAACATTTAAAAGTGTCTAACTTAACTAGTTCAAAATTGTACAGAAAATGTATGGGGGTAGCGAAATTTGAAACTGTGCCTGATGAATCCCTAGCACCTTGACTAACTCTGTTCTTTTCCTCTCTCTTAAAAAACATTTGCTTAGACGCTTAACTTTTGAGACAAGAATGTAAACCATACACTGATATTGGTTTTCAGACTGAAGTCCAGATCTTCAAAAGACCTTTACATAGCTAGCAATCTGGTTAATAATATTTTGCAAAAATAGCACTCAACTTTCCAGAGAAGCTTTCACTGAGAAGAAATTACCTGTCAGTGTGTCACATTTGATAAGACATCTGCAGTGTGCAGACTCTATATACAGCATAGGCACAAATTAAGAGTACAAAGAAGTTCAGCGGTTGTTTATTGACCAATGCATACAGTAGACAACTGGCAGCAATGTGTTAAGTTTTAGCACATCCACACTGTGAACGAGACCTCAGATGCCTGTGAGATGCTGATGGAGAGGAAGCCATTGGATAGGGAAGAGTTGGCCTCTGTTCCTCCTTGAAGTGGGCTGATCCTTGGCATGCTGAGTTGCTCTGTTTCTGGGTTTTCTGTTTTGTTTTGGGTGGGTTTGTTTGTTTGTTTGTTTGTTTCTTTTGGGTTTGGTGGCTTGTTGGTTTTTTTTTTGCCAGATAGCACAATGTCCATTGTAGTGTGTTTCTTCTGGAAATCTTTAGCTATTATTTTCTCAAAAATTACAGTTATTTTTCCAATCTTATGTGGCTTTAGATTACATATACTTTCACACCTTAAAACAATTCTCTCAGCAGAACTAAACCAAAGGCTGAAAGCTGCACTACACACATTTGGCTATGGATTAGTCAGTTGAATGCCTGATCTGAGGATGGCAGGGAACTCCAAACTAAACGCAAAATTCTGACTACGCTAGTGAAGTACTGTGTAACTTTATCCATATACCTAATTTGTTCTGGAAGGAATTCAGATGCCAATGAGGGGTATTCATATCTAGGAAAATAATATATTTCAACTGCCTTAGAGGATTCCTAGTATACCATTCCTTCTGAAAAAAAAAAAAGTTACTCTATTCAGATAGCTTTTCATATACTCTTTGACCATAAGACTAAGTAATTTGAATTAAACGATACTAAAATCTCTTGACAAAATCCAAACCTGTAATTTCTTTTTGAACAAACTGTCAATATTTTACCTTTTTTGTTCTGAAGGAAAATGGAGGAATATTTTTCAAAAATTTCCTCCTAAAGAAAGAAAAAAGAAAAAGAAAAAATCTGTAATAAGAAGCTGTGTCTGAAATTTCTCCATCTAATAATAACAGTGAAAAAGCTATTAAAGGGACTTTCAGTTCCCTGATACAGACTTGAAAAGTCTAAGCATTTTGCTTTATAGGCACTCTTTTGCTTTGCTTTCTTTTTGTGAGGGGAATAAGGATTTCAGGGTTCAATAGGATATTTAATTCATAGTTCAGCTGTTGTAGTTTTATCATTGAAAAATACATGTGCATGGAAATGTTCAGGAAAGGCCAAACAAGCCTTGTTAAGTCATTTTAGGTCAGCTCATTCAAGTCCCTCACCTTCCAAATGCTCACTCATCATTCTACTGAATTTAACATATTCTATGTAAATTAACTACGGACATCAGTTTCCTTTTTATGCTTATAAAATTACAGTTTCCTTCTTTATGCAAAATGTCACATTACATTTTGAAAGGTTTCAGAGTACGTTTTTTTATATTGCCTTGATGAGAATGTGAGTTTTATCTCTTTAATGATTTTTTAATAGTCCCCAAGCAATGGCATTTACCCTTACAATTCTCTGACCAGTTAATAATTGTGCATTGTCATATGAAAGCGTGATGACTTCTAAAGCTGGAATGAGCAGATACCGTTCTATCTACCCATAGAAATTTCTGGTTATAAAGTTAATGAGCAGGAAATTTGATATAAAAATGTACAGATCTAGTATCTGAACCATGTTAAAGATTCATCTAGGCTTTGAAAAGCTGTATTTAGCTGCAAAACAGGTATTATTAATGAGAGTAACATGAAGATAGTGGTCTGCAGAACAACAGTATCCTCGTACTACGAATCATTTCTTCCTAGATTGTCAGCTGAACAGGTAGAGTGAAAGTATTGTTTGGAACTTACATAAGTACAAGCTAGTTCTATGTCTAATTGCCTTTTCGGTCCTGTAAGTCTCTCTTGGGAATATATTTCCATTTTATATCTTGTAAAGAAATATTATTGGGTTTTAGCTTAACCTGTCTTGAAGGAAGCGTGATTTCAGAATGAGTTAAATAATTTTCAAGTGCTACATCCCAAAGGGCATAATGATCCTTAAGTATTGAAATTATTGAAATACTCTGTCATTTACTAGTTGCAATTTAACAATTTCTGAAATGTTCTTCAAGATTCAAAATGTCATTAAAACATATTTATTTCTGGGATTGGGGGAGAGATGGTGGATATTTAGAAGTTAATACATTTGTCTTACATTTTCATAGTATTTAAAAGAACTCCAGAAGTATAGTTCTTTAGTCATACATGTGGGTATTATTTAATAACAAGACAATTTTATGTCCTTTATTGTTCAGGTAGATGCTTATACAAATGGAAGCCTTCTGTTCATTCAAGGACTCTCCTGTCTGAGGTGCATGGTTATGGCTTAAAAAGGCTAGTGTTCTTCTTCAGAATAATTACTAATTTTTTAGAGAAAAGCATGTAAACACAATTGAAAATGTTCTATTATTTATGCCATAAACTACAGTGATGCTATGCATCATGCAAATTATATGCCTATACGACCTTTTTTTAAAGTCTGCGTTATATTGTCTAATCCATTTTGGTTTATTACATCATATTAGTCCTATTTCATACATGCATCATGATGTTATTCCATTGTACTATTACACATTTGTTGAAAAAAATTGTGCTACTCACACTGAGCATAAGCAAAGTTGCTATTACACTGAAAGGTATTAAACATCACTTTTATTATTAAACTGCACAAGGTACGACAAACATTGCTAATAAATGATGGTGCAAGACTCCTAGTACCCTTGGATTAGTGGCAATAAATGTAATGAGTTCTTTCCACTTTGAAGCGATGGACGTTGGAGGTAATGAGAAAACATAACAATACAAAACAAGGAAACATACATTGGCGAATGAAGTTTCTTTCCCCAGCTATAGATCAACAGCAGTGCTCATATCTTTGTATTACTTACTATGTCTTGTATATTACAGCAAAACAAAAAACAAAAAACAAACTAACAATTACATTTTAAACATTTATTTGAAAGGAAAATAAATGAAATGTTATTTGCAATTTGCATTTCATATTAGTAGGGTATAATGACAACACCCTGAGTTTGTAGCCTGAAAAATGTAGAAAATATTTAGAATCTTAAATTAAATTTTTCAATAAACTTGAGACATGTGTTACAATTTAGTATACTGAAATTGACTATAAGTAATCATTTTTTACATTTATGTCTCTAACATATTCTAGAATTACATTTAATTGCTAGAATTCCCAAAGAGGTCTATGAGACCATATTTCCTATAACTTGATATCTTTGAAAACCACCTAGTAACTATCTTTAAGAAACATTAGGCACAGAGATTCATAAAGTGTTTGGGTTGTATATATTTGAACACTAGTAAAGAATTTCTAACTGATGATTAATATTGTATTCCCAATACCATAGAGTTTTAGAAGAAAGAAAAATGTGAAAGAAAATAAACTTTAGTGAACATTTTTCTTTGTAGTTTTCACAATTTCTGACCACTGTATTCAAGACTCAGCAAATAGGAATCCTATTTAATTTTAAAAATAGGAATATTTAAGTTTTGCAAAACAGTTTTGTCACCAGTTTGTTTTTTTTTTTTAATTATCATTATGCTCTTAACTGATCAAGTAATTGCTAAGCTAAAAAGTTTCCTTTCCCTTCTGCATTTGGCAAGGTTGTAAATAGGTTTTCTTTCAGTATAAACCTGTAACATCTTTGGAATATTAAGACCGAATAAACAGAACTGATATATAGGTCTTTTTATTATCTTAATTATGTCAGTGTTAAAATTACCCAGCTATTCATGGGCAGTTAACCATAGGACAGACCAATAAAAGCAAAGGAGAAAAAAAAAATACCTAAAATACCTCAGATCTTGTGAGTCTGTACCTTATCACCTAAAGCCAAAGTGCTTCCTGTACTGTTTGACTGCTTGGTTGTACTTTGAATTTTTGTTCCAGAGTCTATATTGATTTCTGAGTAGTTCCAGAGATGAGCTTCATGGTTGTGTTAAACGTCTAATCCCAGGTTACTGGTATTTCCACCTTCCCTATAGAGAGTCATAGGAATGGACTTCAGACAGGTAACTCTGAAGCACACTCAAGTGGACTACTGGCAAAGCAGTCTGTTGTTTGTGTTTTGGTTTTTTTTTTTTAATTACTGGAAAAATTTAGTTTTCCCCAGAGTAACTGCAGATTTACCTTTTTTTCTCATGAAAAAATAGGGTTTTTTACCCCTTGCTTTTCCTTGGAAGAGTGTCTGCCTGCAGTCATTCAAGACTTGGCTTTTGTAGTATGTCCTGTATAGTTTTATGTCTGTTTACATAACTGCTATTTTCTGGGGCGAGGTTGTATATTGTCATATGGGTCTTTTCTCTGTTAGCTTTGGCTGTTTTGAATAACTTTAAATCCTGCTCAGCTTTGGTATATGTACTCTTCTAAACAGAATTCAAGAAATAAATATCTCTCAGACTGTCAAAATTACACAGTGATGCAATGTACTATAATATGTATGAAGAAGCATATTTTTTCTTGGCACCATATGTAAGAAATTTGAGTAACAGCTGCTGACACAGGCAATAACTCTCAAAGTGAGTTTTCTCTCTGCTTTCAAAGCTGTTTTGTTTAATTTCTCTGAAAACATGAAATTGTATAGTCACAGCATTTTTCCTAATGTGATACAGAAAGGTATTTAAAAATGTATTCCACATAAGCAGGTTATCTTAGGATGTCTTTGCCATATCTTCTCTGTGTTCTCTTTCCCATTTTATAAATACATTATCTGGAAGTGTAAATCTCTCTTTAACATGTGTCTCATGAGATGCTGACTTAATTATAACTCAAACAACCAGACAAACATATATTTTCGTCTTTGTTTCTGAAACACAATGTCAGCTTCATGTTGCAGCTGATCTTGTCTCTCTCTCTACTTGTATATTTTAAGTGGCATCTTCATGCTCTGCAGCAACTTTTCATCGATTTATTTTATAAGCCAATATAATATTATGTGAAGGGTTTTCGTTTTTCTGTCCTCAGCTCTTTCGACAAAAATGCTGTTGGAAATGAGGATATTATGCACCAGCTTCTCCTGCCTACTTGGGTTAGAGAAATAGTTTCCTTAAGAATATGATTCCTTATCACTGTACCCATTGTAACAAGAATTATTTTGCTTCAGGTTATTGAAAGCCTCAGAAAGGCAACCTGAGAAATAGCCTCAAACAGCAGTCCTAGATCTTGTTTACATGAGGCAGCGCCAGCTTCTCCGCGCAGCGCGTGCTGGCAGGAGCCTGGTCTCAGAGCGGCACCAGTGTGCCTCTGTCACAGCATCTGCAGACAAGTTGCAAAGAGCTGACTTGGGAGACTTTATACTCCTGTTTCTGATGTCAGTTCTTGCAGGTCAGCTGAGGAGAACTAAAGTCTACTTAAGCCCTTGTGAAGTCATATGGTTGCAAGCTAACTGACTTCTTAAAGAATTTATTCCACCTTTTCTTCCTCTTCAGACAGAAAAGAAAATCACAGAAAAACAGATCTGCTACAAGTCTGTTGAACTATGTGGAAAAGTTCCTATTCACTGCAAACAACTTTAGATCAGGAACAAAGTGACCTTAATCTTTTTTTGTGCTGCTTAAGAGATCACTCATCTCAGCGCAGGGCTTCCTCCAGGCTTCCCTTCCTGCCAGGCTTTCTCCCTGCTCTGCCTACATTCTTCTCCTCAAGATAAAAACAATTTCAAACATTTCTTTAGAAGTTCCCGGTTTTTTCCTCAGTCACCAGTCTAAGCAGAGTCATCCTTATCTGTTTTACAATTTCAGGGAAAAAAGAAGTAAAATTTCAGAAACAAGAAATTAAAAACCATGTAGTTTTGTATCTGAGACACTCTTAATCCTCTTTTAGAAATATTGATTCTTTTCTAGAGTAAGATTTTGAGTCACGAGCTTTCTTCTTGAGTGTTCATACACAACACCTACAACAAGCAGGTATTCATTTTGGCCAGAGTATTTTGACGCTACTAGAATACAAATAATAGATGACAATTCTAAGTCTTAGACTACAGGAAAAAACACACAGAATTTCAGTTTATTTTCAGCTTAAAGGCAGTTGTAAGAGAGGGCTTAAAATTGACGTGCAGAGAGAGATATAGATTTGTAAAATCTATGTTCCGTTGTAAATATTTATATGCCTTTACCACTGACTATCTAACTGTGACCTATTAAAGAGATCATAAAGGCCAGCCTGCTTAGTAAATAGCAGCTGCATTCAAGCTGCTTCAATTGGCAAGGCAACGAGAGCATCCAAACCCCTGGTTCAACCTTTTAGAAATACCGAATATGTCCCATTCGGTCTTCTCTAGGGAGCAGACCAGACTGTTGGCATGCAGCGTAAAACCGCTACCTCACGGGACCTAAAGCAGTAACTGTTCTGTACTAGTTCTGCTGTACAATAATGCTGCTTGGCCTCCTTTTCAGTTACTCTTGTGTGTTACTTAGAGTATAGGTGAAATGAAATAGAAGTTTCACAGAGAGATGCAATGTATTTGAATATCAACATCGAAGGTTAGATGCTCCATTTATTTGTAAGCGATTTATTTTGGACAAAACATTGATTAGAATTATTTTTGTGCCTTTTAGGTTTATTAATATTATTATATTATTATAATATTTACTAATTACAGAAGTTAAGGTTGAAAGTCTATTATGAGAAACAGCAAATATTCCATCAAAATCTCACATTTTTAAAACTACATCTGTTCATGAGCTATTGTTGTTTGCTGCATACCGGAGATTTTTACTTACAGTTTTGTACTTACAGTTACTCCTCTAACTCAAAACACAATCTTTGAACATGTTCTACCAGTGGTTTGGAAAGCGTTTGAGAAGTACTATTGAAAACTTGTGTGATTCTGCATTTATTTTTCTGTTCATCACATTATATGACAGATTATGAAAATATTGAAGACATTTTTGCTATTAATAGTGTAGATTTAAAAAAATAAAAGAAAAAGAGAAAGCAAAGGAGAGAAGGCTATAGTTTTTTAGGAAGACAAAGTTAAAATGTCAAGTCGTAGTTGAAGAGAAAGTAGCAAACGCGTCTTTAAAACTTAATAGACAAAATAAATTACTTCAAATTTTGAGAAGGTGAACTCTGTCTTGGACCAACTGTAGGTAATGCTGTATTTTAGCATCTTTTCTCAGTGCATAGTGGCCCCCACATTTGATTCAAACCGTTTCTTTTGCAATGCATGTTATTCTGGACTTTTTAAAGACACTTTTTCGGTCATGCTACATTTTATGGTCTTTTTCTGCCTTTTAGTATTCAAAGAATACTTGGTATGGCACATCAAAGTGATGTTCTTGTCTAATCTCTAAAAATGATGCATGAACAAGTAATGGTCCTGCTTACCATGTCATCTTTGTGTTTGTTCTGTCTCTTTTTTTTCCGTAACTGCAGAAAATCATGCAAGTAATGTCTAATGAATATACTTTTTGAAGATTAAAATATGTAATAGCCTATTTAAAACAAAGCAATTTTTTAATGTATGAGGATATTGCTCATGAGGAGGATAGTAAGACTAATAAAAATATCATTAGAGAATAAGCAGCAGTAAAAATTTAGACCAATTTTTTTCCTTATGCCTTTGGGATTCAAAATTACTTTGCCAGTAGGAACTTAATGATTTGCCCTTGCAGTGTGTTAACCTTGGCTGGCTGCCAGCTGCCCACCCAGTTGCTTTTTCACTCCTCCTTCTCAAAAGGATAGGGGGGAAAAATGATGAAAAATCTTGTGGGTCAAGATAAAGACAGGGAGATCACTTACTAATTACCTTCATGGGCAAAACAGATTTGACTCAGGGAAAATCAATTCAATTTATTCAATTAAAAAACCAGTAGAGTAGGTTTGTGAGAAACAAAGACAAAACTAAGCTTCCCCCAGCTTCCTTGTTTTCCCCAGGCTGAACTTCACTCCTTCATTCTCAATTCCTCTACCTCCTTCCCACCTACCCGGCACAGCACAGGGACAATGAGGGTTGCATTCTATCCATAACAGTTCATCTCTTCCACTCCTTCCTCCTCACAATTTTCCCCTGCTCCATTGTGGAGTCTCTCACGGGATATCATCTTTCACGAGGTGCTCCAATGTGGCTTCTTCCTGTGGGCTGCAATTCTTCAAGATTTGCTCCAGCATGAGTCATTTCCACAGGGTACAGTCCTTCAGGAACCGACTGTTCTAGCACGGGTCCCCCATGGGATGCTCCTGTCAGAAAACCTGCTCCTGGGCAGGATCTCCACAGGCTGCAGCTTACTTCATGGCACGTCCACCTGCTGCATCATAGAGTTCTCCACAGACTGCAGTGTGGATATCTGCTCCACCACAATCCTCCATGATCTACAGGGGGATAACCTGTGTCACCATGGGCTTCACCATGGGCTTCTCCATGGGCTTCAGGGGAATCTCTGCTCCAGCAGCTGGAGCACCTTTTCACCTCCTTCAGCAAGCTTAGTGTCTACAGGGATGTTTGTCATGTTTTCTCTATCTTCTCTCTCACAGCTGGTACATGGTGGTTTTTCCTAAATGTGTTCTTCAGTATGCTTTCCCAGGGGCACAGCCAGCTTGGCTGCTGGGCTTAGCTGTGTCCTGAGGTAGGTCTGTTGCAGCTGACTGAAACAGGATCTGTCTGGCATGGGACAGCCCCTGGCCTCTTCTCACACAGGGCACCTCTGCAGACCTCTGCTGCCAACAGCTTGCCGTGTAAACCCGATACAGCCCTTTATTTTGCCTGGTTGTCCTGGTTTGAGCTAGAACAGAACCAATCCTCTGTTCAGTGATTTTATTTTCCATCTCAGTGTCTTCTCTAGTGACGGCACTTTCTGCAGTTAATGGCATTTTTTGCAGACAGTGTCTGCTTCTAGAAGTGAGATAGCACTTGATGTTCACGGTTACTGCCAGGGATTGGTGTGCAGAAAGGCTCTCGCTTATACTTGCTCCTATAGAAACCAAGGTCACCAATAAATCCTGCATGCCATTTTGGAATGCTGTAAGTGAAAGGGTCATAACTAAGTAAAAAGGTTGCACTTGCAGGGAGGAGCAGATAGGACAGGTGATCGTAAACTGATCAACAAGGCATTCCGTTCTGTGTATTTGGTATCATATTTGGTATAAAGCTGAGGGATCACGAGGGTTAAGCCCTCTTCTGTGGCTGGCATCTGAGAAGGACTTTATCTGCTCTCCCTTCAATCCCAATCCATGTGTTTCAGTTTCTGAATCCAGTTCCCATCTGCCAGTGAGTCCAGCCTGGATTCTGGGGGAGTTCAGTACTGGTTTTGTATATATTTGTATATTTTTTTTTTATTTTCTTATTAATCTTATTATCTTTTCTTTTAATTGTTACTGTTTCATTAAAGGTGTTTCAGGGTTTTTTTTCCAACCCATGAGTCTCTCTTCCTTATTCCCTTTCTGTTCCGGGAATGGAGAGGAGTTTATAGAGAGCATCTGTAATGTGTTTAGTGGCCAGCCCAGCCTTAACCCTTGACACTGGTTCTTCTAATCTGCCTTGACGTGTTGCTGTTTGACACAGGCTCAGTCATTGCTATTTAGGCTACCTGTGTCTTGATTTCACTCCTGTCATTTTCCTGATGTTACCATCCTGCTGCTACACATGGCTGTGAATAGTTTGTGTAAAGGCTGAGTAAGTGGAGGAAAAAATGTTAGAGTCACAAGGATGCTACAGATGAAATAAGAATGTAGCTTTTTTCTCTTGTATGTTCTTTCTGTCTCCTTCATCCTGTAACATGGTAATTCAGAAATAGAGTTGATACGGAGGGTAAGTGTTCAGAACTGGATTTAAAGTATTGTCGTGGTATTTAGTTATAGTACTATTTGGGAGGAGTGCAGACATAGTCCTTCCACGTCACTTCCTCCTCTGCAATATTACACTTCTACACTTCACAGATGATGAAGCAAATGTATTACGGTGTGAAACACTTGGCTGCATTTGGCTGAGGTCACAGGCAAATACCTGAGCTAGAGATGGATGGTGTTTTGTGTCAGAATATGTCTAGTGGCAAAGTGCACACGCCGTATTTTGGGTGAGGTCTCTTCTACTGATGGTAGCGATCAGCTGTCGTCACTGTGACAGCATGTTGTTCATTATGCAAGATGGATAGTTACTGAATTATTTTGTGTGCTGTACTCTGTTTCTTGATGAGATTGGTAGATTGGTTTCAGAGAAAAAATAAAAGAAAAATAAATCTGAATTATCTTGTTTGTTCTATCATGAGATTTCCCTTTAAAGGGGGAAGAGGGTTGTATGAAAACACATCCGAATTAAAATATTTACTAGGTATTTCTGTGAGTGCAGTCTCACTTTACTGAATGTTTGCATATAATGAATAAAAAAGGGGTAATTTTTTTAAAAGTCAAATCAAACAGCTGTTTTGAAATCCAGACTGAATATTCATAAATTCTTCCTGCCTTATTTCACTGATTTGAGCTTTTAAAGCCTAATGCTTCCTTGGAAGCTGTGTTAGAATTGTAACTAACAATCGTCACATGTTTATACAACACACATGGCACATATACAGGCATTATCTTCATATTAGCTAGATTTTGTTGACAAAAAGAGGATAGATCACTTAACAAATATATCATTTGCTGACTTTATTACAGTTTTATAAGAGGCAGCATTATTAAAACGGGTATGACATTTGCATTTCTGTTTAATTGCTGTTGAATGAACATAAAAAGATAAGAGAGCCAAGAGAGCTTATTAAAACTGAAATGAGGTCAAGTGGTAAAAGGATTATATTTTAGTGGTACTGCAGTCAGATCTGTCACTCTCCCCACAAAACCAATCTTATTCTTGGATTTTTTGGTGGGGAGAGAGGATGCAGAGTTATATAACCACTCTTGTTTCTTTTGCGCTACGCTTGATTTACAGGGTCTCTCCGTGCCTGTTTTTTTACTCAGAGGCCTCAGTAGCCCAGGGGACCTTCTGAAGAATAATGTAACTTTTTCTCTGCCCTCAAGTAGCTTCCCTTTTTCTTTTTTCTTTCTTCCTTCTTCCTTTTCCTTTTTCTTTTCCCTCTCAGAATGAACAAATACGTGGGGCTCCTGGCCTCACCATGGCTTGACTCATAGCCGTGTCCCTGGATTCCAACATGTCCAACGAGATTTAGTAATTGAGAATGATGTTTTTAGGGAAAGTATTGAAAGGAATCCTTCACAGTTTGAAACATTAAGAAAGTTAACAAACACTAGTCTATACTGGATATGGAAATGAGCTACATTCATGGCAAAAAATAGTGTATAATCGTATAACTAATAACTGATTCATGCTGTAAGTACACAGAAAGGTAGAGCTAAAGGTATATAATAAGCACTTGAGTCAGGAATTTCCTTTTTTTTTTTTTTGCATTGGTGACATCATGATAAAGGCTATGCTTCTATAAATAATTTTGTAAAAATTCTCCTAGTTTTAAAACCTTAAATATTTCTCTTTATAGATATGCATATGTTGCATGCCACTTTAAGGACTTCTCTCTGCTTCTGTATATCAAATACCATCTTGCTGTCTGAAACCACCACAGATGATATTTTTATTTAAGCCACAAATCTAGCTGTGCAGGGAAACTACAGCAGAAAGCTGTGTGAGAAGGAACCTGTGTGCTGGAAGAGGTGGCCTGTCCCTCCTCTGGTTAGGCGTTTCAGCAGATTGCGGTGAAATTCTGCTTTGTCAACAGAATAAGCCCATTTCTGCTGAGTGTTCAGCACAGCCTTCAGTCACAAAGTAACGATGAGCTGTCACTGAACTGATAGGGGAAACAGAACTCCGAAACACAGCGTTTACCACCACCAAAAAAAAAAAAAAAAAAAAAAAAAAGGAAAGAAAAAAAGAAATTCAATTCTGTTCTCTGCAGGGAGAGACTCCTGATATGACACTGCATTAGTTGAGAAAATCTGCTCAAATAAGCAAAAGCTGCCCAAACAAGACTTATCGTGTTCAGTCTTGCTTGTCTGGAACTAGTACCTTACAATTAATTGAAAAAGGAGGGACAGTTCTCTGAAATTCAAGAGCTTTCTGGGACTGGATTATAAATACTGACCGCTGAGATAGCCTCAACTATATCTGATAAAAGTATAACAATGGGATATCACTTTTCCTTCAAACATACATCTTGTTTGAATAATTGTGTATGATGATGCTCTGAAGGAACACCTTCCAAAAACGACAATTTGCAGAACTGAGTCATCCTAGTAGTTTGGTTTAGCTCTGTAGTCTGTAATGAGAAGCTGCAGGAATAAAGAATAAACAAATATGCTATTTCTACTGAACCTCTATCTGTAACAAATAATACTCATGTGCTAATAGTTCTTAAAATAGGTGCAGTTTGGTTTTGGTTTATTATGGTTTTTTTGCAGTTTACTGTTTACTGTGAATGAACAATATCATTAACACTCATTGCAAAATAGCTGTAGAAACTGAAAAACACATGTGGAATCAGGAAAGCTGCCTCATTCTCTTTTCCTACAGGTGTTTTTTACTGGGTTAAAATAATTGTGGTTTTCCAACTATATTTTTTCATAATAATAGACTGGATTGCTGTCATGTTAAAGGACTGTTGGGGTAATACTGATGTTTATCAGAGCTATCATACATTAAAATTGGTGCTTCCTTTTATGCTGCAACATATTTGAACAATTTTTTGAGTTCTGGCCTTTTTACATAAAACTGCTGTGTTTCAGATGTTTTGACTGTGTTATGAGGAATGACCTTATTCATTCCTTGATTGAAACATACATAAAATGTAGAAAACTTCCATTTATTGTCCTATCTCTGAAAACATATCCTTCATTTCTGAAGCAATTTACATTTCAATATATATACCTATATGCATTTGATTAATAGCTGTACTACAGCCATTGGTATTTTGTAATGGCTGAGATTCAAAAATCAGCTATTTCAAAAATGATGTAACATAATAACAGAAAAAGTCTGTAATTTTATGTGGATCCTTAAAGAAGGTGCAAATAAATTCTTAAGGGCCAAATATTCTGTTGCCAACACATTTTACGATATCATACAGTATTCTTGTTGCTAACACCAGTGCATACACGCAAAAAGGAAAAATCTTCCTCTGTATGTTGAAGACTGTAGGAATTGTGCTGTTAATCTCAATAGTAACAAGAGTCTCTCATAAATTTCAACCACCAGAAGAAGGAAGCAGAACATAGTATGAGGACTTCAAAATTGTGTTCTTCAAAACATTGCTTTGCACAGTTCAACACAACCCTTTCCTTGCAGATTTTCTTTGGTGTACTACAATTTGTGCTCTTATTCAAGACCTCAGCATTTCAGTGTTGCTCTTTATCTTTCAGTAATTGGAAAATGAAATATTTATGATTTATTTTTCTCCTTGGAAAAAAGAGGAAAGAGAGAAATTATACAGAAAGCTTCAGTATTATGGAGTAGCAGTTGTTGATCCATAATTACAATGGAGGATTTCCCATAACAAGCCCTGCTGGAAAAAAAAAAACTTAAGTTGCTCAGAAAAAACCCACATTTTTTCAATATTTTATATGTTCTTTCTCTGTCCTCACGGTATAATTTTTTTGTTGTTGTTGTTACATTTATAATTATGCTCTCCTGAAATCTGTCATTTTTGCTACTTTTTTATATTTGGGTTTTTTTTGCAGCAGTGCCTGCCAAAACTGGTTGGCTTAGACGATTAATATTTCTGTTATTTTCTTGGCCCCTATAAAAACAAATGTTTTGAGAATATTTAGGGACTTAAGGAACATATATTGATACATTTTCTGTATATTTATGAGATTTATAATGTAAAAAATGATATTTTTGAAATAGATTAGAATGGGGGTAAAAATTGTAGGTAAAGAGAAACATGTAACTTTCAGAGTAAAAATCAGGTAGAAGAAATACTACTGTGAAACTGAACATTAAGAAAACAGAAGTTGTATTTCGGGTTTTCTAGGAAGATCCAAAAACTGATTAGATATTTTGTATGATTTTGCTTTAGATTTTGAAAAGTTTCAGAAAATCGTTAGACAACAGGATTACCAGAATACGATGCATTCAGTAGTTATGATCACACTCACAAACTGACTACTTTTACCACAAGATGCTGTGATCTGAAAGTCTTTAGCTTAAATAGCACTGAAGGGACAGTGAACACTTTATAGAGAAATAGTCTTAGAGAATGGGAGTTTTCTTCAGGAGAGTGACCAAGTGAGCAGAAGAGACCAGTTAGAAAGAGAGGCAGGGAAAAAGCCAACTGGAAAAACAAAGGAGACCTTGAAGATTCCTGTAGCCTGTCAAGAATGTCTCATCCTGTCTCGTCTCTGAGAACTGGTTGATGGTCTTCAGTTTTAATATAAATCTACTGATACCTTGTCTGCCATCATGCATGTAGTATCAAGTCAGTCAGACTGTTTAGTGCCTAAAGACGATCACAGAAAGCACAAAGGCTCAATGAGGGTTGGAGGAGCAGTGATGCATAAGAAATCCCCAGGACATATGAGCGAAAAAACACCCAGAGAAATCACTTGGAGAGGCTCCCTCCCGGGAGGCCTTCAGGATGAAGGGCCTATGGGACTTACTGTGGGAAGCAGGGAGGAAAAGTAATTTTTTTCTATGTAAAAAATACTGCTGAATGATGTCCTGAAGGGATTCTGGGGCTGCATGGAACGTTTTGGGGGATGTTTAGGTGAGAAAGAGACTAAAGTATATTGAGAAGAACTGTGGGAAACAGATGTAGTAGAGGATAAAAGGCAAAGGGACAGCTGGAAAAGGAGCTAAAAGGCTGTCCAGTGTAAATAGACTGATAGTGAGTACTCTTGTCTGAGACCCGTATTCTGTCCCATCTTCTCATTAGAGGGCGTTGCTGTATTCCATGTGGCTGTGTTGTGTATGCTAGACAGGCACTGGTGCATGCTAGCGAACTTCAGGCAGTCCTAGCTGGTGAGCAGGGCTCCAGTGAGTGTCTGAGCTGGAGCTGCTGGTGGCTGCAAACTGCATACACCAGTGCCAGCAGCTGGGGACAGCTGTGGACCGGGGGCCTGCTGCTGGGCTGCGTGTCTAAGGCCAGCTGCTGGAGCCATCCACGTGATGTGCCGGTTTATGTGTATATTCCACTAGCTGACTTCAGCTTGATCAGCTGCGGGGATAGAGCTGGGTTGAGTCAGCTCCGCATTTCATGTTTCTGAGAGCACTGTGCATCTGCGCAGGTGTCTGTCTGTGCTGGCCATGTGTGTGTGTTTGCACGTGTGTTTGTGCACGCTCACCTATTGGGCATGCGTGCTTACACTGTCTGCTGCCTGAACATCATGCACAGAGCTGCATCATCTTCTCATCTGTCTGATGACTAGATTCAGCTGTCCCTAACAAAGACATCAACAGTGCAAGCAGACAGAAGTCATGTTTCTGAACAAATGGCAAGAAAATAGCTATCTAACACAAGTTGTTCTGCATATTAAAACACTTGCAAATAGATGAGTTCATCCATGAAAAATGTGACAAAATGTTTAATCAATACTGGAACTTACAGGTTCTTCTTGTTCTTTCCCAATCTGAAGAGAAAAATCATGAGTGAAAAAGAATACAGAAACAAAAATATAAAACAGAAAATGTGGTACATAAATGACAATATAGGTTAAATTTTCTATTCAGAAGGAGTTTATCTATTCATTCAGTTCTCTACCGATTATACAAAGTGATGTCAGGGGTTTGATCCATAGTGTATTTATAAACTGAACTAAGCTATATTATACAGCTATTCCTATATTTAGATAGTGGGGAATTGGGGGATGAAGCTAGGTCACAAGGAACAACAGATGATTAAACCAGCAGCACCAGCCCAGCTGGAAGCTATCTCCTGCTACAGGGGGAAGCCTACAGTCAAGCCAACGTAGAGATTCTTCATTTCTAACAAATGAAGTGGACTTTTCTGTGAGACCACCACTAAAAATCTATGTGTGGGAGATCTCTCCTACTGCTCCTCATGTATTTGTGGTGAAAGACAATGACACATAAAGGTTGGGCCAGGGACCAAGTGGGAAAGGAAAGCCAGTGACTCTCAACTATCTGAAATGTATTTGAACTTGTTCCTTTTAATTTCTTCAAATCCTGCTCTCTTTTCAGGATGTGAATTTATTATTTGGGACTTCATGAGTTCCTCTGAGGTATTCAGTTATATAAATTTCATCAAGTTCTTGTATCTTTCTAAAGATCTGCTTTAGTAGCAGATTAAGCACTGCCAAAACAGACTTTTCTGACTTTTTTTTTTTTTTCCCTAGTTCTAGTTCAATCTGTGCACAGCAATGCTCTTCCATTCATCTGAGGGGTGTCATACAACTTGAGAGACCATCTTCTCTCAATTTCTACTTCTGGTAGAGAAGACTGACTGATTTCTGAGTTGTTATTTCTTCATAGAAAAATAAGAGTAAACCAATAATAATTAAAACTGTTTCCTAACAAATGTAGCAATCATAACTATTATAATTATTTACTTTTTATAATTGAGAGTCATAGTGCAATTTCATTTGAAAATTTCCAGGAGTCTGGTGAAGTGGCATCAGTATGCTAGGAAACAGTTAGCCTTGAAGCAGTAACCTAATAAATGTGATCATTTTTCTCTTGTTTAGTGTCTGCTTTCAAAACACGTCATACTTACTCCTATTTCTCCTGAGTTGATATGGAAAGGAGTTATGGAGGGGATTTCAAAGAAGTCTTATTCATGAGCAAATACCTTTCTTCTAGTGTCTATAATAAGTAGTATAATTGTTGGTTATCTCTGTCCATATCTACCTTTAATAAGTAACTGATAATGGAACATGGGAAATCTCTATTTAGAGAAGAACACACTCATGCAGAGTTTGCAAGAGATAAATATCTAATCATTCAGATACAAGACAGAAAATTCCAAGGGATATTCTATATACAGCTGTTTAACAGCAACAGAAGAATCTAACTTAGCATTTGAGACTGAATGATAGGATCTGTTCTCCTCTAGCTGTAGTTGAGAACTGTAGGTTACACTTGTGCTAATTCATCAAGTAAAAAGAGAGGGAAAAGGGAGAAGCCATTCAGCATCTTCATTTCCAAGAATACTTTCAGTTTTAGTACTATAAAAGAAGGCAGATTGCATTTGCAAAATGGATGATCTGGTGGTAAAGATGTTCCAATATTTGATGACCTTCTGAGTCATCAGGATGTAGTAACACCCAGTTGTTCCTGAATGCAAAACCCTCCGGAGGAACAGCTGCTCGGGCACGCACCGTTGCACCAAATGGTAGACATAATTTTAAGGGCCTCTGGTTTCAATAACTAAGCAATTTTTTTCCCCATTCATCCTCATACCAACTGTTTTTTTTCTTTTTTGTCTGTTTTGTGTAAAAAAAAATAATTTTTGGAAAAAGTATTTTCCTCTAATAGTTCCCCTCCATCTCTGGCCAGTAAAAAAAAAAGCCCTGAAACCTGGATATTCCTTGAATAACAGTCTATGCAGCTTTACAGAAGAGGACCTGGGGGTCCTGGTGTAAACCAAGTTGAACACAAGCCACCAATGTGTCCTTGCAGCAAAGAAGGCCAATGACAACCTGGACAGCACAAAGTGTTGCCTGCAGATTGAGGGAAGTGAGCCTTCCTCTCTACTCAGCACTGGTGAAGCCACACCTGGAATGCTGTGTCCCGTTCCAGGCTCCTTAATAGCAGAGAGACATGGTCAGACTGGAGACAATCCAATGAAGGGCCGCAAGAATGATTAAGGAACTCAAGCATCTCTGCTATGAGCACAGGCTGAGAGACTTGAGCGTGTTCAGCCTAGAGAAGAGAATGCAGAGGGGGCATCTTCTGAATGCATATATATATCTGAAAGGAGGATACAAAGAGGATGGAGCCAGGCTCTTTTCAGTGTTGTCTGGTGACAGGACCAAAGGCAATGGGCCCAAACAGAAAGTTCCATATGAATATTGGGAAACACTTTTCTCTATGAAGGTGACCGAGTCCTGTCACAGATCGCTCAGGGAAGTTGAGGATTCTCTATCCTCGGCGATATTCAGAAGCTGTGTGGACATGTTCCTGGGCAAGCAGCTCTAGGTGGCCCTGCTTGAGCAGGTGGTTTGGATCTGATGACCTCCAGAGTTCTCTCTCGACTTCATCTGTTTTGTGATTCTGTGATTCTATAAATGAAAGAAATGGGAGGAATAATAAATCTGTTAGCCATAGTACTGCATTTCTGCTATTCTGGCATATGGTGCTAAGCTATAAAATTTACTCTTCTTCATGATCACCGGTTGCCAAGCAAAAGCATTTGCCATTATCTCCTGAATTATGAGGAGACGGTCTACCTAGAGGCATTTCATGCTAAGGTATTATCTCCCTACTGCAGTTTGTGGAAAGCTAAAGGGATTTTCATCTACAAGGGTATGCTCACACAGCTCTTCATACTTCTGTCTCCTTTAGGAATATACATTGATCTGCTGCAGAGAAAACATTTAATATCATTCTGAAATGATATTCTAAAATGATATTCCAAAATGTCTCCATCTTAGCTCTTTATGACTCACTGGCCCAAAATGTCTTCACTAACAATCCTGGGAAGCCTCATTGAAATGAGTAGCTAATTTAGCACTAAATGTGTAATTAGCACTAAAATATTAAATGTACTATTAAATTCTGTCTAGTGGTAATCCATATTGTACTCACCCTATATACTCCCTGTGGTACAATGATTTTTCTGATTGATTCCCATCGTTTTTCACCACCTCTAACATTTTTACCTGCAATCCACATGGAAGTGCTATTCTCTGAAGGAGTGCACATACCCAATATTTTAACAGAAAGTTATTTAACAAAATTGGGCTTTACTTGTAGTGAATAACATATAGGTATAGTAGTAGCTTGCTTTATAAAATTGCTTTAGATACATATTCGTATACTATAGGAATATAGATTTACACTATAGGAATATTTAGATATTTCTGTACTGTAAGACTATGGACTTTTTTTTTTAATCTATCTGAAAGGAAGCTTTAATTTTAAATAAAATATTTTATGGGGAAATTAGTTAGTTCTATGACATTTTGCTTTCCATGTAATTGTCAGTACAAGTTCTTAATTAAGATTATTGTCATAATTTTATTCAAGTATTTTATACCTAGAAAGTGAGGTTTTATTAAAATGTGGAAGTCAATGTGAGACTGATTCCAGCTCTCACAAAGGGATAAGTTTCACTTAGACTTTTCAAAAGACAGAGATCATACAGAAAAGTCAATAACATAGAAGTGTACACGTACATATTTTTTCTAGCTTACTCACAAATGAATCTTTAAGGTATTATAAGGATGAGAAAATTCAATTCCCTTTCTAAAGGCTTATTTGTATTTCATTTTTGTTGGCCAGAACATCAATAAAAGTCCTTTCACATCAGTCAGTAGCACTCTCTAACACAAGGAAAGTGTTATTCTAACACAGTTAGACTTTGTACTTTGACATTCTCTTTTGGCAGTGTTGGAGAGGAGAAGGCGAAACTGGGATGGCAACATGTACCACTTGTGTCAGAAGACATAAAGTGAAAGTTTTGGCTTCCAAGGATGGAAGCGGGGACTAAAACCGAACAGTATTTTCTGGTGTGACTAATTTCAACATATTAAAGCAAGTGTCTTGCAGAGCACTGATATTCAAATAGTCCTGGAGGCTCGTGTGCAGTGGGTTATTTCATAGTATCATGCACATAATTAGGTGACCCTGGAGGGAAGAAATCAGTGCTTATATAATTCAATTGAGGTCAAAAGCAGTTTTCAAACTGGGTTGGACCCCCGGGGTGTGGAAGCAGGAGATAATTTCTGAAGCGGAGAGGAAAATTCCAGCTGGCCACTTTTCTTCTCTCTTCCCTTGCTCCTGCAGCACTGCCCCAGCACTTGCAGCTCTGTTGGCTCTGGAAGCTTTGTGGAAAAAGCAATCTGTGATTTGAGCTATCAGAGCCAGGGAGTGTGGAAGCCTGCCGTTCCAGAGTTTGGGGCAGGGAAACAAACAACAAAAAGGAACCTTGCATAAAAAGTTTAAAAACTGGTATCCTACACAAATGGTCTGGAAGCCACAGACTGCTGAGGGTATCAGACCTTGTTACCAAGGGAACTTCACTGCATGGCAGCAATTCTTGCTGCAGTAGGATACACCAGCCTTCCTCCCTCTCCTGACAGCCCAAGGCCTCAGACATGTCCTCAAACAACCCCACTACTATGTAAAGTCTTTAAAATTTTTTGTGCATAAGTTTTAAAGCTCACAAAGAGCCTTTGGAGCCACTGGCCAAGAACACAAGTAGCTTATCAATAACATGTTTTTGTTTTTCTCTTGAATGAGTGCTTTTCTCTCCAGCTTTCAGGCATCTGGATAACTCTAACAGAAGTTACTTGGACTGAAAAAGGTCTGAATTGTGACTACAAAAACTTGAAAAAACTAATTAATGAAATAAAAAAAAGTTTTCCCCTGAAATGGGACGGGCCATTTATAGAAAGTGGATATTGACATCAGTGGCTGTTTGCTTATTAAAATACAAAATACTGTGAAGAAAAGACATTTCTCATACTTTCTCTTTTTAATGTCCAGTTTAGGAGGAGTTAGAAATAAAGTTACCTTCCCAACTCAGCTTGTATGATGAGGGGAAACATAAAAGAGATTTTTTGCTTTCTATTTGCTCTCCAGTTTGTTTAACCTGGTAAATAGCACAATGCTATCACATAACTCAGTACAAACAACACTCTGGTAATGCAAACCTTGCCATTTTTTTAGTATTTAAAATCATAAAAAAATGAGTTTGCTGTCCTGATGAACTCTGAAAGAACATGCCTGTTCTGCTGCCAGGTAACTTCCTGATTAGTCATCATGTTTAATACACCCTGCAAAACTCCAGTGTCATGACAGGCCATGTACTACAAGTATTACACCCCTCAAAAGTGAAGGAGAAATAAAGGGTATGTGGAGGAAGGCGAAGACTTAAGGCTGCTGTCTTAAATGAAAAACGTTGTTAGAGGGTTTGGCTCCATTTGCGGGTATCGTTATTGTACTGCAGTTCCATTACCCCTTATTTAGAACTGCAGAAAGACGGCGTGCCTGATGATCAATGCCAGGATCAGCAGGCCTGCCTGCCCTGTTTATCCCTCCTTTGAATGCTGCCTTTTTGTCCTAGATGAAGATAGTCTTATCCCGAACACCTTTGATGAGAGGAACTGCTTCTTCATGGAGAAAGCAAGTTGGCCGCACTCTGCAGCTACACAGGGGTTGGGTTAAAAGTCCCTCTTCAGGGGAGTGGTGAGGATTTTACAGAAGTCACTCCTTTCTAGTCCCAAAGGCAGCATGTCTTCAGTATAAGCTATACACTATAAGTCCCCTGAATTACCCTGCTGGTGAAGGGTACGCATAGCAAAGCACCAGCGTGGACAAGTACCAAACAGAGTCTCATCTTCCCTCCTTCTGCCATGAACACCTATGATGAGGGTTGCTGCCTGGGAGGCACCGAGCTGTGTAAATCCAACGCTGAATTCTCTCTGGTGAGTCTGAACAGGAGATTGTCAATTACTGGGTTTTATTCAATGCAGGAAAAAAGCAGAGTTCATTAGAGTAACCCATGTGGCCCATTTTAGAGATCTATTGTATAAAGAAATTATGCTTTAAGTGCCTAGTTCTCTAAGAAATTCCTTTAAATGTAGATGTCAATATTGTAAGTGCTAAAGTTTAGAGAGACTATTCTTGCGCTCTGTTTGTTCTCTTGTCTGGTTTCTTCCATGTGTCTCCTCTTCCTCCTCCTCCTCCTGTTCTTTGCTCTCTGACAAGTTACCTGCTAATTTAATTTCTTTTTCATTTAAATTTCATTTAAATGGATTTGTTGTCTTAAATAAAAATCACCAAACAGCTTCTTGCTTCCTGTTTTTGCATTTTATATGGTTTAGATCTCATTTTTTTAGTGCTTGAAAATCTATTGAATAAAATAGGTAAATGAAAAGCTTCGCTTGTATGTTAGAAAATGTCCTAGCGAATTTTGCATTTCTGAACATCCGTGACTGGACAGATTAGGGATCAATTAACCGACCAGCTTGTCAACTCTTCTTATTATCCTGTTAAGAAAAAAAAAAAAAAAGGCAAACAAAAAAACCAAAAGAAATCCCCCAAAAGAATCCTGAGATAAGTGAGTTACAAATCTGTAAATCAATACATGGTCAGTATTGCTGCTTTAGGCTCTTTTAAATGTAATGGTCCTACACAAGTGTATCAAGTCAGACAGAATTGGAGTTCTCAGATTGATCTTTCTTCTGTTCCTAGACACAGAAGTCAACAACTTGGTTGAGTCTCTAGCGTATTAATTATTAAATATTGAACATTATACTGACTGTGAGACTTCTAGTTATTTACTTCCCCCTTTAGTTTGTTTTTATATAGAATTTAAAATGGCTTTTAATTTTTTATGTGCTACATATTATAACACTATTATACAAAAAAATGGAATATAACAGTAGGAATTTAAATACATGCAGTGGTGTTTTTTCTTAATATATATTCATGTCGTGCAGATGTATTAACACTTTCTTATTGGAATAACTGATACCACATTGGACTACATACAATAGTATTTAAAAAAGTCTGGAGTAAAGTACTGCATCGAAGCCACCAAGTTTTTTGATGTTACTGCCTATGAATTTCTCATCTGTGCCTGTGTGTATTTTTTATTTATTTTTAATAGTTTGTTTACTATAACAATAGGGAAGGTAAAAATAGTTTTTTGCATGGTGGCAGGCCTGTGAAGATATTAATTTCAAAACAGTGTTGGCACTACTGCAACTGTCAACGCTGACCAGTGTTTATTTTGAAGAGTTATCTTAAACTTTATTTAAGCATATGTAAAAGTATGAAAATGTAATAGCAACATCTTTTATGAAGGTCAGAAAAGTCTTGGCGATATTTGGCATGGTTGAATTTAGAATTACTGGAATATTTTCCTTCCCTGATTTTTCTTGTGATCATTGCTGCCCCCTAGACGGTTTCCAGGCAAAAAATACATGCATTCATCCCACGTCCTGTATTGTGGGATTCTATACCTTCCAGTGGCATGGAAAACTCAGCAGTATGGTAAAAAGTAAAGTATGAAGGTGATATGCAGAACATTCCTAATCATGTATGTTCAGTGGGCTCACATGCAACACAGAAATGCAAGGCATGAATAAAACATACATATCTTTTATAGTGTTCTCTCTTTTTTAACCTATTTTTTAACTTGGAAGTATAATGTTTGCTATTGTCTATTGCCTACCTGACAAAAAATTTAATACAGCGACTCAATATGTAATCTGTAAGAGATTTATTTCTACTGCTTTGTTATCTGCCTATTATTTTTTTTAATTAAAATAAAATAGTTTGTAATGTTTTTTGATGGCTCAGAAGCTAATTTGTGGGGTTTTGTGTGTGTGTGTCTTTTCCTCCCTACTACTGTTAAATGACAACTTGTTCGATCAAATGCTGTTTTATGGAGATATAGGTTTTTTTCTCTGCAATGTGACAAATCCGTCTCTTTTTCTTCTCTATTCCACTTGGTGTTTCACCAAGTGTAAAGGAGATGCTTACTATGTAATCAGTTCTTGTTTATAGGTGGCATGTAGTATGGAATGAAAAATGTACGGGAAAAAAAACGTGAAACCTCCTGAGAACTACGAAAATGAAAAAAAATATATAAATTGACTACAAGAGATTTTTATATACTTGCCTTTAAAAAGAAAAGTGAGGTATGGATTAATGCTGTAAACATCAAGAAAAGTTTCTTGTTTTTCTAGAAAAATATGGTTAATCCATATTCCTCATATTCTTTCATGTAGGGCAGAAAGAGGCAAAGTTAATTTTTAGCTGTGTTGAGAAATTTTTATTCATAGGCTGCTGTGAAGACTTTTCCAATGTCCTGTCTCATTTATTTGTCAAATTATTTTTCAATTCTTGCTTCTAAGAGTGAATAAACATTATGTGTTATGTTGTTTATTATTAGAGGAGAAGACTAATAAGCTGATTTTATGAAGCAGAAAGATGGTTTTGTCATGTCTTTGTAAATGCAAACCTTTTGGAAAAACCTGAACAAATTGCAGCAACCAACCAATAATCTAATCTTACTAAAGCAAACTCGTTCTCAAGCTTTCTGCTCCTAACATTCTACCTTCCTCAAGCATCTCAAAGCTGTTCTTTCTGTAGACTTTTGTCTGAAGTCTGACAAGTTGGTCTATGTCCATTCATGGACATATTGAATTACAGTACAGACTTCTGTCTTTTTCCTTTTTTTGTTGTTTTTTTTAAAGCTATTGGAAATAAGATTTTCAGAGGTATGCTTTTATTATTTGTCCACTTTTATCATCTGTACTCAATAAGGAACTACTCACAGGTATTTGTATAACCTTGTATTAATCTGGTGAAGTTCAGTATTTGTAGGTCATGCATGATTCTTATCAAGGCTCTTATTTTCTTCCCTTCTACTTGATTGACTGATAGTGATCACGTGTAACCTCTGCAGTGTTCTCACAATCACAATGCTTGATCAAAAGAAAAATATCTTTGCCTTTCCAAATATGAAAAAATACTCAAAAGCTAGGACTTTGAAGGTATTTAGAAAAGTTTACCTGTGCATCCTGGTAGCCTGTAGATCTTTAGGCACTGTTGATTTCATAGGTATTTTGTGATAAACTTCACAAGAGTCTTTGCTTTGCTAGACATAAACAACAACAGAGGCAGATACTTTATCAGGGCAGTTATGACTTTTCCATAGTCTTTCCTTTAGGTGTTTTTTAGTTGTCTTTTTTTCCTTTGTGTAGAAATCCACATGAATAAGGTGGGTCATGCTTCGAGACATCTTCACTCTGACAAACTCTATCGCAGGGTCTGAATATTGAGGTATCTCATATAACAGATATTCTATACGAATGTACATCTGTAACAGTTGCAGATCAAGTAACATTAAGGTGAAATAGGTACTGATGAACTGATGAGGTGGGTGTCGTTTCAAGAAGAGAAAAGGGTAAAAAGCAGAAGTCTTGTGATCTTATTTAAACAGACTCCTGTTAGTTAGTGCTCTATATACTTTCACATAGCTGCTGTACAACCAAGAGGTTAAATAATTTCATATAAGAAAAGGTGAATTATTGATTCAAGGGAACTGTGGGAAGCTGGGCATTAGAGCAACTACTCCTGGGATATAGAAGTCATTGAGAATGTATGCCATTTATACATTTTTCTATCCTTTGTTCTATCATTATCACAGGATCCGTTGCTACTGGGCCCTAAAATTTTAAGGATGATGAATGGCTACAAAAGTAAAAGTCCTATAATGAAATCAATATATTTAGTAGATATGACTGCTGTATCTTTTTCACTTGAGCACTTATAGACCAGTAGTGTATAAATGATGTGTCAGAGCGAAGATGACCCCATGGATCCAAGTCAAACTCTGGGGCAGCCTCTGTCATACCGTATGAAATAATTTTTGTTCATCAGTGGTAGCAGGAGGATGAATATTTTTTACTCCTAATGAGCAACTTAATCCTATGGACAAGGTAGAGGAAATACATAGAGTTCTAGTAAGCCCTCTACAATGTATTCCTAACGTGTGATTTTCATTGCCTGAATTTTACTTAAGTGGCTGTTGCAGATTTGAGATTTTAGACTGGTAATACTTTGAAGTGTAGCTGACTGGTGATAAAGGTCCAGAGTTTGGACCACAATGGAGAACTCAAGGAGAAAAATTGTTCATAGGATTTACTCTTAATAATAAATGTAACATCCGGTTTCTATGGGGTTATAAAATTTCCTTAAACTCATGACATAGGGGTCTTTTTGTTTGTTGGTTTGTTTGTTTGTTTATTTGTTTGATCTGGTGCCTCCAGTAAGAGACATACGGAATTTTTTCTTAGTTCTAACACATGAACTTTTTTTATCCTCTGAGGTATATGCATGCTTGCTGGAGGGCTATGCTGTCTGCTGCTTTTTCTGTGTATTCATCATATGACAGCTGTAATAAGCAAATTCACCTCCTCCTTCTTCATTCCTACCTGGTGACTCTTTAATTTTCTTTCTCTTTTTCTGTTTTGTGGGCCATTAGCTTAGTCTCCCTTGCTCATACTGTTTGTGTTTCTTTGCCTTTTATATAATTCCTTTGGGGTTTTGTTTCATCCCAGCAGCTTTGGTTTCTGACATAGAGTGCGAGATGAGTGGATTGACAAAGTACTTGGTAGTTAGAGTCACAGTAAGAAAGTCTGTGTCACTGGGGGGCATCCAGAGCTTTATGTTCTTTTGATGATACTTTGGGTTTTTGAGACAAAAATCTGTTAGGGAACTCAGCTGACAAAGTCTCCATCCAAAATGTTTCAGTACCTTATATCAGACAGTTTAGAACATAATTGCCTTAAAGCCCAGTCAATTTGTGTTTCTCTCTGCATGAGGCTCCGATCCATATGACTCAAATCACAGACACGTACAATTTTGAGTCATTAAATACCAACATCCTTTTCAAATAATGGATTTAGACATTCTGAGATATTTCCAAAACACCTCTTTTACGGAACAAGGAGTCTAAGCTGCATCTGGTAAAGGATCTACGGTTGTGATGGAAACTTGCATTTGTGTCAGAAAGAATTCTAGCTCTGGCAACTGATGTTGCCACTGTTGTAGAACAGAGCTCTTAGGAGACCAAAACATAAATGAGAGTTTTTGACCAATTCAGTCTGAATACTGAAGGAAGACAAAAAAACTATACATGACAATTTTACTTTGATTACTTCGTCAGAGAATGGGATGAGAGTTAAGTGTTTCTGTGATTTCATTTCCCTCCCAGCTCCTTCCAGAAATTTTTAAATCATGAGATTCAGTAACATGAACACAACAACATAATGCTCAAACACATGGAATGGAATGGAATAGAGAGAATTTTTAAATGTTCAAATCAAATAGTAAATACCTCTCTGTGTATTGCTCCCTGTCGTCCAGTAACAGAATCCTCTCATCTAGTTAGTGTACTCTTGACCCTCAGAGCTTGATGGATTGTTTAGAACTTCTCCCTATATCCAAGGGATAGAACTTTCAAGAACAGAGAAAGAGAATTTTGCCAATTTGGAAAAACTGACTTAGGTGAGTTTTTAGGATGTTTTCAAGCCACATAATAAATAAATAAATATTCCAAGAAGCACCTGAATGTAGGACTAACATAACATACAGTAATGAAAATGTGTTCTTTAAAATACTGGATGACTTTAAATTGCATGTACAGGTAAGAATGGTGATTTGCTCTTAAATAGCTTAAAAGCAGCAAGAGTGATTCGTATTCTGTGGATGCATTCTTTGCTTTGCATTAAGATTAAACAACTTTATTATCTTTTTACAGTCAAATTCATAAACAGGGTACTAAATGATACAGCTTCATTATAAAGTAATAATTTTATGTTTGTTTTCTTTACAAGTCCATGAATTAGCTGGATAGCTAACAGCCATTCCATTCCAGAATTTACATTTCTAAGAGTATTCTCCAATTTGATGGTTACTTATATATCTTCCTTTTCAGGTTTCCATTTTCTTAATGAAATTGGACGATAGAGGTCTTTGAATAAAGTTCCTTTTATTCTTTGTCCTTTAACATTTCCGTCTCCTCATCTGAACAGAAAAATGATACAGATATTAAGAAATCTAAAAAGAATGTGAAAATGTAGCCATCTTTGAGATTCTGCCATGTCTGATACACGAGACTGTTGTAAATCAGCAATCAACTCATAGCATCTGAAAACAGAGATAAGAAAATGTATGTTTTCTCCATGGTCTCTGCACAATCCTCTTTCAGCAGATCAGGGGTCAAATGTACTTGCAAAACAGTAGAAGAGAAATCTTGCATTGTCACAGTATGTTCCTGTGGAGTACTCAACTTCATACACTTATATGCTGTTCACCAGGAAACTCAAAAAAATAGAAAAAAAAAAAAAAGGAGTAATTTTGTCTCTGAGCCTAAGTAAAGTGTGTAGTGAAATGTGGGAAGGAAGACAATGTTCTCTACTCTATGGCTCTGTGACATATCAACACCCAGCAGCAGAGGAAGTTACAAGTTTCAGAAGAGATCCCAAACTAATGAAGGTTGGCCTGGGAGCATAGGCATTGGGGGCTAAGGTAAAAAAGTTGTCAGTCTGTTAGTTTAAAGCATCCTTTATTCTGTAATCGGAAGGGTCACAAGACTCAATTAAAGGCTGCAAAAATGTTACCACTTCCACTTTAAAGCATGCTCAGATCTGATGACGAGGTGGGTCTTGGTGGTGGGTCTTCCAATTTGACACTGGCTTGTGGTACTATAACATGATTTGTTCCCCCCTGAAGAACTGTTGTAATGGTGTCTGAGAGCAAGTTGGTTGTGTACTTTCACTGGTAAATACATGGAGATTTTATTGCATATTTACTTCTGGGGAAATTGTTCTCAAAGACACAGTAAGAACAATAATATTAGACGGAGTTCGACAAAAGGGAAAGATAAACCTTTAGTCATAGAATTAGGCCAACAAATGCCTTTTAAATACTGTAGTTAGTGGCTGAGAAAGAAGTAAAATTATCATAAATGGCAATAAAATACACAGAATATGCAATGTCTGATTTTCTAACTTTTGCTTGGGATGAAAATAATTACTTAAACCCGATATCATATACATTGGCATTTTTTTTTTCATATTAGATTTTTATTTCTATTTTTATTGCATTACAGAAACTCAACTTACTGTATGAAAGTGTCCATTTCGCTGACCGTGGGTGAAAATGACACTGGACTCTGCTACAATTCAAAGATGAAATATTTTGAAAAAGCTGAACTTAGCAAAAGCAAGGAAATCTCATGCCCTGAAATTGAGGATTTTTTATTTCCGTTTAGGGAACCTGAAATTCTGTGGTATAAGGTAAGGAATGCAAAAGATTTTCACCTTCAACAAGATATTATGCAATGTTCTTATTATTTTCATGATCTAAATGGGATGTGAAGCTGGGTTGTTTTAAAATCTGTTAAGAACCGACAACAGAGTCAAAGATAGAAAAGTATTAACTGAGAAAGAAATTCAAATGCTTCCTTTGGTAAACTTTAGGGCTGGTGGTTTTTTTTATATCAATTTATGGATGTCACAAAGAATTTACAGCTTTCTGCTAACAGGAAGACTATAAAAGAAAAGTGTTACAAGTCTGGGCTGTTTTGATATGCTAAGGTAAAGTCGTGTGAGCTGCTTAGGCAGCAACTGCTTGATCTATAACAGGCTAAAGAGTGAGTTTCTAAAAACTCAGACGTAAAAACTATTTGGAAATATCTAAATAGGCTAGCTATGCATGCTATCTGAATTATCTGAATTATCTGATATATCTGATTATCTGAATGAATGGCTTCATTTTGCAGCATAAAATTCAACAAAGACTTCCAAAACTTTGGACTTTACATATTAGCTTTTACTTGCAAATACAATTTCATTGTTCTTATCAATAACTTTATTTCAATATTGTGTACTGATTTTTAGATAATTACTAAAATGCCACGTTCTTGCAAATAGTGCCGCCTGTGGGCAGCGCACTAGAACTTCTATGAACAGCTGCTTGAGTTTCTTACCATCTGCAAGAAATACTCAGTACACATGCATAAGTGTAATGGCAAATAAGTAAATGAAATAGGAGCCCCTCAGCAAGCTAATGTCGAAAGAAAACCACCAAAGGAATCAACTCCTCTTCTTCTTGTTGTCAGAGGGCAAATATTAAGTCAGCTGATAAAATTCTGTAGTCTATTTTCTTTTTAATCAACATTTAACTGAACTGGAATTCCAGATATTTAGTGTATGCAAAGTTCATAACAAGCCTGGGCTCTGGTCTAGCCCCCTTGGCTTTGAGCAGCATTGTCAACAGTGGTCCAACTTAAGTGTAAGAACACAGTCACTGAAGTGTTATATTATCTTTAAACAGGAATGCAAGTCAAAGACGTGGAGATCAAGTATTGTGTTTAAAAAGGACACTCTTGTCATTCGGGAGGTTAGAGAGGATGACATTGGAAATTACACTTGTGAGTTAAAATACGGATTCTTTGTTGTCAGAAGAACTACGGAATTAACAGTTACAGGTAATTACAGGTTCTTGCTATTGCTTATACTTAGAGAAAACATCAAATATTGTGATTTGGCTTTCGCATATTTGAGTCATTATATACCTACATGAACTGCTTTTGGACAAAACTTTGCTGCGTGCCTAGATATGAATGGTTGATACATTAAAGCTGTCCTGAATACTTCACAGTTGTATGTGTAACATTTTGAACAAGTTTGAATTTTGATCTATTGCAAAAGCTCACGGGTAGGTTTTGTTTTTGAATGGAAAATGTGGTCAAGGAACAAGTAACTTCAGTAAGCACTACCTTTAACAGAAAATAAGACCATTAAGTCTATCATACTTCTTCATGTGGTTAAATGCCTTGGGACATAAGAAAAGCTGCAGCTTTTCTTACCGAGCTGTAGCTCCAGTACAGTGAAACCATTGCAACTGGGTGACAGGTATGTAAAGGGCATTGTTTGAGCAGCACGTGACTGAAGGATAGTAGCATTTTTTCCCAGCTTTCTGTTATTTACAGGTCAAGGACTTCCTGATCTCAATCATCATGTGCCGTGGTTACTAATTAACCTGTTTTCCATTAATCTGATTATTTTTTTAATCCATTTATTCTTGGCTTCAAAAACATTTTGAAGTATCAAGTTCCACAGAGTAATTATACAATATAAATAAACTCTCTAATTCAGCAAACAGCAATTGAAAAAGATGCATTTAATATATTTTGCATTTAAAACTACCATATAAATATGTGAAATCCGTCATAGTTCAAAACAAAATATACACTGTAATAGTAGTGCCCACAGCGGCAGAAGAGTATGAAGAGTTGGCCATTAAATTTTCAATTCCTCACCAGAACTCTAACCTCTGTTTTACAAACATGTAAAGCATATCGCTGAACATATACCTAAAGTAGAAAATTAGCCTCTAGAATGATAGGATGACGTTGAAAGCAGGGGTACATGCAGTGTAGTTCCGCAGTATATTCCCTAAAAGAAGGCAGAACCAGGATTTTCCTGGCAAACTGGAGGTCATCTAGATCCATATGGTTGGCAAAGATGATTGCATATTTCTTGCTCCTTCAAAATACGTAGTAAACCAAGAAACAAATCTTAGAGAAGGAGTTTTGTGAGCTTTTTTTGTTCATTTTTAATATTAATATATAAATATATTGCAACTGATAATTAGTAATAGTACTTACCTTGTGTAGTAAGCTGAATTGCAACATTTTCCTTTTATGGTGAAAAATTTGCTTTTTTATTTTTATGTATCCCATTTGCCCTCTACATTATCAGAAATTATAGTGAATCATGGCCTTTCATTTTCTTCTAATAGATTAGTCTGGAAACCATATTGTTTAAGTTGTTTCGAGAGAATTCAACCAATCAATCGTATGTATTTAAGCTCAATATCCAGGATCTCTTAATAAACTTTGTTTCGTATGGAATTGATTTATTTGATCAGTACAGACAGGCAATTACTGTCTAGTGATTAACTTCACAGTAAACATCCATATCCTCTGTTTGATTGACTCATATATGAAGAAAGCAGAGACAGAGTCTTCAAGATTTATACTAGAAGGTGATTGTCAATGACCTTTTGTAATATATGATGTATGGATTCAAAGAGTACACATCCCCTCAGTCCTCAGGTGATCCCTTCTGTCCCTACGGTTGTCGCTCCACTGCACAGCAGTATTTCAAGCAGACTCAAGACTGACAGAAAGGAGAAAGAAAAAAGCATTGGAACCAGATGCATGTTACTATTTGTAGTAGTAGTTTAAAAAAATGTAAATCATCACTTGTGGTGTAGGTAGGAGTTCAGTATTTAACTAGACAGAGACAGAAAGAGACTTGGCTGATTTTGATGTGTGAAAAATGAATGAATGCTTATGGAGGAAATTAATTCAGTTTCAAACTCTGCAAACCCCAGCAGATGTAAGGACAACCTCCAAATTAGTAAAGTGCTTGGGTAGTACTGTAGGTCTTCATATCACCTTTATGACATCATGTGACTAAACAGATTTACTTGTAATATTACTAATATTATACTACATCTGTACTGATGTCTCGATAAGACTTTTAATCAATGCTTTATAGGAAGACGTTCATGCTTTAGGTGCCTTGTTTTATGCTTTCTTTGTAAGCTGAAAAACAGTTTAAGTTGCCCTGGACATACATTAGAAAACACAGACACTTTTTTCCCCCGTTTTTCTGTGTGCTATGTTTCCATGTATATATTTAAGTAAGATGGGACGTTGGACTTTCTACATTTCTTTCCTGGAATATACTACCTTTCCTCTAGAAAGAGAAAAAAAAAACACCTCTGCTGCAAGAAATTCAAGAGCCAGATGTTATAGATGTGTTACATTTATATTATTCTATAGAAGCTGAAGATCTGCCTTTGTGCATTGTTACCATCATCTAGTAATATAACAAATGGTTAATTATTTTGTTAAGAAATCATATGTATCTTGTTGTTGACATAACAGAATTCAGTTCATTAAATAGAGGATTAAAGCAGCATTCTTGTCCTTCCTTCTACCAAACAGAGGCAAGGAGAAACAGGCAGAATATCCGTCATAGGGATGCTCTCCAATTACCTAAAATTTTCTTCTTCCTTTTCCTCTCCAAGACTTACATTGGAATAAATAAGATTAAAACAATCATTTTGGAAAGTAATAGTATTTCAGTGGATAGTTTGTCTCTGAACAATTTTTACTGAAATCTCCCTTGGGTTGGAAACTAAGTTTGGGCACGGGCTGACACTTGTACACACGTCTTGAAGGTATTTATTGTAAACAGTCTGTTTTGCAAATGATAATGTTCTATAAAATAAATCAAAAGAAAAAGCCATTAAGACCTCCTGAGTATGATCCTTTGCTGAATTTGTGGGATAGGAGAGATGCTAAACCTTTCTCTCACAGACTTATTGTGCTACTTCATGCAAATAATATATAGGGGGTTTGTTTTGGTTTTTTTTTTGTTTTTTCAAATACACACAAGTTTGAATCTCCAATTCTCAAATCATGGGCCCCATAGATCTACTTAAATTAGGATGGCAGACCTAATACTGAGGTGACATAGGCACATAACTACACGAGGAATGTATCCTGTAAGTATGTTGAAAGCACACTAACATTCAGAGTAACCTGAAGTTCCTGATGATTTTTAAGAGGGGAGTATGCTGCTTTCCTAATAAAAAAGAAAGAATAACATAAATCTTATAGGATAAGAAAAGGTAGGATATCTTCAGACAATATGAAAAAGTATAGAAACAGTTTTCTTGACCTTATAAACAGTCATAAAAAGCTCTCTTTCTAGTATTAGAGCAGATTTTTTTTTATGAATTAGAGTAGAAGGTAGAACATCTTCACAAGAGTTTGTTGGAAGAGCACGACCACATGTGTAAGCAAGTGCAATACCAACAATTAAGTAGCAACTCCCAGATTACTTAAGGCAGGCAGGGTGAACCAGCTACAACATTGGTGGGACCAGACAGCAGCCTGCCTTTCTCACCTCTCCTTCACTCAGTCAGCTGTGGAAGATTCCTAATTTCAGGATCCCCTTTATCTTTCCACAGAATGCACTTCAGCAGCCTTGCTGTCTTCTGTAAGGAAATCACTGTTGCTATTACAGACTATTAAACTATGGATATAATTACATATATACATTATTTGCAATATTGATGTTGTGTATGCTTGTTATGATACCCTCAGTGCTTTACACCTTGCATACCTATGCACTTCATAGTGAAATAAGAAATGGCTCATATTCTGATTTAGAATTAAAGTTGGAAAGAAAAGAAAAAAGGAAGGAAAGTCACACACTTTAAAAAACACATTTTATAGGTGGTATCTATCTTATCTAAGTATAGATGTTGAAAATCCCTAAGCCATGGAGAAGGATGATTTTCCCTCCTTTTAAAGAATGAGAAAACAAATTGCCCTTTCTTAGCATAAATTATAAGCGCTGAATGCCACCTTGTCTACACCTTTAAAGTAACAACCATATTTACTGCTCACACCTTTGATTTTATGAAAAATGTCTTGTTAATAGCAACAACATTGCACTAACAATTGTAAATAAGAGACGAAATCTTCAAATGTTACGTATCTATTCCTTACCTGGAATAAGTATGCACTTCTTTTCCAGAGTACGATTTCTTCTTATAATATGGATGTATCTTTCATGTTTTTATTAGGATAATTCTTTTTGCTTTGATTTTAATGTAGTTTGGAAGATGCGTATCTCACACTGAAAATGTATTATCATCTAAGTGATTTGAATCAATCTCCTTATTGTTCTGAGATCTAACTTAGAAATTTTCTGCTTTGCAAAATACAAACTATGCATTCATTATTCTAGCTTGTAACTAATGAAAATAGTCACATAAACAGTGTAATTGCTACTTCTTGATTATGTAATTACACAGTCTAAAAAATCCTGCAATGTACAAAGTAATTTGTAGACATTTATACCTTCGGATTGGTCAGATTAGCGGTTTTTTCTTTTGTATGTGGAATTTTAATCAAGGCATACCTGCTCGCTGTGACATATTTAATTAAGTGTATGTTCAGACCTGGGAAAGAATCATATTTCAACAGCATAATGTCAATATTGTCATAGTGCATAACATGGGTCAAAAATATTTTCCAGCAGTGCTTTCTTTTAATTAAGTGTTAGGGTTAATAATATTCTTTTTGTTACTTATGGTACCAAGACATTTGCAAGCATAAACTCTTTACACTTTTGCAGAATTCCATTAAGGTCAAATAAAGTCCATCTTGAGCCTAAAAGAGGGTATATGTGTCCCCACTGCAATATCAAATAGTTCTCCTTGATGAACTCCATAAAGCAAAACCAACAACCTTGCAAAATGCAACAGCCTTGCAGTTGGAGCATTACTTATTCAATTCTTCCATTACTTTCTAGTTTTAAATATTAAAATATTTTTTCCTATTCTGTTAAAAGAAGCCCTTATACCTTGTAGATGGAATCAGAGCTAATTTGTAGGTTCATGCTCCTAAAGCCTTTCCTCAGAGATACACTTTACTGTCTTTATTCATTGATTAGTCCACTTGAAAAACTGCTGGAATGAGCACAATTTTAGATTTAGAGATTTGAGCATGTTCGTAGTCAAGCTCTAGCAATGCTAAATGTAAACTTATACAAGTATTTTTATTATTTCAATTTAGCCTGCTTGGTTTAAAATGTTTCTTCAATAATCTTGACAGTGCCAGTATACTCTTTTCCATCTGCTACCCATGACTTCTTTCATCTTTAGATTTTTTAGGCAAAAACAGGAATGTAATTTTTCTATTTCACAGTTATACAGGAGTTGACTGACAGTGTTGCTTAAAGGTTAGGATTTGTTGAATAAGCTTTATCGCTTTTGCTCTCTGACAGAATTAGTCTTGATTAGCAGAGTAGAAAATCTTAAATGACTATATGTATATATGTATTTTTAGTGCAGCAAAGTCCACTGTGAAAACAAGCAATATGAAGAAATAGTTAAAATTAAGTTATATATCTAGCATCACAGCCCACTACATTTGGATCTTATATACACGGCCAGTCGTCATATTTTGTGAAGAAAGAAAAAAGGTGAGGCAGACTTTGAAGGTTTTAGTCTGCTTTAAGCGATCTATATTCTAACTGTGTGAGAAAAAATGTTGGCCTTTTTTCCCCTCAAAATGTTGGCTTTATTTCCAGTCCTGCTGCTCTTTATCACTCAATACATCGGAATGCAGAAAGGTGCTGCAATAAGCATGTACCTCTTTATTTTTAGCAAATGCTAAGTGAGAAATGTTTTAAAGACCAAAGAGGGTTATTTTCCAAGCATTTAGAGCTTGAGAACAGACTCTGCTCAAATTCTGCAGTTAATGACAGGGATGAACCCTTTTGAATGCACCCAGCCCCTCCTTGCTTCAGCTGATCCTAATGATTATACCAGAGCTGATGCTCATTCCTTTTGTTCATCATGAATTTAATTCAACTCCAGAACATATTTGGATAGAACTTCTATTTACTATTATTCTGTGCAAAGACTAATAAAATATAAATCAAATAACAGACTCATTATGAAAGCAGCATGTTCCAAATACCAACCTAGCATTTTTATAATACATAAAATCCTGTAGTTTTAACAAATTCATGGCTGAAGAGTAGGTTGGATTTGTTTTTAATTAGAAATGAGTGATATTCTTTTAAAGTGCAATCATTTTTGTATGGCTGAAAACAAGGGTCTAAATTAATCTCCTGTGTGCATTTGAGTAATAATAATCAGAATGTTATGTAGGGATTTGAATAAAACATTCTCTATAAATGTTCATTTAACATATTAATTGTGAATGGGTTTAGTGGGATATTCAAAACCAGCCTTATATGAAGACAACAATGAGCAAAGCTTCATGTAATTTACTTCAAAGTAAGTGTAAATGATGTCATGTACTCTATGTTATAGGTTGAAATTATGAATTGGAAAACCAGCTTCCGCAACTTAGCAAAAGAACGGATGCAAAAGCTAAACGGAGACACACTCTCACCGCTATTTTCAACCTTCTCATCTTTCTACCTTTGTGATATGCCAAATTGGGGTGCTCACAAAGGCCAACTTTAATAATTGGAGATTATTCCTATCCGTAGTCACTGGACAGAGAGAGGCTCCTCTAGACAGTAATTCAAAGAAGGAGTTGGGTGGTCAGAACTTGTTTTATAAGACAGTCTCTATGGGCTTTAGAGAAGAAGTAGAGTTTCCTCTGCCTAAAGTGAGATCTGATGAATAACTAGTTCCTTTTCAGTGATACATTTACATGTTTGTCATTCTGGATAGAGTCCAAATACATGCATAATGTACCTTCTATAATATTATCTCGTTCTTATTTGCTATTTTTTTCTGTTATTTGTCAAGGAATTCCCCAGGACATGGTCACTGTTGCTGACTTTTCTAATTTTACTAATGCTTTTTGCACAATAACACCTTATTTTGCACTTGCCTTGTTATAACCTAGGTGTCCTCTCTACCCAATAGTGTATCTTCAAAAGAGGAGAAGTAATCGAGATTTTTGTGGCTTTTTGTGTGGATAATGTAAAATTAGAACATTATTTACAAAACCCTAAGATATATTAGAAAGTTTTAGGTTTTTATGTTAATTTCAGTAGTCACAAGATTATTTTAGTTATCCTTTATCACTATCTGTCATGGCCATTGATGTGTCTGCTTATCTCATACGATGTAACAAATATAAAAAATGTGTATGTCTTGTGATAGTTACTTGGGTAGATGCTATGGAACAATGTAATTGATGGTGCAGTTATGACTTTTGTTGAAGTCCTGTACTCCTTGTTGACAGTATGGTGTTGGTAAAAAGTTAAGGAGATGTTTTTACATGTGGTAATCAGTAGAAGATTTCTTCATACTCCATGACAGACAAGAATTCCACTAAAAAAAGATATTATGTAGCAAATCCAGTGTGTTGCTGTGTATACTGTTGTTAAAATTATGACAGTTTTGCTTATTTCTATCCATAGTGTTATTAGAAACCTGATGACTTTTTAAACTAATATTAGACTTTTTTTCTTTTCCTGCAGATTTTTTTAATTGTGGCTTTGTGTAAGGTTAAAAACAAAGATTAAAAAAAACCAAACCAGCATTTTTACATCAGTTGAGAAAAATTTAGGGAAATGCCATTTCCTGGTGTGATGGGAGGTTATTTGTGTGAGTCAGTTTCATGAGTCAAATCAGAATATTGAAATACAAACATTTTGAGTGGATGTTGTTACTATGGTGCTGCTTCGCAGTATTTCAGTTTAGTGTGGTGAAGTTGTTAAGATGAGCTTCATTCTACAGAGAGAAACTGTAGAGAAAAATGTTTATCACAAAAACTGTGTTAGTGACTAATAAAGACATAAAAGACTTATAAATCCTTAGTTCAGTAAGTTGTTACAAAAATTAAATAAATCTCTTCTTAAGGCACCCCAGACACTTGTTAAGCAACCTTTTAAAAAGTAGTTAAATGTCATTTGATGTTAATGTTTCACATTATTGCTATGGAATCAGAAGACTTCATTTTACTTTTAGGTTCCCCTAGAGTATGTTAAATCCAATAATATTGTCCTAACCGAGTATTTATCCTTTCCCTAGCTTTTCTTTGAAAGCTTTAGATAATTTATGTGTACAGTGGAGTCTTCCAGGATGGTATGGTTTAATAACTACAGTATAAAATGTACAAGTATGATAGCATATGGACCTTGTGTTGCCTCCATCCTTAAAAACAATATGAACACAATTGCGCTAACTTAGCTTTAAAATGGAAAGACATTTTCCATTGTTTTCAGCATCTCTCAGTTGGCTTAGTCAAATTCTTAACTCAGGCTACTAAGTGATATGATATTGGTAGTAAATACTTTCAGTGAGAAATTCCAGATAATACATGTATCTGAAATCATTGCAATTATTATTACAGGCAGAGAAACTTTGGGTAAAGAAGAAGAAGAAAGACATTTCATTTTCACTGCAATATTACCTGCCTGGGTGCAGCATTAAGAGAATAATAGCCTCAAAATCATATAGAAAATATCTGAGATGTATTCCACTATATCAAAAGTACACTTATCTTAAAGAGTATTCATGTTTTGAGATGTCCTCTTCTCTTCACCAGCCCCAAAGAAGTAAGTGATTAGACTTTTTTTGACATTGTTTCCTCGCAGTATTAATTAACCATCTAAAATATTATACTATATAAAGAGTGGATAAACAGAGCATAACGAGTTTAAGAAACAAGTTTTATTCGGAATTCATTTATGAATCAAAAGTGAAATCTTGATTTCTTTGAGATCAGTGGCATTTTGCCCATTGACTTAACAGGGCCAGTATTTCATCTTTTGATTTTTTTGTTAAGAAAGATCAGAACTCACGGCCATTTAAAACAAACAAAAAAACCCCCTCACGTTTAAAAAAAAAAAAACCAAAACTGCCCAAAACAACAAATCACCTTGATGTTTTGTTGCTTATTGCCTCGTGCAATTTCTTTCAATTAATTACTCAATTACTTTTTAAAAAGAAATTTAAAAATATCTTCATCATGTTTTAGCAACAGGAAAAAACCCGCATAATAGCTACATAGTGACCATCCAAAAGAGAATGAACAGTAGATGAAATCTTTGTTACCGTAATAAAAGGGGGAAATCTGCCCATCTGTTTCTACATGACTCTGAAATGGAGCTTTTAATTTTGGGTCTGGCTGAAACTATAGTTCTTCCTGATTTATTCAGTGAATAGTTTGATCCTGTTCTTCCTGAAATCAGCATGGATAAAACACCTACTGGCTTACTGGAAAAAGTATAGGGCTAAAATAAAGCAGTCAAGAGAACAAATTTTCTATTCTGGAGTTCTTTGTCTTAAAAGTTTAAAAAGCAAAGATATGGGAAAAGGAATAGGAATTAATAAATTAAAATTATATCATAATTTAACTTCTGATGTTTTACATGTCTGTGTGAGAGCTTAATATAGGAAAACAATTTTACCAACTTTTTTTTTTTCTGTGGGAAGTTGATAAAACATGGTAATTGTTTGAATATGAAAAAGAAATTGGAACTAGTAAAGGCATTTTTCATTTCTTTAATAGAGTTTTTCCTTTTCTTTCGAGTATTATATTCACATCCACAACTACATTAATATAAAATTATGAGATGTAACTTCATAGAAACAAGACTGAGGAGTGATATAAATCAGTGAAGAGGGAGGAACTAGAGTAGAAAGATGCCTGTGAGTTTTTGCCCTTCCTGGATCATTCTATCTCTTGTCACTGCACCCTTCCCATGTTAAAAAAGATTATGATATTTCTCCAGTCACAGCATGTGACAAGAAACATTTTCAGCCCTTAATAAGCCCTTTATGGATGGAGTCAACAGTCCCACAGTATAATTCTACTCCAAGTTGTTGGAGGTTTATTTATGGTGATTATATGATCTGTTCTGTGTTTTTTCTCTGGAGAAGAGATTCCTCTCAGCTAACTTTAATACTTACACCTATTTGCATATGAGTATTGCTCTTCACAGCAGTTCTGTGGCATGACCTGTCTCTTCCTAATGCTAATGCATGAAACCTCAGATGAGTTGTGTTATACAATCCCTTGACTATCAAAGGAGCTTTAGGTGGCAAACTAAAATGTAGATTTACAATTTAGGAATCTAAATTACATGAATCCTACTTTAAGGTTTTACAGTTGTTATGCTTATAATCTTTGAAAATGGTAAGTTGGCTCTACATAATGTTTTGTTGTTATAAAACAAGTCCAAAAATAATCACAACTTTTTGAAGCAAACAAGAACAAATCTGTAGTAGAACGGTTATTTTTTATATTTTTTATTTAGACTGAGATGTACAACTGAAAAAAATAAACAAGCTTTTGGGTGCACTAGGTTGTCTTCAGTTCTCAGGGGCTTATTATAGCAGCTGGTCTAATAAAATATATTGCTTCTACCTTGTTTTGTCTAAACCATCATGTCTACAACAACATTACTATTATTGTTTTTCATGTTGTTTAAGTTTCTTTAGGATGGAATCACAGCATGAATTTCTTCAAGCTAGCTCCATTGTACAAAATCAGTACATGCTTTTTATTAAAATATTACTGTTTTGATTCATTTTGGCAGCTAGAATAAACTGTAATACAGAGTGTACCCTTTTCCATTAGGTGCTTTCTTTGAAAGTGATGATTCTGGTTACACGACAACTGAAAGCTTTCCTTTTATATTTCACTATTCTAAATCCAACTCAAATTAAACGTAAAGAAAATTGAGTCCTCTCTGAAAACAAAGGTTCTAATTTGAGAGCTGCAGTAAACAGAATAAATGTTTTATTAGTAAGGAGGTGGGTTATGATGTTTCAGTGTAGACAGAATAAGTATATTTTAAATTACTGCTTCAGTTCATTCTTTACATGTGTCTTCTAACAGAGCATTTTTAATGTCACTGTCAACTGGCATTAGTGCCCAGGTGAGTAAAGAATCTGAGGAGGGATGTGATTTTTATCTTGTCGTCATATAGCTCCTCCAGGAAACCTTGTCTCTTCCAAGCACAGCATGGGATACAGGCATTACTCGCCGTGAACACCTCCTGCTTCCTCTGCAACTTTCTGCCTGATGCTACAGCCCAAGCATCACTTGTCTTTTAGCATCTCACGTTGGACCTGTCCTAATATACCACCCCCCTCCCTGAATCTGATGCAGTGAAAAAGTAACCTGTAGCAGATGGAGGCTGCAGTGACCACTGCTTCTGTAGGTCTAAAGGGATCACCTACCCACCCCCATCCGAGAAACAAAGATACCACAGCCTCTGGCTGAGCAGGCAGTCCTCCATGCAGTGGCAGAGTGTTGCCGAAATCCTGTTTTGATTTTTCAGGTATTTTGTTCCTTCAAAACAATTCCATTAGTTTCTTGGAATTTTTGAGCTAGCATTCAGAATTCAAAAAGTCACTCATGAATAACTTGGCAAAGGGCAAAAATTGCATTGTGAAAAGCTAATTTAAATAGAAATAGGCTCATTCCTTTGTGTGGGTTGGGTATGCTTTTTAAAAAGAAAAAAAACAAACTAGATTTTTATGAGCAAATTCAATTCTCTGAGGAGCTACTCCAACACCTTCAGGAAAAAAGAAAAATAAGGCTAGGTGAACTGTTTATCATTTTTGTACAGCTAGCAATATCTAGACGTTTTGGTCACATTTGAGGAATGGCAGTTCCTTAGGATGAATGGGAGGGCAGGAACAGAGATTAAGGAAGAAAAGTTACTTGCAAAACGTGGATAATGTGACATTTACTGGAAATTATGTGATCATAACAGGAAAAACATTTATTTTTCCCTACCCTTGTGCACAAATAAAAAACTGTACACTTCATAGAAAATAGTCCTATGAAGCTACTCTTCTGACAAAGACAGGCTCAAAAGATTGAAGGAGAAAAATATTTGGAAGAACTATGTGGCTCCTGAAAAATCAAGGACATTTCAAAATACATTTGCATGTACTCTGTAGTGCCTTATTTTAATATATTATAAATGCTAATTGGCAGAGTAAATCTAATATTTTCAAAAGCTAAATTCTGTACTGTTCTCCTTTAGGTATCTTCTTGTCTATGTGGTTCATGAACTTCCTTGTGATCTGTCATAGTAGATTTGATATGCACATAAAGCTGAGGGAACAATGATTTATAAACTCCGCTCTGAAAGATATACAGGTATATATGTCTGCTATGGGGTGGACAGAAATGATAAAACACAGAAAATGTCTGACTTTATGCTGTACTTTATGTAAATTGGGAGCAAATATTTTCATTACATACAAGTTCAGGGTCCTGTTATTTCTTAAGAGTTTCATAAGAAACATGATAATTTCTTTTAGTTATCAGTGATTTTGGTTTTTTTTTCTGAGCTCTCTTTTTAAAACAGCAATTCTGAAAAAAAATTCAGCAAAGTTGAAACAAACCCAAACAGTGTAAATGACGCTTTTAGGTCTTACAGGCCAAATTAAAAGACTTTCAGACTTGCATCAAAAGGCTTGAAAATTTTCTTTCAGTTTTTAAAGGTATTTAAATGTAACTCTTCTAAAAAACATGCCAGCTGACCTAGTTTCCTTATTAAACTGAGTGCTTCATAGTATCAAAGGGCAGAAAACTTTCATTAACTTGATTAAAAATACTATACTGAGCCGATAGAAAAATGATGAATCTACTCTTGGGATTTTAAAAGGATTTTGTGAGCAGAAGAGACACTCTTTAATAAGTAAATTGTTGCAGAATTAATAGCTGCATGTGTTGAAGGTCCTTCTAGTTCCTACACATGTACATTATGGAAGAGTAAATGAATTCAGTAGAGTAGGAAATGTGATTCTGACTCAAGAATTGAATTGGAGGGGTTTCTTCGTTCTTGTTTGTTTATGGCAGTTGATAACATCTAGTTAAATTAACTGAAATACTATTAAATTTTCAGGATGTAGATTGTTTTTTCACCATGCATAGCAAAAGTCTGTTTATTTTGTTAGAGGCTTTTCAGCATGATAAGTATGTTGAGAGAAAAAAGCTGATTTCTGCAGGTAGGGTGTACCCTACCTGAATCTCACTGAAATGATGCTTTCATGTAAGTTTACTGCCCAAGGTCTGTATAGATTGATTCAATGAAAACATCAGCTAAAAGCAGAGCTAGGCATCATTTACGTGTTTAATAAATAATTATCCCCTCCCCCCAAGGGTAGTTTTCACAGTTATTCTAGAATTTATATGAAATCCATTGAAGAATTTTGCCTTTACCTTTCAGCTTTGCCTTTACTTGTCATCATGAAATATGTCAACTGCATTATGCAACCTTCCCCGGTTTAAAAAGTTTAATAATAATTGCCTTCATTCTAAATAACAAGTGAGAGGTTCCAAATTGCCCTTGAAACTATTACTATGTAATGTACTACATGATTTTGGTTTTCTTGCTTGGTTGCTCTTAATCTAGACCACACTGTCACATATATGAACCTATTTTTCTCCCTCTCTAAGGTTATGTTGGCTACCAATACAGACGTTTGAGAAATACCTGTGCATCCTATGCACAAATGTTAAATAATATTGAAATGTAAATGCATAAAGAATATCAGAATAGGTTTTTAAAGGATTGAATTAATATTTAATGTCCCTATATTATACAAATAAACTTACATAGCCTGCAAGTCATCCTCCATCCTCCACCTACCGTACTGAAAAAAAGCCCAACATTTTAGCTAGGCAAAATAAGAAATACTTTTTATTTTATGTGGTAAAATTAAGGTTGGATTTTTGCATCCACATATCACATCATTTTAAAGTAACCTTGACTGGCCTTTGAAACTTGCTTCCACGTCTGGTATTCAATTCAGGCATTGTTACAGGGGTTGGACTGCAAGCTGCAAAAATCGTGAGTCTGAAGCATCTTGAACAACTAGACAAGCACTTAAGTCTTCTAGTCGTACATATGTAATCTGTAAGGAAGTAAACAATTAAATTATAAATCAGGCTTTTAAACATTGCTTGCTAATGTCTTGTTTTCTTTCTAGGAGATTTATTTCTTCCTAATATAGCAGGAAAAATTAACTAAAATTATTTAGAATTTTTTTTTTTTTTCAAAATCATGATTCAAGTCTTAATGATCAATGAAATACGAATGCAGAAGTAAATGAAAAAATTATAATTGAGAACTTAAACTGCATGGAAGTGAGAAAATTTGGGAGGTCATATGCTGGAGAAGACAGATACATAGCAAATGAGGCTCAAAAAATCTTAGTAATACTACTGCCAGCTAATTATTAGGATGTGCTGCTTGAAAGATCACAGTGTTCACAAAGTCTTTTTTCTGAGTGACATAATTCTGTTACTCATACAGTGGTTCCATCAAATGATAACTTTTGTGATGCTGTTAGAGTGGGTGAAGTGTCACCCTTGTCTGCCAGTCATTCTTGAAAAACAGGGGTCTGTACCAACAAAACAAATATCATGGTATAAGCAGCTGCTGTAATACTGCATTACAAGAGCAGTAATAGGCAGGAATTTCCTGGATGTGTCTAGACAGTTCCAGGTTTGGTGGTCTTTTAAAAGTTTCTTTAGTTTCACTGATGATGAATCCAAGACTCAAAACTCAAAATATCTCTTGATCTCTCTTGTCATGTGTACCAGATTCATAAGGAGAGGGAGAAAAAGACATTAAATTTCTGTTAATTATAAAACCAGACTTGTCTCATTGTGATTCCTGTCTGACAAATGTCTACACTACAGAAAATACCATTGCAGTCAGCAATAATTTGCACCATCATTGGTAATCTCAGCAGAGAAGATGAGACTTGAATAGTATTGGAGGCCGTGCTACCAGCCTCACTATTAGGTGAAGTCCCAAAAGTACATTAGCCAAGGAGGGGTGGACAAACCTAGTCTTCTGCTGTGGTTTGTAGTTAAATAAAAGAGTTTAGTTCAGGATATCATGATTGTTCACTGCTCAGGACAAATAACTTCACTTAAAATTAAATGAGCTCTGTCCTGTTTCTAAACTTTTTTCAATAGTTTGCCTGCAGCTGTTACAGAACTCAAAAAACAACTCTTGAATGTCAAATCAAAATGTTTATTAAAGTGTTGCCTAAGTTCTAATTCCTTTTTTCACACAGAAAGGAAGAAAATAGTTGTGGTATTCCCTTATGTCACTACAAGATCCATCCAGCCCAGCTGCGTTTTGCACCCACGTAGTTCATCAGCTGACAATAGGTATTCGTTTGTGCACTAACTCTTGACAACGGCCTGCAGAGACGATCAGTCTTTGCTATTTGCATTTGAAATTAATCATTGCTGTAATCAGGATCCTAGAGTTCACTTGGTGTTCTCTGGAGGCTCTGTGAGGTATTACTTCACAAAATAATTTTGCAGGTTTAAAATGAAGTTGGAGACAGTTATTATGAGACCAATGTGGGTATATATATGCTTTTAATGGTATTAAAATGGTTAAATCGTTAATCCTTTTACTCAATTTTTAGATAATAGTTTTCAAGTCGAAATTTATAGGGTAAAAATCAGTATTAGCCTTCAGAAAGGCAATACTACTTCAAAACAAACAAATGAAGAAAACTCCACCAACAGGATAACTGTTAGTGATAGCCAGTCCTCCCTATCCCGAAACGTGAAGGGAAGGCAAAACATTTGTTCTCTGCTGTGAGTTTTCTGCCCAAATTTAAAGTCATTGCTCTTAAGTTCACAGCTGCATTGCACTTTTACTGCTCCTACCTCATCAACACTACTGCGAAAGAAAACACTGAAACTTTCTGTGATACCTGAGACAGACATTGAAGTGTTCCAGAAGGTCAGCTGAAATACTCCTGTGCTGCTCGCCGTCTCTCTCCCCACTGGATCTCAGGATGCCCACAGCCCTGCTCCTCACACACGTGCAGTGTAAAATGCTTTCCAGGAGCAGCCACTCGGTATTTGTTTCTCTGCCTAAAGATGCCAGCGCTTCTAAACAAGGCAACATGTCAAACTGACAGAGAACCTGCACAATACAGAGTTGCCTACAACCATTGAACCTTATGCTGTTGACGCAACAGTTAAACCTCAAGGAGTGTTGTTGGCAAGGACAAGCTGCTCATTTCTGGCTAATCTAGATTTTTCTAGTAAACTGCAGTCGTTTATGAAGACAGGTTGGACGTGACAGTGATAGTACTAACTATTAGCCTCGTATTCAGTATAATGCAGAAAATTTCCTCAAAGCATCTTTCAGTTGCTTTATTACAACAGACATGCAACACTTCTTCGTGTGTCGCAAATGCTTCTGACGGAAAGTCTCCAGATTATTGGCTTCAGATCTGTAAGTCCAGCTAGGTTCATAAATTTATTATGTTCCAAACTGCATGTGGACATCAAAGTATGAATAATTTAAAAAAAGACCTTTTTTTTTTTTTTTAACCTAGTTCAAAAAAATAAAGAATTTTGACTCAATATTACTGTTAGTTTCAGAACTGCAGGAATAGAAAAGCAAAGATATGAAATATGAAGAGCTACAGGATAGTTAGTTACAACCTTATTTACTCAGTAGGTAGTGCTTGGCTACTGATGCATGTTACAGTTTCTTCCCGCATCACCATCCTTCATGGAAAACTTTTATTAGGTCCTTTTTGACCTTCAGACCATTTATAGAACTATATTCCCTTTCCTTCACATAGCAGTGAAAAGGTTGGTCAAATAGGCCTTTACTTCCCCAGGAGGTCAAGGCTTAGCATTAAAAAAAATACCTCTCTCTCTGCCATTGGTGCAGTTTTGGGGCAAGCAAAAGACCCTTGGATCAGGACATCAGGACCAAGCTGTCTGTAACTTTTCTTCAGGTAATCCTTTCCTCTCTGACTTTCTTATCAAGGAGCTAGACACCTTATGAAGGGAGAAATAGGCACAAGATTCATAGATCCATGTATGCATACATAGGTACACAGACAGGTACAAGGAAGTAAGAATAAATAATACAGTTGTTTGGACCTGAAACATACTTCCTATGAACCCAGTTTTCCTCCTAATTTTGACCCAAACTGAAAAGACTACATATTTCCTGGTCACCTCTGGTGTTGTTCATGGTACTTTGGGATCTTAGCAACTGTTTTTAATTGTCAACAGTTCTCACAGTTAATGTGTTAACTATAAATAGCCAGTTGGTTCTAGCCACTCCCTTCATTACAACACTGCTGGCTTAATTAGAATCACCCATCATCGAAATAAAAATTAAAAAAAAAAAAATTGGTTCACTGAATTCTCTTGCGTTTTCACTTAAATAAATTTTCATGGGATCAGTTTAAAACTGTGCTTACCTGAAACAGCAGAACAAAATCAAAGAGGAGTAGCACTTCCCATTGCATTGAAAAAGAGAGTGATCTTTTAAAATTTGTTTTGCAATAAATAAGTAAATAAATGACCTTTATAAACACAGAAGGAAGGGAATAAAAAAATAATTATTTGGGAAAGAGGCTGTGCAGCAAATTAACCTCCAAATGACAGTCATATTCTCTCAGAACAGTGCATCTTTTATCCATCTATAACAGTTTCCAGTTCCTTGGGGGGAAAAAAAACCAACCACATTACAAAAAACAGAGTAACAGAACAAAGAAAGGCATGATGTTAGGCTAAATACTTTTTCTTCACCATTTTATTCTGTTCTGTAAATGAAAAATATTTTTATTTCTCGTCCTTACACAAAAATTCTAATAAAACATAATTAACTGTGAAAATGTGAAGCAGAAGTGACCGGTTGAAGATAAAAGGGATATTTCCTCTGTATGTGGAATTTAAAATAGGTCTTAGATTGGCAAAAGTCTTCTCTAATATGATAGACTGCAGGTAATTAGAGATATTAAGCTATTGCTGAAATTGTTATTTCTAAAAATACTTATTATCGCTGAAATTCCAATAAAGTTTGTTGTTTGGTTTTGGTTTGCTTTTGTTGTTTTTTTTTTTTTTTGGGGGGGGGGGGCTTTTTTTTTTAATAACTCATTTTGAATTTGGACTAATATTTTTATTAGAACACTATACAGTAATTTTTCCAAGCAGTTTCTTTTCTGATTGCTTTGTTTGAAGTAGATATGTTGAAGTACTAATGGCAGAGGGGAAAAAAAGGGCCATGACTCTGAATAATCTTGCCTATATTCTCAAAGAAGAGAAATTTGTGCTGACAAAAATGGGATGGCATTAAAGGCCCTTTGACAGCAGCTTCCTCCCTAATACTATTTCACAGTATCTGAGAAATGATGCTTCTTTCCTCATAGTCAGAGATTGAAGTCAGTAGGGTGTTTCCTTTCTGAAAAGAATTGAAAGATACTGCCTCTCAGATGAGTATATGTTAGTATTAATAGCATATTTTATGGAAGAGAAGTCAATTTTAGATAGTAGGGCCATGGTTTTACAAGCAAAACCTCACTGGCATGACTGATTTATGGCTGCCTTCTTATAAGCACCGAAATCATTATCTCATGTGTATTAGAATTATGTTTCAAAGCATAAGATCTCTAGCCAGGCCCTAACTGTGATGTTAGATAAGGTTTAGCTGTAAGAGGGGGAAAAAAAAATCTCATAAATTGCCTGTTTGTACTGATAACCATGCTACAATTACCAGCTTTGTTCATGAGGCATTTATGTCCATCAGAAACTCCGTACTCTGTTGAATTTCCATTAGAAAAAAATAGTATTTGTGCAAAAGAATCTTCAAAGCTTGTATTGATGTGAGATCATTTGTTAGTTGGCACTGGAACTGACTGATACTTGCATCTACTGATTACTTTCAGCATAGCTTGATCCTCTCAGGAGAAAAAAATCTGGGATCCAGCTGAGAAACTAAGTCCCTGTTATCACAACACCTGCTGCCAATAGATATATTTGCCATATAAATAAATATTATATATTAATGGTATTGAATTAAATCTGTGTAAAACAAGATGACTAATCAGCTTTCCTTCATGTTGTCCCTTAACCTTGCCTCTGAATAACCAAATAATTTCAAAATTCATATTTGCAACACTCTAAGTTCCCAACAAATGGCAAAGTTAGTGAACAAAACATAGATTTGTAGTCTAAGACATGAATTTTTCATTTAAGTAATAAGAAAGCAATTACAGTGTGTGTTTAGGTATTCTCTTAGACAAATGAAGTAGCTACTGAATTCTGTATCAAAGGCAAATGCTGAAAAATTTAAATAGGATACACATTCCTATGGAATGTGTTTATACTTGGTTGCATATGTACTTTAATATCTAAAACTCCTTTCATCATATACTGGAGCTTATGGAAGTAAGTTTTCTTATTTTTAGTCTTGCGAAAATATTTTTCACTTAGAAGATTCTGACATTTGCTTCCAGAGCTCCTCTTAAAGGTACTAATTCAGCCCTGAATTAACCTGTATCTCCACAGAGATAGAACAGTACTTGACTATAGTACTTGCACAAAGAGAAATGAAAGAACAGGATAAGCATGACCATGATATTTCCTGAAAGTATCTCCCAGTTTCCTCTTTGAATTTCAGGGAATTCTTCCGTGGCTGACTGTATCTAATAGTCTTTTTCTGATCTCTATTTCACTTATTTTCCCAGTCCTGCATTCCCTTTAAGCCTCCACTACGTCTTGCAGGAAGCAATTCCATTGTTTCAGCCAAGCATTGCGTGCAAAATTATATTTTTGTTTGTACTGAAACTTTGTTCCCTTAGTTTTGTTTGATGAACTGCTCTTCAATTCCTGTATAAGAAAAGCTGAATTGTCTTTCCCAGCTTTCTGAGGAAGATATCATATAAGATCAAACATGTTACTTGAGATTTCCCATTTCTTCCATTATCTGTGCCTTCTTAATTTTCTGTATTATCTTAATCTTTTACTGACCAAATAAACAAGATCTTTCTGATCTATTTATTAATTTATTTTATCACACATTTTGTGTGATTTAGTATTTTTTGATAGTGAAAATTATTAATCTGGAAAAATCTAGAACTTCTTTCTTCTCATCATGGAGGTTTCAGTATCATCTTTAGGATAGGATAAGATAAGAATTCGGTATACACATATGGTCATAAGTGCCTATTCTGTCTATATGAATATCTTGACAGGTCAGCCTTAGTGCTCAAAGGTTAAGACACTTGTTGAAGACAGGCTAGTGATAAAATAATTGGTATTTATGATCAGTACAAGCTGCTCAGAGGAAAAGTAATGCTTATCAATTGTTAGTGACTGATTCTATTCTAATTTGCATTGCTGAAAATCGAGAACAGAATTGATTTTACATTTGTAACACAGAGGCTTTGGAGAGTTGCAATAATCATGCTATAGAATATTCTGGTTTGCAAATCTCAAAGTATGTGGTTTCAAATGTCTTCAACTAAATGTTAGTGCAAAGCATCCTGAAACCATTGAAAATACTTTATAATTCTCTGAGTTACAAACTAGCTTTCAAGAAGAGCGTTTTTAAATGTGCCCAAGAAGGTGAAGGTAGTATTTGTTTGGCTGGTTTGGATTTCTTCAATCTGTCAGCATTTATGCCCAGCTTTACTTAAAACTTTCATTATTTTTAGAGCCAGAGAAGCTGAAATGCACAGCTGGAATAGTGGCCAATCTAAAATACCAGTCACCTAGATATGCTCCCAAAGGCTGAAACTATCTTGAGGACTTCCAGCAGAAAAGAACTGCACAAAAGTACAAACACACACAACAAGTACAGCGGTAGTCAGTGTGTAGTTTTGTCTCACCGGTTTCTAGCCACTAAGCTAGAAAAATACTAGTGTAAAGTAATTGTAGTAGCATCCTGGAGAGATGTAGGACATGCGTTTCCCATGTAGTGGGGCCATGGTGTATAGGAATTAAAGCTTTATCGAGATCTTGTGACATAAGATGACCTCTCAAAAAGAATATGGTAGCACAGGATTTGAAAGTGACGAACAATTTGCAGTGTTGCTGTTGTACAACACAGTTATGGGGAGAATGCTAATATGAAATACAGCCATCTGGTAATCTGTATCTTAACCTCATTAAACGCTCATTGAATGGAGCTTGGCTTATGCCTGAAAATTAAACAATGTTGTCTACAAAACATGCTACTTGGTGCAACTAATATTGGAGAATTTCTGTAATGGAAAACTTAAATAGAAATAAAGACAATAACAAGAATTTCAAGGATTAAAACTGTGACATGTTTTAATTCTTGACACTCCTAATAAATTTCTCATATTAGTTTTGCTGATTAATTCATGTGGCATGAATAATAGAAATTGTGGTTGGGACCAGAGAAGGAATATTTTCTTCCCAGCTCTCACTGATCACCCTTTCAGACTGTAACACTCTATCTGTGTTTTTCAGCTACAAAACCGTAATCTGCACTGAAACATGCAGACTTGTTGGAAACTCAGTAGCTTTCAAAAATCAAAGTTCCTCAAATACCTCTCTCCTTTCACCATTTTCCTTGGCTGTGGTTAGTTGCCTGGGACTGAATTTTTCATCCATAAAGAAGGTGATCGAGAAGTGGGTTTTAAGATTTGCTAGGAGCAGAAAATAAAGTATCTATGAAGATTTCAAAGTACCTTTGTTGTGAACCCTGTTGTTTACCTTTGTCACTTAGAGGTGTTCAGATACAGATAGAGTTTACCATTACGTGCTATTTTTTTATTCACATTTAATTTTCCCCCTTTTATAGTGCCTGGATTATACATATAAACTTTGGGGTTTTCAGTAGAATAAAGATAGCTGACAAACAAGGTGAAATTTCCTCATTACTCCTTAATAGTCATCTGGTGGCAATTATACGAGCACAAAAATTTTATTTTTATCTAGTTATCATTCGTTTCTGTGGTTAACCACTGGACCTGTATTTCATACTTTCAACTGTTGCCACCTGTGTATACACCTCTGTAACTGTGTATATCTCTTAGTAGGATCAATCAAATTGCAAAAACTGTGTCATGCCTAGAAGAAAAATCTGTGTTAGAGGTTTTTAGCAATGGTCAGTCATTTGTTGAATTCTTTTGAACTCTTATGTGTTGAAGTCAGTCAAGCAGTATGCACATTTTCCCTTTCCCCAATAAAGTACAAAACATTGCTAGGAAAAAAAGCAATTTTTGAGGTCTCTTATCTGCCTTCTTCATGTAACTTTATTTGCAAACACAGTGGGTGTTCTCAGCCGTTCTCCCTGAGACAAAATAATTACCTTAGATGCTCCTAACTTGTAATACAATAACACACCCAGGGCAGAATACCACATAACTCCTCGCTGGCTTCCCACACAAGATGGTATGTTTTTATGCAGCATCTTTTTTAACTCATTGTGCCCATTAACATGAAACAGCCTATAGGTGCTTGCAATCCAGTATACGTAGTCCAGATATCCAAACTGTCATCACTGCGTGTGTACTTACTGATGTGAGATTAGTAAAATTTTTTAAGGGTCTAACTCTTCCAGTGGGTAGGAGGAGCATGTTCTGACAGAGCTGCAAAGTACTGAGTGAAGAGTACGTTTTCAGTTTGAATGGTGTCAGGATAATCTCAGATGATTTAGAGAAGTGCAGAAGTAGTTTGGGGTTGAAAGGCATTCTCGAGTATGAAGGAGAAGAAAATGGGATTTGAGGGATACTACTATTCTGTTCAATGTACAATATATTTAATATTGTTAAGCTCCCGTGCTATGACTTTGTTACTCATTAATTACTCGAATGAAATTATTATGTTATTTTAAGTAGAAGTGCAATGAATTACAGACAATTTCCATTATAATAGTGTTATCTTAAAGATAGTTTAATTATTTTTCCTAACAGTTGGTTTATCATTATGATTACAGTTTATGTCCTGTTAATCTTTATAAGAAAGCCAAAATACCAGGTGACTGAAAGTATGATCAAATTAGGTATACCAGATGGAATTATATGAGATTTTCAGAGAAGGTAACAGCAAATAGAATAAATTATGTAGTAACAACATTATATTTATATGGATCCATTGTAAAACATGCTTAAGAACTTGAGTTATATTGGCACTTTTAGATGGAAGTTGTGACCATTTTTGGGTAATACTTTAGAACAATCTACAGAAAAGCATTCTTGTTTGTACAGAGCAACATAACTCTATTCCTGCTCCCACAGAGGGCATGCGGTCTCCAGTAAGGGTCTGTAACTGGTGTGATAACTTGATAAATACTAGCAATAGCTCCCATATATTCACAAAACACAGCAGGGATGAAATTCACCCAGGGCTCTCTGGCATATTTTTAAACTGTTTCTATGCCATTCTGAAACATTACATTAAGTCTTCAGTAGTCCCGCTAGAATTTGCCATTTGAAATAGTTTTTACTGCAGCAATGAAATTTTCAATAAAAGTTACAGATACATTTAGCAGCAAAATTCCTAATCCTGGTTTTCAGACACTTCATTTATTTTTTCTTTGTATGGTTTTTTCCTCCCCACCCCCCATTTTTCCTTCATCTTGCTCACTTAGCTACTTCACACAGAGGAAGTCCAGTCTGCAGTACCTCTTCCTGAGGCTGATCACTGAAAGTGTCTGAAATTCTTCCTTATGCTTTGTCATACAGATGATGAAATTTGGAAGGGCATGAAATGGACAGTGTTACTCCAGTACTGCCACATTGCATCTTCTCATAAATACATTCCCATGCGTAGGTCAAAGGGGTTCATGTAGGGCAGGGTGCACCCTTATAGCTACTGTGTTTTCCAAAATACTTCCTGCTAGATCCATCCTGGAATGAAAAAGAGACACATAGTTGATTCAATATAGACACTGATTTCTTATAGGCACTTATGGTAATGCTTATAGGCAGCTTTGGGCCTTATGATAATTCTGCCTAATGTTTTTTTGAATAAACGTGATGAAAAAGGGAGATGACTATAATTATATTGTTCTTACATACTTTAGGATACACCAGTATTATTACTTTATAACAAGTGTTGCTATCCCTTTACCTTCCTCATTCCTCCTCAAATCCATTTCTTTTTTTGGAAACACGGAAAATTCTGAGATTAAAGGCAAACCAAACACTGGGACTTAGATGAGAAACATATGTAGGTACTTTTATGATTTTATGTATTAACTGGTAAATGCAAGCTATAAACACATTAATAAACCATCAGGTATCATATAATCAGTATATTTTTACAGTGACAAACCCATTTATTGTCCATTAAAAATACACTTTTACCTCAGCAACAAACTGGAGGAAAACTCATAAAGCTGTCACAGTTTAATATACCTTGAGAGTGAATAATCTTTAAGCCTTTTCTTTTACAAAGATTTTTTTTTTTTTTTAACATGAAAAAAATAAATCAGAGAAGTTTGGTTAACTTGTTGCATATAGAGTGGCATATATATAACCAGCCGTGCAAAAAGTACCTTTTCCATTAAGGAGCAAACCCAAAGAATGTGACGAACTTAAGGGAGATTCACAGTCAAATAAATATGGATAACAAAAATAGAATCTTAAAGAACCTAGTTACATACAAAATACGTTAAGTCATTTATTTAGAAAACTCTTAAGTACAAGATGTTTTTACTGACAGTGAGAAGGAATTTCAGCACACATATTTTTGGTGTGTTGTTGCTGTTTTCAGACCATAACATTAAGTTGTAGCTAATTCTCAGATGGCTGTGATAGAGCAGCCTTACTTCTTTTCTTAGGAAAAGAAGGCGGCAGTGCTGGGCTCACCAGTAGAAGGGAGACGTGGACTCACTGGAGCAAGCCCAGTGAAGGGCTACCAAGATTAATCATCTGGCGGATCTGACATACAAGGAGAGGCTGAGAGAGCTGGGACCGCTCAGCCTGGAGAAGAGAAGGCTCGGGGTGTTTATCCATATGCATATATATCTGACTGAGGGGTAAAGAAAATGGAGCCAGATTCTTCTCAGAGGCGTTCAGTACAGGACAAGAGGCAATTGACCCAAACTGATACACAGGAAATTCAACTTAAACACAAGAAAAAAATTCTTTACTATGAGGGTGGTCACACACAGGAACAGGTGACCCAGAGATGTTATGGAGTCTCCATCCTTGGAAATATTCAAAATCTAGTTGGACATGACCCTCAGCAATCTGCCCTTGCTGACCCTGTTCTGAGCAGAGGCATGGACCACGCAACTTACAGAGTTGGCTCCTGTGTTCAGGCAGTCTGTGAATATTTGAAAATATACTAATGAACAAAGAATGGCAAAATGAATAGGTGTGGATAAGAAGTATCAATCCAAGAGTCCTGCCTTTGCTGAGATTGTACTGTGCCATGCTTCTCGCCTCATCCTTTTCCTTTATTTCAGGAGAGGCTGGTGAGGTCAGATGTGAACAAATGCAAAAGAGGTAAAAAAGCACAAAAGCTCTGACTTCAGGTTCAGACTTTAAGTCTGAACTTTTTCACTTTCTTTTTTACTTGGTGAGTTCTTTTACACACATTATGTAGACATACACAGGACAAATAAGATGTAAATGTCATAACAAAAAATAAATGTCCTGACAGTTGCATTCAAAAAATGTCAGGTTAAAACTTGGTTGTCAATAGAGTAGCTTCCTGAATTTTGGTAATACCAGTCAGAAAGAGAGACTGGTGGGTTTTTGTAACTTCATTGAAATTATCAATCAGCTGGAATGTCTATTAACTGAAGCACCTTTAAATGCGACAGTTATTTAGTCAGCTGATGTACAGAAAGGAAGTACGTGCCTGAAAAAGTAAAGAGATGAGGTATTATTATTGCCAGTTAGAAGCTGACTATACCTTTTTTTGTGGCACCGTTCTTGTGACACGTTTCATTGGCCAGGCTTTTATGGGGCTACCTCTGAGCTCATGAATAAGTAGCTGCCTGTCTGAAAGCCGGTGTTCAGCACAGTGACCCTGTGCACTTGCTCTTTGGAGCGAGCTTTCAGTCTGACTGAGCTCCTGGGTTGGACCCTGTGTTCTGGACAGATTCCAGTAGAAGTAATCATAATCTGCCAAATGTAATTATCCCCTGCACTTTAATTTGCTGTGGTATTCACTTCCGGTCTTGTGCCGTTCCCTGAACTGTTGTTTATTGCTTCATTTTATTCCAGAGAATGCTGTGTTTTAGTAGAAAATAAAATGATTCTTCCTTCCCTTCCTCTCTTTCCCCTCTCCTCTCTGGATGTACATGTGTGCATCTTTATTAACACAATTGGCTACTCGTATTACAAGCTGTTGCTACATAACAACTGTGATACAGCTGACCCGTTATTTATGATACGTAGTTTAATCATTTTCATATTCACTTCTTTCCCAAGTATTCCAAAGAGAATTAGGGAGTGGCAAGTAGAATAGCAAATAACTCAGCTCTCCAGCAGTGGAAAGCACGGCGTGTTTCGGTTACATTCAGTGATGTGAGAGGTTTACCTTAGCTGTGTCACAGTTCGAGCAGCTTTGTTGAAAAACGCAAATAAAGCCTGGCATCATCTGTGTATCTCACCGGTCACTTCAAAGTCTTTTACGTCTGTACTGATGAAACTGATATTTAAAGGGCACGACCTTAGCAATACTGCAGGAATCTAGGATACCTGTGTACCTCTATAGAACATTTTCAGACAAAGTACTTTTTAAATACAGCATAATATTAAATCAAAATAGTAGAGAGGACATACCTATCAACTAGTGATTTGCAGGGGTAAATGTAGGGGTGTTGGCAGGGAAAAGTAATTTGTCTTTTTAAAGGAGATTGAAGCTATATACTTCAAACAGAGGAATACAGAGAAAATTGACTATGTAGCTTGAACCTGGAGGTCTGTTCTGAAATTGGCTTGTGTGCTTCCTCCCAAAGATGTAAAGAACTCATGGAAACCACATGTTGTGACTTGAGCTTGTGCATAAAGTGTTCACAATAGAGTCCCTAAAGTAAAAATACTGATTGTGGTGGAAAAAGTAACAGTATTTATGACAATCGACAGTGGGTTTCTTTCTTTATTATTTTTTTTTTAATTCCTCTGAAATAGCTGCTCCAGTTGACGTTGCGAACCTCATTTAGTTTGCTTTGTTATTGTTCACCATGACTCAGATCCCCAGAGATATTGAGATGGCTAATTTTCACTTCGGTCTATATTTACTGTGAGTCAGTTTCTTAAACCGAGTTTTAATATTAGATGCCTATTGCATTTGAGGATCTGAGCCTAAACCATTATATGAGAAATAAAACTTATAAAGTATTATTTTGTTTTTAAATTATTTTTCAATAATTTTATATGCATTTGACAATAACTAAAAACTTTTTAAATGTAGGAACAACTTATTCCCTGCCTCTTGGTAACAAAATCTCATTTATGATTTTGGTCATAGATGTACACCTAGGGACATCAAGACTCTTTAATGCTTCTTTGAACATACCCAGACATTTACAGCTCCTCTGTATTTTGTAAGCATCTTTAATCTGAGTGAAAATACAGAAATAGACACAGCGTTTTTCACTTAAGGTTAAAGTTAAACTTTTCAGCATCACTTTATTTCAGAAATAGTTGTGTTCCTCACTTTCATAGGCAGCATAAGTATGCAAGAGAGCTGAACACTATATCATTTGTGGTGTTGAAAACCAAAATGCCTGGAGCAGATTTTGCAATATCAACCGGGCTGAAGGGATTACCTGACCTGAAGAGAGATGATAAAGTTTGTAATGTCCTAGTCATGTAGATGAGAAATAACTATTAGAACCTGAACTTCAAATGTGATAAAAATATACAGATACGTTGTTATGCAATGCTAGAGATCACTAAATAAAGTTCGAGATAACCATGAAGAAAATGCTAACAAATTTTTAATTTCAAGTTTTAGGGATTTTTTACATCAAAAATTGTGTCTTATATTTTAACTTCTGAACATGAAGGATAATTATCATCTCTTTTCTATTATTAAACACTCACATGCAGCTCTCTTCAAATGATGTTTTATTGTTCTGTATCATTTCATGCAAAACACTTTTTCAAAAAACCCTTTATTGTGGTATACAATATGAGTAATACCATCCTATATTGCACAAGTGCTGAGTAAAACATTAATAAGCTAATGACCTTTATGCATGTTGCTGATGACATTTGGTGTCAGATTGTTTCCGCTTACCTTGCTTAATGGGTAATTTGGATACATCATGGAGAAAAATGTCATGCTTTGAATATAATTTGAAGGTTCACTGTCTGAATGGGTCTATTCCTCTCTGTCACTGGGATTTATCAAATTTCTGAGTACATGACTTCTCATGACAAGTATTTAGAAAGCTCATTAACACCCAAATAGAATAGATACATATTTTAGAAACTCTTCATTCTACGGTTCAACATCTGTATATGAATATGGAGATATGAGTAATTGTTTTAATGAAAATTTCACCTCTGAACCACTTTCCTCTGAGTTCATGGTGAATATAATTAAGTCTGCCATAGTCCTTTCCTGTGAGACTGCAGATAAGGCACAGAAAAAAGAAAAAATCTTTGCTATGATCCTTCTGCTTTAAGATGATAGGAAGACTCTAATGAATTCAGCACGATTCATGTTCTCTGAACTAGATCCCTTTAAATAATAAATTATTATATAATGTCTTTTTTATAAGAAACACTTGGTTTTTTTGGACAAAGAAGGAATAAATCTTTTAAACAAATGCATTATAGGGCACCCACTATAATAAATGGAGAAACGTATCCCATATTCTTCAGTCCCACACAAACCAGAACTTGGACATGCACTTCATTTGACCTTTCATTTGTAATGACTAAAGGAAAATGTTTTCTTGCTCTGTATGCCAGTGTGGCCGCTTTGTGTGTAGTTTGTAAAATGCATTAATGCGGCAGTAATCATTAAGTAATTCTTTGGGTTTATGTGAGCAGCTGCTGAAAGTTTAACTTTGGAATTAATACAGGGATATATTCTATATGTATGAGGGATATACTAATGGATATATTATATATATATGTATGTATGTATGTATGAGACTTTGCTTCATGAAAAATCTCCCAAGACTTGGGAATGTGAAGCAGTTACTAATTTTTAGCACAGCTTAGTTAATGAATATTAATTTTGTTGAGCTTTGGCTGAACTCTGTAAATGTTTAATTTATCATGTAAAAATACTTTATCTGAGAGACAGTTTTTCTAAGTATTTGCATCCCTATACCCTGATGATGTAAATAACATAGACGTAAATGGAAATTAAATTATAAGAATATTGGAGACACCTTCCAAGTTGCAAGAAATTCTTGATGATGAACAGATTGATACTATAGAGGGTCTATTTTAATAGAAGGATTATTAAACTTTTGTGAAACTTTCCTAATACTGGAGGAGGTGATGGAACACAGACTGGAAAAGGAAGTGCCAACCATGAGGCAAGCTTATAACTTTTTTTCTTTCACAGTTGTTTGCTGTGCACTAAAATGAGTTTAGTGCTTGTAAAGCACAGGCAGAGCAGAGGCTATCTAGAGGTACCTTGGGTGATTTTCAGAGCTTTGCTAAAGTCACAGCACATATTGAGTGATAATGTGCTTTGAAAGCTGGCTGAAAGTCCCACTGGTTTTTATTTGAGAAATTTATAGGGAATGATGGTTTTATGGGAAAGAGTTTATTGGTTTGTCAAATGAAATGCTTGCTGAAAGCAAAGACCTACCCAAAATACCCATTTCTCTCTGAAGTTCTATCAGAAACTGACAATGAATCCTTCGGGTCATCCTAGCATGGCATTTAACCCATACTCACCATGAAAAAAATAACTTGCTATTTTTCTGTTCTGTAAATTGAAAGAATGACAATTCATTACCAAAACAGTTTATGAGAGCCAATGAAAAGAGAGATAATAGGAAAATACTGGAAGGCATCAAGTTTTGTCTTATTATCATAGAATCATAGAATATTTTGGGTTGAAAGGGACCTTCAAAGGTCATCTAGTCCAACCCCCCATGCAGTGAGCAGGGACATCTTCAACTAGAACAGATTACCAAGCCCCGTCCAACCTGACCTTGAACTTTTTCAGAGATGGGGCATCTACCACCTCTCTGGGCAACCTCTTACAGTGTTTCACCACCCTCATTGTGTAAAAAAAGTCTTCCTTATATCTAGGCTGGATCCCTCCTCTTTTAGTTTAAAACCATTACCCCTTGTTCTATCTCAACAGGCCCTGCTAAAATTATGCATAAATCTGCATCACAGGAAGAGAAAGGGGTCCAACCATCTTGGATAATGTTCGAGGAGTTTTTAACAAGCAACAATGTCAATCGCTGTCTGGCAGATAAACTGAAACAAGGAACCAAACAATCAGAAATGAAAGGAGATTAAAATAAAGACCCAAGGTTTTTCAGCTTTTCAGTTTTTCTGTTTCTATTAAAAATTCGTAGTAGGATAACGTGTGTATTTGAACAAAAAAAGAACCCTATTTCATATCCAAGCTTTTTAAGTGTTGCTTGTGCCCTTGAGATGTGGAAAATTATGTTTTGCTTGCTTATCAATGAGCAATAGTGATATATACACATATAAATAAATGAAAACAAGCAGACTAGCTAAGAAAATCTGGAGAGGCTAAGAGATCATTTTCCAACATACAGGAAGGAAGTAGTAAAATTTTTCTAAAGAAAAACTGATAGATATAACTCATTAAACCTTAAATATTTACTATGTGTATGTTTTCATTTCAGTTTTATCTGGTATTCCTATTTGTATCTGTAAGTCTTCTTGAAGAGACCTTGTTTGTTTGTTTGTCTGTTGGTTTGTTTGTTTGTTTGTTTAAGTATGAGCTACCTGTTCAGAGACGACTGGTCAGCGTACCATCAATTTTTCAGTAAGACAGCAGAGTAAGTCATTTGGAGTGCTGAATGTTCTCTGGAGGTCAACTTCTGTCCATTTTAGCCATTAAAGAAATCTCATGTAGGAATATAATAACTGTCATCGCAGAATGGTTCATTCTGAAGCAGGTTAATTCAACATAAACAGATCAAGATAATTATCACCTCAAGTAACACTTCAATAAAATACATTGAAAAAATTTTGGCAAGCTTGTCAGCCATGACATGAGAGACCAAGCACTGAAATTTGGTAAAGAAGAGGATTCCACAAGAAGATAAAATTATAAGGTTTAATTGTGGAATGAAGGTAGCAGCGATCTGAAATACTTGTTCGCACTAGTGGAAATTTCTATACTATATAACAGCCAAGGAGTCTGGAATAAAGAGTTACTTTTGTAAAACTGCTCCTGTAAATCTCATTTGGATGTGTAGCATAGTGAGGCGTTGGAGGTATAATTATAAGAAGAGACCTGGTAAATGAAAATAAGTGATGCGAAAGATCATGAAACACTTAGGGTTTTGTTTATATACACAAACCTACTAGTTATATTTTTTTTTTGGGGGGGGGGGCAGGGAGGTTGGTTAACACACATCTGGAGAACATGCATTAACCAAAATGATATAAAATGGGTAACTTTGTTTTTCTTTACTCACTAAAACTGTAGAGGACCCAAAAATATTTTGTAACGCATCAATTTTGTTTGTGCCTTCAAGTTGGACAAGTTACCTAATGCCATTATGGAGCTGTACTTTAAATGAATCTTGGTTTTGGAACCTGCCTTGTAAGAGGGATATTACACTGGTGTGACCTGCATCAACTGTCTGCTGATCACCATGGCAATGGCTTGGCCCTGCAAGGCCCATCAGAGCGTTTCATCATGTTGGAAGTGCCCGTCTGGCCACCTGCCCTCCCAAGGGTCCCTCAGGTGTGAATCCTGACAGGCTATCATCCTCAAACTCTGCTCTCTACCCTGTTCTTGCAGGGCATCCCGTTCATGGTGTAGCAGACAACTAGCATGAATCCATCCCACAAAAAGCATTCTCATAACTAGCTGTAACCAAGAATCTGTAATGAAGATGTTCAGGGGCCTGGAGCACCTCACCTATGAGGACAGGCTGAGAGAGTTGTTTGTTCAACCTGGAGAAGGCTCCAGGGAGACCTTACAGCAGCATTCCAGTGCCTAAAGAGGTCTGCAGGAAAAAAGGGGAGGCACTCTTTATCAGGGAGTGTTGGATGAGGGGTAACAGTTTTAAACGGAAAAAGGGTAGATTCAGATTAGATATCAGGAAGAAATACTCTGCTGGGAGCGTGGTAAGAGACTGGAACAGGTTGCCCAGAGAAGCTGTGGATGATCCTTCCCTGGAATTGTTCAAGGCTGGGTTGGACGAGGCTTTGAGCAACCTGATCTAGTGGAAGGTGTGTTTACCCATGGCAGTGGGGTTGGTACTAGATGATCTTTAAGTTCCCTTCCAACCCAAACCATTTTATGGTTCCATGATTTTGGCAGCTCTAGTCAAAGTACTGCTGTACCTTACAGGGGAGGAGCCCTGACCTGAAGAGCGTGACTGTTTCTGTGACACTGCCTAGGCTTTCCTAGTGGAAGACTGGACATTGCCTATCAAAATACAAAGTTAACACAAGAGTTTGAGGAAGTCCTTTGAACCCTGATACCTGTCCACCTCCAAAAATGATTCATTACCCTCTTTAAAGTACTGAAAGTAATTATGCTCTAAGTGTCTTTATGTTAAAAGAGAAGCACAGCCAAAAAAGATTTCTCTTCAATAGGGCCATTGAGTTTGGAGCTTTTTCTGCAATCACTGTATTAATATAATTACTTTTACTTATTAAAATAGATATATAAAATAGTCATCAGTGTCTTCTATGTAGATATTTATAGAAGTGGATAGAAGTGAATAGATGCTAGATGGAAGTTTTTTTTGGTTTGGGGTTTGGTTTTTTTTTTTTTTTTTTTGCATTTGCCTCTTTGTCTGCATCATATTAAAGACCCTTGGGAGAAATGTCTTTATTTCTCCAATAAGGTCACAAATGCCGCTCCTATAATTCAGTTCAAACAGAAATCCCAATTTCCTTATTTTCTTATAACCTGTGCAATTATTTTGAGTAAAATTAGTACTGGAATGCTATAGCTGTAATCGGGATGAAGCAGGGACCTGCATAGACTTGCAGACAGGAAAATCCAGGAGATAATGGCAATGAAAAGGTAAAAAGAGAGTTAAAAAAACAAAAGAGAAAGGGAAGATAGCCCTCTTCCATGAATCTTTTTTCAGGACTTACAGAAGTGTATAATATAGGCAGTCTGAAATTATTGGTTCATTAAAATGCCTCTCATTCAGACTGTTTACATTGTATTACTTTTAAAAAAAAAGTTTTGCTTTGAATTTTTAAAATATTTCTGACTAGATATATAACAGAAATAATTGAAATCTAGCTGGTGGCTTTATGAATGCCTCTCAAGGTGTGTCCTCCTCATAACTTACATGACCAAATATCTAATAATTCTGTTATATGATGGTAATTTATCAATTTGTTAACCTATTCTCTTTATCAGAAAAAGTTGCTGAAAATCAACATTCTTTTATAAGGCTTTTAGCATTTAATGTGTGATTCCTGTGTATGCCATGCAAAGATTATTATGCCTTTATCTATTACAAGAAAATAATTCTCAAAGCCATATTGCTGTCTTCAAGAATTCATAGTGGGATACATGGTCTGTCACCTTCAGATCATGAGTTTAAATTCACCCAGGTCAATTGCATCTGAAGATCATTATTATCTGCTAGCTCGAGGTCATGATTTAACTCCAGCTACTAACTAAGCTCCATGCAGCTGCTCACTCCCTTCACCCCCCACCCAGTGGGCTGGGAGAGAGAATCGGAAGAGTAAAAGTGGTAAAACTTGTGCGTTGAGATAGACAGTGAAATAAGTAGAGCAAAAGCTGTGCATACAACCAAAGCAAAAAAGGAATTCTTTCACTGCTTCCCATCAGCAGGCACTGTTCAGCCATCTCTGGTAAAGCAGAACTTCATCACATGTAACTTGGGAAGACAAACACCATCACTCCATATGTCTGTGTCCCCCACCCCCTCTTTCTACTTCCCCCAGCTTTGTATGCTGAGCATGACAACATATGGTACGGGTTATCCCTTCGGTCAGTTGGGGTCAGCTGTCCCAGATGCCCCCAATTCCTTGTGCACCCCCAGCCTACTCACTGCTGGGGGGCTGTGAGAAACAGAAAAGGCTTTGGCTCTGGGTAAGAACTGCTCAGCAACAACTTAAATATCCCTGAATTATCAACACTGTTTTCAGCACAAATCCAAAAGATAGCACCATACTGACTACTATAAAGAAAATAAACTCTAACCCAGTCATCAAAACCAGCATGTTCACTAGGATAGGAAACTTGTACTACTGTGGTTTTGGTCAATAAATAAAGTTTCCATTACTGTTATTCCACACTTCTCATCTTCTCTGAAGTTATTGCATCCATGTCACTATTTTGCTCATTAACCCATCTTGAAAGACACAATTAATATAAATGGAGTACTTAATGAAGAAAACCTTTTCATTTATATATTGTCTTACGTATAGACTATTAGCCTTGGCAAATGTTTCTGAAAAGTGGAGTAGAAAAGATTGCAGGCTTACCTTTGTGTGAGAATCCACAAGTTCATAGAAGTGGGTATGACTGTCCAGGTTTTTCTTGTTAGTCTCCTAGTACTTAAAAAATTGCGCAAAGTGAACAATTAAAATACTCTTTTATATATTTTCCAATCCCAGTTTTCAAAAATTGGTTTCTGGAAGGGGTTAGGGAAGGGGATTGAATATTAAATAAAAAACCTGAAGTTTGTATTCTGTTCAGGAGCCAAATTGAGGATTAGAAATCAAATGACCAGCTGTGAAAGCAGATTTTGATGGAGATAAAAGTTAATTTATATGTATAGTGTAAAACTTTCTAAAAAAAGTAACAATGTTCTAAATTTCAACCTTACCTTGATAATAGGCATAAGTTTTAAGGAATGTCCCCATAATTTTAATATACTAAGATATATCAAACTGCAAGGAAACATCTGCAATCAATCATCAGTTTTATTTTTCATTTTTTCTGAAAACTCAGACTATTATGTTAAATTTGATATAACTCCTGCCTCCACCTTCTATCCCCAGAGCCAACTTTTGTGCATTATACTAACTACTCAGGGTAGGGGGAAGATATCAATTGATTTATTAATGATATATCCCACAGAATATAAGTATACAGATTGACCTCTTTTGAAGGAATTCTATGGTGTTAGCAGATATTTTTTTAAATGAGGATTCAGAAATAGAAACATCCATCAAGATGACCTTCAAGAATGGTACCTGAACTTTTATTTAAAAATGATTTTCCTGCTCTGTCACCATGAAACATGGCTGTACCTCATGCACATGTGCTTCAATCGCACCTCATGTGCCTCATGCAACTCTATGACACCAGCCATATATGAAAGATTCCTCGTTCATACTGATAGTCAGTCTGGCGATCTTGTAGGTGTCTCCTTGTCGCCGGTCGGCTGAGGCAAGCCGATCACGGGGACGAGCCCTTCCCTATCCCTGAACCCCTCTCCTCCGGGAGAGAAAAGGGTTCAAAAGCAGAGATACGAAAAGGAAAAATAAAAGATTTTGTGAGACCTCTGAACGTTTGGAAAACTGAAACAAACTTTATTAAAACTAGAACAATATATATATAACAGGGAAAAACCAATGCAAAATCTGAGAGTCTGTGCAGGATGGAAAGGTGAGGGTTTTAAACACGAGAACAGAGACAAAGGGGGACGGTACCACGTGCAGTCCAGAAAAATGGCACCGGCCACGTGTGCGCTTTCGTGGAGCGAACAAAGGGAACCCGCGGCTATTATGAACGCCGGGCTGAAATGTGGAACTCACTGTCCCTACCGGATTCTCGTTGAAGCAGAGAAGCAAGAATATCAAAGCAGCAGACAAAGAGGGTAAAGCCTTAGGGCAGCAGAAAAGCCTCCAGGCGAGCCGTCTGTCCCAGGCGGCGTGGCGGGGGCTGCCCCGGCGCACGGTCCACTCCGGCAGCCTGCAAGGTCCCTGGAGCCAAGCCGCAGGGTTTGGAAAAGCCTCTTTCCCGGAACGAAGCTGAAGTCCCGCAGTGACTCCCGCAGAGCGGAGCCGGGGGTGTCCGGAGAGCCAAGAAACCGTGAACAAGCCGCGAATGCCCCCGAAACCGTCCGGAGAAGCAGCCCCGCAAGTCCCGACTAGCCCCGGAAGTCCCGAGTAGCCCCGGAAGTCCCCGAGCCGCCTGAGCCCGCAGCTTCTTAAAGGGGCAGTACCCTCTCGAGAAACTTTCTCATCCAATGAGATGCTGCAAATCATAACATGGAAGGGAATAATTCAATTGATAAGCCTTCAAGCAGGTTTTTTTCTTCAACCTGCCACACTCCTCGTAAGCTGTATTAAGCTTCTTGACACTAAGTCTGGTTGTGAATTTAAAGCTAGTTGCCAGAAATAAAGTTCCTCTCAGAATGTGAGTAATTGACCTGCATAGGATAGCTTTTTGATGTCAGTTCCCAAGAAGGTGAATTTGGTGAGAGGTGATCTAAGTGTACAGTGACTTGCCCTTTCTGTGGTTTTGCATGCAAATCTCATGTATTGTATCATACCATGGTAGAGTCATTCCCTGTACAAATGTTTCAGATAATCTTCTAGTGCAATACTTTTAAAACTTCCTAAGATTTCAGCCTATTGATATAACACTCATTACTGAACCCCTATGACGATAGGAAAGAAACATAAATTGTAACAAGTTTCTTCAATCTGAAGTAGTGTTTTATCCCTTCTGGGCTATTTCTTCTGTTTTCATTAAATGGATCAAGTAATTAAGTGTTTTCCACCTATTTTACCCTTTGCTTTAGTATTCAAAACTACATCACAATTATTGGAAAAAAGGTAAAAATCAACTTATATTTCATTTTACCATCAGACCACTGATGGACTACAGACTACTGGAATGATTTAATTTTCTGCAAACAAGAAGAACCCTACAAAGTAAAAACAGCCAAGTAATTGCCATAATGTGATAGAACAGCTCTCAGAATCCTATGGATTTTATTTTGTAAGTGTTTATACAACAACAGTAGGTTTTGGATAGCAATTGAGAATTTATTATATAGGGCTGAATGATGTGAATTTAGTGAAGATAATCCACTTAACCATGGGCCGCAGAACATACACTGAGCTCCCCTTTTCATAGAATGAACTTTTGATATGAATCTTTCCTGTTATACAAAGTTTGTTTGCACCCAAAAATGGTGCAGCAAAACAATATATATTTTAATTATATAATTTTATAATTTTATATTTCTGCTCTCAAAATAGGAGGTCTTGTCCAGACCTCTCTTAACAGGTGAATCTCTTCTTTCCCTAAGTAGTCTGCCATGTCAGGCTGAAAAAGAATCCATAATAGCATTGTGATTCATACATAACAGATCAGAAAGAAACAATGAGACATTGTTAACTATAAATAGTTAACTGCCCCTGAGGACATGGAGAAGGAAGTACTTTGTGAGTAAGTGGGAAGTACAAGGTGAATCCTTGATACTGAAGGAGAAATGATAAGACCACTGAAATACTGTGAAGTCTTTTGTCTCTACTTTCACTTATGATATGAAAGTGAGAGGAATTCAACAGAGAAATAAAATGAGGAAATGCATGTCATCAGAGTTATAAGAGTGAATTATGAATTTGGAACAAGCATCTTGAATATCGTTTCATTTGAGATGAAAATAATAGTTTATGTTAAGAATGATTAAAATGATAAAAATTCAAAATTGTCGTTGTTGTAAAATTAAACCTTGTCAAGATATAAATAACTTAGAGGACATGACTCAAGGAAGAAATATGATTTGAAGATGATTTCCAAGTTAAAAATCTGGATCAATGGAGATGGATCAATATTTTTGGAGACAAGAACTCGGTAGTAAGGAGGTACAGGGGGAAAAGTTTGGTTTAGGCAACTGAACTTAAGTTTACAGCTGGGCATCCAGTAAAATATGTATCCAAAAGTCAGAGGTCTTAGCTTTGACAGTCTGAGTGGGATTATCTAACATTAGCATCTGAACAGGACTCTTTTGTAGCTGAGAGAAGTAAGACACAACTAGGAAACCATTCTTTCTGCAACAGTCATTTGAAACACATCAGTGCCTAAAAATGTTGGGTTTGTTGGGTTTTTGTTGAGGTTTAGCCTCTAACTTACTGCACCCCAACATGGCACACAGGATTTATTGGTGACCTTGGTCTTCACAGGAGCAAATATAAGCAAGAGCCTTTCTGCACAACAGTCCCTGACAGTAACCGTGAACATCAAGCATTGTCACTTCTGGAAGCAGACACTGTCTGCAAAAATATGCCGTTAACTTCAGAAAGTGCCGTCACTTAGAAGAGACGGAGCTGGGAAGTAAAATCTCTGAACAGAATTAGTTCCGTCCTAACTTAAACCAGGACAACATGTAAACCCAGTTAGAGGTAGGCGTGATATTCTGTGCCCATAGAAAATTAAAAGGACCAAAAAAAAAAAAAAAGTTACTGGAGAGGAAAGCCTTTTTTTAAAAAAAAATGGGGGGGACTTAAGCATTTTCGTACCATGATGTGAAAAGGGACAAAGGGCAATAAACTGTGGGAGTAAGGTTTTCAGAAAGTGGCAAGGCTCTGAATAACATCTACTGTTGCCACTCCTGAGATAGATGCAGCCAGGCTGCTGAGATAGATGCAACATTGTTCTGCCACAGTTAGACATTTCTTACACTTTTAGTGTAAGATGCAGTTGAGGAGAGTCAAAATTAAAGGAGAAACATAGGGAGGAATTTAGATTTGGCATAATAAGCTGCAATAGGAAATTTAAATCTATTTTGATGTCAGGAAATGCCTCTGACCCATAGTTAGAGGGAATGGCAGCTGCTGAGGTGAAAAGGATATGAAAACAAATTGTCAACACAGCACAAACTTAGAAATGCTTGTGACAAGACAAAAGCTAACCATTGCTTGATGAAGTACTGCATGAACACAGCAACCAATTTACTGGGCCACAGGTGAAAAATGTGACACAGTCATGGCTAAGACAGCCACAGAAGAGATTATCTATGGGTCACTCTTTGGAACTGCAACCCTAAGATGGAGAACTGCAACCAAGGACACCAAGGACCAAGTGAGCAATTTGCTTTGGATCAGATTCCGAGCTAGCTCAATGGGGAGAGTGAACCATCTGACAGGAGAAACTGGAGAAGAACATAAAGCTGTAGGTCCCAGAAGAGGGAGGAGCTAGAAAGTCAGTGCAACGGCTGCAGTGGAGTGGGGAAGAGTAGGGGACAAAGAGCCTTGCAGACCCCAGGCTCTGAGCATCAGCTGATACAGGGGTGGGTGAACACCTTCTCCTGGCAGCCTTTACACACCAGCAGGATGCCCTAATGCCTTGATACCGTGTGCCTGCACAGAGGCTTCCAGTGCCGATCAAGAGTTCTTACAGACCTTTGCAGATTGGGGTGAAATGATATTTGATGCAGTTGATGGGCCCAGAAACTCTGGCTGCCTTGGTCTGGCTGTAGTGCAATCTGCTCTACAATACCGAGTTTCTACATAGGCATATTTTTAAAAAATTCAATTAGCAAGAACATACTTGAATAATCTATAGGAGGCACATTTAAGTGTATAAAATATGTAACTGTCTTTACATTACAGATATGTTGAGATTACAGCGTGCACTTACCTTATATTCCAGTTGGCTTTCTAGAAAAGACATGAGATTCTGACTAAGCAAACGCATTTAGTCAAGTTTGCTTTATTTCCTGTTCCTCCACTGCAGTCCACCGATCTAGCAGATTCTTAATTCAACAGAGCACATTTATTCTGGAAAGCACCTCAGAGAACGTAGGATTACTGCAAATGCCTTTTTTTGTGATAGGAAAGTTAGACAAAAGGACTAATGAATCAACATGGTAGCTGTTTACAAGGGGTGATGGCAAAATGCATTTTGTATAACAAGTCGTCATGAAGTTTGCAATCTCAGCATTTTACCAACCCTGCAGTTATGTTTTATTATAGGCTTAACACAACAAAATGTAAAGATAGTATGTACAAATTTGTTTAAACTCAGTTATTTTAGAACCTTTCCCATGGCCGTTTTTTATTGATTTTTTTTTTTTTTTGCAAAAAAAAGCTTGCATCATTTTCCTTTGTCAGAGCAGAAGCAGTATGTTTTACAGTGAAAAGGATTAAGTGCTTAATCCGTGCACTGGAAGAGGAAAGGTTAATGGGAGCCAGAAAAGCTTTCTCAGAAGCACAAGAACATGGACAGGTAATGAAAGTGTGGCTATCTGCTGCCTTTGCGTCCTTTTAAATGTAGACAGGGAAAAAAAAAGAACAGACAAATTCTAGGCATGGGTCTAATGCTTCAAAGCAGACTGGGAATTTAGGAACGCATCAGGAAAGAATTGGAAAATTAAACCAGGAGAAGGCTGAAAATGTCTAATTTCTGTTTAGTACTCTCTGGAGCTCCTACGGGAGCCCAGGGGCAGGACAAGATTTTGTGAGAAAAAAATTTTCACTAAAAGATGTCAGAAATTCAAATCAGGGACTTGAACTTAAGCTTCCTACAGTAAACACAAGGGATTTTCTGTTCTGGCATGGGCATATCTCACTCTTTCTTAAACGGTAAAATATATGTGTGTGTGTATATATATATTTAAAAAATAAATATATACATAGATATTTTAAAAAAAAAAGTTTAATTGCCATTGATAGTGGATCTTCTTTAGCCAGGTATCTCAGCCAGCAAATTATAGGTTTCTCTTTTTCTTGCCAAGTAAACTCACTAATACTAAAATTTTGACCAAAAACCCTCCAAAACTCCTCATAAAGTAAAATTAAAAAAAAAAAAAAAATCAGAATCCAGCAATGAACTGTGTGGGGAACAGCATGACCTTGTGCTGTGGCAGAGCCAGGCTGAGTTTTGCAAGGCAGGCCAGACATGTCTTCAATGTTTTATCTGTTGCGGTTTCTTTTTTCCCCAAGAAAACCAAAACAAAACCCCAAACAAAACCCACCTCTTTTGTTTTCCAGCATTATTTATAATTATCTCTCTTTCTGGCTTTCACCAGAAATACCAAAATGGAAAGCCTACTAGAGTTTAGCGTGCTATGGCACAGGGCTTCTGCAGGAGCATCTGCTGGGATCTCCCCACGTCCCTCACACACCTACACCCACACAGGGCAGCACCAAAATGCCCAGCCAGCTCAAGCTTCATCTGGGCTACATAACTTGCAGTCTTTTAGACTGTAATGTTATTGAAAAGTTCGTTATTCAGTGGTGGCATACTGTGGGTACCTTTTGTTTTTCAAGATCATTTTAGATATTTTCAAGTTGGTTAAAAAAAAAAAAAAAGTCTCCTAAATAGAGCATGAACCCATATAAATTCAATTTGGTTTCCAGTCTTCAGATGCAATAAAGCACTCTGTATTCTCATGCTCTCTAGCTGTCCTATGTGGAGTATAAGCAGCCTTGTCAAACAGATAACACCTGCTGGTGGATGAACTATTGTAACTCTGAATGAAGGCTCTGTTACCTTTAAAGTTAAATTTTCAAATGCTCATACTTAAGGCAAGGATACTATTTTTTTTTTTCAAGAACAACACTTTTTTTCTATACAACGCTTTGGTAAGCTACTGTCTCAAAAGCAAAGTTTGCAATTTTTGCAGGGTTTTTTTGAGTAGTTAGTGACTACTGTTGTATTTCTCTGGATATAGATTCCTAAATGTACACATAAACCCACATTTTAATCAAATCACATTGAAACTGTGATGTTGTTAGAAATTTTTTTGGATTTATAGAATATTTAGTATATTCCATCCTTCACTTTTAATATATTGTACAGTCTCAACAACTTATTAAATCATTTGGTAAATAATTAGCCTTGAAAATTCTGAAGGAGTCATGAGTACTGAAGTCAATGAAAGACTTTATTCTTTAGCCTATGAACGAGAAAACCCAGTAAATAGTTACTTCTCAGCTCCCCTGCCCCCACTGCTATTACAGCATTACACATCTGCTCTTGGATGAGTTCTTTATTTAATTCAGTCAGGAAACTGCAAAAAAACCTCACCCAAGTTCATAATGTTAGTTTCTACTGAACTTGAAGTCTTAAAATATACACTTGAATTTTCATTTAGTTTTTGCAAAATTGACTATGCAGTTTTTCGTAACTTATGAGGAGCAAATTTATAGTTAAATAGTTGAAAGTAACATTCAGTATAAACATTTAATAATGATAAAAATTACTTTTCTGTTTGTAAAAGATTTTCCTAGGTACTGATGCACAGTGTTTGTCAAGCAATTCTGACTGTAAGTTTGTGGTGGTTTAGACCTGGCTGTTGACTAAAGATACATGGTTGTTCTATTTCTTCAGAAGGAGAAAATGCAACTACTTAAGGGTCAAGGCAAGGGACAAGGGAGGGCTCACTCACTACTTACAGTCACGGGCGAAAGACAGACTTGTCTAGGGGGAACAAAATCAGTTTAATTCAAACCACAAAACCACAACTAAATCACAAATTAAGAGTAGGACAGAAAGAGAACAACAAGACCTTAAATACACTTTCCCCCCATCCCTCTCTTTTTCCTGGGCTCAGCTTTGCTACCTCCTTCCCACACTCGGTTCCAGAGGGTGAGGTGAAACACGGGATGGGGGGTGCAGTCAGTCTTAGCTCTTTCTGTATTGTTCCTGCTGCTTGCTTTTTCATAGAAAACACTCCTCACATGTCCTTCTGGCCACGTGGAGTGCCCCCCACAGCAGACAGTCTAGCATGAACGTCTCGAGCTCACATGGGGATCTGCTGCCAGGGCTGGCTCTCGCAGTGCTGAACCGACCAGGTACCAAACCTCCTCAAAGTCACAGCATTTTACAGGATTCCTAGGTCTCTGCCACATGCATCAATGTTTGTTTTCCCACCAGTGTTCTCCAAGGGTTGCAGAGCTTCAGCCAACTTGCCATGGACCGAAAGAAAATGACTGTACCAGTGTGTATTTCTTCTCCTGGTGACCTTGATGACCACATGGTGGCTTCTCCTTCTATCCTCCCCTCTTCAAAACAAAAGAGTGTTTCCAAAACTAAAGGGTGTTCCTCAAGGCATTCCCCTTTTTAAATAGGTTTATACGCAGAGGCGCTGACTGGTGCAGCCCTGGCAAGATGTGGAGCCGAACTGGAACCTGTGGGAGCTCTTTTCACAAAACTTCTTACAGGGACCATACTCACATCCCCATCTCCCGCTACTGAAACCGTGCCAAACAAAGGTGGCAGCCCCAGCCCCCACTACTAAAACCACACCAAATCCTAAACCACAATAAAGTTGTAGCTGACTGCACTAACCGTCACAAATTGCAGCAAGAATAATTTCAGAGTATGCTGTTAACATATTGTGATTCTTGAGATGTCAGAATTGATCACTTGCTGAATAGATCCAGTCTGGAACAAGTTACAACTAGTCACTTCTGAGCTTGTAATGAGATAAGATCAAGTCTCATTCACATTTTGGCATAATTTATTTATTATATGTAGTGAAGATTAAAAAGTAAAATCCAGACCATACTATCCCTCAAATGACAAATTAATATGATTTAATTTATTTTAAGTAAGTTATCTGAAATTAATGATATTTTACTGATATGTAGTGATAATAATAGTCACAGGGATATTGAGGGATCAAGCCCATGCAAATAATTAAATTTTAAAACTTGAAGTTTAAAAATACATTGTAAGAGGAAACTGTCTCAAACACCTTCTTTCAGTAGCTTTTGGAGAAGTTTTACTGTTTTGAAATATTACTTTTATACATTTTTTTCCTTTTTAATGTGTTCATTTCTGTTAAGATTTTCAGTTGAATGCTAGTGTATGGACCCCATGTTCAGCAGGAGTATCACCGTGAATTTAGAGTAAAATAATTTAACATGCTAAAATCATTGAACAGTCTTTTCTTCTGGCAGTGTGATACAGATCTCCCAGGAGCTGTGGACAGTCACTGCCAGTCCGAGTAGAAACAAGATGACAGGCAAAGACGGGGCTGCTGGGGAAGTGGGTTGGAAGGAAGGGGGGAAATTTGGTTTGTCAGAAGAATATTGTGTACTGGGGTCATTTCAGATGTTTTCTGTAATAAGTTGTGGACCTCTTTTTTCTCATATGTAGCTCACCTTAAACTTGTCTGCATTACTCCAGTAGCTTTATTTACGCATTCAGAAAACTATTTGGTTTTGGGGAGCTGATGTTATGTATGAGTTGTAACAGTCATGCCTTTAGTGCAGTGCTTACTGGGCAAGCAATTGGTGCCATTTCAAAATACCACATTTGATAAATAGCTCTTTTTCTTCTTTTTCAACAAAACAGACCTGTAAACCGAGAGCAGAATATACTATGTGCTTCAAAATAGTCGTCAGCTGGATTAACCAAAGGGGTTTTGATGAGATGGTGAGAAGATTTAGACACTACATTAAAATTGTCTCTTTGGAAAGACAGGAGGGAAAGTGGTTTAAAGTATTATGTGCTGGCTTTTACATCAGTATTACTTATTATTTTGTTGTGTGTCTATATGATCCAATAGGCACAAAATTGTTATAATAAATATAGATACAGTGCTGTTTTGATTTATTATTATTATTATTATTATTATTATTTTAAAACATGTTAGTTTTATAATGTACTGTGGAAACTAATTAATATGCATTACAGTTCAAATATATTACAATTAAAAGAGTAGTTTTAGGGCTACTTTTCTCCATAAATATGTTTCACGTGTTATAGAGAGATATTTGTTTTGTATTTTTTAACTCTTGTCCATATCTCACATTTAGATAGCTGTTAGTTATTTATAAACAATTTACTCTGTTTCTGTTTATTCTGTTCTTTTGTTTTGTAAGAACTTGCTTATATTATTTGCCACTTTTTTTTTTTAATTAACTCTTAAATTTGGTAATTTGTTTAGAAACCAACCTATATGACTGCAGTATTACTACACAATAAACACAGTAAACTAAAATTATTTATCTTATTCTGGTGAAATGTAAAGCTAGCCAAAAGAATGTAATATTAAAGTTGTTTCCTTGTTTTTCCAATAGAAAATAGAAATTCACATGTTGATAATGCACTGAACTTAAAGTGTCATGTAAATACAAATGTCATAACAGCTTTCCATATTTAGACTAGAGTACTGTAAAAGTTTTCATAACCCTTTATGGTCTGTGTAAGTTTGAAGAAACAGAGATACTGTAATCGTCCCCATTTCACAATATAATGCCATTACTGTTTTTAAGCTAGTGTTAAACACTGAATAATCAAACAGTAATCTTGAAATCTGGAACATCGTACAGAATTAAAGCAAAAATGTCCAAAATACCTTAGTCCGAACAAACAAAAAAAGAATTCTGATATAATCCTCCTAGTTTAAATGCTACACTGATGAGAAAAGGATTTAGAAAATTACCTGAGGAGCTTTGAGCTTAGTCTTTCAACCAATAGACATCAATAGTAGACATTAATGCAGTGCAGCTGTAAAAGCTATACATAGTCATTCAATCTATGGGATCGGAATAGGGCTAATCTGGATGGTTTTGTTTGTGTTTTAAAATGGGCAGTCATCCACATGCACAAAAAACAAACAAACAAAAAAACCCACCCTGAAATATGTGTGTGTGGATGTCTTCAGCACCAGCTGTTTTATTTGACAGCTCTTCTCAGATCCGTCTGTGCTACTTGCCATAATACAGACGCAATGGCTGCTCCTGTTATTTTTCTTCAGCTACATTCCTATATAAACTACACATTGATTTTTGTAAAATAATGTAAATATATTGGGGAAAATATCTATAGTCTCTAAGATTTTGATTGATGTTACTTATTTGCCAAAAGCTAGACCACACTATGCAGACTGAAAGTCATTATGGAGTATTTGGTTACATCTCAGACACATACCAGTGAATCGAGCAGTCACATTCAGATAAATCCAGATTTTTCTATTGGGGGTGGGGGGAGAAAGGGTTTAAACAAGGCCATGTTTTACACAAAGCCCTCCATTTACCATTTAAACCGAAATTGATCTGTTACAAATGAATCCACTCTAACAGCAATTGTCTGCCACAAAAAATAGTTATATCTAACACTTCATTCTACCCTTTTTTGTTAAGATATTTTAATTGGAAACACTTCAAAATGCACTTAGTTTATGCCTCATAGTATCATTTATCCCGCTTTCTGAATTCCAGGCACAGCATCAGTATGGAAATACAAAACACTGTCTTCCAAGACATCTCCTGCATACGGAATGATTTTCCTCAGCTCATTTACAAGAGTGTGCTTCTATTTAACACCCACATCTTCAAGGCTGCATTAATGACAATAAACGCAACATTACATATAACAATGTTTTTAGCCTTTGCTGAGTATCTCTGTGGTCTTATCTATTACGCTGCAACGTTTTCCCCAAGCCCTTATTACATTTATACCTCTGCATTAATTCCTGCTAGGACTGATCTGTCTTGATATTTCTACATCACGGTATGCTTGCCAAATTCTTGTTTCTGTAGAAAAGAATGACTTATATGAATTATATAAAGAATTAATTATAAAATCAGGAATTTTTAATGTATCCTTCAGGAAATGTTGAAAAGACCCTCAAATAATTGTATATAATACTAATTAGGGAGTTGGACATTTAGTACTAACAGTCGTTTAGGAATATATCTCTATGAATTGTTAGTAGCTAATTCCCCCCCCCCCCCATTTGTATTTAAAATGTATATACAATTAAGGAAACAAATTACTCAGTTCTGATATTCATATACTTGTAACAATATTTGCAATGCCAAATATTGGCAAAATTTTATAAGAAAAGAAATGATCACAACTACTCATAAAACAGAGTTTTATTTGTTTATTTTGTTATGTATCTATCTTTGCACTTGCCTTTTTCTTCCAAAATCCCATATAGAAATTAAAATTATTAGATGTTTTACTATTTATCTCAAATGAAACAAGAATGACGATTGCAAGAGATAATTGCACTGCCAACATCCAGGCTTTGCATTAATCTAAGTAGTTTGCATTTATAATCTTTATTACATCGAATTGCTAATACTTGAATCATATTGTGCACATTCATTTTCTAAAAAATTAAATAAAAATATTCTTAGGTTAGCACAATATTTCTGTATTTGTGTTAAAATTTTATCCTCATTAGTTAAAATGTGAGTACATTTTAGTACAGTGTGGATTGTAAATAAGCCAACAACCTGAAGTACAGCATCCTATGTTGATGGGAAGTGACTGTGAAATGCAAGGAAAAAGATTTAATAGTCAGCGTAGAGATAAAATCATGTTTTAGTGAGAGGCTAACATGTATAGCGAGTTTTCTATTGTTGTTGCTGTTTTTTACCAACCTGTACCTCTTTTAAATAATTTCCTCTTACTCGATGTTTTATTGTGTACACACTGCTGGCTGATTTAATGAATCATGAAACACCTCAAAATGAAAACAGGGATAATATAATAAAAACTAACTTCAGTTAATCATTAAAGCATGGCCAATTTGTGTTAATGGTTAACGTCTTCGTAGGACAAGAAAACAGTATCAATATAAATAAAGATACTAAGTTTATAAGACTTCTTTTCTTGAATAAATATTTCCATAGTTTTAAATCCTCACAGTGAAAATCTGGAAAATTTTCCTTTGTCCTCTATTTATATATTTACTCTAATGTACTTAGATTGAGATAGACCATATACTATACCTGGATTCTGAAAAAAAAAATCCACAGAAAAATAGGAGAGATGAAGAATGAGTTTAATTCTCAGTAGACTGGTATTTATAAAAAGACAGGCTAAAAGACCAGGTGGTCTATAAGCTCAGACTTCTTCTATATCACGAAAATGACAGTGCATGGATGAGTATTTTCAATTCTGCCTAAAAAATCTGGGCAGCTCCTGGTGGCTTTGCTGTGGTCCCTGCTGCAGACTGGGTAGAGGAAGTCTAGCATATGCAAAATTGATTTTGCAAGTAACCATATTTTAATACTTCTCTTAATTGGCAGAGAATATTTTACTTAAGAGCAGTGGCATGGAGAATAAAATGAATATAAGCTCTATCAATTCCTGTAATATGTATGATTTTTTGACTGGAAAGAATAGTAATTTGAAACTTATTTTTTTTTAGTAGCCTTTAATGAGTATTTGATTTTTTAATATGTGCAGAAGATAATTTTTATTTTAAGTAGAAAGAAATACAGTGAAGTCTCCTGGCCTGTATTGTGCAAGAGGTCAAATTATATTATACAAAGTTCTGCTGTCTGGATTTCTAATAGAAATATCTCTGGCCTGTAAATGAGCTTTGTTAGTTCATTGTTTGATCTTTTATTTTTGAAAGGACTGTCACATACTGGAAATACTGAATTTTTCGTTCTGGACATTCTGCTTTTCAGTGTCTCCTGTCATCTTCCCGACAGAAATATCATACTCCACTCCATCTGAAATGCAAAGGTTGCCCCCTGCATTCATGGGGCATCATGAGGGCCAACAGTTTGATTATTATGGGAGAATGCAGCCGAAGGTTACAAGGGTGAGATGATAGCTGTCATGTGAATCAGCTACTACAGATATCTTTAGATATTGGAACATATAGATTGAGTTGATCTTTCAATTCATCTGGGAGAAAGTGTACAGAAGAAGGGATAAAATGTTCTCATGGCTGTGAAGTAGATGACCTTTTGTATTTTGTGCTATTACAGTTTTACTTCTAGATAGGTGATGTTGTAGCTGGCTGAGCTGAGCTGGAGTAATCAAGCCTTGTGGCACAAAGTACGGGGTCTGCTCAGGGCTTTGATGTGAGAAGGTGCTAAGTCCTGGCCAGGACTTTGCTCTCTTTGCTACCTCAGTAACCTTTACCAGAGGTAAACTCAGAAGATAAACCCTCAACTTATTCTGAAGAGGTCACAGGGCAGGTGTAGCCTTAACTATCTTGGAAATTTAGGCCAGTATCATAGTCTTAGAAGGTGTTTCCTAATCTCTTCACTACCAGTGCAACCACAGCTTGCTTAAGTTTTAAGAAGTGTTCTTCTCGTTCTTAAATTCCTAGGGTTGCCTTAGAAGATGAGAGGAAGATAAAGGCATACTTTTGTACCACGGGATCTGCATACTCTAACACATTAGCTTGTTACTCTAACCAACTTTGTGAATATTGGCTTGAGCCAGTGATTTTTTTCCTCTGTTAGTAAAAACTTATTTAAAGGAATACAAGAACAAAATCAACTAGAGGAGGGGTTATTTTGGTTGTAGTTTTTAGTGTCTTTAAGTAGTAGTGCAGTTGTTAAATATTGTAGGCAGTGAAACTTCTTCCATTTTTCCTACAGGGATTTTTTTATTTTTAACACGATTTTTTTTTTCTTGTCAGCTTCAATATTCAATATTCAATGTGCAATATTCAATATATGGAAAAGCAAGCCAAAAGTGAAAATTATCTTGTAGAGTATGTAAAAAATGTACATACATGACCAGACCATCTTTCCTCATCACAGGAACTGTTCTCAAATTAATTGACAGAAAGATATCCTCTGGAGATATAAATCAGTCAACTGCTTTAGTTATTTTATGGAGAGGAATTTTTCATTTTTTTTAATAGACTTCAGATGTGTGATGAACACTATACTTTCAGAAATTTGTTTGGGCTCAATCAAAAAAAGTGACAGATTCTTTTGAACAACACATATTAGTAACAGTGGTCTGATGCCAAAAGATAAACCTCAAAAAAAATTTAAAAATTAAAGGTTAATATCAATTATTTTAACTTTCTGTCAATTTTAAATCTGCAGAGTTTTAACATTTATTTGTAAAGGCGCTGCAGGAAGAAATTAAAAGGGCTTCTGAATCAAGAGTTGAGATTATAAATGATAAATCTGGAGTTAGTTTAAAATATAGCAGCCATTGTACCTCTCAAACAAGAAGGAAAATAGCTATATCTCTGTATTTAGTGTTGAAAGTCTTGTACACATTTAAATATTTATAAACAACTAGTACCATTTTATTAATTTTTCTTTTTGTAAATAAGTCTAAGTTGGAGATGTGAAACTTCTGGTTTAATGTTGTAACTTTAATATTTGCTAGTTTATTTGGAAGGTAATAGTTCCTCTCATTCTCTCAACACACATGATAGACGGAGGCTATTACTGTAACTGGGCTTGTCAACTTTCCTGTCACAATTATTGGTTCTGTTTCAGCAAAATGTGTTCCTGAATTTCCTGCCAAAACAGAAAAACTTTAGTCTGCTGTTGCCATGGAGTCTCTTCTTATGAGGAATCAAGTACTCTGGTGAAATCTTTAAGTTTAATTCTAATGTCTCTACAAAACTTAGCTTATTATTTAGGCAGTTTTTCTCCCCCCATTTCATCAATGAGCATGTGCGAATCAATGAGAGAGAATGTGTTGAACTGAAGTATGCAATAGTCTGTGTGTGTGCGTGATCTATGATCAACGCATAGATGACTCTCTAAATAGCATAATTTGTAAAAATTAGGATGCTAATTCTTGATAAATATTCTTTTAAACCAGTCTTAAGTATCTGTGTCTTCTTTAAGCTTGCTTAGATTACATGATTTCTTCCATCAGCTCATAAAACCTAAGTAAGGTTCTTGATTTGCTTATTTATTGGAAAACCATTTATAGCCCAGCTCCTTACGATCGCCCCCCAAACATTGCTGGCAGTTCTGCTCAGTTGCTATATCAGGGCAAAACTCAATGCTTGAGGCTCAGGCTCCTGCTTGGGTTCCTCTGAGTACTCCCTGCCCCGGGTTGTCCAGCTCCACCCTTCAGGCCTCTGGGTCTCTGAGGCTGTGATGGCTTGTCTGCACTTGAGTTTCTTACTAGGGTTTTGTAGATGTATCTTTTATTGTTACTTATTTGCAGAACTTCAGAACTTTCACTTACAGGCATATAAAATTTGGCAGTTCTTTTAAAATTCTTAATACAGTTTAAGGCTGGTATGGAGCCCATACAACATCGTATTTTGTAATTAGTGATGTCTGCATGGATATTTTACACAGTTATTGCACTTGTTTTTTATTTTTCAACACACAAAGTCTGCATTCAGCGGTGAAGTTTACTGTGCATTGAGTTTGGCAGGTAGTTGTCTAGTTCCAATGAAAAAATTTGTACCCAGCTGACAAGCATGGGTCTGTACTAAGCCAAACTCATAATTCTTGTTTCCTGCAAGGAAACAATCCCGGAAAAGTCTCCCCAAATCATATATCATATACCATATCTGTTAACATCTTCACATAATCATTGTAGCAAAATTTTAAGTAAATGAATGTGAAATGCATCCCTATCCACTGTTTGTTTTTTTTTTTTTGGTATATATACAATATATACATATATTCTGTTTGTGGATATCACTGGTGGCATAGAGAGACTGGAAAGCATGCTACAACTCCAGCAGCCACTGTTACAAGATGTGGAGGGCAACAAGATCCTGAATTTCTTTGTCATCCTCAGAGGATTTATATGCCAGCGTAATGTGACTGAATGAGGTGATACTGTTTTACCACTGAAAATCTTTAGGAACTTGTTGCCATGGGAAAGCTTTGAAAATGGATAAACTGAATTTTATATGCCACTTTCACTACACAGACAAGGAGAAATAAGAATTAGCAGCTGTAAAGATAGTTGAGTTACAGACTGAAAAGAGTTAGCAGAATTTTGAAAATGACGTCAAAGTCTGGGTCACTCAAATTCACACCAGGCTGGTGAGAGAGGGAGAATAGGAGTAGTGAAATACAGACTTCTGGCATCCAGAGTTGAGACTGATGTGGCTAATGATTCTTATTCAGAAATCTGAGTCCCGGCTGTTTCTTAAATTCAGACAGTGGAAAATTCCTAGATGACAGTGCAAAGTTCTGAAAGTCAATAGCACATTGAAGAGCAGTTATTTCTATGTCTACAGACAGGAGTTCCTGGACAGGAGTGGCTACAGACAGACGTCTGCCTGAAGTAACACAAATTCTCTCTTCCCTGCTAACATTTCGACTTCTGATTTTGATCTTTTTGTTTTTAACCCCAGCTGACTTTCATTGTACATTACCTTGAAAAAAAAGTCTTTTGAGGTAGAAGCACTAGATAGCAGAGAGAAACAAAACCACAAACTGGAAGGTGGACCAGCACATTGAACATAAACAAATCTGAAGAAAAAGAGAGGGTCAGCTTGGGTTTGGTTTTGCCTTGGCTCTCATGTCTTATTTTAACCACATACACCTTTGAAGCACTGTAACATCCAGCAATGAAGAAAGGAGAAAGAGGAGTGTCCATGCTAACAGCACTGCGTGTTCAGGGTTATGCTGCTTATTTAAATACGTGGAGATGTGAAAATTACCTTTGAAAATACTTTCGCCATAAAACAAGTGCATAGTGTGTCTGACTGTAATCCAGTTAGGCAAGAAGCTACCTGCTTTCCCAGAGTACTGTCTCGTGGTCATCATGAACAACAGAAATAGCTAGAGCAGCTCAGAAATATGGATTTCTGATGTATAACATTAGGATCACACTTCATTTCACCAGACAGGCAAGAAAACAGAAAATTGATGACCATATGGTAACTTCTGTGTTTGTTAGATGAAAACAGTTATAGACTTCTTTTTCTATTTACGTTAGGAAGACTCAGAAATTCGTGCCTGATGAGCATGAAAGATGCAAGATGTCCAGTATGTGTAAAGCCTAGCATTACTACACATATACTACACATAACAGCGAGGTTATGTGGACAGAGATGCTCAGTCTGTTGAAATGAAATCTCTTCCATACTTCTGTAATTCAAAGACAAGGATACAAATACATTGTGAAATGTTGGTGTGGCTGTTGGTCTCTTTTCCCAGGTAACGAGTGATAGGACAAGAGAAAATGGTCTCAAGTTGCACCAGGGGAGGCTTAGATTGGACATAGAAAAAAAATTTCTTCATTGAAAGGGTTGTCAAGCATTGGAACAGGCTGCCCAGGGAAGGGGTTGAGTCACCATCCCTGGAGATATTTAAAAAACACGTAGATGTGGTGCTTAGGGACATGGTTTGGTGGGACTCGGCAGTGTGAAGCTCATGACTGGACTCGTCCTTAAAACTTTTTCCCAACCTAAATGATTCTATGATTCTATGAAATCTGTTCTTTTTCTTGCTTTATTGTCTTGTTTTCTCCGGTTGAAAAACAAATTATATGAAAGCATTTGAAAAATTTAGTCTAGTTTTAGTATCATTTTCACAGAATTTTTTAGTAACTTGCGCTGAATTTTGGATTCTTTTTTTTTTTTTTTTTTGCAGTCATCATACTCAAACTTGATTTAATTCTAAAACTCAGCATCTAATTAGCTTGTATTGTTCTGTACATCTCTTTTTTATATCAAACATCCACTGAATTACTATATCCAATTTTGATTGCCATAGTTTAGATGGATAGAAAAAAGGAAGTTGAGCAGGAAAATGGTTGAACATCTGATTAAAGGGAAAAAAAATCTGTTGTGAATGGTTAAAGGAAATAATTCCCTTCAGGAATGGTATGCCCAAAAGATTTTTAAAAAATGGGAGAGGTATCAGTCATTCTAATTTTCCACTGAATACATTGAGGAAGTAATATGGTTGAGTTGCAGCTCAAGTCTTGGATTTCCTGTTAAGAATGTCTTCATAACAATAAGAACACTTCAGCAGTAAATCATGTTGCCTAGGAAGGTTGCATTGGTAAAATTCTCACTAGCTGAATACACTGGAAGCGAATCCTGAGACCAGACTACTGGAAAGAAGCCCCTTTCTTCACTCATGTTTCTGTCACTGGGCTGCGTGTGAAGAGTCTTCCAGTACTGTAAGACATGCCAGTAAGTAGCTTTGTAATCCTGATAAGGCTTCATCTAGAACTGAACTCCTCCAAGTGTTTAGTGTACATTTTGTTCTTCATTTAAGGTGTGTGAAATGGATGGTAAGATATTCAAGTCCAGTATGGAAAATCCTTCTCTAAGCATATGATTTGTCTGAAAGCTATCTGTAGGTTCATCTTCAGTTCATTGGAAAGGAAATTACTTTCTGAAGATGAATGCAGTGCACTCACCAACTCACAGAAAAGCCTGTTTACTGTGAAAGATCTGGTTGGTCTGACGTTGTAGGGGCTACGTGAAAATTTCCTCCCTCAGCTCCTCCATCACCCAAGGCAGCAGAGACTTCCAGAGATGGTCAAATATTATAGTGTATTCAGCTGAAGCTGAAGGGCACAAATGCTGTTAGCTTTAGAGCTTTTTCCTACAGTTTTAGGATTCTGTATCGTCGAAGTGTTTCAGGAGGTTATAACAATATTTAATTTCACATGAGCAGAATGTCTTTTTTCTTATTTGCATGTATTGAGGATAGCATTATCTAGCCTTATATATGTTTAAAAAACTAAACCAGAACAATATCATATTTCTGTTAACTATTAACAGTTAAACCACTTCCCAGCAGTAGGGACAATCTAATTTTTCTCTATGGATCATGTGTACACTGAATATACATAAAAAAAAAAAGTTCTTTTCATTTGTTGCTCCCCACTTGCTAGAATACATATGAAATGGCACATAAATGAGAAAGATTAAGATACTATACCCACGTATATGCTGTAACTTTGCTGATGAGGTGTTATGGGAAGGATGATATCAAAACCCTATCAGGTTTTGGTTTTTGTTTTCTCATTTGAAATCTAAAGAGAAATTTTCTAAGGTGTTAGAATGAATTTTAATGCCCATGATAACATCTCACCTAAAATCTTCCGTACCTACCAGCCATTTTCAGAGTCAGCCTAGATCTACCACTGTAATACTGTTAGCTCTCGCAGGAGAAAATGCTGTCCTCGCGCACTTCTACAGGCCCATGGAGCATTGTTAAAACAAGCAAATGTTAAGTGTTAATCTTTATTGGTCGGTGAACTTAATCATGCATAACCAGGAAGAGTTCATTTTTTTAATTAAATCGCGCCCCCCCCCCCCCCCCCCCCCCCCGTTCATTACTTATGTTATCCTCAAAGGAATATCGCTGGAAAGGGTCAAAGTCTGCTGGACCTTTTGCTGTTCATTTAAATTAACACATCTTGCGATCATCGGTGTACATGTTGTGCTAAATGTGAAGATTTCTACGTATTAGAAAAATGGGTGTTCTTTCTGAATGACAGAATGAGATCAGGATTTCTGGGAAAGCTGTTTGTCTGCAGCCCGTGTTTGTGAGTAACATGGCCATTATTTTATACTAGCTGGCATCTAGGAAAACTCTGGAACAATAAAATGTCTGTTGCAAATCGCTTTTAAAAATTATACAGACTACTTTAATAGTATCTGAAGAAAAATATATCTTCTTTTATTAGATTGTCTATGACAGAGCCAAATAACTGTTTGAAAACCATCTTGGAGAGGGAAATAGAAGGGAGGACTTTACTTTATTATTCATATACCCTTTATATTAATAAAAATAATTATTTGAGAAGCTACAAATTTTTCTTCATTTACATAGTATTTACTTATCACAGGGTCTGGTTGCATACATATCACTTGCATAAGTTCTTCCAAGAAAGTATTATTGGATTTCATGTTGCCTGTTTCCATTTTGAAGGGCTTATTTCAGTGGCTTGTAACTTCCTAATATGTGTTGGCCACAGTTTTTAGGTTCAGGTGATTTATTACAGCCTCTTTGCTGAAGCTGAGAAAAGAATACCACAAATCACTATCAGTTTGTGGGTTTGGTGCCATAAAACAGATTATCATAATGGAAATATCATCACTGGCCGGTTTGTTTTCAGATAATAGAGACAACGACACACGATGGTTTTGACCTCCAGATCTACAAAAGAATTTATTATTACGTTACAGTATTTCACAGTGCCTTGACGCCATCAACTTGTTCAATGACCGCAGAATGTTAAGGATTTTGCTAAAATCACTGCAACTACTCTGTCACCAGCCTAAAAATGGTGAATTCATATACCTGCTTCTTTCGCATCTTTAAAATGCTTTAGAACAAGGAATATGACATGTCTGCAGTCATAGCTGTCTTCAGTCTTACTGTACCTATTTTGAGAGCATGTGATGAAAACACAGAGACATCTACATTGTCTTAAATTTCCATGCAACAGTGATTTTGCACTGAATATCTGGAGTGTTTGATATTTTGTCAGTATTGCAAAATTTCCTCCCTGTTGCTGTTTTTCATTCCTTCAAATTTGTCTGTATAAAGTCAGAGGGTCTGAGATGCCCAGATGAAATGGGTGTGTGTTATGCAGTGGCAGCCCAAGCAAGTCATCGTGGAATCAGCCTAGACCTCACAGAACTTTTTTGCTGCAGGGCCCTGGGCAATGCTACATTCTGCATTGCGGGACACCCAGTGGGCCCACACAAGCTCGTTCTGTGCATGGTCAGGTGCAGCTTGGGCTCTGTGTCAAACCAAATTACCTTTGTGGCCATGTTTGCCTTTCTACTGGTAAAATAGAATTTATTAAGTGCTGCAGAAGAGTCAAGGGGGCTCCGCTTGATCAAGCTAATTCTACCCCTATACCAAAATTACAAAACTTTCCCCCCTAATTAATTTATAATTCCCTGTTCTGAGGATGCTGTGTCCTGCAAAATGTGTCTCTACTTCCAGCCCCCTTCTATCTAGCAAGGAGCGTGATTCCACTGTGCACCACATATAGAGACCATATAAAGACACTTGTAGCTGTCCCTTATCTATATTATAATCAATTAAATATAGCTACAATTGACATCTGCACTGTTCTATTGAGCTGAATAAGATTATATAACATTTTCATGCAAACGAGTATCCAAAATAGAATTTGCTGCTTGCTATCTATTCATAAATCCTCATCAAAGTTGTAGAAAGGGTTATAATCTTTTTAAAATTGATAGAAGGCAAATCGATCCAGCCAAAGATGGCACTAGAAATTTTTTACATGCTAGTACACAGACATTTCCTGATGGAAAACTAGACACATTTCTTCACAACTTCTTCCCAGGTTATGGGTTTTTTGTTTTTTTTTTTTTGGCAGTATCAGTTATGCCTGTACCCTGAGGCAATCAAGAGATAAAACTCAACAACTATAGAGCAGCTTCCAGTTAATAAATTACAGACTATCACAGGAGACAAGTTAGTAATCGTTTCTGACCTGAACGGAAACAAAAAAAAAAGTGTAATTTAAAGAGTTTGTCACTGACCTCATTTAAAAAGTCCTCCTGTCAGGTACACAATTTGGAAACATCTGTCACTTGCCCCAGTAGTTCATTTATACTCCTTTTCTTACAAGTTGTAATCTTGCCAAATATTTACTTTTGTGGTTTACTTGCTAATTAACTGTCATTTCTGCGAATAGTGTATTTAGTATAAAGAAAAATACATATTCTGTTCCTTATTAGTGTGCTTTAAAGACACACCAAAAATATACTGATATTTGGATGCTGCTTCATAGTCTTTCAGAAATATAAGTTCGCGGTTTGATTGATTAGTTTCCACCACCAAAGAGAAGCAGCTGCAGCTCTGAATAAAATTGTGCTAATGAAGCTTTCAAAGTGGTGATCAAAAGCAGACTTTGCTCTTTCAATTGTATACTTTTCTGAAGATAACTTATTGTGCTGTTTCAGCAAAATGTGCATATCAAAGCAGCTGAATCACATTTCAGTAGGAACTTTAGAGCATGTTTAACACACTGTGATGGCTATTCTTTGTCACATTTGGTCTGTCAGTTTCAGAAGAGTAGAAAGTGATTAACTGTATTTTTAGCACTGATTCAGATAGTCAATCAAGAGTCTGAATATGAAGAATATTCTATATTTGCTCATAGACAACTGTATTTACACGGCTTTGAAGACACACGTCTAGATCACCAACTGTTACCTTACACAATAGTTTTGATAAAGTGTACAAACCCCATAACTTTAAGAAGAATTTCAGTCTGCTGGACAGATGAGACACAGTTGTATGAGGGGTTTGGGTGCAATGCTATCATCTACCACAAGCTTTCTGTTGGATGTGCTGGAATAGTCTGTTGGAATTGAATTTTTAACATATTTTGGCATCTAAATAAGCCACGTACCATCAGGAATTTCCCTTTATATGTTCAAGCAAAGGAAAATGGTTCCCAGCTCAGTTAAACCTAGTTATATCTCTGCACTAAATTCAGAAGACAAATTTTGCTGCCCCTAGTGAGTTCTGCACAGCCAATTTTAGACTGCTCTGGAACCAAAGCCGCCTATCTCACACTAGTTCCACCACTTTCCGAAGTACACGTCAGTCTCTCCCACACTGTAGGAAAACCCACACAGAGCAGGGGCATGCTTCATCATGCTAAAAGCTGTCAACAAAATAAAAAACAAAACTAAATCAAAACCATTAACATAATAAAATCAACTGACTGAAAGATATTAAAAATAAAAAAAAACAAAGCAACTACAACCCACACAAGGAGTGAATTACTGATAATGATATTTTATGTAATTTTTAAACTTCTTTTTAAAGTTTAAATGACGTCAATGCACCTTTCAGGACTTGCAGCAAAGAACCTATGGCAGAACTACCCAGCTCTCTTGACAAAAGATTTTTGTCTTGTGTGTTGAGCAGTTTTTAATTGCTTTGTAGTTATAGGTTTTGTCCATTTAATCCAAACTATCCCCAGGAAGAGTCCAAGGACTTTGGTACAGATTTCAGGTTTAAATTGCTGTGGTGTATACAGCAATATTATCAACCAGCTTACCAGATGATGTATCAACATTATAAACTCATGGGACTACTTTGTATGATATTGAATTAGGCAGCTCCTCTGGGTGACAGGGTTTTTCTGTTAGCTCAATCCACTGGGTGTTATTACATTGTCTACCTACTATGTCTTTATTCTTGATACTCAAATTTTAATAATAATTAGATATCTATTGTGCATCTCTTTTTGGCCTCTTTTACACTCATATTTGAAAGTACTGGGCTCAGTGAAGATACCTTCAGATGCCTCAGACAAGATATTATTCAAAATGGTTCCAAACGGTTGTAAATGTCAACTCTTGAGAAAACAACCAAATGCCAAATAACATTTTCATATTTTATATCAGTTGAGGATAACTTGGACAGTATATATAAATGTTCTGACCTTTCTAAATGCTAATCAAACCAGTAATAGGAATTATTATTGAAAAAAAAAACATTACTTTTTGTATTTATTATAATGTTGTACATGTCGTCCATTAATATGAAAATATTTTCTCTTTCATTCTGCCTTCCTTCTCTTTTTCTACACTTTTTATCCGTTTTAACCAACTTAGTTCCAATTCAGTGCAATTACATGATTAAATCCTTGTTACACAAAATTAATCTTCTTCCTCAACTTCAATGAATTATTTTATTCGTAAAGATAATACCATGAAGACAGACAAGATCAAGGTCAAATTAAGACAAAATTTGTAATTCTTTTAGTATCTGTTAAATTCGCTTCATCTATAATATATTCAAAACCACCCCCTTATCAAACCAGAAATTAAGTGGAAAACCTTCCTTCCATTAGCACTACTATAAACGCTTAGCCAACCATGCTTTCCATTCTTTGTTCTTCATTATCAAACAGTACTTTCTAATAATTTATACTATTAAGAATTTTCAACCATATAAAATATTTTAAATATTTTAAAAATAGATTAATTATGTATTTTCAGAATATCCTGATTGGTTTTTTTAAGTCAATAAAGTTAGAAGATGCAACAGTGTCCACACTTCTGAAATAAATTATTAGTATCCAAATGTTCCACAATTTGAATATGGAAGATAGGGAAAGGAGTAAATTATAATAAATGCTAATTAAAAAATAAAATAATAATGAAAACTCTTGCATTTATTCTACACCTAGTGCAATTTCCATGTAAAAGATGCCCAGTTAAATCAACTCTGTTATTCTTTAATTTTTTTACTGAAATCCCATTATTTTCATGTTTGTTTGGTTTTTTTTCAAAAATCTTAATATTGAGAAATGTTTCTCTCTTTTAAGGATGTAATCATACAAACATAAACTAAAGCAATGTATACTTAAAATGGAATGTATTCAATTAATTTAATACGAAGTATATGCATAATATGTCAGAATCCACTAATATAAATTGATTTATGGTGAGCATAAAATCAGAAAAAAAGATCAAGATGATTCTGGATGTCAGAATTGAGCTCATAGTTATGTATCTACACAGTTATCTATACATATGTATCAGTTATGTCTTAGTTACACATAAATATAAACATAAATATTTGCTTTTACTTTACTTTTTATTTTGCAGCTGTCAATTGAAATCCTGCGTTGCTCTGAAACATAACTTGTCCTTTAGAGGCATAGCCATTCATTAGCAGTATTTCAGGGGTTTTCCTGTCGTAATCTTTGCGAGGTTTTTCTGGATCATCTTGTTATTTCACTGGATCTTTGCAATTCCTTCACATCTGACACGGGTCACAAAAAATGGACAAATTAGATGCCCTATTTTGAGAGCTATTTAAACAGAAACTCTGGGAAAATGCAGGTTTGCTAACAACTGTATTTGCAATCAAAATGCCCGTACACCAATTAGGTTGAGGAACCTTTGCAAAGATGCATTAGCCACATGTGGAATGAGTTTAATGGTTTCCTCAGGGTTCTCAGTGAGCAAGTCACCACATGGATTGCTACTCCCATGTGCAGTTTTTAGCTGATATTCTGTCCTGTTGCACTAGGTTTTTCCCTGAGCACATTTATATTATACGTAAAGATGGTCCTTCAACAAAACGCCTCAGACTCCTGAGGGTAATGTGGGAATCCCTTCTGCTGCTGTCCAAACTAAAACTGCAAAAGTTCTGAGCACAATGGGTTATTTTCTCAAATACTCTTTGGGAGTTGTTAATTTTAGCTGATTTTACTCTTTAAAAGATTACTTCCAGTTACTGTTTATAAGCTTTTCAGATGATGGCTTAGCCTGGTAACAGTGAGCTGAGTCTTGTGAAATATATGTGAATTGAGGCAATATTCAAAATTCTGGTAATAGGAAATAATGTTACAAGGACAAGTATGATGTTCGTTTGAATTTATAAGCATCCCTAGACATTAGAAAGTAAAAGAATAAAATGTGCTTTCAGTGAGGTGTCTGTTTTCCATCTTTATACTTTCTCCATCTCTGCAACTAGGTGTTTTCTCAAAAATCTCTGCACAAAAAACCACCTTCAGAATCTTAGTGTTGCCTAAAGGGAACTTTTTGATTCTATCTCTTTGTTAAGGGAAAAAACAGAAAAGGAAAGCTGTTTATGCCATTATTTTAGAATCACCTTGTTTTCTTCTATTTTTTGTCTGAACAGAGGAATTTATCATTGTTTTCACTTAAATGTGCTTTTAAGTTTTTCTTTTTTTTTTTCCCCCCAAACTACACTGCTAATCTGCAGTTTATTTGCTAAGACAGTATTTTTAAAACTGGGTTGCATAAGAATCGTGGTGAGAAAATGTTAAATTTCTGCTATTGCTCATATGAAAAGATTAATAATATGCAGATGAAGTCACTTTGGATGTCCAGTGAGAATTATATTTTATATGTCGCAAATACAATAAAATATTTGCCTTATTTCTTACAGAGGGATCCAAAAAATGTCATTACAAAGTCTTCTACAGCAGATAAATCACTTCAGAAGTGAAAAGGACTTTTTTTTTTTTTTTTTTAAAATAAGTGGTACATAACAGTTCTAGGAAGACAGCAGTTGGAATTCCTAGAAAAGAGAAAAATTACGTTGTACCTCAGATAGATTGTTCCTTTCAAGGTCCCCAACCCAAGGTCCTGTTAGAATCTCTCCTTCCCACCTCAGAGCCACAGGTGTCTCTTCCCTGCTCTCAACCTAATCTTCAGATGATTCCTTAATAAGTCATCACACCGAGAATTAAGAGGTTTCCGTTGCACCCTCTTCTCACATTGACAGCATGGGGTCCATGCTTTTGTGTCTATTTTCCTGTAAAGCTGGGACCCTTAGTTCGAATGTCTTATACAAGAAAATCTACATGGGAAAAAAAATACTATGGAGCAGAAAATAGGAACTAGATAGCCTTGACATGTAAACCATTAGACCCTTGGGCATCAAAGTGCTTTTGCTCATTCCATAGTCAGAAATGGAGCTGGAGGGTGTGTAACACACCAGTACCAAGACACTTGGCGTGGTGCTGGGCACTGCTTTTTTTCCTCTCAGAAAAAGTGCATGTGTCATTAGTTAAAGGCGCGATCCAGAAGGACTTTCATGACTATTTATAGTTTCAGATTTCAGACTCTGTAGAGATTTCTTTCATTTCCATACCTTTTGACTGCAGTTAGAGAAAAGCACTCCATCACCCTCATTATTCCTGGGCTGGCAAAGCTGCAGGAATACTAATGATCAGACTCAGAAATCTCACCGCATGTCGCATGGTATTAATTATATTCATATTGTGTAAATTTTTAAATTCCTGTTGGTTTTGGATATTTTACATTACTTGGCTGGTTTTGCTCATTTTTTTTGTTTTGTTATGTTTTTTATTTTTGAGATTTAATAAATTAGTTTATTGACATGAAAGTTGAATATCCTATATTAAACACATGCGAAAGCAGAGTAAGAAACAGGCCGTTGGAAATAAGATAAGCTTGCTAGAAACTTAGTACCACTAAAGAGACTGGAGTTATTTCTTAGAAGAATGTGTATTTGTGTCCATAACTACTGAAGTGAACATGAAAGTATAGCTGTAGGTAAGCAAAAGACAGATAGAGAGGCCAAGCTTTCCAGTGAATCTTTAGTTCACTTCTTATCTCACTTGCTGCTTCCCTCCTTAACCTAAAGAGACCCAATCTGCCAGACACTTCGTGAAAGCTGGGTATGGTTCTTTTTTTTTTTTTTTTTTTTTTTTTTTAAGCTGTAATGAGATGGGGTGACTGGGAGAATACAATACTAAATTTTCCTCAGTAGAAATATAAAGGGCATAGAGACGGATTTCTTAAAAAGAGTTCTTTAGGTTTTTCTGACTAGTGATTTTAAAAGTGTATTTCAATACTACTACTTGTGCTAGTTAATATTTTCCAGCACAGTTCTCTTTCCCTCATACAGAGCAGGGCCCAATAACTAAACACAGACTCTCCCTTTCCACTTCTGTTTCCAGGGTCCATGCCAAGAGGGTATAGCTTCTCACGTGCAGTTACCATATGCTACAGTTTAATCCTGATTCGATGTGACAGTAAGATCCTTTTCCTTCTGTCATTTTATTCTGCCTGCTGATGTCACTTTGTATCCCTAGTCCACCTTTCCTTTGCAGTAGTTCCACGAGCTGCAGAGGTACATAGCTCTGGATGCAAACAACCTTGCAGCTGGAGGAAGATGCATAACCTTTTCTGGTACACGTCTTTTCTGCCCATGTCTGTGATGGTAGAATACAAGAATGAATTCTGGAGATCACCCTCACTGAATTTTACAGTTACGTTGCAATTTTATTTTTTTTTTTAACATTCTGCTTCTGATAAAATCTACTGACACTTCAAAGAGCATCTCTGAAATCTTTGATTAATGTTAAAACTGTACTGGTGTCTGGCCGCAGAAATTCTTACCAGGCATTTGATAGGAAAAGTGTTTTCCAACAAGGGCTTCATTATAAAATGTATTGTCAGGAAATTCCTAGTTATTGGGGGTTTTCTGACATACAAACAAAAAGTCAGCTTAAGTACAAACAAATTACATGCATGTAATTTTTTTTTCTTTACATGGCAACATGGAGGAAAAACCCCACAACTAGTTTAAGTGAGTGCTTAACTGAATTTTCACCACGGTTGTTCTAAATGCTGGGTTGGTATAGTTAGGACACTAGCCTAAGAGGGTCACGTATCTTGCTTTCCAATATTACCAATGTCAGACTTTAGCTGCAAAATGAGAATTTCTCACCTCAGAGGTAAGGGAATATTTCATTGAGAAATTCCCTGGTCACAGAGTAATGTTAGTATCTGATTCTCGTTTGAATATGAACTGTTCATCCATTTTCTAAATCAGATTAAAAGCATTGTAGTGATAGCTCTGCACTGAAATCCAATACGGAGAAAATACTGGTGACTACCTGGTGCTCCCACACTGTTTAATCGTCTGTAGCTGGGGGTTGTACAAACTGTACAGACAGCACCAAACCTGTTTATGTACCAGAACTGTAATTTTTAGAACACTTATCTCTGCCTCCTTCTTTTCCACTTCTTAGATTGTGCGCTCTCTCCCCTTCAACCCTACGTCTCCCCTGAACTTCTCTTTCACAGCATCTCACAGTGTTTTTGACCACCTGAGGGTATCCCACCCTCTGCCACGGCTTTCCCAGTCCCCAGCTGTCAGTGCAGTATATGCTGCTCCACAAACAGTGATATATTTCCTTCCCTTCAGCCTTGCAGACGTACATGTTGATTTGCTGCGGCCATCCTGCCAACTCCTTATGCTTTCACAGATGCCTCATGCCCATCTTTTGATCCTCTTTATCATCAGGGAACATGAACAAATGTAGTCTTCTCCCTGCTATGTGCTTAGAGAGTGGACCATGGGAGCCCTTCCTGTCTGTGTGGTGCACCATAAAAGAGCTATTTATGCTTTTAATGACTGGGGACTGATGGGGAATTTTGTTCTCCTCTCTATTCTGCTGTCATTATTCTCATGTTGTCAGTTATGTAGGAAAGATTATTCTAATAGTTTCAACATAAGTATACAAACCTCTGCTAAAGTAAAGGAAACATCACTATTCTTTGGATGGCTGGACAAATTCCAAATTCTTTCAGTCTGCAGTGAATGTGTAAAATATGGAAACATGGAATGCTTTGGATTGGAAGAGACCTTCAGAAGACATCGAGTCCAACCCCGCCTGCAGTGAGCAGGGACATCTTCAACTAGATTAGGTTTATCAAAGCCCTCTCCAACCCGACCTTGAATGTTTCCAGGGATGGGGAATCTACTACCTCTCTGGGCAACCTGTGCCAGTATTTCACCACCCTCATCATAAAAAATTTCTTCCTTATATCTAGTCTAACTCCTACCCTCTTTTAATTTAAAACCATTACCCTTTTTTTCTGTCACAACAGATCCTGTTAAAAAAGTTGACCCCATCTTTCTTACAGGCCCCCTTTAAGTACTGAAAGGCCAGGAAAAGGTCTTCCTGAAGCCTTCTCTTCTCCAGGCTCAACAACCCCAGCTCTTTCATCCTATCCTCATAGCACAGGCGCTCTAGCCCTCTGATCAGTGTTGTGTCCCTCCCTTAGACACTCTCCAACAAGTTCATGTCTGTCTTGAGCTGAGGACTTCAGATCTGGATGCAGTACTCCAGGTGATGTCTCACCAGAGCGGAGTACAGCAGAAGAATTATTTGCCAGCCACGCTTCTTTTGATGCAGCCCAGGATATGGTTGGCTTTCTCAGCTGTGAATGCATGTTGCTGGCTCATGTCCAGCTTTTCATCCACCAGCACCCCTAGGTCCTTCTCTGCAGGGCTGCTCTCAATCCCTTCATCTCCCAGCCTGCATTGATACCAGGGATTGAATCAATCCAGGCACAGGACTTTGCACTTCGCCTTGTTGAAACTCATGTGGTTCACATGGGCCCACTTCTCCAGCTTGTCCAAATCCCCTGGATGACATCTCATCCCTCTGGTGTGTGAACTGTACCACTCAGCCTGGTGTCCTCTGCAAACTTGCTGAGAGTGCAAAAAATGCACACATAATTTTGAGATTTAGTATGTTTTTTCTGGATCAGGGTTGTAGATATTTTATACTTTATAGAGGATTGGTCCCCATATAGATCCTTCATTTAATGGGATACTTCTGTGTTGTTTGGTTGGGGTTCATTTTACTAGGAAAAAAGTGTGAACAGAACTCAGGATAGCCCTTTGAATAGATTTATTGTGTACAAATCTGCTCAAAATCGAAATATTCTCAACAAAAAGACTTTAGGGTGTTTTTTGGTTTTTTTGGTTTTTTTCTAAGAAATTAAAGAACAGTGACTAATTTTCATGAGGGGTTTCAGAGGTGTTTGGTTTTTGACAAAAAAGTAATTGCTATTTATCTTTAATAAGTCTTTCATAACCTCCCCTCTCTTTTAAATGGATGATGTGTGAGAGAGGTACGCTTGAGAAGGAAATAATGGGCCAGCACTACTTCAGCTCTGCTCCCACTGTCCTTCCCTCTTTCAACAGTCTGCAGCGTATCTGTATGAAATTGCTTTTACTCGTTCTTTCCAAATATGTACAGGGATGGGAATATGTTCCAGTGACTTCTTTTGTTTGTGTCAGTGATAAATTATGATAACTAGCTGGTCAGCATTTCTTCAGCATCTCTGAAGATCAACAGTGTTGTGAAGAAAGGTAATCCTTTCCTTCTTTGCCAGTATCTCTTGTATCTTGGGATGCAGAAGGCAATGATGATCAAAGCAAATTTTGAGAGGATCTGACAGGAGTTTTGTTATCAGAAAATTAGTAATTAGATGCAATCAATATATTTGAGGTTGGGAAATGAGCAGAAGAGCGCATCACCCATCAAAAACCCTGGAGTTCTGAAGCAAAGCCCCCGTAACAAAGGGAGTTTCTCTGGTAAACCATGAGAATGATGTTTTGAGAGAACTGTTTCATCTCATCTCTCCACTGTGTGCTTTGCACATTGGGCTCAAGGATTACAGTCTAGCCAGCTGCTTTCACGACTTCTCTAAGATTTGGAGTAGCAGAAGTTCATTACTTGTATTTGAAATCTCCCTTGGATCAGCCCTGCTCACACTGATTCCCTGGTTGTCACTAGACACAGTCATGACACTAAGTTCTATTTTCATGTCTGCTTTGCAATATTGGTATTAATAGGCTTTGGTAAAAAGCCTTCAACATAAGCAAATTTTTCAAGTCATTTCATCAGGCAAAACTGATAAAAGAGACGGATGTCCACAGATGCCAAAAGGTGCATCCGAAAGTCTAACACTACTTTGGATGTGTGTTCAAAAGGAGGATGGGCCCTTTGTACAAAATGCCCAAAACAACCTTCCTCCATACTTTCATCATAATTTACTAGTTTATCATTCAATTAAAACTTATTCAGATTCCATCCCAATTCAACTCTTAAGAAGGCCCAAATTTAGCCGAAACACAGGGACATTAGGAAAGTAACAGTCTCGTATAGGAAATAAACAGGAAGGTGATAAAATCTCTACAGCTTCCAAACTTGAGGAGATACCATTGCCCGTGAGCAAGTGATCATCACTATCCTCGAAGATCTTATCAGAGAAAAGAATGGAGAAATACATCTAACTATGGAAAATCCATCATATTGATGTTACTTCATCAAAAATTTGTGGCATCTCTGTCATATGAGAAATCATCACAGTCATCGAACATTTTATTAATAATGGAAGTGTTATAAACTGCTGAGACCAGATTTATTTCCATAATTTCCATAGGAAAGGACTGAGGAAAATCTAAGGACTAAACACAACACACAAGTTCTTTCACCACAACTCTCTACATACCTCAATAGTAAAAGGAAATTGTAAGTTCAGCGCACTGAAATGCCTCTCGAGCTTAGTAACGTAAGGGTAAGATCCTGTCACCCCAAATAGTGTTTTTAAATATTTTAGTATTAATGTATTAGCTACTATTTAATGTAGTACTTTAAAGTATTATTATATTATAACATACTACTATAGCATAAAATATTTTTAATTAAAAAAATGTAATATAAATAAATAGTTTGGGGGATTTGGGGTTTTTTATGATTGTACTGATTTGTAGACCTGAATATGGCATTATTTTGAACCTTTCTTGAATTTATGGTTACTCTGACCATAAAATGTTATTTATAAGATGCAAATGAACCCTATGTTTCCTATGAAAACTAAAGACTTTGGATTGTAAATATTTTTTCCTTTTTTTTTTCCCAGTTATGATCATTAAGCTCAGAGCTGTGATTTGTTCTGTAGAAAAATACTTAGATGTTTGCATAAATTTAATTAAGGTACTGCAATTTTTCAATGAATTTGAGTGACATTTATGTAACTGAAATTATCCCTGTAATTGTGTCTATCTTTAACTACCTGTATGATTAAGTTTACAGTGTGGAAATTACCTTTGTACATCTTGCACAGTGTGAGATTCGTTTGATTTTTTTGTTTCATTTTGCTTTGCTTTATTTTTTTTAAAGAAAGTATATTTCCTCAAGGCAAGCCAAAAAAATGTTTTGAAATTACATACATTGTACAGATAAATGACCTGGGAAAGTACTTGCTAAAAATAAACCCATAGTTATCAATTACCTGTATCTCGTACAGTATTTTCATGTTTTACTTTAAATCCAGTGATAGTGAAATGACACGAGCAAACCAACATCTATTCTAATAGTATGCTTCTACTACATAAAATGTAGATTAATTCCTCATACAATAATCTTTAACTGCTACTGTGTCACAACCATTCACGTTTAATGCTAATGAATTAATAAGAAACGTTAAGGATAGATGAGCTATTCATTCTGCTGTGTTTACTACAAAGAAACTGGGGAATTGAGAGGGAGAAACACTGAAAATCTTTTAAAGTGAATTTCTGAACGCTTCAAACTGTAAACATAACATTGAATGTTTTCTTCTGTTTTGTGTTTTATCTTTACTTCCTACAAGAACAGCATCAGAGAGTTTGTAATTATCTTTTAACACCTTATACAATTACTTTTTTGATATTTTTATCTGTGGAATGCATATGGTGTTTTAATTTGAATATTAACATTTTCCTAATTTACTTATTCCTATAAAACATCGAGCTAGTGGGTTAGGGATAGAAGTTTCTTTTCCAAAGCCACTTTTCTAATTTTGAATCTGTTGGGTAGATAAACGTGTTCATTGTTACCATGGTTATACATGGGCATGTAACTAACTTTTCAGCAAGATCCAGCAAATCTACATGTTCAAATGCACGGTGAGATCCACTAAGGACATAGCAATGTCACTGACTTCTAGGATAATTTAATGGTTTTTATTTACCAGAGCAATGTATAATTACCACAAGACAAATTAGACTAGAACTTGAGAAATTACAGTTCATGTCAAAAAACTGTGAGATTTATGTCTTGGGAAAATTCCACTTATTCATAGTGCGAAAATCATTCAGTGACATTTCTATTCTCTTTAATTATCCAGAAATCTTGGTTTGGAACATTTTGACTATAGCCCTTAAATCCTACTTCCCTTTCACATGTTTCCAAACAAATAATTATTTGAGAGAGTCATCCTGCAGGTGCCTTGAAAAAGACTCATTTAGTATTTGTGGACAGCAGATGTTTGATAAGTATAGAACTTAGAGAAATTAAACCTATACAAGTCACTATATGCTGTTCTTCCTGTATTAAGTCCTGTCTTGTATTAAGTAAAATTCTGAGCAGACCCATACTTTGTTTTGGTTTTCCATGACTTTTGTATTAGGTACAAAGAATTTTATTTTCAAAGACTAAATCATGAAACTGGCAAAAATATTCTGTTGATATTTATTTTGTTACGGTTAGTTAGGGGTGAGCATTTTTAAATTTTGTGTCCTGGTGTCACAGTCCTAAGGAAAGAAGCATACATGTTCCAGCTATTATCGAGCGACAATCCTATTTTCATGCCACTTTAGACTTGTCTCTCCTGAGACAAGATACTTGAAAACATACAGTGCTGAAACGTGTTTAAATGTAGTGACTTAGAGTTCTGCCTGTAAGAAACTGGGATTAGAGAATTCTCAGGAGAATTCTGATGTTCGGGCCATGTCTTACTTGAAGTTCATTACTCCAACTCCAAAAAAAATGAGAAGATAGATTTTAAAAGCATAAATATATAAGATTAACTCCAAGAGATGAGTCCAAAATCCAGCAATTGAACTGGAGAAGTCAATCTATAAATAAGGTATGAGACTGTTTATCAATACTTATCAAATTTAAGGAGGTAAAAAAAACCAAACCAACCAACAAGCAACTAGAACCTTTCTTAAAGGGCAGTTATTTAGACAATCTGAATTTATGAGTGCTCTGGTTAATCCACTTAAGATATATTGTTTGTTCTTTGCTTTTAATTTATATTTGCAATTTGTGTTTTGTTGCCAGATTTCTTTTGTAAAACAACTTCCCAAACTGCACAGCTGCAAAGGAAAAAAAGATTAAAAGTTGTAAACAAATGCAAAAATTTCGTTTTCTACGTGAATCAGTATGAGAGATTAAATGGTTGAGTACTGTAACACATACTGATTTAACCACCCTGCCAAGGCAGAAATTTGGTCTTGCTGGACACACTTGGGAGGTGTGGGCACCCCACACTATTAATGTGAGATTTTTTTGTGAGTGTTACAACTATGCTCATGAGAGTATCACAGAACGATCTGATATTGTGTACAGGCTCTATTATTAGTTCTAGCCGATGATATCCATTTGTTCTAATTCCAGTACAAGTCTAAGGAAATAATGAATTGTGTTTTAAAAAATCAAGATGTATGTGTGTTGAAAAAATTTTTTAAGTGAGAAATCTAAAAAATATACACTGCACTATTATTTCTGTAGCTCCACAGAGAATATTTGATTAAGAAAATGGAATAAAATCACTGTGTCCAAAGACAATGTAAAAAAATATTTTATTTTAGTAAAAATCAAATCACTTAAAACTCAGATTTCTCATATTGCTCATTTCTTTTAGAGACAATTATATATTCCCCATCAAAAAGTATTCGGTACAAATTGCATACAAATGGAATCTGATGCTATGAAACTACAGCCTACTTAAATCTGGCTCTAAGTATGAAGAAGATAATCTTGATCTTGTTCTTAATCTTGATTTTTCTGTTATTTTTTAGAAAACTTTCTTACATAATTTGAGTTCTATACAGAATAAATTTGATTTATCTTAGCTATTGTTCTTGCAATTGTCTTTCAACCTGAGAAGGCAGTGGAAGGATTGTTCTCAGGGTTTTAACTTTATTATAGTTCCACATGACTGAGTGTCTCAATTATTCTTTATACCTTTTTAGGTTGTCTTAATGTCTTCTTCATGCAGGAAGGTGAATTGCCATTCCTTTTTCATTTTCTTGCAGGCTGGCATGGTATCAATATGTAAACAGAGTCTCCTCCTATTCTGGTAGCTCTTAGATTTTTCATGCTGGACATCATAAAAAAAGAAAGTGTGCCATTAAAATATGGGAATGTTTAGTAATACTGAGTTCTGGTCATAACGAATGTCGGCTGAAAGAAAGCTAATCTGTTTCAGCATAAACACTTTTTATTGTGCAAAATATGTTTTTCCAGGTTATACAATTGTGATGGGAAACCCATGTATTCTATACAAGATAGGATAAAGAACAGTACTGTCTGGTGAATTCCACATCTGGCAAACACTGAATGAAACATTGCTGAAAACCATAGGTTGGAAATCCTCCAAGTGGTGATGCTTTCTTGTTGCTAGTTACTTTCACGCTATTTTGTTGCATTGCAGTGTAGAACAATACAAGAGAGAAATATGTGATTGTACTGAACAAATTCAGAATATGTGCAAATGAGGACTCTATCCTTTTATTGTAGCATTGCGACAATGTAATATGTGCAGTGACTATGTGTGTGTGTATATATAATAGTGTATTTATTTAATGGTGCAGGCCGATGAATCCTATCAGACTGTGCCTTTCCATTTAATAAAATTGTAGAGTGCAGATGCTTCCAAGCACCTTTATCATGACTAGAAACAAAAGAAAGAAACACGTGCAGTGTGAATGTGTAATGAATCAGTCAAGTTTTTGCAGTAAAACCTGTATTAGGATTAGAATCTTATTTCGTTAAATGAAAAAATCCATTATCTTGTACATCTATTTAATTGTTTTTCCTTTAGCTTGATTTTGTCTAGCTTTCTATTTTTGTATGTTCTTCTACCTTTATTTTGGTCAGGTCCGAAGAACGGACTCCATGATTAAAGCAGACAATCTTGATTTGGTTTAGTTGACTGGGACAGAATTTCCGTAAAGAACTAAGTGGTTTGTATTCTTTCTAATTTAGTTCTTCCCAGTCTGCATCCAGACTTCTATTCACGCACAAATTAAAATATTAAAGGGACCTAATAACTGAAGACATGTAATATACCAGCTTCATTCGTCAGCTTTCTTGTTACATCGGCTTGCCGATCTTTGCATTCAACTTTCCTAAGTCCTCTTAAATGAAATAGAGCATTTCTGTGAAATGAAGACAGTATGTTATAAACTAACTGTCCAAAGTATGAATTACTTTTGCTTAAGTCTTTTAGCCATAATAATCTTCAAAAGCTTCTGGTTTTTATTTTATTTTTTGTTTCTTAAGTCTTTACATGGTATCTTATTTCCTTGCCTAAGAGAAACCGCGTGGCAAGTGTTCCTCCTAATTGCTATAGGGATTGATTTGAGGAGTTTGGAGTTTCTTCTAAAAAGTGGACATCCATCCTCTAGAGATTATAATGCACATGGTAATCTCAGCCTTTGGAAGATGGCAACCAGCAGTGGGGTTTTTCAGCAATTACTCTGATAGAAGGGAAATTTCTCACAGCTCCAAAGATTTTACAGTTTATCTCTGGCTCTGAATGTGCAATCATTTTTATTTCCTTTTTCCAGGCCTTCTTGAAACACAGAAAGTTCTATTATCAAATAGAAGATGGCAACATCAGTGCCTTGATCTGAATTTCCATTATTATTTCATCCAAGCAAATGTAATAAGTGTTCTTACTTGCTGCACCTTAGTGTATTCCATACATGCAGATCAAACTGAAAGAGAAATTTCTTTTTATCCTGTAGGCATCAGTCCATTACTCTCAGTCAAGGTATTATGATTTCCATATCATTCTTAATATTAGTTAAGTCTCCTGAAAAGGTTTACTGTTTTTTAAAACACCAACATGAAGCTTTTATATCAATTTTCACACTTCTAGTCATCCTGAGATGCATGTCCTGACGTATCTGTCTCAATGAATGTTTTAAGCAGTGAACAGGTGAGTACAGTTAAGTATTAGTATGGAAAATGTGAAGTCTTGAAGCTCATTATAAACAGAATAAAACAACTGAGGTCTCTCATCACTTTCATATTGCATTCATAGTACATTATTCTTGCATATGGCAGTTTACTTTCTGTTCAGCAATAAATTCGTTGTTATCGAATAATAAAGTGTAACTCTACATTTAGACAGAAGACATAAATTCATCAGATCTAACAGGTAGAAATAGGTCTTTAAAATAAAGTTATTAGGAAAAGTTGAACATATATTTAAGTAATTTTAAAATAATTGACTAATGTCCAGACAGTTCATAAAAAGCTATTTCTTCACTCGAGTGCATAATGTCTTAACATTTGGTTCTACTTTACATGGATTGCAAACATATTCAATAGTTTCACGTTATACTTAAAGAAAAATGCTTGTAAGACAGAGTTTCATTTAAAATCATGTATCAGTAGTTTCAATTCTACCTAAAGCAAACATTTAAAAACAATAAATGTATGAACACACAAGTCTTCAAAAACATTGCCAAGTAGAATCTTTCTTTAATTTCTTATTCATGTATAAAACTGGTTACTGAAAAAAAAAATATTGCTCAATATAATAGCAATGACTGCCCTCCTCCCAACTACTTTTAAGCTATAAATTGTCATTTAGGCATTCCTAAAATATTAAAAAAATTTTCTAGTTATCAATGTAGATCTACAAAACATTTAAGTAGTAGTCAATAGCAATTTCCGCAGTACTGTGGGGCAAAACTTTCTTCAGTTTAAACTAAAATTAGTCTCACTGTCTCTCAGGCACAGAGTTGCCGTTACAGCTACTGTCCAGTTATTAATATGACAGAGTTTGAGATCTTGATATGCTCAAGCCCACACCAGATGTTCCAGTAACAGTGCTTGGACTCCTTCTCATCTTCCCACTCTTAATAACTTCTATACATATTGGCTTCCACAGCATGTCCATCTCCTTTGTTTTATGGATGGAACTGCTCATGAATTGAAAAGAAAATCCATAAAGCAGTTATTAGTAGAACTCTACTTGTAAATTGAGAGAACCCATTGCTTAGACTAAGTGAAAAATATTCTAAAGTATGTGAAGGAATGGAGACATATTTACACTCTGCCCTGGAGTGATACCATCAGAGAAGAAAATGAAGAAATTTGCCATTAAAAATCAATTTAATGAATCTGGGGCATTTGTTTATGCACTAATAATAATCATGTGTTTGTTTCATGTTGCCATTACAAAAAGCAAGCAATCCGCTGTCAGCCTTATATGCTATATCTGATGATGTGCTTGTATAACATATATGCTTATTTATGTCATCGGAGAGTTTCAAGCATACATAACGTGAGTTGTGTAAATGGAAACAAAAAGTTGTCACTTTTGTCCATAAGTTCATGTGTTATCCAAATGCATTTCAGCAATTTTATTAAGGAGAGAATTTATTCATTTACTGAAGTACTTGCAAAATGCAGAATTCAGGGCATCTTTGGTTCTTTTAAAGTTTTTATTTTTTAAAATCACATAAACCCATATGTTGTGTTCTCTGTTTCCTCTGTGAGGAAAAAATATCTTTGCATTTTGTTTGCTTTTTCATTTCACTGAAGATTATATAAATCTTGATACTCTTCTTGATTATTTTAATTTTCTCAGATAGCTTGGACTGGTGTAATTTATTTCTCATCTAAAACTGAATTAATAGCTTAATGTCATTACGAAGAGAAGCTGCAACACTGTGTCTGGACTCATCTTTCTTCACTGATGATTAGCACACAAGGTAGCACGTGGGCAGTTATTGATCTTGTTGTGGAGGTTGCATACTCATTATTTTATTATGTTTCCATCAATATTTAATGAAGCACCCTTACTGGACACATCAGATTTGGTTTTAGCATACACTTTCTGATTTTTCTCGTTTCAAACTGCAACACAAAGTGTATAATCAAAGTGCTACTTTGGCCTTAGCCATCAGTGCATGATGTTGGATAACTCGCCTTTCTGTTTTGCCTACTTTTAGGAGATAATACATGGTATAGAACTACCTATCTGGTGCTGACAATCCCATAGTGTATGCCTATATTCTGAAAATATAAGTAGTTCAATCTTGACTCTTTTGGAAACGTACAGATGGAAGTTTTCTTCAACTTCCAGCATCTGCTAAAACAGAGAACACCAGTGCTTGTGATTTCAATCAGCCCATTGAAACAGAACATTTCCACTGTGTTTTCTTTCTCCACAGTGGAACAAACTGTAGCGAGGTGCAGATCCACAAGATCAGTGCCATAATCTGGTAGCAGCACACAGATTACACCTTGTAAAATATTTAAAAAAAACCCCAAAACCAAACCCAAACCTTTTTTGACATGTTCACAAAGTTTCTGTGTCCCCATGACTTCACACATTTCTCTAAGTGTCGATACTGGCTAAATAAATATTATACTGGCTAGAACTTAAGTACATCCTCTATACTATGTAGAACAGCTTCTCTGTCTCTCCCTACCTGACAATATTCTTTTTACATTCCCAGCTGTACATCAACAGGACTTAGCAGGTTCTACAGACTCAGGAGGAGGTCTCTCACTCTTTGATTTCCAGTCTCCACAGCTCTTTTCAGCCTCGCCTGCTCTCTCTGTACTGTATTAGGCCCTTTAAATTCTGAGTAAAATGAATCTGAAACACCCCAGAAAGTGATAACCAAAAAATATACATGTTGTGCGTGTAATATGACACTTCCTGATAACAACTTAATTGGCTGTAACAGATAAACTCTATTAAGCTGCATATTCTTTTCCACACGGATTTCCATTCTGGTCACATTCGGGTCTTGCAACTAGTTTAATCTGAAAGTTATGAACTGTGAGCTGCACTTGAGTATCCTGATGGTGTAATTGGCTTCAGGGATGAAACAAAGCAAGCAGGCATAATAACTTTGTTTAATAGCAGCACATAATAGAAAAGTTGATTACAGTGCAACATGGCTGTGGGTTGTTATTAATGATGTGGTAATACAACTTGAAAAGGATGTATTTTGTGTGCATACTTCAGAACAGATTATCCAAAAATTCTGTCCTGCAACACTTGCTGAAGGTTGTTTTATGGTACAGGACCTGGGAAGACTTACAGCACAGTTTTATCAAGATAAACTACAATTTAAAAAAATTTATTATTGAAATAATCTTCTTATGTGGTAAACATTTACCATACTAGCACCATCAATTGTTACCATAAAATTTTATTATTCAGCTGTAACAGGAGCAGAAAGCTGTGAGTATGATGTCCTTTGTTTATCACTTACACTTTTGAAATTAGTTACTCTGTTCCCCTCAATTCCCTAGCAAGACTTCATCCGGAAAGGAATGTAAGAACAGGGTACAGATGGAAAAAAGACTAAAGACAACTAATGGAATTTATAAAATTCTATTACATGGTTTCTGTAATAACTTGTTACACAGCAGGGAATTCGCAAATGCAAATTAAAGTAGATATATGTTTTGGGTTTTATAAAAAGCAAAATAAGTCTTAAGTCCATGAGGCAAAGTACCATATGCATAAATGTATACAGACGTGCACACAGAGTGATTACTTTCTGCTGTAGTTCCAACGTACCGTAACGCTAGAGGGATTTTTCTGCTGCTATTATAACAATTGTTCTAGGTAGACTCATTCCTTTTGTTGTTGGTATAGAAATGAGAAAAAAAAGTAAGATGGTATAAAATTCCATGGGATTATCATGGACAAAGTTCTGAAAAATGTGTCATATGCAGTGAATCAAATTGTGACTTGAACCTTCCCTGATTCATCTCCTGTACATCAATATGCTGTAGATCTGAATACAGATTCTAGCAAAGTCCAAGTACGATAGTCACACATAAATTAAAATGGAATGCCTAAAATCAGCCTCTATTTGTAAGGTATATTTGATTCTTTAAAATTATGGCATAAATGATCATCTTTTACATGATTCTCAGTGAGAGCATTCACTTGTAGGAATCCTTCAAAAACAAAGAATGCGAAATATATTCTTTAAGGAAGGGTCTCAAGCAAACTTGTTCATTTAAGTTTGCGGGTTTTTGTTACCTCCTCCAAAAAAACTTGTGCACGCTACTTTAATTTTCCTTTTTTTGCATGGCAAATACACTTAAAAATCAATGCTGGCAAAAAGGCAGGATTTAGCTCTCAGAAAGTTTTCAAAATGTGTCTGCTCTGTGCTGATCATCGTGTGAAAATTGACCTCTTTGAAGAAAGCTGAGAGGAGCATGCACATATTGAGCACCTGGAATGTCAGATAGTTATTTTTACAATGATAGCTCATTCTTCGAAAACATTGTAATATTTTTTACTGTTCCATGAAAGAATGATCTATTAGACCTTGTTTATTCATATTACATACTGCTCACTGAAATGCATGGGTCAGAAAGAAAACTTTAAGATCTTTAGAAGCTCAGCTAGCATTTTCAGGAGAAACCATAGGTCATGCTCAGATTTTGTTCCTCTAGTTCCAGCTAGTGTGCTAATGTACTACTGTACGTTTTTCTGCCATCTCACTATGCTTGACTGTTTGCTTATTGTTCATGTTTAATCTTTTCAGCACTCATTTTGAAGTGGTGCACCTTATGCATCATTATGTTTTGTGATGATGGGGACAGTAGCTTATGTTTCTGATTTATTGTTTCCTTTCTTTTCACTGATTCACAGTGAGTAAAAATTATGAGATTGCCAACATAATATTGTCCAGCACAGTATTGGTGAAATTTTATAAATTTCATAAATGATGAGAATTTATAAATGTCTCCATTTTAAAGTTGAGAGGTTTTTTAATGTTTTCTTTCAATTACTCAAAGGCTGGAATTCACTATATTTGCCTAAGGTATGTAATGAATACAATAAGCAGCATTCAGCAGTTCCTGAATAAAAAAATCATGACTTCAGACACAAATGCCCGATAAAAGTAATATTGCCATTATACCTGTCACTCAGGCAGACGTTATTCCATTTCTCAGTAAAATTGCTGTGTAGAATTTCTTCTGCTACTTTTCTACTGGTCTTGCAGAGTTATGTTTACTTAAAAAGAGCTGTCATTGATGAACAACCAAGGGGACACCAGTACAGTTGAAATTCCTGCCTTGTGATTAACTTTACTAGCTATCTTGTGTCTCCTGGCTCTATGAATTCACAGTTAGTATTAATAGCTCCAATACAAGTAAACAGGAAAAGCTGTACAAAATCTATTTAGAGCTCCTCTGCATCAGAGAGTTAAAAATACAATTCAGAAATTACCATCTCTTTTCTACAAAACTTCCACAGGATGAATACTGCACCTTAAAAATACTTCTTCTGATTTATTCACTATTTGACATGGGAGACAGTTGCATCTAGGAGATATCAACTGACAAGATATATATGCTTTTAGCAAACAGAGTACGTGGTTCGTGACACAAGCTCCTGTCACTGTAAGCTGTAAGAAACAAAATATGAATTGTCATAGTAGGAGGTTTGATATATATCCTAGCTATATATCCTATTTTCAGGATTGTTTTTGCACAAAGAAAATCCAGAAATGCTGCTGTATAAGTCTTTATATTTGACCTTCAAATTATCAGTTTCAGCTCATATCTCATAGTGACAAATCATTCACAATATCTAAATGAAAAGTTAACTAATTTTTGAGCAACTAAGCCAATGTTATTCTGTTAGTGCAAAAAGAAAATATTAGTAAGCAAGAATAATTAAGTAGTTGTATTTCTAAAGCACTTTTCTTCAACATAATCCACAGCTGTGCAGTGATTTTAGTCATATTAGACAATTTTTACTGGCTACTGGCAGCTTAAAAATCCACCCAAAAGTCGGTTATTTGGATCATTTACTGTAAGCACATATTATGCTTTTAAATAGCTGTTCCACAGAGCATCACTTCTACTTAATTAAGGAGAAAATACATGGGACAAAAATATCATTTTAGTCATTCTTCCAAACTTTCAGAAAGGAGTTTAATTAGGTGGGAGTGATTTAGCTATGTAAGTAGGAAACAGGAAGTGGCATATGTATACTCTAATAAACATCTTCACCTCTAACATTTGTCTGAGTAGGTAATACTATTATTAGATGCCCTTCTCCAGTGCAAATCACAAACCTGCAGTAAAACTTTATTTAACTATAATACATATTTCATTTAGGTGTTGAAAGCCAACGTTTGAACATTTTCTTTCATAGTTTTTGTAACTGTCCATGTTTCTTGCTTCTGGATGGAGTTCAAGAATGCTCTCCGACTGAAGAAAAAAAAATGTAGAGAAGCTGGTGGTGTGGTATTTACAGTTTTTCTTTTGTCTTAGAGGAGAATAATAAACTTCAAATAGTGAGTGACTGCCTTTAAGTAAGATTTTATACCTAGCTTTCCAAGCTCAGAGAGGATTGCTGAAGAGCTAGCTGTGTTTCGAAGAACATAACCAAGTCTTTTACAGCAAGTTCTTTGACACTGGGAAAAAAGCATTTCCTGGGCATCAGGATGGGAAGACCAGAAATTATTAAAGATCAGGAAGGAAGTAGAAGTGAAGTTGCTGCAAATGCTCGTCCTGAGAGATTGATGGCTGCTTAAGGTACCAGTGGTCCTCCAGCATGAAAAATCTAGTTTTGTACTTTTTTCTCTGTAGATTTGGTGAACAGTTTAAGGGATTAAGATCAAAAAATCCTGTGCTTTTCCTACTGTTTGAGCCAGTTTGATTTTACACCTATGCTGGAAAGTCTAGCAGAAAGAAGGAGAAATCCTAGCTTAATCACCTCAGCAGTTGATAACAGAGAAAGTCTGCTGCAGGGGTTTCAGAACAAGGTGGACGATGTGCTAACACTGTGTGATCACCTATTGCTGTGACTGTACTAGAAGACTTCCTTAATGAGCTGTAAAATAAAAAGTACAGATTGCCATGATTATGACTATCAACATGTTTTCAGTTTTTTATGCTTTTCAAAAACAGGATACTTATTCCAAGCAGCAGGAAATGTGGATTGGTAACCTTTATGAAGATCTAAATATAGGATTGATATTTCTACTATTAATGATGATCATTTAAACTCTAACAGACAAAGGTCATGAGTGGAACTAGTTTGAAAAAAGGCTGAAAATTGAAAATCCATAAAGCAAAAAAAAATTTTGTCATTTACTCTGTCTAAAACTAAAATTAGAATAAATAAAAACAAAATCCTATCTGATTTCATATTGATAATAACTTTTGATGTAATTTGGGGAGAAATTTGGGGGATTTGTATATCCTGGTCTCTACGCAGAGAGTTAGTCCCATGGCGGCAGGCACTTTACTGACCACAGCTGTTTGGTGTAAGTGATGAGAATCACAAAAGTTCCCAGTTTTTCGGAGTTGGACACCATCACTACACAATGTACAGAGACTGTGTTGAGCCTCTCAGTTACGTTTTGCTTTTTGGCACAAGATAAACATATATTGACTTAAGAATATGTATTACACTGGTAGATTCTATTACTTTTAAAATACAGCTTTTAATACTCTGTTGTGGTCCAGCTATTTCTGAAAAAAAAGTTATAGTTTTGTTGGTTGGTTGATAGTGTATTTGTAACCTCCCCTCAAATTAAAGAACGCTGGGTTTCTATTTGCTTTTGTTATCTCTTATTTTTCATTTGTCTGCCTTTCTGAGTTAGCCCGTTTCTGGACCTATCATTTGAATGACCTGAGAAAGAACAAATCTTAAGGGTTATGTTTCATTTCTGTTTAGCAGGGGAGTTAAGAAGAAGGCGCCTTACTGACTTTGGGCTTTGCACTGGAAGTTCTGTCAGATTGTAGCTGATTTGAGCAGCTAATTCAGGTGTTTCTACACCTAAAAATAGGGCCCAAGCACTGACATCATGATTGAGAGACCATATGAAGCACTGAGAATTCTTGCACAGTCGGATGCACACAAGATGAATAGTGGGGGCAAGCTCAGAAAAGAAATTGTTCTGTACATCTTTTCCAGTGTGAAGACAGCTCCTGGAAAACTGTCTTCTGATGTGGACCAAAGGTTCATTGACAATCATAATTAGGTAGCTGTGAAAGATTTACTGGGCAGTCATGAGGCCAAGAACTAGTTAATCCTCCATGTCTACTTTGGAAGGAAATCTCTGTGGGGTGCTAATACAAAATGATAGATGGTAATTTTTAAATTCTTCTCAATTCCACTTGCACATATATTAGTTAATGAATATGCAAGCACCCCGTTTATATTAGACTCCTAATATTACACAGCGATATTTTTTTATAAACAAAATATAGGAAATCTCTAGATATGATTGTCATACATGATGGTGCGATTTCAACTTATTACTCTTTAAATGAGTCATAATTTTGTAATACGTCAGCATTTCGTTATGATTTTCACCATATCATTTTACAGCATGAATGTTCAACTGTTTATCTAAAAAGTCATCAAAACCATGTAATTGAAATAGCTCTTATTTTTAACCTATAGGAAGAACTCAAAGTACAGGAACAGAGCAGTTAAATGATTTTTCCTTGTATCAGCTCTTTTAACACTGTTGGCTGATAGTGCTGACTTTAAAAAAAAAGAAAGAGTCTGTGTTCATCTGCATGCTATAAGTTATTGCGTATCTAGAAATTATTTCTAGGGTGCTTTTCACAGAGTTCAGATATCTTTCTGATTCGATACACATCTAAAATATTGAATATTTATTGGATGTTATTCTAAACCACCATTTTTTGCATCATGGCTGTGGAAATCCTTGAAGAACACTTCTCATTAGACTGGAACAAGGAGAAGTGCAACAAGGAAGAACTGAAAATATGAAAGGAATTGGTTTTTAAATTTTATTCAAGCATTTTGAATATTGCTTGGTCATTCAAGGGTAATTTCTTATTTTGTGTGATTCACTTAGCTTACCCATGCATAATAACAACGCAGCTTATGGATATTTGATAAGGTAATCTATAACCACTGAATGAGACTGAATTATTTTTTTATTTATTTGAGCCTTGATGCTTACAATTCTGAAATTGAATATATCCCATTTAGGAAGGTATAGTTGTAATTATAGATAATGTTTCATGGGATATAACTATAATGCTTACAAAGCATTCCACAGGCTTTACAGGAGGTGTGTTCTTACAGTTGTAAGGATGATAGATAACAAATGCAAGGTTGGCTTCAGCTAAAATACTTGGGTTTATATATAATATATACATATATGTGTTATTTTGCTGTTTTTTAAAAGAAGATTAGCTTTGTGAAATCTAGAATATACATTAGAACAACTCATGGGGGAGAAAACACTTCTTGAAAACTTATCTATGGCTTATACATTATCCAAAGTTAAATAGAGGCTGGAACCAGTCTATTGTTTTATTTATTATAGCTGAGAGTCTTGAAATTGCTCTGATAAGAAATGTTAAATAATGAATTTCATGATTTCATGATAGAGATAGCCAACTTTACATCAAATGATTGAAATTCTCTTCTTCCACCTAGAGTCACATTAAGCAGCAAAGTGATGGGAATCTAGGTGTTTACAGCAAAGACATACATCTTCATCCCATTTGTTTTGTTACTGCATGTCTAAATAATTTTTGATAACTGAAAAAAAACCCAGTTTGCTCATACAGTTGCTGACAAACAGTACAATCATTTAAGTCACTTATATAATTCATGTATTATTAACTGCCTGTGACTAATGGTGGAAGACAGCTTTGTGTTAATTGTAAGTACCTTCATATTGGAATGAGAGAATCAATTTTCTAATTTTAATGCAAAATTCAGATTTCTCACAAAGAATTAACCTTGCTACCTACTTTAGCAAGAAATACATGGACATCATTAATTTTGCGAGACATTTTGGTATTTTAATGTATCTATGTGTATGTGTGTACATATATATATAAACAAACAACTGCTTAGACCTGATTCACTTTTTTCTTTTTTTTTGGGGGGGAGGGGGGGAAGGAAGTATAAAATTGTTATTAGGAAATTATCAAATGAAAACTCTTACAAGCTGTCTAAAGCTTTTTTGTTACCGTGCCAATGCTTGTCAGTCGGACTTTTATATAGGACATAGTAGCATTACAACTGTAGAAATTCAGTCTGCATGGTAAACTTAATAAAAACATCATGCTCTTCTTTTAGATATTCTGAATCAGTCCAAAGAGCTGTATTAAAGACAGATTTCACTAAACAACTATATTTTAAATAATTTATAATCTGTAGCAAAGATTAAAGGTTGCTGGCATCTAATTAGCCCATTAAATTAATTTCATGTCTGTGTACTATATAGCAGCAAATTTGAAAGCAATCAAGGAAATTGTATTCAAGACATTTGCTATTGTCTCCATCCCAACCTGTTGATGAATGAATGACAGTATAATGCTTCTGGGGTTTTGATGAGGACATAATGAGCTGAAGAATGTCTCATCTAGTTAAAACTACTCATGCTCATCTGTTTAACCTTTTAAAAGTCTAATATGGTGTGACTATGATTAGAATGCTGTCTAAGACAGGAATTAACAATTCAACCTGGTCAACAGGGCTCTTTAGGTTTTTGTGGCCACTGTCTTCAGGCAGACCTGCTCAAAGCTGGAAAGGTGGCTGACCTTTTCACATGCATGCGTACAGCCTGTAGTTCCTGGGCAGAGAGGGCTGTGGGACTTAGTCAGATGCCACGGGTACAGATCCTGTCACCAGACACCTACTGCACCATGTACAGTTTTGAATATTGCAATCCTGTAAAACTTGGAACAAGCTTGCTTAGCCCAGAGCATATTTAACTCCTGTGTATGCAGGGTGACCGTGGTCAGTCAACAATTTAAGAGATTGATGCTCTAGAGGCTTACTTTCCTGGCCCTGGGGAAGGGGCGCAAGGTCCATCTCAGTCTATGAGTTTCTAGTTCTCAGTTACAAATACCTCCCCAGATTTAAATGCCTAAGTTACTCCTATCAGGTTTATTAACCACAGACATTCTCATAACATTTAGCAGTAGTTTAGGCAGTAGAGAAGTTTCATTGGCTTAGCACTAGTTAAGCTGCAACTGGGGACATCTCGGGCATTTGGCAGCTGAGACACCATTTTAGGATTATAAAATAGAGGTACACCATGCTTTTAGTTGAGGTTGTCTTCAGTGAAATAGTAGCATGTTCAATATTTGAATGACCTTTTTCAGGTGCCTGGTGAAATTCGGTGTGACGAATCAGGGCACGTAGTACTTCCAGCATTTATGATTTCAGGCTGTTAAAGGCGTAACTGCCTTTGTTGCTCTGTTTACTTCTGATTCATATCATACGTTATTTCAGAATTGCAAGAGAGATAATGTTCTTTCCCTTCTTCTAAAAGAAATCTTACGTTTTATGAGCATGTTTATTTCAAGGGATAGTGACGCCTAGAGGAAAATTTTTTGAGATATATGTTGAAGGAGACTTGTGACGGGTATCTCAACCTTAATTCTACAATCTTCTTTGGAGAGAAAAATTGTGTTTTAAAAATGAGCTTTGTGCCTTTCACAGGGTCAGAAGATTGGAGTATTCATTGTTTGGGATGAAATCCGTAGCTGTTCCAGTGCTCAGAAATCTCTCTGATCCCCAGTTGTTCAGAATATGGGTTATCTGAGTTGTAGCGAACTTCCTTTGCAAATGTGTTCTTGAACATATATACATATACATATATCTACATATATCTTTGTGTGTTTATATATATTGTGCAGGGGAGCAAATCTTCATAGATTGCTGCTCGCCCTTGTGACAGACAGTTCCTATGAATGTCTGTAGTGACTGCATTTCAGAACCTATGGCTGATGACAGAAAGCCATGTTACTTTCAGAACTTGCATTTAACTGTCTTTCAGAACCTGACAGCAACCTGTTTGTGACATTTCTTCCTTAAAATGTCTGATTTAGTAGCTGAAGTGTTTCATTACTACAATTTCTGGCCTTTGCTTCCCTATCACTTCAGGGAAAGTGTGCTCCCAGCATTGGTACTAAAAGTATTTGGTTTGTTTATTTTTTTTCCCTAAAGTCTTCTTCATGCTCTCTCCTCAATTAATGTCTCTTTAAAGAAATACAGAGCTCACGTTCAGGCAACAGAGCATCTGAAATCTAGATAATGTATTTCGGTTTTGAAATAGATATTTGGCTGGTTTTTCATTATCTATTAGTAAAATAAATGAAGTTCTGAAAACACAACTCTCCAAAATGCTCACTGCACATCAGGTAAGGGTAGATGTCTAACATTAAAGACTCACGAGTCCTTTCCATTATGTAACCACATGGATATCACTGAGCAGGTGAAAGCATCTATGGCTTTTGTATCAAATTTTTCATGTGCCACAAGAAAAACATTTGTCCATGTGCTGATGACACTTTTCAGCACTGCTATAAATTTCAACAGTAATATGGGACTTGGATACTGTGTGGAAAAGGAAGTGTATTAGGAATTTGTCCTTTGTTTGCAGTTCTGTTGGTTATTTGCTTTGACTTACTTTTACATTTATATTTGACATTGCTAGCCATTATATCTATGAAAACAGAAATTTTTTACACCGATAAATAGCACTCTGATAAGCTTTGACATTTCAGTGTTAAAAACAACATTATTAGTCAGGAGGTTTTTGCCCTTTTTTCTTTTCCCAAGAAGAAAAGACAGTTTTGTCTTCTCTGGACAACACAAGAAAGGCAACCTCACGTTCAAGAACGTAACCTGGCTACTTAGAAAGAGAAGCCAATCTGATAATATTTATTGTATCTAAAATTTGTTTGGAGAGGATTAATTTGTCCTCAGATTAATAACCTGATGAAGATTGGAAAATCACATCTTCAACTGTTGCTTAACTTGAATTAGTAAACACACATGCTAATGTAAGTTGCGTTCTTGTGGATATTGAGCTCAATAAAGTAAATATTACTAAGGAAAAGTTGCAAATATAAGAAAAAATGCAACTGCTTTTAATTGAAATAAATAAAGTTTTGAACAGCTCTACTTCCAGCAGTTCCAGATGAGACTAGATGTTTGGATATCATATAAAGACGTTGAATAAATAACTTATTTGATGTTACTTTGTTCTGATGTTCTTGTATTGCTCACAAACTTGCTCTCACTTACGTAGCCTTATACTACTTGCCATACATATACATGAATAAGAAGTTCATTGACAGTTATCACTGTTTGTTCTGGGTGTCTAAGCAAGATAAATAATTTCAAAACACAAAGAGTTTTATATGTCATGCAGGAATTGTGTCTATTTTTTAGAAAAAATAGAGATTATAGATTCTTATGCAGAAGAATATAACCTGTGGAAAAAAAGAAATTCTTTTTTATTATTTTTTTTTATTTTTTTTTAGGTAAGAAAGTATTCAGATGTCATTGCCGATTATTTTTATAAGAAGATTGAATACTTTTTGTTATTTTATTTTTACTTATAGGAAAGTACAGGGGGAAGGAGAAGGCTATTATTAATTACAATGTGTCTATCTGTGAATCAATAAATAGTTCAATCATAGAGAAAATTAGCTAGACACTTCCATTACTCTAATTGCAAGTAGCTTACAGTTTGATTCTATTTCAGAAAACATAGATGTAAACAAAACTCCCACTTTGGTTTTTTTGCTAAAAAAGCCTCTTCCTTTGTGTGATAATTCCCAGGGGACATAAGTGGGCAATAACTGGGAAACTTTAAAATAGGGGGGGGTGGGTGTATTTATTTTGCTGTTTGTTCTGGTACACAAGGTAAAGCATTTTGTACATTAAAAGTTGGATATATTTAGGTTTTAAGACCTCGGATGTATTTCAGATGGTGATGAATTGTTTTTCCAAAGGAAAATGAAGTGCATTGGTTTCCTTCAAAATGGAGGTTTGAAAGGATACAGGATTTTGTAAGAAGGCAGGTGGTGTTAGGTATACTTGTTACATGTCTGTAAAGAAAGATGAGGTGGTGGTGAAACAGATGAAACAATGTCCTTAAAACAATAACACAGGCCACCATGTGCGATGGGGTATTCAACATAACAGACTTTTAATTCAGAAAGTTGTAGATCCCATTCTTCTATTTAATTTGTAAATTCTCTAACTGTATTATCTTTCTTCTCTTCTGCTTATTTTTACAGGTAAGATACTTTGTCATGCCAAATATCCATCCTGTGCCTTGGCATACTATACCTTGTATAAACACAGCACTCTGTGCTCTATTTTACCTGTATGCATAGTCAACAAGGGAGAAATTGTGCTTTTTTGGTACGCATTGATATTGACACACTTTCTGCTAGCAGCTTGTAATAACATCTTTAAATTATGCATATTATTTGGCTTTTTATTTGTTAATCAAAAGACCAAATGCCCAAGCAGTGAAACCATCTCCTAATAATATTGTAGTCCACTACAGAGCTGGCAAAAGTTACTATGAAAAAAAAAAACATTATTTACTCTACTAGGGATGATTCATCAATTTTATATCATTTTATCATTACATCTTTTTTTTTTTCCTTCCCACAAATAGGTTTTGCATATTGAATAGTTTTGATAGGCTATTTGTCATTAATTCACTCTGTGAACAAAGAGCTTTATGCGTTGTCATTTTCTTCATATTTTTCAAACGAGAACCAGCTTAGTGTCCATTTCCATTCCATTTCCTTCCTGGGGCACATGATGTCTAAAAAAATAATAATTTTCATAATAAACTACTTTAAGATTTCTCTCAATTCTATATTCTTCCCCTTCCTCTCTCCCCAAACGCTGTTTGACATCTTGCTGGCAGCAAACGTTAAAGTGACTAATTGCGTTACATCCTCTACAGCTGTAGTGTGTTATGATGCAGGCTAGAAAACTGGTTTCTGGCAAAGAGGCTTGGCTTCAGGAACCAGGTCACTAATACACAGTGGCTGGATCGAGGAAGAGCGCTGGTGCTTGATTGATGTGATGTGAACTGCAACGCAAGCAGCCTCCCCAGCCTTTCAGCTGAAGGCAAAGGCTCTATGCGAGTAGCCTCCAGCAAAATGCAAGTGCCTTAATCAGGAGACAGTGGGGGGAAACTTGAAGATTAACATAATTTTGAAAGGGTCTTTAAAAACATTCTTAGCAATTCACATGGAGTTAAGGAATTATCCTGCTCCTAGCATTGCTGTTTCATGAAACTGGCATACTTTATTCAGCAATATGCTTATAAGTAAAGGTATATGCTGCTCGAGTACAAAAATAAAAACCAGTTTAAGAGTTTAATCTGTCATGTCTGTCAAGATAATATAGTCTAAATTTTCACTGCTGAAATATTCAGAAGCACATGGAATTAGTTCTAAAGTTAAATTACTAAATCATGGTTGTTAAAAATGTGCTTTCATTGTTAAAGCTTGTGCAGTGACAAGACTATTTCAGGCAAATGCAAGATATCAGATTGTGACCTTTTAGCAAACAAGTACTTCTCATAACTGTAATTGCCTTGGGCTGGTGAGTGCTACTACTACACTCATTTTCACAATAATTCTACATGTATTTTAAAAGACACGTTATACGTCTTTGAAGCCTAACTTACAATAGTTCAGTATGATTACAGCTAATTAAATCAGATGGGGAAAACTGTACTTAATCATGTTAATTGCTTGAATAAAAAGATCCTGAAATTTGTAGCTAAGACCTGTAAAACATTTCCCATATTCTCACTCCGAGTCCAAACTGGGAACTTTTTATTTTAAGTTTTGCAACCCAGCATTGTTCACAGTTTTTGGAAATGTGGATCTCTTGGTGATTCTTCTTCACTCCAAATTTCAATTAAGCATTTGATTTTCTTTTATTATGTAAGGGTTTTTTTTTCGAAATGTCTAAGCCAATTATGCCTAGCAGAAAAAAAAAAAAAAAAACAAAACCAAGAGTCTGACTTCAAGCAATCGCTTCTGATGTCGCTGAGGTGGTTTTAAGACTTTTTCTCTGCTTCCATCCACACTTTCACTCTTTCAGTATAGATAAAAAAATAAGTTTTGAGTGTGCATATATACTCCTTAACATTTATTTCCCTTTTTGTTTTGTTCTGGGACCTTGGACCTCCATTCCCAGTGAAATAATCAACTTGCTTAAGAGGAGCGCTGTGCTTAAAAGTCAGTTTGCTCAGTGGACCTGTTACCTACGGATAATATGGAAGACCAGACAACTGGGTTTGCACCAGCTGGCACATTCATTCTCATCATGTGTCAGCTGGTTTCCCTCTGAACTTTCTGGCCCAGAGGTAGGGTTCGCTCTCTGTAAATCAGAAGGGAAGTTGTAAGCCCTGTTCATGATTTTAGTACAAACACCTATAGGTCTGTCTAAAGAGCCACAGGTAGGGCTGTGGGTCCTGCATACAGATCCACTTTAAAAATCTGGGGAAATTATTTCTGCTGTTCTGCTGTTCAATGTGGACTGCTACGAATATTTATAAGGTTGACTATAAAATACAGACAAAAGTGCAGAGCAGTAGGAAAATCTTTAAGGAAAATGAATATATTTAAGTAGTTACCTTATGACAGAGTAGTTTAATACGTCTATATGCAAATAATTCTCAGCAGATAGAAGAGCCATGAGGATTTCGCACATTTTAATTTTCACATCTCAAAAACAACAGTTCTTTCTCCTAAGAAGACAGAAGCTATTAGACGGTATTTTATTTCCTTGAATCTCCTAGTTTCATTAGAAATCTATAGGATTTTTCTAATAATTGTTCCAACTTTCAGCCACCTTAGGTTTATGGAAATGTGCATTGTAGTTGTTAGCCCTATCTATCTGATCATCTTTTGTTTATTTTGCAATTAGCACAGACATCTATCTTTTCTGTGTTCAACTCCCATCTTTTTCTATTTGTGTATTTCCAAAACACCAGAAAAATGCACATTATAGCTACTTAAATATCTGGGAATGATGGGGAATGGAGAAGCCAAAACATATCTGCAGACTGTGAAAACATCAGTTTATACAGAAGAGTACAAAAGTGGAAATGCCTATTAATGAGGTAAATCCATTTTGGGTAAGTGCATCTTAAGGTGCATTTACAATAATAAAAATGCTAAAATGTGCAAATGATCTCAGAATATCTGATTGTTCTTTAACTTCAGAGTACTTCTTTCTGATGTTGGTTCCTAAAATTAAGAAAGTCTGTTGTATGAAACAATTCTTGAGATTAAAAACGCATTTTAGATATTCCTAAGACCGCTGCCAATTCTCGGCTATTAATAACTTGACTATCACTTACAAGCAGAATTTAGTAAGTATGTTTTTCAAAAAATGACAACACTTGGCAGAAAAACTTGCCCTTATTTACTTTGTTGAAATTTTAGCAATCAATTACTTGTTTTAGAAAAGTGTGAAAGAATCTCATTCTCGTGAAGATTCTTGTGTCAGAATCCTGGTGCAGTAGGGTTCTATCACAGGCAACGCAGAACTGGACAGGAACGAAATGGCCTCCCATCTTTATACAAAATATATTATACAAAATATTCAGCAAAATTATTAGGAAGATAAAAAATCATTAATGCAACAAAGATTATTTCTTTAAGGTTCCTTGAACATGAATTAATTATTTTACCCTGCTTTGAGCAGGGGGTTTGGACTACATGACCTCCAGGATGAGGTCCTTTCCAACCTCAACCTCTCTATGATTCTGGCATTTCACACAATGAGTACAGTCTTAAAAACTCTCTGTGAAATACCCACATACTGATGAGACATTCTGATTAATATATGAATAAGGCACCAAATACTTAGAAATATTACAAATATATTAGCAACACTTCCTATTAAAAAAGATTTATTGCAGTCTGCTTTCAATATCTTTACAAAATTTGTTTGTGAAATACATTTTTTGAAATCCATTCAAAGTTGCACATGGCAGTTTTCGAGCATGATTTGCTATATACTCATAATTTTTTTTCCCTTGCACTGCATTTTTTATTCTCAGGTGTATATGGTTTGGTTTGGTTTAAGTATGTATTAAAGCTAAACCTCCTCCTTACATTTCACTTTCAGAAAGGAGGGAGGAGCAGAAAAGATGTGCGTACATCGAGGGATACACATTCACTGTGACTTCTTTTGCCTTCTACATTGCTCCCTAGCATGAGGTTTTCCCCAGGAAAATGACTATGGCATAGCTCCAGGGTTCTTCCACACCACAAATTTTTCCAATTTCTTGCTTATTGATTTCTGATAGCTTGAATCAACCTTATAGTTTAAAGCTGGTTGTACTCCCAGAATGGAAACACAGAATAATATAATCTGGCTTCATACCATTTCTATGATTTTTTCTTTACTTGCTTTTCTGTTGTTGTCATGAATTAAATATATTCATTTCAAATTTATCAGAAGTGAGTCTGGCTGAACAATGCTTAACTTGCAGCATATTGATGGACATTTTTTGAAATACACGTGAAGGATAAATATAAACATACGGAATTGGTTTGAAACCCCACAAACACTGGATAAATTCAGTTCTATCAAAATAAATAGCAAAGTAGTGATAGGGGAGAAAGCTTTAAGTGCTGCAAGAATTTCAAGCTTTGATTTATACCTGAGGCAGCTAATGTTTTCATACTTTCCTCCACTCTTCCTTATGCAAAGTGAATTTGGGAATGATTTACTTCCCTTTCTCATTCTCTTGCTCTCTGTCACTGAGTATGTTTGAAAATGATACATATTCCTAACACAGAAAGTATCCTCAAGTTTCCTTTTTCTGGAATGCTTATTTACTTTCTTTTGAGCCCTCATTGCGGAGTTCTCTACATTTGCAATTTGCAATCGATGACTAATTTAAGTTAGTGCACTGCAGCCTATTGAGCTTGCCAAACCACTCTTGCTGAGGTACCATGTCTTGTTACGTCACCTCTCACAGTGTGTTCCCCAGTGATCATCTCTAAACAACCATAATGAGGCTTCAACTGGGTTTGTATTAGACAAATATGGAATTTGAGCAGAGGCGAAGGAAGCAGAGAGGAACACCTTAAACATGGAATTTCTCAAACTGCTCATAAAAAGTATAGTTATTACCTTTTCGTTTTTAGTTGTGTCAAGGGTTAGGCTGGACTGGCCACTAGGCAAATGACAGATGCTCTCTATTAACCCCTCTCCCTTCTCAACCAGAAAGGGAATAAGGGAGACTAATAGATTGAAAAAGAAAACTAAAACAGCCTTGATGAAAATAATAACAATAAAATAAATTACATACAAATGTATACAAACAAATACACAACCCAACCCCGCCCCCTGAGGGCAATCTCATCACTGTCACCACTGGTGTTTTGGGTAGACATTGGGGAAGTCCCAGACTAGACTCAGTGGCAGACAGGAACTGAATTCAGGAGCTGGATTCTGGAACTGGTTTCAGGAATGCACGGATTGGGATTGAAGGCCGAATGGACAGAGTCCTCGGATGCCGGCTATTAAAGAATAGAGCAGGAGAGAGAGCAAGACCCTCAGCTTTATACCAAATATGACATCTATGGGATGGAGTACCTTGTTGGTCAGTTCAGGGTCACCTGTCCTGTCTGCTACTCCCCGCAGGTGCAGCCTCTAACTTACTGCACCCCCACCGCAGCACACAGGATTCATCAGTGACCTTGGTCTGCACAGGAGCAAGTCTCAGCAAGAGCCTTTCTGCACACCAGTCCCTCGCAGTAACTGTGAACATCAAGCGTTATCACTGCTGGAAGCAGACACTGTCTGCAAAAATATACCGTTAACTGCAGAAAGGGCAGTCACTTGGAAGAGACTGAGCTGGAAAGTGAAATCACTGAACAGAATTAGTTCTGTTCTAACCCAAATCAGGAGTTTTGTGACACAGCTGTTTGAGGAATGAAAATTTGTTCCTTGCTGTCAAAACTGAACACAGAAGTCACAAGGATGAAATATTGCCAAGGAAAAAATCTTCCAATCTTCCAAAATAAGAAAAGGATTTTCTCATGGTAACAAACTTTTCCTTTATTTGGCATCTGGAAAAGTTGCAGTATTTCTGATTCAATCTTTTTCTTTCACTATTTCCCAGTAAAAACAACTTCAATTGTTATAAGGTTGCTACAACTCTACATTTTTAGGTTCTAAATAGGTTTGGTTTTACTATCTTATGGCTGAAGTGACAACTATTTTTCTCATTTGTCCAGCACGGCAGGTTACGCACTTCTTTGAACATGCAAAGAAAGTCAGCCATATAAACCAGAAGCAGAGTATTTGTATGCAAAATGAGTTATGCTGGTACTTTTGAAAGAAGAGTTTTCAGACAAGAAAAGCTTTTCAGGCAAGTCACTTGCTTTCCAGGGATTTAGATTCCTGCTCCTAGATTTACTTAAGGGTTATGGTATCAAGTGGGATTTATAAAAGCATAGGAATTAAAAGGGATCCATATCAGGATATGAGTTTTTGAGATCTGACATGACATTTAGGTTCCTAAGTACCTCTACCATTTTTGAAGACTGTACTAAGACTCCTAAATCACTAATGATATGTTATATTGAATTATTGTGCAGTAACGCTTAATTAGCTGAGACGCTAGAAGTAGCATAGATTCCTTAGCAGGGCACGCTTCCCTCTCTCACCATCACAGATTATAGAACTTCTGAAATATTTTAGCCCAGACACAATGGTGTCCTAATATGTTCTTTCTAATGGGGCTCATACAGCTCTGTGTGACTCTGAATAGCACCTTGTAGACAAACTCCAAGATAGATTAGGAAATTCTAATATAGATAGCTAGTCCCTCGGTTGAAATTTGAGTTTGTAGCATTTCTGATCTTCTGACTTCATCTTTGATTCAAACCAAAATATTGTGGAATGTTGTTTGTACCACGGGAACCAAGAAGCAGAAACCTAGGCAGACAAAGAGTAATATTAAGGAGACTTTAATCTAAATGTTGATTCAAAATGAACATTATGATTTGAAATCCAGAAACCTCAAAACGAATGGGTTGTGGGTTTTTTTGGTATTTCTCTCATGAAAAGTAGACATTTCTACCGAAAATTTAAGAATTAGAAAATTCCTGAATAACCCTTAATTTTCAGTGTAAACAGTATGTACATTCCATTACAAATTCCTCCTTATGTTCAGAAGAAAAAACAAGTTTGAGGAAAACTGAGGGAAAGCCTTCCAATTCCACTTCCTCTAGCCTAAGATATTTTATTATGGAGAGAACTGAGTAATAGCAATCAAGAGACTTACCATGAATTTATGATAGTAGAGATTCTGCAAAGAAATAGGGTGGCATAGATTTCTATCCAAAGAAAACATACATGTTTCTGTCGAAAGAAAAGTGATGTGCAGATGCTTTAATAGGTGTCGATTTCCCTAATTCATAAAATGAACTGAGTCCAACCACTGTTTTCTGTTTCCGAAGGAAAGTAAGAGAAGATTTCTTTAAAAAAAAACAGTCAACTAAAGAGTCAGAAGTTTGCCATAATTTCCTAATTACATTATCTGGAACATAAACAATCCAATGTGCTCTACTTTGTTTGCCAGCAATAGTACTTTTTTATCAACTTGTTTGTAATTCAAAGAGGTGGGTTTGTGGTGTTTATTTCAAAAAAAAAATGTGAATAGGAGTATAATTTTCAGCATTTTTTTCTTGTGCTTTACAGACATTTTAGTATATCAGTACATGCACATTTTTTGCACCAAGCATTGAATTACGGTTGTGTAACCACTCACTCTGGTAACATTTCTGCAGATCAAATCTATGTACAATCTATGTTTGTTGCCAAGTAACTGTATGATATGTGCTAATATAACATCTGCTATACCGGGTTTGTATAGCTAGCTTTATTTAAAGCTTGGCACATAAAATGGACAATAAATGCCAGATATCATTCTCAAGGATATTCCCCTCCCTCCCCTTACACATACTGTGTAACTTTTTTGGTTTTAATGTCCTATGGTAGACCTTATTTTCTTACCATGTAACAAAACAGAAAAGCTATGGAAACTAAAAATTCAGGGCTTAGACTTCAGACAAGATTTGTATAGGGAAAATGCAACCATGAACTCCACTCTTCCAGGATGTCTGCTGTTATAATGGGGGGGTCTGTATACAGGGTATAGAACCAAGCAAAGCATCTATATGATAAACTGTGGAGTTGTGCAGTGCAATTTGCATGTCATGTCCCCCAACTCCACTCCCATTTCATCTGCTGCATAGACACTAACTACACAGGACACCCTGTGAATCCTCCAGACTTTCTAAACCAGATCGTTAAAGGCAAATATTTGCTAAAAATAAAAAAACAGGTGGAGACCTGATGGAGATTTTTTTGTCCAATCCCCTGCTCAGTGCAGGGTCAGCGAGGGCAGATTGCTGAAGGTCAGGTCCAATGGGGTTTTTAATGTCTCCCAGGATGGAGAATCTGCAACGTTTCTGGGGAACCTGTTCCTATGTGTGACCACCCTCTTAGTGAAGAATTTTTTTCTTATGCTTAAGTGGAATTTCCTGTGTTTCAGTTTGTGCCCATTGCCTCTTGTCCTGTCCCTTAACATTGCTGAGAAGAGTCTTGCTCTGTTTGTTGCCTTTATTTCTCTTATCAAGTTTTTTTACACATGGACAAGGTCCCCCTGAGTTTTCTTGCCTCCAGGATAGGCAGTCTCAGCACTTTCAGCCTCCCCTTGTATGAAATGCTCCAATAGCTTAATCTTCATTGTGGGCCTTCACTGTCCTTATCCCAGTACGTCTACATCTGTCTTGAATTGGAGACCCCAGCACTGGATCTTGTAAGCCAGATACGTCTCATCACAGCTGAGTAAAGGGGAAGGATCACCTCCTTCAGTCTGCTGGCCTTGCTCTGCCTAATACAACCCAGGGTGCTCTTGGTCTTTCTTGCTGCAAGAGCGGAATGCTGGCTCATGTCTAAGTTGTTCGGTTATGATCCCGAAATCCTTCCCTGTCAATCTGACTTTCAGCTGGACAGCTCCCAGTCTGTACTGGAGCCTGGGGTTATTCCTACCCAGGGATGGGACTTGTCATTTCCCTCATTGAACTTCATGAGGCTCCTGTCAGACCGTTTCTCCAGCCTGTCAAGGTGATTTTGAATTGCAGCTCGCCCATCTCGATCATCGATCGCTCTTTCTAGTTCTGTGTTCCATCATCCAGGTCAGTAATGAAGAAGTTAAAGAATGTTGTCGCCAGCGCTGTTCCTTGGGATACACTGCTGGTACAGGCCTCCAGTTGGACCTTCTGCTGCTTGGTGAAACTTTCTGCCTCCAGCAGTTCACCCAGCTTTCAACCCATCTCACTGTCCATGTACTTAGTCCATACTTTTTCAGTTTGTCAGTTAGGATGTTTTACAAGAGAGTGTCAAAAGGCTTGCTAAAGTCAAGACAAACAGCATCAGCTGTTGTCCTCAGGTTCACTGAGCCAGTCATCATATTGCAGAAGGTTGTCAGGTTGGTTACGCACAATTTCTCCTTTGTAATTCCATGCTGACTACTCCCAATAATCATCTTGTCCTTCATGTGTTTGAAAATGGTTTCCAGGACCATTTGTTCCACTGCCTTCCTAGAGGTGAAGGTGAGGCTTCCCTGCCTATGTTTCCAAGATCCTCATTACTTGAAGATGAGAGTGACATTTGCTTTCTTACAGTCCAAATTCTCTCAACTTAGAAGCAAAAAAGCCTGTTCAAATGGAGGAGATAGAAAATATCTGCCTGAGAAGACAGAAAAGTTAATGTGAACTCAAATAGAAATGCAGAAAGCAAAAAAAGCCCTCGCACTCTTCATGAAAGTAGAAATTATAGATTTTTCTCACTTAACTTTTGGGCCACAAGAAATGATAATATGTCCAAATTTCTGGCAAAGTGAAGAGAAATTCAGAAGACTTAATCACTGAAATGACTCAGAAAACAAATGAAAGAAGTGTACAGGTGTACAGGACTATGACAGAACTGGAATAGAGAGGATGAGAGCAGGTTGCTTTTTAAATCAGATTCTTTTGAAACGGAGTAACAGGATTAAAAGATTGACTACAAATCCTGAAAGAGGAAACTCTATGTGTTGTACAAAAACTTTAATTGCAAGGCCTTTCTACATCAGCTCTTTGGAAGCTTTGAAGTGGCATGGGTGCATCAGGTCGTATTCCCTTTACAAGGCCTCCTCAGAGCTGGTAAGTCTTATCCTGAAATATATGCAGAAAGACTTAGTGATGACAAAAAAAAACCATAGAGTATCTAGAACTTGTGTTCAAAGGTCATGAGCTACAGTATTTCCAAGAATGATCTGCCCTAACTCTCAAAAATTGAGAGAATAATACAATCAAGGCAGGAACAGATTTATACCTATTGCTATTCAGTTTCTAAAATCAGCATCCTGCAATAAATGATGGAAAATACACTCCAGTTACTTGGGTTTGAAATCTAAGTCTGAGACAAGGTATACAAAATAGGCCAAAAATGGAAACTAATGATAAATTTCAGAGGGAAATTTTAATGGTTGTGAAAAGGTTAAGGAAAAGAAAATTCCACTGGCAAGTGTGAAAGTGAGGCTGAACAAGAAAATGCAGGTATCCCTAATTGATCAGACAATATAAATGAGATTTTCTGTCGGTCATCCGGTAAGAATAACAGAGTAATTCCTAAGAAAACATGTTTGTTCTAGACACAGAGAACATAACCTTTCTGCTCCCTGTATTTCCTACATCTTCACCTGGAGAAAAAAGGAAAGATAATATATTAAGGGAATTATGGGAATCTGTGGTGATATGCAGAGAAATTTTAATAGCGTGTGTTGCAGAATGCTTGTTTGATGTGAAATCTGTGAGTCTGGCTTTTCTTACTTGTTTGTCTAGACCTCATGATTTATATAACTCTCGGTTTTGCTTCATGAATATGTAATCTATCCAGGTAGCCCATGTTGTTAAGAAAACTGGATGTGTTTCTATTTGTTTCACAAGCCTTATACAAGATTCATATAGCTCATCACTTCACTGAAGACTCTTATAAACAAAGGCATAACCTAACACGTAGATACAGGAGTGAAAAAATACTCTTGTGGGTTCTAAGTTCAAATAAATATGTCTACAGGTAGTTACAGTAAGGGTCGTTGCCATATAGATGCCTCCAAAAATCATTAGAATGGGCTTTCAGACTTAAAAACTGCTAGCAAACAACCTCCCAAAATTTCTGATTTGTCTTGGAATAGAAACAGCAGCAGAAACTGCAGCATGTGCAGTTTAACTGAGGGGAGCTGGATTTGCTTGATTTTTTTCTCACACAGTGATAAAGACAAGGATGTTTTAGAGAAAGCTCCATGTAGATAAAATTCGAGAATAAGCTGAACTCAAACCAGCAGCTTAGTGTATGAATACTAAACCATGCCGATTGTAGAGGTCATTTCTGTCCCCAGCTTGTTTTGTCTGCCGGTTGTTGTCAGCGAGCAAAGTGCCCCTACAAGGGCAGAAGGAAAAGTTAGAGACCACTCAAAACGCCAGATCCCATTAACGTGTTTTAAAAGAGCGCCTTGCTACACGTGACAAGCAACAGGTGTGAGGACCCTCCTCGAGAAGTGTAAAAGTGGTTACACAAAGCATCCACTTATGGCACCCTGGCAGGAAGAGAGACGGCTGTTTCGGCCGAGAGAGCGCATATGAGCCAGTAATACAAACGTGGCAAACCAGGCAGAATTCCTGCTGAACGAAATGCTGGTGAGCTTCACCATTAAGCTGAAACATCAGAGAATTTCCTTGTGGAAGTGCTTCTGCATGCGTGGTTTCATTCTTTTGCTAGCAAGAGCTTTTATTTTAATTAAACACACAGATGATGTATCACATGCTTGTTTATAGCAGCAACAGTAGCAGCCATCTTGTTTACTATTTCTCAGGTTTTTCATCAGGTGATCTGATGTCTCTCAGATGGAAGTGGAGGGACAAGTTTAACAGACCATGCAGATGGACCAGGCTTTAGCATGGCATCCTTTTCATAGACCTACATAGAAAATCTCATTTCCATCTTCTTGCTTTAGGGGATAGTTTTGTACAGAAACAATAGTGAGATGCAGAGGAACTTTACACAAGACAGAAAAAAAATATTTTGGATATTTTAGATCCTTTAATATTTTTATATTTTGAGTCTCTCTCTTTTTTTTTTTTTTTTTATGTGCAGGAGAAGGAATAGAAATCCTGTCCCTGTAATAAAAAGACTTCTAGGATCAAATCCTTCCTTTAGTCCTTCCTTTCCTCTTTCTAAGATCAAAATATAAATTCTAAATCTACCATATAAAGAGACCAATATTGTCATGGCATCAGCTGATATTTCACTCTGGGTTTGGTGGTGTTTTTTTGGTTTTTTTTTTTTTTTTTATTTCAAGACTGTTTTAACATCTGTGATGACAGCATTTTGATTGTTTGTACTTTTTCCTTGGAGACCTCTGGGAAATGTCACTCTGTGTTCAAGAAAACTAACATTAAAAAAAGAAGCAATATATACATCTTCTCTGAAGTCATAGGGGTAGCAGAAGTGTCATATCAGATTCAATTAGAGATGAGCAGATAATGAAAACCCCAACATCTGGCTGCATTTGCTCTTTTCCAGTATTCAACTTGTCATTGATCACAGGGGACTCACAAGCTTAAAGGATTTTAAAAGGCTTCTTGGAAATATTTTTCCCATCTTCTAACATTTCATCTTAGCAATGTCTCTTCTCAATATGTGTAATTGAAACTTTTGCATACTAATGACCTCTTTATTAGTTACCATTTTGTCTGCTTCTGCACTTTCTTACAGGAAGCCCTAATACTCCATTTAATGCATTACATAGCTCTTTTAGGAAAATTTTCATATGTGAAAGAATTGAGGATTGCAACTTCAGTTTGGGAAAAACATAAGAAAGGATTAGGCATAAGAAGTAAAGACTGCTTTCATTTGTATGCCCAAAGCAAAAGGGTTGTTTTTTTGTATATAAGTGGTAAGAAGAAGACAAGCAGAAAGATATAAACTGAAAGAAGTGACAGGGTTTTTTCTCTCAGTGCAATATTTATGGGAACATTTCAGAAGATAAAAGCAGATCTTCAATCAGTCATAGTGATAACTAAGTCATGTTAGGCAGCTCATGTACGGTTATATGCCTATGGCTTCACACACATACCTTTAGTTTCCTTATATGTACCTGTCCTTAGTTTGAACTATTTGATTCAGAATATAACTGGGCTTATTCATGCAGTGAGGCAAATATTCTTACAGGGCTGCTGTGCAATTCATGGCATATGTCATTTTAAACAATGCCCTTGTGAATGAAAACTAATCTGATTCTAACTGTGAAATGAGATTTAAGGTTGTTAGAAGTCTCAGGCAGGTATAAATAATTCCCTTTTACTAAAGGTCTTGCCATATATTTTTTTTTTAAAGGCAATGATTTCTCTTGTGACATATCTGAATACATGGGGCTATACTTATGTTAGGAGAAATAAAGAAAAAACCACCATCCTTACATTACCTTACTTAAGTTTTGCTCTGCTCACAAGTGCTCTAAGGAACCTCAGAGTTCTCAATATTAATATTCATCTGGAGAGTAACTGTGCGTATGAATATTTTAAGGCTGCAAGTCCAGGCTTCACATAATTAATTTTATTGCAACCTGATGGAAACTACTGCTATTGCATTATTTCTTTTACAGGCATCACTATTGAAAAGAAAAAGAAACCAAAAGCACACACTAGTGTTTTCCAAGGCACTGCAGTTATCAGCTGAAATGCTATAGTTTTTCCTCCTATTCTTATAATTGCCTGTCATTTCTAAATATTGCCATCTACAGCAGCTTTTCATAAACGATGGCTTTGCAGTGACGGTGCCTTATTTCAAGAGGCCTCTCATGAAACGGACATTTTAACATACCAATCTAAAACCCAAGTCTATTGTTTTAATCTCATTTTGAATCTTCTCCACTGCCATTGGTATACGATTATCATGCTTGACAATGCTTGGTTAAATGTTGACATGTAATAGTTAGAGGGATAAACATGCGTGCACTTCATAGCCAGGCACTGGCCAACTCTGATGGTACAAGGAGCAGGCAGCAGTACCAGGCAGTATGCTTAGAAGTGCCTGAAGGTTCAGCTTTATAGTCAGAGCTAATATCTCTTCTATGACAGAGTTGCCTTGTCCCCAACGTCATTTGCCTATGCCAAAAATAGCAAAATTAAGAGAGGACAAAGAGAAACCCAGGCTCAGAACATCAGCAGGAACGTTAATTTTAATAAAGAATTCTCTTAGTTTCTAAAGGTAAGGTAAGAGATGGGGGATCTTTCTGAACTGTGCGGTAAATTCAAAGAAACAATGTGGACTTCAAGAAAAGAACTCCATCTCTCTGGTTTCCTTTGATTTCAAAGTGTAGGAATGTTTTACCTTAGCATTGTAATGAATTCTTTCCCCTACTTAATCCTGTGCTATAGTTGCCATATCTTCCAAGTGATAATCATATTTTTCTAAATATGGTCTAAGTTCATGAACATAAGAGGTTTCATCTCATTGTATTATCTCAAATCTTAGAAAGATCAGAAAGGTTTTCATCCTCAGGAAGTAAGTCTTGCTTCAATAAAAAAAATGAATGAGAAATGTTCCAAGATGTAGATAACTCAGACTGACCAGGTAAGGCAGCTATTTCCATGAAATTTTGTCCTTGCAGAAAGTGTCTAGCTAATAAACTGTCTTTCTGAGTGGCAGACAGCTCCACACAGCAGTGTCTGCCTCTAAGAAACTAAAACTATTTCTAATCATTACAGTTTGCAAGGAAGAATCCGAGAGAACTTTGTAAAACAGATATAAACTGGTCTTTGGAATTATTATTTTTCTATTATAAAGCTTGTGGGTTTTGAGGCACTTCCAATTTGTGCTGTCCAGAATAGTGGTATTTTGATGTACAGTTTGGTTTAAGGTTTTCTTCATTAGCTGTGTTAAATGCTAACAGGTGGCTGGTCTCTTCAAACGACAGATTTTTTCATAGAGCAAATGTACATGTCATGTGACCATAAACATCTAAAGCTAAAGCTGCAGCTTAGAAAGAGAAATATGAAAGTAGGTGGCTGATGTAAAAATATTATCTTCTGGCTAGTTTCCAGCTGGGTGACTGATTGTGGTGTCTCTCAGTTTCATTACCACAAGACAAATTGTTCAACGTGTTTTAAATGTACATCCAACCTGATAGACAGGGAATGTGAATTTAGTCACTTTCTCTTTGAGCAGGATCAATATGTCTGCAGCTGAATGGTGTCTCTGAAGTTAAATATTAAATTTTAATACAGCTTTAGAATGGTTACTTCTGTTTTGTTTTTTTTTAACTTTAATTTCTAAGGAAAAACAAAGTGACATATTTGTTTTCAAACCATTCATCAGTGGTGGTTCAGAAATCAAACATAAGATAGGCTGTAAACTTGATATATGATCCAACAGATTTTCTTTGAAACAATCTGACTTGTCAACCCTCCCACCCCTTTTTTTTTTTTTTTTTTTTTTTTTTTTTTGAGAGAGAGAGAGAGGAATATACCACTTTTGGTCAAATTTGTCTGGGATAAGGTTTCCTTTCCCTTAAGTGGGGAAGGGAAAAAAGTACAAAAAAAGACAGCATTAGGGAGGGAAAGACAAAGAAAAAGAGAGGGAGGGTGGGAGGAGAGAGGAAGGGAGAAGTGCACCCATGCATCAGTAATTAATAATATTCAGAAACCAAGATTCTTGCTGAGAGACTTGAGAATTCCCTCATGCAAGGTTAGGAATCTGAACACTGTGTTCCTCCTGTACAACAACCATGTTGATAACTAGTACCTGGTGAGAAGAAGACCCTTTGTTTTTTTAAGCAGATCCAAAATAATTCTGGTTCTTTGCATACAGTACAGAACAGGAAGTGCATTGAAATAATGGACATTTTTGTAGGACATGAAAATTATTGCCTTCCTACATGTATTCATAAAAAAGAAAGAAACTTATTTAAGAGACCAGCTGTGGTTGTGAGTTTTGTATTTTTCATTTGATACTTGCTAGGTAGTAAAAGTTTAGGAAGAAAGGATTAAAATTTGATTCTGCTCTTGAATTTGGTAGATAACTCAATACATCCATTTGAATAGCCTGTTGCGTGGTGGGTTGACCCAGCTAAAAAGTCACACCCCATGGTCGGTCCATGTGTATTAATTGCCAGGAAAGCATACATACATTTGCAGGCTAATAAACGGATAAAATAACGGAGGCTAAAGGTGCGGATTGACTGAAGGCATATTTCAAATTTCCTTTGAAATCTGATATTTTAAGTATACCAAGTTATTAAAAATGTTTTCCTTGCCTTTATTAGTCCCATTCACAGTATTTCCCTACAGCCCAAAACTCTGGAATGCAGAATACCCAGGGATGCTTTCGCTTATCCAGATGGGTCAAGGAGTTTGCTCTGTGAGATGTGATTGCTTGCAGTATAGACATCTCAACAACAGTGTTATGTTGATAAGCATCAATTGGGAATGCAACACTGAAATACTGATATTTGCCCCAATTTAGAGAGAGCACTGTCTTATTAAGAATTAATTCTTCCTGGCCACAAATATCAGTAGCTATCACTTTAAAATAAGTATGCAACATAGTTAACCTGTGGTGTATCCTTGTTTTAATGTTGATTATAGTTTTTATGTACTCCCAGAAGATGGGAGATGGCAATCTTAGCAAAATAGGAGGATTGAGTGGCAAAGTGACGGCAGGGCTTCAGTTTAGGGAGACCTTGTGTCGTGAGTTGACAGTTTGGGGAAAGTCATGAGGTCCAACAAAGGTAAATGCAATATTTTGCTCTAGGAGTGGAAAAACCCCATGCAGCAGTGAAGAACTGGCTACTGAACAAGTAGGAAAAGTTTTGCACAAAAGGACCTGTCAGCCCAGGTGGACAGTAAGTTGAACATGAGTTGGCAAAGGCCAACTGAACAGCTCTTGGCAAGAATTTAGCTAGCAGGTGTAGCCGGGTGATCCTTCGCAACTATTTAGCATCTGTGAGGGCAAATCTGGAATGCTGTGTCAAATTTGGGGCTCCCCAGTGTACAGAAAGATCTCAACGTATTGGATTGAGTCTAGTGCAGGATCACAAGGCGGTTGGGGGCTGGAACAACTGAAGTGAAATCTCCATCTACAGAGATGTTCTAAACATGACTTGATGAGGTCCAGTCTTGAACAGGAGGTTGGACCACTTGGCCTCCAGAGGGTCTTTCCAGCCTACATGCTCCTGTGATTCTGATACATCAGTTAAGTGTCTAATTTATTATTTTTAGTTACAATTTCTCTGTTAAATTATCTATTAAATCTCAAAAGTTATGGAAAAATTAAATTGGGCACAATTTTTGTAATAACTTCATATTGTTGTTGAAGGATGATTTATCTGCATGTATTAACACCCTGTGCTTATTCATTTAAAAGTAGGAAGCCTCTTAGACACCTGAGTACAGGACCACAAAAGTTATGTCAATCTTTGCTCAAACTGAAAAAAATACTGTTTTCTAATCTACTTACTTGTTGCATTCAGATTAACTCCACCAGTAACTATATCTTTACAACGAGAGAACTTTGTTTGCTCAAAGAGTTTCAAAACAGATTTAGAACAACACTGTGACTCAGAAGACATTATCTGATGAATTGTAATTGAGTTGAGAATGACAGAACTGCAAAACTAAATTTAAATTCATAGCGGATGGTGTTTAAAAAATGGCAATATGCTGATAAATTATGAGCCTTTGCAGAGAAGTTAAGAGATGGGAATGACTAATTTTGCAATTTAAGAAAAAATACATTTCAAATCCTTTTCCTTTCCACCCACTTTAGCCCCCAAGGAAGAAAAAAAAAAAGAAAAAGAGAGAGACAAAGAGAGCTGAAAAGTGTTCAGTGTAATCAGTGTAAAGAAAAGTAACAACCAAGATGTGTTGCCGAAAAGCCTTTCACAGCTGTGACTGCCTCCAAAGTCTGTAGTGCAGAATGATTTCCTGTAGAAAGTAGAAGCTGTTGTTGGAAGAATGAACTGAAAGCGGGTGGGTGAACCAAATAGAGTTCTTTTTCCATCCTTGGAGAGATATTGTGATTCAGTCCTAGATCTGACGGGTCAGCATCCCAGACCCCCACTGGGTGGGTTATGTAAAGCAGAAACGGATGAGTTCATAACAGATCTGTTCTGTAATTACTGTGAATTTGAAATTAATACTGTAGATTTTAATGGACCCTCATAATTTAATCAAAGAGCAAACATAGTAAAGAGAATGCAACTAAACCTCTCCTGCAATTTAACTGACAGTATGGGTTTTGTAGATTAAACCCATACACTTGAGGATGTGTGAGTGTCAGTTAGAAAGAGAAGAGTGATTTTGACAAGTTGGAGGGAACAAATATTATAGAGTTATATCAAAATGTCAAATGTACTTTAAATCTCTGACAGCCCATAAACTGTGTTAAAGACTGAAGTATGAACTAATGTTGAAAAGCGGAATACCGAAGTGTTTCTGGTGACTACAATAGTTGGTCCTTTACCAAGAACATTTGCTATCAATTTTAAAGAAAGAAATACATGAATGTTCTTTTTTCATATAGCATGCACTCATCTGTCAGAGGTCAATAAAGAGTGCACTTGCTAACAACAACAGAAGTAGCAATAATCAGTGTCACTTCTATGAATTAAGTATACAGATGATGAATCTAGTAGAATAGCTGTACTGTTTAGCTGTATGGTTTGAATGCACTTCAACAACCTTCAGAAGGTTTTTGACCACTACAAAATTCTTCCTATTCCACAATTTGCATAAGTCTACCAATATTATTTCGGGGTAGATCAAAAGGGAGGAGAGAAGTCATCTTATTAGGAATCTTGACATTATTTCACTGTATCCCTCCCTTGGATTTTGAAAACTGGACCTTTTTCTTGTTCTCCGTTTTCAAAAGTTTCTTTTTTATTTTTTAATAACATTTTCATCAAATATTCAAAAATGTTTTACAATAACTTAGTTTATATTATTGCTCTGTTAATGACTATATTTGATAGAAAGGTAATTAAATATTATAACACACTGTGAAATGTTGGATAATATTTATTAAAATAGAAAATTGTAACGTGTCAGCACATGGGTTTTGTGAGGGTTTAAAGAGATTACTTCTTTTAACACAAATGCCTTCCATACCTAAGCATGAGAAAGACTTTAAATTTTGATGCTATATTTATTCTCTAAGCAAAAACATTTACAGCTACTAAAAGCATGAACATTATTTAAACAAAAGAAAAACCAAAGCTTTCCTGACACAATAGGCATAAAATAAAGTCTTATTCTACCCAATAATAATAATAATGAGAAAAGTATATATGTGAATTTCTTTCTTTTCTAGCACCGCTAACAGATAAACCACCAAAGCTTTTACACCCCTTGGAGAGTAAGCTAACAATTCAGGAGACCCAGTTAGGTAAGTAGCAAACACATAATTTCTATTGAAATTGTATGAAGGTATTTGATGTGTTAATACATGATGATGATAATAATATGGTGGTATGGTGGCATTAATAATTTCATTGAAAAGGCATTAAATGTACTTTGTTACCATGCACGGATGTATCATATACCACCTAGAAGAGAGTTGTTTACAAAAAAAAAAAAAAAAGGATGGTAATAATTAGTCCTGAATACTAAGCTCTTGAATAGTACAGATACTAGTTTTCACTTTTGCTGAAACTCTACAGCTATATGTGTACCTGAGCTTTTCTTCCTTTTCTGTGTGTATATGTATATACTTATTTATATAAATTTATAAAGATATATTTATTTATATTTTTATGGTTTCTTAATGGAACTTTGTAGTTTAAATTCTGCTTGCAAGATTTCTTTGGTTTGGGGATTACTTACGAAATTGCAAAGATGTTCTGTATTTATAATTGTTGCACTGGTCTAAACCATCCAGCAAGGAATGAGAAGTTAATATAATTGCATCTGATTATTCTGAATGTATGACTATATATGCAAAGATGAACGGAGAGAAATTGATGCATGAAGAAATAATTTTGTTCCACTTTTTTTAGCTAGTGTATGTTCGATATATTTTGTCACTTTGGTTCCCTACTGTCATACAGGTAATTAAGGCTCCAAAGCTGAGTGCATAAGTTACTACAGTTTGCAGAATATAACAATCCATCTCCTTTGTGGACTGACAAAGAGGATGACTTGTAAGAAACAGTCCTCAGTAGGTTATGCTGGAATTATGCTTTGGTGTCGGAACAGGAACCTAGTGATAGATCTTCTAGCACATAAGCTGCAGAAACAAATTGAAACAAATCTGGTGGTTGTCTTACATCTCACAGAAAAAAAAAAAAGAAGGAATTCAAGCAAAATTCAGTATGTTCTGCAGCATGGCACCAGAAAAAGCAGAAGGCTTACAAGTTAATTCTGGCAGTCATTAGCAGAACATTTTATGGTGCTTGCCAACTTATCCCTAATAGAGGCCAGAGAATAATTCATCTTTCTTTTTATATTCATAAAATATCAATTAAAATGATTCATACTACTCAGGTAATATTCTGAGATGCTGATACACATGTTTACAGAGCAATTATATGGAAAAGAGTAGATGTAACGTTCTTCTTTCTAGAGCTACTTCTTGTTTTTCTGAAAGTATTTTTTCTGATATAACAACTTGGAAAACTTTTCCTATATGACAACACTAGATGATTTTACCTTTTCATTTGAACACAAGCCTTGGGAACAGAAAGAAAAGTGATTTCACACATTTTTTTTCCCAACTGTTGCTTACCGAGTTATTTTTGATGAAAGCACAAAAAAGAAGAACCATTTTGGGCTTTGATATTGTCTGGCTAATTATACTGTATGGGTAAGACTATTTCAATGACAGTGTAATTATTAATGGCTAGCTAGAGGTTTTTTATATATGATTTTTTAGAATTAATCGTATCTTTGACTTCTCGTAGTTCTAAGAAACATTAAATAGTTTGAGAAGTGTTTGGTTTGGAAAAGACACTTTTCAGAAAACTAGATATCAATTGATGAATATGAAGGAGTTAATTTGAAAATGTTAATTTGAAACTTTCAGACACAGGTGGGAAAGTCTGACTGTACGTGAATGTGAAGCTACAGTACTTAGCCTTATTTCAAGAAGCTACAGGAATATATTAATTTGTTGTTTAACAGCCTGTGAAAAAGCATGTGAGAACTGGAGCAAGTGCAGAAAAGTGATAGTCTCCTAACAGGAAAATTACATTTTTCTACTCTTAGATTGAATGTCTTGGTCCTGCTGGGTAATGTTTGAAAGGTCTATGTTTCACTTTCAATGAGGAAAGCTAGTGTTCATTTCAGGGGGACAGTTCACACCCTGCAAAAAATGCAAAATATTTTATTGTTGGAATAGTGTCAAGATTCACTTGGTCACGCCTCAGATAGTTACCTAACCCAGCAGCCTTCTACCCACCTGAGCCCTGGCATGAGCACATGTTGTAGACTGGTCTAGACACTGTCAGAAAACATGTTAATCCTCCAGAATGTGTTTGGGATGGTGTGTTTGTCCTTAATTTGGAAAATAAACAGTTTGATGGAAGGGAGAGAACCATAATGGGTAGCACAGAAAAGGGAGAGCAAGGAACTGGGAGCTCGAGGTACTCCAAGATTTCGTTAGCAAGTCACCCTCGGGTGCAGAGGGCAGGTGGAGCAATCGCCACACTCCCCCTACATTTCTGTTCTTGTCACCTCACAGCCCTCCACCTTGAGTTGAAAATTATGCAGGTTGCAAGCGTCAGGGCATGCCCTGGGCAAAGCATACATAATTTACAGGGATGTGTGTGCTTCTGTAGGTGCACATGGTGTGCTGATGTGTCAAGAGTGATGGTTCACCTCAAAATCTTTCACTGCTGGTAGGCCTCTGTTGAGTGGTTCTGGGCACAGTTTTCAGTGAGCCCTCAGTAAGCACAGTGTGCTTGCTGCTGAAGGAGCTACTGGAGTTCAGTTCTTAAACAAGGGACCTTCATTCAGTGTCTAAATCAAGGCAGGAATATTCCAAGTGTACCTCTTTCAATTGGCTCCAACACTACTGAGTGACAGAGATATCTGACATTTATTGCTGAGATATGTTGGTTTCTTCTGTAAGACAGCAATTAAAATTAACGTAATGGGACCACAGACCTGTTGTGTTATTGTGTTGCATGGCTTCTGTAAAACAGCATCAGACCAAAAGGTGACTGCACATTAAGGAACGTGTTTCTTTAAGCAGTGACTGATATAGTGTTGTGGCATCCACTAACCGCAGTCTGACTTGCTAAAAGGCAAAAGGAAAGAATCCAGCTGGATAACCCGCACACTTCAGTTCTATGAACCAACAGGCTCCCATCATGCTCAAGCTACCTACAGTCGGCCACGTGAAAGGTGTCCCGCTATTCACCAGAGGTTTGGGAGAATGTTCAGCATGGCTGCACTGCGATGAGCAACCTTAGAGAGTCACAGGAATCTTGAGACCTCATCTGAAGTATCTCTTTATTACACTGAATACTAACCAGAAAAGCACAAGGCAGAAGCTCAGGATAGAAATTGAAGGAGAAATTAATTTCTCAAAGGATTTTCTTAAAAGACAGCATGAAATAGCCAAAGCATGAAGCAGAGAAATCCTAGATGAGGAAAGAAAGATTAGTTCCCCACTTATCCTGTTTTGCATTTAAAGTTTTTTTGTTTGTAAATTCACTTTCAATTTTGTAATCATTAACTTAATCCTGTTGCAAGGGTAGAAATACTGTTTTGTTTTTAAGCTTTTTCCTGTTAAAAGTGTTCCTAGGTAGCTGTGGTGACCTCAGTATAAACTGCTTCTCTGGAACCATTGACAACAGATAAAATATTATGTCAAATGCAGTCTTTAAAGATATGCAGCCTGCAAGAAGCTTGGCAGGATAAGGAGATGAAGAGTGTTTCCCACTCAGCCCCGAGCCACCCTTTGGGGTGGCAGCAGCATGTGCCAGGGAGGCGGGGAGAGCAGTAAGTGAATGGAAGGCAAGGGGAGGCAAGGAACAGTTCATGGAGAACCACATAACAACGCAAGGAACTGCATGCCACGTTATTCTTCCTCTTGCCTTCAACACGCTAACAAAATCAAATGAACAAATCCCTGCTAAAATAAAAGAAGCCTTGTAATAATATTAAAAATATAGAAATATGACAAATCCTGAAGCTTGAGATAACGCTATTTTTAATTCTAGATTCATGCAGATGTTATATATTTATAATATAAATATATAATTTCCATAATATGTATTTTTATTTAAAATTTTTGTTCTTTTAAATAATTTAAATTTAATTTAATTTCATTTAATTTTAAAATTATGTTTTGTTTTTCTATACTGGTAAATTCTGAGTTTCACCTGTCCTTCAGGTAATATTGTTTTTCCCACCAGCACTGTCAAATATCTGTCCTCCTAAAGGAAACAGGAAGAATATATTTATTCTGACTTAAAAAATCTGATTTTAGTATTCAGTTTGTCCATCCTCGTGTTAATAAAGAAGAAAATCACAAAACACGCAATAATTATTTTAAACACCTCACACACTAGTTAGCCTGTGTCCTCCCCATTTTGCAATGTGTTTCCTGGTTCTGCACAAGGCTACAATTTGAAACGCCAAAATTCTCCCAGAAAAAGAAAGCAATAGATGAGTTATTTTGAGCTACAGTTGATGTTAGAGAAAAGAAAAAAAGAATAAAAGAGTTCCAGCACTGTATGAATGTACCTAAAAGATAATTTTGTCAGGCACCTAAACACTTCCGCTGTCATCTGAATCAAATGAGTTTTCCTGAATTTCATCCAACACTAAAAAATTACTCTCCTGACCAAAGATGTGGTAAACGATATTCGCATTTGTTTTTAGGGCATTATTTCAATAAAAGTAAGTTGACTGTTACCTAGTGAATTGTGGCTTGCTTCTTTCTTCCCCTTTTCTACATATATTCAAGTAAATATGTCACTAAAACTGCTTTTAATGTATTATTTCTAAAGTAAGTATACAAAGAAGTTCCAGTAGAAAATCATCAGGGAGAGGAGAATTCTACTTCATTTATAGCACTCTGTTGTTGTAAAAATCTCCCACGCAAATTGGCCTCGTTGATGATAAAAACCCTTCTTAACTAGCTTAATCAGTAGCTGTACAAATAAATTAACTGAAATGATATGAAATAACTAGCAATCTGCCTCCTTTCAGAATGAAAATTAAAATGAAAGAATATCTAGAATTATAAGGTTTTATCTCTACATATTTTATCCAAATGTTATACTCACTCTGTAACAGGAACAGATTTTTTTTATTATTAAGATATACAGATTTTTAAGGTTATCTTTGATTACTCCAACATTCTTTAACCCAAATTGATTTTTTTTCAGTTATGTGATTTAATTGGACACTGGTTCCTTAATATATGTTTATGATTAGATTAACATAACATGGGCAACAATTTCATGTGGGAATAATCAAAGCTGTAAATTTAAAATTTGTTTCACATATATCCATTTTTTTATTTACCTGAGAACTGAGGTTTTCCTTTCAGAAAACAACTAGGGGTGTTTTTCTTTGAACTATTTGCTGTGAAATGTTAGTTTTCAACAAACTAATATTTAAAAAGAAAGTTTTCATTGAAAAATTCCTAGCCTCACTATTCTAAAAAGTTTTGGTTTAATATTGTGTCATAATTTGTGGGCTAAAGTTAAGGTTACTTACGCAGTAAGTGAGTCAAAAACATTCAATTCACTAAAGAAATGTTTGCAGTTACAGCTCACTGATATGTCAACTGATTTTCCTCCAACTCTTTTTCCTAATTTAATCAAACCCTAAAAGGTCATAGTTAAGATACTACAAAAAGCATATCTATGTATTTTAAAAGTTTATTTTTCTTCTTTTCTTCATCTAAATGTGCATCTGAGAATAAATATGTATGCCTGCATACCTTACCTCTCCCCATATAGCATATATATATACATATAGACAGAACATGACAACGTGCTTGTTCAAGTTTTATCTCACTGTATTAATGCTTTGTCTAGGAGACATTTATCTGATTTAATGATGGAATAATAAAAATGTTAGATTATAATCCATTGAGATATGTCCGCTCTAGAGGATATTATATACCACACTTATTTGAGGTACTTTCTCTGTTAAGCATCTAAATAGGATTTAATGTGATAAAAAAGTGTCTGTTCAGTCTCTCTGCAACAATGTTCATTTCATTCCTTATGTCCAGCTTAGATACATAAGAATTTTCTGTTTCAGATTTTTTTGGTGCAATTTTTCATATTTCCTATTAAAAAGGTAAAATGCGGTTTATTTTTATAACATGGGAGAAGAGTGTGGAACCTCGGAAGATTTTCCTTATCAGTTGGCTAATCATCCAAAAGCTTGATTTCCTATTTATGACTTCCTCGAACAATGAAAAATCGTATGTCTCTTACTAGCAGAATAAAATCAGATACAGCAAAAGTTTTAAAAGAGTTGTCTGCGGGAGACAACAGCACATAACTTATTGTAACCAAGATCATAATAAATACAGAACAGCATACACCAAGAAATGCAATTTAGAAATAGTCACATACTGTACATGGTTTCCACCCTGCAAAATTATAGTTCTAAAAATACGGTAATTGTGTAAATTTGAAAGGTCAGGAATCACTTTGTTCTGTGGTTGTTTTTACCAGATCTTTTGGCTTCAAGCTATAATTTGTGTCTCTAAATCATGCACAGACACATCATCATACTTAGTGTTGAAACACACTCAAGTGTTTCCTTGCATACAAAAAAATAAAACATCACTTAACGGTACTATGAAAAACCATTAAAATGTTAAGTAGTAAATGGGTACTGTTTTAATTTTTTTCTCCCACAAATTAGTTTGCTTTCCAATTCTAGAATAAATGCTTTCCAGCATTATTGGTGAGGTCAGGGTACACTCAGGCAGTCCAAATGAGGAGTGCTTTTACAAGAAGGTGCATTGAACGTTGTTTTTGTCTTAGGCATACAGTGGATTTGTAGATCTTATTTAAGATTTAGTGCTATACACAGGTTTCATTCTGAAAAATCCATCTAAACATGCGTGCATTCTTAATAGCATTAGTTATCAGGGATTGGACAGTTTGTCACACCAATAGAAAATGGTAAGTTATTTGGAGGAACACTGAACGGCTGAAGGGCTTAAATGCTTGTCATAAACCTACAGTTTAGAACATCATTACACTATGAATATTTTTAAACAATCCGTTGAACAGAATCTTTTTTATATTTGTTAGCGGATGTGTAACACCTGAAAATTCAGATTAGGCATCTTGAGGTGCTATTCTCATCCGTTTACATATTTTGGATGAATACACAGGATATAGTATCCCTAGATATAATCAACACGTTTGTTATAAATGTCCAATTCACTAGCTACTTAATTTTGTATTATAGGAACTCACAAATAGAAAAAGACTCATGGAAATTCAATTTCATGCTACATAGTATGACTGATGAAAAAAAAAATAATTCCAACAGTAGTTAATTTATGGCATATATTGTAAACCTTCCTATAACACTTCAGTAGTGATGACTATTGATCCCCTTGCCTTTTGGGGGAGAGAAAGCCTAATTCCTGCCTGACCATTCCCAGGCACTGCCATGATTCCTATCACACCATTATACCTTGCATCTATACTGTTGCTTGGCACTGTCCTCTATCTCCGCTGGTGTGGCAGTCCCAAGAAGCTCGCTAGCACACTGTCTCACAAACATTGATGTGCCACTCTCAGGCTTATCTCCAGTGAGCCTGATTGTATCCCTTTCCCCCTTCAAATCTAGTTTAAAGCTCTTTCAATGAGCCCTGACAGTTCCTGTGCAAGGATCCTCTTCCTCCTTTGAGACAGGTGTACCCCATCTGCCTGGTGTCATGTAAACCGACCCATGATCAAAAAACCCAGTGACTGTTCGTATTCACTGCATAAACAAATGAAGTGCATACTTCAGTTAATCCCCACTGGGGTTATTAAGAAAAAACTATAACAGGCATTACAAAATTACTTCTCTACACTATTGTGACAGAGAGATTGGAGATGTGAGGCTGTAGCGTCCTATGTTTTGTTTCTTTCACGTCTTTCTAGGCAATTCATTTTAAGTAGTAAGTGCTTGTGTTTTTAATAATTCATTCATGGTCAGATTTTTCATGGGATTTCTAAAAGCATGTATGGTACATTTCTGCTCAGTAAAAATCATAGGATGACTAACTTCTTTATACTGATTTTATAATACTTTTAGAGATTGATACCAAGGACACCTACCGGTTTGTTATAGTTTAAGTATTACTAGAGAGTTATTAGTAGAGAGTGGGGGTTTGTGTGTGTTTTTAATTTCTCACTAGTTTCTTTTAAACAGAGCATTCATCCCACTTCAAATCAGAGGATTTCTTTTTGGAAGACATTTTCAACTTTTAATATAGAGATTCAATTCGCATATGAAGAAAGATTACTTACAAATAAAGCAGCCAATATTGTACAATCTTTTTTTCTTACAGATATTTTATCATAGATACAGTATTCCAGGTGCTATTTTTCGTATCTTAATGCTTTGGAAAGGTCAGACATTTTATAAAGCTTATAAATGTGAATACCTCCCATCATGTGAGTACTTAAAACAGTGAGGTTATTCGTCTTTGTAAAAACAAGGAAGCAAACAAACAAACCAGCAAAAGTTACATTTACAAGAGCAAAGTCCAAGACTGAAATTATTTTGAATTACTATTAGGGAATAAACGATCTTTAGTTTGTCTAGGATGTTGTCCAGAATAATTTACTTACTATAGTAAGCACATATGCTAATGTATTACCAACAATGATAGTTCAACCTCATTTAAGTCAAAAATTAAAGGGAGGACTAAAATGCTTCTGTAGTATTTACTGGAGAGACACATACGAAGAATAAGTCGGTGTGTTTTAAAGACTTTGCTAAGAGCATTGGTACCTGTTACAATTCCCTGCCTGTTAGTTAATTTTTATGAATATTTGCATTCTTTTTCATACATGCTTTACTTTGGAAGTTCCTTATATCAATCTCTCCTTGTGGTAAGGAGAACAGGGTAGGTAGAAAGTGGAGTTTGGTCTCCAGGGCAGTCAGAGCCAGCATGCCAGCAGTTCAAGACAGAGGGTATGCACAAGCTCCTACTGTTACAGAACAGAGAAGTCTAGGGAGGAGGTAAATTTTGCTACTAATGGTTTTCTGCAATTTCTTGTTTTTGTTGTTTTCTGTTTAAAATGCTTCTGACACAATCACCGTGAAAGAGGAAGTTATGAAAAACATAAAAATCCATTTAGAGTCAGATGCATAAAAAAATCATTTAGATGTCTAACTTCTGTTGTCAGTACTTTTGTGTTCCTGCTGTTTATATATTATGAAGAATGTTCACTTTGTCCAGCTTGAGATCCTTGGCTCAAATACACTCTTGAATTAGTCAGTGGAGCCTCTTGAGGGCACAGAATTTCACCTGGCAGGTAGGTTAGCCATTAATGGTGTGACATCTCATGATTGCTTTTATGCCATGTAAATCTGTGCTGCTCTGACAGCTGCGCTCTGTCACTGTCCTTTCAGCCAACTTCAGCACTCATGATCACAGGGTTCATGAGACAGCTGAAAAGTGATCCAAAAGGAAAGAAAACCAATTTGGGCTAGGTGGCTCGCTATGTGGATGGTGATACCAGTGGAAAAAAAAACCCAGTTTGAAGACATGGTGAGAATAGGAGTGCATAACCAGGGAGAAAAGCGGAGGGAAGACAGCGTCAAGGTGTTTTGGCTCAAACTGATTATGAAATATCACTCTAAGTCAATACTTGGTCACAGTAGGCTCCCCATAGGGCTGATATAGATGAAGAGGCACCTGTGTGGCATAACTCATCTCACATCAGAGTGGAACTGCTCCGCAGCTACCTGTATCTTCCCACCAAGGTGGATTTTGTCTGAACTTTGGCGCACTGACAACTTGCTCTATTCACCGAATAGTATTTTAGACTCTTCGCTTAGACATTTGGGATTACATACTAGAGGCTGGATTGTGCACATATCTTCCTTCATGACGCCTATACACAGTGGGTGAATGCCAGGCTTTCAGAAATGTTTAAAATACAGCTTTCAGAAACATTTTACATTGAACCATTCAATACGGGGAATTTTTTTAAAACAGGAAATGTCATAGGTATATCACGGGTATGGTATATTACAGAAATGGGCAAAGCCCTTCCCAAATCTTCGTCTGCGAAGCCAAGCCATGATGATGATGATGATAGCCCAGATCTAATGTGTTTGTATTTCTGACTGTTAAATTCATTGAAATGTAGCTCCATAAACTGGAATGCGTTAATGATTTACAATGACCAAAGACAAGAGATAATTACATCATTATTTTGATGTTTTTTAAAGCTATACATGAATCACCCTGTTGCTTAGTAGGTTATCTGGTATCCAGTTACACAAACTTGAGAGCAAGGAATACATTTTACCATGTTAAAACAAACAAACAAACAAAAGTATATTAGTCATATCAGCTCTTTAATTAGACATTCAGTTAATTTTGTTCATTTGTTGTTCTTGCTTCATCTCCTTTGTATTCATTTATATGAGTAAAAAACATACGGGTTGATGGTTCTTGTTTTTCAACAGAACTATACATGATAAATCAATGATACTGACAACAACATAACAAATACTTTTAAGGGTTGATTTTAGTCGTACTTATATAGCTCATCACACTTCAAAGACAATTTTAATTTTAGCAGATGATACTGTCAGTGGTAAATTCTCAGTCTTTTAATATTGTCATGTCAGAAGATTTATTTTTCAGACTTTTTAGTTGGTCTTCTTAGTGGCAGGAAAAAATAATCTCAAGATTGGTCCCGCTTTTGAAATATTGCTTTCTTATGGAAAAAATATACTGACTTTAATACAACCTGCACAAGTTGATTGACTACTTTATCTGTACAATACGCTGAAAAGGTAACTTATGACTAATCTTAGGGTTGTGAGATATCTTATTTTTACTTGCTCTGACTTTATGTTATAGCCAATCATCAGGGAAAATGGTTCCAAATTAATAATTTTAAATTTGCTTTTGAAATTTTTGCTGGTTTTTTTTCTTTACACTGGAAACCACAGTTTTCTGTAAAAATAGTGAGCTGCTGTGGTCTGCATTGTACATGCTGAGCTACCAACCCCCCACCCCCACTGTATTCAGTAAGTGTCTGCACACATCTTTTTTCTTAATTCTAGTTTGCTTAAGCTTTTTATGTAATCAGAAGCAGAGTTCCAGCCTGAAGTAGATCAAAAGAGAAGATCGTACCAAGAGAAGTCAGTATCTCTCAGAGCTGGAGCATCTCCTCCTTTGAACCTTGCTTGTCATTTGGAAGTGTTATCCTTAATATGGCAAGATGGTGTCTCTGATCGATCTCTCACCTACTACTGTGCAGTAGTCCTGCCCCTATCTCCTGTTTTGCTTTGTGGCAATCTGTTAACAAGTGTGGGTGTGGACCAGCTCCTCTGAGCTGTCATAAAATCCCACGGCATGAAATGCAATTCATGATTTTTTGTGTCCTAAATTCAGTATGCTTCGTTCAGAATTAGCCTCATGGATGAGGGAATCCACACGGGCAGTTTGGCAGCCACCCAGCTGGGTGGATATCTCACAGCCAAGGCTGAGCCTGGAGGCAGCTCTGAACTGCCATGGGGGAGGAGGCTCCATTGGATCTAAGCATGGCTTATATGAAGGTCATATTTATCTGGGGGCTTGATTACCCTCCAGATGACAGCCCGTGCTTTAGGGTTGAAATGAGTCTAACTCTTTGTGGGAATGCAGTGAATATAAAGCAGCCTATTTCTAGGCCTGTATTCATGATGTTTGAGATTTTCGAGGAGTTGTCTAAATCCTCAGGACAATAGAGATTTCAGGCAGGTGGAGAAGAGAGTAGAAAGACAAAGCTGAGGGAGACTGTTGACCAATCTAATGTACTATAGGAAAAGACTTAACTACCAGACTGTTGACAGTGGCCATTAGCAAAAGTAAGATTCGTTGATAATCTTGATCCCAGGTAGATGTAGGTAAGGGATATGCTAAAGAAATTTGTGAGTGGAGCTGGTTCCATTTCAGTACAAGTGCCTGGTATGTTTTATGCTACTTCTACAACTCCTCAACGCATACACAGAGAAAAGTGTTGGACTGCCAGTAGCAATTTACAAGCCATCCACACATGGAAAAGATGACTGCACTAGCTAAAGATGACCTAAGATGGAAACTGTGGTGCATGCTGGTTATTTCCAAGTCACTTAACTGGAGTCTCATGGGTGACTGAGTTGTGGTAGATCAGCTGAGCCTCAGTAATTGACCCCGAGCAGCATTTTCTGAAATATGTATTCAGTGCATTGTAATGCAAAGTAAAGCATCGCTGAAGATTAAGACAGCAGTATTTTCTTAGCTTTTCAAATGGGTAGTGGTACACATTATCACTTACTGTAGCACAGAAAATGTTATGCAGTTCCTTAAACTGTGATAACACCTTTGTAAGTTGAATAACAATACTGAATCCTTGCTAATATATCAGCCTAATATCTATATTGTCTATTCAGAATGTAACAGCTCCTTCACAATTAGTAATAATAAATTAGTTGAAATGACTGTCAGGACCATTTTAACTTCTATTGGATAGCACTGAACTTTAAGTGAATGCACACAGCTGTGTATATCAAAAGTACATCAAAAGTTGTATTCTACTTCAAAACCTCAAAATCTTTTTCATATTCCCTGCTAGGAGTACAGCAATTTATCATACATGAATGCCATTTCTAGGAAGTGCCATTTCTAGGAAGTACCATTTCTTTTCTCAGCTATTCTTAAAGCAGGGACATGTCATTATGTCTTTCTGTCTTATAAACACATTCAATGAATGAGGCTGGTTATATGTATCTTTTAAGACCTTTGCATACAGAATGATAATTTATGTGTCAGCTTTTAAGGGTATATGACCATTAAACTTTAGCAATTTACCTACTCCCAAATGCATTATATATCAGACAGGTAAATATGTGTATATAAATTTACTTTGTTTATGAAAACACAAGAAGATATTGTATTTGAAGTAAACTTTTTGGGTTTATTTTCAAGTTAATTAGAAAACCACCAATTAAATATAATAATCTAAAAATCATTACCAGCTGTCTTTACAGCTTGTATTTTGTAGCACTGAAATATTCTCAGCTAGCTCAGAAGGCAATAGTAACAAAATCTGAACAAAAGTAAAACTGATTTTTTTATTATAATTTTACATTTCATACTAGAGGAAATATAAAATTCTACAGTCTAAATAATGAAAAACCAACATGATATATGAGTATCATCAGTTTTATTTCATAGCGAATGCCATCATAAAAAGAATACTTTTTACTCTTTTTTTGAAGGCTGTAGAAGGATATATTTTTTTAAGGCCAACAATCCACCTTTAAATGTATTTTTAAAGGAAAATGTTGGATTATGTCATCCACGTGTTGCAGGTGTAGATTGCAGGCACAAGTAGGACCTGACTACAGTAACTGTAGATTTTACAGGCTGCGTGGAATAACAATAAATCTGTAAAAAATGAAGTTATCTTACACACGGATGAAAAGCCACATCCTATATCATTGTCCTTGTGGTAGTAGGACATGAAAATATTTTAATAGACAAGGAGATGTTGAGTTTTATCTATTGATTATTTTCTAAAAGATAAGAAAAAAGCGAAATAAACTATTGTTAAATTTGGAGTTTAATATGGGAACTTAAACTGGGGAAAGACGTAAAAAGAAAAATTTTTCAATAGGTTTCATTCTTCCGTATACACCTATGCTACTGAGTTCTGCCTGCTTAAAACTGTGATCCAAAGAATCTTTATTTTGCAAGAAAAAGAATCAGTTAATCATTAGTAAAGGTCAAGACTTGTACAGGTCTATGCTGCTTCTTTAAAAACATAAGACGATAACAGAAATAAACTAGAAGTAGGTGGCTTGAGGGAGAATCTCTAATGTGTAGCTAAAGGAAATAATCTGTGTTGCTGTAATATTAAGTTTTTTTTCTAATAATGACTAATTCTGGGAAAAAGTGTCTCTGGCAGAATATTTACATGAATTTTGATTAAAGTAGATAATATTAAGGATGCTTAAATTATATACATTTCTCAAAACTTCTTATTTTACAAACATACTGATTGGATTAATAAGTTAAAAACCTGAGGTAGAAGTCTGGCATACTTAAGTAATGATAAAACTAATTTCAGATGTATGGAAGCGAAAGGAATTCTAAGAGTTTCTCTAGTCCCAATTTTTTTCTGATACTCTAGCCAATCATCTTCAGATATCTCTACAAATTTAAAGCCTTTCCAGATACATAAGATAAATAGGGTTTTAAGATTTTGCATCTTTGGATGTAAATGATTAAGAAGCTTGAAGACAACTGAATCAATTCTTTATTGGAAAAACAATGTAATAGTTTCCTTTTAAAGACTTAAAAAGCAATCTCAATGTTTTATTCTACCCACATGTAAAATGTGCCTTCTTTCCTTGACAGGCTTCAGTCTCTAGAGGGTTGCACTCTTTTCTCTTTAGTAATCTTTCCTGCCTGCTGGAGATAGAGAATTTTGCATGTAATACTGCTGCCATATATATCGTTCACATAAGGGTCAAAGCCATTAAGTTTTCTCTCAGTTAGAATTCTGCTTCTTACACGTCTCTTTGAAAACACCTGTCTTTCTCTACTTAGTGCTTATGCACACTTATCATAAATATTTTTCTCTTGTGATACATAACAATGATTTTCTAGACTGGGCTCTATCTTAGGGACCCTGGCAGTGCAGGGTGAATGGTTGGACTCGATGATCTTAAAGGTCTCTTCCAACCAGCTGATTCTGTGATTCTGTGATTCTTTTACTGTTATTATTTCCCAAGAGTTATTCTAGTGCAACTGTTAAGGATTACCTAGGATTTAAACATTGTGCCTTTCACAGAGCTAGAATAACTGCCAGTGATGGACTGCTCTCCACTTGTCTATCTGAGAGATATTTTTCAGAAAGACTTTTGTGAAAGAGCGTTTTTTTGAACACCAAAAGCTTCATAAGTGGTAGTTCCTATAATGAAAGGGGCTTCCTATTCTGAAGTTTTGCCCAAATACCCTGACAGTAGAAGAGACTTTCTCCTTCCCCAGGATCCTCCATAAAAGTGATAGATAAGTCTTTGAACAAGAGGAAGTCATTATCTCAGATATCTCTTCACCTTCCCACATCCTTACCTGAACTAACTGGAGGAGCATTAAAAATTCTCTAACCTCACTCAGATACCTGTACATTTCATACATGGCAGAAAATGCCAAGGCAGGTATCATCCTCTTTCAGAATACTTGTTGCTGAAATACTTTTGCTGGTGAAGGCCCGGCAGAGCAAACTGTGACTGAAGTTTTTAAAACTTGCTTGGTTCATGGTCTCCACCTGTTTTTCCAAATGTTTGTTATGTCACAAACAAACACTGCAAGCTTTTGGAGGAAAGACTTCTATTCTGCTGTGTATGGACTGTCTAGAGCCATGCCCAACTGCTGATACCTAGGCGTAGCAGCTGTTACCACAACAGCAATAACTGCTTTGCTCTTAACTTGGAAAGAGATTTAGATTAATTATTGCCCCTCACTTAGTCCATCCTTCTCCAGTGTGCTGACCTCTCCTTGAATCCTCTAAAGGTCCCAATCCTGTAAAGGAGACTGTCTTCTTTCTTCCTTTACCAAGAACAGAAAGAAAGGCAAAAAAGAAAAAGAACAAAATTTGTTCCAGACAGTACAAATATCTCTAAAAATTAAAATGGATAAATAAAAAATTCTACACAATCTATGCAACACTCTTCTTTTCAGAAGACATTTTGCAGCTGCCAGACACCCCACAGGACTCAACAAAGATGGAAGCAACCAGTGATCCTTTGTAGTGTTCCTTTGACATTTCTGGCTACTGAAAACTGTAATCTCAGAAGGAATCCTTGCACTAAGATCCAAAAATATGCTGCTTAGCACAGCTTTCATTTGCTATTTCAACAGCTTTGCAAGGAATCAGACCATGGTTTTGGGTGCATCCACTACCTATCCACACTGCCATTTTTAACGGGAAATAAAACGTGGAGAAAATATTTTTCATGCAGATGTGCAGTAAAAACTATTTGTAGTGATTACAGATTTCAAGAAAGTATTTATTAGTACCCAAATGATCATTAGTTGCAAGCAGAAGCCTATTGATGTTTCAGCAATACAAAAAAACACACTCTCATCTCTGGCACTACCTTACTTCTGGAACAGACTAAACCGATGAGAAATGCTAAAATGCATACTACTGAATTCAGCACACCTGCTTGCCTTTTGTTAGACCACTTTGTATCAGCAATATAGCTTCTGTGACTTGATGAGCTATGCATGCATGAGCTTGTGAGACATCACACACAACCTTCCTCATTAGCAGTTTACAGAGTTATGGAAAGAACCAATGTGTAGAAATGCTTAATGAAACATGAAAGAGCTTTTTACATGCTTCCAGCATCTTCTGCAGTGTTCCATATTCATGGCAGAGTTTCCCCCTGAATGCTTTTTGTATTCTTTAAGTCTGTTATCAGATATTGATTTTTAATAATAGGTGTGTAATATTTAGAATTCAAATATTCCATTATATCATGTCTTGTGTTCTGTTCAAATTTCAACTTTAGAAATAATTTAAAAGGTATTTGAAGTATCCTTCAAAGAGCTCTAACCAAACAGCTGGCTCTGAGAAAGCAGAAAAGATGTGTGTGGTAATTAGTGTAAGAAATAATAAGTAGATTGGGAGACTAGGTGTAATGGGTATAAACAGAAAGCCTCCAGCAGAATAAAAAAATCAAGGCCATACAAAACCAGAAGTCCAGGCATCAGACGGCAAGAATGCAGGAAGCACACAAAGCCTCTGCTAACAAGTAAAAAGGTCCTCACAGGGGCTAATGAGAAACAAGCAAAGACTGGGAAACAGCAGAACAAGAGGAGGGAATCATGGGGTACAACATAGCCACAAGCCATTGTGGAGAACATCAATAGGACAACACATGGTCCCATTGTGTGACAGAGGAAAGGGAAACCCACAGACTCCCTCACTGGGTGTGCTACAAGCAGCAGCTAAATGCAGGAAGAGAGGAGGATGTGTGTTGGGCATCCGCATTATGACTGTAACGGAAGGGCATGAGGGCATAGCAGAATCTGTCTTGTTCATGATGCCAGGATTACAATAGATATCAATTGAGAGATTCCTTAATAATCTTCTAATTGGGTTAATGTCAGCCTGCAAGGCTCATACTGATTCCTTCTGTTTGTTAAATGAAAACTGAAAGAAATGTAAATAAATTCTGTTGTAGGAAATATGTTAATTTTGTAATTATATTAGACCATGCTGGGTTTTAATTATCCAGTTGTGTTTCTGTTGAATATTTATACTATAAAATCATATTTCAATAAGCATAAATATCAGGAAACTCAATGCATGTATCAGAAAATATAGTTCTTCTATTTCCTGGCTGGGGGGAAAAAAAAAAAAGAAAAAAGAAAAGAAAAACAAAGAGAAGAAAAAGAGGAAAAAAGATGGAAAATATGGTCAGCAAGTACTCTGCCTTTTGAGAATGATTGATAGGGCACTCTTCATTTGGCCTTTGAAGCTTTAGAATTTCCAGATCTTTTTATCTCAACTATTCGTTTTCAGTTTTAAGCTTATTACTGTCACATAAGATTTATGACAATGACTGCTCATGACTAAAATCAGCTATGGAGGATGATGTAGATCCTGCATCTCTCTGCATTAGCTTTAACAAGGGTATGCTTGCCTTCTAGTGACGGTATACCTCTCCGGACTGTGCTGACCATGGGAAATAGCATCTGGTATTGTATAGATCTGTGATAGTCTGTGCTGGATTTTCTGTTACTCATACTTCCTATGTTTATGAGCAAAATCTGTGCAATCATCAAATCTCTGCAGGCAAGGAATAACTTTAGAGGACAGAAGTAATTTTGAAATTATCATCAGGTAAAGAGTCTGATCCTGACATTTCACTATCCACCCCTACCCTTTACATGTATGTGTTCACCCACTCATACACACAAACAGTTCTCAAATGAAGAGGAATTTTGTCAAGCAGTTTCTCATGTTGATCTTCACTTAAGCAAAGCTTTGATAACCTGAGTCCTGGAATTTCAAGGAGATAATTCTTCATTAAATGTTTGGTTCAGTTGACTGGAACATCTGAGAAATATATAATGTTTCTTCCTGTGAGCTGCTTGTATGAATCCAACTCAGTAACTCAACAGGCAATAACTGAAGGCTTTTACATGGGGTCTAATTGTAAGCCATCAGCATTCATTTTGCAGTTCTCACAGAAAGGAAAAGGATTAGGTTAGATGGAGAAAATGAATAACCGTCTCCTACTGAGATGGGCCAGGGTCAGGAGCTGTGGACACTTCCACAGCAAGCCTGGTGGCCAGCTGCAGGTAAGTGACTTTCCCATCCCTGCCACACTTCCACTTGCATTCCACGCATTCAGGGCTGTCATCATGTTGGAAAAGAAGACAGAGCAGGAAGAGCCATCGTGGAGCTGCTAATACCAATCAATTTCATGCATAGAGCTATCTCTTTAGGGTTAGTGGTGTCATGAGCTGGGAGGAGTTTCCTCAGTCCCTCTGTAATAAGCTATTTTGAAAAAAGCTCATGAAAAAGTGCACAAGATTCGGTTGCGGCAATACAGCTAAGAGACGAATCACAGAGATGTCAGAAAGAGAAGTGCTGATACTGCTTGTGTCTAAGTGAGTAAATAGAATAGGCTGTTAATAGACAAGCACTATAAAATCATACTTTTGAAATAACAATACATATTTTTAAAGCAGAGAAAAGAAGAAAGTACTAGAAAATCATGCTTAAGTAGTCATTTCCTCTTATGCCTGCGGTGTTTGATAGCTGAGAAATTTTTGTCCATTGAAAGCTATAGGAAATAGTGTTAGACATCTTATATTTACTGGTAGCACTCTGTCTTCCTGATCTAAACATAAAGTAATAACTACTAATAGATCTTATTATTCGTAGTACTATGAATATTCACCATATTCCTAATAATATCAATATTCATAATTATACATGCATAAATAATGATTAAACTGACTTTTTCACAGTATATAAAACTACTGGGGTTTTTTCCTCCGTTTTTAATTGCTAAAAATGTTTAGAAAATGGTTTTATAAATGCAACATTTCAAAGGTTTTTTAACCTGTGTGGCTTTTACAGATATCTGTCAAGAGAATGTAAGACATGAAAGCTAAATACTTAACAACTCACCTTTTTTCCGTTAATCACTGTGCTTTCAGGAAAGCACCTTTACAGGGATAAGGAGCTAACATCAGAGAAGTACACTGTGGAAGCACAATAGGAAGCCTCAGTTATTTCACTGTGGCGACTTATTGCAGGATGCCCTTAGGCAGTAAAAATTTATTTTAAAAATGCAATTAGAAAATAAGCTTTAATTAACTATTCATAAATTCTTTTCATTTTTAACATAAGGCTTTTATGGGTTCCTATATATGTCTGTAGGTAGAACAACTATCAGATAGTTCATCCATATGCTATATTTTCAGAGGATGAGGAATGAATTCTTAAAACATGATCTAAGTTATAAAAAAAAGGGGGCAACAGCATTCTCTCTATTGATTCACAGTATGTGAAAGATGTTGCATTCTTCTTTAGACAGAGTAAAAATCTTGAGTCAAAAGGAGGTAGAAAGATCACTTGTCATGCTGGTGCTGGGAAAACGTGGGGCATGAAGCTCTATTGCATACACAGCCTGGAAAGACATTAGAAAAGCTGTGGGCATGCTGCCTCCCCATGGAAAAATGAATCACTATTCACATTTGTCCTCAGGATTTGAAACAATGCTTCCCCAGATGCAGTGACAAAATTCCTTCCCTTATACCAGAAAAGTTTAGGGACTTTCTAATTCCTATGTCCTGAATTATGGGGATATAAATTATTTTGCACCTACTAGCATAGCAAAGATAACAATTCTGTGTTAGATTCTTGTTTTAAAAGTTAAATAGAACCTTAAAGTCTTCCAACTTTCAGCAATTTTTTTCTCTACAGAACCTAAATAAAACAGTTTTATTTGAAGGATTGGTTGCATGTGCTGTGTGCACAAGGATTTTTCTCAAACCCCGTAGATATTTTTAGACTTTGTAATGGCAATATTTTCTTGAGATCTATACCTAATGAAGGAGAGAAATAAACTAACTGAAAAAAAGAGGAAAACAATTTCTCGTATATCTACCTTAATCTTATTGTTTCTATTGTTTGTCTCAGGTTACCATACATATGGGTAATCACGACTAACCGTCTTTCATGTAATGTCTCCTTACTTTCAGTCACCATGAAGCATGCCAATTCCAAGATATGTGCATGTTGGAGCAACAGAATCGTTTTGTTGAAACACCCTAGCTCTGTCCATGTAAGCCCATCTGCTGATACTCTCATTGAACTTGATGTCAATGTTTCTCTTACACTAGTGAATAGCTTCCATCTGCTCCATCACATCCACCTGCTCTGTAAAGGACCAGAGAATCTGTCTGCAGTGTCATCTGTCAGGGTGGCCTGAGGAAGAGAAGTCCAACATGGCCATTCCTGAATAACAGCTATAGGAATTGTCCCTCTAAAATGGTCATAAACCATTATTCGGTAGTTAAGACTATAATAATATCTTTCTATTTTTATAAAGAAGATATGCAAAGTATTCAAGAAATTCGTATTGTAAATTAATAGAATCAACAATGGCTTTGTAGTCCATTTTTTGTTCAGGATTGTTTAATATTTCTGCATGCCACCATTTGCATCTCTGTGTGTTTGTGTCAAAGACTGACTTCCCTGACTAACTTTCTGTAGCTACATGCACTATTTATACAAGCTGCTCAGTAACAGTGAGGGGGTGAGTGCTTCCACCATATTGTTCATTTGTTCATTGCTCATTTGTCACCATCCTGAAGAGATTTCTTTTCTTTTCCTATTTCTACTCCTATTACTTTCTTTGGCTTTATGGCTGCTTCTGAAGCAGTTCTTTTATTATGTGTTTTATGGTTTGCCTCAAAGAGCTGGTAAACTAGTGACAAGCAATCTATCAACAAGGTGATAGTACAGTGATTTTAAATTTGCATTAGCTGAAAGACACCAGACTTGTTCGTTGCTAAAGCAAGTTTTTGTCCCACTCAGCTCATGTCCTGTACTCTACCACACAGGCTAGCCTTGTCCAGTGCCTCTTTCCTTAGATCTAGAGCAATAATCCTCTCACCCTCACCCCACAACAGGAGTTGGGGATGCAGAAGCTAGATACGCTGTTTCCCCTTTGCTGCAATAATATTGCTTCTCAGCAAAATCCTGGAGCCGCTACACAAAGGGGGAGATTCTGGGTGCTGAGGATGGTTTGGGTAGAGTGCAATATCTTGAACAAAAGGCAGGGAAGTATGGAACCCCAGTGTCATCATAGGATATGGGAGAAATTTACCCCTGGAGCACCTTCTAGTTTTAAGGGCATTAGGATGGAGACAGACATGGCCTTGGCCGCAATACACGTTGATTCCCTGACCTACCTTAGTCCTTTGTCAAGAAGTTCAATAAAAGATAGTGTTGATATCATCAGTGGTAGTGGTGGTGGTGAGTGTTTAGGAGGGTATGCAAGTCATGAAACATCTCAGTGGTAACATCCTATTACTACCCTGAGCACAGCTAAACTATAGAAATGTGCTTACGCCCTAGTGACCATGTGGATGTAACCTCAGACTGTCCATAAAAAAGCAAAAAAGGACTTAAAAAAGACTGAGTGGCTGCAGAGGCTTTTGAGGTCATTGCACACACTAGGCTCCACGCTGTACTGGCCAGCCTGTACTGAGGCCCAGGTTTGGAGGCTGTTGCACGAGGCACTGAACAACTCTGGCAGGAAGTTGGAGATTTGTGATTTACAACCAACTCAACTAAAACAGATCACACATATCTAATGTATACCTTGGCTTTTTTTTCCTCAGAATCCTGATTTTCATCTCAGAAAAAACTGTTTTTAAGGTGTCCCTCTCAGAAATCTCTCTAAAAGCCATACATTTTTCAGGGTCAGGAGGCAAAACCAAGTCTCCTCAGCTAGCCCAAAGGAGAGGAATGGTGCTCAGCCTTGTCTTGTGGTATAAGATGCACAAAGGTTCTTCTGAGGTCTGTATCTTCAGGTGTGCTCTTGTTGAGCAAATTACCACAGAGTTATTTCACTCTTAGTAGAATATATTTATATATGAATCTTGTAGACAATGTATTATTCTAGTGTAGACAGAAATTCAAAAACCTCAGCAGATATGTGATCTATTATTGCCATTTAAGTTATTCAGTGCAATCAGCAAGAGACAGAGTATTCTTCGAATCGCACAAATAGTCTGTACGTGAGTTCGCATTGTAGCTATAGTCTCTGTAGTATTGATGACTATACCTGCACTGATAAAAGGAAGCCTTTCACCATGTACCCGAACAAATGTTGCAGGAGCCTTTATGCATTCCACTTCAGTATTAGCACTGTAGGCTATAGGAGTCATCCAGCAGGGGATGAGCTCCTTAACCAGCAAAGTTTAAACGATGGCAACTTTAAGCCAAATTCCACTGTTCTTCACACTACGCTGTTGATTTCAGTGCATAGATTCTGGCCTTACATGAATACCCTATCGCAGAAGTTACAAAGCTGGAAGATACAAATTAAAGTGTATGTTCAAAACACTCTAGAATTTATTTTGACCTAGAGTTATCAGAGCTGGATATTAATGAAAAAAGATCAATGTCTGCTTCAATCTTTGTACTGCACTGCCGCTGCATTTCAGAGAACATCAGATCAATCAATAGGTCTACCTGAACATCTGGGAATGCTAAAGATCTTTTTCCCCTTGACAGAACAAAAAGGGCAGCAGAAATATTTCGATCACCCTTTCACTGTTTCCTGCAGGGGGTTTGGAAAGAGTTGACAAACCTGCAGCCTTCAAGTCTGGCAAGAAGGCCAACAAAACTAAAATATATTTTATGGGAACATATTTGACGTACTATCAAGAAATGACATTGTTACTTCTCAGGGAGGAAGAGTAAGAATACCTTGTACTCTGGAAACCAACGCTGAAACTAGAAGAGACATACAGATAACTAGAGTTTACAACAAAACACAGTTTCTCGCTTTGATATTGTTGTCTCTTCAGCTCTAGGCTAGATTATGCATTGCCCTGAAACACAACGGAGAATGACGGAAGAAAAAATCGCTGCTTGTTACTGTGATAATATTTTATCTGTTAATCAGGACCTGAAATTTGTTTTCATGGGATTTTGCTTTATGAGTTTCAGTCATCAATAAAAATATTTATTCTTAGCTTACACAGACTAGAAAATAACATGGTTTTTTCCACTGAGAAAATGCAGTGTTTTGACACCTGACAAACACTGCACTTTAACTTTGAGGTCAAACCCTGTTGTTGTTTAGCATTTAAATGATTTTTTCATGCTTAAAACTTTCTTTGAGTTTTACGGAACATGCTGACTCTGCAAGGGAGATTATCTCTTCTTTCCCAGTTCAGAAAAAAAGCCGGTAACATCAGCACAGCAGACGAAACAGTCCACAAGCCCTGGCTGCCTATCTACCTTCTTTTCATAATGTACAGATTCATGTCACACATTTGGGTCTTGTCCTTAGAGAAGATAACAGAGTACAGTATATTCTCGGTCAGTAATGGACAGCATTATTATAAGTAAAGCCAAAGCTTTTACCCGGTACTTTGTATATGACCTTTTCACCCATCCCTCTCACCCATGAATATGCTGTGGGCTGTTTCTTCAAAGCTCAGAAGGATTTTGGACATCTGTTCTTCCCTCCTCTGTGCAGCACTTTAGGTGCCTCATCTCCCTTGATAGGCAAAAACTTTCAAAAGGCAGCACGTGTATTTTGAGTAAGTTCTTACTTTCCATCACTCTCTGGAAATACCTGTTTCTCTCCACTGGTTGTATAGGTAACCTGGAAGATTATGCCCACAAATTGCACAGCTATTTATCTATGTCATGTTAATAATCTGAAGACCTACTTTTTCTCATGCTACCTGTCCATTACCTGTCCACCCTGTACAAACCACATGGTGCCCTGTGGGATGAAGGAATATAATCTGTTGGAGAAGGTTTCTCTCTCTCTGCACGGGGCTCACAGAAAGGGGCTAGATTCAAAAGAAAGGCTGTGCAGACACCATCCCTCCTTCTTCAACTGGCCTTCTGAAGTAAAGATTAAGCAAGGTGCCAAGAGGAAAGTAAAGCTTTTACTAGGGAACGCTGGACTGAAATTTGGCCCTGGATGTTAGAGTCTAGAAGTATGTGTATTAACATAGCAATGTTGCAGACGATAGTGTAAAAAGATTAGCACATTCTCACAGTGGAGTGTAGCTGCCCGTAGATAAACCTTAGAGCAAGGTTAACATCCCTTTATACTAGAAGGGACTAGCTCAAGGTAAAATTCACTTCTCTTAGAAGACCTCACACCAGCCTCATACTGTGAAGGGGAGATAAGGAGTACAGGGTCGAAAAGGGTGGATAATCAGGCACATGTAAGAATTCAGTAGAACACCTTTTATCAAGATGGGTTGATGTCAGCTTTGAAATGCTAGAAAAGGAGATGGAAGTCGTCCAGTGTGTAGGAATACAGAATAATGATGATGGGAGATAAGCTTAAATTGAGCGACCTTTCTTAGTAGGAGTCCGTGGGAGTGGATGACAAACTCCATTTAGTATTAAGAACAAGATGTTCACATAAATTGCACCTTTGAACTCATACAATTTCTGCAGCTTCACCTGCAAGTTTCAATCTATGTGTTTCATACTTTGCTTCTATTAGTATTGATGCACAGTGGTGGATGTAATTTGCTAAACACGCCAAATGTAAGAAGAATCTGTTCTCACCTTGATACATGCACAACATGTTTTCAGGACCTTCACTTGCACAGCAAGGCAGTAATAGCCTCCTTCGGGTTTTAAATAATGAAATTTGCCACTTTAAAAAAGAATTCAGGGATTCCAGGTTTATTATTCAAAGGAACAAACACAGTAACAAAGCATTTGGTTTTTTTTTCAGAATCTAAATTTGCATAACTAAAACTATAAAATCTTCAATTCTGTAAAAGTTTGTTGACTAAAAGTTTCAATAAAGAAAGAACAAGAAAACATTCCTGAACATCCATGACTCTTTGGAGTATACTAATAATCCCACCTTTTTAATATACAAGTGGAACTAACTGCAAAAAGCACAGACTTTTTTTTTTTTATGTTCTCTGAATTAGTCTGGGTACCATGGTGTGAGTTAATGGGTTATGGCTCGTTTTTCTCTAACATCTAATCACAGTTCCAGGAAAGGCTAGCAAAATTGGGAGTTAGTCAAACATTTGGGTGGGTGAGACCTTTTAAGTATTAGCAGTACCACGAATAGTTAGTATTAACCATATATAGCCTTTGCTTTGCCTTATGTTGGAATTAATTTAAGTCAAATGATAAAAAAAAAGCCAATGTAAATAAAGCTCTCAAGTGGCAGTGATAATCATAAATTATACCTTTTGTTAAACTTTGCTTCACGTTGCCTGCTGTAAGTCAATTCTATCAATATTCCTACCAAATATGTACTTCATAATTACAATTGAATTGTAGACGCAGTATTTGAAAAAATATGTACATAAAATTTGTGCTGCTGACAAGGCATCTTTATTTTCACACATATTGCCAAACCAAACAGTCTGCAGACAACTGCTGTGAAAACCCTCCACCCTCATATGCTGTCTTGGTTGTGTGTTTCTGTGTGCATATACGTGTTTAAATTTCAGAGTTGTGTTGCTCCATAGAGTTTTTTATTGGAAGAACAGAACTGATTAAACATTCTAAACAGGCTAATTACTTTTGGGTTATCTTCACGGGTTAATGTGATTACTTCCTTTACAACTCTGCACATATTTGTCTCCCCCTCTCTCCATCAGCCTCTACAACTCCACCTAACATGCTCTTCACTTGTTAATGGCTTCCTGGCAACATCTGCTGTTAACGGTACAATGTTTATAAGTCAAAGCATCTTCCGCTCTGCTTCCAAGACACTGTTGGTGTCTCAATGGATAATGCTTCCAGGTTCCCTAAATGTTCTTCCATTCCTTACAGTGACCTTTGAGAACTCAAAATAATATTTTCCAGATTGCCAAACAAAGTAGTTTGATGAAATAAGAGAAAAGACGTAAAAGAGATAAATAGGTACAAAGTTATTACTGCTGTGGAAAGGAAATGCTTTTTCAGCTATCAAATAGGAATACAGAATTTTCTGTGGAAAGCCCTAGGAGATGGCTCCTTTCCTATGTTCAGATCAAACTGGTAAGCCCATAGCGAGTCAAGGAAACACCTTGCCACCTACTGAGGATAAGTAGTAATGATTTACCCGCAGTGGCCCATCTTTCTACCTCTTTGTCAAGTCAAACCAAGCACCATTCTGCCAAGTGGTGACAGTCACATTGTTACCGCATGCCACAGGGAAAAAGAAAAAAGAAAATATATACTTTTGTTTGGGTGCTGATGTCAGGTACTATTCAACTATTTTGTGAGGCAAATTATATACCACACACAAGCAATATACTCTGGACATTAGATAGTGAGGACTTTTATGACATACCTATAAGGTATTTTCACAAGCATAATGCCACCTCTTCCACCCGCTAAATGGATGGCAACGTTACGTACTTGAATGTCAGCTTAGCCAGAAATGCAGCTGCACTTGGCACAGTGAGTGAGTAATCTAGTTTATCTCGTCTTTCAATTCAGAGCAAGTTTTCATCTAGCTGGTGAAGACCATGGGCAAAGCAAGTCTGAATCTACCCGAAAATACTGTAAAACAAATATGGGAAATGGCAAGACTGCTGTGAGATGGAGCTGTCATTTTTAGGCTCTGGAGGAGGATGTGAACTGATGGGTACAAGATCCTTTATCTCCTCAGCTGCAAGCTGATCCTTTTGTGCCACCCTTTAAATCCTCATTATTACTTCTTTCCTTTTGATTTCTTTTGCAAGTCTCATTCTCCATTCTCATCTACATCTAGGTATCCCTATGTAGATTTGTAGGCTAGCCCACATTTGCCCTGACCTCAGAACTTTTCTTCTTTCCTCAGCTGAATGTTTCACTTACCTCGAGACAATTACCAAGAAAGTATTTTCTGCTTTCTTTTGTCATGTCCCCTGCTGATAAGAAGAGTTTCTACAGAGCTATGTTATCATTCTCCTTCAAATTCCTCCTTAAAACTCTCCTTTACTATGATGCTATGATGAAATTTGGAAAATAGGTTACTTGTATGCAAAAACTGCTGGTTTTAATGCCATTGCCTCGTTTTCCCTTGCATTTTTCCATCTGCCTATATCAATCTGTTGCCTCTCATCTTAAATGTAGATTATAGATTTAAGATCATCAAGCTTGAGACCATCTATGAGTGTTGTAGAGTGTCTGCCATGGTAATGCTCTGCTGCATGGCTGGAATTCTTAGACATTATGGTAATGTTGATTATCATTTGTCAGAGCCCAAAGATAAGGATCTTTTCTTTTCCCTGCACTTACAGCTAAAGCTGGAAAACATAACAAGAGAATTCTGCTTCATAAAATGTTTTAAGGTTTCATCAGCTGGGGAGAAAAGCTGTTTATAACATCATGGAAAAGACAGCCTGAGGAAAGATCATGCCTCATCACAGTTGCCGCATTCTGAAAAGCCTTGTGTGATTTTGGGGCCGGCTTCCCGTTTCTGCTTAAAAAAAAAAACCACACACGGTAGAATGTCTTTAAAAGAGACATGAGGAAGGAGGCTGAATCAAACAGAAGCATGAAACTAGATCTATCTATGCTGTTTCTACATGCAGACCTATAGAATACCAGAAGTTTACTTGGCCAGAATTCCATCCTTCCAGGAGAAGAAAAATAAAATACAATGAGAATTTTTTTTTTTTTTTAAAAAAGAAACATTTAAATAAAAGGCTTCCATTCTGATGAAGAAATCTTTCATCACAAAGTTATGCAATGGTTCTATCATCTCATAAAAGGTATCACCTTTTTATTTTTAATGTGTTTGCTCTGTGACAAGATGAAAATAATTCACTATCTCTGTTGCAGTGTTGTGAGAAAGCATTAATATCCAAAAAGTGCTTAAAAAGTCTCAGACAGCGTATACCAAATCACACGCACTCAACATCATTAAAAAGCATATACTTAACAGCAAATTATTTTAATAACTGTAAAATAATAGTTTTCTTTATTAATATATTATGGTTTTCATGACTATATAAATTGAGTATAAGCATATATAATATATTCCAAAATCAAAAATTTTACAACCCAACTATCAGGAAATGTTACAGTGTGTTTTGTAAGGTTCTCAATTTAAAAAGAGCTACAGAAAACCCTCCAGCACCATGTTTTTACACAATGTACAGAAATATAAGTGATGTGCACAAAATCTTGGGAGGAGTGAATCACACAGAGGAATTGTTTTTGTTTCTGCTAATATTTCTGCAAGGTTTTCTAAAGCTTGCCTGCACAGTTTAATGAATACTGAAGGAAAAAAAAAGTCAAGAACATATGCTAGTTAAAAATTGACTTTTGTATTTTCTTATAATCTGCAGACTTTCCTTTGTACAACTTGTTTTCTTTCAAATAATTATTGCAGAATAGATACTCTAATTTTCATGCACCAATAACTAATGTGAATGTTCAGGTTAAAACTTTTGTAAATCATGTTCATTTTTCTATATTTTACTATGGGCTCATGTTTATAAAAGGTTTGTAATCAAATCAGGAATTTTGGCTTTTAATGATAAATTGTTAACCAGCTAGACGTGAGCAGCTCCTAACAAATAATATCTGCAAGTGAAATGATAGATCAGAAAATAACTCCTAACAACTCTGGTGACTGCTTTCCCTATGCTTGGGAGGTGCTCGCCCCTCCAAGGAGCAAAGGCTGGGGTCTACAAGTGTCCTGAATGACACCAGGGAATGTGCTCTTTCCAACCTCAGGATGCTTCTTAAATTCACACTCACCCTCCGTGAAGGATGCTTGTCACATTTCCCACAGTGAAGAAGCCGCTACTGTCAGATAAATATGATGACCAGTTTTATTTATTGCTTCACCACTTGCCTTTTAAGGAGGTAATAGTTGAAAAATGGTGTATCAATTATCATCTCTGATCAGGAATAGGAATATAGACATAATGATTTAGGTAATTAGAAAGATACAAAGCCAGCGAAATAAGCAGCAAGAGGAGGGTCAAACGTCTGAGACAACTCAAAAACTGAAATCCAGCTTAATCAAAATGTGTAGGTTAGAACAATGCACATATCTGTAAAAATTAATACTGTGTAACTGAAAAGCAATGGGAAATGTTTATGAAATAAAATATACAAATTCACTGTAGTTAAATAATAAATTGAGTTTTACAGAAGTTGAATTATAGAAAAGATGTTAATTTTATGCTTCAGGTATCAAACTATTCATTCAAAAAATATACAAAATAGATATATTATATGGCAGATGATTTCTCATATGACATATAGCCTTTCCTGAAGCATTTGGAGCAGGTTAGTGTTTAATAGTCAGTAAGGAAATTTCTATGTTTTTGTTTCAGAAAAACAACTGTGTCTTTCTGAAACATCACAAAGGTTAAACAAAACTCCAACTTTTTTTTTCTTTTTGAAAGATAGGTCAGTCTCATAACCAGAGTATCTGTGTTTGTGTTCCTGTCATAAGCGTCATCCAGAACAAGAGGCTTCTTTGCATTGCTGCAGCATAAAAAAATTATTAGGGGTACAGCACAACACCGTAACGTGCTCTGAAGAAAACAAGTTTTATCTTCTCTGTAACATATATTCCTTTAATTTCCTCACTCTTGCCTTCCAGAGGAATGAGAAAATTTCTTTTCATCTTCGTCATGGAGCATCCTATGAGATACTCCCGATTCTCCAGGATTCAGGAAGTATTTCTTTAGTCTTCATGATTGTTCCCAAAGCCAAAATTATAACCTTAAGGAAGCTAAGTCTGGAGCCTATAAAACCTCCACCTCAGCAACCCCAAGCCAAGTGTTCAGCTCTATAGTGTACATTTAATATACAATAAGTAATATTTGTATAAAGTTTTAATGTCAGGCACCTCATCTCTCCAGAACTGATTTTTATGTGAAGGAGAATTTTATTTATTTACTTCTGTTCAGCACTCTTGCCCGATGAAAATAACCAACTCTGAACAGAAGTAGAGAACTACTTGTTAGATCGCTTCCCCCCTCAGTTTATAAACTGCTTCTGCAGAGAACAAAATTGTTTCTTTAAAACTAATAGTCATTACTTAAAGTTTGTCAGAATGGACGAAAATAGCTTGTCAATAATGTAAGACCAAGAGATTTGCCAGAGCCAAAAGCACCTCTGAGGTAACTTTCTTTGCAGTGACGAGCATCCTCCTTCCACTTCCCACTTAGTACGCAATCCCTGAGGTGATAGTATAGATTGTAGTATAGATTGCACACTATGTAATGTAACATAATCTTTTTATAGAGACATCAGAGACTTTCTGTTCAGTCTATGATGTTATCTGCCATCTTGCTCACTACTGGCTGGGCTGGTCCTCAGCTCCCCCAGAGATGGGGTGGAAGCCAAGATTAGCTCTTTACTCAGGCATCCTGTTTTTCAAGACAGCAAGTGGAACTGCTTTAGCAGTGGTTGCCCAAAAAAGAGATTCAATTTGTTAGAAGGAAAACTCTGGAAAATTAATGCAGCCTAAGGATAGATATTTTTCCTTGCTGAAAAGTCTCTGTTTCTGATTGAGGGTAAACAGCAAATCTCGCCTGCAGGCAGAGGCAGAGGAAGCTCCATGGTCTGGGTGGCTAATACTTAATCATACTTCTTGTATCTTTAAGCTAAAAGGAACTGAATATTTTGAGCTTGCATATATTTGCCTAAACCTCGTAAATACTTGCCTTGACTATTGCAGCATCCTATAGATACACAAGTACAGGAAGACTGTTATTAGTTTTAAAATGAGGCATATTTAGTTGCTCGGAGCAAAACTGCAAAATATTTTTACTCTTCACAACTCCCAGTTTTCTCATCTACTTTTACAACCCTGGAGGAAAAAGATCCTTTGTATTAAAGTGAAGATTAGCAATTTATTTTTGTGTTAGCTTCACCTAGTTGCCTGCAAATGACTTAACAGACCTGAATCCCGTCTGATTTTCCTCTCAGCCTGTTTCCTTGCTCCGATAAAGGAACTAACCTCCGATGTACAGACTGTTTTCTGCTGATCTGCTGCCGCTTTGGTTGTTTCATCACCAAGAATGAACACTCACTGCTTTGAGGAGATGCTGTCTCCTGAGCTGCTTACATACAAGATTTTCAGGACCAGTTAAGCCTTCTGAGGAACTCCCTGTTCCACCAAAGAGTCAAAGAACAGGGAAAAATAATTCAATTGCATTAGATGATGAAAGTTAGCATGTAAAGGTTGGCATGTCCCTATAGCAGGTGGAAGATATCTACGTATTAGTGATCCAACAGTTTTGCTACACTCATCCAGATGCTCTACCATCTTTCAGGCTGTCCCTTGAGCAGGACACTAGCAAAAATGTATATTACTTGACGTGTGCTTCAGTGAGAGAGCTTCTTGGCTACAGAGACTTACAGTGTGCAGCACTTTGGAAAATGCCATGATGGAGCAAGGCAGAGGTCCTTTCGACTCTATCTCCAAGAAAAACTAAAAAATGCTTTCTGTAGAACAAAATGTGAAATAACGAGACCAGCAACAAGCTTTCTTTGCATCCTCTGATGATCACAAAGCTATCCTTATTCTGTAAAGTTTAGATGTTAAGAAATTATGCCTAGATGCTTCGTCATCTATGAAAAAAGTTCCAGTGCCATTGACGGTCTGGTCTGAGCCACAGAAGTCCTGACACATCATGAACAATTCATGAGACTAATTAACCTATTCAGTATTGGTGTGAAATGATAGTTTATATTCTTACTAGAGTTTATGAAGTTGTGGAAAATGAGATACCTTTTAGAATTAAGTATAAGGAAATTATGTTTGAAGATTAGTCCCTTTTTCATTTTTTTTTTTTTTCCAATGTCGTATAGTTTCCATCTCCTTGGACATAAAAGCCAATTTATAAAGAAACAGCATTAGTTATCTAGTATATTCTTATTCTTCAAGGAACATTTTTAATAAAGAATTATATAACATTTTCATTGAGGTTTTTTTAATTATAGTTTTTTATCCTATTCATAGATTTTAATTAATAGTGAAGAAACTATATTTTAAATTAAATTCTGAGATAAACACATACGTAAAAATAACAGAGACAGAACATTTACTCAAATGAGTGTTAAATTAATTTTCAGTTAATAATATCTTTTATTTCTGTAAGAAAATTGATTGTCATAAATCACATTAAAAGACAAAATGTGAAATTACTCATATGTAAGATTTAAAGTCTTCTTTCATGGGAAATTTCATCTATAATATATATTTTTCCATCAGGGTTTACATTTCATGTCAGTATTATAATTATGTTGAAATTTACTACTAAGTTATGGTACTATTCATTTAGTAATGAAAATGGAAGAAAATGAAATATTTTATTGTTTAGAAATATCTTTCTTCCATAAAAGTCAACAAGATCTTTTAGTTTCTCAGTTGATACATTTTTGAGAAATACTATACAGTTACACATACATACAGTGACAGAAAATAAGAGAGACTTGGGTTTTTCTTTTACAGTCCTGAGAAGCTGTGATCTGTCCTGTGACTGACATATGTTATACTGACTTTCTTATCATAGTGTATAATATAGGCTGCCCCAGGAATTGCATGTCTGTTTTTACAGACTTTCTCAGATTAAGGACTTTGAGGATGCTGGGATCTGTTTGTGTATATATGGTTATAGATATAGTTGCTTCTCAAGATATATAAATATAAGTACATACACATATACACACATGCTTGCCTGAATATACATATATACATTTATATTTACGTGCATATTTGTGTGCATGTAAATAATTACAAATATTTACAAGTCTGCATTAGTATAATTAAAAATACATTACCAATACATTAATAATACATTAATAATATTTCAGTCAATATAGTTCATTCTACAAATATAGCCTTGGGAAATACAGTCATGATATTTCCTCTGTTCAAAAGTCTTTAAAAAATCCTATTAAAAAAAAAAATCAGTTTAGGAGCACATTTAGGAAAGATTTTTCTTTGCAAAAAGACCCATATTCAAGCCTAAAAAGGACATACTGACAGCTCTAATATTTCCAGCCTAATAAAAGCTGGTAGATATTCCCAGCTGGTATAAATCTGTGCAACTGTAGTGACTTCAGTGTTCTTCAGCTGCAGCCTGTTTTCTAGTGTAGAGCAAAAGAGTTAGTTTGGATCCATTGTACAAAACTGATTACTGATATCCCAGTTAGATTTTTTTGTGTCCCTACTGGCATTAGTTTGCAGTAGAAAAATCCAAACCTCCTTTCTAAAACTGCCTCTCTTTCTGCTATGTTCATTCCAAAGACTGTGTGTGAGAGGTGAACACAGGCAAATTCTTTCAACTTGTTCCTTCTTCACTTGGAATAATATGCCATGTAGGTAAAGCCAGATTACTTAGAAAAGCTGTTTCAGCTGTTGAAATGTCCATTATTTTTATTTATTTCCAATTAAGATCTTAAGCAGAAAGACTTCAGGGATCACCCCTGAAAACATAGTTCCTGTAGTTCTTACTCTTTTGATCTGTTAGTGCAGAAGATTAACTGCAATGTAACCTGTGTACTAAAGATTGAACAGAGCGGAAGCTAATCTCATTACTAAGGACACAAACAATACAAAAGAACCCCCTTAAACAGCATTATTGGCTGTCAGCCTTGTTTTTCCCTGTGTCTAAGTTTGGGATGAATACTTCTTCTGTTGGCTACACTAGAAGAAGGCTAATTAGGTAATTGTCTCAAACTAATGTGATGTCTTAGTTGAAATCAGAATGCAGTTCTTGAAATGTGCACACTTGGTGCAATGGGAGCACAAACCCACCCAAATCTTCAGCTCTTCTTTGTTAGCTCTTGGGCAAGAAATACACTGTATTCCATCCATAGGCTTACTTTTTGGCAACTATATATATTTTAATTTTCAATGTTCTTATGCTTAATGGCCCAAAGGCCACTGCTAAACATAACATGGGACTGTAAAATCAGTGTAAGGAAGGCAATAACTAAGCTTTGGAAATCAGTGTCAGAATATTTATACTTAGGCACATTCTGCTGCAGACTAAAACTCTTTCTTTCTTCTGCTATGAATAGGCTTCACGGGAAAGAGGTTGATTGGGAAACTTGGGAAACAGAGAGATTTTGACATTTTGAGGTTAAACTGAAAAGACACTTCCTGGCAGGGAGTAAATTTCGTGTTTGACAAAGTGTTGCATAAGTACTGACAATTGTTGCCTTTTCCCGTCCTTTACAAAGTCAGAATGAGTAAAAGGTGCTGTCATCCACACTGAATGAACTCTTGCCAGGTTCGGACTTGTTTACACCTGTTTATGAATCCATCAATAGTCTAGAACTCTTTTGTACCTAGTTTTCTGTGTCTTTTTTACCTCCCAGTATAAGAATAGTAGAAAATAAGTGTCCTTTTTGTGCTCATTCTGGGGTAAAGATATGCTTTTAGGAAATGCATTCTGGTTTTGTCACTTTAATAATTGTTAAAACATTCTCGTATCTTTCATCAAGAATATGATATTCAGCACGATTAAGTCTACACTACTAAAGGCATTTATCTCTCATTTAGCATACCAAATATATGGTGCATGTGTTTATAAAATGTGTACCACATTTTGAATGATAACGAAAGTGCCCGACCAATGCTCTTCCTACTGTTTTTCATTCAAATAACCAGAAAAAAAAACTATAGGTAAAGTACTGGAAATATAACACAGTTTAAGTGCATTAATTATAACAATTTGTAACCTCAGGCATCAAAATCTCTGGCCTGTAAACCATCTTTCATTTAAAAACACTTGGGAGTCATACAAGTTCTTACATTTTGATATCTAATCTCCTGACTTTCCACTAAAGCATTGCTAGTAAAATTCAGTGCCAAATTCACTGGGGCAGCAATAGAAGTGCATTCATATAGGCAGCACATACAGTTTTCTAAATTTTGACAACCATCATAAAGTAATAATGCTATATCTTGTATCTCATTATGTATAATTATATCACATTCAGAAGTTGCTAAAAGAAAAAGAAGACTAGATAAAAGCATGAAGGAACACAGCGGATTTGGCAAATGTGGATGTCAAAATGGTGATACTTTTTAGTGAGAAGCTAACTAACTGACACCATGTAGTATGTTTTTACCCTAAGCACAACCTAAGAAGTCAGCTCCATGGCAGAGTTTGGCTTGAGGAGACGATAGGCTGAAACCAATTTTCGGGCAGAGATGACAGAGGAAAAACTTTTGTACATGCACCATAAAACAAGTGCAGTCCATCTGTTCCCAGTGGTGCCTCCTATAGCACCTTTACATAAGCAAAATCAGGGAAAAACTTGAGTTAATTTGGCTGTGCTGTGGTGAGAAATTTCACTGTTCTTAAAGCAAAACAGGGTGTAACATGGTGAAAAACAAGACTGCTGAATACAGATCATCTTACTGCTAACATCAACTAGGCAAAAAACCAGAACCACAGAACATTCTGTACTTGTCATGATTTGTGATTGTAAGAGCCCAGTAGCAGAGTCCTATCAGACGCTTTGTGTAAAAGAGATTGACTTAGGCAGAGTTGTTAGTCATTCCGGCCTGGCCCTCCCTAGTCATCAGAAACTGCAACTCCTTTGCTGCAGGCTCAGCTTAAGCTCTTATAATAAATTATGCTGATATCTATCCCAGAGGTAAACAGGTTAGACAATGGGGTGTCTCTTCACTGCCTGTTGCCGTTCACTGAAACCATTAAAATTCTCTAAAGAGTAGTTCATTTGTTACATTATTCTAGTTAGGAAAAATGCTTTATGCTGCTGTCTACTACTCACCCAAGAATATTAATGTTTTCTAAGCACTGAAGACTCCTAGGACTCACATGAAGTAAAGAAGGATTAAAATGCATATTCCGCAGATATGTAATTTTTGGAACAAAGATAGTAATATCCTGAACAACCTTCAAAGTCGAGTCTCATTTTTAACAGCTGAAATGACCTTTCACAGAAATCTCTCATCTAATCAAACCATTCTGTATCTTTATTTATCTAAGTTATCTTCTTAATACGCTCTTGTATCCTAACCTATGGCTTCTGTTTCAGGTGTCTGAGGTATATAATATTGCTTTATCAGAAACTGCATGAACATCCTTAATTGTTGGTGAATGCTGAGATTTTATATCCACCAGCATGTTTGACAAAGGAGGAAATACCACTGAGACATATCTGAATTCCAGAAAATCATATGATAAAACCTATTTTTATAAATGCATATTAAAAATAAATGTGTAAGGGAAAACGTAATGAAAAGAAAACATATAAAAGCATTTAAATATTAGTGAAGTTTGCCAAATTACTCTGGGAACTACAAAATTTGTAAAATAATAGCTTGAATCTGAACAAGATTTTCAACATGTTCAATAAGTTGTTCAGAAGTTGAAATGTGAGACAATTACTGTATTCCCTAACTCTCTGCATTTCTGTTGAGTTTGACACATGCCAGAGTCTCTCTACAAATGATCTTCTTTGATTGTCTTCTATAAGGAAATCACTTTGTTTATGGCTGATTCTGAACTTTGCATCTGTTTAGTTCCTGTAACCGCACCAAATAGAGAGTGACCTTAGAAATAAAAGATATCATCCATTTGGCCAAATATGGGCTGCTGCAAGGCAGAGTTTTGACTTGTATGAACTCTGTATGGTCAACAGAAAGAAAAACATGCTTCATCCTAATATAGATGACTAATAAAAATCAGATGACTGATAGCCTAAAAGTTACCATTTTGATTCACTGCAGGGAGAAAATGGGATTATTAGCTCAGGAGCAAAAGTCTGCAGTGAGACCAGCTAATGTTAGATAACATTACCTCCAGCCTTTGTATCCTGTACAGAACTCCTCCATTTTTCCTTGAGACAAAGTTTTGCTCTAACTTCTGAATAGTTAATAGTCAAAACTGGTGACCCTCTGGATCTCCCTGATAAGTAGACGTACGTTTTTCTCCTGGAGACTCTATTCTGATCCCTGGACCCTTTCTGCTTTCCTCAGGTTTCAGGGCTTCAGAGCTTCCCTAGAGCCCTTACAGGGGCCCATGCTGCTAATGTTTTGCAGATGCAGAACTCCACCACTCATTCCCTGCCGTGGAATTCTGCATTTAGATTCAATATGTGCTCAAGGCCAGGCTGGATGGGTCTTTGAGCAATCCGGTCCAGTGGAAGGTGTTCTTGCCCATGGAAGGGTTTGGAACTAGATGGTCTTTAAGGTCGCTTCCAACCCAAACCATGCTATGATTCTATTTTACTTTTTTAACTCATAGATGCTTCTCTATCCTACCAGCCAGAATGATTCCAATATTAAATGCTTACAGCTCTGATTACCCTTCCTTTACAAAGTTCTCAACATTTGGATACATACAGGTATGTGTTGAGGTTTGGAAATCCTCAACACAAATCCTCAATTTGTTTGTAAGGGATGAAGATTTAGAATCACACAAGATTCATTTAAAATTTACATCCCTACGTATACCATAGGATGATTCAGAAATCCTAGGCAGAGGATACCGTTCCTGGGTGAACTGGTAGTGGTTTGTTCGTTTCCTGTAGAATCTTATTGGTTTCATTCTGACTGACTAGGAATAAATTTGCTTGTTCATGTGACCTCTGATTCATGTTTTTTGAGCTTTATCTTATATTGGGAAGAATGTCACTGAAGAAAGAATAGTCACTGGAATACCAGCTGCTGCTCTTCACAAGAGTCTAAATCTGATCTTGTCCATTAAACCTTAAGAGTTGAGGAGAGAGCCCAGAAACATAAAGATGATATTAGTTTAAAGATTTTTTTTTAATCTACAAACCTGATGAAAAGGAAGAACATTCATAAAATCTTTCAGAAATCTGTTCTTGAAAATAAAGTAAATTTAATCGTTAAATCTTATCTATTTTGTCATACATAATTATCAAACAGCCATTAGAATCCTAAATTCTGTTCAGATTTTCCAAGCAGTGAAAAGTGAAGAACACGAAAGACTGGAGCTCACATGGGACAGATGCCTGTTTTAGGAGTAGCAGTACAGCCTATTCTCAGACAAGTGCCGACATAGCATGGAAATATGTTGACCCTTGAGGATGGTATCTTCAAAGACAGCAGAGGCAGTGAGCCATAAATTTCAAGATGGAGGAGATTGATTTTCATTTTAGTTGTTGCTGAACAGTTTCTCTGGGAGTATGATGAGCCTTGTGTAGTTTCTCAGTCACATCATTGTGAAGGGTTTTATTATCTTTTGCACTCATTATAAAAACATCACTTGCATATTTGCATAGAAGAGAACTATTAATTTTAGATATAACACTAACTACTTTATGGAAAATTGTTTTCATAAAGGCTGCATCATGAAAAAGGCTTTGGGTTTTTACATGTTACCCAAAGCAAAAAAGGGAGACAGCTGATAAAGTCACATTAAAAAAAAAAAACAAAACCAAAACCTCTGTAATAGAATTACTGCCTTGTAAAACTTATATTTCAGCCCACGCATTTGACAATTGATAGTCTGTGAAATGAAAGGTTTGGGATTTACTAGACCATTTACACTTTGTCTGCAACTTTTGCAGGTTTTCACAGACCATGTAACAGTTCTGAAACAACTGTGGAAACTATTACAGCAACAGTATAGGTTATATTTTGCCTATTTTCCTCATTGTCTCTTGCTTTATTGACTACAGACTGTTTTTCTAGAGTTAGGCAGTCCCCTAAAAATAATGCCAGAAATGAAAATAAAAATGAAACTGATGAGATTATAATTGAAAACATAATACTATGAACAATCTCTCACTTTATAAAAAATCTCTTAGTTCTATACTGTGATTTATTTTTATGTTTCACAAGCAGTAAAACTAAAATCTGAAAGAATTTCAGCTATGATTTATAAAAATGTTTTTATCCTCGCTTTAATGCTATTTTATTAGCTATAATTGCTGAGATGAATTATTCATTTTCTTCAAAACCAAGAAATTACTAGAAAAACAATCCAGGTTAATTATCAAGGAGCATGTTAATACTGTTGAGATAAAAAAGCAGAACTGGTGGAATAAACTTTGCCCATACCTGCCATATCTATTGGCTCCCTCAGTTCAGGTTAGCAAGATATAAACCGAAGGGAAGAGGAGGGCAGGCCAGAAGGGAAGTCTGCATGGTTCCTGCCTCACAGATTGCAGATAGGAGCTCTCCCCTGTTGTAAAGGCTGACTACAAAAGTTTATGCTTTCATTTAGCCTTGGTGCAAAGGCCAGAATCCTGTCAGCGTATATTCCTGTAAGCATTTCCATACTATCTCAAATTAAGAAAGAAGATCAGACCCAGGTTAAAGATGCCCATGTTTTTACGGAGTTGTCACTGAGGTGCAATTCATAAACTTCTAATGTTGTTCAATCCTAACTGTATGCTAGATCCTTTAGAAATTAAAATTGTTTTTACAACCATGTGATACTGCTATGACTTTAATACAATTCCAAAGAGAACAAGGGTTTAATGTAGTGAAAACAAAAAATCTTCTAAGCCTGAGCAAAGAACAGTCTGTCTCAGTTATGTGCTTGAATGGGTCTCTTCACCAGGCTCGGGTGAATATCCATTACTTCAGTGAATGAAACTTTCATAATTTTGTTTGCTGTCTCACCGGTAATCACCGAATCACAGAACCACAGATTCACAGAATCACAGAATCACAGAATCATTTGGTTGGAAGAAACCTTTAAGATCATCAAGTCCCATCATTCACTCTGCACTGCCAGGGTCCCTAATGATTATAGCATATATGATTGCCATAGACGATGGTTTTATTTACCAGACTTGCTTGTATTTTCTGTAAGTTAATTAATATTCTGATAGTATTACAGCGTACTAATCAGTGTCAGTAAACACACTGGAGAGTTCAGAGTGAAGGAATATGCTAAGAACCAGCAAAGTACTTTTTTTGTCATGCATTTCTTTATGCAACCTAAGCAAAATGAGTTAATTAAATTTTAGAAAAGTTAACTCAGTGTTTAGAAATGTTATGTCTTGGGTGATAAACCTAAAATAATTCTTTTTCACCTGGTTTTGATAACAGTTCATTTTTAACAATTTCTCAGTTCAACTTGTTTGAAAGAAATTCACTTTATATAAAGGACTGGTTTACATTTTGCTAGTGTTGCAAAACCACTGTCAGAAAATAGCAGCCAAAATTTACGTCGCGGTTGTTTTTTGGTTTTGTATTTATATAGCTTTCTTGATGATGGTTTTGGTTTGGTTTTTTTTATTTTTGTTGCTGCTGTTGTTTGGGTTTTATTTCCCCTTTGAGGAACAATCATTACAGTCAGTCAGTAACAGCAATAAACCCTAATCAGTTATGAACTATGACTACATTGGGCAGACTTGCTAAATTTTATATTTTGAAGCTGTACCCTTGTTTCAAAATAGTTGTTCAGTTAGTAATATTCACAGTTTCTCTTTCTGATACTGCATTTTGGAACTTCAACAACTACATCAATACCTGGAGAGCAATAAGTACCTGAAGTGGATGATTCATCCCATCCTGAGACATCTCTGTAAAGTAGCTGCCTGGATTCCCTAAGGAAATGCATTATACCCTTCAGTGACTACAAAAGGGTCCTTGATAAGCTAGATTTAAGATGGCATTTAAAGTCACGTGATGTTAATACTGCATTTCCCATTTAAACAGACTAGTGTAATTCTCTCAAATTCAAGAAAGCCCAGAATCCATCCTCTGTATCAAGTCAGGTATTTATGTAGCAGGATGTGAGTGAGATTTGGTTAATTAATTCTGTAGTCATTCAAGTGCCTGCCGTGTGGGCAAGTACTTCCTTCAAATGACGCCCTCCTTCACACATGATGCGGCCTTCAGGGCTTATCCAAGAAAGTCCTGGGACTTGTCCAGGGATTTGGAAGGTATTGGTTTGGCCCTTTGTTTGCAAACCACGTTGCACTGATGGACGCGTGTAACAGTCCCCTTTTGCTAATTGCTAATCTTTTGCTAATTGCTAATCTTTTGCTAATTCTGCAATGTAAGTGATTAAATATCATCTGTAGCAAGTTGTGCTTTCTCTGGTCGGGATAGAGTTAACTTTCCCCATATTGGGCTATGTTTTGGATTTGAAGCTGAAACAGTATTGGTAACAAATGTTTTGGCTCTCACTGAACTGTGCTTGTGCAGCATCAAGGCTTTCTCTTTTTCCCACTCTGTCCCCTTCCCCCAAGCAAGGAGGCAGGCTGGTGGTGGGTAATAAGTTGGGACACAGCCCAAACACTGGTTCAAGGGATATTCAGTGTAGTATAATGACATGCTCAGCAACAGAAATAGAGGTAGAGGAAAAGGAAGGGATTTTCGTTTTGTCTTCTATGGGGGCCTTTGCTCAGAACTGTTTGGATATCAGTATGCTTATGGGACGTGGTAAGTGATTTCCTTTGCATTGCTTATGGTTTTTTTTCTCTTTCTTTCACTTGTTAAACTCTCTTGACCCACAACTTTTTTTAGTGTTTTTTCTTCCCATTCTCTCCCTTATCCTGCTTCAGGGGGGATGAGTGGTGCTTGGGCTGCTCTGGGTTAGGGTCAACGCACCACAGTTCTTTTTGACACCCCAAGTGGGGCGCAAGGGGTTCAAGTTAATGAACATCAAAGTGTACTGGACTGAATTCATAGCTGTTATATCTGTTTAGCTGTGACTTGTCAGTCTGTTACTTTCTGTTGCTGGTCCCCATGTAGACTTATTTGCTCCTTCACTTGATGCATTGCTCACTCCCTTTCTTACTGAACATTCAGTTCCAGAAATTTGTAAAAGGGAGTTTGAAAAACCCTGATTCCTTTACTAAGTTAGCGTGTGGTTGTGTTTAGTTTCTTCTGAAGCAGAAGTATCTTTTTCTCAAAGTGAATTTGTAAATAATATATATTTTTAATAACACAATTTAAAATACTAGAATTTTTATTTTTATTTTACAAAATAAGCCGTAGTTTATACCACTAGTAAATGAAACTACCACCATCAAGTATTCTATGGTTTCTGGCTGCTTATATAGAAACAGATCTGATTTTAATTACAAAGGGGAATAACTATAAGGACAAACTGTTCTGGATCTAAGTGAATCTGGGAGGGCAGAAGATAATAGATTTCTGGCTTGAACAGACTAAAAATGCTATTGATATCTGTATTCTTGGTACAAGTAGAGAGAAGAAAATGATGAAGTAAATATAGGTCCATGTTTCCCTCTGCTTCACTCCCCTCACATTCATTCCAATGCATTTCTACCATCTCACATCTACTTCATTGCAGCACACCCACATCTCTGGATTATTGAAGTCTAATCTATCCAGGTAGGCTGATGAAATTATTTTGCACAGCTGTGACACTGCTTTTCCTATATTGCAGAGACAACAAAAGTAGTGAAAGAACGCATAGCCTTGTTATTGTGACATGTGCTAGGAAAAGAACAATGTCACAAAGCAGGGAATTAATGTAATTCTAACTGCCTAATGCCTAACTATACAGCTGTCATAGAGCCTCCTGACTAAACATGGAAACACATACAAATGTGGATGATTTGTCTTCCTTGGAAAGAAACACTTTCCCTGTTCTAAACATTGTTTTTAGAAGTCATCTGGGTGTTATAAACAGGTTATATATATATATATGAAAAAGACATCAGAATCATCAGTAAAACTCCCATGGAATTTGTTTGGACCAGGATTTTCTGCATGATTCTTGCCCTAAATAATTTTTAAGAAATTACTGTACTGGACAGTCCAGAAAAGATGCTGAGCACTGTGAGGACAGGGCTAGAGAGGAGGGCAACACCTTATCGTGTGTAGAAGACTGAAAGGTGAACCTCTGGCATGACAAATACTGTGCTTGACATTGTATGACCATGATCAGTTCATCTATCTTTGCCTCATTTTTCCTATCAACAAAATTACAATAACAACACTGACCTCTTTTTTAAAAGTGCTTCCATGTTTAAAGCTTAAATATTAAATTAAAAAAGTAAATAAAATATGTGTGGTATTCTGAAAAGAATGTTGAGCACAATGATAAACATCAAAAAACATCAAAGGTAATGAAACAGTACAAGCATAATTTTTAGGTTCTTGATTCATCATTGCAGGGATTTATGAATATGCACATATGTGCATACACTTAAGAGGCAATTTACTACGTGGTTTTATTTAATTCAAATTAAAATTTCATAACAATTAGCGCAACAAAACCAGCAGAAACAGTAACAAAAATAAGAATAACAAAATGCTATAAAGATTTACTTTGGGCAACTATGTATATAAATCATGAAATTTTAACAAACTTTCCATTATTGTTTGTATTGTATAAATAAGTTTTGTCTATGGAGTATGCATTGTAATATATCTATTTATATGATACAATTATAGCATGGATGTAAGATGAATTAGTACTTTGCTAAAGTCAGATATTTGTAGAGGAGATGGTTTCCTAACAGCTCTACCTTGTCATCACATTTTCAGTAAGTAATGAAATGAAGAAGCTGGTTATAGTAAGAACAGCAAGTGTTCTAACATGATAAAAAGTGACGGTTGCTCACACTGATCCTTGAAAAAAGAAACATACTGAAAGGATACTGTCAGAATGGATAGGCTTGAAGTGTGACCTACCTTGATAGTACTTCCCTAGGGTAAATCTTACTGTAAAGATTATAAACACTTAGGGCAATGGGATTTGAGGGGAGCAATTCAGGAAATTTTGATTTCTGGTCATTGTGCTCCTGACAGTATATGGGCTGACGTGAGGAAAGTCACTCAGGGTAAGTCCTACATCTATGACATCGCTTTATTTTGGTGGACATCCACATTACTCAGGGTAAGCATATGACAGATTTCCATAGCACATATTCCCAGGGCAGCAAAGCAGGTACCACTTCTAGGAAATGGTGTGTTTTTCAGCTCCATTAGCCACCGAAGTCACACAGCCGGTTCTTATCTAAACTTCATGAGAAGTTATGCTTTTTCCTCCCTTTTCTTATGAGCCTGCATTGTATAGCTACTGGTAGATTTTATCATTTGATCTTTATTTCCAATCCTTAAACTGCAAAATGTGTGCCATAAAAGAGGGCATGCATTAATGTTAAAACTGATCTATATATTGTTTACACAGTGCAAAATATATTTGCACTTTTGAACCTCCAATGTCTTTGAAAAACTTAGTTTCATATAGGTGAATACAGCTTTTCTTTTTAACTGGAGAATAATCTTCTTTTTCACTGATCCTTAAGCCTGATATTTCTGAGATTAAATAATTCAAGGTCAAGAAGATCCTACTGTTGTCAAATCTGTATAACTTACAGATATGTGTTGAATAGATAAAGGATATTACCTCTACTTAGATCAAAGTTACTAAATAAACTTTTGAGAGTCTTTGAATAAAATATGGTAACCCTGGGAGTAACAGTACTTGTAATTTTTGCTTAGATAACCTTTCACCCAACTCAAAACATCTTTCCAGGAGTATTATGTGTCTGCAACATTACAAAAAAGACAAATAAGAAATGAGTCCTAACACAAGAATTTCTCACCAGCTATCATCTTAAAAAATTAATAAATAAAAAAGTGGGATATTTTTGAATGTGGTCTTAAATTATATGTCTTCCCACAGATATCTGTTTTTACAGTGAAATTAATTGCACTAATTCTGCTCTCCAGCACACTTCTAAATTAATTGTACATATAATTACCAGGGTAGGATACCTGCAAGTTTTACAACAATTTGTCAATTAAAATGTATTCTGAAAAATATCTTTACATTAAAATGTCAGAGCGGTTATTAGGGAGTTGCAGATTTGAGCTTCCCTTGCTGAAGTCTTCCTGCTTCAACATTTCTGAAGCATTTAAATGATTTAATATTACTATAAGATTACAGACTTCATATGGGAAGTGTATATGACAGAGAACTGATGATCTCCTCCCAGAAACAGTTAATAATGGATAAGTTGCACATGCTGTTATTTTTCACATTTATTGCAGTGATGATGCACAGAAACAAACAAGAACAGTGCCTGATTGTACCAGACAAAAAAAATACCAGGAAGGATAAGGGCTTTGCATCCAGCATGTTTCAGTCTAGATGAAATACATACAAGGGAAAAGTGTGTAAGCTGAGCTGAGCTGGAAGCAAATATGATGTTAATTCCATGGTTTTAAGCAGGAGGGAAGGAGGAAGAGATGATGGAGGAGGTAAGAGCAGGGAGAAGAGTCAGAGAGGTAGAAGTGGAGCCAGGACTGTGGGGAGCACCCTGGTGCCTGACCAGCACTGCCAGGCAGCTTATCTCCCCCAGGGTACCCTCCAGCATATGAGAGCAATAGAGGCGCTTCTTGGGTGCCAGGAATCAGCCCAGCAAAACTGCCCTCAAAGCCCATGGGGCTGCCAGTGCTACAATCCGCTTTTTTTGCAGGGGACGGAGACAGTGTAGGAAAGGATGTGAAAATAAATTATTGTGTTTAGCTTGCTCAGTAATCACCTGAACAAATGTGGATTTTTCGATCTCATCCTCAGCTTAGTCATGGCATGACGTTCTGCTCCCTCGCCCCACTCTTGGGATTCATGTCAAATGAATCTATTTCTTCAGTTGTATCTACTGTTTCCTGGCAACCACCCACCTTGGAAAAATAAAATCCTGTGCAATGCTCCGTCTCTCTCTCCCTACCCCCCTCCAGCAAGGCTTCCTATGCTTAATTCTGTGTACGGTCGGGCAGTCTGTATCTCAGTTACTTTCCTAAGATAACAGTTATGCAAATTGATTAGGGGATGTCAAATCAGTTAGTTATTTAAACTCAACAAAGCTTAATCATATGAATAATTTTGATTTATAAAATTCAATACGTGAAGTTTTCCTTTCATTTTCTCAGTGAGTTCATGTAAATGGTCTGTTTCATCTAGGAAAATGAAATTATTTTTAAAAAGATGACCTCATACAAATATTTTTCTCATATAACTGTATGGCAGAAAACTAACTGAAGGTTAAAATTAATGGTGACATAATATTAAACAATAAACAGCTGTTGTGAGCTACTCAAATACAAATAATTATTGTTTTAATTATATTTTAACAAACTGCCTTGGGAAAATATTTACAGACACTCACTCTGGAAATTGTCCTAGGGAGTTCATAGGGGGGTTAGTTGTAAGGAGAAAACAAGATTTGCAGTGTAGATTGTGTGTGTTTGTGCTCATGTGTGTGAAGGGAGGGATTGCTTAATATATCTATTCTTTTTATTTGTACTTGAATGTTGCTTGTTTGTTGTCTGTTATAATACAGTCAACATTCTTGGGAGGTAGCTAACACACACATTTGAAAAAAGCTTCGAGAAACAATTGAACTACCTAAGTAAAAGGATGTCAGCAGTGAATGGACCAAAATAAAGATTTGTTTAGTCCCTTACTCTAATTTCAAGACAGACTGTAACAAATGCTTAAGAGAAAATCAAACATACGATATTAATTCCCCAGTATATTAACCTAAACTTCATTAACTCACACATCAAGAACTTCCATCCTCAAGCTTCACATTTTTGGGGAGAGAAAAAGAGAATAATGCAAGTACACACACCTAATATAAATTATAGTAAGTTGAGAAGAGTAAGAATCAGACAATTTCCTGGAGTTATGCAAGGTCTACCACAAGCTTCATGGCCCACAGAAAAGAGGCAATCATCCTTAAGCTAGGGCCAGCCTCACTGGTGTATCGTTTGTGCAGAGTTAGAATTGTAGAATCATAGAAAGATTTAGGTTGGGAAAGGCCCTAAGATTCATAAGTCCAAACACCGTGGAGTCTGGAAACAGCACATACATGTGACTGTTTGGATATGTGCAGATCTCCTGTGGGTCCTCACTGATAAGTAGTCCTGTATGGCATGGCACGGAGAAACCTGAACATGCAGATGAAAGTTCAAAGAGTGACTCCCTTAAAGAAGGACAAAAAAGCAAGCTATGGAAAATGAAGCTTCACAGTTAGAGAGGGAGAAATAAGATTCTGGTGAAGAGATCAACCATACCCCACCGTTGAAAGAATAGGCCCAAAGGGCAAGCAAGGACCTTTAAAGCTGTTTAGAGAAAGAGGCAAATCAAAGATATGGAGTTTGAAACATGGTTTCGTTCTTCATGTCACATGTGTGATTTGGACCTCAGTGTCCTGATCTCAAGACCAGAACCCTATCTCCTGTTTTTCTAAAAATCCTCATTTTTATTTTCCTATCAAAACAGGGGGACTAATAGTAAGAAGGTACTTGAAATTAACATGCTAGTGGTGAAATTAAGTTTATAAGTCTATGACAAAAGATTTTAGATTATATTCACCTTGCAAGGAGAGGAATATCTGAGGCAGCAGTTTCAATAATACCTAGTCTCAATGATTTTGCAATGAGATTTAGACTTACTAGTCATTCCATTAAATAACCATCACAAAAAACCTACTTTTTTGTTATGAAATTCTAGTTTAAAATTAATACTACAACAATTTTCCGAAGTAACCCACCTTGAACTCTCAGAAACATTGTCCAACGAATAGGATGGCCTCTTCTAAAATACAGCAAGTCTTGATTAGAAAACCTGTTTGATTATAGTTAATCTCACAAATACATAGAGTTGAAAAGTTCAGGAAAGTACTGCAAAAATATGTCTGGAGGCAGGAACGGCAGAAGCTTTTATTTTACAGAATTATCTAGACTAAACTTACTTGCTGTGGGAAGAAAAACTTTACATATATAACGTCATAGAATCGTAGAATAGTTTGGATTTGAAAGAACCTTAAAGATTATCTAGTTCCAGCCCTCCTGCCAGAGGCAGGGACACCTTCCATAGATCAGGTTGCTCAAAGCCCCATCCAGCCTGGCCTTGAACACTTCCAGGGAGAGGGCAATCCCCAGTTTCTCTAGGCATCCTCTTTCAGTGTCTCACCACCCTCACAGTGACGAACTTCTTCCTTACATCTAAGATAAATCTATCTTCTTTTAGTTTAAAACCATTATCCATCGTCCTATCACGACACTCCCTGATAAAGAGTCTTTCCCTATCTTTCCTGTAGGACCTCTTTGAGTACTGGAAGGCTACTGTATGGTTTACCCAGAGCCTTCTGCCACCAGTTGGCTGAGGCTGGCCAATCACGGGAAAAAATCTCTCTCTAATTAGTCCTCCTCCTGTTCTGTTCATGGCATGGCCTGGCCTGGCCCCGGGGCAAAAGCAGCCATAGAGATCATGGTGGTCAGCAGTGCAGAGCAGCACAGGGTGGACCAGCAGTGAGAACAGCGGCAGCAGCAAGCAGCCACTACTGGCGGTACGGAGCCAAGCCGAGTGGCAGCGCTGATCAGCAGGTCCCATCACGGGTGAGAAGGGGAGTTGTGGCTGGTCAGTTGCAGCAGGTGAAAAAAGGTGCATTGTCTGTCTGCACACCGTTCTTAAAGAAACACTGTGCCCACCAAAAGCTCCACAGCCAGTGAGAGGTGCTGACGTATATGGAAGGAATACTCTAACTGGCTGTTTGATACGTCCATCACAAACAAACCAGCCCTGTTTATCTCAAACCAGGACACCTTCTCTTCTTTAGGTGAAACAACCCCAACTCTCTCAGCCTATCCTCATAGGGGAGGTGCTGCACCACCCTGACCATCTTAGTGTCCGTTCTCTGGACCCACTCAAGCAGGTCCAAGTCTTTCTGAGTGCCCCAGAACTGAACACACCACGCCATGTGGGACCTCACAGAATGGAGTAGAGGGGAAGAATCACATCTGTTGACCTTTTAGCTATTATGACTGTTATAGACTAAATTCTGTTAATGTTTTTCAGTACCAGAAGGAGAAGAGGCCATTCAGAATTAAAATGCAACACATTTAAAATGAGAGGTACTACTTTATACATGTAAATAGTCTGTGGAATTCAGCACCATATGGAATACTGTTCAAGAAATAAAAAACGACATTTAAAGCAGTGTTTATGCAAAGACTATGAATAGCCTACAAAATTAAAATTAAATAGACTATTAAACATCCTATTTCAGTGTACTGAGTGAGCAAGAAATTTTCTCCCCATCATACGCTTTTTTCTTTCCAGCTCTAAGACAAATATTTGAGGTTTCTATATAAATTTTACTTAAAAATCTTTTGATATTCTAATTACCTATTGATTTATTTGTGTGTGTGTGCAAAAAAAACCAGCCAGAAATAATACTGAATTCTCATTTCATTAGGACAACAGAAGAAATACGTGTGTTATGCTAAAATGAAGAATCATATGGAGGGAGGACTCTTATAGATGAAGACATTTCCCAGCAATTAAAGAAATACATGATTTGGTAGAAAGAGGGGGCTTGACATACTCGGGCAGCTACCAGGTGAAGAATGCAGCAAAGCACAAAGAGTCTGACAGTGCTTGTAGTTGTTTGGTTTTTATTGCAGAAGGGAGAGACAGAAAGACCTCTTCAGTTTGAGTCTGATCATTGAAATTAATTAGTTGACTCTGGCCGTGGACTCATGAGGCCTTATGATTCTCAAGGGAAAAGGGGAAAGGACATCACAACAGAGGCAGCAAGCTTAAAGAAAGCAAATTTAAAACTCCAAGGACTGGTATGTTAAGTCGTAAGAGGCAAATCTAAATCTTGAAAAAAGTGAGGCTCGGGAGATTTTGGAATTCCGTATTGTCATTATATTGAGTACACAATAATATTTTTCAATGCAGAAACTCGGATCAGAAGTTTAACAAGCAACCTCCGTGGCTGGACCACAAGTTCTTCAACTGCATGAAGCTCAGATATAAAGCTGAAACGAGTTTAGTTTATTCGAGATGAGCACAGAGCTCATGTATGTAGCCAGAAAATCAGAAAACCACAAGGCTTTCCACAGCTAGCAAGGGCCATAAATTACATTAAGGAAACATTATTTAATTCTAAGAGACCAAAGCTCTGTTTGTGGCACAAGTATGTTTTGTTGTTGCAATAGACAACTTTCTTTTACCTGTGAAGTGATACTGCGAACAACAACTTTTTTCTCTTAAGTTTTGGATGACTTTAGATTTCCTTCTTTAAGCCAGGCTGGGACTAAAACTGGTGTATTTTTCTGTTGAAAGAAAATTCAAATTATGCTTCTAATAGTTTGCTTTATTGTAACTTCAATGGCAAATTATTCCCCTCACTTTTCATTTTTACTCCAGGTAATGCACGGTGGGAATAATCTGAAAAGCTTGAAATATCTGTCTTATGTTGCATAGAAAGATGTATTCCTCTACAATAAAGATATCGAGGCCTGGATTATGGAGCTCAGATTTTAATGTATTCAGAACAAATTATTTTTCCCACACACAGCAGTAGTGTAACTGACAGATGATTATATATAAGCTTTTGCCAAGAATATCGCTAAGCACTTTAAGCCTGGCAAACTGTGTGTTACATTGTGATTGGTAGAAAAATCTATAATTTTCTCTTGGGGAAAGTCCAATCGTGTATCAGCTCAACTGTTACACCATGCTCTTGCCATCACAAAATTCCAGCTGCACACACTGGACGTGCTCCTAAAAAGAAGGATTTTAATTATTTTTATAAAATTGAAAATTTATTTAAGGAAACAACAATAGTTTACCAAACTTGACTTTCCAACTATTAACATCCTTGAAGTTAGAAGATGCCCTTGGCTTCACCTCTGGATTTCAACTTACAGGCGAGTTATAAAATTAATGGTAGCAATTCGTTATCAATGGTTGTAAAGAGCTATATCTCAAGGCCCTGGATCCCTTTCCCCTCACTTTCCTGCCTCCAAGTTTCAGGTAAGTGTGCAGTTGTGCAGCTCAAATATTTACTCAGAAAAACTTTTGGTTAAACACTGTTGTGATTATTTTGTTTGGTCTGACTGGATACTTGGGATTATAAAAGCTTTTTAAATGTGAATGAACCGATGTAGATACCTATTGCTGAAACAGTATAGCACATCGTCAAATTGCGTTTGTAAACTAAGATTGTATAAGCACATGTTTACGCAAAAGAAGTTTCTGAAATCTATTTTATGAGAAGAGAGTATTTCTAAATACTCATTTTTACAATGTTATTCACAAAACAGGTCAGCACCCCTCCTTTCAGAAGGCATTAGCCATCTCAGCCAGTAAGAGAGGTACTGTTTACTCCTATGGGGAGTAAATAATTTTGTAACAACTTGTATTTGAGAAAGAATCAATATCAAAACTCATGAAGTTGTTATTTAATACAAAATATAATAAATATTTTTGCATTGTCCCTTGTAGTTCTTTTGGCAGTGACTTTTTAACATTTCTCTCTTGTTAAGTTGGGTACAATTTGAGGGTTTTCTAAGAGGCAAACATTGTTCAGCATCACATATACAGGCAGGTTGATAGAGCTTTCGATATTTTAAATTCAAATTACAGAAAGATGTCATTTAAGTGAAGTAATAATTGTGGGCCTTGACCAATTTGACAATTCATGCCCAGTGGGTGCTGCATCCAATCTGCTACTGAATAGCTGGGTGCCATCTCATTCTCTGACATCCGAGCTGAAAGTACACTGTTGTTAGACAGACCAATTTCTTCTGCTTGAATGATGAACTATATAACTGATGCTAAACACAAGGGTATTTTTGAACTGTAGAAGCAAGAAGAGAGAACATAGGAAGGTACAGTTAATTACAAAAACAAATTAACTGATGATCTCTGGCCTACATTTTTTGTAGACCTGAATTAGTTCTTTTTCACGGATAAAAATAATTACATAGCACTTATGCATATATTCAAATGCAAGTCAGTTGCAGTCTCACTGAAAAGAGAGAGCAGCCAAGATCCCATGATACTTTGAATGCTAATCCTTTAAAGTAAATGAAACAGTCTCTTTTCTGTCAGTTGGAGTCCTTTAGGACAAATAATCTATATACTTTGTGCAGAAAAGTAATCAAAAATGCCTGCATGATGAAATGTGCTTCTTTGAAAGATTACTTCTGGAATACTAGTGCAAAAGCTCTTCTGAGACAAAATTGGCATAGCAATTCATTTTTAACCAAAGGATATCTTTTCCCAAAGTGCATCCACATTCTGATTATGATCAGAAGGTGTGTTTGACTGTCTAGAGTCCAGACTCAGAAGTTATTAAAAGCACAAGCATAAATAGTAAACCCACCCCCCCACCCCCCCTTTTTTCCCCCCTAGAAATACTCTAAATGCTTCATTAGAATTGAAGTTATCTCTAGGGTGACAGTACATTTATATATACCCTAAGTGACATTTATTACCAGTACCTCACACATTTGAATGCAAGAAAAACTGTGGAGCAACCTAAGCTGTGAGTGCTGCAAAGGAAACTCAGCAGAGCAGCCTGGCAATGAGGCTCTAATCATTACTTTCATGGCAATTATGCAGTGTACTGAGCGGGACTTCAACTCCTGGAGAAAGATGGACAATGAATTACAAATTTTGACCTGCCTTTTAAGACATTCTAAACTAGAATAATTTAATTGGGATCACATAATTACTCAAAAGGCACTCAAGTGCACTACCATCCTCCTGTGTCAGCCCTGCATACCTTGTTATCCTGTTAGAGTTTGTCAAAAAATTGTCACAGGAGACTGAATCTTACAGAGGATAATAACCCTACTGCTGCTTCCCAAAGCCTCAAACTTGACTTCCGAAATAATGAGAGGACTCTGTGGCTGAGAAGAACATTTTTCATTTGTTTGGGATATTTTTTCAAGCTAGACCACCCAGTTATGTCTGTCATAGCAGGGGCAGGAATTTTTTTTTCTCAAAATATTTTGAACAACGGAGTCTTCATGGGTTTTGTTCACTAATTTATTAAGAGCTATTTGCAGAGGTGTCTAACAATCTCTTGCTTGCTGAGTTATATATATTCCAAAGGATCCCTTTCCATTTCTGTAGAAAAAAAAAGAACATGGAAATAATACTTTTTGGGGTGACATCTCATCCTATTTTTACAGAAAGTTTACAAGTAGAATTTATTCCGATTTTCTTTTCCATTTCATGAAGTTTGATAGTATACTGCTGCAATATGTCTTGGTATTGCTGTTTTACCATTTGTTAGTAAAGAGAGAAGTCAGCAAATGAGCATTACCAATCAAATTACTTATTTACTTTGTTACTCATACCCACTCCCAAAGCTTTTCAGTTCTACCAAAATGAAGGAATCTGAAGGAACAGATAAGATAAATAATTTTCAGACAAAGTCTTCCAAAAAACTTGACTTTTATATGTTAAAAAGTAACATAAGGTTAATATTAAGATAGGGATATTAAGAGTTTTCTGCCACTGCCATTGATATTTGGGTTGGGAGCTTAATGATTCACCAAGACATTGTCCTTGGCACTCTGTCCTCAAAAACAAATATTAGACAATTTTCCCTGCATTTCTTGTTACTTGGTCATCATTCCTTTTTCCAGGGACCACTTTAGCTCTACCTGAACTACTAGCTCCCCCGTTTCTAGGAGCCATAGGAAACCATGTTTCATCTCTGCAGAAACTGTAAATTCTAATACTGGTCCCCATCTAGAAGTCATGACGCACTCTTGAATTTTACCTGCAAGTTGATTGCTTTGCATTCATCTGCCAGACCACACAAAGTTCCGTATCATGCGGGAGAAGCATCACCTTTCATTTTAACTCATTTTCTGTGTGATGCTTTTGAAACCAGTCAAAAAAGAGACAAGCTATTGCTGACAGTAGACTTGGCTTACACAAAGGAGCTCAATCTATAACCAGATCAGTCACTGCTGCAAGTGGTCCCAGCAGCTCTCATATCTTTCTACTTGAAGTGCTTCCATTTGGAACTGCTATGCACAGGTTTTCTTCCTCTGTACATCTATCAGAAATGGCAATTTGGTGTCAGATTTTAAGAACAACTAAATAAGCGTAGGGAAGTTTGAAAATGACCAAATTACTGTATTTCTAAAAATATTTCAGACAGAACATCTTAAGTATTCAGTAATAGTTACAGATCAGGTTTAATGTGGTGACTGGGCATAGCTTTATGACCCATAACTGAGAGTGGACCCATAGTAGCAAGATTAATTCAGCATACTATTTGCTAAGTGATGAGTGAAATGCAATAGTGGTACGCAGTGCTCCATGTAAAATACAGCTGAATCCATCCTTGCTACATACACATCAAGAGAAATATCTCAATGTATTTTTGCAACTTGATGGAGATAATATGGCAGAAGTTAAGGGCAGAAGTGTTGAAGTACGATGACATGTGAGTAATGATGATATTGTTGGTATGGTGAGAAGCAATTAGCTGCAGAAGGACTGAACGTGCTGTGGCTTCACCCTATTTTGATTTTTTGAGGGAGGGAGGTGAGGGAATAGTAGATAACATGTGTCTCTCATATGGACATACCTCATAAAGAACCAGAAAATGCCACTGTAGGTAGGACAGGCAACCAAAGTATATTTTATTCTTCTGAACACATAGGGTTAATTCATCCCATGACCTAGAATTAATTACTGTGTGAATTATGTGATCAATGGAAATGAAACAACTTACATTACAATTTAAAAAATACAAAACTCCTTGACACTATCATTGGTAATTTTTTTTTCCCAGCCGATATATGAGGAAATAATTATTTAACATTTCATAGCATTTTTCAATATCCCACCAATACATATGATGCCTCTTTTTAATAAATCTCAGTGATGTGACATGGACGCAGGCAATTCCATGTCTTTATCTGAGGATTACTAAAAGCTTGGAGTTGTTAATATATAAATAGGGATCTACACAATCTTTCAATTTGCTAGCAAATAAAAACTATTTGCATCAAATGAAGAGTAATACAAGACAGTTGCATTAAATTTAGCCCTTTTTAATAAATTCTGTTTACATTTCTTAAAATACGATTTCAAGAAATTGCAAAACAAAAAGCCCGAAGTAAGCTATCTTTTAAACAAAGTTTTAATATTGTTACTTTATTAATACATAATTTTTTTTAATCTAAGTAGCTTTTCACTGCAAAATGACTTAACAAAATTTCATGATTACAGAGGTTTGGTCCCTTCTTTTCATTAGCTTCTGCAATTAACAAATCAAATATATCAACAGAAGAGCTAAAGTTAAATAAAAATCAGTTCCCTGTCATCCTCATCTTGTATCAAACACAAACTAATTAAAATCTGTATTGCAGTAGGTTAGACTTCATTCCATGCAATTGTCAGAAAAAAGACTCTTTTTCTTTGTTCCTTATTGCTTTGTCTTCCATACTGGTTTGTATTGTGCATTCATTAAACGTATAATAATCTAATGGATTAACACAAGCATCTGAAAATAATCTTTTGGGTTTTGTCTTCAAAGAATCTTTATATTTTAGTACGTATAACTCAGTCCTCAATTGTTTTTGAGGTGCAATGTTAATAGCAGTAATTATGTACTCTTTTATCACCGTTTTCTTGTCATCTACAGTTATTTACATGTGAATACAAAAATGACATTTTACTTACTGCTACACAGCTAGGCAGCGTCACCCACGTAATTTATAACATGGCTAATTAAAATGAATGTGTTTGCTATAATGTTCTTTGCAGTGTTTACTGCACAGAAGTTATTAAAATATTCAATGCAACAACAATAAATTCCTTATTCAAAGTAATAGTAAGCATGTATATTTAATTTAATGTTAACCTGCTTTCTGCCAAACTGAAAGTAAATTGAAAATGTTTTAATGGCAACATAATGGTTTTGCATATCTTCTTAACATTTTCAAATAGTTCTCTGGATGTAGGCTACATCTGGAAGAGTGTCTTGAATATACCAACCCAACTTCACCCTCTTGGTGATGGCATCCTTCCCTAGAACAAAAGGTTTAAAAGGACCTTTTGTATAATCCAACTTACTGTGTTTCCTCTTCTTTTTTTTCCCCCATAGTTGCTAGGGGAAAACAAAGATATTATTGATATGACACCATGTAGCTGTCATTGGTTTTAATATTTTTTTGCTTAATATCATTTTCACAAAGTGCTATGGGTTATTTTCTCCTAACTACATGAATGGCTCTTGTCACCACTTTGCATCAGTCACTCTGGAGAAAGCTTTGCCCTCCTTTATCATAGTCAGGAAAGGGCAATGACAGCATTCAGTGTTCAACAAAGTTACTAAGCCTTTCATCATAACCAAATGTAGAAGATATACTTTAATAAATTTCTTGTTACAAACACTCTAAATATATGCTCCTAGTGCGTGATCGTTCTGCTAGCAGAGAACATGGAACTAATTAGCAATAGCACACATGCAAATGATGTTGTTCATGTTAAAGATCTTTGCATAATGCCCCCATGATTAGTAAAGCAATTACAATGGTAGTTGTATGTCATTATTAATCATTTTAATAACTTCTGTATTCTAAAATTAGTTCATTTTTAAAATCTGAGATCAAAATATTCCTGTGTATTATATTCATCAAGACTCTCTACTGTTTCTTGTTTAATCTTCTAATTTGTATATTTTTGTTTAATAACTCCAGCCACTTAATTTAAAAGTTCTCTAATATTTCCCACACTTCAAAATAAACATTTATAAGAACACTACCTTCGTATGAAAAAGTGGCTAAAGAACAGGTATATCTTTATGATTAACTTATTCTACCTGTGGAGTCCATTTGCATTATGAATTTCTATTTTTTTTATGAGAGACAGAAATAGTGACAGTTCTGGACTTAAACAAAAAGACATGAAAATGCTTTGTATACGCTCATTCTCTCATGTGCCCACAGTTTCATGCACAGGTAGAGTTGCAATGAGCTCAAACTGCAGTTGCTTACTGTCACTGACTCCAGGGATAAATGCTTGGGTCTATGGCTATGGAGGCAAGTACACCCTGGTGCTGTACCTGTAAGGCTGTGTTTTGCAGGACAAAATGCATTATCCCAAAGCTGTGTAGAAAGGTACTGGGTGAGAGGTACCAGCAGCTGGCCTTCCATCTAACTGTCTGCAGAATCCTCTCTGTGTTCTCTGTTTTAATGAGACTGCACGCATTACATACCGATACCTTTAATTTAGCAGTTTGTAAAATGTAAAATAAATGCTATCTTTGGTGTAACACTGCCTCCTTTTTCTCATATCCTACTTTCATTTGGCCTATGGACCCTTCTCAAGGTGAGAAGGAAAAGGTGAGGATGTTACACTGTAAGATGCACTCTGTGTGGGCAGAGTGGAAAGGGTGAATCCTCTTATGGTTTACTTTGGAAAGGCAGAATTAGTTTGAAGTTTAACAGCTAATGAAGAGACAACATTTATCTGCAGTGTTTACCACAGCACAAGCACATGGCCATCAACCTTACAATCTGGTCTGGAAAACACATCCCTATCTGGCTTGAAGACTTGTTAACTCCCTCTCTCTCTTAGGGAATGTAGTTGATCTACTGGAGGGCAGGGCTGTGAGGTGTCACTCGACAGCCTGGGGACATAAGTGGGAGAAAAACTCTGGGAGTTCAGCAAGGCAAAAGGCAAAACCTTGCAGCTGGAATGAAATAACAACATGGAGCAGCATGAGATGGGGGCTGACTGCTTGGAAACGGCTCTGTTGGAAAGGTCCAGTGAGCCCAAACTTTCATCAAGTTTAACATGAGGCAGCAGTGAGCCCTGTGGCAAAGGCAGGCTCAGCACACTAGGCTGCATTGGCAGTGGCAGAGCCATCATGCCTGTGGAAGTGATCCTTCCCCTTCATTGGGCATCTGTGAGTTTGCTTCTGGAGCAGTATCTGTCTGCTAAAGAAAAAAGAGAGAAGGGAAGTGCTCTGGGATTCCAGGTAGGATCTCCCAAAGTGGCATATGTTCTGTATGCTGTGGAAATAGAGGCTGTGTCCCACTCCATTTCATTTCTTCATTGCTGTGATGGCCAGTGGTACAGCTCTTCTAGTAGGAAGACAGACTTTTGTTGTGATCTCCTTGTAACTGTCTTAGTACCCACTCCAATCTCAGGATGTACCTCTAGAGGTCTTCTACAACCATTACTATTTCATTCTCTTAATATCTGTCGAGGGAGGCACGGCAGCTTTACACAGAATAGCACAAACCCAAACCAAATGCTGAAAGAGTATCTCTGTTTTAACTAAACATTAGGAGCTACCTTGAATGTTCACTGGAAAAACAGTATATGTGCATGACTGTGCAGCCCAAATGCTACCCTGGTCTCTAAGAGCCATGTCCAAGTTCTTAATCCTTTTCTCCCGTTGCGATGTTCCTTTCTTTGCCTTCAAAATCAATATGGCTGACTGCTTTTCCCAAAAGCTTCTGTAAAACACTGTGTATCTAAGAGATTAATGCACTATATCTCTCTCCTTTATTCAATGTCTTTAAAGCCGCTTGATAGTCATTAAAAAATTAAATACATCTCAGAGCAGTGGAAAAATGAGCTATGGAAATGTTCCGCCCCAAGATACTTCTTCCTTTGCTGACTGAGTTGTAAGTTAGATCACTTACTGTTCTTCCCCGCACATCTTTACGTTGAATCAACATGGATATTTTGGATACTGAAGCACCTTGCAGCGCACTTCGATCTTGTTTTCCTCCCTCCAAAGGTGACAGCTTATACAGTGTGGTATATATGTAGCTCTTTTCCAGGTTGTTCTTTAGCTCAGATAACATGATATACTTTTGATAAGGAACACTGCTCAAGAAAAGGAAATTAAAAAAAAACAGAAAAGAAAGCAGCTACATGTCATTGTGTTGAAATACAATATTTCATCCTACCCTTTACATGATTTTTCGAATTAACACAATCTTAATTTAATTTTCACTTACAAGGAGGTAATAGTTGGATATTTTTCCATTCATTGCTTATTGTAAGAAAATAACATAACTAAAATTTCTTTGAAACTGCAGTTTTAAAAGTTGCAATAATGGAGCTTAAAAATTTCTATTTTAATACTGCTACCAGTAAACTACCACAGGATTTTTTTGCAAGCTGCCAAAAGAAAAATCTTATTTTTTCTGTTCATTTTTCTCACCTTGAGATAGAGATGTCCAAAATTGAGCTGTCTATATTCTGCGTAAATTTTAAGGTGTTTGGGGTTTTTGGTTGGTTGTTTTTTTACTTTTGAAATCGCTTGTTGGAAAATAAACAAAGCCCCTGAACAATTTCAAAGGACAGAATTATTCTGGCTGAGCATTTTGGGTGAGAATGTGGGTGCATTTACACCTGTACCTTGAATTGTCTCTCTCCTTCTGTCTCTCTTCACACGCTTCTTATTAAAAAAGTTCATCTTTGTCTAAACTGACTCATCTCTGGGCAGCTTTACAGTTTTGGTAAAAAAAAAAAAAAAAAAAAAAGACAAAATTTCACTTGCCAAAAATATTTTACTAACTCTTCTGTAAAGCAACTTATTCTGCTTTTGACAATGATCTGCACTGTGTAAGCCTCCCCAGGAGCCGATTGATTAATCCATGACAGATTATAGTCTACAAAAGTGTGAAAGGTATCTTGGGTGTGGTGGAGAGGAAGGAGAAAGTAAGGGCGAGAAGGGCATGGAGATGGTGGGGTGCCTTCTCCTGCCCGCGCAGGCAGCCTTGCCCAGCATGTCTCTGCTGCCCGTGTTTGGTGGTGACACGTGAGCTCTGCTTGCTGAGGAGCTAGGCTTGAGAACAACACTGTCTGACTCAAAGCATGAGATAAAAGTAGTTATCTGTAGCATAAATTTATTGCTGTCCCAGGAAGGTCAATGACCTTCTAACATTTGTTTACAAGGAAAAAGTTTTAGATTTTACTACTACTGACTGATCTGAATGCTTTCACTGGGGAATCCACGTAAGGAGTTTCTGAGTTAAGACCAAATGTTTCTATGTCATCTAGAAATATTTCAGGTTTTCCATCCCATCTTCCACTTTCTAAATTGCCTAGAGAGGAAAAGGGGAGCTTTTACAATGTCAATTATTTCCAAAGTCAAAGGTCTTGGCATGGCAATAAGAACTGGACATTTACAACAATTTCTTACATTTTCCAATAAAGAGAAATGAGGAACACTGCCTTTTCTAGAAATTTCTTGCTGATATCCTCCAATCTCTCACCACCTGAGCTTCATAACTAAACCCAAATCCTGCAGATTACCTATTCTTTTCCATTGCCTCAAACTTTACATATAGAAAACTGCTGCAAAACATTGACCCTTCACAAAGACGTCATTACTCCTTCCCAGATTTGTTCCTATCACAAAATCAACAAAACCACAAGTACTACAATTCAAGCTTTTCAGATGGTGGTAAAATACCACTGGAAAAAATGAAAGTGTAAAAGATGTCAGCCATCTGTTGTTTAAAACAACCAAAATGTATTTATTGTAATTCTTTTGTAAGGACTGTGCCTTTAGAAGCAAACATGTACATTTGTCAGCAGCAGGCAGCCTTCTATAATTGTAATAGAATGAGGAAACATTTCTCTTTCCTTTCCCTGATGATACAGTATTTGGAAAATAATAATTTTTATCAACAAAACTATAAACATTCTAAATGAAGACTCTAGCTAACGAACACATTATACTTCCTTGCATCGCTGACAATATGTTCTAATATAGATCAGTCAGATGTTGGGTTATAAACAGAAGTCTGCAACACATTCTATCCTTCTGACTCACACAATTTCAACAAACTTGATGTTGTCAGAAATATTCTAATTTCTGAGAAAGATGGCAGAAAAATGAGAAGCAAATGTGAAAAAGAACTGAAAGAGAGACTAAGAAATGCAGTTATTATTAATTTCTTCAGGCCTTCAAAGACCTTTACGTGCATGTCAGTTCCAGTTTGAAAAAAAAATTAATAATATAAGCTGATATGTGATTTATTTACTAAGGTATTAGCAACACTTCCAAAGCAAGTACATCATAAAAAGGATAGAAATATTTTTCAAGCATGGATTTGATTGATGTCAACAATTAGTAGCATAATAACATACGTTTTCAGTTCAAAAAAGCATTTAAATTGAGATTCAAGAAGCTGTTATTCTTTGGAAACTTATCTAAGTACATCACGAGGATCTTATGATACTTCTAAAGTGAGAAAAATCAGGAGTTCTAATCATGCTGAAAATGAAGCCAATGTATTAAAATATGGAAAAGCGGGATGTATAGCAATATGTCATAGATAAAACCATAGCATTCTTCTGAATTAACACTATAACAAAACCATCAGATTGATTAACACATTATAGTGTTTGTGGTACACCATTATACCAAATTCATCCTTTAAATTATTGTTTTTCCCCTTTTTTTGGTATCACCATGGGAAATCGAGATCTTTTGCTTTGTCCTTTTCTTCTGGACAAGGACACACTTACATGAAAGTGTGAAAAATTATGCATCATTATGTTATTAAAAGCATTTGGAAATGCGAAATATGCTGCCTCTGGAAGCTCCATTTCTTACTGTAATAATTTTAAAATTAATTTGATCTTGAATTATGAAATGCGGGCTCCAATGAAGGGAGAAGAAAGTTACTATTCATGTAAATTGTACCAGTATGTAATCCATAAAGTGATTTCCTTCTTAAGAGTAAAGCTGATTTAAATACAGAACTTATCAGAAGACCAGTTGAAGAGGTAGAATCAAGAGCTGTGGTAAAGAAAAAGAAATCTGAGTTATGATGTTTTTATTGCCATGAAGGAAGAGAGGACGCTTTCCAAAGTTGTAACAATAAAAATGTTATACCACACCACAGTAACGTGTACACTGAATATGCTGTCAAAATGTTTTCAAAATCTTTGATTACAATCTTAGTACCTACAAGTCCTTTCTAATTAGAAAAGTTAGGTGCTGCGATCACTCTGTTCTCTTTACATGGTTGAAATGGATCTTTGAACCAGTGATTAGCTGAAATCACTGAATAGGTTGTAGTCAGAATCTTTCTGGGTGTGAAAGCAAGTTGGACTCTAGTAATCCAGAGCTGTTCCTTCTTGACATAAAGTTACCATTACGACCATAACTCATATCTCTCTCTGTGCGGGCACTGGTTTTCATCCATAGCTTGGTCTTCCTTTAGAGTGTCTTACTGCTTTTTTGTTATATTTAAATAAAATATCAATGCATTGTTAAGACAATGTTCAGATGGGAAAAAAAGTTAAACCAAAAATTAAGCTATTACCATATTCATGACTACATTCCACATAGTTGGATGAAATTAAGATCATAGTGGTTACCAGAATATTAAAAAAAAGTTTTATGAAGTCTTTAGACAGCAAAAATCTTTCCTAGGGAATTGGTGAAAACTTTAAAATCACAAAATATTTCCATTTAACAAAAACATTTAGGTATTTTTTATGGGCTTATTTCAGTAAAATGATGAGTGAAATCATTCAAGAACCAAACCAGAAATGACACAATCTAAGTCTTCATGAATAACAATTCTGCATGATGTGCAATGGTAGTTCTAAAATTCTGACAGTGAACTTAATGCATGCAGAAAATCAAACCAAATAATCCTTAACTAAAACTAATCTTTCCTTACTAGGTAACAATTTCTGCAGTTTGCAGGGAAAACTCTTCTATTCAAATCTCACTAGTATCTTCACAGTCTTAGAAGTACTATTGTTCAAAAATAAATAACTTTCCCAGTCAGATAATCAACAGAGGCCAGAGGGATCAGAGACAAAGAGTACTATTAGTGAGAATGATGGAGCTATTGGACAAACTTTTCTTTGGTTCCCTCCACACACATTATTACTGCACACAAGTTGTTATTATTATTAATAATATAATATGGCCTATGGAAGAGGGGACAGGTCACTCAGGATGACTATAAGGATTTTGCAAAACTATGGCAGGGAGAAGATTAGAAAGGCTAAAGCCCAGCTTGAGCTTAGTCTGGCCACCGTTGTAAAGATCAATAAAAAAAGTTTCTATAAATACATTAACAGCAAAAGGAGAGCTAAGGAGGGCCTCCATCATCTGCTGGATGCAGGGTGAAATGTAGTGACCAAGGATGGGGAAAAGGCTGAGGTACTGAATGTTGCCTTTGCCTCAGTCTTTAATAAGAAGACCAGCTCACTGAGTGCTCAACCTCTTGAACCAGAAGACAGAGATGGGGATCAGAATCAAGGCCCCATAATCCAAGAGGGAACAGTAAATGAACTGCTGCACCAATTAGATGTGCACAGGTCTATGGGGGATCCACCCAAGGGTTCCGAGGGTGCTGGCAGAAGCGCTCTCCAAGACACTTTCCATCATTTACCAGCAGTTCTGGCTAATGGGGGAGGTACCAATTGACTGGAGGTTAGCCAATGTGACATCCATCTACAAGAAGAGCTGGAAGGAGGACCCAGGGAACTACAGGCCTGTCAGTCTGAGCTCAGTGCTAGGGAAGGTTATGAAGCAGATCATCCTGAGTGCCATCACATAGCATGTACAAGACAACCAGATGATCAGGTCCAGTCAGCATAAGTTTATGAACGGCAGGTCCTGTTTGACCAACTTTATCTCCTTCTATGACAAGGAGACCTGCTTAGTGGATGAGGGAAGAGCTGTAGATCTTGTTTACCTAGACTTTAGTGAGGCCTTTGACACCGTTTCCCACAGTATTCTCCTGGAGAAAGTGGCTGCCTATGGCTTGGATGAGTGCACTCTCCACTGGATAAAAAAACTGGCTGGATGGCCAGGCCCAGAGGGTGGTGGTAAATTGAGTCAAATCCAGCTGACAGCCAGTCACCAGTGGTGTCCCCCAGGGGTCAGTATTGGGGTCTGTTCTCTTTGACATCTTTATCAATGATCTGGATGAGGGGATGGAGTGCACCCTCAGTAAGTTTGCAGATGACACCAAGTTGGGTGGGTGTGTCGATCTGCTTGAAGGTTGGGAGGTTCTATAGAGGATCTGGACAAGCTGGATTGGTGGGCTGAGGTCAGCTGTATGAAGCTTGAAAAGACTAAGTACCAGGTCCTGCACTTGGGCCACAACAGCCCCCTGCAACGCTATAGTCTTGGGGAGGAGTGGATGGAAAGCTGCCCAGTGGAAAAGGATCTGGGGGTGTTGGATGACAGCTGACTGAATATGAGCCATCAGTGTGCCCAGGTGGCCAAGAAGGCCAACGGTATTCTCTCTTTACAGAGAGGGTTGTGAAGCACTGGAACAGGCTGCCCAGGAAGGAGGTTGAGTCCACATCCTTGGAAGTGTTTGAAAGACGTGTAGATGTGGACGTGGTTTAGGGACCCTGGCAGTGCTGGGTTAATGGTTGGACTAGAAGATCTTAAAGGTCTCTTCCAACCAAATGATTCTGTGATTCTGTAATATATTTATGCTATTAAAATATAGCACAAGCAAATAATATAAACTAGGAAAGCAAAAATTATTTGAAAACTGGGCTACAAATCAATTTTTATATTATATATGCAATTTTTATTTGTATGTGCATATATAGTTGTTTGATGTGTTCTGTCTGAAAACCATGTGAAAAGGTAAAAAATAATTTTTTTTTTTTTTTTAGTTTAAAACTGGGTATATAGGGAAGTATGTAGAAGAAAGCAATTTTTTATGTTTTTGTTGGTCCTTACACATTAAGGTCCTTTCTCAGTCGATTTGTTACACAGCTGAACAGTTAATTTCATGACCACTGGCAATAACACTTGGCAATGATCAGATTAGTATTCATTAGCAAGCAAAAATGTATTCTGGAACAAAAGTATTGCCTGGAATCTTACCCCCATACATCACTGTCTTTACGATGTTTGTTTTATTAGGAAAAAGAAGCTAAAATGGATAAAGTCTTTGATTAAGTTCTTATTTTCATAAAAGTATTCTTCAGATTCAGCGTAGCTTGAGAAGCTTCCAAGTTATTATCTGTGATACAATTAATTCATGCAGCCCAATAAGGGCTAAATAAATGGTTTTCATGGTAATGAGATCATTTTTATTAATTGAAAAAACAAGATTTTTTTTTTTTTTTTTTTTGGTAAGTGAAGAATGTCTGCAAGGAGTAGCAACATTTTCTGTTCTGCAGCCTGCTTTGGGATTTGTTCTTTTAGATATGTAAAACTTCCTACATTGCACATTGCTCATGATTATATGTTAGCAAAATTTAAGCCTTCCTATCTCTCCAGTCATTATTGTCAAATAGGATACTCTGTGAAATCCATCACACCGAATTATATTAATATTTGAACGAAAATGCTATTAAAAGCAGGTCTATGGTTCAATAGACAGTCAAATGAACAAAAGTGTAATCACACAAGCTCTGGTGCTTATCTGATTCTGCTTTGTTTCCATAGTAACTATAAATAACTAATTGTGGTACTCTCACAAATGTTTTTCCTTCTTCTTTCCTGACAACAGATGCTAGTTGTTTTATGTAGGGCAAGATTCCGTGCAGGAAATGTCAACACATTGCTTTATGCTGTTCAGAATGCAGCTAAGCTAATCGTCAGGATAAATAGCATTTTGTTGACTGGAGGTGTCTGGTGGCTTTCCACAGAAATGGATTTCCCTATACAGCTTGATTAATATCTTAATTTTTGCTCTGGACATTGGAATGATTCTCACATGAATGGTCTTTAGTAATGATATATAAAACAGAGAAAATTAATATCAATGGTAACATTACTACAAAGAAGTAATAAAATCAATATTGGGATTTAGTACTTATATGGAGATTAGAAATTTAGCCTAAAAATATCAACTTGAAAAAATACATTTCCAGAAAAATAACACATTATCAGTTAGAGACAGGAAGCAAAGTCTAGCAACACTCTAAAATTTATTCCAGAGGCCTTGATGCTGGGCAGCCGGTGAAGTCAATCTACCATGTAATACAGGTGCTCCGGAGGCTAACAAAAATTTATTCTGAGCCTGACAGGCATTATATATATCTCAGCATGGAGCAGTGCATTCAGTCTAGGATACTGCTCTGGGACAACAAAAAAGATGAGCGTCCTGTAATATTTTGATACGTAATCCTTAGAAATATCCGCAAATATTTGTACTTGAAATTCATTGAGTGGTTTTTAATGTTTCTTAACAGAAATGTTTTAGTTTCCATCACTAAAACTAGGACCCATGATTAAGATATAATTCTAACTACAGCACTGCTTATAATTACAATTTATTTCATTGACTGCAATTGATATTTGCAAAATAGGCCCCAGGGGAAGTATCTTAACACTCTACAGGGTTGTAAGTTTCATATTTCTCTGCGAAAATAGTTACACGTTATTGCCGTGCAGAACTTTTAAGTCGACAAGTGTAATTTCACAAAGTTACAGAGGAACTTGGAAGGATGCGCAGAGCCTGAGAATTCATGTTTGCTTCTGCTCTGCAAAACCTGTGAGCTGTATACTAAGATGCTGTTTACAATTCTGCGGGGAGCTCAGGGCTTTACATAGTTATATACGCAAAGACAACTGGAATTTTTCATCCTTTTTGAGTTTTAGGATCTGCTATAATCTGCTTTCATAGAAGAGCTGAACATGCATCAGAAAACCAATGAAAAAATCAAACAAGCAAAAGCTGAACACATTGCTTCCAGCAAGAGAGGATTTCAGTTTCATTCAGCTCTACAAACTGTTGAAAAGGCAGCTAATATTTTTTTCCAAATATTTGCCAAAAGTGGCATTGAACTAATTTCTAGTAATTTCTTTAGAAGCAGAACAGAAAAGATTATAGCTCATCTACCTATCAAAGGTCACTACTCTCTAGCTGTGCAGGAGTTTCTCTCACCTGTATAAAGAGAGCTTATCTCAGAATACGTTAGCAATTACACTGAAGAAATACTAGCTGCTGAACAACTAGAGTACTGCTTTCCAAGGACCAGTCTGGACACGTGGAGGATGGAGCACTACAAGCCTGGCTTTTCTGACCTGTATGTTCACCTTGGATGTCTACAATAAGAGGGAAAGTAAGAATAGGAAAGTATTAATGTTCATTCCTGGAGGCTCTTGTACTGAAGTTTGTGTGGATGTGTGTCTGTAAGGAACCTGAAGAAAAATAAAGGAGATGGTTCTCTTTCCAAGTTCTTGATAAAATTAGTTAAAGCCCCATAGAGGGAGAATTCGTAGCCTACAAAGCAGTAGCCTGAACTACTGACCTTTGTCCATCCCTCAAAGACGCAGTGCAGCGGAGTGAGAAGGAATTAGGGAGAAGTATGATACAGAGGAAAATTTGTTCCCTAGATTCTCATTCACAAGAAGGAAGCCCTAAAATGATGCTGAGGTGGCAATCAGTCTAGCCCTGAGGAAAACGGACAATATTTCAGTAGAAACCAAGAACAATGTTTCTTTATCCCTAGAACTAAGAACTGTGAGACCATGTTATAAATTGTTGCATTAGAACAAAACGAATTTCAGCCACTGATTCAAACTTTAAGTCATAAAGAAGTTATCTTGTAGCATGAAGGATCCAAATTCTATGAAGACAGAAAGTCTGCTCTAAGAACCCTGCCATGAGTAACCACTATACCTAGTACTTCTCTGCTGCTTGGGGACCAAAGCATGGGTGGTAAAAATGCTTTAAGAGGAAGACTGAAAATTAATGGATAACAGCCTCATTTAAACTTTCTAATTTTAGCTTCAACAATACCCATGTGGAAGCTGTTTCTAGTAAGCAGTGATTTGTAACCACTTGATATCTGTTCTAATTAATTAAGCAAATTTTTATAATTAACAAAAATATTAATTATATCTAACACTATATTATTGCCTATTCAGCTAATGAATGGTTTTATTCCTGGGGTAATACATGAGTAAGAGCAGATGGCTTTTTCCATGTGTGACAGTTTGATAGATATATATAAGCATTTCTTAATATGGTTCTGTCTGAAAGTTATTTAGAAATACAGCTTAATAAGATCTCCATCTAAAACGAAAGATTTTCAAAAGGTCCTTCATCCATTCCAGTAGACCAGCTGGAAGGCACAGGGCACAAGCCTCTGAACCTGAGGTCAGAAAGTGATTTTGTGTCTCTGAAGCCAAGCACAGACTTTGTTCTTAGAAAGGTGAGAGTAACAGGTAGGTATAAGGTGGTTAATCCTATCCACGACATTAACTTATTAAAATTCTTTGTACAGTTCTCATTTCAAGAACATAAAAGGCATGTCAGCAGTTTGGAAATGATTTAGAAAAGAACTCAAAGAATAATGTAAGGTTGAAAAACCTGTCTCAGCCATGAAAGACTAAAAAGTTATCTATTTAACTAAACAAAAAAAAAAGGTTAAGAGGTGAATTGTTTGTAGTCTGCAGCTGCCCACAAGAGGAAAGTTTGCTGGTAGTAGAAGGATCTTTAATTTTACAGATGAAGGGAGAATGAGACCCAGTGGCTGGAATTAGAAGCTTAATAAATTCAGAGTCGAAATGAGGTAGACTTCTTCAGCAGTAAAATGTAATTAAACTGTGTAACAACTTGCTGAGGGTTGTGGTTCACTTCCTATCATTTAGTCTTTAAATTAAGATTAGCTGTCTTTTTAAAAGATGTGCTCAAACTTCACCAGGATTGTGGGCTCCTTGAAGGAATTAGGGGTTGAAGCTTTTGGGCTTTTTTGCTGGAAATAAAATTTGGATGAAAATAGTGGATCATCCTCTGGATAAAAACCTGTGAAACGTCTGAGGTTTATATTCTGTTATCCCTTCTCATACTGAACATCATCTTCTGTGGCAATTAATTTCCTTTGAAGCCACTTGCTTCAAAGTGGCTTGTGCATATACTTGCATGTCCAGTATATGTAACAGATTTTGGCTCTCAGAAATACTGCTTTGCAACCTCATTCTGATTTCTCACTATTAAGCAAAATAACATCAAAATTTGTCAGATGTATAGCCCTCACATGTCTTATGAATCACTGTACTGTCCTTAGTGTTAGTTCTTTATTTGCCCACGTGCATTACACCTTGGCATGCCTTTGTGCAGGTTAGTATTTGACCACTGCTTACTGAGAAGACAGCCCTTGGAGATCTTTTAATCCTGATTACCCAAGGTTACTGAAACCACTGAACCATCCTGAGTACCTCTCAACGAAGTCATTGGCACACCCCTTTTACAGGAAAACCTTTCCTTTTATCTGGGCTTTAGTACGCTACTAGAGCTAGGTCGTGGCACAATTTGTGGTCTACTTACAGTGGACCCAAACATGACTGCCCAGAAGAGTGATTCACCTTCCCCAGACAGCACTGCCATATTTCTGCCTTGATCACACATACATTAATAGAATAGTGCATATATAATAAGCTAGTTATGCTGGGACATAAAAGACCTACTTCTTATGTGCAAAACCTGCAGATAATTAAAGAGGGCTCCATAGTGAAAAGGGCTGACTTTCATGGGGAGATTCGTACCCGTTGTCCATGCTCAAAGAAAGTGATCTTAACCATGCTCATTAAGTTTGCCTTGGCAAATATATTGGATTAACTGCATATGAATAATTATTAATTTGTAATAATTAATCAGTGTCATACAAGTACAGTAGTCCCAACATATCTTAGACACATCTTAGATAAGCAAATACTCAAATGTGCAGCAGCTGGAGAAATGGCCAGATGCCTGTTTCTCCCCATATAGGCAAAACAAGGGAAGTTAGATGAAAGACAACAGTATGTGTTGGGTCTAAGAATACTATTAATCCTTTGGAGAAGCCTATTGTATTATACTCTGGAATGTTCTCCTTGTAACTGGTTAAAATAAGTCCAGCAGGCAGGATTGATACCGCAGTACACAAAAATTCTCATGCGGTGCCTAACTTCACATATGTCATAAGGGTAATTTTGCAGGCAGGTCACTTTCATCAAGTGAACAGAAGCATATTCTGTAGTATACTGTTTAAAACAGATTCCTAACAAAGGTTAAATTGAGTCCACAAACATCACTTAACTGATTAAAATTTTCCATTGAGCGAACGTGGTGCTCCCTGTCTGCGATAAACAAGATGATATTCCAAATGCTTACCTTCCACTAAAATAAGAAAATTACATTATAATTTAGAGGGCAGCTTGCACTTATCTTATGGGACTATTTCCAGAAGCAATAACTAGCAAACTGCCAACAGGCTTTGGAAAAAGCTCATATACTTTTTTCTAAAAGAATATACTGCACAAATGTTATTAACTTGCGTCTCTGTTTATGCTTGCATTATAATGCTGCTCTATCTAAAGCATGTAATGTTAAAATCAGCACATAACCCGAGTCATATGTATACAATATATTCGTATGAGCAAATGATGCCTCCTTTATTCTTAATTTAAATCATTATTTTATTTGTCATGTTTACTTAAATTTTACTCTACTTTCTATACGCTAAGAGTCAAATTATTACATAAAGATCTGATCCTATAAACATTTGTTTTGCAATTTAATAATACTACCCCCTACATTTGGGTATTATTACATAATTATATAAAATTATACAAACTTCTGTTTTAATGTTCTGCAAGCAAGTGACTACAATAATCTATCCATCAAAAGCTTGGCTACATTCACACTAGAAATTGCACTCCAGGAAGTATGTTTGGATATAAAACTTTTGTCTCTTTAAAGGTTATAATGAAACAGTATATAGTGTTGTTGTTAAACTCCGACAGGCAGATAAACACCACACAGCCAGTCGCCCACTCCCCCTGCAGTGGGACGGAGGATAAAAGTAAGAAAACTCGTGGATTGAGATAAAGACACTTTAATAAGTAAAGCAAAAACCATGCATGCAAGCAAAGCAAAACAAAGAATTCATTCATACTTCCCATTGGCAGGCAGGTGTTCAGCCACCTCCAGGAAAGCAAGGCTCCATCACACGTAAAGGATACTTGGTAAGACCATAACTCCAAACATCCCTCCTTCCTTCTTCTCCCCCCAGCTTTTATTGCTGATTACGATGTTAACACGGTATGGCGGGTTCCTTTAGTCAGTTGGGGTCCCCTGTGCCAACTGTGTCCCTCCCAACTTTTTGTGCACCCACAACCTACTCGCTGGTGGAGTAGTGCAAGAAACAGAGAAGTCCTTGACGCTGCATAAGCAATAGCCAAAACATCCCTGTGTTATCAATACTGTTTTGGTCACAAATCCAAACCACAACGGTTTATGGGCTGCAAGAAGATAATTAACTCTATCCCAACAAAAACAATGAGAAAACATAGTTTTGCTTAACTTTACAGTAATGAAATAATTCAGTTCAGGAATGCAGTTTCTGCAAATTACATCAAATCAAACTTTTCTAAAAACTGTCCCTTTGGTGACAAAAGAAAGTTTAAAAAAAAACCAGCCTTATACCATCAAACAATGAAAGCTATATCCTTCAAGCATGACAATGAAGACCAATGCATCTGGAATTCAGTACCCTTTTCACTTACTTTGAAAGCAGCTTAAATACAATTTCATATCTGTCAGAAACGCTGATCTACTTGCATATGAACAAATTTCCCATCCATATACCAATCTGGCAGTCAAATTCCTGGCATGCTACCTTAGTGAGAGGAAGCATCAGGAAGGCACAGTGTGCAGAAAACCTTGGATTTACTCAGAAACCTCTTGTGAATTATTGAAATACACTCGCTTTTCCATTTTGCCACTTCATGGAACAAAAGAAGTGGAACAGAAACAGATTTTGAAAGTTATTTTTACTTTCAGTCAATAGATGTACAAGTGAAGTGGCTTCCAGTTTTTTCAGGCATGTAGAACTTCCTCATTTCTTCACCACTTTGAAATATTAATGTTTCTCAGTATGTTTGGAGGCTTTTTGAAAATAAGAGGCTATTTATAGCCATATGTGCTATTAGCAGGAATGATTATTAATATTTACTAGTTGAATATTAGACACTGGAGAAAAAGAACATAAAAATTAATGAGAAACCTCCTTCTCTCTTCCATTTCTTCTCCTGCTTCCCTGCTCCCCCTCCTCAAACTTGACTGGATTCAGTTTCCTAGCTTTTACTATCTGAAAGCTAAGCATCTAGAGTTTCTATATACTTAAGGGCAATAGAGGGATATCTCCCAAAGGAGGATTAATCCATCTTAGATATGAACCTGGAAAGACTACGTTCCCCCCAAGGACTAGATGTTTACCTATGATAACAGAAGGAACCCTCATTTTTTTTAACTGGACACCTCATCTTTAAATAGCTAATGCTAGGAACTATAGATTGCACACCTGGAAAATCCTAAACTCCCATGCCCTCTGTATTTGTCTCTAATGCCCCATGGTGCCATAAGCAAAAGAGGGAGGTCACCACCTCTGCAATACTGGAGTATCGCATGCCTATGGCTGAATGAAATTCCTCTCAACTAAGTAGAACCCTTATTGGAGTTGGCAGTATTTCTCACCCCAGCTATTTCACATTAGGACCTGCTAATGTACACATTATGTATCCATGTGATCTTTTCATTGTCTGTTGCTGGGACACGGTATTGCCTGTTGTCACACCTCAGTGTGTACTCCACATCTTACCTCCAGCTTTTTGCACCGGGCTGTTATACATTTACATTCACTTTTGTCTTCCAAGTGTAGTAAGAGTCTGTTTGCTGTTAGATGTCAATGTGGGTAGCAGTACATTGTAAGAATCCATAATAAAATAATATATTAAAACTTGAAAATAAAATATTTCAGTCTGAACTTGGGATAAGAAAGGTTGTTTTGTTTTATAGAATTGTATATTACACTGGGATTGAAATGATTAGAGGTAGCAGTTTTTCAGCTTAGAGGCTTTCTCTTTATCTTAGATTTTAAGTATGATAGCGGAATTTCCAGCAGAGAGAAGCAGTTGAGGAAAACATTTTGCTACAGTTAGTTAATTCTTTCCTACATGTGCTATATTCAGTGTATCCATTTTAAAACCAAATGAGGCAGCTCTGTCTTCTTTAGAATCTACAGCAAACACTAGCTGTGCCAATTTTAGAATGTGCTCATCTCTGTGGGAATATGGTTTTCTAATCTGTATTACATATTGAAACTAAAATAATAAAAAATGGAATTTTGCCTGATAGCAGGAAATACACAGGCTGCTGAAGGATTATTGCTGTTCTTCTTCAGCTTGCCTCTTAAAGCCAAGCAATATAGTTTTTAGAAGAAGATGAAATAACAAAAACCCCTCTTGTAGAACAGTGTCAGAAGATAATTTGAGATGGAGAAAGGGCCAAATCCTTACCTTCTGAGTATTTTGCCTGCAATGTATTGACGCATTGCCATCAAGATTGTCTCCAGTAGCTCCATTTGGGAGCGACTATTTGTTTTAGTTGCTAGCCATATCTGTGACTCCACACATGTCCAGAACCTTCTCTGTCAAGTCCTTCAGGATCCAGGAGGGGATGAAAGTTATCTTAAATGAAGGAATCTGCAATGTAGATATTTTCTTCTGATCTATTGATCTGGATGTTCTTTGGAGTAGACACAAGTAGTGTCCAAAATAGGTCAGATGAATTGCATCTTACCAGTGTTTATTTAACTCCATTGATCAAGGGTCAGCGAACGTCAAGGTAAACTGTGCAATTGTAGAATCTGCAGATGTTAAAAAAGTAAGACCTTTGCTATGAAAGGAATTGAAATTCCATGGCTCTTGACAGTGGTTTTCATGAGTCACAAGCATGGTTATCTCAAACTCAGGAGTCCCTCTCTCCTCACCCCCATATGAATAATTTTCAAGTAAGCATATGAGGAATTTTTTTTTACCTGTATCTGGAGTTATTTTCAAGAAAGCAAACCAGTTGTGGTTTAGCCTACATATCAGGGAGACAAAAGGAAAGGCAAAAGAAGTGATTGGGAAGGGAGTGGATTGAGCTATGGTCTCATTTACCTTCTAAATTTTTTTATACTATTCATGTTGATAAAGATGGGCGGTGGGGTGGGGGGGCGTGGGTTGGAGCTGAGTGTGTGATGTGTTTGGTTTTTAGTTTATTTTTGTTGCTGTTTTTGTAAAAAAGCAAGCATAACTGATTTTTGGGTACTGAAAGGGAACAAATAACAGCACATAGTTAATACCTGAAAGTTGCTGAACAGTTATATGTGCTATATAACTATATACTACAATGTACTTCCGCCCACAGTATTTCCTATTGACCATCGCTCAACAGCTGTAAGATTAGAGGGCAAAACCACAAATAGTTTTGAGAAAAGAGAAGAAAATTCATGGAAAAGGTCCTTAACAGATGCAAGAGTTATTTCAGAACGTTTCTAAACTGGTGAGACTTAGAAACTGGAATTGCAGGTGGAGAGTAATGCTCTACACAATACTTATTCTTACTCAAGGTTGGGTCTAATCTAGACCAGTAGTTCTCAAACATAACATGGTTTTAGACTGTTTTTTAAATTTCTTTGAGTCTCTTGGGTCTAGAAGCAATGGTGTTTGGGCTTCACTGCAAGGCTTGGCTCATATCTCAACTGTGGTGATTGTGAAGGGGTGATTTGCCCACATCTCTATTACACAGAGCTACCCAAGGGCAAGAAATGACGGGGCTTCAAGAAATTTTGAGGTCAGTACTGGTACATGAGATTAGGTAAATTTCTGTATATACAGAAGGTTTATGTTGCAATTTAAATGTTGGGGATGTCTGAAATAGAAATTCTTGATAGATAAGGTTTATTTTGGAATCATCCAGCATTCTGACACCAGTCTGGAAATCTTCCTGTCACTAGAATTTTTGCAAGTCATTTACAACTGTCATTTTTCCAAATTCATCTGGTTTAGAGCTTGATGCTGCTGAGAAACCTGCTGCTAATAATAATGATTATTTCTGTTGTCTGAGGCATTGATTCTTAAGTACAGTAAGAATCTCAAGGACTTGTAGCAGTCTTTTTTTCTTTCCTCATATTTTCTTGTTCTTTTGTGATGTCTCATCCCAGTGGTAGCTTTACTGAGACTGAAAGAAATCTGAAGCAATGAGATGCCACTATTAATTTAATATTTTTTCTTTTTTTTTTTTTTCATTTTATGACCTGATATTTAGAATATGTTCTTCCTTGTTTACTGGAATTAAAAGTGAACTATTATATTTCCATTGTCTTCCCACTTTGGATCCTGAGAGTTCTTGTGGAACAAAATAAAAAGAAAGAAAAGGACATTTGGTGTCATAGAAATAATTCAGCGAGTGCTCACTCTCATGCTTCAGAGATCATGTAGATTATGGCCTGGACGGCTCTTTGTCTACACTGAGGTGCTGCTAAGGTATATTAAGGGAAGGGTAGGGCTCCTTGACAAGGTGCCTCTTAGAAAACTGACAGCAAGTTACATATGCAAATGTGTAGGCACTCAGACCACCTAGTGCTTTTAAACATCAATTTTTACCATAATAGATCTGCCTCGCCTCATATACATTCAGTACCTCCGTTTGTATGAAACAGCAGAAGCCTAAAAATATCTAGGGAAACAATGTACAGGGTTTCCTAAGTAAAAGTGACTTAATCCTTAGTAATTTTCTAAGAGCAATTGTTATAAACCCACTCCCATGCCATGCATTAGACAGTCATAGAAAAATCAGCAACACAGCTTAATATAAATCTGTAGAATGCCACACCGTTCTTTGCCTATATTTAGCTCATACTAATTATAAAGAAAGTGAGATAACTGCAGTGATAACAAGGATGCACAAAGCACTTAATTCTCAGCTATCCATGGGAGGATGATCTGCATTGTGGTTTAGCTGTACAGCACAGGCCAGCTGGCTTCACCTCGACCAGTTCCCCTGCAGAGTCCATCTCACTGTGTCTCTGAAGCCGTCTGCATCACACAACCTTCCAAAACTTTGCAGTCAGTACAGACAGCAATATCGCTGTCCTTTCTTTTCCTTTCTCCAGTACACTGATTCTGCCTTTTGATAGGCTAATGTAAATATTTGCTGACTTGGGCTATTGCCCTGCTTTGTTTCCTTAAGAGAACAATAAATAATTAATTCATCTATGTATGCTTCACTTTGATACTGCTAATTTTTAGCTACAGATATTCCACTCCCAAATTGCTTATAACTATTATTTTGTTACAATTAAAAATAAGAATTAAAAAAAAAATTTGAGATTTTCCTTTACATTGTTAATTCTTTCTAAAAATATCTTGCACTCATGTACCTGGCATGTCTTGGTAGAAATATATCTTTTGTCTCTAATATATTTTTCCCACAAATACAGGTTTTACTATGTCATCTTTAACACCACTGCAATCCAAAAGAAAGCATCACAAAAAATTTTCAGATGAAAACATTAGTATTAGTATATTAGATAGATTATTTTATATAGCTGAAAAGTAACTGTTATTCCTCTCTAACAATATGTAATTTCAGAAGTATAAAATTACCTTTTTGTCTTCTGATTTAGCTGGAGAATATCCAACATATTTGAAATATCTAATCTTTATGAGAATCCTTCATCTTATTCTTCATTTTGTATTATAAACTCCATTAGGCCTATCACTCCTTAAATGCAACTTCCTTCAGATCAGAGGAATTTCTTAGCTGAGAGTAATTGCCAGTTTGTGTTTGGTGCATTTAGACATGGCACTACTGACTCTCAAACTCATCTGTGCAAAAGTACACTGTGGATTCTCTGCAGAAATTTGGTGTGCCGTAGGAATGTCTTAGAAGTATACAACTTCCCACAGGTATATGCTACCCTTATATCTAGAAATAATTCTAAATAAAAGCCATGCCGTTAGGAAAACAAATCAATTTACGAAACAAAACAACAATAAAAGAGCAGCAAAGGTTATAAAGACAGAAGTGTCAGAAATGAAAACCTCTGGATTATCTCAGACTCAAATCTCTGTAAAGCTGGATGGAGTTCTCCCTAGGATTAGACACATACTTACCCTGTATGGTCAGTACCTTGTTCCTCCTGCTAGCCATACATCTTCAGACCACGTTCATGAGAGAGAACCTCTGAACAGAAGAGAATGCTAACTTGCATACTTATGCTATTCCTTATATTTTTATTTAACTTCAAACCCTCTTCTTGTCCTTGGAAATATTGACAGACAATTTACCAGTAAAAAAGTTTCCCTCCTAGACTGCCAGTTGCTCTTATTTCTCTTTAAATGCTAATGTCTTTCAGACAGGATTGGTGCAGACTTCTTATCTTTCTTCCTTAAAAGATTACCAAGTCATTAACCTATGAGTAAAATGTACTTTCTAACCTAGTACAGCAATAGAGATGTTTCAGTTGGGAATTATTTCTATTTGTTGAATAGTCTATTTTACAGAAAGATATAAACCAACAGATATGATTTTTGCAAACTTAATTTATACAAATAAAGGAGATAAATACTTCATTTCATTACAGGCTCATAACTGAGACCAGATGTGATTGCAGATTAGTGTTTTTGAAGCGATGGCCGCATTTATGATAACCGACTCCAGCTTTTATCTTTAAGCGACCTTATAATACATTCTCTTTTCTCTAAGTAAAGAATAAAACCTGGTCTAAACCAGAAAGCAAAAGGAAAGGGAAAGAAATAAATAGAGTTCCTTTGAGGAAAAGAAGTTTGAAAACTGTTTCCAAGCTTTAAAATGTCAGGTTATAGATAAAACAATGTATCACTGGCTAAATTACATAGGAAATCTTGTATTGCAAATCCTTAACATGAGGATGAATAGCTTCTGAACATTTTCACCAAAGAACAAACAAAATAAACAAGGAAACAGCTTTGCATTGATACTGTTTAAGTCGATTTCAATTTTTTTCCGTTTTACTAATGTTCCCTGCTTCTCTGTTACTGATGGAATCTGAGACTGAGGACTGTAACAGCCTTTTTTCCCTCCTTCATGCTGCTACTGAAGATTCAAAAGCCATTGTATAACTGCCACTACTTGGTGACCTTTTGCTCTGTCACTTTTATAACGATTTTTTTTCCTCCTGGCATGTTGAAGGTCCTCTTGTAATGTCTCTTGCTCTATTGCCCTGTGAAGTAGCACCAGCCAAAAAGATGGGAATGAAAACCTCTTCATACTATCAGAGAGTGTCCACAGGATATTGATATTCTATTTTAAACTGGATAAAACTGTTCACAACTGCAGTTCCTCCGATATCTATATGGATTCCTTTCACAAGATACCATATGTCTTTTCCTGAAATAAATTACTTTAGGTTTAAGAAATCTTAATTAATAGCGCTATAGCTATTATGGGAATGCACCATGCCACTCAGCAAGCTGGTAACCAAAGTTTCCGTAACTTCCTAGTCATAATATAACTATAGGAATTAGAGAATTAAAAAAGAATAATTAGCTCCTGTAATCCAGCATTCGTGCCAATGCTTTTTTCTTACAGAGGAAAATCATCTTCTTCAAAGATCTGACATCTGCTATAGTTTTAAATCACAACATTTTCCATCCTTTCCCCATGGAAGAATATCACATATTCCAGAAGAAATGTTAATTTCTTTTTTTCTTGCAAAACTTCATAGATCAGCTCACGTGTAGGCTTTTAAACTGCTGGCTTTCCTGATTTTCTCAAGTGCCCTTGTGTCTTCTGTGTACGAATTTTACCTTCATTCAGTTTCCATAAGAGATGTTATATCTATAGCTAATGTTCTGTTCCCGTACAACTTTGCTAGCCTCCATGCAGTTATACTATGTATTGTGCTCAAATTGAAGCTGAAACATGAGAGTGAATTCAGTAATCTGAAAGGTGATTGGGAAGGACTTAAACTCATAAATCATATTTTGGTTTAGTTCACACTAAGACTCCTCTGAAAACTTTGTCTGTACGTGGAAAATAGAGCAGAGGACTACCTACAGAACCGACAAAATCTGTATGAAGAATTTATTAATGGGCTATAGATTCATGGTTTATTAATACAATCATCCTTGTATTAATTAATCCTATAGAAAATAGCAGAGGAAGATCTAAACCAGAACATCTCATATTTAAATGCTAAGGGAAGACAAGAATTTCACAAGCTTAAATAAAGATCAGGGTCAAGCGAGCACCTACATGCCCTGACATGCACTGCAATATCTTCTTAATATCAGAACAAGCAAAGTTTTGATCACTGTACCCCCTACTTAGCCCCGTGGATCTTGCATACTTTGAGGAAACTTTGACCTGACCTAGTATAAGCAGCCTCAGCTCTAGTCAATCATGGTAACCTTTAAAGCAGACATTTTAAAAAATGATTGTTTGTGGAGAATGCCAGTTACCACTGAAAGACTCACTAGAATTGCATTTCTGTAAATCTGGAACTTCATCAGGAGTGCCAAAGTTTGCCATAGTATGGGCAATGTAACTTGTGTCCTGAGCTCTGTACTGACTATGTAGTCCTTTACAGTGAAGACGGTGGCACAGTTTTCATAGTGCTTACATTGTGACTTAAGTAGTGACTGATGTCTTTTTCAGCATATTCTAGTTCATGTATCTCAGAAACAAAACAAACAAACACAAAATACCACTCTATTGTGAAGCACCTTTTCCTTTTCCTTGAGGAGATCAGTGGTGATGAGTTTTAAAGACTCCTCTTAAAGAGCAACAGTCATATTTTTAAAACTGGGAGAGTATTACTGCAATATAAACAAAAGAACCAGCTTAAAATTCTAACTCATGACTAAGGGGAAATTGTGGATGGCAAATGGACCTATAAGATAGATAGGGAAGGAGTCAATCACCTTTGACACAGCCTAAGGTATCCCGTCCGTTCTGCAACTGCAAGGGCACAGGTCTCCCAATGCCATCCCACAAAGTGTCTTGTGTAACTGCAACTGAAATGGCACTTGACGTATATGCATTACTATCTGAACCGAGCCATAGGCACCACCTCCTGCCATCATGGAACAATCAAATACTGAATAGAGTAAAGTACTAATTGTTGTGTGCAGATACTTTTCATTCTCATGTGATGCCCAGATCCATCTCTACTCAATTTAACACTGCTCTGCATTCAGGCAGCAAATGCACTAAGGTCAAGAGCCGATCATGGGGTAGAAATACGAGTAAAACATGAATGTGAAAAAGAACAAACTGTCGCTTAAGTCATGGAAGTGGTTTAGCTAGTGATTCAAGAATGATCACTTCATTTAAGCATGCACAACGTTATGCTTAGGGTCTCAATCCTTTCTAAGCCTGAGCCATGTGAAGCATATCCTGCTTAAACTCTTTTAATTACAGCATGTATCTGTATTTAAAAAAAAAGTTCCTTCTTTTGTCAGACAAGCTTCATAAGGGTGGCACCATTATAAAAGTTTTGGGGTCATCCATGTGCAAAAAAAGGAGAAAGGCAGAATGAGAACATTGCTCGGTTGTGCCATGCATAGTTAAACTTAGTTACCCGTAGAAAGAACTAAACCATCCCAAGGTCCACATAGCTATAAGCAGGGTGTAGAAAAGATATATTTTACGAGATATGTTGATCTCAATCCCTGTTTCTGCAGAACAGATCTTTATCTCTGGGCAACATCACTCTGGACTTTGCTGTTATAGCCATAGAGACCTGATATGGAGAACTAGGTTCTTTAAATCTAAAGTAGAAAACAAAAGCCACTTTGGCCTAGATCCATAGCACTTCACTCTAATTTCTCTTAACTTATCTCAATTAGAAACGGGATTAGCATTTTAGGATTTGTTCTCATAGAAAGCTTTGTGACTGCTCTTGGATAGGAACAACAGACCCAAGGGTCTGAAATCTGAAATGCAGACAGTAAAATGGATCATCTGAAGACTTAGTAAGATTGGGGAAGAGAAATCTGAGGCAAATAGAAAGACTGAACTAAATCCAGAATAAACACTCTCACTTGTGTTGCTGGGCAACTCTAGCAGAGCTGCCCTTCAAGCGGTAGCAGATAAGAGCAGAAGAAAAAGCTCGAATAAATACTACAAAATGCTTCCTCTATCTAGACTGTCACAGTGAGACCTGAGTAAGAGAAAACAAAAAAACAAGGCACTTGGGAGTACTGTGATTACAAAGGTTTCAGAAGTAATTGAAAGAGTTCAAATAACAAGTGCTTTGAGAAAAATTGGTAATTGCAGTTATATTCAATTCTCCTGCATTTTGTCCAGGTAAGGGAAGGGAAGGAGGGGTGTGTGTGCGGTAACAAATGAAAGAAAAAAAGAAAGAAAGGAAAGAAAGTAAAAACTGAAACACCTTGCTTTTTTTTTTTTTTTTTAATGCTGCCTTGTTTTTGAAAAACAGGTTTCAGGTTAGTTTTACAAGGGCACAGGATACGTGCATTTATTAGACTGAACATCAATTAGCTCTTACCATTATTTTTTTCTGTCACTAATTAAGATGTGATAAACCTGTTGCTTCTAAATAAGTTGGTTTAAATGCTACAGATTGTGATTTCTTTCATAAGTTACTTGGGACTATCGTGGGAATGGACTCATTTTGTCCTCCTGGGAAGATCAAACAATTTATTCCACATTAAGTTTGGTTAGTTAAAAGCCGGGAGACCAGGAGGTTGCACATGTATTATATTTCCCTGCTTTTGTGACAAAAAACCTGAGCTGTAACAGGTTCAGAAAATAATATTCTGCTCAAGTTCTGGTGCCATGCCCAGTAACTCATTTTATGAGACCATACACAGCTTGATAATTTTGCTCAGCAACTCCTCATAAATTGTGAAATCCCTCACAATAATTCTTCTGATATTGCAATTTCATTATTGATATTGAATTTACAGATTAAGTTACCTACCTGTGCGTGTCTAGATGTGAGACAGGCTCCTACCTTCCTGTTGTAGACAATACAGATATAGTCAACACAATGAAATCCAGAAAATTATTCACCGCATTCTGAATTAGACACCAATACAAACTAGTTATATGTATTGCCTTTTTCCTTATTCAGAGAAACAATTCTAGCTGATCAGTTCCTTTGTCTATGAAAGGTAAATGTGTCATGGGAGGATAGTAATTCTACACTACCATTTTGGGGGCTCACTAGAAGCTTACACACACTGACAAATTTCAAACTAAGTATTTGTAGTCAATTTTCTTTCAACATTCTGGGTCATCCAGTGAGATCTTTTGTACTTACTTATGGCCAGATGTGAAGAAGATTAAATAATCTTGGCTCATGGCTGAAATGTTTGAGAAAATCTTAAAAATTTACTTAGATATGGGGTCATTCCTAGTAGGTATGCTAATATGTCTAAAACTCATACAAAGATATATATGTATATATCCTTCAATACTGCCTTTCAGAGAGACCCATGATACCCAAAATACATGTAAATTCTTACTGCACTATCTGAAGGGTGATGACCACTCTGCCTGTATGGTTTCTTTACATTCAAAAAGATGCAGTTCATCCACCCAGGGGGAAAAAAAAAAATCTTTGGAAAAAACATAGAAAGTTAAAGATTCAAGTACATTGAGTCATTCCATGTTAGCAGCAAAATTGTACCTAGGGAGGAAATGTCGTGTTCTATCTTCTCTTTCTTGAGGACAGATGAAGTTACAGCTTTCCTGTTCCTTTATATATTGATCTCTAGGATATAAGACATAGATGTAAGCGATACATTCTAATTATTTTAGCATGTTTATGTCTTGATTTGGCTATTCCTCATCTCAGGTTTGCTTGAGAGAAAGATTATGAAGGAAAAGATCTATCTGAGCATCACTATGACAGTCTATTACTGAAGGAAGCTGTATTTCATTAGCACTTATAATGACATTAATAATGACCTGAGTTAATGAAATGCAAAAATCAAACAGTTAACAGGAATTTAATCCACAGAAAAGTAATTTAACAGCATGGACAAAGTATGCCTAATATGAAGCATAAAAGACAACATTTCCTTTGCTTTGTTTCTTGATTGGTGGAATTGTCTCTCTAACTCACACAGAGACTTCAGTAATTGTGTTTCTTGGAGGAAATGAGCTTGAATGGTTGAAGAACATTATTGTTATAAGCTTATTTACTTTTTAATTAAAAAGAAAAATAATTAAAACCAGGTTTAACATTCTCTGTCTCTGGAACAGCATACTCAAGAGAATTACTCGAAACTACTAGATTCTCCTCTCTCTTGCATGATACTTTTCTTCATGGATTGAAATTTAGGGGCAGGGATCCCTTTTTTTTTCACTAATACTTCACATGTAGGTTTTTTTCAGCTGTGATATTTTTGCGTTCTATCCGACAATGATAAACATCTTAGTTACTATTTTGAAATGTGTTTTCTTGTGTTTACATAGAAATCTCAAAATACATGTCAAAGTGTGTGAATTAACTTAAAACTCAGCTTCATGAAGTGGGCTGTTCGTTGGCTCAGTGTCTTCATCTAGCTCTCCTTTATAGGTACTGTCATCTAAAAGCAGTAGGTGCAAAATCTCATTTGTCTTTAATACATAGTTCTTTGTTATGGAAATATATTGAAAAAGTTGGGACCTGATGAATCCCTCAATGAGTGGGACCTGATGAGACACATCCCAGTCTTGAGGGAACTGGCTGATGTAGTTGCCAAGCCGTTCTCCATGATATTTGAAAAGTCCTGGCAGTCAGGGGAAGTCCCTGGTGACTGACAAAAAGGAAACACTGCACCCATTTTTAAAAAGGGTAGAAAGGAGGACCCTAGGAAATACCAATCTCTCATCCTCACCTCTGTGCCTGGAAAGGGATCTTCCTAGAAGCTATGCTAACACACATTGGGGACAGGGAGCTGATTTGAAACTGCCAGCATGGCTTCACCAAGGGCAAGCCCTGCCTGACCAACCTAGTGGCCATCTACAATGAAGTGACTATGTCAGTGGACAAGGGAAGAGCTATGGGTGTCATCTAACTGGGTTTCTGTGAAACCTTTGACACAGTCCCCTACAACATCCTTCTCTCTAAAATGGAGAGATATGGATTTGATGGGTGGATTGTTCAGTGGATAATGTATTGGTTGGATGGTCACATCCAGAGGGTAGTGGTCAATGGCTCGATGTCCAGATGGAGATCAGTGACAAGTAGTGTCCCTCACGGATCCGTACTGGCACAAATACCGTTTAATATTTTCATCAATGACACAGCAGCAGGATAAAGTGCTCCCTCAGCAAGTTTGCAGATGACACCAAGCTGAGTGGTGCAGTTGACATGCCTGAGGGACAGGATGCCATCCAGAGGGACCTGGACAAGCTGCAGAAGTGGGCCAATATGAAATGCACGAGGTTCAACATCACCAAGTACAAGGTCCTGCACCTGGGTTGGGTCAGTCCTCAGCGTCAATAAAGGCTGGAGGATGATGGGATTGAGATGAGCCCTGTGGGGAAGGACTTGGGAGTACTGGTGGATGAAAAGCTGGACATGAGACATCAGTGTATGTTTGTAGCCCAGAAAGCCAACCGTATCCTGGGCTGCATCAAAAGAAGTGCGGACAGAAGGTCGAGGGAGATGATTCTCCTGCTCTACTCCGCTCTGGTGAGACCTCACCTGGAGTAGTGTGTCCAGCTCTGGAGTCCTCAGCACAAAAAGGACGTGAATATGTTGGAGCGGGTCCAGAGGAGAGTCACAAAAGTTATCAGACAGCTGGAGCACCTCTGCTATGAGTGTTGGCTGAGAGAGTTGGAGTTGTTGAGCCTGGAGAAGAGAAGGCTCTGGGGAGACCTTATTGCTGCTGTTCAGTATGTACAGGGGCCTTATAAGAAAGGTGGGGACAGACTCTTTAACAAGCCCTGCAGTGACAGGACAAGGGATAATGGTTTTAACTAAAAGAGGGGAGATTTAGACTAGATATAAGGAAGAAATTTTTTATGATGAGGGTGGTGAAACACTGGCACAGGTTGCCCAGAGAGGTGGTAGATGACCCATCCCTGGAAACATTCAAGGTCAGGTTGGACGGGGTTCTGAGCAACCTGATGTAGTTGAAGATGTCCCTGCTCACAGCAGGGTGATTGGACTAGGTGACCTCTGAAGGTCCCTTCCAGCCCAAAGCATTCTATGATTCTATGTTCCCAAATTATACTTGAGATAATATCTTTTGCTTATCTGACCCTCCATTTATGGCAAAATTTTATCATTATGAAAAAAGGTAATAAATCAAAATATTTTATTGAACTATTTCTTTTTTTAAATAAGCAAGTTCGTACTTTTTACATTCTCATATAAAGGGAATTTACAGATTTTTGCGTGCTGTTCTATAGAATTCCTTCTGTATGAACTTTGACTTGGTTAAAAATGTATTTTTAACTAGGTACCTTAGTGACAAACATTAGACTTAAACATGGTGTGCATGGAAGACACATACTTTTATTTTTGTGTTCCTGTATACACAACTTCATCAACACCAAAAAATGATGCAATGCATAAAAGTAGCCATTTTTGCAGACCTATTTGTCTTTAAAGAGTCGTAGAACAGAAAGGACCTTTATAGGTCATCTAGTTCCAGCCCCCTGCAGTGAGCAGGGACATCTTCAACTAGATCAGGTTGCTCAGAGCCCTGTCCAACCTGACCTTGAATGTTTCCAGGAATGGAGCATCTACCACCTCTTTCGGCAACTTTTCCAGTGTTTCTCCACCCTCACTGTAAAAAATTTCTTCCTTATGTCTTGGGAACTTGTTCTCTGCTGACCTAATAGCTGATTTCATAAAACTATTGATTATCTTTCTGTGGAGGAACACTAACATGATGCAGGATCATCATAGTTATTCTTTTACACGGCATTCAGCTAATGCCAGAGAAGCACAGGCAGAAGAATATTTTATTTTTCTGTCCTTTTCTGAACAGGTATTTTGTTCTGTTCTATTTAGCAAACTGGGGGAGAATGGAGCAGAGGCAAATTTCAGCCCTGAACTTTGACCAAGTGCATTATAGCAGCTTCTCAGCTGTGATTTGGTTATAACGAAATGTATAGAAGTATGCACATAATGGGGGAAAAAATAACCCAAATGGACCCCTTTTTACATTCACATACCTTCACTTAAATTTAAATGGATTTAACAGCAGTAAGCAGCATATACCCATATGAATCCATGTAATGAGAGCAGAAACAGCCCCAGTTTTCTACTATTACATGTCAGCAGTTCACCTTAATACATTGCTAAGCTTATGGATTTTTTGAGATATACAAGTTCAAATTTAAATATCCCCAGATACATGTCATTCTTATCTTACAAAAGTTGTCCAAAAATAAGATCTTTCAGCTACATTTTCAGGAAGATAATTTCTTTCCTGGCTGATTCAGTCCTTCAGTAAAATAGAAATAATAGCAAACTTTTTATTTAATGAGTGGTGAACATCACTAAAGTATTCAGTAGGTTCAATAAAATTTTTAGTTTCTGCTCTTTCTTTTTCTTTTTTTAATGAGATATTGCCTATACTCATTGTTTAAAACCCCTCATTTGTCATAAAAAGAAATTGCCTGTTTCTTGTGAGAATTCACAAAATTCTATGGAGTCATAACACTAGTTAGAGATGTTCAAAATGGTTTTTTTATCTTTGAACACAAAGAAAATGAAGAATTAAAATGAAGGTTCATTATGATAAATGTCTAAGGGAACAGCTAAATGATATTTGAACACTCATTTTTAAAAGAAGTTACAGGTTCCAGGGACTGACATGGCTTAGTTTTCATCTAGTACTTTGGATGTTTTGCCTCATTATTGTTCACTCCAGAGGTACACTCATAGGTTTCATTACTGGGAGAATTAATAGCTCTCACCATAAATTACTCAACAAACTGAGAAAATAGAAAGATTTTGAGTTAGTGTGCACTGCAACTAATATTCAGATCTAAAAAAGAGTAACAGGACTTGAAACGCCCTTCTTCATATTCTGTTCTGTCAACTTCATTATCTTGTTTTGGTAAAGAACCACTTCTTAAGAATAGTTTAAGTCATTTTATATGCAGGCAGAAGTGAAATTGTCAGTGTTCTCAAAACACTCTTGCATTTCATAACACATTTATATGCGGGGAAAAAAGCTAATATATTGATGGAATTAAATTTTTCCAAAACATCTTTCTCTTATCCTTTGGGGGGAAAAAAAAAAAACAAAAAAGGGAAAGCTTACAAAGATTCATCTTATGTTGCATTGCAAACACATCAGAAATACAGTTTTTAACTGCTCAGCCTTACATAGAATGTGACACAGTTAAAGTCTAACTTCTGACGTGTTCATCATTAATGTTTTCACATTCCCTTAGCCTGTCTGTATGGAGAAAGATGAATTCATTACAGATAGGTAAATAAATAAATAAATAAGATATATTTTCTCATTTTCTCTCTAAATTAATATAATGACAGACTTCTATGATAAATCTTCTAAATCATTTTCAGCTTTTACTTTCCTCTCTATGGGTTCAATTATCTTTGCCATAAAAAAGAACTTTTTCATAGACAACCTTTAGCCATTTTTCATGGCCTAATTTAACCATAAAGCTGTTAACATCACATTTATAAGATGATGATAGATTACCTTTTAACCTATCAGAAATTTTCAGATTAGATATTATAATATTCATAGATATAACCTTACAAATTATGAAGAAAAACTCTGAAAGCAAATATGGCTTTAACCTTGAAACCTGACTAGGGTTCAGATATAGCAGAAGCTCTCATATCATACCAATGCTTTGTCGTGGCAAGATCTGTGATTTCTTGAACTGACTGAAATGACACCTGAAGGTCAGATTCTTCTGAGACTTTGAATTTATGCTTTTTTTGTAGCTCATTTTGCTGCCTCACGTATTTCCGATATTTATTTTCCCCCTATTTACACTTACTAAACTTGCTTTAAATAACTCTTTTGTTTGTAAAACAGGATGAAATTTGGTTGCTTTATTACTTTTCTGTTGTGCTTCGCCAATTTTCCTCTCAAAAATTAGAGAGTCTGTCTCTACCAAAAAAAATAATAACATATTTACATAGTTCACTGACTTTTTTTGAGTACTGGAATAATCAATAATATTCACTGTAACTGAATGTAAATGAAACATTTCTGAGATGGAAAAGATTCTCTGAATTTATGCCATACTGTTCAGTTACATGTATTACTTTCACAGAGGAGTCTTCTACAGACATCAGCAGAGTTAAGAGAGCCAACTCACCTGAGCTAAATGCTTTCAGTTAGCCAAGATTTCCCATACATGAACTGTTGGCTGAAATATAACCATCCACACCACCAACAGGAAGAACTGTACATAATACTAACAGCCAAGTCTTTTACCAGGTGATGTGAATAAATGGCGTCTTCCTTTCACCTGTGGACCATATCCTCAGAGAACAGGAGAGAATGTTTCAAAAATTAATAAAAAGGGAAAGAAGCAACTTTTTGTCTCTATTTGTGAAGATTTGAACCAAGCTAAGGCTTTTGTTAATTTAAAATATATATTATTATTTATCAAGGAAAGCAGGGTAATTTTACCCACCTGATATGATCACTGTGTCAAAATCCATCCTACTTGCTTCATTACATTGACTTTCATTATGGTACTTGCTTTATTGTTTAGGGACAGGAGTCTTCTCTGTTTAAATATCCTCTTTTCCCACATGCCTTTTCCCTTTATGGAAAATCCCACTATAGTAACAATACGAGGCTTCAGGTATCTGGGGTGTAAAGACTGATGGCAGTTACCTGGGACTCACTCCCTTAGAAAGCAGGAGCACATAGCAGCAGCTGCATCACCTTCTGATAAGATAAGAGCCACAACTCTTTCAGAGCTTCCCTAATCCAATCTTAAACAATTGGCAAACAGAAAAAATGAGATACCAGGCCACCAAACAGAGTGTAGTTTCTTTGTTATTATCTTTGCTGAATAACAGGACTTGAGAGGCGGAAGACTGCGTCCCCCCGACCCCACAGCAAGGGAACTCTGCACCAGCCAAAATACCCTTCCGTGACCAACAGTACTGTTAGCAGGCTGCCGACCGTATATCTTCCTTCTCTATATTACAGCAATGGATGGTATTACATGCAATTAAGGGTCTGAGTTAAAAACGTTGAGGTAATGAGGGCTGTAGTTCAAGATGACAGTCTGCAGTGTGTCCTTGATTCAGGGTTCTCGAAATAAATTTATTATTGCAATGTAAGTCTGTCTTCCAGTGCAGTACGGCCCCACTGGTGGTATGTTTTTAATGTGTTTTTAAAACACAAACACACTCAGACAATTAAAATATGTGATTTCTTCCCCGCTAACATCTCTGGGAGGCTCTGGTTCCACAACCCTGCATTGCTGAAATCCATGTATGTATATGAGCTGAGAATGACTGGATTTGATGTTAATTATCCAGTTTCTCCCATTTTAATGTGTTTTAAGGGCCATTGCCAAAGGAATATTCCATTCCTATCTCTTGCTCTGATCATGTCACTCTCCTTTCTGAATCCCTTCATTGATGGTTTTTCTCCTTTGTATCATGTAAAGCTGTTAATTCTTGATGACAAAACCCTTTGCAATCTCACTGATACCTCTATTTTGAGCTTTTTTTCATCTGCACATTCCCTAATCCTTCTCCCTTGTTTGCTGCTGCTTCTTCTTCTTCCTCTTCTTCTCCTTCTTCCTCTTCTCCTCTTTCTTCTTCTCCTTCTCTTGATTTAATTTCTTATCATACTCTCATCTCCTAATGTTCTTTCCTAGCATTCAGAGACCACTCGCAAGCTTCCTTCAGTTTTTTCTTGTTATTATGAATAACCATCCCATCCGGTATTGCCTACAGTGTTGAGTTGACTCTCACCGCAAGCTCTTTGAAAGGCTCAAGAAAATGCCTTGCAATGTATTTGTGAGATGTTGTGTAAACACCAAGCACACTGTATAGCTATTAGAGCTTTCTCAGAGAAAGCACAGGTAAACAGGTAGGTCTGCTGTGAATATCAGCAGTCTCAAGGCTCATGAGGAAAACAAATTGCAGTCATTCCCCATTATGCTTCTATTGCATCTTTTCATCTTGATTACAGTCTCAGAATACACATCTGAAAATTTTTAACAGGGCTTTTTAGCTGGCCATGCCATCTGACACCCTGAAATGCAGGGAAAGCCAGTCTGTCGCCTACAAATCCTCGTAGAACAACTGTAATAAAAAGGAAGAAATGTCTTGAAGCACATGTACAAGTGTCTAAATACCAAAAGCACCCATATATATGGACATCTAAAGCTGGACACGCAGAAGTCACTAGCCATTTATCTTGCCCTAACCTAGCTGTGACTCTAAAGAGAAAAGGGAACTGCAGAGTGCTCAGCACTTCAGAAAATCAATGCTCTATACAGTTCAGAGTTAGGATTTAGGAACCGCCTTTAAGGGACATCTTTTATGTTCTTAACCACCAGGCTTAATGCAGACTTTTAAGTCTGATCAACAATCTGAAAAATGAGAAGTTGAGACGTGCTTGTGTCCCTGAATAAATTGCACCATGCTTATTTTTGGGGAGCTTTAGTGACAGCTTGTCAATTTAATGTTCTAAAGAGTGGTGTCATTTGTGAGGATGAAAAGTAAAGATTTTTGTGGCCTGCTTAAATGCTGATTTAAGCAAAAGGAAAAAAAAACAACCCCTAAGTATTTAAAAACGGTCTTTTATTTTCATTTCAGCAATTACTGAAATAGAATTGAAGCGTGTTTACAGATTCCTACATTGAACTCTCACACCACCACTGTCACAAATCACACAGCTTTTCAACGATGGGTCATTTCTAGCACTCCAGAGTGGGAGATTGTTTGAAATGAGATATTGTCGTGAATTCACAATGATGTATTTGTTGCCTTTAATATATTTCTAGGTGGCATTTTCCTTTTTGGCATTGTACTGTATCTTGTTTATTTTGCTTTGTAGTATTACAGGAAAAAGGAAGAAGATTTATTTTTCAAGTATAGAGAGATTGCACTAAAAATTCAGCTGACAGGTTTTTTTGGAGTAACTACGCATTATACATTTGGAATCTGCAGAAAATTTTTAAAAATATGCAAAATGTATTATAATATCATTATTATTTCAAGGGGAGACTTAGAGAGATGGAGGAAAAGGAATGGCAAATGGGTTATAGCTCTGCTCTCAATTTAGTAGAACAATCTTTCTCCCCAGAAGCAGTCATCTCAGGTAGTGCCTATTCAATTCAACTGCCATGCAGTTTAACAATATATTGCCAAAAGGAATGAGAATTTATTCTACAAATGTGGATGTTCTTCTCTTTCGGTCATAGTAGCTATGAGTCCATGGTATGAAATAATGAAACAAAATAATTTCAGCTAGCTAAGAATTCTCTCATGTATTCTCTCTTAAAATATCAGTCCAACTGAGGGCTTTTCATATATCTGAAACAAAGATCCCTGTCCCACCTAGACTTTAGAAACATGCAATGCTTTCTACTTCTTCCTACTGCCAGATTTTAATTCCAGACACCCTTTTCTTTATAAATCATAATGTTGGTTTATACTCCATGGAATATGAAAGAAAGACCTTGAGCATGATGAAGGAAATATCAGAAACCTTCAGCGTAACGTTCTAACAGTTCCTGGATACATGGATGATTTCAGAAAGTCTTGAGTATTCACATATCAAGATGTGTGTTTGTTGCCCATGCTGCAAGCTGATGGGAACCTAAGAAGAAAAAATGTTACAGATGAGGTACAAAAAGTTCTTGACTGATCAAGGAGTGACAGCTACAATGAACCAGCACTTCTCAGCGTTACTGGATTACCAAAAAGGAAATAATAAGGGCTGAAAAGTAAGAACAACTGCTAGGAAGTTCTTCAATTCCTTCACCAAAAGCAAAGGACAATTGAAATACCCATGTGGAGGATGTGAGTCATGCTTTCCAAAGGCCCAACCCCAAATCCTAATTTTCTCAGAAATTAGACTTTTTCAGCTCCAGTATCTCTTTTCACAGTTGTTTCTATTTTGAAGCTTTGGTATGGCAGATGTATCACAGAACTGGAGGGATAGAAGATTTGGCATGGGACATTTGCTCATAGGGAAATGTTACGCATCCTGTACATTGTAGGGCCAGATGTGCTGTTATTCACAGTGCATGTGATCACAAATAAATAATGCAAGCTTTTAAGTAGAGACTTACACTCACAGAAATAATACTTGTGTATCTACTTTAACATCACTGCTGCAAAATATTAAGTCAACGGAAAATTAATCTATTATCTTCAGCTTTGCACAGTGAAAACATGAATGAACTGTCATTCAGATAAAAATTGAATTTTGTTATCTGACTGTTAGCCCTCCATCTTTCATTCTTCTTTTTAGAGTATATGGTCCTAATTATTAGGTCAGTGACAGCTCTATGGATATTTCTTTATGCTAATTATTTGTATTAACCAATCTGATTAGAGCGGTATATATTTGGTTTTGAAAAATAAGATGCAGCTTGACTGAACAAAGAGATTTTTCAGTCCACTGAAAAATGTTTTCACTAATGTGAAAGCATTAAGATTGTAAGATGAAGATTAAAGAGGGTAAAGAATATTAAAAAACAATTCTAAAAGTGTCTTAAGCACTGTAGAGATAAACATTACCGACTCTATTTTTAGGTTATTGGAATACAAAGTGGGAAAAATACTTCCATAAACTGTCTATCTGAGGAAAACGAGACACTTGCAATGAGATTCATATCAGCAGAGAGACTCCTCAATTACTCATACGAATGCTGAAATGCAGGATTTAACTTAAATGTCACTCTTCTTGGAGGCTTTGGTACTTAACTCAGGTCTGCAGAGAAGCATTCCTGTCAAATTGGGATTCATGCATCTAAACTTTGCCACAGAGTTTGAAATTGAAGCTGTTCTCTTAAAAAAAAAAAAAAAAGAAAGAAAAAGGAATGGAGGATCAGGATCAGTCCTTTCTTTTGAAACATGCTGATGGGACCATTTCTGCTGTTACCTCTGCCATTGCATGCTGGAAGGCATAGGGCTGGTCTCCAGGCATCCTTAGACTGGGAGGACACATATTTGCACTTGTCTCCAAAAGATTGCTGGATGTTAGTCTCAAGCTCCTAGGAACTAGGTGCCCCTTTCAAGAAATAATGCAATATTTATTGGGCCAGAAAGAGGTCAAATGAGAGAGCATGATTCTCTGGACTGTAATGAGGGCACTGACCTCAAAGGGAGAAATCCTGATTAGTAGCTGTGACTCCCAAGATTACTGAATGTATTTTGTGTATTGTCCATTTATTGCAAGTTGTAGGAAGGTGATGAGAAAAAGGAGAGGTGTTAGATTCTCACAGACAACAGAGGGTGGGGGGAAATGTCAGTGGAACAGAGGGACCATGGGACAGCTATTAACAGAACGATGTTATGGGGCACAAACTAAAGCTGACTCGGTGAGTCATAGTTCAGGAATGGGAAGCAGTAGGGGGAAATATCCATTAGAAAGAATTTTAAAACATCCAAAGTCAAAGGAGGACAAGTGCAAAAGGGAAAAATCAGTCAAAAATTCAGGCACAAGCTTATGCTACTGACACTTATATCACTCAGGCAAATGGCCTTGACTGGAAGGAAAGGAATTTCTCTGAGTGAATCTGCACCATGAGTTACGTTTTCATTAGCAACCTGAAGTAGCCCAAAAACTGGCAGCAGCATTAGTAACTGCATTCAGGGAAGTCTTCATATACAAACAGCTAGCATGCCTATAACACATTTTGGACAAGAGCTGCCATCCGTGCACAGCTGGGTCCTACAGATAAATCCTCTTTTTTGGAAGTAACAATATATTCCTGTACTGCATGGTGCAGGCATACCTGTTGCTTTTGGAGCTGGGGAAGACTTCCATCAGGCAGTCTGTGCTACACAGTTCATGTAACAGAACGGTCTAAAATATGTTGGCTTCTAACAACGATATTTTATTAGGTCTCACTGGTAAATATTTTGAGAAATGGAAATATATTCAGTTTTCATCACAGATCAAATCCAGCCATGAAGTGATAGATAAATATTTTGCAGAAAAAATAGTTTCCAGATAGGGGAAGCCTCATATAGGTAGAGAAAGAAGAAAGAGTATTTCATATAAGGGTGGCCTCAACAGAACCGTATACTTATCAGGGAACAAGTTGAAAAGGATAAACTATCTTAAAGTATTAAAGAAGCTTTGTTTGAAGTATAAATGGGATTTCTGACCCACTATAAGTTAATTAAAGTCCCAGGAAATTGAGCCGTAACTAAAATAACTTTTCTTATTTGTAAATGATAGGCATATTTGGTCACACAAATGGTGCGATGATGCTGGAACAATTTTGTAGGGCTTTCAATCTCTGACACAGAGCAGGCATTCTCCGTTCAAAAGGAAATTGTGCCCTAACGTGTGTGCTGTTTGCACCACTGGTTCTGCGGTGGGGACAGACTGATGGTCATTTCATGAAAGAAAATTTCCATTTCTCTAAGTAAATTTTTAACAGAATGTGGGAGCAAGTATTTAATAAATAAGAATCTATTAAGTAATTCACTTATTCACTTATCTATCTGCTTCCCTTCTAAAATATTTATTACCTGGATAAAATGTCAGGGAGAGATGCATATCAAAGTTGTGGAGCATTACAAGTCTCATAATATCTTGCTGCCTTTGATTGCTCACTAGCTGCCTCTGCAGGGCAAGATCTCACACCACCTCACTTAATAATTAATTACTATTGTATATTTTCATGCCAATAGCACTTTCAAACGAGATAGGCTGGGATAAGGAAAATGCATCCCTCTGTAAGCCATGAAGGAATCGAGTTAGGTCAGAAATGCATTACAGAAGATGACAGTTTGCCTTCCGGAAAACAAGAGGCAAAGAAAACCTTTGTTAGGTCAAATCTTTGCCAAAGTATCCCTTTCCTAAGTTTCGAAATTCCCATTGTTTCAAAATGGGAAGATGCTGGATATGATTGCCACTTAATGGCTTGTGACTTTAGACATTAGTAGGTAGAGAATACATCTACCTCTGTGCTTATGCACTGCCAGCAGAAATGTGGCAGTCATCCTGCCTGGCTATGACAGTAAAAATAATAATAATAAAACTGATGTTACCCTGTTTTCCATTGTTATGGCAGGAAAACAAGAAAAAAACCGTATTTTTTTAATATAAATGGCTGGAATCCTGTCTGAAACATTTCATGATTCAGAAAAAAAAAAAACAAAAAACAAAAACTAAAAAAGCCTAACATTTTGCATTTTGAGCAAACATTGAAAAATGCCTTAGGCAGATCAAAATCCTTAAACTTAGGTATTTCTCATATGGTCAATGTGAACTATTCAAACCTAGCTCAGCCTAACAGGTGACATTGTTGATTCTCGCATAAAAATGGATGACAAGATTTCTTGGCTTGCTGTGTCTGCAATGAATGGAAATGGTTTTTCAATTTATTTTTAAACTATTCTTAAAATTAGTACTTACCTGCTGTAAGTGTAATGGAAGTAGGAAAAGGACAGAAGCTGCTTTGGAAATTCATAGAATCACAGAAAGTTTTGGGTGGAAAGTAACCTTAAAGAACATCTATTTCCAACCCTCCTGCCATGAGCAGGGACACTGTCTGCTAGATCAGGTTGCTCAAACCCCCATCCCACCCGGCCTCAAACAATTCCAGGGAGGGGGCATCCACAACTTCTCTGGGCAACCTGTTCCAGTGCCTCACCACAGTGAAGAACTTCCTCCTTACATCTAAGCTTAATCTACCCTCTTCCCATTTAAAGCCATTAACTCTTGTCCTATCACTACTTGTCCTTGTAAAAAATCTCTCTCCAGCTTTCTTGTAGGCCCCCTTTAGGTACTAGAAGGCTACTATAAGATTTCCCCAGACCGTTCTCTTCACGAGGCTGAACAACTCCCCTCTGTCAGCCTTTCTTTATAGGAGAGAGGCTCTGGTCCTCTGATCATTTTTTGTGGCTCTCCTCTGAAACCTGCTCGAGCAGGTCCGTTTCTTTCTTGTGCTAAGGTGTCCGGACCTGGACACAGTACTCCAGGTGGGGTCTCACATGAGAACATGACCTACTGGCCACGCTTCTTTTGATGCAGCTCTCTGGAGTGGCCCTCTGGGCTGCAAGTACACATTGATGGCTCATGTTGAGCTTCTCATTAACAAACACCATCAAGCCCTTCCCCGCAGGTCTGCTCTCGATCCACTCATGACCCAACCTGTATTTATGTTTGGGATTGTCCCAACCCAGGTGCAGGACCTTGCACTTTACCTTATTGAACTTTATGATGTTTGCACAGTCCTACCTCCCAAGCCTGTCCAGGTCCCTCTGGATGGCATGCCATCCCTCCAGTGTCTTTACTGCACCACACATCTTGGTGTTGTCAGCAGACTTGTTGAGGGTGTACTCAGTCCCACTGTCCATGTTGCTGACAAAGATATTAAACAGTGCTGGTCCCAATACCAGCGCTGAAGGAATGCCACTTGTCACTGGTCTCCACTTGGACATCAAGCTGTTGCCCACAACTCTTTGAATGTGACCATCCAGGCAATTCCTTATCCACCAAAGGATCTCTCAAATCCATGTCTCTCTAATTTAGAGACAAGGATATTGTGCGCAACAGTGTCAAATGCTTGTGCTTTGCACAAGTCTAAGTAGATGACATCAGTAGCTCTTCCTTTATCCATCATTGCTTTATCCCCATCACAGAAAGCCATCAAGTTCGTCAGTCATGATTTTCAATTAGTGGAGCCATGCTGGGTGTCATCAATCACCTCCTCTTTCTCCACATTCTTTAGTGTAGTTTCAGGAGATCCTGCTCCATGATCTTGCTGGGCACAGAGGTAAGACTGACTGTGCTGTAGTTCTCTGGGTCTTTCATTTTTTCCCTTTTAAAAAATTTGGGTTATGTTTCCCCTTGTCCAGTCAGTAAAGATTTCTTAATGTCTTACAGAAATCTTACTTTCTGAAGGAGGGATATTTCATTCTGCAAGGGTCAGTAATGATGTTTTGAGACAAAAGCAGTTTTTTATTACAACTGGAAAGAGAGAGCAAGCACATTTCCAGTTCTTTAATTGCTGTCTCTTAGTTAAATGTTACTGTGAATTCTGAAGTCTCTGCTGTGTAGTAAATCTTTTAATCTAAATCTGAAGGAAGAAGATACAGGTGCTGTACATCCTAAGGAAACAGTGCTGCATTTTGCCTATTGGCTTTATTTGCCAGCAAGATGAGAGAATTTGGTTACCTAAGAAATTTTTCTGTTCTGTTCACAAATTACCCATCGAAATCTTAAGAGGAGTTTATCTTAAGTGCATTCACTCCTAAAGACCTTGCTAACCTAGCTGGAGTCTATAAAGAATAGTACACACATAATCCATTCTTTGTGCAAGATATTCTGTAAGATAGATCATACACTGTGACCTTACATTTCAGAGGATTCTATTTAATTTACACTTGTAACGTGCTGCTTCTTGTCATCTTAATTTGGATCCCTGCATTTTAAAAAATTTATTATCCTTCCTGATGGGTAGGATAATGTTATCTCCCCTGTCTTCTGCAAGTAAAACAATATAAATGCTAATGAAAAAGTTACTTTTGCCTTCAAAAATATTAGTTATCAAGTCATGCAAAAAATTCAGAAAGTTGAAAGCATAATGTAGTAAAGACCAAGGGGGAGTCTGCGGAGGCAGAAAGGAATGACAAACAAAACTACCCAGAACATCCTTTACTGACCATGAGAAATTATCTACTCTGAGCATTTGCTCATTTGAAACACCTGTACCCTGTCTCAAACCTAGCAAATCAAATAAACATCTATAAGAAACAAAAAGTTTATATGTAAAAAACTTTAAGAAATACCTTGTGTGTTTGTAAAAAAAACAAAAACCAAACCAACAAACAAAAAAAACCCTTCGTAACTTTACACCATTGAAATAAAAGGAATAAACATCCCAGAACGAAGGAGAGAGGGGTTAGTGGTTATGTGTGTTTTTTTTTCTCTGGGTGGTCTCTACAGCTGATTTCAGCACTTTTTAGTCTTTCTTTGGGGTTGTTGGTTTGGGGTTGTTTCCTATTAGTCCAACACCAACAGAAGTAAAACTCAATGGGTAACTGAGACAGGCCTATGACCATGAGTATTAGCCAGGAGTGGAATGTGCACCAATCTATAGACAGTACTTTGGAGACACATTTGTATCTTTAGTGGATTTGGGTTGTTTTTTTCTCAGCAGAGGAGACAGAGAATTCTGGAGGAATCAAAGCACATATAATTTTCTTGTTGGAGACAGAAGTGATATATAGCCAGTGATACATAAGTAAACAACTGAGCAACATAGATTTTTCTTATTTGTGGAAGGATTAAAATAATTTGAAATGAGTGTTGTTTGAAGCCAGTTCGATGATTAGTAATGCTGTTGGAGATGTTATATTCTAATTTATGTGTGCGTGTGTTAGAGTTCAGTAAACTGTGCGTTATCAAATGGTTTGTCAACATCCTAAGAACTGACCTTGCATAGACTTACATTTTTCTCTTAGATGTTACTCTCCCTAGGAAATACATAACACAAATGAAAACACAACATGGTTTCAAATCATAATATTTGTCTCATTAATTCACATCTGCAATTAATAAGAACAAATTTTATCCATGTCTGAAAAAGAAAATCTTTATAATCTTTAAAGATATGCAGTTATTACCTTTGTGATAACTCCATCCCATTAGCAGCTGACTTAGCTCCAGTAATTCTCATCCATAACTACAAATGTAAAATAAAATAAAAATGCTGGCTAAGACTCCTGAAGTATGTTTAGCTATATTCCAGAATTAATGATGATTTATAAGGTATAGGTCATAACAATAAACATTTTCCTACTTGGAGTAGACCAAATGTCATATTTTGAGCTGGGCTTCTGGTGTGGTCCATTACTAAATTTGATTTTCATCTATGCTGAATTCCTTCTTCCCGTCTCCTACGAGGAAGAATAATGCTGTAAAGACCATACCGAAGTATATGAGAGTGGCAACATACGGCGGTCACAGACTGCAGAATTATTACTTTAGCTAATTAATCAGATGCAACTCCATTTAATCATCCACCATAAGCAATGTTAAGAATAATATGTCTGTAAACACCTGAGAAAGCTAGCACAGAATAAGTCAGATCTTATAAAACCAGAATAAAATATTACTTCTTGACATTTTTAGTCTTTGTGGTTAACAGTGTTGATATGTGTTTTGTTATAAGTGATCCTACCTTGAAGAGGTAAAGGCAAAGGGGTAATGGCTAAGATGTAAAGCAAAGCCCATGTCCTGAGGGTATGGCCTCTCTGCTGGGCATCTATCTTCAATTGCTACATTCAGTGGTTACTCAAGTGTATCACTGAAATTAATAATGTAGTTTATATCCATTGTCTCGTTAACATTAGATTTTATAAACTGAAATTTGAAAAGACCTTAAAGTTTTCATGTCAATATGTCATTTCAGGAAATTTACTTGTTCATTTCCTTTCTTCATTTCTGCACCAGTCTTGGGAAAATATGTAAGCATCTGTGAGAGATTAAACCGTGCTATGCTTAGTGCACTCTAAAGCCACACTTAAGTCATCTTACAATCATCTTATATTCATTTTGCCTTGAAAATGGTAGTAAGACATTGTTAACAGTGTAAAAGGCAGCAGGTATAACTGCATAATATAGCATAAGAAGAGACAATTATAAAAAGGCTATGAGATGAAGTACCTGATTAGAAAGCTGTAATTTTAACTGGTAATTAAACTCAAGTGTTTCATTTTCCCAGTCAGCTCATCAGTTACTCTAGAAAATAAATGATCTGAAAGTGAAATCCTTTGGGGGAAACAATAGTAATTAATTACATTTCTCAAGGGACAATATATTCTCAAAGCTTGTTTCTGGGTAACCTCGTGAACAACAGAAATTACAATGTACACGTGGCAAAGTAGGGAGGATAAAGAAAAAAATTAATTTAATCTGAGTATTCATTATGTTTCCAGCCTGGTTTACAGTCTACCAATATTTTCTTAAAAATCGGCTCATGTTTCCCATAGCATGTCATGGTTATTATCTATCACCTTTGCCCATATGAAAACAAGGAGACAATATTCTACAGGATTTGCTGCAGTGTTTTCTCTGGCATTCTTCCAAATGTTAATTACATATATAGACAAATTAGTGTTAAAAAGGACAGTGGGTCAGAAAGTAATATCTCTTAGCAATGCAGGAATTCTCCCAGGAGAACATCCTATTATGCTTTTCCTCTATATTGGATTTAAGACTTGGAAGTGTTGGGAATTGCCCTTTTGTTCTGGGAAATTAATTGATTCTACTTTTCCTAATTCTTTCCTGACTAATTTTTTGTCTGATTAATTTCCTTCAGTTGCCTCAAGTTATTGTGTTTACTCCCTGCATGACTATCAATCCCTTCTTAGTTTTTGTTTAGCTACTCTACATGTATTAAAATTTTAATCTATTCTTGTACGTCAATCCCTTTAGACCTCTTACACGTTTCAGTATTTTTCTCCATAATCCTTCTGTTCTGCATACTCATTCTAGTTATCAGTCAACCACAGTGACAGCTGAATTGAAAACCTCTGTTACCAAAACCAAAGATTTTATGGAGCAAGGTAAAGACATCTCCCAAAAGAGAAGTAGCAGTTCTAAAATTGTTGGGGTAAAATACCAATATGTTCTTTCCTCCCTGCTGCAGAAAGGGTGTAAAACTGTACCTTTACCAACTGTCTCAGGTTGCTTGCCTCTTATTATAATGGCCTTAAAGGATGATCTCAAGATGAAGCTTCTCATGACTTGACAGTTGAAAAGGGAGAATTACAGATTTATAGTTTGGACAAAGTTCCATAATAATTTGGATGAATTTGTTCAGGAGGACATATTTCCAGTTGCTCAACCTTGTGTCTTTACCTCGTGATCCTTTCTGTAAATATCAGACAGCTTACACCAATTGAGGATCCATCAATAGCTTATATGTAGGAGAGTAATATATAGCTATCAAAGAAAAACCTGCATTACTAGCCTATACCTCCCTAAAACCATCTTGGCTTATTACCGACAAAAGTTTATCCATCACTCCTACATCAAGAATAGCATGGTTTCAAACATTCAGGCCCTGAAACTGAAAATTTTAATTGTGCAATGAAAGAAACCAGGATGATTTCAAGGCTCTTCCTAAACATCTGAGGTATAACCTTTAACCTTAAATTACCTCCTAGAAGTTCAATCAATCAAAGAAAAGTAAAGTTTCATATGTCTTTTAATTAAGCCACTTTTACAGTTAAAAAAATAGTGCTAGAACATCATTCATACTTAAAGTAGCCAAAGTAGTTGTGAAACGGCTTGTAAGAATCCCTAGCATTTCATGCAGATAAATGTACTATAATGACAAAGACGGAAAAGCATAAAGTATATGTGAAACTTGCTTGAAATAGACTACCGGTGGATAAAATCCAGCTGTTCTTAGACAGATTTTCAACACAGGAGTCCCAAAGATTTGATGTCACATTTTATGTGGCACTCTGTAACTGGAAATAATCATACTGACTCACACACGCTGAAGTGTTCTCATCCTGGTGAGCTGTCTGAAAAGCAAAGACAGGATGACATAAGCAGCAAGAGTCAAAACCAAGAATAACAAATTATATATGTAAATAATTCAATGCTCAAGAATATTTATCTGAATTTATAAAGCAAAACTTTAGCAACAGGTTATTAATCCCAATTGTCTAGAAGATTCATAAAGCGAGGCATATCAAAGTCTGACTTGCAATGTTGTCTTTGTCATTTATTTATTTATTTATGTATTTATTTGTATTGTGTTAGTGCCCAGGGACAATTTTACTGGACAACAGGCAACTGCCTTACAGAGGTATTAGCATTCCCAAGGAAAGTTTAGAGTGTAAAATAAGACAACAAGCAGATAGCTTGCTCACTGAGACGTCTCTTTCCAATTGAGGATCTCAGGACACATCACGTATCTATGGGTAAAAACACACACAAAAAAAAGGCACAAAAGAAGCACAGCAGGTACAGGGATGTGTGACTGTAGCAATACGTGAAATGCTTTGATGAAGCAAAGCACTTAAGCATGTACGTAGCCTTAAACACACGAGTGATTTCACTGGCTTCAGCAGTAATTTTGTTTTGTGGAACTGCATACAAAAACTACAAGAGCATAAGCATGTGAAGTGAAAAATGAAGAAAACCCCCTAAATCTTCTGAGGGCAGGAAAGATGGTATGAAATTCATTGCTGTTCATGCCCACAGGTTGCAGGTTCACCTCAGGAGGTTACTGGATGTCACTTGATGAAACTACCTCCTGTCATCAACACTATGCTGTCCTGAAAGATGCTTACTGAACACTTGTTAGTATTATGTAGCAATTTATATCATACAGCTCTAAATCAAGTAAAGTAATTCTAAATCGGTTATTAAAGCTCATTGAACTTGTATTTTACCCAACTGTTGCCTATATTTACATGAAATTATTACTTAAAAAGTTTTTGTAAGGATTTCAAACATCACTGTGCAAATTCAATTTCATTCCTCCTTCATTTTGGGAAAGTTGGAAACTGTTTAAAGGACAAAACATTTGCCAATATTCTTGAGTTATCCCTTCATATTTATATATTAATACCATGTTAGTACAGCCATAGGAACTTCAGATGCCAACTAGCAGAACACCTCAATATGTATTTAACAGCACGGGTTTAAGAACAGTGACCTACACTGTTCTCCTTTCCCATCTTGAATTATGTATCCCTCAGGAGCAAGGGTCTTCTTCTTCAAAGAAAGTTCTTTTGACAACAATGATTTACGTGTGAATAAATTAATTACATTGGGCAGATTTTTTTTTGTTTTTTTTTTTTGAAACTTTATGGAATAATACCACTCAAAAACCAGGAATTGAGCAAAGACTGATAATAAATATTAAGGTCATTCTTGACTTACTAAAACAAAAACAAGCAGTTTTGAATGCATAAACTGATCCGGCAACTCTCTGGTCCAAATCTTGATGTTATATATACTTTTAAGTTGAAAAGAATATTTTTTAAAACCTTCATAAACTGATTCATTAAAAAAGACAAATCCCGAATGGCTTTTCTAAGAAAAGAAAAGGAGATTATTATTTCAACATTTCTGTGAAAGTTTTCTTCAAATACAATAATTTATTTTTCATAGTCAGTTGCGGGAACCCAGGATATAGCCATTATCTTCCTAGTAAAAGATGGTTACAACTATGTATCAGTATTTCTTCTTACTCAAACATTAATAATTTGGACATGAAAATTCACAGCTTCACTCACAATCTGGATTTTATCTCATGCATAACTTTGTAATGGGAAGTAAATTAATAAAGTAAGAGAACCTACTATTTTAAAATTGCCTTATTGATCAAAATCCAGACCCATAGAAAGCTGTCATAATAAGTACATATTATTGGTGGACCCAAATTATTTACTATGCTCATTTGAATCTGTTTTTTAACCATACGTTATTTACAGCCTTTGTTAGACTCCAATGAAATATAAAAAACACATCTTCACCTGACTTTGATGTTTTGGCAAATAATTTATTTTCACCTTTTTGACTCTTCATTAATTAAAATTATTTAATTTAGTTAATTATTAATATCAGATTGAAAAATCAAATGGGATTGGAGAACATTCTTTTGGCAAACTTTGCAGTTTAGGGAGTTTGAGTTAAGATGAGATGAACAGAGATAATTTTTCTTTTTTTGCCAGATGAAGAGAAAACACTCAGGTTCTCCTGTGACTTCTTTTCAGCATCAAGGCAGTGCCGGTAGGACAAATTCACTTAGAATCTGGCAGGCGATTAAAGCTAGAAGTATGGAAGACTGAAATAATGGCTTTTTTGTTTGGATTTTCTGAAAACAAAAAGAAATGGAACCCAAAATCTAGCCCCTATTCTCATAGGTTTTATATAAAGGATTGTCTTTGTGTTTGTTGAAAAGTCCTGAGACTAGCACCCTAGCTGCGGAAAGGTGGTGATAGTAAAGAATGTGCTCAGATCTCTGTTGCTTAAAGACTGCTTACCAAGCAGTATGGGAATAAAATACTGCCAAACCGAAACAGTTTCTTTATGCTCATTTTGTACTGACTTTAAAAGCCACAGGCAGTGAAGAATGAAGGCCAGAGTAAGATTGCACGTACATAACCGATTTTGGTTGTGAAAGTAGCTCTTTGCTCATGAATGTAACAGCCGTTGTCAGAGAAGAGAACAAAAATAACGTTTCTGATATATGGCTAAAGAAGCAGATTGAAATTTATCTGACCAGGAAAAACCATCCAGATGTTGCTGCAGTTCATTTTGAGCTGCCTGGCCACTTCCAAAGTCAATAGCACCAAACTGAAAAAACAGGTTCATTTTTAATTCTGGTTTAGCATAAATTGATATGCAACTTTTGCATACACAACTTTTCTGTGTTTGCAGAATTATAAGACTGGATCTGAAAAATAAAAATCAAATATAACGAGAAACTACAAACCACAAAAGCAAATAGCAGCTTTACTCCTTCAATTCAGCGGATGTTTTTCAAAGGGAATTTTATATTCTTGATGAAAATGTTTCTAAGAAGGTTTTGTTGCTCAGATAAAATAGAACAGAAAATCATGTAGAGTTCATCTTAAAACTTACTATGACTTTGATAAAGAATTCTTGCACCATTCATTCTGTCCTTAGTTTTTACTGTTAGAGTATTGCTAATTCTATCACAGTTTTGGTTTTGTTTCCAATAATTTATCCTTACTTATTAGTTTTGGTTACAAAATTAGCTTTCTGAGGCTTTCTATTTTGGGCAAGTATTTTCCAATATATGGTAATTTTTTATTTTAAAGTACATATTTTTCCTAAATGTTACACCCTGTGATCTATTCTCTCTTCAACAGTTCAATGGCAAGTGTTGTAGTCACATCCATCAGGTCTTGTATTTTCTTTTGGAATGTTCTTTAGCTTTATGTGTTACCAGCCCAAGGACTGCTTAGGAGTCTGAGCACTGTTTGTCATTTATTGCGTTTATCCATCTACGGGAAGCACTCACAATCAGCTCCACATTCTGTAGAACATAAAAGAAGGCATAGCTCATGCCCTAAGAACTTACAAAGTAGATGGGCAATGATTGGACACTCATGTTAGACACAAAAATGCTGATAAACCTTCTCTTCTAACGCTCTTAGAAAGGTTCATATCCAGAGGACTATGCTAGCGTAGTATATTTATCATTCACGTCAGTTCCTTAGTAATACCATTTGGCTAGAATTTGTGTATGACCTCCAAGAGTTGAGGAGAAATTCAAAAGAACAGGAGGGAGATCGGGCACGTCACATTAGGACTTATGTGAAAAAGTGGACTGAGAGAGAAAGTAGGACAGGGAAATTGAAAAGATGAAATTTGAGATGTAATTGAGAAAAGGCTAAGCACACAATGTACCTTAAATGGAATATTAGGGTGGCACAAAGGCATCACTTTTGGGATGCAGATATCTCTCTCTAGTAGACAGGAGAAGGATTTAACACCTAAATAATGCAGCTAATGGCAGAATGGAAGGAGGATAACAATCTGACCTTTGCAGTTGCCATGACTTTTCAGCCCAGGAAGGATAGGGAAGGGACTGTAATTTGGTCACAATTACTGCTCCTCCTAGGATGTTGACTGAGTCAAAAAGCTCAGACTAGCTATTGAGATTAAACAGGCAGGAAAATACATGAAAAGAGTAATGATGTACTGCTGTGTTTTGTCTCTGGTTTTTGGGGTTTTTTTTAGTTTTGAATATTATATATATTGAAAATTCTAATAAATCTTTAAAGGCAGTGCTCCTTGCAAGCAGCATACTAACAGAAACTGGTTGTTTTTAATGACTTTCTCACTTGCTGAACAGCAAGCAAGATTAAAAAAGCTACTCTTGTAATGTTCTCTCAATTTTTTACAATACTATTACACAGTAAATAAGATACTTGGTTCTGACTTTTTAATGCTTTTTTATTGCTTTATAGCATACTCTTCACACACATAAAAACACTTTTTAATACAACATCAGGAAAACAGCACGTGAAATCTATCACAACATAAAACATAATTGATAAATTGCAAAAATAAAATTACTGCAGTAAGGCAGCACTATGGGTTGAACCTGTGAGGGGCTGAGATTCTGCACTCCAAAGAATGTTTTCAGACTACTTTCCAAGTTCATATTATTTAACATAGCTATTCAAATAGTTCAGCCTAGATACTGCAGGCATCTCGTGAAATCGATAGAATTTAGCCTCAGTAGCAGCTGTAAGATTTGGCCTCTGGATAGTGTAAAAGAACAAGAAAAAATTATTCAGGAAGGGCATATATTTTATGCCTTATAGAAACAGCAATGCTAATTGAATTCTACAAAGAGACTATCATTGAAATGTGAAGAGCCTTGGAGTAAATTTATGGCCGCATTATGCCTTCTTTTTGCATCCCATTGTGTTCATCTGGCTCGTAATTCAGGTCCAAGAGCCAAATCCTCAGCTGCTATAAATTGGTGTCATTCCACTGAAGACCGAGAAGCTGCACTGATTTATACCAGCTGTGGACCAGGCACGTTTATTCTTTCTAATTTTTTTTTTCCAATATTTGAATGAAGGTATAGCCAGAAAAGCTACTACGATCCAAAGAGCAAATGAATAAACACCTTTATAGGATTTCCATTACTTCAAGGAAAAGATAAGATCCAAACTACAACTGAAAGTCCGTTAATTTGAGCCTTAGTGATCTACCTTACATTTTGTGTCATCAACCATCTACCAAAAGCAGGTATATTCAGCTCAGGATCTTTTAAACCTTCATTTTATTTGTAGAAAACCAATTGAAAATATGAATCTGTTCTGAGTAAATTTAGTTATTGTGTGTTTGCTTTTGTGTTGTTTTTTTTTTCCTCTACATCAATGACTCAACATATACCAGTCCGCACTTCTGTGTTGTTTTTTGAAACTTATAGTTTTTCAGTAGTGCTGTGCTTTCACCCCAGCCGATAGCTAAAACACACAAAGCCACTCGCTCACTTCCCCCTATGGGATGGGGGGAAGAATTGGAAGAGTAGAAGTGAGAGAACTCATGCATTCAAATGAAGACTTTAATAAGTAATAAGTTAATTATTGAATAAGTTCAATAAGTAAAGCAAAGACCATGCACACAAGCAAATCAAAACAAGGAGCTCATTCACTACTTCCCATCTGCAGACCAGTGTTCAGCCACCTCCGGGAAAGCAGGGCTCCATCATGCATAAAGATTGCTTGCTAAGACAAAATGCCATAACTTTGAACATCCCCCCCTTCCTTCTCCCCCCAGTTTTATCTGCTGAGCATGATGTCACACGGTATGCAATATCCCTCGGGTCAGTTGGATTAGCTGTCCCAGCTGTGTCCCCTCTCAACTCCTTGTGCACCCCACCCTACACACTGGTGGGGTGGGGTGAGGAGCAGAAAAGATCTAGCCTCTGTGCAAGCACTGCTCAGCAATAATAAAAACTTCCATGTATTATCAACACTGTTTTCAGCACAAATCTAAAACTTATCCCCATGTTAGCTACTATTCAGAAAATTAACCCTATCCCAGTCAAAACCAGCACACGTAGCAATAAATTGTATTAGTCATATTAAATTGTGAATCACATGCGTTTATGAGCACAGTCCAACCTTCGGTAATACACGTTGGCTTCTGAAATCGAAGAGTTTCCAGTTTTACTACATTCATTTTTGTTTTGTTTGTAACCTGGTTTATATGAATTTAGTGAGTAGAAGGAGCTTGAACCAAAAAAATGGAAATTATTGTCAGTATTAATTTTCCTTAACAAAAACTACTCTATATTGTTTCTCCTTAGTAAAGTCTTCCTGATGAAGATACCTGGATTTCCATTGGAATTCTATAGCCTGAATGCTCATTTAAAATTTAAGATTCTTACATCATGCCCAGAGAAAATGAGATAATATTTCCTGATAGACTCTCTGCACTCTGCGATATTCATGCAAACTATAGATATACTTAGAAGAAACAGAATCTCTGGTCTTCACAAGCACCAGATTGCCTCTATCTAGATAGCACTCAGCGCAACGAAAGCAGCTTCTGATTCCTGCGTGGCATGTCCCATTAGCACCACTGTAGATATTTCTTTGATACTTGAAGTTAAGATAGATAAAGGTATATGTCAGAACAAAGAAAAAGGAAGAATTCTGAAGGGCTTTGGTTGAAGAGGTCTTGGAATTTCCTGAAGTGACGCTTATCTGGAGTACACCAAAAGCTATATTAGAATACTGAAGTGTAGACTCAATGACTAGCCTTTTTTTTTTTTTTTAAACTTTTAAAGCTTTTTTTTTTTAAATGCATCACTGTCTATTGGAATGAGTTAATTCATCAGCACAAATCAAGGATATGGGGCCTTTTGTGACAGGCTGATACTGACCCAAACACAGACTGTGCACTTAAAGAATCAGAGGGCATATCATTGGGAGCACGAGTTCTCCCCTCAAAAGTACAAGGAAGAAAATAAATGTGAAAGAAGTCTTGAGAAATGTGAAAAGTGTCCCTTTGTGAAGAAAGAGTTTATTTTTTTTAGGTAGTCAATAATAATTTGCTATAAACTACCAGTTTATCATACTTATAAACTAATACAGAGCAATTAATGAATAATTAATACTTAGAGGAATGTGATTAATAGCTAAACAAAGATTAGTTGATACTCATTAGTAACTGACTAATGATTAATAGCAATCATCAATTATTATTGATTATAATTATAAATTCCCCTTGTAGTGTATATGCAGTAAAAATATTTATCCCTTTCCAGTAAATCTCTATCCTTGTAGCATCTAAAGGACAAGGAAATAAACCCCTTGTTCTCTTTACGAAACTGCCTGAGTGACTTTACAATTGTTGGGTAAATGGATGGGGCCATTGGTTCAATCCATTTCGATACAAAGTCTCCGTAATTCCTGTTGGAATTTTTATACCAAATCTAAAAAAACAGGACATGATTCTGCTGTTCAGGCAATGTGCTTGTAATAATCTAAAATGCTACTTTAAAATAGAAGTGTTGGAAAGGTCCATTACATTACGCATTAATTTCCGATTCAAGGAAAAATATGAAAAGACAGCTGTTAAAGAGTGTGATAGATGAGATTTTAAAATGAAGTTTGTAGCAAAATTTTCTGAAGAATTCTACAGCCTGATTTGTTCATTGAAAAATTCAGAGTTGGACTGATAAGCTGCAACTCGTTCTTGAACTCAACTGCTGTTATGCAAGGAGAGTGTACAATTTAAGGAGAAAAAAAATCATTTTAGGAATTTGGATCAGACACTTTTGGGATAAGCCGATAACCTAGAATTCAAGTTAATATGACTGGATCCCAAGGAAATGTATACATGGCAAGAGACCCTTTAATAGCAAGTGACGAAGCTAAATTAGATCTAGGAGAACTACATATTGGCATCAAATTTGGACCTCACAAAACACTGGTTCCACTGAAACTTTTGAATTTTTACTATTTACCACTCTATCAGGGTCCACAAAACCAGAGCCTCTGAACCTTACAGTTCCCATGTAAATCATGATCTGTACGCAAGGGTGAATAAAGAGGTTCCAGCCTCTTGCACAGAACTGAAATTTGTCCCTCTATATATTTAGTCATTTCTTTCAAGCGTATTACCTCCTTGGGGATTTAAACACCAACGACAGACGTTTTCCTACCTGCAGCTACAAGAAACTTTACAAACAGTGAGAGACTTTGGGTCTTTTTTGAATCCTGTCAAGGGAATCTTAACTTTTAAAAAGGCAAAACATTTGCCTATCATGCAAATCAGGTCCAAGCGTGTTTGCTCAGTGTTCCTCAGTCATTTGCATCTCTGTCATGGCTGGGTGAAATTTTATCTTATTTCTTGCATGGGGCCAGTGAGGACGAGAAATGTTCATGTAGAGGTATGCAACATGATGCCAGCAAGCACTAGCAGTATGAATTTCAACCTCTGGGGAAAAAGAGGAGAGTTCTGGAGAGTCAGGCACTGTGTCCCTGTTGCCGTGGGTGAGTGTAAATGCTCATGACTGCTGAGGGCTGAAACTCTAAGGTATTTCCCCCCCATGCTATTAAAAATACCACGTCGAACTGCACGTATAGTACTATTCAGTGTGTATAGAGTGTGTTCAACCATTTCCATTCTGAAGATGTCCCAGTTCCTTGGTGTATGAAATGGAAAGCTACAGCAGGTTATAAAAATATGATGGATGACTTAGGTGGCTGTATTCAGCTGTAAGCAATAGATGCTGAGCTCGGCAGAAACTGCTAAAGGCAAGACTGCAAGTGATTTACTAGCAATTTAAAGCACATGAGATTTGTAATGCATGAGGCCCTCAGGCCCATCACTTCTCTTCAGTAATGGGAAACAATATTTTGGTGAAAAATGGCACATTTAATTTCAACCTTGTGCTGTAAAATATAAAAGCAGCCTAGTTTTCTTCGTTTCTCGGGGTGTAGCTATTTGCATCTTATTCAAATTGCAAGTGGATGTTCAAAAAAGTGGCAATATTAATATCCCTTGAGTGAGTTCTGTTATGAAGGAAAAAAAATATTTTGGAGTACCTAAAACAGTACAGTTTTAAAACTACTGGTCTAAATGACTCGAATTTTATCATGCATATGTTAAACTTGTGTAAAATTAATTCTGTAGTGAGCCAATACAGCTACCCTTTGAAGAAAAAAATGAAAATGTCATCTATTTCCACCCAACACAGCTAAGTAGTTCAAATATGAATTTTAATTGAAGGGGACCATGGTGGTTGAAGGGATGCTGGCATGAGGATGAAGAGAATACTGAGACAGCAAGTACTTGGTGTGATAGAGATAAACACCATCCAGCTGGGGACTTAGGCTAAAGTTTTCCTAATATGTCAAATTTTCAGACAACCTTTAAAACATTGTTCCACTTTGAACAGTAAGCATGTGAAAATGATGTAGTGGATCCCACTGTGAGTTTGGAGGACTGGGAATTTAGGGGAAAAACATCTTTTTATTTTCAAAATTCCTTGCATAGCCTAGATCCTGGAAGGCACAATGAAACTGCAACCTTACAACACCACAGTCTAAGAAAAGTGGCCTTTCTGCTCAGCAAAGCTATCGGGTTTTGCCAGTTTTCCACGGGTTATTTCCAACATGGTTAGTTTAAATCCTGAGTTACCACCTTCTCTCTAATGACTGCAAATCCTCCCCTAGCTAGCAAGATCAGGTATCTGGTTTCTCCTGTGGTATCAGTAGCTGAGCAACTGGTTACCAATGACCCCAGGTGGAGCTGAATGATTTGGTTTTAGTTGACTTTCTGTGCACTGCCGTAAATATCCCACCTCTTTCACAGTTCTGTTCTATGCAATTGCCTTTCTCTTTGCTCCCACGCCTCCACCGTGCCAGCTCTGCTCACTGTACGTCTCATTGTGTGCATCTTTGCAGAAAGGATTATTTTAGCTATAAAATAGTTGTTGTAAACATCCCGAATTCCAAAGGTAATAAAAATGTCCTGAAATACTTCTTCTGGATAGATAAATGAATAGATGAAAATTGTATCCATTCATCTGTTTGCTAATGAAAATTAAAGCCCAGTAGTAGGCAATGAAGAAATAATGTTTCTAATTTATTTATTCTTTTAAGTCTTTAGTGGAATCTTCCCCTTACTGAAAACTTTGAACCTTTTAGAATGTATTTGTCACAGCTAAACTCCATCTGAGAAAGATTCAAATCAGAAATGCAAGTTATTTGATACTACAAAACCTTAGACCAGCAACATGAGGCAGAAGGGAGGGTATTAAAGCTATGAACTAGATACTTATACTTTTATCCTGAATCTATTGAAACCACAATAATACATCTAACATTTCTGTCCTGACCATGTAACCACTTCTAACTTCCTTAACAGAAAGTATTAAGATGAAAAGCAAGTAGTAAAAGCACTTTCTGTCAAGTGGCAGTGTACGTATCCACTTAAAATCAAGTATCTATACAAGGAGCCATAACCAACTAAGAGATAGTTTTCATGTCCTGCACGGATTTTTTTTTCCTCCAAAATTATTCAATTGGAATAAAAAAATCAAAATCACAAAAGATTTTAAGAACTAAAACCTCAGGATAAGTCAGATCAGTCAAAACATTTCTAGATAGTTTTTGATTTGATCCTTTTTAAATTTTGTTTCCATTTTTAAACAAAACATCCTCATCTTTTTTCCAGCAAAAGGTCTACCTTATTAAAAGATTGTGCTGGACTTCATTATTTAGAGCCACTTAGGAGTTGGCAAACTCTTTAGATAACAGAAAAGAAAAAGAAGATTGAATAACTAGAAAACAAAAATATTTTTGAATGGCTTTGCAGGTGAGGACATGAAGGATCTCTCAAAGAAGCTGACCTTAGTAGCCATGTTTTTATGGCAATGGGTGAGAACATTTTACAGGGTTGCCAAAGAGAAGGCTGTTGTAGAAATGTGATGAGATGTGGATCTTCAGAGGTTAGGAAAGGGCAGATATCACAAATGCTATGGAAGAAAATAACAAGATTTAGACACATTCTAAATTCATGGCAAGAGAAAGAGCAAGATCTGGATCTGTGCACAATTACCTTCCTTCTGTCACATGCAAGCAATTTCCATCAGTCAAAGGACATACGCTTTCTTTTCCCTTAGGTGTGTGCAGAAAGAAAGTTGCATGTCCATTTCTGACTTCCGCAGAAATGTCCAAATCTTTGAAGGTGTAGTCAAATCTTTAATTTTGACTTCTTCAATGTAATTTTCACTTTTGCTTTCTCCATCATTGACCCTCTGCAGAGTCTTCCTGCTTTTCATTTTTTTGAGCAGTGTGTTTACAATAGTTTAATTCGAAGAGATCAGATCCCAGGGTACTGGAGATCACTGTTCTTCCTAAATCATGTCAAAGGATGTCTAGGACCAGCAAAGAATTCGCAATTTATGTTCAATAATCGGAGCAGCACACCTGCTAAGGCAGAATATAGGTTCTCTTCATTTAGTGACAAACGGGGAGACGGTGATGTCCAATGGCTCTTGTAATGTAAATTATTTTCAGATTATTGTGGAGTCTCTCTTTAGTTGACCGTGATTGCAGAGACATCTATGGAAAAGTATTACTATGCTCTAAGTCCATGTTTTGTAAGTCCACGTGTTCTGGTTTTTTTAAGGAGCATGGTTTGTAATGAACACCATTGAAGCAGTGATCATGCAGAATTTATTTTGAATAAAACTCCTTTCCATACTACTAGATTTGTTTTTTATTTCTTTCCGTAAGCAATACAATATCTGACCACAGTAGTTAGTTACTGTCATTTCATACTCTAGAACCTGCTGAGAGATTTGCAGTCATGTTTTTCTTGTCTCTTTTTCTGGGCTGCTGCCTGCAGTCTTTTTCCTGGGAAACTCTGTTATGAAGTTGCCCAGAAACAACAGACAAGGAGTCAAAAGCTGCAGTGCCCACACAGTAGGGACCATGGAGTGTGTGCCTGCTTAAACTGTACCTGGTGTTCAGATTCAATTATGGCATGTATTAGCAACAGAAGTTGCTTCTGCAAGTTTTCAGTCCTGGAAGACTGTGGTAGTATGTCAATCTATTCCAAACTTCAAACCCAACATCATACCACATTGTGTCCATGAAGGAATCAATTTGTTTTTTTTTTTTTAACAGAGCAACAACAAAGGTAATAACTTCAAAGCAATGGAAAATTTTCAGATCTAATTGCCTGACATTCCCCTTTTATAGGACACATATCACCTTCTAATATCTCCTCTAATTTTATCAATGACAGTAGTCCCCAAGCCTCATGTTGTCTATTTTCAGGAATGGTGTCATATGTCAATAGCATTTGAATAGACTCATATCTTTCAGGGTGCAATGGAAAGATAGACGAGGATTAAAAGGCTTTTTATAACATTTTTGTCAGTCCTTTGAAATTATTCACACTTTAATCAAGGGTGTATTAAATACAGACATACTAATAACTTGAAGATTTCACCTTTAGTCACTGAAAGTCAGAACTGTACAAATTAAAAATTTGAAAGTAATTTGCATGTGAGCAGACTCTGTCTTTCTCTTTTCACATACAATTTCTATCTGAAATCAAGGTGTATCGTGTAGGCACAGATGAGCCTATTATTTTTAAGCTGCTGTCATTGAGATCTTTATATTAAAAGTCTCGCTGTGTTTCATGATGTATGTTTTTGTTAATTCTTCTCCATTCAAGCAAAAAAGAACATTATTAGACTCTAGTTTTGGAGGGAGTTTTTGATTAGCAAGTCTCCAGTTACTATGAAAATCTGTATCAAATAAGCCAATGTTTAGAACATAAAACTCTGTATTTCTCTGTATTTTCTTGACATGAACTACTCAAATATCCTTACTCTACCTAAATTGCATACTTATTCCTATACGTATTGATTATCTGAAAGACTCTTAGTTAATATGAACATCATTAAAAAGGAAACTTTTACCAAATATTTAACATTCATTCTTTTTTGAAAGATTGTGCTGCTTTCTTACACTCATATATGATATTTCTAACATGATAAACTATGGTTAACATTTGTTTCCATGGCTATGTTTTCACTATATGAATTTAAACTACAATGAAAAATGTTGAAAGTCTCATGAAGAAAAACTTCTCAGTATGATTTTAAAATAGTATTTTCTTCTCATGGTGCTGGAAATAGCCTGTAATTATTTTTGCCAAGTACAATTTTCTATTGGATTAACTTGTCTTAATGTATAGAGTTGATTTATTCTTAATTAGGCAATGGTAATGGTCATGAGTGGGGCTGAAACCACTCTTGGAAGGTTTTAGAAATGGATGAAAGGATTTTTCCAGAATTTAAGAACAATTGAAATTGGAAAGCTTAGTGTAGTTTGCACTATAGAGAATCTCTACGGGGACAATTCAATACTTTGAGATACTTCTTCAACAAAACATGACTTTGTTCAAGCTAAGGAATCTAAATAATTCAGTAGGGGTAGCCAGGTACTTATATATAAGCTAACACATACATCTGTGTACATCTTTAATCTATTTTATAATTTACCTCTAACCTTTCGATGAATGAGTTTAACATCTGTAATAAGAACTGTTACAACTGAGGATAAAAATGTGAAATGTATTTTTAACAATTCTGTAGTGGGTTTATAATGTTCATTACACCAATTTTGAGACATATGGATGGAGATGATCTTTTCCTCTTAGATAAAGACAGTTTGATACCAGTTTGATATAGCTTTTTAATGATGCACTTTCATTTCTAAACTGTGAGTTTTGCCTAATTGATTTAATTTGTGTTAGTGCAGCAGAGATGGGATAGAGATTTTTAAAGACAAGCATGTTCTTTACCATGCTGCTGAATCAAAACCTTGATCAGATACAAAACAATAGTTCATCTCCAGAAAGGTTGTGTCCTACATCTGTGGTTAATTATGGCTGTTTGCCGTTTTCACCGGATCACTGGGTTATACCCATAGTACCTCAGAATCAGGAAAAATCAGTTGCACGTTTAGTTTAGTAAATGATCTCTTTGTTTACGTCATTACGTGAAAGTTTTGACATGTCCTTGGTTAGTTCTACAGTTACACTGACATCTGCTTTGTAAACTTATTTCTTGGTGGAGACTTTTCTATGAACCACAGGGTGGAAATCTCATCATTGGCCTCCAAGTCCCTGGGGCAATTCTTCATCACACCTTCTGTAATATGAATCCAACGTAGCCTGAACATTAAAAAAAAGAAATCCCTAAGCAAACCTTTATTAAAATTATCCTTCTATCTAGCTCATACAATGTGGGTACATATGGTATAAACAGAGAGAATGACCCACGTGGTGAGTGTTAGTCATTCATGCAAGTTAATACCCTGTTCGGGATGGTTAAATCTGAATTACAGAGGTGCATGGAATAGGACAGGAAAGAATTTTCTATCTGAAATGCAAGTCAGACTCTGGTCTTCTTCCCATCAGGATGACAGTAACCATACCAACGTGTAATCTATTACAAATCACTCATATGGCGTATTTTAAAGGAAATTTGAACTCACAGAAGATAATTTATCCAAAACAATCCTTGTTCTGCAGATCTTTCACTGACTCCCTTCCCTCTTGCTCTACCAAATACTATTTGCCTGAAAGGCTAGGATATGGTGAAAGGACAATCTAGATACAAGAGATTAATTCTGTTCTCACACTAATGAGCACTGTTCAGCCCTCATGATTTGAATCTGCCAAAAGTCAATACTTGGATAAGAAATAAGAGTGCAATTTTTAGGGTTGAAATTAATTAATCTTTTCAGGAATATTTGGTGCAACAATGATACCATGCAGTATTTCATTTTGGAGCAGTCAACTCTTTCATTCAGCACAAATCAAGTTGCATTTTCTTTCCAATTTTTTAATCCCCTTTGAAAAATGTTTCCTTTGTCAGGATAGGTCATTTCTGAAAGTAAAATAAATTAGAATAAGAAATATTGACAAAGTCTATTTGAAAATGGCAAAAGAACTCTATTGATATGTTCTACCTTTCTCTAGTTTGTCAGCCAAAATCCATCAGAATTCACAAATAATTTTGCATTTTTCTTCCTTTGTTTTCTAAAATTTGATATTAACTAAAAAAGTATCGCCTTGGTCAAGGCAAAGTGAGTTGTATAAAAGCTTTGTGTACATCTAAGAAAGGAGGCATAGTCATGGCCTACGTGGTCTTTTACTGGGAACTTTGTTCTTTGCATTCTCCTGAATAACTGAAACTGTCACAATTTTGAATGTGAGCTAATGCACCCTGCTTAGCATCTTGCCACTCTCTGTGACCAAGCCTGTAATCATACCTTACATGACTAGTAGATATTTTTTCCTTCTACTGACTCCAATCTCTCCCATCTGTAAAGAAGTTCCCCTCTCTACCAACAGAATTCTAAATTTCGTCTTATTTTTATCATCATCCTTAAATAGTTGCAGGCAATTTATATACATGAACCTTTTAATTCACTTAAGATGCCTTTCCTCGGAAGCATTACTAAATAGGTCAATTCCCATGATGTTATAGTCTCTGAAAAGTACTGCTTTTCATGCATAAAAACCCCAAGGATTTTCTTACCACATATTTAACATGTAGAAACCTTATGTTTTCTGTGAATTCAGAAGAAGAAGAAGAAAGAATTAATATTTAAACTGAATTGTTGTCCATCCCACCCCCCAGCCCCCAAGAATATAGAGCTTGAATGCAAGAAAACCATGGACATTACTGGCAAAGCTGCCAAAGGCACCATTACCACAACTGCGTTATTAGACAGCTGAGAAGAGAATAGGCATTTACTTCATGAGGGCAAATATTCCCTCCAATATTCTCCCAAAGGGAATATATTTCAATCTACTAATAGAGGGGATACATTCCAGATAATTTTAAAGCATTATTGTGAATAAAAACTGATTAGATAGTATTTAATCCAAAAACATTCATCTTGGCTTGTGTCCAAATCTCTCACATAATTGAGCAACTTTCTTCCTAATTATTTTTTTTTTTTTTTTGGCTAAGCTTCAGTAAAACATCACTTTAATATCTACCAAGTAGATTAGAAGTATGAAAAGCACAACCTGCGTGAAGGACGTGGACTCAGTGGTCTAAGATGTACATACTGCAGCCACCATGTTTCTATGACTATCTTTCATATTAACACTAAGTTAACAGCAGAAATAAAATCCTTTCTTGCGAGGTATGGGTGGATTTTGTTTTTCTTTCCTCACAATTAGTCACTTTATCCAGCTGACTAAGACTTAACCTCTCATCTCAGCTCTTAGAGTAGCCACTCTGATATTCCTCTTCTCAGTTCAACTCACTCTTCTTTTGCGTGGTTTTCACAAATGCAATTGGGGTTGGAAGTCAGGCAGCATTTGACAAAGCTCTTCTTGATAACGTGAGCCAGAAAATACAAGAAGCATATTAGTAATTGTTGTGAGCAGTGAAAACTGTTCAGTGAGCCATGCACGAAAGATTGACCAGACCCATTCTTTTTAGTCCACATAAAACCCCAAATTCCATTTGCCTACGGTTAACCCATAATAAAAGACTCCAAGATGATAACAGTTTTTCATGGAAGCAGTAGTATGGACTGTCCTCATACATTTATCTCACAGCAATAGAAGCCTTAAATGGGTTTATATGTCATTACACTACTACAGCTGTTGGGAAGTGGTAATGATGACGGTTATTTTGCCAGCCATCAACAGATGGCATATTACTGCACAAAATGTTGTGGTGCTGTGAAGACAGTGGGTCAAATTCCAAACTAGGATGGGAGTTCTGCTGTAGCCTGGGCAATACTTCAGCATTTCTTCCTCATGCTAGCAAACACAAAAATGTATTAATTATGTTTTACTGGGCAGAAAACATAAAGCCAGTCATCTGTACTGAAAAAGGTTTTGTGCTATTTAACAGGACGGTAGATATCTTAAATGGTCAATATGAAGGTAGTATAGAAATACAAAATGCTATATATACAAAAAATAGAGGTGAAATCAATCATTTTGAGAAAGGGAACGGGTCAAAGTTTATGTCACTTGGAGTCCTACATTTTCCCACTGGATTGCAGAAATAGGAGAAAAACGAACCTATATATGGGGCACACACTGGCTATGTAACATGGAAGGGAAAGTGATTTTAAGTAGGGCTGGACAGGACACGTGTTTGTTCTATCACTGTGATGAATGCTTCAATTTCTTCACATCTGCATCTCCTAGGAAATATCATCTCTAACCAGTAAAAACTCATCAAACTATATTGTTAGGATCCAAATTCATCCCTATTATAATACCACCCGTAAAAACAATTATGCTTTTAGGGCACATTTTAAAAGACACACATATTGACTGAAGAAACGTGGAATCTCTTGAAATAGTAGTACCTGGACCATTAAATAGCACATGGACATCCATGCAAGAACATACATCTATTTCTGGATCATATGCAGGTAGATTTCATCTTGATTGTAGGTTAATGACAAGGAGTATCTACACAAGATTAACAAAGCAGTTGCCAGCACACATCTTTCCTCCACTTACAATTCCTTCTCTAATACAATGAATTAAATTACAAAATGCTTTCACTGATTTCTATCTTTACTACTTTGCCTTTTTTTATTTTACCTCTGCCTTTCCTTCTAGAAAAAAAAAAGCATCCAGAAAGCACTCTGTTTGCTACAAGCAAAAAGGAAGTAAAAAGATAGCTGAGATGTCATAACAGACATTGCAAAGATACTCCTAACAGAATGGGGAACATTACTGGAAAAGGAACGAAGTTTTAGGTGTGTGATGAGCATAAGAAGAATTGTTCTCTTTCCCCGTGAAGCTTATGATCCAACGCCCCCAGCCTATAAACAGTTATGTAAATGTTTAATTTGAAGCGTGTGAGTCATCTAGCTTACAGAGTTTTAAGCAGTTGCAGAGGTATAGCCTAGGCTGGAGTAACAGCAAGGGTTCTTTTTGCTAAGGTTTCACTAGCAATTTGTTTAAAGCCCTTTCCAGTGTCTAGCCGTTCAAGCTTTATTTATTCTTTTCCTGATAAGTGAAAGTAACATTGCCCTGCAGATTATACTGAATTAAAATTGACACCCTTTATATAAATACATTAATAAAGTTTCCCCTTTCTTCACACTTCTTTACATAGCCTGCCAAAACAAGTAACCTCTTTGAGGAACAGATGAAGAAATAGTGAAGGACGAAATGAACAATCACAAATGTAACTAGCAATACTTGTTATCACAGCGACGTTTTCTGGCCTCCACCAGAAGGAGGATCCATTGCAATTTTAATCTGATTTGTACGGGAGAAACTGCGATGATAGATCTACAGTATGCAATGTATCCTACAGTTATATCACTGATGTGGTTCAGATAGAGTAAGCTCTGGTACAGAAGCAAGTACAGATGACCTATTACAGCATTTTACAGCTATATTGCTTTCAGGACTTTAGCTACAATATCTGCATATTGTTTTACTATGTAATGTACCCAGGCCTCCTCATTCAGTCAGCTGATGCTGGAAAGTCTCGATTGTGGAATCTCATTGACTTGCTGCCCTTGTAGTTTAATTAAACAAAAGAGAGGATGGGAGGACAAATTTCCCTGAGCCCTGATGGCAGGTAAATTAGAATAGAAAGTCCAGGAAGTATTCCAAAGTCATACAGAGCACATGCAGCAGAGCTGGAACTGCACCTAAATGTCAAGGTCAGAAATTTTTGGTAAAACTTTGCCAAAATCAGTCTCACCCAGAGCAAATGGTCTTTACAGCATTTTTGGCAAATCAAATATCTTAGATTTATGGCAAGTCAGTGAAAATCCTCAAGTTTCCAATGCCGTGGTTTTGAATATCAACAGTCATGTGGAGCCTTTCAGACCTGATCAATAAATCTGGAAGTCTGAATTACCTGTGGGCTACAATTGTCATCTCAGAAGCAACCTTTACTGTGCAACTTGACCGGTATGCCAGTGATCTTGCTCCGTCCCTGGTCTTGAGATGGTCAACAGCTACAGCTTCGACAAGTTTGAGCTGGGCTTACAAGGTCCATGTTTCCAGGCAGAAAGACATAGAAGAGTTTTAAAGATCATTGATGTGAAGCTTGCTAGCAGTAAAGCCTCAACCAAGTTATTCTCCTTAATGGAGAGTTTAAAAACTCTCAGAATACTGCTGGGCCCAGGTCCAACAGGATTTCCAATCCTCTTGCTGCAGCACTTGAATTCAGACTGTGCAAGTTCTGGCTCTTGGGATTGTTCCGGACTAACAGCTCTGAGGTGCTAGTCTATTCAAATTAAACAAGTTAACAGGCAGAAAAAAATCCAAGAAAAACAAAATGGCAAGCCTTTTTCATCAGAAATCCTGTCTCCTGGATACCTCTGCTTTTCTATCCCACTGTTTAAGTTATGGAAACTTAATTCTATTGAATCCAGTGTCTCCGGTTTATGAATCATTCAATTATGGTCAATTCATAAGTAAAACTGTAAAATTTCTGTGGGACATATGTTTTAGTTTCTGTCTGACCAATCGAACAATTTGCCTTGGTTATTTTAAAGAATCTATTGGAGCTTTTCATGCTCCCACTTAGTGGAAGGGTGAGCTATCAGTTCTGCATTTTTTGCCTTTCTTAGTGAAAATCTGGGGGTTTGCAGATCTTTACACAAACAACTGCTCATCTTAATATCACCCATGTCACCCATGTAAGTTTTTATTCATAAAAGTGACATTTGAGTAACTAATAGCTTTTTAATAGAAGTATCTCTAAAATGAACACAAAAAGCAGAAGTTGTTTTCCTTCAAAATCTTCATTTATGCAGAAAATGTCACGTCAACCTTTTTCTTCTCGCTTTTCAACAAATGCTCTTTTCAAACTTACATTTCAATTTCATTCTAATATGTAACATGCACTAATCATATTAGGAATGATTCATTTTATTCAGGATAGTGAACTGCTTCTCTTAGCTGGTTCTTACTTGTAATGACACTCTTAAACCTACGGCAGAAGAATCTTTCTCATGGATGAAGTAAAGAGGCTGCTGTCAAACAGTTCTCCCACATCTCTTTTACAGTGTTTTGCTTTATTTTGTTGGGGTGATTTTTTTCCTGACTACTCCTCAGACAAGTAATTTTGTAATATTTTATCATCTCTTATGTTAAAGGCCTGGCAGATTCCAGCCTTCATAGCTTTATGTAGTTGTGTAAGTGTAAGATATATCCCGTCACAGTCTTGAGAATAATCCTGACTTCATCTTCAAATGACCGCCTAGAGTAGAAACAACTTTGGCATTTTCCATCTGCCTTTTATTATTTTCCCCTGATTTTTTCTTGCTTCTTGAATTCTCTCATTATTTAACACTTGAACTTTATCATCTCACTCTATGAAGTGTTTTAGAAGAATAACCTATGTAAAATAAAGTTTAATATACTTGTTATCCAAAATCTAATACATTTAAAAAAACCTACACAACTCTTGCCAAGCTTTAGTCATAACTTCCTCTGATTATCCTGAAACCTGAAGAAAACAGAAGGTTGGCGGCAAAGGATTCAACTGGATGGGCTCACCTAGATGCTTTTTATCATAACAATAAACTTTCATCTTTTAACTTCTCAGATAATTGTGCATGCTTTTGTTAAAAAGCACACTGCAGAACTTCTATCAGAAGGCTATTTTACCTTGTCTACTAGTGCCAATGAAGCTGATTACTGGTCCTGTTTTATATGAGCATCTGCTAGAGTAGAGAGATTAATTGCCTACAGACAATATATGAACTTGCTTTTTACTATTGGCATTGCTATCATTTAAAATCTGTCAACATTTTTGTCATAAAATTAAGGCTGTTTTCAGGGACTAACTTTCGTATCTAGATGTTTGCCCTCCTCGCACTCAATACTGTCAGGTACAGGATGCTGCAATAGTGGATCTTTGCTCTGATTCAGTATGGGTGGCTGGTTTACTGTTTCCCACCTTCTGTGTTTGAAGATTAATGATCCCAAATTAACATTTAAAAAAATATATATTTTTTTGTGAAAGAGGGAGGATTTTGAAGTGGGTTTTCTTCCCCACTATTTTTACTTCAGAAAATTCATATGACTTAAGATAAGTATGGATTTAAATTCTATTCAGTGTACACTATACATTTAGGAAACTAGCTGAATATGTAATCATGCAATACTTACTGCCCAAGGTCATTCATTTTGGACTGTTTTATTAGTAATACTCGGTTTCATATGTCTACAATTATAACATATTTTTAAAGGGGTACCATTTAGATGCAAAGGACTGAAAGTAAACAGTGCTAAGCACTTTCTAAAACTCCATTAGTTTATTACCCAGTAGTTGTAACAGCATTTACAAATTATTGCAACAATAAAAATCAAAGCCTGTAGCTGCAATAGTATTCTTTAGACCTGATGGTGGGCTAGGTAGTGCTAGAGTTAACACACCCTCTTCTTCTTCCCCAGACCTGGACTAAAAATCTAGTTTCCAGTCACAAAGTTAATCTGGTGCCTCATGGACAGATGTCCACATTAAAAAGCCATCATGCATCTTGGAATGACTGGCAGCCTCAGCTCTGGAGGAGCAGAGGACTGGGTGGGCAGTGATGTTGCTGCTTCAGAGTGGCAGCCCACACCTCTGCAGAGAGCTGCACTGTCAGAAACACCAGCCTGCCACCTTCCTCCTTGCACAGTTTGTATCATAAATACTGCATAATGAATATTTGTCTCTGTTCCTGTAACCAGTGGCTGTCATCCATTATATTTCTACTGTCACTCAAACTCTGCTTCTAGTCCTTGCTTTGAGACCTGCAAAATCTGTTAAAAACCACAAATAACATTGTAGATGATGTTCTGCATTCCTGGGGCTTGAATGGACAAGGTGAAAATTTTCACTCGCTTTCTTCCACTTTTAAGAAATGTCACAAATCCTGTCCCTTTCAGAGCACTTATAAAATTAAAATAAATATTACAGTATTGGTGGTCGTGAAGCAGGAGGAAGGTAGGTTGTGTGAATCGATCAGAAAATACACAATTATGCTGCTAATGAGATTGACACCTTGCTTGCTGACCTCAGGTATTTGGTTTCAGATACAGGAGCCCTAAATTTCTTGGAAGTTTCATTGGCAGGACCCTGTACAGTGCAACTATGGAAATTACACATAAAAGAGAGTGAAGGTGGTCTAGAGAAATGAGGGCCACATGGCTGCTGCAGGAAGATAAATTATTTAAACCTTGCTGTTGCCCAAACTTTCCAGTACGCAAGAGCATCTTTTCTTGACAAAAATGTACAAGAAACCAAATTAATTTGGTAATTAATTGTTCTTGAGAAGGAAGTTGTTTTGGAATAATAATATTTTAAGATGCCCAGGACTGCACCTAGTTCAAACACAGATGGGCGCATCAGGCTCTGCTTCTTCTTACTGTACCTCCAGCCTGGCCAGGCCATTTTTCTGTTAAAGAGTGATAGCCAATGTAAAGTCAGCCCTCAAGCAGGTGTTATTTAGGAGTACAAGAACAACTCTCCCCCTCTTGCCTATGTGGTGCAAGAGTAGCTGCTATTTGTGGAGTGGGATGGAGACCACAGGTCTTCATCTATTCCAAAATCAGAGTGAGAGAAGGCAAGTCTCTGGGGATGGGAACAGCGGGCAGACCCTATCACGGATCAGAAGCTCTCATGTAGAGTGAAAACACGGATGGAGAAAGTGCTGTGTGCCCCAGGAGTGTGAATCAGGAATCCTGCCTTAGGCCAGACATATTTTTTTCCTGTGGGAATTCTGGTTATAACACAGGTCCTCTATTCCACTCATATACCTGCAGGTCAGAAAGCAGAGTACAGCATCAAGAATTCAAGCTTACCTCCATTTCTATACCTTTTTCCTTTAAAGTCAGTAGCCCATATGCAGTGCTAGCTGGATTCTTTTTATTCCATTAGTGGCACTTGTCCAGCTGCCCTCACTAAGTGTTGTCTATCAATATGGAATTACACAGAGGTATATACTGAAAAAGCTTGTCTCTCTTTTGTGTGGAAAGGAAGCTGATCAATAGCAATAGATTCCGGTCTGTGTATGGTCCGAGTGTATAGAATATTTGTCATGAACAAGCAATCAAGTTTCTCTGTTTGCACGCATATGTGTAACTCCAAAGCTGAGAATTTGCTGTATGTGCTTGAATTATCTAATGATTGCACAAAGAGTACAATCATTCTTTCCAAAATTAAAAGCCAGGTATTATAAGACATTATATTAAAACATGGCTTCTAGCACTGTTCATTAAGTGATGTGTCTGAAGAAATCAACTGGCTGAACAGTTAGGTGCTGAAATAGCCTCAAGAGGTTGAACATTTGATAATTTGTATGTAAATTGAATTACCAGATCTGTTTTTCCTTTATATTATTGATATTTTTGTTTGTCATTTGGCACAGTAAGTTGTTTGCTACAGCTCCCCAGAGCTGACATCTTTTGGAAATAAAAATACGTTACTTGCCATTATCTAGAGTTCAGGACATGGTCTGCATTTCCCTTGTACTAAAGGTGTTGTGCAGTGCACCCAAGAGGGAGTCTGGGAAAAGATACTGGGGCTGCAGCTGGTTACCATGATTTATGTGCAGGGTTTTTTGTTTTGGTCTAGAACCCACAAGAGATCAAAGCAAACCCACAATATTCTGCTGAGAAAGAACAGAGAAACAGGTTTATAACAAAACTTTCATGACAAGAGATTTGAATGTTTTCATCTGATGGGCCAACACTCCTCAGGTTACCAAAACCAACCAAACAAAAATCCCAATTAAAAAAACCCCAGAACAAACAAGCAAAAAGGTCAGCTATTTCTACAGCTTGCTCAGGTAAAATAAAGCAAATTGATAAGGGAGCTGTGCTACTGCAAGTGCACTATATTAGAAAATAATTTTCATCATAAGCATGGGTAGACTGGAGTTATCATTATGTTCAAGTGGCTCCTCAAAAAAATCAAGTTTAGCAACAGCTGTGTTCTAATTCGGAGGAGCTGTCTAAGTCCCACTTTCAGTCTGCTGCTGCTTTGCCTCTGGATTTTGAATGGGAAGGAGGAAAATGTGAGAGCTATGATGGCTTGAAACTCTCTTCCTCAACTAACAAAGATATTATTTCAGGTTGGTAATTTCTTGGGGCCCAGAGTCATCTACACAACTCCAGGAGGTTACTGTTCTTAATATATTTCTTATCAATAAATATTCTTTGCTAGAGATTCACACATTGCATTATTTTTCTTTTTTTTTTTTTTCCTAATCTAACCTCCCTGAAAAGTAAAAAAATAAACAGGAAACCCCTTTTGCTCTTCTACAAGTTTCTCAAAACTTGACCCAGAACAGGACTACAAAAAGCTAAAGTTACAAGAGGCCATCTCAGGGTCAGAGTTTGCTGAGGGGCAGTGACATCTCTGGCTGTGTGACCTACACGCCTCACTTTCAAGGCACAGAGGGAGACCATGAGAAGTATGGTCTGCCATATGGGACTCCTTATGGAAGTCCTTATGGGACTCCTTTATGCATAGGGAACTTCAGGCTGCTAGCTAAGCTTGTTTTCTTACCATGTAGCGTCATGGAAATGCAAAAGCCACTGTACTATAGTCGAAGGCAGTACAGTTGAAAAAGGATGCAGAGACAAAACATTGAACAATATCAAGCTATGCAAGGTGTGGAGACATTTAAAGCTCCCAAGTCATAAGTCTTTAAGAGTTAAAATCATGTAAAGTTTGACATGCAGAGTCACCTCTTTCCCCCCCACCCCCCCCCACCCCCAACCCCCACCCTCCTTGGAGTTATTTAGTTACCTAGTATATTTTCTTGTGACTGTATAAAAAAATAGCTAAGATTTTAAAACAGAAATTATTTTTTGATCTGACAGAGAAAGCACTGGAAAAAAGCATTCGAGAAACCCATTGGTTTAAAAAAAGCCATGAGAAAATATGAGTTTCTAGAGTAAAAGTTAAGTCAAGCTTGTAAAATAACTGCAGTGACTTTCCTTTTCTATAGCAACTCTTGCTTTATGCTTGTGATAGTTGTCTCCCAGTCCAGCCTCTGCTTCTGAAGAGGAAAGACTGAAAAATACTTGCTGAACAGCTAATTTATCAGTCTGACATTACCATCTATCAAGAGGAGAGGACTGCTGTTAGGAAAATCAAGATTATTGGTTCAGGGGTTTTGTTACCTCTTGTGAAATGAAGGTTAGTTTAACAATATACGTAACCGAGAGATGTTCTGGGCACTTCAAGACCAAAGTCCCATACATCACTTCTTTTTCTGCAGTCTGCTTGTGGTGGTTGCTGTCTTCATGGAGACTTTCTCTGGCAGTCCTGCTGCTAAAGACCCCATACAAACCTATGAAGCAGTCCACAAGAAATCTGCAACATTCTTAGGTTAATCTTAGATCTTACCATATATGTTTCAGTATAGCACCATATTAAGTGTGGCAGACTGAAATATCTCAGGGCTGATGGCAGGAAACGTGTAAGCAGTAACATATAGACATGTCCATTCAGTGTTCTGCTATTGAACTGCAATTCAGCTGCTGGAAGCCTTTCAGGGTAAAGCACTTTCCATATGGCAGTGGATGACTATAAGAGGGCAAATGAGTTTAGCCCTATGGTGAATGAGGGCTAGTTTCTAAGTGAAAAACAAAACAAAACCAAACCCAACCCAAAACCAAAAACCAAAAAACCAAAGAAAATTCTAAAGAAAAAAGAATTAGGCTTTTTTTACACTTTAAAAAACCCAGAAATTCAAGGAAGTGATTTTTTTAACCTCTCTGATAAATAGTGGTATCTACAAATTCAGTGGAAGCTCAAAAGCTACAATCTCTCTCTGATCTTGTTGCAAATCTTCAGCTGGTTTTTTTGGTTTGGGTTTTTTTTTTTTTGGTTGAGTTTGTTTTGGTTTGTTTTGGGTTTTTTTTGTGGAAGAATGGTGGTGCATATGCTAAATTCACACATTTGAGGCCTGAAGAACTTATTCAATATGTAATTCAGAGTCCCATGCAATCAACATTCTGCTCTGCAGCACAGCAAAGTATGGACATGTCTATTAATGGACAGATATAGCTGTGTAATCACATTCAGCCACTTTATATGATGCTTGCACGATAATATTTAGTGGAATGATAATATGCAGCCCTTTCAAACCAGATCCACTGAATTCAAAGTAGAGGAAATTTGCACATTGTGTCTTCAAAATTGTATAGATGCAAGACCTGATGACTTGCCAAAGACTTCACAGCATTTGGTAATGAGACAATTTGGCAGTTATATTTCATCAACCAGCGTTTTTAATTTTTTTAATTTGGCCTAGGCTGCTATATGAAACGAGCAACAAGACAGTTGCAATCTGGTAAGAGAGTACAAGATTTCAAGATGAAAAAATATGTATGTAAACTGGAGGTCAGTACAGCTGTGGATGATGCTTTGCATAGGCAAGGAAGGAATCAAGAGGAATCTCTGCAGTTCATCCTGCTCTAAGGGAAGACTTACAGATCCTGAGAAGACGATCATATGATCAACACCAATAGCTTGAAATTATATGGTACCTTATTTTCCTTTGGGTTTCTATTTTCTTAATCATGTTTACAAAAAGACTTTCATGAAATGTTGAACTGTTTTGGGACATGGGACTTCTCTGAAAACACAAGCAGTTTCCACCTACCTGCCCACTGGGCTTGGCAGATGACATTGGCAGAGCAAGCGTGTTATTGACTTTGTGAGGAATTGAGACCTACCTGTCACACCTAGGAAGTTAACAGCTTTTACATCCTTCCACTTGGAAGACTGATATTTTGTCAGCACTCTAATACAAATGGAAATAATGATATTTAATTCATGTGTGAGAGATTTTGATTGCATATGCCTTGGCTTTTTATAATTTCATCTTAGAGTGTTAACATTACACATAAATGGCAGACTTATAAGAGTGTTAGTATTGCCTGTGTGTAAGTTTTATAAATTGTTTATATTGTATAGTAAAAGAAAGTCCCATATTTCATTACACTTAACATTTAGATTCTTTTGGCCCTCAATATGACTAGGTGCTGGGCATGGCTCTCAAACTTCACTTTCGTAGTATGTCTTTGAGGATTATTCCAAAGAGAGGTTGCAGAAGATGTATCATTACTTCAAAAAACTATTGGTTTTCCTTCATTGAAGAGTCTATCAGATCAAAGGCTAGAACAGGTGCCATCATGGCATAGGCTAACGTATATAACTAATGGTGCAAGTGTAGTTTAGACCGCCCATGCAAGATGACATTTCACTAACCACAAAACATTCATTATTTACTACTTACAACTAGCAGATTCTTAGCAGGCTGATGTTTTTAATTAGATCGTATACTTTATTTTTTCTTTAAATGTTTAGAAGTTAGATAGTGCCCTCTCCTGGACATAGGCTCCCATGGCAGTAGTTTGTGAAGTGCCGCAAGCGTTGCCAGTTAGAGAAAATGGACACAAAAATAGTGTGTTGCTCTGCTAAAGAGGTTTGCTGGTTTCAAGGAAGGACATTTTGTTGTGGTCCCTCCTTGCATTCTGCTCTACTTGAAAGCATACTGTGTAACTAAAATTGTTCTCAGTTTAGATGGCAAAGAGGTTGTGATTAATTTATCTTGAACCCAGCTGGCTAGAGTTAACAGCACAACTTTATCGCAGCGAGAAGCAGGAATATGTAGTGAAATATATCCCAGGTTTTACAAAAAACAGCTCAATACAGCATATTAATCTTCAGAAATAAGGGTGATGGAGCAATATGCAGTTGAAGCATACCTTTTAGTTTGTTCTCCTACATGTATTATTTATTGAATTTTTTCACAGTAAAAAAATAATTATACAGAGAAGTCAAAAGTGTAATTCTTCTCTTTTTCCTTTTTCGAGGGTGTTTTTGTGCATTTTTCTCAGGGGAGGGGGAGTGTAAATAAAAAACCCAACACTGTCAGTATCAGCTAATAATTCTAGTCTCGTGCCTTTGGACTGTTCCAGGGTCTATTAAAAAAGCAGTTTGTCCAGGACATAACTTGAGAGAGAAAATTCTCAAGATTTGCAACATCTCACAGCAAAAGGGACAAAGAGAGAGCGATGGATTTCCCTAGAAGTTAATTTAAAACTCATATTTAAATTCCTTCAAAGATAGACTCTAAAACTGTACTAACCCAACATTTACAGGAAAATCTAAATTAATTCTGTAGAAAGCATTACATATCCATTCATCAAATCTTTACAGTTTTCAAATCACTTCTGAAGTTTTCCTCAGTACAGAAAACAGAGAAATAGTTGTGTAGGGTCAACTGTGAGTGATTTCTACTAATTGGCTGACAGGTTCTGGCTTTATACGTTAGCTTAAACACGAAGCAAAGCAGCCCTCATATTTATTTACTTAAATTTTACATGCTTTCTAAAAACCTGCAGATTTCTTAAAAACATACTGCCCATGCAGAGCAGCTGCTCTGTGTGCCAATTCAACATCTTCTGACCACTTACTTCAAAGGTGCAGGAAAAATGCATCCCATCCTTCAGCATACACACAACTCGTATAAGGGCAGTTCAGGAGCAGAGACCAAGATGTGCTCCCAAAATACTCTGTCCACTCATAACATTGTCCTTCAGTCAACCTTTGTGCTGGCAGTTGTGAGCATCTCTGCTCCACCAAGTGAGCTCCACTGCCCTCTGCAAAGGGCTGCAAGAGCTCTAGGGTAACAGACCTCCTCATTAATGGTCACAGTTGATCATTAGCCGGTCACTGAATCTTTCTTGATGACCTGTTAATGAACTTCTCACTGGCTTATTGTGAAGATTGGTCAAGGTAGACAGTATAGGTAATTTATAGCTGAACACCCAGCGCACTAATTGCCTTTGCTCAGCGACTGTAATCAACACAGTACTACTAAGAGGCATTAAGTATTACTAAGAGGCATTACATCTTTCCTAGTTTATTTCTCATGTGTAAATATTTGATGTTGAATGGAAACTTTTGATTCCGTGTTTAAAAATATGTTTATAATTTTTATTTAGGGGAGAAATTTCAGGAAAAGAAAGCCTTAATCTCACAAACTCTTTCTTTCTGAATATTTTTTGCCCTTAACAAAAGATGTTTATTTTTAACAAAACAAACCTGTGTAAGTTAATATTCACCAATAAAAGGCTCAGAGGTCTACATAGTGCAATAGTCAGCTCTCAGTGGATGCCTGTTAGCTGCAGGAGCCTGAAGAGCTTTGATGGTTCAAGACCTGTGGTGCCTAATCTCTGTGAATCGTGGATAAATTGGCCAGAAGATACTGTCCCTCCAGCTGTGCTCTTGCCAGCTCTTGAAAGCTCAAAAGTTTCACCTGGGCCTTGACTTCATGGGAAAGCTCCAGAATAAGCTCAAGAAGTGGCAGTGATGTATTAGATAGCACTCTTTCCTCTAAGACTGGTAGAGAATGCCATAGGGGTTATACAATTATCACAGGAGCCTGCTTTTGCTTTAGATGTGAAGATACTTTCTCCCATTTTGGGCATGATTAGAGTCCACCAATGCGTTGGTTACTAGGCTTTTCACAGCCCTGAGCATGTGCTAGATTGGATGACTGTGGCCAAGATGTTCATAATCCTTTAAGGTTTTGTATATTTTGTATTTTTTTTCATTTTCACATGTTCATGTTTCATAAATATAATGCAAAACCGTATCTGCCATGTAACTGCTATAAGAAACTGGGTTTGCATCTGTTAAAACATCCTGGGCACCACCATCGCGTTTCATTACTGGTTTTCATACGCTTGACCCATATTAAGTGGTGTCCCAATGGTCATCTCATTCTCAGCAAATGGCTTCAAGATGGCAAAATTCTTTCTCTCCAGTGCTTCCAGATGACACTCTTCAGCTCTGTAGAGATTGAGGAATTGGATTTCCAGGGAAATCCACTGACCATTGCTCTCTGGGGTGCAGAAACAGTAGCTGTGGCTATCTTTAGAAAGAGAGTTTTTGCCCTCTCACTGAAGATCTTCAGCTTACATCTGGTAACTTTGCTCTAAATGAGATGAGACTATTAAAATGCTTCATTAGTCAGAGATTTGATTTCATACTTTTGATGACAAATGAGACCCTCCTCTCCATCCTAGTTTCAAGTACTGGGACACTCCTGTCTCCTTAGCAGGCATCGCTGGCAAAGGGTGTGGTACCAACCACAAGTATATGAAATGACTAAAAGCAACTCAGGTCATAAACAACTTGTGAAAGCAACATAGATGGCATTTGTCTTGATGTTGCAAATATTTTTTGATTACAAACATTTGATTATGCACCTTTTATGGCATGGATGCGAGAGTTTGAGCCAGATAGAGGGGTCAGATGCTTTTATAGAAAACCAGTTATTTTTTAAAAATTAAGATATTTATTTAATAATTATTACTGGTCTTCTTGTTATACAACATCCTTAATTTCTTTCTAAAGTAAATAAGGTATTCAAATATTAATGTCATATGTTTGAGAAGGACCAGGTTCTGACCCAAAGCTGTGTATTTTTGAGGAAATCCGTTGAACCCAGATGGGCTTCTCAAGGCATATTGGTACAGAATGAAGTAGTGTTAACAATATATCTTCTTTTATTTTTTTTTTTTTTCTCAGAAACTGTGGTCAGCCAGCTTTAAAATCCTAAGATCGAAAATTGGAAGCGTGAATAATATATGAGTTTGGTCTCAGCAGTAATATAAACTCCATGAAAATACTGTCCTCAGAGGAGAAAAAAACACTCCTGAAATCACAACATTTCCTTAAATCACTGTGTAATTGTCCACTAAAGAAATGCACATAGCAGTTTAGAAGACTTGCTGCATGTTGAGACAAACATCTTTACAGCAGTGAATGGGAGACTATAACTATGTGGTTGTCCTCTAGTTTTGTCTGATCTTACCAACACACAAAACGCATGCAAAATATTGTTTCCATCCCTGTATGTGCTCTAGCTGAAATCCCAAAGCCACGGAGTATTAACACAATGTAAGACTATACAATGAAAATAAACCAACATGAAGGCATATTACATTTTTAATTTTCACTGTAATGATTAAATAAGCAATGCTGCACATATATAGAATTCCTGCTCCTTGCTGTATTTACCTAATTGTTATTCTCATCCATAAGGTGAGACATGACCCACAGTGTACAGAATGAGTTCACGTGTGTTGTTTTTTCAAGTTTCGGTGTTTAATACTTTCTTGCTAAGATAATTTATTAATAAGCACACATCTTTCTACTGTCCATCCCTTGGAAACAGTACCCTATAGGTATGTATGAACCCCCTTGCAGAAATCATTGCAAAGCTGAGCTAACACAGATGAGATTGCACATCTGTTTTACTGAACCTTTATCTGTTTTCCGAGAAAAGATGAAAATCATTTGTTAAGTTAGCTCTTTTTGAAAAAACATACTCTTTTGTTTCCTTACCAAACAGAACACTTAGTGAAAGAATACAAAACCAGATCCTGTTCTTATGTTACATTTAATTTCTTTTTTAATTGCATTTATTTTCAGAAAATATATTGAACAATATTGACAAGGCAAGTAGATACTTTTGGACATTTTCAACAGCAGATGGAAATTATGGGTCTCTATATATACACTTTTTTTTAAATCTACAAAAGCAAATGATTACAAAATGAATAATAGTTTTCTTTCAATTTTTGAAATAACATATTTTCTTACATTCTGTCTAACAGGTGGTTCTGCTAATTTAACCTGCCGAGCTTTCTTTGGATATAGTGGAGATGTCAGTCCTTTAATCTACTGGATGAAAGGGGAGAAGTTTATTGAAGATTTGGATGATAGTCGAGTCTGGGAAAGTGACATCAGGTAAAAGAAAAAGTGCTTTGTTTCTTTCAGTCAATATCTTTTTTGATAGTTAAAATAATACTTGTTACCACAGACTAAGTCAGGAACACTTTGGGTCTGACCCTTGTTTTTTGCAACATCCATTCTTTCCCTTTTCCACTCCACCAGTAGATAACAGAAAAATGTGTGCCTCAGCCAGATCTGATGTTAGGGAGCTGCAAAAGCCAAATAGCTGCCCAACAAGTACTGTAGTGTTAACTGACAGGAATTTGCATAGTGTGGCAATCTATAATTATAACCTTTAAAAAGCTACAAGACGAAATAAAGAAAAGTAAATATATCAAGGAAAAAAATCTCAAAAGTCTTTTAAAACATGGAGCCTTAAATAAATGCTTCTTTTTTGGAATGTTTTGATTTTGTTTCTTCAAGGGAAAAAAAGTAGTTTCCTGGGATGCTATCTGGCCTGTCAGAGCCAAGCATCCTCCTATGTGGGCTGCTTATATCTGCTGAAATACGTGTTTTAGAGAGAATCTGGCAATTTGCATCATGTACTTTCACTGCTCCTAAAAGTGCTGCATCATTTAGAAATTGAGAGAGAAGAGGTTTTGTATTGAGAATTATATGTTTGCCATAGCGTACCAACTCCTATCCAATAGCAAGTATCTACTTGGATCTGAAGAGATTCCTTTTTCATGTATAATTCTGTGTGTGTTTATATCACTGTGCCTATCTATTATGGAAAAACTCAGAAATGAAGGCACGTCTTAACATGTGTTACAAAGGAAGCTAAATAATAACAAACATGTTATCTACATTGATTGTCTGTAATAGAACAAAACAAGCTTATTTACACTCCACCTCTTATGTAGGAATCTACTATCTCATCAAGAGACGTGGAGTCACACTCATTTTTAGCTTAGCCTTGGACTTCTTCAGTGTAACCAAAGTTGCAGGGACAATTCCTTTTCCAAAATGAAGAAGGTCACATAGACATTCAAGGTCATCTCCATGTCTCCCCCAGATAAAGGCAAAACGGAAGCCTATTTCACCCCGGTGCACTTCAAGTTTATTCTATAAAACTCAAGACCAATACACTAAATGGCACTTGACAACCAGATCATTGTATTTTGCATCTAAAGCTTTTCCTAAGCCCTTCTGCCAGAGAATTGGCATTCTGAAGACTGATAAAAAGATGACAAGAACCTCTTTACACCTTTGATGTTTTGTGGAGGGAGTAGCAGGAAGGCTGGTTATCAGTTCTTCTGTCAGGTGTAACGAAAGGGAACAGTCTAGAGCAGTTTGTCATTCGCTTTGCTGGGTTTCTAAAACCACTGATGGGCATGTGAAGAGGTAAAGAAAGCAATCTGAGGATGCAGGAGGTCTTTTGTTTATCATCTGTATGAACAAGCATCATCTGCTATGCCAGTTCTTTCTACTAATTTATAATACAGACCCTGGTATGAACGCACTGTTTCTGGGTGACATGTTCAAGAGCCTCAGAAAGTGCACAAATAGTGTGTTTGCCTCAGATTCCTAGTATGACCCTAAGCCCCCACAAGAACTGGTTTCATTTTTCTCTCTTCTAACATTTCAAGACTTCACATACTATTGATCAGGATGTCATCGGAGTGTGCAATAATATATTATCAGTGTGCACATCATCCTCAAAGGCAATTAACTGAAGTTCTCATTAACATTTACAAAGCCAAACCTCCTCATTAGAGGTGAGACGGAAAAGGGCATGATATAATTTAATTAAGATTTCATCAAACCATAACCAAATTTGAAGACAGATTTGTGAATTGGAAGTAGCATTATTATGTCATGATTATCTAATGCTCTGCTATGATACAAGCAGAATAGCAGCGATGGTTGCTTTTTTCTCAGGGTTCTCAAGGAACATCTTGGGGAACAGGAGGTTTCCATCTCATTGATTCTTGACTCTGTGGAAGAGGCAGACCTGGGGAATTACTCATGCTATGTTGAAAATGGAAATGGACGCCGACATGCCAGTATTCTTCTACATAAAAGGGGTAAATATGCAGCTCTCCTCCATGAAAGGGTACATTATAGAAGTGGTCAGTTTGTAGAGCTTCTTTCTGATGTAAGGATGAATTTTGGCTTCCTGAGATATTGATAGGCAATTATTAATTTTCCCTAGGCATTTGTACTACTTTCAAAATAAAACAGAAATGTCGTTAACTATGGCAAAAATAAAGTAACACCTTTTAATTATATTTGTATAAAAGATTAATTTAATAATTCGTGAACTTTAAAACTAATGAAGGCTCCATAGAGAAAAGAAAGAATAAGAAGTCACAGGTAATGCAACTGTAATAATAGTCTGTAAGAAGTAAAATCAATTATTAGAAAAGCCAACAAAACCACTTTCCACTTCTGCCAGAAATGCCCTCTAAACCCCATGCCAGGGGAGTTCCTGCATAGCCAGACTGTGGACATTTTCTTCTAACACATTTACCTAACACCAACATTTCTGAAGTGAAGCATCATGACAGAAGATTCTGTTTCTACTTACCACTCACATCCCATGATTGCAGCCTGCCTCATGGCCACAGTCATCTCCCACAGAGATATTTACGGTGAGGTGGAGAGACTCTTGCAAAGAGAGGTTTCCAGATCCACTTTGTTCACTTTACCTCCCAGACGGTGCTTCACATGCCTGGGCTTGACACTCCCCACCCTCATGAAGCATCCTACTGGTTTAAGAGGTCAAAGAATAACCAGGGAGCAGTGTCTGTACTTCACTGTCATTACTGTGCTTCTTTTTTAGATTGTTTGTCAAGGTGAGCAAACCAGGTTCTTACTGTGATGCTTAACTACTTGTGGCATCTCAATTTATATCAAAGAAGTAATGTCTTCCCTGGTTTAAGTCTTGTAGCATACGAAGTCTTTCTAAGTTTAAAGGGAAGCCATACATCAATATAGTGTGGCTCATTTTGGGCCCCTCACTACAAGAAAGACATTGAGGTGCTGGAGCGTGTCCAAAGAAGGGCCATGAAGCTTGTGAGGGATCCAGAGCCAAGTCTTATGAGGAGCAGCTGAGGGAACTGAGGTTGTTTAGCCTAGGGAAAAGGAGGGTGAGGAGACACCTTATCACTCTCTACAACTACCTGAAAGGAGGGAGGTAGTGTGGTGCGGTGGGGGTCGGTCTCTTCTCCCAAGTAACAAGTGGTAGGATCAGAGGAAATAGCCTCAAGTTGCACCAGGGCAGGTTTAGGTTGGATATTAGGAAAAATTTCTTCACCGAAAGGGTTAAAAAGCACTGGAACAGGCTGCCCAGGGAAGTGGTGGAGTCACCACCCCTGGAGGTATTTAAAAGATGCATAAATGTGGTGCTTAGGAACAGACTTACTGGTGGACTTGGCCCTGCTAGGTTAACTGTTGGACTGTTGGACTTAATGATCTTGAAGGTCCCTTCCAAACAAAACAATTCTATGATTCTATGATTTATTTAAATGTATTTTTGTGACCTCCAATAACTTGAGTAGAACTGATTCGAAGCCATTTTTCTGAACTCTTTTGGTTGCTTCTTAAGAGATGCATCTGTAAATAACCAGATATTCTGTTTAGCCTGACATTTGCCATATTTTCTTGAATTTATTGAGATTGGTAATTAATTGAACCTCAACCATTTACCAGCTAATAGTCATATACTCCTAATTCAGAGAGGTTTGAACCCAGAGCAAGAGCTTAACCCAACAAACACTGAAAACCTATGGCTTCTCTTTAATTATGAAATTAGTGCATGGAACACTGAAAATAAATAAATTTTAATGCTTAAATATCTTTATAACAAATATTTAATTAACTGACATATATTAAGTCATATGCTGATGAGTCCTTATTTTCCCTTACATACTTGCAGTGGCTCCAAGACTAACACATAAGTTTTTTCTGCTCTGTGTTCACCAGCTTTTTAATCTAACAGTATGCCAGCATAAATTTTGCAAGAGTCTACTTTCCTTGCTTCCTTTCTTGGAGAGATCAGTATGTCAAACACACCACAGTATGTGGTCTCATGATGACATGCTTAAGAGGAAGTAATCTCAATATTTAATTGTCCTTTCAAATAGTAAAAAGCTAAAAATAGCAAAACCTCCCCCAAATAGTTTGTTTCTTCCTCTTTAAGTAAGGCTGAATCTGCAATTATGATTTGGAAACAAAATACTTTGTGCCCTCAAAAAACAAAAAGTATCTGTTACAAGCTTTCTACATACTTTGCATGTTGACAACTGTTCCAGTAAAATGATAAATTAACTATGACGGATAAAAATTTGAGCTAGTCTCTCAGGTCTCCTAGGAAGAGAGGCTTTGCACTCTTTGCTTAGTCTCCTGTATATCACCATGACAACATTTCATTTTAGGTTTCCTTGTTTAGAACCACATTTAGTGTCTGCTAGGAATGAGTTGGTTGTTTATTAATTTCTGATTATTGGCTCACTTCGAACAATAAGGACCTAACAACTAGGTAAATGTAAATTTGCTTCCTGAACACTGAGACATTTGCAGAGATATTAGTTTTGGCTGGTTTTCTAGCTAGTTATCTTTTTTTTTTTCGGGGGGAAAAAAAAAAGCTGAATCTGGAATGTTCACTGGATTACTGAAGAAGAATTTGTAATCCTTCTTAAACTTCATATGTGGCACATTATCATCAGGATCAGAAGGGGCAGGAAATCAGAAAGCTCTATTACTGAACGAAGAGTGTTCTTGGGAAGAGTGGTATTTAAGGCTTAATGCTGCAGTGGGGATTCAGGTAGCAAATTTAAGCCTTTCAAACATCCTTGCTACTGCTGCTTCACGCTGGTCAATACACCCTCTGTAAACTTAAACTTCCAGGGGTAGCTTTTGGATGTGTCTGCCATTACACAGGCCCTGAAAGAGCAAGAAATTGAGAGTCTAAATCACTGTGAAAAACCTGGATGCTTCTTCCTCACCCTTTCCACTGGTCATCTCAGCAGGGGCACACACTCACCTCACAGTAAACACACGCAGGGTCCATCCGATGGTGGTCCCCACCATAAACCAAGGCTTGGCACATTCAGCCAGGGAAAGGGAGCTTCTGGTCTTTCCCTGACATGGCACTGGAATGAAATCTGGAGCCTCCCCTTTCCCAAGAGGAATTTCAGGAGGGGAGCAGAGCACAGCTCCCCCAGACTCCAGCACCACCTGTGCAGGAGAAGTGAACCCAGTTTGGGCATCCAGACTTGGGAGAAAGCTGGGGCTCCTGACACCTCCCGCTAGACCTGATGCCAGCACTCTGCATCTCAGGAAGCTGAGCCCCAATTTTCTCCTGAGCTTCTTTTACCTTCTGACTACCAGTGGAGAAAAGCTATGATCTAAGTTTTTGTGCAACCAGCTAAACATTTTTAGACTCCTATCTTTCCCTGGATGCTGTGCATAGGGAGTATTTAATGCAGAGCTGAAGGCAGTAGAGCATTTTAAGCATGACAATGACAATACTGTTTCCTCTTCTGGGCCGTTACTACAAAATTTGTCCAAAAATATTGAGAAGAAGAGAGGGATCAGAACCCAGGAGATTTAACTTTCATGCCCTTCCTCCAGCTGCTGGCCAAATCTCTATCACCTTTACGATAATCAAGTTATTTTCTCTATTGTGTGAGACAAAAAAAAAAAATCTACTTGTTATAATCTAAGGCTGATTTTGTGACTTATTGATGATAGCTATCATCTATCATCTGTAGCAGTTGCAGGTTAACCTTCAGCTAGGTAGAGGAACCTTCCAGAAATAAATTTTGAGTGGTACTGACAGCAGCTAAACACAAACTTATTAACGACAGACCACATATTACAGATGATGTAAGGGATGGATAACATGCTATAATACTATTTTTTTTTTGCATATTTTTAATTCAAGAAGACAAACCCATAGTCTATCAATGTAGTAGATAAAAATGCTCTTCTACAATGTTATATACTGAAAAGTATGAGTTTCATGCTGGATCCAAGGCTTCATAATCTCATTTAATCAGCGAATACATTGGAAATACAGATTATCTAATTAGGTGATTATTCTTGTGGAAGTTCTTGTCTGAATGTCCGCAACTAAAACTCTAAAGCAAAAATAATCTCAAATTCTATCTTGGCATTATTTTTTTAATGTTATTGATATTATTTTAAAAGCTTAATAATATAACTCTATTTTCCACAGGCCAGCTACCAGAACTAAGAGTAACATACTGGATGTAATTTTTTCAAATATCTCCTTCCCTTTCTTCCCATTTTCTCAGTGTTGCCTATTTTCCTTTCCTGGACCTCTTATGTTTTGGGTCTGTTTTCCTCTGTCATAGGTGTTCGCAATGGGGGTATAAGAGTCTTGTTGACTATAAGCTAATGAGTGATGGTTAAAACAACTTTATTTCTGTTGGGGCAAAAAAAAGACTTTCACTGAAATAAATTGATAGAGAAAGATTCATTCTGTTTGAATTGCCCAAGGGAATATATGTTTGAAAAAGAAACAAGCTATTATTTCCTATAGGAAATGCATCTTGAGGAAATCTACGAATAGGTAGGCATACTTTAAAATCATTGTTTATTAATGTGTAAACATCCTATTAATATTTACTGTACAATTTAATAGCAAATTCTGAACAGCAAGTAATTCTGAATTTTCCTCATACAGTTATTAATGTTAACACAATTGCTGAGGAGCACTTTTATTACAGTGTCATCCATGTAATCATGTAAATCTGTTTTATTACTTAAGGATTTGAATATGGGTTTTGATCTTATGAGCATTTTCAGTCACTAGGACACAATTTCACACAGTGGAGGCGATTAGTGACAATTAACACTTAGAAAAGAAACTAGTTCTGTTCTAACCTCTGCAAAAACCCCACAGGTGTTATAGGTCCCTTTGCCATAAAGCTTCACAATGCTTCTGAAATTTCTGAATGTGAGATGTGAGAGCAATGAGGTTTATATTTCAAATTCTGTTAATTGGTCCTAATGACTTGGTCATTCCAGGAAATCTCAGAGTCTCAGTGGAAGCAAAACTGTTATAAAACTCCGCCCCACTTGGTCAGTTAAGAACTTACACATGTGTATCTTCCAGTGTATAAAGCATTCTGTTTTTATTCTTCACTGCAGGAAAATCTTTTCTGAGTTCCTCACCTGGTTTTAGAATTGCAATTGAAATTTGATTTGATTGGAATTTATTTTCCATCCTCCCATGGCTATTGAAGAAGTCTCTGCTGGGTAGTACAAAAGTTCAGTCTCCTAAGATGCTCATCACATAGCCCCAAAACTCGAATATCCTGTCCCAAACATATACGAAAGTTACTGTTGTTTTTACACTCAGTCTCATCTAAAATCAGTAAATAAGTAGAATACTAAAGACTTCTGCCTGACAGTAACTCTTCATAAGACCATTTTCTTCATTAGTAAGGTTTTCCTCGTCCTCTAGAAAACTGGACTAAGACATCTGCAGTAAAAATGTTAGTCAGATTACTTAGCATGTCCCTAAAGCTAATTTTCCTCTGAAAAATCTAACTTTCCTCTGTCAAAGCATCAAACAAGGTGGTTTGTTTCACAGGTGCCTTTTTAAAATAGCTTTTGTACCACCTTGATCATATTTCTTCTCTTTCTATGTTCTCTAAGTGCAATTCTAACCTTGATTGGCAAAGATGAAAATAATTTAAAATAAAATGTCACAAATTGTTTCCGTAATCCATGCAGAGCTAAATTATTCATTAATGCTATCCTCAGAAAAAAACGTAAACATTATGTTTTATGATCTCATGTCCTTGGAACTTGGTACTCCATTTTTCCCCACATTTTAACACCTCCCTGTGCTTCTTACATTCATTTATTTCAGAGGATCTAAAAGAAGTAATTTTAGGGGCTGTCTCATTTCTGTAGTGCAATAAGCAAATAGAAGCTGTCTTAATTAGCAAGGTTTTAAGTCATACACAATTAATTTATTTGGGGAATCTAACAAGAGATTAATGCAATTGCGCACCATGACATCTTTTTCCTTCAACCTGAAGTGTAAACTACCTTTAAAATGTAGTATTCTGGATTTAAATATAGTAAACTTCAGTAACATTTCAGCATCTATATTTTTTTCAACCTTATTCTCTTTTGAGATAACATACTGCTGGAGAGAGTCAGTGTAATTATTCTCCTGCTGTGAACAGGTATCCTGCAATTCTCAGAAGAAATAAAAATGTCATTGGTAAGAATATATGCTTGTGATAATAACTTACTATTTCTATTCGAATAACACTGGAAATCCGACAGCACCAAGGCTCAGATATGCTGCCTCTCATACTAATGAACAGGTTAACAAGATCTCTGTCTTGTATTTGCACACATATACACACAGGCACATATAATCCTGAACCTGACTAGTTCTTTTTCAGAGATGAATTGGAAACATATTTTATATATTGGTCTAAAACATAAAGTGAAATAACTAGATCTCAATAGTTCTAATAAATAAAATACAACTATGGCATTGAAAACCATATTAAAAACCGTAACTAAATTTAGCCACCTTAAGTCAACTCTGCAGACATCTACAGGCATGCGTGACCTATGCTGGCAGAAAGCATATACTTTGTGCTAGGAGATGTTTTCATAATCAAGCTAATGAATATTCCAAATCTGTTTCTACAGATGTCAGAAGTATTATTCTCCTACAATATCCATCAGTAATTATTCATAACAGTATCCGTAAAGCCATCTAGGTACCTTAAATGCAAAGAGATTTTGTTTGGCATGTTGAAACAAACAAACAAAAAATCCTAAAAGTTAGAGAATATGTTTTTATATATATATATATATGCATATTGGATATGCATATGCTGTATAAAGCTGTGATTCCATGTGTTATACTTTGGAAAGATTAATTGTTTTACAGCCATGCCGTAATGAATACTGTATTTAAGTGGGAGGAAAAAAAGAGAAAAAAGGCACATCTCAATTTTTAAGGTGTGAGTATGGGTTTCCTTCTCCCTAACCTAAACTCTGCCTCCTGTTTACTGTTGATGTTTGAAATGAGACAGGCAAGTATTCCTGGTTTAGCCAGCCTCCTTCTTCCTTTAGAAGAAACACGCCTGTTTATAACAGAAGCTGCATGTTATGACGCATCAGTCTTGCACTAATTGTCAGTATCTGCCTTCTTTACCTTCTCTCAGGTGTCATCACTAGAGCTTTACTATTGTCTTCAACCGTCCCCCTTCCAAATTATATTCATTGCCTCTATGTTTCATTTAATTATTAAAGTCTATGACAGTATACCTAGATGAACTGAGACTGTCTGTAATCAAGTCTTGTAGCTTTGTGAGTTAAATTGTCCAAGACACGCGGAGAGTGAAAATGTGTTTAGGCCACAAAGTTGCCAAGATTTATCTATGCATTAATCTGAAGCTCTGTGAATAGTCCTGTTGACCTCAGAGGGATTATAGTCCATGAAGTTAAGCAATCTGCGTTAAGTGGTTGCAAAATTGAAACCTTAGATAGACTGTAATTGGATTTTGAAAAAGGCTCAGAAATTGAATACACAGCTATAAATCACATGTCCTCGAAGAGTTATAAATCACAAAAAAAAGAATGGTTGAAATATAATTATTTTTCTTAGTGGCCCAGCTGTATGTGGACTAATGAATAGAATAAGATTAATTTTAAATTATCAGAGATCATTAAATGTAAAGTCCCTGAAGCATGTCATACAAGCCAAAAGATATGAATCTTTGAAGGCACCCTTTTATTTACTTTCTTGTTTCAACTCCAGCTACAATAAGTGAATTACTTGCATGGCACAGTGAAAGGAATTTTATCAAATTTAAAGCCAGGTGAAGATCAAAGACATATCCTACAAATACGCCTAATAATTAGGATAGAATCAGTATAAAATGAGTGCCTTTATTACCAGCTATGTCATGCCGGATATTTGGAGAGTATGTGTACTTTGTTTTAATTAGCCATCTCTTTCACTTAGTTGCTTGGCCAAAGACTCCAGATAAGGAAAAAAAATTTGCAGCCATTGGTCAAAATGCTCGTGACAAATCTTGTTTTAAATTGAAGTTATTTATTCAGAAATCAATCTACTACCGCTGCAGTAATCAATGTGTTTTCCCTTGGAGTAGAATTGTTCCTGCGCTATTGGAGGACTGTTGTTAATTGCCTGTAACTAAATGATTGCTGTGCTGCTGGATGTAACTCCCTGGCACTCACTCATTCGTTGTGTTTAACAGAACGCCTGTTCCCCTAAGGGTTAGCCGAGTAATTTTCCTCTACTGTTTTCCACATTTGGTCTCAGCTCCTTAAGGAGGGCCAGAGCTGTAATTTGAGCAACATAACACAGAAGCTAAATAGATTTTAAAAGGTTTGCACTTTTCGTCTCTCCCCTCTGATGTGGAATTGTGCTGAAATTGAATCTTTTTTAGCGTGTAGCCACTACAGGAAACTTGAATTTCAGCAGGAAAAACATATCACACCTCAAAGGGAGCATAAAGCCTGCTGCAAACTGCAATGCAAAAGGCAGAATAAAACAGCAGAAAAAATTGTTATTGTGAAGGTAAGCTTACGCTCTACCCTTGCTGTTACACTTTAGCTTTAACAGTCACCACACCATCATTGAAGTTGTTGACAGGCACATCATCAACACCTTTGGTGTTCCCGGAGCAGCTTTCCAGAGTAACCTCTCCTGCAGAGGAGTCAGAAGCTCCCTCCTCAGTTCACAGTGGGAAAACCGAGGCACAGAAATGTGAAATGGCTTCAGTCACCCAAGGAGCTGACAGCAGAGGCAGGACTGAGCCTTCTGCTCCTCACACCTTCCGTTCAGCGCTACACTGGGTGACACCGCTCCCAAAATCCCCGCGGCAGCTCAAAGCCAGCCAGTGCCCTCGTGGGTGTTGGTTTAGCATCCTGCAGAAACAGTAACTCAAGGCCTGAAAGCAATCAGCTTGGTGTCCTGTTGTGCCAGGCCAATCTGTCCCACCTTCCACGGTGCTGCACAGATGTGGCTGTCCCACTTCCAGCACTTTGGGGGTTAGCTCAGGCGTTTGCAGGGCTGGGTGTGAGGATGCAGCAGCCTGCCGGGCTAGTCACTGCTCCTCTCTGCCTCTAAACCCTGACAAATAGCACCCAAGACAGAAAACAAACCTGTGCTGACAGATGTTGTCCAGCACAGAAGAAAATAAAAGCTTGCTATGCTAGATGGATTGAGCATTAAACTTTTCACATAAATCTGCCTAAGAAAGAACCACCTTTTCCTTGTGCTCGTAAGTGGTCACGATGGACCCAGCAGCAGCACATGATAAGGTAATTTCTAGCACGTTTCAGGGTGACTTAGAGAATTTTCTTGTTTGATTTGGTTGCCTAATTTAGGTCAGTTGTGTGTGTGTGTGTTCAGATAAACTTTACTGAAGTAAAAATTTACACATAATATTGAATTATTTTATGGGGGAAAAGATAATGAAAAGGAACTCGTTGATGAAAAAAGTGATGCAATGCATTAGTCTGATTTAATGAACAGAGAGAAAGATGACTACCTGCAGTTATTTTTTTCCATTTAATCTCAAAATCATTAATTTAGAAAAAAACCTTTGTTTTCCAGTCGTAAAGTTTTGTCTTCCCTTTAATGAGTCATAGCAGCAGGCACATAAATAGAGCATTTTGTGCCAAGCAACCCAAAATATCAAAGCCTTTCTTTAAGTTAGCATTGAACAGCTGCATCACTCGTAGTGCAAAATGATAAAAAGGGTATAGTAAGCCAGTGCAGAGTAATTTCCATTTCCATTTATATTCTAAAACACTGTATTACTTGTCTATGCAAACAATTTTTGGGGGGTGTTTTTAATAACATTCCCTTCCCTGGATTAGAAAAGTATTGAAAGTCTGAAATAACCCTGTTGGTCTTAAAAATATCTAACACAAAGGAGTTTCCAGCACAGTTTTGGAAAGAATGACACAGAATATAAACACCTTTTTATTTTATTTTATTACACTTTTAGTGTATCCTAGAGAGCAATGAAATCATCTTACAGTTGCCTCAAAATAATAAAAAAAGTGTGCGATTCTCAGTAGACACAGTCAAAATAAATGGAATTGTCACTTTTTCCTCTAACCTTTTATTCCTCTAATTGAATTGTATTGTGCTGGAGTATCATATCTGCATAACAACACACACACACAAAAGAATGTTATTTCAGGGCTACTGTGCTTCGCTCAGACAGAAGCTGCCCTCTAGATGAGGACATTGTGAAAATAACAGGGAACTGAGCTGTCTCCAGCACAGATTTTTATGAAGTAAGCTGTATATATTTAAATTTCCAAGGTCTGACTTCTCAGCATTCCTCAAAACCTGAGTTATATTGAAAAAGTAATGGTGGTCTTAAGATTTGCCATCTATTTCAAATTACAAAATTGTTAGTTAACACTCTTCCTCCTCCCACCCTCCTTTATTATCATTGCTAGTTTACAGTCAATAAGCAAAATAGAAGTACAAAGTGGATGCCACAGAGCTGTGTGAGCTTCCTTGAGAGTGCAATGGATAAGATTGGGGGAGATGAAAGTCTATGGTGGCATATTACTGATGCGTCAATGAGTGGCCCCACTGAGGATACTGCTGGTGGTAGAGAGTTGTGGCCACATTTGATCTCAGGAATGGGGCTATCACCTGGTCACTCACTCCACCATATGAGACTCCAGCGGCAGAGTGCAGCAAAGACAACAGGGAGTCACGATCTGAATGGTTGGTTACTACTGGGGTTAAGGGGAGAATTAACTGAAGATTGTTGGGAAACTCTGTCAAGCATACTAACACATAACTGAGATGTGAGGCTGTGGGGTTCCTTGGGTGATTTGTCTTCCCAAGTTTTTAGGTTCTTTAAAAAAATGTATTTTTATTTGGGAAAAAAGAAAAAATCAAATCCTTATTGTAATCTTATCCAGTAGAGTGAAACTCGTCTTACTTGTATATGGAATAAGAGGGGAGCTGTGTTTGCACGTTCACCTCTGCTTTCATTGTTAAGTAGAATGTCAACATATATCTGTGTAAAGCAAACTGTGATCTACCTACAGAAAGAAAGGTAGGAGTTGTCAAATCTCTCTTATGCATGCACGTACTCATACACATGCACACATCCCCAGCAATTGTTAATTTTTAAATGAGCAATTCAGATGGTGTACCAGAGGAAAAACTAGTGTATTAAAGGAAAAAAAAAAAATCTATTAACTAGGTATTTTTCAGATATTTTTCTATAACCAAATAGATACATACAAACCCCATCATTCATTATTTTATTTTAATGTTTAACATAAGTGCAAGGTCTGCTGCTATTATTTCTCTGTTTTGTTACTGCATTTTGTAATTCTTTGCAGAGCTGATGTACACGGTTGAGCTTGCCGGCGGGCTTGGTGCTATTCTGCTGCTACTTGTTTGCTTAGTGACTATCTACAAGTGTTACAAGATAGAGATTATGCTCTTCTACAGGAATCATTTTGGAGCTGAAGAACTAGATGGAGGTAAGGCAACTTCTTAGTACATTTCCTACTTTCTAAGTATGCTTGTCTTTTATTTCTCTCCACCAATGTCCAAATTTTGGTTCAGTTCAAGATGCTTTAACAATTGCAATATTTATTTCTCACTGGATTAGGCACTGACGTGAACATACATTCCTCATATAGCACGTTAGCTGAGCTAATGTACAAGCCGCTCTCTGGAGCTCCAGAAGACATTCACGTCTTTTAGATTTTTATTCCCAACATCAAATGTAAATTACCAACATTGATGCATGAAAGATTTTCACTTTCTGTCAGTACTGAAAGCCAGCTTCACTTCTCCATAAGTTAGGGAGTGTCTTCCCTAATTTTATTCGCCAAATAGGTAGAGGTTGAAGTGAATCTCAATTTACTGTTTGTTTAAACTGATCAGTTTCAATAAACCGTACCGAGTGTTTGGGAATGTACCCAGCAGTTCATTTTCTTGAGTTCATTTACTTAAATCACTGAGAGAGCAGCTAATAGTCATTAAAGTTGTTCTGCGATTCAAGGACACCCAGCCAAACAAAAGTAATCCACAATGTATGCACTGGCTTGTGTCAAATGTGTATGTGCATTTTCTTTTCTTCTTTTTTTAAGCACTGAAGAAAAAGATCTCCTTTGCCTTTAGCCCTACTAATCAAAACTGCTGTTGAACAGCGAACTGGCTTGAGGTGCAGGTTCTGATTAACTAGGTTTGGTTTCTTGGGTCAGAGATCCTAATGTTTTGTGCTACCACTACGTCTTTGGTGATAGGACCTTCTTTTTTATTGAAATACTAATAAAAGTTATTTTACAGTTCAAGGTATTAGCCTGTGGGCAGAAGCCACTGTGACATATTAAGATAATGCATACTGATAAATACGTGCTGGCCAAATCTGTCACCGATAAGGGAGAAGAACAGCAAGAAATTAGAGGTCCTTATATAAGGGAAAGACTTCCATAATAAGATCACTAGGGAATGACCCACTTCTGCCTCCCAACTAAAAATGCATAAGGATTCAAAATAGAAAATGCTCAGAACAACAAGCCCAAGAACATCAGAACATTTTGTATCCTTCTACTGGATTCACAAAAAGGATGCATTAATATAGCAGCTCAGTGGGGGAAAAAATCAGGTTATTCTACTTATTTTACAGGGGAAGAACGAGGCCCAGAGGGACTGTGACTCATGGAGGATTTTGGCAGACACTTTTTTTTCAGGAGCTGAGATCCTCTCTTCTCCACAGAGCAGCCCCCAATTTAAATGGGCATGCTTGCTTGCAAGGATTGTGTGAATTTAATAATAGTCTTATTATATTATGCAGAAATAACAGTTTAATTAATAGTTGTTTAAACTAATGCAATTTCATGTTTTTTCTCCCAGTATCGGTAGTTCTTACTTTCACAGCTGTCTTTTACTGTTATCTCAAATATTTCCAATTCATTTGCAAACTTACTCTACGAGGTGTGACATGCTTGCCTCTCTCTCCTCCCATCCCAGACAATCCTCTGGGAACAATACACTCATTCTGAACAACCGAAAAGTGACCTCTAAAGAATACTGTTCTGGGATTCAAAAGCAAGAAAACCAATATCCATTCAGTTTACCCTTCTGAGCAAAGATCATTGTTAAAGAAGATAAAGCATGGGTTCTCCTCAGATGGTCAATGCAAACACTGATAGCCTGGGTGCTTAACTGCAGTAATATAAGAGGAAAAATACTTGAAGCTTCCTGATGGAAACTCATAGCTTCTACTGCATTCAGTATACAAGCCACATGGATAAAACCCACTGTACCAAGGAAGTTACTGCAGCTGGACTTCTTACTCTGTCTCTTTCATTTACACTCTTGCAAAAGCAAGAAGACAGAGAGAGAATGCCTCACAGAGGACCAAGTCACGGCTTGTGTAGAAATTACAGACATACATTCAGATCCTTTCCTGTGGCTTAGCTTGTTACTGACAGACACAGAATGTTGAACTCTCAAATCTTCTTCTAACTGCATCTCCTGCAGTGCAACAGCAGAGCACCCACGTGCTATTCATAATTTACACCATGTTCTGTCATACTTTGGGACAGCATGTAGATAAGCAATCATCAAAATACCACAAGCTTTTTTTCTGTGCGCTATATTGTACCCAGAGAGGATCCGAAACACTTTAAATGAGGTCCAATTAAAATTTTCAGTTGAAAATCTCTTTTGAAATGCAACGCTTCATTTCTTCCCTGATCAGAGAACAAACCCTTCAGGATGTCAAATCTCATCGCAATTCCTCTTTCCTTTCCAAGCCTTAGACACATCAGTTTTTCTCAGGCTAACATACGCATTTCTGTGGGAGGTATGGGTAAATTGTGACAAATATTTGAAAATAAAGTATTTAACCCTTACAGCTAATGCAACTTAATTTATTTCTTTCTGTAGGAGTACTGGAGATTAAGCAAGTGACCAAAATTGCTGATTCCTCTTTTCTCTGACTTGCAGCTTTGAATTTCCCATCTTCTCTCTCATCCTGGGGACTAGACTCTCCCAGTTTTTTCTCTCTCCTGCAAACCCTTTCGCTCAGTCTTACCTTTATTGTTGTCTGGGGAAGGCCGTTGGAGCTCCTTTTTTGTTTGTTTTCATGGTTAGTTCCCCGCCTTTCCTACTAAATTGAAATATAATCAACTCCAGCTCACATTTTACCAATTTTTCTCCCACTCTGTGCCCATGCTTTTGCGCTGTCTGAGAGCTGACTCCACAATGGGGAACTGCATGATAGACACCATGTTGTGTCCCTTGGTGTGGAGCAATGTGGTGTGCCAGTGTTTAGTCAGGGGACCTCTCTGGGAACATCCGACAGATCCACCTGAGCTGGAGCACAGGAGCAAGAAAAACGCTGATGCTTGGCAAAGCAGTAGCTTTCTTACCTGCACGTGTTTGGCAAGACCTTGCATTTCAAAGCTATAAATCACCCCTACCTGTTTGGTGGTCAGAAACTCACAAATCTGTTTAAGTGGAGAACTTCAAGATCTCTCCACATGCATGATGAATATGATACCTTGAAGTGGTACACAAAGAAATGTCCAGTATTATTCTGAAAACAACAGAACTTTCAGAAATAGGTACTTCACTGGGAACTTCTGAGGGCTGCTCCTTGTTAAATGTCAGGTAACCTTTTTAGGTTTGTAGTTCTAAACTTAAAAACTTACTTTAAAAAGCCTTGTCCATGGACAAGCTTTAAGGACTTACACAACATTAGTGAAAGCTGCTTTTACAAGTGATGATTTCTTCTATTTTTCTGTACATTAAGCTCCCACACAAGAGATTTTATACCACTTTCATCCTCTGAGGAGTGTTTTAGCAGTTACTGTTCATGTATGTTTATTTTCCAAGGATCTCCTCTTGCTGCCCTTCCCAGTTTTTATATGACTTGGTGAACAAATTAAGTATCATAGTTTAGCTAACACAGAAGAGTAAAAATGTAAGTAAACATTTACAAGTACTTGCAATCAATACATGCCCTGACTTCTTTTTGCCTCGCACTCTGTAACCTTAAAAAGTCTATCAGTATCAGAAGAGGTATTACCACTGTATAGAAACATGATCTTTGCCTACCTATAAGCTGACTTCCAGGTCCGCTAAAATCTATGGAAATTTTCCCAGGATTTTACCTGGAACAACTTTCTCCTTTGTGAGACAGCTCCTGTGCATCAAATCATGGAAGGATCAGTCCCCTGGCATGACAGCAACAGCAGACACAGCGAGGGTGGAGAGAGGAGTCAGACCACTTCTCTAAGCGGCACCACTTGCAATGCTTCCTTAAATATGGACAGGAGGCTCAAAGTCTCCAAAAGAGCTATTTTCAACTTTTTCTTGCCATTTCAAAACCTGAGAGTTTTCATTGAATGTGCAGATGTCTGTACGCCAGCTTTACGGTATACAAAGGATAAATCCAGAAGTCTGTGGATGACAGCCTGAAAAACATTGTTCATGGTCAGATAGGCAAAATTACTCAAAATCATGAACTTATATATGCGTTTACTTTCCAGATTCCAGTTTCAGAGAAGAGAGTATGGTACAGTTAACAGTAGAACCAGTCTGCAGGCACCAGCCCCTACAATTACCTGGGTACATTAGTATCTAATTCAATTGGTAGAAGTTTTTGTATGTAGGAATTAACAAGTAAGAGGTGAATACTATTATAAAAAAGAATAAATTCTGCATTAATGTAACAATTAAAGAGAAAGTCTGAACAAAAGTTCTGTGTATAGTTTTCTAATTAAATTTACACTAAAATTCTTTCTCATAGCTAGTCTGACAGGAAGTCAAACTTTAGGCTCAAGAACAAGAAAAAAACAACCCCGTAGCAACTAACTGGAAAGCGAGAACTTTGTTTGCCAGCTGATATGATGACCTTCACAATGTCCCTTGGTGCCTTTAGGTCTCATCAGCTGTTTCTGAAATTTTGGATAGGAGCTCCCTGTGGTGTCCTCAATCTTATCCTCAGATTTCCTTCTCAAGGAAACCTTGGTGAACTGAGGGAAGAGACAGCCTCTGTGCAGCTGGGGTGCCAGTAGCGAAGGCACCTGGTAGCCAGGGCCAAGTAGTTCCTCTAGGTTTCACGTTTGGTTCTGCAGGTTGCTTTTCTTTCCCCCCAAATTGCTGAAATAAAGTGCTCCTAATGTGATTAAAATGTGTCACTGCTGAGCTTTCTAAAGTCAGGAAATCTTTTTTGGATTTGCTACATGACATCTATAGTGGCCGCTTCCTAGCTGGGCTGGTTGTATTTTCTTAAAAGGTGAGTTTCTACTGCTTGCTGTGGGAAAGTAAATAGAAGCTCAGATTAGGAGATTGATGAAGCAGTTTCTGCCTTGAAGTTTCTGTTGCACCTGGTAGTCCTTAGGTAATCCTGATTTTTGTCCTTACTATTATTTAGCTGTCAAAAACTAGCAGGGTTCATGTACAGACCTATGGGATTGCCCAGATAACAGCTTATTAACTGCACAAGGCAAGAGCAGGTAAAATACACCTCTTAGCAGTTTTCTCCGTGTCATCCCAGTAAACTTCTTATGCAGCAAGGAAGGTAATGCTTTGAGATTCTTAACGTTTCAGTATGACTTATCTGCTGACTTTCAAATATAACTTTTACCAATGGTTTAGGCACTGCCAAAGCACTCCTGTTAATGGTTGTGCGGTGCAGGTGTATCTAGACTGAAATTACTGCTGAAGTTAGTGGCTTCGCAATTACAGAATCTTCCCTGGGGACTCGTGGAATAAGCCTGCAATAGCAGTCTCTCCACTGCATATGCGTTCTTACTGGCTGTTTGGAAATTGTGGCAATAAGAAATCCTGCCCTGTGAGTATCAATTTCAAATTCTATTAAAAGCACATTTAGAAAAATGCAGCTTTCATCTTTCTAAATATTACTGGTTACAAAAAGGGATTTCCTCTTTAATTACAATTTTATTAGTAAAGAACTGCTTCTCTTAACTTTTCTTATTTATGCTATTTATTTACATCTGAAGTGCAATTCAAACAATAAAATCTGAATTCATGTCTTCACTGAATATGGGGTTTTCTAAATTCTGTCCTTGAAACTTACTAATTCAAAGAAAAATTACTGCTTTTTTTCCTCTCTTCTTATTTTATAGCATCTAATGCCCATACATGAAATATATATACTAAGAATAAAATAATATCACCAAGAACACCTTTAGACTCCAAACTAAAAGATAGTTATAGAATAAAAGTCCATACAGAAAAGCAGAAAAAAAAAAAAAAGACTACGATATATACGTCTATGAAGACTGAGATATATCCTGTTCCCCAACTAACAGCTGTGTCAAATGCTTCTAAGCTTTGAAGTTTTATTTCATCAAAGGCCAACGCAAATTGCAGATTTCTGGAGGTAGGTGAGATGGACACAGCATATCAGCATCTGATTTCAAGAACCTTATATTGAAAGTCTGCTTCCAAGCCATTTCTCCCTTGAGTTTTGTTTATATTTATCATTTGCTTAACTTTTCTCTGCTTTTGCCTAGACCAAGGCTGTCTTAACACCAGTTTTCAAACACTTAATGCAATTTTAAGATACAAGTACTGTCACTGAGATCAACAAAACTAAGGAATATATATAAAATTAAGCATGTAATTTATACAGGCAACTAGTTTCTTTGTTGAACTAGGACCGTAATAAGTGCATCACTTCTTGACACTTTTCAGTTAAGGAATTTTTTAGTATAGAAAAAAATTATATTCTTGCATTTTCAGAGTTTACATGTCACTCTTTATTAATGCCTCTTCCTTCTTCCTCCTTTTTAAAATAATAGCTAGTTTCTTCTAGTGTTTCACAGGTAACTATTATGCCATGATACTTTTCCAGCTAGGTAGTTACCATTCAGTCTTTCAATATCTACTAATAATAATTTTTTTTCTTAGTTTTGCGTTTGACCTGCAAATAATTCACAATAATTTCCATAAAAATAATTTCCATCACTATCTTTTGACTTTCGTAATTTTTTAATATCCTGAAACTCTTATAAGAACTTCTGAGTTTTCATATCTGTTGAGAGGAACTTCTATGATTAATCATCAGTTTTTTAAACTGGAAGCAGAATGTCTCCAGTACCAGCAATACATTTAAACTTCCATGTTAATGCTAATAACTGTGAAACATTTGAGATGCACTCTTCATTTAGTTAGGAATAGAAAATCAGACTAAATATAAGAGAAAAAAATAACTTCAGTAAAAGGTTAGTCAGTTTAAATAAGTAATATTCTATCTATCTTGTGTATCTAGCAATGAAAAACTTTAGCAGTAATTATAGAAAACAAGGGAAAATGAAGTTTACAAAGAGAATTTATTTTACACTTGAAATCATGTCATTGTATGATTTTTTGGCTGAAATCTTGTCTGCCGGGAATTATCCCTAATTTTCAAATGTCAAATAGAGCACTGATATCTTGGGAGTTTTATAAATGTTCTTATAAAATCAACTATAAAATTTTTTGGGTTTTGTTTTTTCATGTTCTTTAGACTTCAAAAATTAATTATGGCTTTATGGGGGGAAAAAAAAACCAAGAAAAAAGAGAAAAAAAACAAGAGAAAAACAAATGCATGTCCATTGCTTTAATTTTTTTATAAACTTGCCTACCAGGGACAGAGGGCCTTTTTCTTCCCTGGTCTATGGTGTGCTGAGATTACTCGAGAACCTATATAGAAACGATTACATTTCTTTAACCTCTTCCCCAGTGTAGCATTTACAAAACCTGCCTCCCATTCACCATTACTCACTTTGAACAAGGATATGAACTATCATTAGGAATGCTACATTTAACAGACACTTTGCCACATAAAAAGCTAGTGTTGCTAATTCTTAATTTTTATTAACATTAAAAGCCCTTGACATTTAAAAATAAAAGAAAAGGTTAAGATGAGCTTCATAAGCAACAGTAAATAGTATGAGGAAAAGTATAAGCATTTTGAAAGACTTAGGATTTGGGCATTTTACTCAACTAAGCATTTAAATTACATTTTTCATTATATAAGGGTGATGATCATTATTGCAATGTATACTTTAAATGTGGTCCCACAAATAACGAAACAAATACAGATAATGAAATGCAATAGTCATTATAATTTTGAAGCAACTACAGTCTCTGGGAAATTTCGAAAGCCCAGTACTTCACAACCCTTCCCAACCAAAGCACTTTCCTTTTTAAAGAGGAAAGCCTCCTGCATCTTCTTGATTCCTGTTCTCTGCAGCTCTGGGAGGATCTGATCTGCCATTTCTAAGAATCCCACTTGAAATCCTGAAACTGTGAGTTACATCAACACATTGCTCCTAGACTCCAGTAATGAGTATTTGAGCCTTTGCTAGGCTGGCACGTGTTCTGGCAAGGAGAACAGGGGTAGGGAAATCGGCCATCTAGTTCCCTATTGATCCAGAAATGGAAGATCTGCTGAAGGCAGATGTGTTGCCAGCTGCACCTAGCTGTGGAGCTGCTCGTGCGTGCTCAGCTGCCTTCAGTGCACGGCATGTTTCTGACAGCACTGCTAAATACTCTAGAAGATTTCAGGATGCACAGAGGCACCGGCTGACCCTGGTGTCTAGGTCTCAGAGCTTCATTACGATAAGATTCACTATGAAATATGACATTGTGGCATTTCTCTTTATTTTGATGTATGAATCTCTCTTGTGCTAAAACGTATCATACCAGCTGAAAATCAGAGTTTGTCATCTGCTTAAACATGACTAATAAGAAAAAAAATGACTCTAGGAAGGGGTAATTTTAATTTATTTTTTTCGTATACTTCCGTCCCCCATTATCAGAAGTATCTGCAATGTTTAAGGTTTAATAAACCCTCAAAGGCCCAAACTGCTGGCTTCTTAGAGTGCAACATGGCAATCATATGAAAACATGTACATCTATAATCCAAATTCAAAGCTGAATCTGTCTGCTGGTCCCTGTAGAAGAGGGAGATTTATCTATCTTTCTGTAGGCACCAGCTTATCATTTCGTTATGTGTAGCTGTTAAAAGAGCATGCATACAGATGAGCTCTCAGATGTTTGATAGCAGTTTACTTACCCAAAGATCCATTTGCATGTGACAAAGTAGATGCATATATAGTCTGGGTTTCGTTTTATGCTAACATTGAGTTTTTAAGTGACTGCTGCCGAGCACATGCTCGGAATAACAAGCATTTGTAACTTCAGTCCCTAGAAGTTTATATCACTTCTGCTGGATTAAGACTGTAGAAAGTTATAGGGAATACGATAACCTATTCTTCTGTTGGATGCATACCAAAAAGGAATGAACAGCATTAAAGAACATTGCAGCAATGCTGCAACAGGTGTTTTGGCTAAAATCCTGGGCCACTAAATGAATCATAGAATCATTTAGGTTGGAAAAGACCTTTAAGATCAAGAAGTAATGCTTCTGTTATTAATAGTGTAGCCAGCAGGACTAGCTGAAGCAACACCTTAAATACTGTGTTCAGTTTTGGGCCCCTCACTACAAGGACATTGAGGTGCTGGGGCACATCCAGAGAAGGGCAATGAAGCTGGTGAAGGGTCTAGAGAACAAGTCTTCTGAGGAGCAGCTGAGGGAACTGAGGTTGTTTAGCCTGGAGGAAAAGAGGCTGAGGGGAGACCCTATTCCTCTGTACAACTACCTGAAAGGAGATTGTGGTGTGGCAGGGGTCAGTCTCTTCTCCCAGGTAACAAGCAACAGGACAAGAGGAAATGGCCTCAAGTTGCACCAGGGGAGGTTTGGGTTGGATATTAGGAAAAAACCCGAAAGGGTTAAAAAGCACTGGAACAGGCAGCTCAGGGAAGTGGTGGAGTCACCGTTCCTGGAGGTATTTAAAAACCATGTAGATGTGGTGCCGAGGAGAGTGGTTTAGTGGTGACTTAGTGATGCTAGTGACCTAATGGTGCTAGGTTAACCATTAGACTCAATGATCTTAAAGGTCTTTTCCAACATAAACAATTATTTGATTCTATGATTCCATAATTTAGCTGGGATTTCCCCCTTGAAGACTGATTCAAACAATTTTGTCAGATCTCTGTCTGAATGCAACTCCATGACCATTTCTCGGTGTCCTCACTTTCAACTCCATAGAACAGTTGAAATGATATGGCAAAGCTTGTCTGTTTTGTTTGTAGTCTTGAAGTACCTGTGGGTTTGGGTTGACTGAAGCATTTGTGGACTGAATGAGTCACAGCTTGAGCACAGGCTATATTTCACCCCGTTGTGATGAACTAATCCAGCACTTCCACATGCTCTCATGGTTTTTTACAGTAGAATAAAAAACAATTTTTGCATCAAATCTTGTTGAATTTGGCCATACAAGATCTGCTTTAGGTTTTGTTTAAATATTTTCGATTAATGGATACAACAAAACTTCACAGAAATGGAGGCTGTTGTGTTCAAGAGACCGATCCTACTTATATGCTACCTGTAGGCAGCAGAAAGCCACTACAAACCACGTAACTGGAGAGGATTACTTGTCCGTTCACAAAGAATGGAATGAGGAAACTTATTACACCAAATTTCTGTGCTGCTGTTGCATTATTTTGTATGTCACACTCAGCTGTGTTCACTAAAGGACAGCCATTACATAACACAGCTCTGCAACATACCTGGAGGGAATGAAAGATGAACTTTTTCTGACGTTTCTGAAAAAAAGAATACTGAAATGGTAAAGGGAATAAGAGTATTTTCAGGTACAAAAGTATATGTAGATAATTGCTTTCAATCTCCATGGGAAAGAAAACAAGATTCAGATAAAATTATCAACATTCCTGCTTTTGGTTATTAGCAGGTATTTTTCTTGCTAGATGTGGGATGAAACAGGTAGTGAGTAACTATATTCCAGTTTATTGCTAATGGACAGAAGCCTGCCAAAAACAAATCTTTGAAATGGCATAATCTATATCTAAAGCCAAAGGGCAAGCAACCATGAATCACGTTTTCATTCAGGGATGCTTGGATAGAAGACTTAATTTTTTGCTGATGAAAGGAAATGAGGTAATACTCATTTTAAAGAAAAGCTTAGTTTTCCACCAGTTTTGTTTGTTTTGAATTTGGATTTTTGCTCTTTTTTTCTGACACTAAATATTAAACCCAGCCAGTATCTAAACTTATTGCATAGCCAAATCTGTAATTATTTTACTACGTAATATTATAAGTAATAATGTTAAGTCCTTTATGACTTGATTTGTGCTTAAGAGCAGATCAGGAATTTTCAGGTGAAGTGTTTTTTTCTTGGAAAAGGCAGATGTGCTGACAGCAGGTATTTTCATGCGCAAAATACCTGTTCCAGTGAACGGACAAGAAAACAAAAATCTGGGATGGACTTCCATCATGTTTGCTGGGAGACTGGGGACTCCTGGACTTGTTGCTTGAAGGAAGGTTTACATGGAAACCAGCCCAAGAGCAAAGGGCTTGAGAGCAAAGCCGAGAGCCTCCTGCTTCCATGTGACGTGGCAAAGAGACTGGCAAGATACAAGACTCAGCTCTGAGTTTAATTCAGCCATTAAGATCCGGATGCCTGCAGGCTCCCATCTCTCAGTCCATTGGGACAGCACATTAAAAAACATGAATTAAGATCAGAAAAGTTCTTAGAATATAGGCATTAGTCCCACCCATTACAAGCAGGAGTAAGTGGGACCATTTAACTGAGAAGAACCATGCACAGAGACATTATCTACTGTGTGTTAAATACTTCCCTGGAGATTTCAACAATTTTATGACTTCTCCTATTTCTCATTACAACTGAAATTCTACATTATTTTACTATCCATAACAATTAGAGAAAATAGTAAATAATATCACTGTTCTTTTATGCCATCACAGAAAAGAGATTCTGATGGTTGCATAGCTATCTGCCTGCTTTAGTTCTTAAAATGGTTCACAGAGCTGGCATGTAACCCAAATAATTGTAGTTAACTAAAAGCAGACTAATACATAAATATCATAGAAGTAAATCAAAAGCATATGTGATCATCCCCTGTGTATTCCAAGCATTTCACATTTTGCAAATTGTCTGCTCATGCCAGTGTGTCAGCCCATCAGATAATAAAATTACCACATATGGTAATTTTGCTGTAAAATGAAATTTTTACTTCTCATCTAACACAGTTTAAGAAACCTGACAGATGGAGAGTATAATAACTCAGAGAAACCACTGTGTTAATACATCTAACAGTTTCCCAAACAAGTCTACACACCTTGCTGGATTGAAGTTTGAATAAATCCATGATTATCAGAACCCATCTCTGTAGACATACCTTAGATCCTGGCTGTTCTTTGCCATTCAAATGCTGTTAAAACTAGGGAAGTAGGGAGGGAAGAAATGTTCCCTGCAATACAGGATAACGTAGTTGTAGTCAGTGGAAATGATGGAGCCTCCATGGTATGAAAAATGTATATTTCAAATAAATGCATTAGTATGATATTTACATACGCAGGGAAAGAGTGGCAAAGCATGAATAATTTTTCCTCTAGCTAATGTTTTCTTATTAGTTATCCATTTGAGAAATTATACCGTCTCATCTTTACTCAAAGACTTGTAACAGGGCAACACTGCTCTTGAGCATGTACTATGGTTATGACTATTACTAAGGTGACAATAGAAAATGGCATTACCACATCATTGTTTTGTTGGTTATTGTAATTTCCCATCTATCTCTTGAACCTTCTCTGTGTTAACATGGTTGCTGGATTAACGCTGTCTGACTGTACAAGCAAAAACCTGCTATGTAATCTCCTTTTACCCCATACTTGATCCATTCAGAGTTATTTCAAGGCATTGCCAAAGGCACTAGGTTCTTGTCTATTGTTAAGGATCATGGTTTCACAAATATTACACAGAAAAACAATGGAAAGAGTAAACTGTAGAAAGCAGTGCTCCTCTTTTTCTTATTTTTCTTTTTTGTTGTTGTTGATTTTGTTCATTTTATTTTCTGTGGATATAGTAATGCAATAGATAATATCACACAAAAAGTGTGTAGAGGAAAGAATGTGCACGTGGTCATTTCACAGGTTTGGAAAGATTGAAAGTAATTACAGTTTTACCATTTTAATTTTGTGATCTGCAAATGTTAATGAGCATAGTAAGTATGATCCCTTGAAGGAAGAGCAGACTGTTCAAGATTAGCACCATTTCACTAATTTCATTTACACTCTTTGCATGCATCCTGCAATTGGCAGGTTTTTCCAAACAATGCTACCAGAATACAAGAAGGTGTAAAATGAGGAGTGGCTCAGTAAACAACTGAAGTCTGCATTGACTGGATATAACACTACTTATGACACACAGTTGAGTATTCAATCAGGTCTCTTTTACGAGTAATTGATATTCTCAATAGCCTGTGCATACTGTTGTCAAGAGAATTAGAAGGATGTTAACATTTCATTACTCTTGCCATTGATTTTTTTTCTGTTTCTTCACAACAAAAGTCAAAACGTGACCTCTTATTCCACTGAATGAGTTACAGAGCACTTGGAGTTATTGACCTCCTAATGAAAATTAATGATGGCTCTTTAGATTCAGTCTTTCAAGTAGGCACAACAAGCACATTTAAAAACCAGACAGTTATTTCCCACATTGAAATGAAATAACACAGTATTACGCAACAAAATGTACCTTAATGCAACATTAAATTTGCAAATTTTAGCACACAGAATTTGAGATTTAAACTGTATTATCAGGAGCTGATCCTGCAAAGATTTAAGCTTGGCAGTAATTTCAGACCTGGAAAACCAATGAGTTTTACAAGTAAGCTACACATATGCATAGAACATTTCAGCCCCAGGCCCTACATTTATCTGGCAAGACTGACATATTCTTATTATGCAACAGAGAAAATTGCACATTAGCTTAGGTGTTTCCATGCTTTTCTTTCCCCTTTTAAATCTAGAGAAGAATTCAAATTCTTTTTAGCAACTTTTTTCTTCTGCGCTTACAAGCAACCAACCCGCAGCTGAGTGGATTTCCTTCACATGGAGCCTTACACAAATGTTTATGAACAAACTGGCTTCAGTCAATGGATATGGATCACTTCTCCCTTGCATCTGTGTAGATAAGGATTATCTTTACCAGATGAAACAGGAAAGGTGAATGGATTCACATCTGGAGATTGGGTGAAAGATTGTCATTTTATCTAAATAATTTCCTGTTCCTGGGAAATTCTCCCAGAAATAATTCCAGGGGAATTATCTAGGAAATCTGCAAGAATAACAATGAACTAACTTACTTTCTTCCTCTTTCCTTAGACAACAAAGACTATGATGCATACCTATCTTATACCAAAGTGGATCCTGACCAGTGGAATCAAGAAACTGGAGAAGAAGAAAGATTTGCTCTTGAGATCCTACCAGATATGCTTGAAAAGCATTATGGATACAAGTTGTTCATACCAGACAGAGATTTGATTCCCACAGGAAGTAAGTCATGTCTTCATGTTTGTGTGTTTCCTAAACAGCAAATGCAGCGATTGTAGTGATTGTTTCAGTATTGGTTTAGATTGTTTCAGTTCCTATACCTACTCCTTTCCTCCCTTGTCTTATAGAATGGTGAAGATAAGCCAACAAAAATTCTTAATGTGTATTTTCCAGACAAGGGTATTAATTTTTAGTAAATGTATTATATTGAAGGTGAGACATTGCAGGAAGGGCACATATATGTAAAGGAACTCAATGAGACTAACCTTTTTTTACAGATTTTTTGAAAGCTTGCTTATCTAGGAATGAATACAGAGATCTTTGTTTTCTGTTGCCTAGAGTTTGCTTGGAAAGATATCCATGCTTCTATGTATTTGTTAGAAATTCATACAGGAAAGAAAAGGTTGTGTTTGGACTAAGGGAAGGGTTGAGTAATATGACCTACAGCAGAGCAAAGCGGTGAATTCTGTTAGTGTTCACTGCGAATAAGTGTGTAGTAGAGGTACTGGATCATTCTCAGAGACTAAAAATTATAATTGATTCTAGCTAGTACAAGTAGATGTTTTTAATGGTTTTTTTTCACATATTGCAACCTACGTATAGTAATTTTTTGTAAGGTGCTGTAGTATTCTTCATAACTTCAGTGTGACCATATAGTCAGGTACTAAGTTACTAAAGGTAAGAAACGATGATTTGTATAGGCAAAGCACAACATCAAACAATCAGATGGATATTTTTTTAAGTGCAGCAAAATAAGCATTAATTTGCAGGAGACAACACTGTTTTTGTGAGTGTGCTTGCAGTGGGGCCATGAAAGGAAAAGAAGAATCTAACCCTACAGTACACCTTAGAGTATCATTTGGTTTTGAGACTGAGCCCCTGAAGCACATAGTTGCTGCTCTGTTGTCTACCTGGGTGACTATGCCTTTTTAAAGAAAAAAATGGTGATGGGCACACTTGTTCCAACAATGATACAGATATTGATACAAAAACACAACTCATAAACAAACACAATCCATAGCACAAGGGGGAATAGGTGTTTCACAGGATCACAGAATGGTTGAGGTTGGAAGTGACCTCTGGAAGTCATCTTGTCCAAACCTTCTACTCAAGCAGGCCACCTAGAACAGGTTGCCCAGGACCATGTCCAGGCAAGCAAACCTGTCACGTTTGCAAGGGATGTTTTTGCATATGTCAGTGAGCTGGGAAGAACCCTAGAGCAGGGTTTTTCCTCTGTTGTTTCTCCCCAGACTACGGGAGCACTGTTTTCTTAGATTGATTTTTGAGCAATTGTCTTATTTTGTAGCCTACATTGAAGACGTGGCAAGATGTGTAGACCAAAGCAAGCGACTGATCATCGTCATGACTCCAAATTATGTGGTAAGAAGAGGCTGGAGCATCTTTGAACTGGAAACGAGGCTTCGAAACATGTTAGTCACAGGCGAAATCAAAGTGATACTGATTGAATGCAGTGAACTACGAGGAGTTATGAACTACCAGGAGGTCGAGGCCCTGAAACATACCATCAAGCTCCTTACTGTCATTAAATGGCATGGACCAAAATGCAACAAGTTGAATTCTAAGTTCTGGAAACGTTTACAGTACGAAATGCCTTTTAAGAGGATTGAACCCATCACACATGAGCAGGTTTTAGATGTCAGTGAGCAGGGGCCCTTTGGGGAACTGCAGACAGTCTCTGCAATTTCCATGGCTGCTGCCACCTCCACTGCTCTTGCCACTGCCCATCCAGACCTGCGCTCCACCTTTCATAACACTTATCATTCACAGATGCGCCAGAAACACTATTATCGAAGCTATGAATACGATGTACCTCCTGCCGGCACCCTGCCGCTTACCTCAATAGGTAACCAGCATACCTACTGCAACATCCCTATGACACTAATAAACGGGCAGCGCCCGCAGACAAAAACTAACAGGGAGCAGAATACGGAAGAGGCTCACACAAACAGTGCGATACTGCCCCTCTTGCCACGGGAGACCAGTATATCAAGTGTCATTTGGTGACCGAGATGCAAGGGGCTGTCCACCCCCTTGAGTAGGAGCTGAGTCTGCAGTCTGGTGCCTGGAACTACATCCTCGACTGCTGCTGTTAAACATGCATTACAATCGATACCATACGAGGAAAAACAGGGTCTTGTACATATGTTTTTTGCAATTTCTTTGTAGCATCAGTCTTCCTGTTTTACCCATGTCTCTTCCCATTCACATTTTTGACTTTGTTTTATATGTCATTGGAATTTGTATATTTACATTTTTTTAAATGAAGAGACTGCTGTATAGATAGGAAACTTTTTTGCTTCATTAGCATAGTTTTAGACTTTTTGTTTGTTTGTTTTTAACCTCTCTTGGGAATGCTTGGACAAAGCTATGTTAATATCAGAAGCACTATCCATTTTGTTGGCCTGCCTAGCCTGATTCCCGAAGGCCATGCCTGCTGCAGTTCACTTCTTCTGGAGAATATCCGTTCTTAGAAGGACCCCATCCCTCACTGAGAGCTCCAGTTTCATTTCTACTCCCATAATGTGCACTGCTCCTTCACTGCCCCTATAATGACCCTCATCCGGGGTAACACTACAGTCTGATTGTCTAACATGTAACTTGGTAGATACCTGTCCAACAACAGAATACACCCAATTGGTACCAGTTGCTTCATAGTAGTCACTACAGACTGTGTAGAAACTAGAGATGGCTTGGTTTTTGCTTTCTTGGATTTGGGGTTTTTTTTAATTATTACTTTAAGAATGAGTTGATTGTATCCCTTTTATAAACATAAAAGCAAACCCTATTTTTAACACTTCCTGGAAAAGTATTACTGTGGTTGTAGAATTTATTTTTAAGCACTTAACTTTTTCTTTTCCCCCTTTCAAAATCCTGCAAATAAGATCATTTGCAACTATCATTTGCAACTAAGACAAGTGAGGCAATAGGCACTGAAATGCACAGTCCTGATGATATTTACAGCAATGACTTCCAAACCAAAGGGGAATAAAAAGACAGTATTGCAGATGGTTTGTCATTTTGTATTATATAGAAAGTGTTATTTTCTAAAAAAGTAAGAGCAAAACATTATTTTGTTGTGGATTACAGAGTCCCCTTGTATTTTAATGTTCCAAAACCTGTATTTGTTTTAAAATGATATATTCAGGATTAAGAAAACTTCTTTCATTTGGTTTTAGCTTGTAATGATAAGTAATACATTAATTTCAACATGATTTCAGTAACAACTCAGGCAGAAAAAAATGACATGAATACCAACAAATATTATTGTTTTCAGAATAAAATTTATTTATACAAAATTAATATTTAAATCAGACCTGGAAGTATTAAAAAAAATTATTCACTTTAATGAATAAATAAATTAGTTTTATTTTTTATGTATGATTCTATCTTTGAGGAGTTGCAAATAATGTGTGTACCATGGCTGCCAGGGAAGGAAAAAACCCACTGTGTTTACATCTGGACATCTTTAGGACAAATGAAATAAGCATCTTACTTGTGTCTTAAATAATGGAAAAAACCTTTCTGGTTTTAGAAAGAGAGAGGAGTATGTTGAGGCTCTACCACATATTCAGGACAAGCTCCCTGCTAGTCTCTGCTAGCAGAAGCAGAAAAGCTGGGGTAGAGTTACTGGCTGTAACACATGGGCTTGATTTAGCCCTGGCAGAAATGTAACTGGTATCCTGGCAAACAGACCTTATAGTCTATTTATGTAATTAATTATCTTTAGTGTTTGGGGGTTTTTTGTTTGGTTGGTTTTTTTTTTGGTAGCTGAATTATATTGGCCAACTTACTGGATGTGTGGAATTTGTTCATGTTGATTGTCACAATGAGAAAAGTACAGCTTATAATACTTTGTTCTTCTTAATGAGAAGTGATGGGTAGAGAGCGGGTAAACTGCAGTTTAAGGGATGTTTGGGGGAGTAATCCAGAACTGGCAGTGTGGGAGGAAATTACTGTGCTCCTGTTGTGAAATTCAAGAAATCTCAATATCTGCATAACAACCTAATAGAGCTTTGGGATGTGCACTGATTTTTATTTGCTTAAAAATGTTTATTTCTCTGACAATTTGCTCAATTCCTTTTCTGCAGTCTGTTCTTTATTACGGTGTCTCCCTCCAGACAAGTGCCGAACATCTACAAAATGGAAATGAAGCTGCCAGGCCAGATAATATTTTAAGAGAGATTTGCACATTTGGTTATTTTCCTAGTGTAAGAAAGCTATTATTTATTTGCTCGTACAGACACCTGTCAGGCACTGATGGCATTTTCCTTCATTTAACTGGATGCCAAATACCCCAGTATCCTCTGAAAACAATGAACTATTTTTTTCCCTTTCTCTCCCCTATGTATGCCCTGGGGTAAAGGCTGGGATGTGGAATAAACATAGAATATAACTATCTGTCTGCAGTCACATGTGGACGATCAGTAGGTCTTTCCTTAGCCACATGGGAAGTACTTTTCTGTTGTTCTATTTTTAGTGTAGATTTAAGCACTTTGAATAGCATGATTCAGGGATTGATGGATACTATTTGATATTCACACTACTTAAAAAAAGTTTTTCTTATAAAGTTTTGTCATAATATTAAACAAAATAAAAACAAACAAACAAAAGAAACCACAAAACAAAACCTGAAATAAATGGAGAAGCTGTATATGGCTTTAGAAACATTCCTCCTTAGTATTCCTCCTCTATAAACAGCTCTGTGTGGGGAACAGTGAAGGAAACTGTTGTGTGTTCACGTGCTCTATGTTTGACAAAAGTTCTGTTGGAACACAAAATAAAATGAAAAAAAACCAAAACCAACAACCAAACCTGTCATTGCCCTAGTGCTTAGGCTCCATCCTTTTTTGGTGAAGGTGTTCCGGTTTTTGACGATGCAGCCTGAAGTGTGCATGCAATAGCCACATATAAGGTTCAGCCATAAGCAAACAGCACTTTATTTTAAAAGCTGCACAGTGTGATGATCAGAAAAATTTACTCTGCCTCGTCAACATCTTCGGGTCTCTATGTGGATTCTATGCACATGAATTACCCAAGTGTGATGCTTTGTCTTTGTAAGGGTCTCTCTAATCAGGGTAGTCCTTGATATAGAACTAAAGAACTCTGTTGCACAACCTGAGGAAATTCAGGTTCTCCAGACAGCACAACTAGTTGGACAGAAATGGGGGACTGTACAGCACGCAGCTAATTATTTTGAAGGCAAAGTGCATTGCTGGGTCTGATTCTGTTCTCAGTAGCAGCAGTATGACTTGAGAGTAAATCTCATAAAGTTGAGTGAGTCTAAGATGGATTTGCATGGGAAAAGAAAATTGAAAAAGCAAAGAGAAAAGGAGTTCATATCTGCAGTCTGTGACAAGCTGAATTCTTGGCTGCAAGGAAAGCAGCAGCAAAATATCTTCTGCATTTCAGTAGGGGCCCAGTTCTCACCTGACAGCCAACATCAAACACTTTCAATATGATTTGGTTCAAAGCTAAATACCGTTAGGCTTAGATGCAAACTAAGAATTTGCTATTACTGCACAGCTGTGAAAATCCTGTGTATGTTACATAACGGGTGATAATCAGCTTCAAAATAATTGGAAAGCTTGTTATACCCGCCTGATTAAAATTCACAAAATTTTACTTGGATACCGTACATTAATGACACATTTAAATTATAGATAGAGCAGTGAGATTTGGGGGAAAGCTGGCCTGGTAAACAGGCTTCCTTCATTCTGAATTAAAAAAAAAAAAAAAGAAGAAGAAGAAAATGTCAAGCTAGCAGGACTAAGGAGAGTATAATTAAAACCTGAAGAAGAAAAATAAAAGACCGCAGTAAAGTAAGCTCAAAAATAGGATAAAGGCCAATGGAGAAGAAAGGTCAAAATACCCATCTGATTTATGACTGTATTGTGGCCTTTTTGTCATGCAAAGCGCTGTGCTCTGGATGACCTACGTCAAGCAACTGGCTTCTTTGGAGCCCATCCAGACAAATCAGCCACACAAATATGTGCCTATATGTCTAACACAGTTCCAAACGTTTTTGTACTTGTTGATAATGTAGCACAGAGAGTTTTTGGTGTCTTCTACTGTTGTGATACAAAGGATGGCAGAAGTCTGTCAGCGCTAAAAAAAATCTCCTTAACAGGTATAGTTTATTATCCCGAGTAATTATATATACCTTCTCACCCACACCTTATCTGATTTGCTGTTACTAGAACACTTTTTTTAACTCATTTGTCTGCTGAGCAAGAGAGTAATATGACTGGCATCAGAAAAAAATGTAAGCAATTTCATAACAATGAGTATCCTTCTATAATGAATGCTGCAAGCTCCCTTGCATTTTTTCTGTGTAACCACGACTTTTCACCTCCTAAATAGCCCACTGAGCAGAGGTCTGAGAACACCATTGTGTCTTTCATTTAAGATTCAGTGAATTTTATATGGATACGAAGCTATCATTTGTGATGTAACTTTGCTGGGCTATTTCCTGTCAACTCTGGCTATAACCTCCAAGAAGACATGTTGGCAGCATTGCACTTCTCCAGCTGGCCTTGGGTCGATGTCCTGGGGAGTGAAACTAATAGAAATGCTTCAGCTATTAAGAATTTTCATATGCTTTTTGTTTGTTTAAATTCTCTTTAAAAGAAAGTTTGACCTTTATTCTGGACTAATAAACTCTACGGGTGGGAGGTCAAGAGTCCACAGAGTCATGAAGTAGAGCAGAAATACAAAGGCAGGTCTGATATCTTATTTGAAAAATATATAAAGTCTGAAGCTGCTCAGATTACTAAAAAATGAGTACACTGAGATTGAGGGTGGTTGAAGGAAAGTATTATGTCTGTTATTACAACCAGCCTTATTCCAAAAGCTTATCAGCATTCTTACATTAAATAGCCAATATCCTAGATAATGCAATTTCAGAAACATTCAAGAGTCAATTTAAATATTTTTATTTTCATGGATTAAAAGTAACATGATTCTCTGGGATCGAAATGTTAAATAAAATATATAATTTTTATCTAGTACTGAGTTTACAGAAAGTATAAACATCTCTTTGCTGGGTCCCTAGTATTAGGGAAACAATCTGAAACAAATTTGAGAGCTAAGAATTTAATGGAGATATTCTTTATATTTTTTATAAAGATATCTCTCTGAAGACATGACAGAAGGAACACACAAATTACTTCAAAACTAAAATGGATGTGCTTTTTAACCTTCTCTTTCTCTGTTTATCAAATATTAGCTCTTTCTTTGCCCCCCTTGAAAATACAAGATCATCCAGGAAAAATGAGTACCTACTGAGCCCATACACTCAAACACATTCGGTGGCAGATAAAGAAGCGCAAGCCAGAGTGAGGGACTGCACCACACAGCTGCAACGGAGAAGTTCTGCAGTGGGAAGACCATGAGCACCCATGCAGGGAGAGGGAGAGCACAGGGCCATTTGGCTACTGTGTCAGGTGGGTGCAGAAGGAACTATAAGCTCAATACATCACCACTCTTCTACCTGCAATAAGTAATACATAGAGAAGTGGGCAGTAAACCTTGATGAAAATGACAGTAAACGAGTGCCATCAACTGGCTAAGCACAGATACCCTACTGCAAAGCGAGTAGAAACAGCTGATAGTGTTTCCCATTTGTTCCGTGTATAAAGTGAAAGACAGCAATGAGCATAGAAAGCGGTTATCTTACTGGGTTAGTGAGCAATCCACTAAATGACAAATACAGGAAATTGCCATTTCAATCAGCTAGCACTGCACCTGAGCTGCCTCACAGCAACTTCCATGCCATGCCATGCCATGCCATGCCACCCCATCCCATGCCATGCCACCCCATCCCATCCCGTCCTGTCCTGTCCTATCCTCTCCTTTCTGTTTACCTTGCAGGCTCTATTAAAAAGAGGAAACTTGCTGTGAACCCTCAGGTTTGGGTACATGTGAAAACTCTTCGCAGAGGTGTTTAGGGTGAGTTGATATCTCCTCTCCTGAGAAGAGAGTTACAGAAGCAAAGCTTTGATTCATAAAAATATTTTATCTTTGTTCTCAGTTCACACACTGGTTTTCACATCCCCACGTGAAGCAACATCATGATACTGTCCTGAACCTTCTGTGAGTTAAAGAGAAAGTCTTTTAGAAGTCAGTAATGGACTCAAAATGTTTTCACCCATGCACCTGCCATTAAGCTGCAGGGTTTGCACACACTCAAAAACCAAAAATAAACACAGAAAGCAAAGTAGCGATGCAATTTCTAAACCCTATTTAAACCTGCTTCTTAAGGGCTTCTTTTATTTCAGGAAAGGTTGTTTTCTCCTGCTGTACTGTAAGAAGCTAAGTGAGAGACTGTTTAAATTTTATCTACATTCTTTGCATGACAGGTAAATCACAGGGAGATTTTATTTATGTTTTTAGAAAGTCCCATTCTTCATTGTAAGTTTAAAACATATGCGTCAATGAATTTACAGCCTTAGAAGAAATTTTTTGCCAGAGTTAATATTCTGTGGTGAACAGCTCGATGCAGCCCTAATTAAGTTCTTAGGGATATTTCACTAGAAACTCTAAACAATTAGTATTATATGTGTACATTCAGCTTCACATTAGAACGTTGTACATTTGTCTTCTTAAAACCCAGGCAACTTCAAATGAAACAATTATGTAAATACAAAGCAGAGAGGAAAACAGTGACACAAGTGTCTCCACATCTATCTTAGCAAAATATTTCAGTGACATCAGGTTCCTTCTTTGAGATGACTAACATATGTCTACCTCAGCAAAACACATGAATCTGCAAAACGTGCAGATATCTGGGGGGAAATTGTTGCAATAAGCACTCCCGAATTTTAGATACATCACAAAAAGCACTTTATATTTTTTTTATTCCATTACATAGGTATTTTAACTTGTAATCATTTCATCATAGAACAGTACAACAAAATAAGTAGCACTCTCACAAAAATTCAAGGAAGTCCCCAAAACCTGGGTTGATGATACTTTCCATGTGCTGCCAGAGGGCAAAATTGTAACCAGGCCATTGTTAGGTGGCACTGTGACACAGACATGCAGCTAGGGGTGACATGGGGTGGGAATATAGTTAAGATGTTTCCTGGTCATGTCACGACCAGGTAGGTGGTACCTGACTAGCATTCATCTAGTCCTGCTGCCGTGGGAGATTACAGACATCCCTTGCCTGTAGGACACTAGATACCCAAATTTACCAGGTATTTCCTTCATGTCCTGGGTGCTATCTGAAGCCATTCATACAACTTGCTAGAAGTAGGAGAATTTTTTCTAGATGACAGGATCTACGTGAATCATAGGAATATCTGCAGGAGTTCCTGCAGATTTACAGTTCATTGTAAATAATTATTAGTATCAGTACAATTCATCTATTTTCTCCACTTAGCTTTTCAGTCTTCTAAACAAAAGACATTGTGAATAGCTCTGATAGCCATATAGCACACAGCATTCCTACTTTTTCTTTTTTTTTTTTTTTTTACTGTTAGATATTTGAAGAGGGAGTCACAGCGGCAAAGACTATCTGCTTGAAATGGCACTTGCCAAGTTGTTCTTCAGGGAATGTTGAAGATAAATTCCCTGTTCTGTCATCTTGGGCACCTTACCTACTATGCTTCTTTCAAGATCCTGGCAAAGAGGGGTTGGAGACAGACTGAACTGCACATGCATATTATATTCAAGGATGTTTTCCTGCCTTGTATCTCCTCATATTTGTTTGTTTGTTTGTTTGTTTTGCTTTTATTTTTGTTTTCATAAGGAAAGAGACATCAGAACTGAGATACAGAATCACAGAATCACAGAATGGCAGGGGTTGGAAGGGACCTCTGGAGTTCATCTAGTCCAACTCACCTGCTAGAGCAGGTTCACCTGGAGCAGGTTGCACAGGATCACATCCAGGAGGGTTTGGAAAGTCTCCAGAGAAGGAGACTCCACAACGTCTCTGGGCAGCCTGTTCCAGTGCTCTGTCACCCTCAAAGTAAAGAATTTTTTCCATATGTTCAGGTGGAACGTCCTGTGTCCCAGTTTGTGCCCATTGCCCCTTGTGCTGTCGCTAGGCACCACTGAAAATCATCTGACCCCATCCTCTTGATGCTTGCCCTTTAGATAACTATACTATTGCGTTACATTAGTTTAGCGATGGCATAGCCGCATTAGAAAGAATGGAGCTGAGCTCTCTAGAGAATTGAAGTAGTCATAAATTAGGCTGAGTCTCCAACCCGTGCACATTGCTGCTGTTCAAATAGTTGCTGAATTTCCTTAGCTCCTGCTTCACTCAGTTCTCTACTTCATAAGCACTTCAACAGAAAGATTTCAAAATCGAAAATGGTGCTTTCAGGTGCCATAATACATGGTCTCAGACACAGTGAGTCTGATGCCACAGGCTCACTGACATATGAGGTTTCTATGAGGAACCTGAGGTTTCCTTCTCGATTTGGCTTTCTGATTGCCATCCATTGGCTTGCTAAGTTCTCTTCTCAGCAAGACTCGAAAATAAGATAAAATAAAATCAGATATTTCAAAATTGAGGTAGATCAATAGAAAAGTTTAAAATCATCATTGTTTGTTTCAGATAGCTGACTAGAACATAAGTATCTGCCCTTTCTTCCTGTACCTCTTCCTGTCTTGCCCGAGATAGTCACCGGCTATAACTTATTTTACATGTCCTGTAAAACCATGATCTAGGGGGTTTAATTATTAAATTAGTCAGCAAACTCGGAAATAGTTCAGTGTAACATCTTGTTTTCATCATCAAGGTTTGCAGATTTGTTAATTGTTTTTATTTTATACGGGTTCCGCAGCTAATAAAGCAGTCAGCTGCCCAGTATTAAGCAGTGGTGGAGCATCCAACACAGTTAGTGAGTTGAGGATCCTAAAAGAAAAAAAATATTCATCTCAGCTCTTACAGTAAAACATTACATCTAAATATCCACTGCTGTCGCTCACAGCAATTCTGAGTCACACATGAATTTTGCAAGAGAAGCACAATATTAAGTCTGTGCAGTTACTAGTGTCATGTGACTATTCATAATATATAAACATAAGCATATGCACCATTTCATAGGTAAATATTTTTATTAGCATATTGTACATGACCGCATTTTCTTCAGAAGATGAGAAAACAGAATGACCAAAAAGACCGTTATAAAAAAAAGCCCCATGTGCCTAATTGCAACAGTAGAAAGAAAATTTCACCACCTTCACTTTTAGAAAAAAAGCTGTACGTCATACAAATAAAAACCAAATGTTGTAGAGAAATCTTTAATTCTAATTTCAGCTGGAACATCTTCCTATCAACCACGATTTGTTTAGGGCTTTAGTTTATTTAATGTATTCTGTTACTTGGCTCAGGCAGAGCTGCCTGTCCGTACACAGAGCGCACAACACAACTCGAGCAGAAACAGTCCATTCTTGGGAATGTCCTCTTCAAACTTAATAACTGGATAACCATCTCAATAAATAAAGCTCTCAGCTGGCCTTCTGTAATCCTGGGAACAACCGTAGTCGAAATGCTCTGAGGATCCTATTGAATACATGCACATACATTGAAGATATAGATGTGTACTTATCAACTTTAAAATAGTTTGCATTGATGGAATGACATAACCAAGGGCCATACTAGGCTTTGGGATCATTCTTAATTTGCTCAATGGCTAGTGAAAGTCAAAACTAGTTCTACTCAAGTTAGCAGAATTAACGCTGTAACTGGTGCAAAAAAAAAAGAGAGCAGAATCAGGCCCAGAATTTAATTGAAGATTCAGCATCATTGCCTTTTCCAAATATTCATTACTATTGCCATATAAACCATAGATTAACATACGCATTCTTATCAAGGCTACATATATGACTAAAAACTGGAATATATCCCTCTTCCTTCATACACTTTGTTCAAAATCACTGAAGTTAAAATAGAACCACTAAAACCAGAGGTACATCAACCTATATATACGACTACTGTATATTAAATATTTTACCTAAAGAGATTAACTTATATTTATTTTTTTAAAAAATTAGATGGGTCATAGCTCAAAGCAACTGCATTTTTGTAGTAATGCTATAGACATTGCTAAAAAGCAAGACGGTCGTGATCAAAATGTTACCTAGTTTCAGTGTATGTTACTTTAAAAAGAACATGTTTTATGTTATCCTAACTTTTGGAAAATTCACTAAGCCTGGTATATAAAGCTGAACAGCTTATTGTAACAACTATAACATATTAAACATTTTTGTATTTTCATCAATTTTTAATCTTACAGAAGAAAAGACATCATTCACTAAATATGAATGCTGCACATGTTAGCAATAGAAATATTGATTTTTGTAACTTTGATTGCACTTGCCTTAACTTTTCCACACATATGTACAAACACAAATAACACATCGAGGGGAAAAATGAACAGGATTAAGGTGAAAAGAATCCACAAAAGTAGGCAAGTTTTGCATTAATTAATGAATAATGATACATGAGCATATTCACTAGAATCCTTGTAAAGAGCACATGATCCCACAGGTTCATTAAAGCACAAGGTGTACTTTGTCTAGATCTAAAAAACCCACAAAAACAAATAAACCCCACCACCCCCACCACCCCCACCCCCTTTTGGTGTTACTTTGTTTTAGTTTTTGAAACGTTGGATGTTTAAACAAAATCTTTATTACTTGCATATTAATATTTTTGTATAATAATATCTGAAGAAGGTTTTAAAACAAAACACAAAACCCTACTTGCTTTATGGTGTGCAAATTTTAGAGAAAAATAAACAGGGTATGTGTCCAGTTTGTAAAAAATTGTTCTCCTTTCAAGATTACTCTTTCACTGGCTAAATGAGAGGTTATGACAACTTGAAATACTTTTTTGTGAACTGACAAAGAAAAAATAAAGCAATATGAATAATTTGCGTATGCAAACTTCTTTTAAAATAAATTGCCGCTAAGAGCAATACAAATTTAACAGCATGGTAGGGAAAGCTCTGAAGGTTTCAGTTCAGTGATTTGACTTGCAAGACATACTGGGCCAGAGCATACGCATTGGATCAACTGGCACCGCTCCACTGGAGGCAATGGGGCTGCTCCAGCTTACACCAGCTGAGAACATGACCTTTTGCTTAAGAACACTTTTAACCGTGAATATCCTTCCATTAATATTTTCTTTCTTGTTGTTTCCTCTTGTTCTGGTGCTTCATTTCATAAAGATATTTCTTTAGGATGTATTTTTTTTTATGCGTATTCTTTTTTCTCAAAACCATGAAGGGTTATGGATTTACTCATAGTGAAGCAAGTAGCGCAGCCTCGTAAATTTCTGAGGGAGAGATTTGGGGTGTGCGTGCACTCATATGAGTGTGATTTACTAATGAATTTCTCAAGCTGTTTATCTCCACTGGAACCACAGAGTGTCAGGGGAATAGAGTAACATGATAGTGAATCATTTTTTATCAATGTGCGCTCGTGGAGTGTGAGAGCAGAGTGGAAGACCCTGATGGATACAGGAACTTTAGTGGAACAGAAGTAGCTCAAATCATAGCAACATTGTTGTTACACAAATGAAAGATAACAAGGAAATGTCCAAAAAGCCATTACTGAAAACCTGGACGAACGTTTTTCTTTTTTAAGTTTGTGGAATATGACACCATGCCTCGGTCAGGACAAATTCTGTCTTTGGTTTTCTGAACGGACTGTAAGCTCTGTGGTTCTCAGTTGCAGTGGCAGAAATCAGGAGTGTCATTATCCAAGGCAATGTGCTTATATCCATTTTACACCAGCCACATGAACTGCTATCACCCTCTTTTTGACTTTCCCATCAAGATCTCCACCTCCTTAAATCTTTGAAAGATGCAAGAAACCCTTAACTTGTTTCCATTCTTTCACTATTTTTTAAAAATTGTGTATCCTCTCAGACTTCAGGGGAATTAATCCAAATTTGAACATCCGCGACACAAGAATTTGGGGCCTTGCAGTAAGAGACAGGCACTAGGGCACAGCAGCTCTTAGAAAGGCTGGTCATATGCCATTGCTAGAGCTTAACTTGGCAAAAGGGCTAGAGATCTTCTTGCTCCAGAGGCCCAGGCCATAGACCACCCTGTGTCCTTGAAGCTCATGTGTCTCACAAGACTTTTAAGAGATGATAACTGGATCGGTTTACCTGCAGCAACTCGTGTTTACATGTATTATTTATAAAACCACTGTATTTTGCACCTGCAGTCTGGAGCCTGGGGTCAAGGTGACCTATGTTACAAAATATTGTTTCTACAGACAGTCACCTTTTTGAACTTTGAAGCTGTTTGCTGCATCTACTCCTCATAAGATTTTTGTCTTTGCTATATGGAATATCAGTAAGATCATCTGATGAATTGATCATGGTTTCACCATTATCGACATGATTCATTGGCCTGGTATGTGGCAGGAAATGCATTTAGCATTGTTAGACATGGTAAGAGTTATGATTACTCAACTACCAGCATGTCAAGTACACAGAAATATAATATCCACTGTAAATTTTAAAAATATTTATGTATATTTAGTTACATTTTTAAAATATTGCTATTAAACAGACATTAATAAAAAAAATCAAGAACACAATGCTCTATTCTTTACTGCATTACTCTGCATTCCTTGTTATTCCTAGACTCACGGCTGCAACAATTTTATTAATTACTGCAGAAATTTTATTAATTGCTGGTATTCCTTCCCAATTCATGCATTTCTAAACAGAGTGGGAAGCTACATAAGGTTGCATGCTTGAGGATAGACAATCACAAGAAAATGGAAGTAAACAAGAAGATTGCTTGGAAGAGTACTCGAATCCTTGTTCCAAAAAAAAAAAAAAAAACCCAAAAAAAGAGAAAGACAGAGGCAAACTCCAGTACTGATCGAAATACTTGGAGTACATCTGGAAACCTTTCCTGGAGACTGGAGCTGCACCATGTAGAGTAGTTATCTGGAATTCTACATTTCATGATGCTTGTTTCCTAACAAAACCACAGAATGATCCTTGGGTTTTTTTCTTCTGCTATGAGTTCCTGTCCTCTCATGGCCCTCCCCTTCAGCATGCTGTAATTCAAATACTGGAAACAAAGTTCATGAGCTTAGGAAGTTATCTCTGCTTTTGAGGGTCTTTTGGATATTATTATATTTTTCCATCTCCTTTATAAGTACTTATTTTCCCTTTGTATTTTTCCCAACATGTTTTTTTTGTTTGTTTTTTAAAAAATTATTTATATTTATTTTGCATAGATAATTGAATTCGGTACTTAATGAAAAATACGCATCTTTTAAGTGCTAGGTTTGCCTTCTTAGGAATTCAGTGTGGTTTCTGTAATTGAAATATAGATTCTTGAACAGAGTTGTCAAATGCAACTACTCACATTTTAACTGCTACATCAGGGAGATCAGACTGTCATTTGAAGTAATAGATACATGACTGAAAATTAAATTCTCAGGTATTTATGGTATCCACTGAATTGCAAATAAAGCTGTTGTTTGTAAGTAAAGAGCTGTTTTATTTCAACCAGAGGACTATACACAATGTCTTCTGTTAAACAACCTGATAAGAATCATAAAAGACACCCTGATAGTTATACACAAAAAAAGATAATGCTGACCAAAAAAAAAAAAAAAAAAGACATTGCAATCCAAAGTAGATCTGTAATTGCAGTTTTAGTTTTCAAAATCTCTCCAAAAGGTCTGGAAATCACATCCTCATATGACATAGACTCCTGGATTACACACAGATTAGTTTCAAAACTGGGTGAAAGCAAGTAAAATGAACAGTAAGCGTATTTTTCAGCAGAACAGGAACTACATACTGAGAGTAATGCTAACAGAGGAGATAAACTGCTAACGAAAAAGTGATGTCTAAATACATTGTCTAGAGATTGAAAAATAGGCTCCAGAAAATTAGTCAGATATCTTTAAAGTGCTTTACTTACCAGTTACATTTAGGGTTCATTCTCTTAAATCAATACGCATGCCACAAAATGAAATAACTATTCTTCTAGGCTATGAATGCTGATGAACCTTAACCAGTTTAGTATTTTCTCCACTCTTACACTGCAGAGGACTATACACTGAGCTAGATAAAGCTAGGACAAAATCTGTGTCCTCTATGAGTACTTGATATGGCACTCTCATTTCTGTCTTGAGAACTTAGGTGTTGACTATCATCAGATTTAGTACTGGCTATGGTGAAGACAGCTGTCAAAAGCAATATAGCCCAAACATTTGATGTGGAAATACACCATGGCTTCTCTGTCAGCAGCACTGGATGCACTCCCAATAACAACTACCAGCTTTTTGTTCTCCAGCAGCATCATCCTGCACCTCATAGTAGCACCACGTGTACTAGAGAGAATAGGAAGAATACAAAAGCACTAAAGAAAGAATATACCATGAAAGAGGATCCAAAAAAAACCCCAACTATTCTTCCTATGCTGGTTGACATCTCATCCCACATGACAAACTCTGAGTTGCCTCCACCAGGCCTTGCTTGGTCCCAGTTTCTGGCCACAAAGGGATGAGATACATAGACAATGCTGAGTCATCATTTGAACTCCTCCATGCAGTGTTAGCTCACCCACCTCGACACTCCCTACTGCAATAGGTAACTTCATCCATGTTAACTTCCAAAACTCAGCTGGATGTAACTACTGACGATGTTCTCTACTTGACCATAGCATTTCATGTACTATCAATGCGCTACATTATTTTTTCTGTCTTCTGGGAAGATAGATAGTTTTTGCTTTAAATATCCTGCTTGTTTTAATACGTCTAAGAGGATGTTCTCACTATTGGTTGTAAAGTTAGAGAGTGTAGATTTGTTGGGTATACAAAAGTGAGGATATGGTGGTGTGGTGGGTTGACCCTGGTTAGATGCCAGGTGCCCACCAAAGCTACTCTATCACGCCCCTCCTCAGCTGGACAGAGGAGAGAAAATGTAACAAAAGGCTCATGGGTTGAGACAGGAAGATCAGTCAGCAATTATTGCTTGATTACTCAGCAATAATGGTCAAAAGAGACCCCACTTGAGGAAATTAGTTTAATTTTACTACCAATCAAAATCAGAGTAAGGTAACGAGAAAATAAAACCAAACCTTAAAACACCTTTCCCCCACTCCTCCCTTCTTCCTAGGCTCAGCTTTACTTGCAATTTACTCTACCTCCTCTGCCTCAGCAGCCGAGGAGGATGGGGAATGGGGTTGCAGACAATACATCATATGTTGTCTCTGCTGCTCCTTCCTTCTCAGGGGGAGAACTCCTCACACTCTTAACCTGTTCCAGCATCTCGTCCCACCCATGGGAGCCAGTCCTCCACAAACTTCTCCAATGTGGGTCCTTCCCACGGGTTGCAGTTTTTCACAAACTTCTCCAGTGTGGTCCCTTCCATGGGGCGCAGTCTTTCAGGCACATACTGCTCCAGCATGGGTCCACTACAGGGTCACAAGTCCTGCCAGAAAACCTGCTCCACTATGGGCTACTCTCTCCACAGGTCCTGCCAGGACCCTGCTCCAGCGTCGGCTTCCCATTGAATCACAGCCTCCTTCTGACATCCACCTGCTCTGGCATGAGGTCTTCCACAGGCTGCAGGGTGGATATGTGCTCCACCCTGGACCTCCATGGACTACAAGGGGACAGCCTGTTTCACCATGGTCTTCACCATGGGCTGCAGGGGAACACCTGCTCCAGCACCCAAAACACCTCCTCACCCTCCTTCTTCACTGACCTTGGTGTCTGCAGAGTTGTCACTTCTTATTTTCACTTCTATGGTGAAAAGCAGCATTTCTCCTAATAACTGAAATCACAGAACGTACACTTCTAAGCAAATAGTTAATTAGCAGTTAATGTCATCAATACATGCCTGGAAAAATATTCCTGAGATTATAGGTAAATGAAATACAATAAAAAGATAGCAACCTAAATATACATTTGCCAAAAAGGTTCGAGCATCTTGTAAAAAAACAGTTTCAAGCTATTAGGTACATGATACTTCAAAAAAAACCCCTCCAAAACTATGTTTCCCTCCATAGTAACTTTGTAGAAGTTGCCTCAGTCTCTTTGGTAAATAATTAGCATTTTTAAACTGATTAAATAAATATTTATGTAATAGATTAGAAGAGGTTTCAAGGACTTATTACTGGCTCTCTTTGTTGTAAATAGGATGGAATGGCTCTGATCTAATCTCCTGGGTAAATAATGCATTTTATAACTTCTAATTAAAAATGGGAGAAGTGGAAATCCTTTTAAACAAATACTGAAATACCGTCAAGGATTTGATTCAAAAGTGACAAAAGCCAACAGACTTAAGAAACCAGAAGGATATTCCATCCTTGATTTCTCTTTTCTCGCTAAGATAAAATGCCAGTTGCTGGAAGTTCCCTTCAGACCTTGTCCCGAGGGGCTGAGAAATGAGGTCTGGCCTTCAAACTTACATGGACCAGTTTACAAAAACTATTTTGATCTGAAGATGAATTAACTTTAAGTAGATACTTTTAAGATTTGCCATCTAATATGCTTTATACATCATCAGAATATGGAGCACAAACGATAGTGTTAGAGAGGGGGGTTTTTTCAATGGGGAAAGAGGTAGCTCTATTCCTGGAGATATTATGCTCACGGATCAGGAATTTACGCAACTATTCACCCTTATATTAGTCTTGATAAAAAATATATCCATTCAGAAGCTGCAGAAAAGAATTTCCTTCTGACTGCTACTTGTAGGTGATTTAAACATAAGAAGGAGAGACCTTCACCCTCTTCCCACAACTACGAATTAATTTACAGTGGGTGTGAAGTAATTTTCCCACCCTTCCTTCAACTGGGAAATTATTGCTGGGAAAATATTTTCTCTCTTGAGATCCTTGTTGTCTTGGAATACTTTGTAGGATGTGGCCACTGTAGAAAATAAGTTGTGAAGCTGTGGAGTAGGAGTGTAAATCTTCTCTATTATGAAAAGACATGTCACGAAAAGACATGTCACAAAATGACCCAGAGAAGTCCAAAAAAGGCTTGGTACCTGCTTCAGATAGCTCTTAGAAGGTACCACTGAGTAGAGATAAAGGACAGACTTATAAATATTGCACTAGGACAAACACTACTGGCCGTCAAGTCCAGTACAAATACCCAATGTAGTACTTTTCTTAAGCTTAAACCCAAGCAATTTTTGTTCTTATTTCTCAGATATATTGTACTAGACCATCACTTTCTACTGTTTAGAAGTCATTAAACATTTATCCTAAATATATTTTTTCTCTGCCAATGCTCAAATAATTGTCTCGTTTTCTGCATTTACACAAAAAGTAATAGGTTATTAGGTATCTTTTTTCTTATTGAGATAAACAAGTTAGTCTAGTCTTACCATACTACTCTTACCTTTCAGCGTGATTAAGGTTTCTTCATGATGGTTCTGGTTTGAAAACAGCTTTCTTGAATATGGTTGAGCCTGTGGTATCTTGTCAATGAGCTGCAAGATATCTTTCACTAAGGCTTTGTAAAATATCACTGAAATGTCTATCTCTCTTTTGGACATATTTTTCCAAAGTACAATAATCGGGTTTTTTATGGACATTTAGAGGGATGACTCAAATTGCTTCATGATGAACTTTGTAAGGTTTTGGGGTTAGAGGTTATTTTTGGTTGATGTTTTTTTGATGTGGTTGTTATAATTCCTCATTAATTTCCAGCCTTTAATTAAGTCTTAAAGTCTTCTTTTGTTTACGCACATTATTCTTAGACTTATTTATCAATAGTGAATCCCAAAGTTGTGAATCAGAACTTTTCCTTAGCGCAGACAGAAGCAAAGACACTCATGATAAGACTGTCCACAAAACTGATCTAAGAGCTCCATTGGCAGCCTTTCCTGACTGAAAGATGTGCTTTCCAACATAATGCAACATAATCTACTTTATCTATTCTTTTAACAATTTGTATGTGTTGACTAATAATTTCCCATGAAGCATCATATTAAATGTTTTACTGAAATCTGGATTGACTATATCAATTTTATTTCCATTTTTTAGAAAAACAGAGGCTTTATCTGGATGGTGTTGCACAATGCATACACGATAGACCTGCAGAGTTCAACTTCCTTTTTATTTGCCTCTCTAACTTTCAGTAGACTCTTCTAAAATATTCCAAAATGATGCCTAACTGCTGAAGTCAGATAGAGTCTGTACTCAGTTCTCATTATTTCTCCATTTCTTAAATGTAGGTACTACAATTCCAACTCTTTAGCCAAGAGGTGCAGTTATCAATTTCATAAATGTATTAAACAATTCTTACTATTTGACCTGGATTTAATGTGCAGGTCTCTTAGACCTCTGGGATAGATATCTCCAAATTGAGTTTTACTTCAGTCTTGGATTTAGTAACTGCATGTGCCTACTGTCTTTCCCGTTATCTTTCTAGGATAGTTGGCCAGTCACCTTCAACAACCATACCAGTGAAAAGACAAAGTTTTGATTTACATCTTTACACTGCCTTTAATCTTTGCTCCATGCTTATTGTGTAACAGAGGTGGGGGTGAAGGTGGGATGTCCTTTCTTGTTCTTGTTTATTTATATGACTATTTTTATGTTATAAGTTCATTTGCAAGTTCTAGGTCAGCTTGGCTTTTGCCATTGTTGATTTTATCTGACCAGAGAGACCTCTAAGTTCACTTTGCAAGTATGCATCTCTTTTTCCCATTCCTTAGCCAGGTTTTTCTTCATTCTTTTTGAGGACAGGACTTCTCCCAATGAGTTTACGGCTCTTCCCTATACTTTTCCCACATATGATTTCACAAGTCTTTCTCACTTTGGTCACCTTGAAACTAGCAAATTAAGCAGTGACTGGGCCCATTCTTTGGCCCTAGGGCCAACTTGTGCATCGACACTATTAAACTCCTTTGGCATTCAAAAGAGGTGCCTTATCCAAAATGTCTATTAGGAACAGTCACATGGACTTTCTCAGGCACTGACTAGGAGAGCCCTTGGTGGCCCAGAGCAAAATCATGCCAGAGAACCTTTTAACAACATGAAAGTGAGATAATGGAGCACCACAGGCAATGTTTAATTAACTGTATAGATGAGTCACTGTGTTCTCCAGCTCTTCCTTCACATTCACTGCAAACGAGGGCAGAAAGTTGTTAATTCTCAAAGCTTATAACGAGTTTCACACATTTTGGAGTATATTTTAAAGCTTAAACACTCAGAAAGAAACATTTTGGAATAATTTTACCATCCTTTTTAGAAAAAAAATGCCTTGTTTTCATGATTTAAAAATAACATCTGGAAAACACTAAATAGAAACATGGTGAAGACTTAGAGTCTTGAAATTTTTCCCTATTTAATAGTAAATGTGTAGTGAATTTGATGAGAGGGGTCTAATTTACAACTATGAGTACTTGAAACTGTAGACCACTCAAGACTGCAGACTTCATGCAGCTTCAGCATTGTTAACCGTCCCCTGGCTTACAAACAAGCAGATTCCAGATGAGTACTTAGACAGTCAACCTACTTTTTATGTAGGGTCAAGTACGAAGACCATAGTGCCTTCTGTCCCCAAATAGGTAGCAAGGAATTTGAAACAGCCTAAAGAACCCTTGGCACACTGCTTGTTTGGAGGAGCTGAAATCATATTGTATCTACATTTCAACTTATTTTGATTTGATAATGGGAAAAATTAATGTTATATTATATTCAAAACTATACAGAAAGCAGCTGCCTTCAGCTCAATAGCATGATATCATTCATAAGCTGTTTGGTTTTTTTTTTTTATTAAGCAGTGGAGAAAGAAAAAATATCAATTACTATACACACACAAAACTTTCCATAAATGTTATTCTGAACTCTGATTGTCATTTTCTCCTCAATTCTATAAGAGTAGACTTAATCAAGACCAAAGAAATAAGAACGGTGTTTTCAGAAATTTATTCTGCATCTTCAGTCAAACTACTGACCTAATTTAACTATAAACTTCAGCTTTTTCCAGAGAAAACTGAACTAGGACATGAATCAGCACATATGCTTTTCGAATTCTGCAGCATCTTCTGATATGAAATATCAGACCGTGACAGGTTATGGATTAACTGAAAGCGAAAAAGTCCAACACAAGTAATATTTGGAAAGATGCTTTTCATGGTTTTGAAAGAACAGCCATCTACAAGCAAAAAAAGTAGTAGAAAGCAAATCTTGAGATTTATTGTGTGACATCTAAAAATGAGACTCTGCTAATACACAGATTGAAATAAAGATAAATTATAAGTAGTGTAATATGAGAAAAACACACAAAAAAGGCTGGCACATGATAGTAAATCTTGCGTTTTGTTTTGAAACAACAATCAGTGTGCTTTGGAGGGTTTTTTTGTTGTTGTTGTTCTATCCAACAAGTTTTTATAAGACATGATTTAGGTCTCCCTGCTTCCCAATGCATATGAATACCATGCTTTTCAGGTCACATAATTTGATTCTGTTGAAAAGAGTTTTGAATGTCTTAAGAAAGTTCCTGAACTGGATTAGCACAGAGAGAATTTCCAAAATATTAAACTATCATTTTGGGGTTCTAAAATTTTTTTCCCCTGAGGCATTCCTCTGCGGTGGAATTATTGAGATATTATTTTGTGCAACTGTTATCAATACTAGTAGCTTTGAAGACAAGTTTTGAGCACAGACCACTGAAGATATTTTCTTTTGATTTTAACTGAATTTGCTGGATTGCTGAATAATTCTTTTATTTTACATCTCTCTATCCATGCTGCTATAGAGACCTTATTAATTAATGTTTAGCTATTCCTGTAGAATCTCACATTTTCTTGATATTTTAATGTGGTGAGTTGACCATGGCTGGCTGTCAGGTGCCCACAAAGCCAAACTTTCACTCCCCTGCCTCAACAGGACAAGGAGAGAGAATAAGGTGAAAGGTTCTTGGGTCAAGACAAGGACAGGGAGATAACTCAGCAATTATTGTCCAGGGCAAAACGGACTCGACTTGGGGAAATTAATTGCATTTATTACCAATCAAAATCAGAGTAGGATAATGAGGAATGAAAACTAATGTAAAAACACCTTCCTTCTGCCTCTCCCTTCTTTCCAGGCTTATCTTCACTCCCAGCTTCTCTACCTCCTCTCCATGAGCAGCCCAGAGTTACAGGGAGTGAGGTTTGTGGTCAGTCTATTATGCTTCATCTCTGCCTCTTCTTCCTCCTCACTCTCTTTCCCTGCTCCAGTGTGTGGTCCTACCCACGGAAGACAGTTATCCACAAACTTTGCCAACATAGATCCTTCCCACAGGCTTCAGTTCTTCATGAACTGCTATAGTGTGGGTGCTTTCCATGGGGTGCAGTCCTTCCAGAACAGACTGCTCCAGTGTGGGTCCTCCATCAGTCACAGGTCCTATCAGAAGGCCTGCTCCAGTGTGGTCTTTTGTCTCCATGGAGTCACAGGTCCTGCCAGGAGCCTGCTCCAGTATTGGCTCTCCATGGGGTCACAACATCCTTCAGGGCACATCCGCTTGCTCTGTCATGGGGTCCTCCATTGGCTGCAGGGTGGATATGTGCTCCACCATGGACCTTCATGGACCATAGGGGGACAACACACTTCACCACAGTCTTCACCATGGTCTGCAGGGGAATCTCTGCACCAGTGCCTGAAGCACCTCCTCTCCCTCCTTCTTCACTGACCTTCATGTCTGCAGAAACCACCTCTGCAGGCCCTCCCGGCTCTCAAAACCTTGCCAGGTACACCAAATACATTCCATTAGTGTGATCTTCGTCTGATCATTTGTTTGGAAGCTTTTCTGTTTCTTTTCTAAGTTGTCATTTTCTGTATTTACCAAGGAAAATAGTGCCAATTTACAGAGGATCAGTGGTTATATAGGCAGCATTATGTTGACATGTGATTGCTGTTCTCTAGAAAGACAAAACGTGCCTACTCTGGTTATCTAGGTTTTATATTGACCATATAATCACAGCCAAAGAAATACAGATTAACGTCTTTTAAATTAATTTTAACTCTTCAATAATTCCTTTGCAAAATCTGTGCACAGGTCATTCAACTTTACCTTGGTTTGCTTCACCTGGGTGAAGCACCTTTCAGTTACTAATTTCCCACTTAGCTTAACCCCATACCCATGGTTTAGAATTCGTGTTTGTTCTTTGTGTCTATGCCTTTCCACACAGGAGGCAGTAAGTTTCTTGTTATGAAGTGTACCTATGACATGCAAATGACCGCAGCAGTCTAATAGAATCAGGAAATCTAGTCACCTAACATGTTCTTGCCATATGCCACTGTATTAAACTAAATTAAAAGAGGGCAAGAAGATGGCACCACAGTGAGAATTATGGATGAAGTGTCAGGCGTTGTTTTACATCTTCTTATCTTTAGTTGACTTAAATCAAATTCTTTAAATGTACTGGGGTAGAGAATAGGGAGGTGGATCTGTAAAATGCCTAAATTAAAATTGTTTCTTTTTTCCTATGAAGCAGGATAATTTCTGATATTTATTCAGGGTAATACCTGTTAAATGTGGTAACAAATGTAAGATTTTTTTTACTTCTGCTGTTATCATCCCTGCAGAGCCAGCTACAGCTCGGTTAAAGTAGAGGTTTCTCCACAGAAATAACCAAAGTAACACTGACTGCAGTCTAAGACAATCTGAAGCAATGATCCAATTTTCTGTTGTCCTCAGGTCTCCTAGATGCCACAGCTGACATAAAATGAAGGTAATGTGACTACACAGCTGTCACCACAGGAATGCAGAAATCAGCAGGGTGGCAAAAATATACACAGGGATATGATTTGACCTGGACAACATTTACTGCAAAGAATGAAGACAGAGATCAGAAAAGTTTGATCTGGATACCTCAAGTTGGATGCAGAAGGAGAAACAAAAGGATAATTTTGTCAGTATGCTCTGCCCATCACTGGATCTTTCAGTGCCAGGGTCACTGCCACCTGTCTAACACAGGGGTGTGTTATGTCCTTACGGAGGAATTTGAGACTGCTCAAGAGAAGTTAGTCTCAGAGTGCAGGCTGACAGTGCCTGCTTGTCTTTATGGTACACAGTTACCTAGCAGCATTCACAGCCCTTCCTAAGGGTTTGTGTTCTTTGCACCATGAAGAAAACCTCGTGTTTAAGAAGGCGAGCCGCAGAAAATAGCACGCGGAGTAATGAACATCTATGCCAGAGGATATAAAATGATGAGAACAAACACACATAATAAAGTGTACCTTTCGCTCAGAGTTAGACATTTCCCTTCAGGCCAGCACAGGTTGTCTGCCCCCAGCAGAAATTCAGCCCCTGACCTTAGCATCTGTGCAAACTTCTCAAATTCAGACTAGTGCAAGGGTTCTGAAGGCTTTGCTCACTTCCTCCTCTGTTCCTCCCTAGGGCAAAGGAACTGATTTAAGCATCATCAGGTAAGGATTTTTGACACAAGGTAAATCCCTTCCATTGAAGTTGTTCCTCTTCACATACAGTAATTCAGTATTCAGTAGTCCAAAGAAAGCACAGGGAAAATTATTTTGTAGTCTATGCATAAGGAGCTTGTGTATGAAGAGGATGTCTAAATTCATATACCTTCTCCCTTCCTTCCATTCCCTCTTTGCTTAATGTTTACAGGTTCACCCTCTACATCAGATTAACTATTAGTTTCTTCCCAAGCAACATGAGACAACCAAAGGCATTGGATCCCAGAATATAGTGGGGTGTTCAGAGAATTTGGCCTTCCTTTTGTTTTGTGGATGGATCTTTTTACAATGTTCTTTGTTTAAGTCACTTATTGTTTCATGGAAAAACATGATCTTTTAAAAAAAAATTAAGTAAATTAGTAACAGTAAATTTTAGGTCTGTAAGGCAAGATAATAAATACTGAAGATTTTTTTTCCCAGTGTTTCTACTTAGAGATTAAGAAACCTAGACACAATTTCTTTAATTATTTGACACCAGATTATTGCTGATTTTCCAGAAGTCCCCCATGACTTAATTGTAAATCCGTGCAGCACATGCCTGAATGGGACAAACTAGAGATTAATACTTCAGAAGAAGTACTTAAACATGCAAAGATTTTAGCGGGAGGTGAGGATCCAGAAAATCCCATAGGTGGGCTTTTTTCCTCTTGAGAGGCATGTCTGAGAATCTGTCTCAAATGAGGGGTTTATTATAGTCTTGATTAAAGGTTAGAATCTCCCTGGAGTCCATCTCCTTCACCGGTACTATTTTATTGTGCTTTCCTCCATTTAATTTATTTGTTGTCATGAAAATGTAAAGGGTTTTCATAAAAACCTAGCAAATGTACTTATTCGTTAATTTATTGACCTTACAGTTGAAAAAGTCTTTAGTTGTTCAGGCATCGAAAGGAAAACTATATGGACACTAACTACCTTTAAGAATGTTTCACATGCATTAATAAGGAACTTTTTCCTGTTCTTTCCTTGCTTGACATACGTGCCTTTTGCCTTTAAAGCTAGCTCTTTTCCTTGGATAGAAGTAAGCAGGTTGGTTTGGTTTGGGCTTTTTTCTCTTCCTGAATTTGGTGAAAGATTAAAGGGCAAAAAGTATGCCCAAGAGGAGCAAAGAATTTATATCTATATGATGGAAATAATAATGCAAACAAACACAAGAACTAATGCATTAAAGTGGGTGAAGATGGCTACATAATAATTTGTAAGTTATTGCATCAGATAAAAAATTTTAATGGGCTTTTCATTGTTATTTGGTTCAGGTGCATGGAGGAAACACAGTAATCATAACTTTTTAAAACTTACCATGACACCAATGGCAGAAGCACTAAAGAAGACAGTGGTATGGACTGCAAGAACAGGACAAAAGTGCTTGCTTCTGACTTAATATTTGTCTTCAGAAAAAAAACCCTTATTTTTACTACGCTTAGCTTCTTGTTTTCTTGGATAGTACTGTGCTGTCACTAATGGTGACTACTGTACTAGTCCCACAAATAGAGAACTGAAAATCAAGTAGAGACTACATTCAGACTTAAGTTTCTCATGTTAGGTTTTGCATATCTTTTGTACACAGCCTTGTAAACACACTCTGCCCAAGTTTGCCATCAAGCAAGCTCAGATTTGACAGCTATCTAGTGTGAGTAAGGCACAGTGGTTTCAGCAATGTTTACACCAAGCATAGCATCCTTCAGCTGGAACTCTCTGGCATCTATTGGTTGCAGACTACATGACGTACCTTGCAAAGAAGTAGCTTATTGTAACACAAATAGGAAAGTTTCACAAAAAGAAAGACAAAATCCAAGGAAATAAAAGAACAGACCCTGATCTGAGCAAATGCAGCATCAACCTCAAGCATTGTAAGCATGAACTGATCATTTGGCAAGTGTCTGAATATTAAAAAGAACTCTAAAGTAGCTCTTAAGTAATGTTATGTATGGACACATACATCCTTGTTAGATTGTCAACAGCAAAACTAAATCTAAAAATTTATGCATACATATATTTAAACAATTTTTTTTCCCCTAGTCTTCATGGTGCACACTCAGCCTCAGCATCTCCATTTCCTCTTCTGTCCTATGGCTCTTACTCCATCTGTAATGAATATGAACACACCTCCCAGGAGCACGCTTGACATGGGAGTCTGGCAATTAGGGTGGTCAGAATGAAATTCCACAAGAGAAATTTCACTACGTACTTTGAAGGTAATTCTCAACTATTGTTGAGAATTGTGTTAATTCCCATCTCAGATGAATGATTTTTTTATATAACACTCATCTGTCCCTTGTTCCTCCTTCCCATTTTGGTAGCAGAGGGAAAGTGATTCTCAGGCTACCGTAAAGCATAACCAAACTCAGCACCCTCATAAGCAATATAAACAAAGTCATAAGCTCTTTCTGTGATCATCCCGTGTTCGCATGAGTGAGCAGTACATTGTGTTTCTGGTGCATCTTTAATCCAACACAATTTTGCAGCAATCACCAAATTATAACGCATATGTGGTCTAAGCAATTTTCAGTAGTCCCACTGAGCAGAACAGCAAACTTAATGCTTTTAGAGTTTATTTAGAAGATTATCTTTTAAAATTTCATATTTTAATCACTTTTATTAAAGTAATAAAACTTAATTGCTTTTATAATTTCAAACTGAAACAGTAGCAGAAGTTTAAATGTAGAAGTATATAACTTTAAGAAGAACTGAAATTGTTATAGCTATTTAAAACCTGAACCTTCTAAAATTTCACAATGTTAAATTACCCTAGACAAATAAGTTAATCACTTTCTGTCAGAGTTTATATGTTTTCAATACAATAAACAATCAGAACATCAGTTGAGCAGTGCAGAAAATGCAACCAAAGCCAGACCGAATTTAAATAATGCTAACACAGGATATCTCCAAAATTTATGTACCTCCGGTAGCCAGGGTTATTAGATGTTCTCTGCTTCCGTGCATGCATTCCTTTAAAAGACAGCAACAAACTAAACTATACTTTGTGTTTGTCATTTGGTTTGCATGCAGAGAGAGGCATCAGAGTAGGCATTTCCATCCCTTTTAGTCACTTTAATACTCCAGACGTGATCCTTACTAGGAAAAGTGATATACGTTCACTAGGACATAACAGCACAACTTGATGAGCGTGTAAATTCAGAAAAGCAATGAACATCGTGGTAGACTATTACCATAAACCACATCACTATCTAGATTAAAACACTATGGTCTTGGTTGAGGGGAAATAGAGGGAGGGCTGTGAGCACCCTGGTTACAGGCCATGCCAGAAGCACTCGAAGGCTCTGGAATGGAAAGCCATCTGCAGTATGGGGCTGTACCCGCCACCAAGTTTCCGAAACGCCTGCTTTTTACTGGCTTAATTCCACACCTTTTTTAAAAGAGTAGTATGGAAATTGCTGACAGTTTTAAGAGTCGTTCTTTCCCTGCTTGTCAAGCATCAGACGCACCTGTTGTGCTACTTTTAACAATTACAAATATTATACTAACGATAAAACACAGTGGGTCTGATTCTTAACTACTTCACTGCTCTTACAGCTGTTCAGGGTCCAATCTAATGTGCCAGTGAATGAAGAGGGAGTATGGTTCAGGCGAAATACATACATAATTCCATGGACTGTATCTTTTTGTCATGTCTTGCCTATGTTTTCCACATATGGCATTACCAGTGGCTGAGGTGAAATGGAATAACATGGGCTCTAAAACAGAGGACTCTCTAGTGTGTGTTGACTGATATTATTATTTTCATATTTATACTTTGGAAAAGCTGTAAATTGCCATGCAGGCAAGCTAGCTTCTGGGCATGCTGTATTTCTACATAAATTCAGAAATGCTCTTGGGTCACACTCTGGAGTAACCCATGCTAGTAGCTCCTTGGGAAATCCCCCAGTGATGTGTGTCCCTTGGGATGTTTTCCAGCATATGCTTACCAAACAGGTCTTCGTGGTGCTCTGTGAAACCTCCAAATGCCCTTGCAGTGATGGCATCCAGTACAGAAGACTGTCACAGCCTTTCCTAGAAAACCCCTGATATTGGCTGCAGCAACGCTGGGCCTGTCAGCAGCTGGAACTCAGCTGAACTCAGGCTGCACGCCATGAACAAATGATCTAATGCGACAGGTCTTTTTGGAACATTCCCAACAAGAGTGGGTGTACATCAGTACTTTCTTTAATCTCTTTGTTAACCGGCTTTTATATATATATATAGCTGGTTAATATATGTATCCTAGTATATCATGGATATAATTGGATCGAATATAAGTGACATTTTTTATAAAATACAATTCAGCTTTAGTGGCAGTGGCCTTCCATTTAGATGCTATGGAGACCTCAGAGAGAGAATTATCACTCAAGAATTCCTAACGATAAGGACAAAGCTGAGACAAAGGTGGTATTTCTGGGTTTGCCAGGAATAACAGGAACATCTACATTAGTAACGGAAAAAATAACTAAAAATAAGCTGAGGAACAAATACATGCTGCAGAGGATGGGAGCCCCAGCTCCATGTCAGTCTTCTGGGTTTTTTTTCACATTTCAGGCTGCCTTCTCTGGATTTTTGTCTCCAGGACTAGTTTCTTTTTAATCTTTGGTAAAAAAATACCTTTCCAAATTTTTGGAGGAACTTAAACTATGAATAAAGGATAAATCTTTGTCATTACAAATATTTGGCTAAGGATTTGCTTCCACTTCAAAGCAGTTACGGGAAGGATGTCTTTAACCCATTGCCTCCATCCTAATGAATTAGAGCAGAAGCATCCAAATATGAAAGCACAGAAGCCTACATGGACTTCTTGTGGCCCCTGAAGAAGGTCTTACAGTCTGGATGTTGTCCCTGTATGCCAAAGCAGCGTATATCCGTCTAAGGCTATTGGAGAGGCACAAGGCCTGATGCTGCCACTCCCTGCCCTGGACAGCTGCCGGGAAGAGCAGAGAGTGTAGTGACGTTCTCCCCTCCTCACCTCTTTTCCACACTCCTCTTCGGCTTAGATTTGCTTTCACTGTAGGTAAAACATGAATAACCTGGTCATCATGAAAACCATTGTGCAGTCATGTGATTTCTTACTCATTTTCACAACTTCACTCTTCCTTCTGAAAACAAAACTCTAATGGGAATAGTTATATAGCTTTTACAGATAAGTGTGTATGTAGCATCTACATGTACGGCTGTGGGGGAAAAGAAGTTCTTATCACTAGATGTTATATAGCTTTTTAGGGCAGATATGGGAAGATGGAAAGAAACCTGCCTTAATTTCTTAGACCTCTGAATTTCAGAGGTGCTCTTTTCCAGCCCTTGGGTATTGTGTCAAAGCTGAGGTCTCTGAAGAAAGCCCCATGTGAATTTCAGCAAGACTGACAGTGACAGCCAGGGCTGCTTCTAGCCATCCATCCTTCTCTTCAGCCCTCCCTACCTGGGAGACGACTTGAAATGGAATTTGACATTTATGACCATCCACATTACAAAGGACATGCCCAGCATCTAGCTGAAACATGTCATGCTGAGAACATACCCTGGTACCATGTCACCGATTGTTTTTTCTTCCTAACAGGAAGAAGACTTGATGTTACAATGGTGCTCTTGTTTTAAAGAGACATGAATGTCTTTATTAAGAAGAAACTAAATCAGAATCCTGGTAATTTCAATGTTTGCTTACGTACCCTCAGATTTTATTCTTCCAAAGTTTAAATCTAAAATAGCAAAAAGGTTCAGATCTCTTAATTCCTGAGAAGAACAGGCACAGTGTATATCAGAAGATCACTAATCAAAATGGCATCTTACATTTTTTCTTCTGCATTAGAGACAAAAATTTGTTGGCTCACCTATGTTTTGGGACACTCTGTATCATATGAATTTGACTTTTATTGACTTACCCTTTTAAAATTAAAAATAGCACACTTCTAACTGATATTTACAATGACAATCTAGTGTAAGTTATCATGTTTGATTTATTTTGATAGCTAAGCAAGCTCATAGCAAATCACAAGTGAATGAAAGTAGGTTGTGGAAGAGAAAATGGAAGTTGACATGGGAGGAGTAGAAAGCATGATTTAGTAGCTATAAAAACAGTAATATTATTTTCTTCTTCATTTGAGGATATGGTTTTTTCAGCATGTTTTCCCAAAGCAGAATTAAAAAAACAAAACAAAGCAAAACAAAAATGGGTTCGATGATAAATCCCATGACTCTGTCTCCAATATGAACTCGTAAAGACATTAATACTTCAAATTTCATGACAGACTATGTCTGGCTGCATGACTTGTAAGACACATGAAATCCTTTAAAATAAACATCCTTGAGAGCTGTAAATTTCATTAACCAAAACTACACATTTTAAACAATACGAGACTTTGTTACACTTTGGTAAAAAACTGATTTGTGCTTTGGTTAACACAGATTTTTTTTTCATCATTCTTTGTTGCTTATTGCAGTGCTTAAAAATTGCCCTCCAATTTGAAATTATATGTTTGTAGTGATTGAAGTGGCATTTTCTTGTCTTTTACTCTCTGAACGGTTTGCAGTTTTAAGAAACTGAAATTTGCCTTACTCATAAATTAGATTTCTGCTTCTACTCTTCATTTTATCCAAGTCATTAGTTCTCAGAATTAGACATCATTAGCTATCACAAACAGTAAACAATTGCTTCTGTGTATTGATTACATCATAATATGTTACTATTAACTAAATGAGAGCATTTAAACTCATCCCCAGTGTAATTATGGACCAGTCTGCTGAATGGTAGCACTGCAAAAGTCTGTTTGAGTGTTCAGGTCTTACCTATTAAGAAAATGCAACAGCACCATATTAAAAACAAGTTTCTTGGTAAATAAACCTGCAGTTTTCATGTTGAGAAAATGTTCATCTGCAACTGTCTCTTGTGACAAAATGATAACATGCTTGTCATCAATCAGTTCTAGCACATCCAGGAAATTGTGAATACACAACAGAGCTTCCTCAGCATTTGGCTGTAGAGAAGCATTTGGAAATTCAATGACATTTTTGACCAGAAAAAGGCCTTTTCACACTGCCTCCTTCCATGGTCTGTATTTATTCTGTTTAACTTATTTTTAATTAATTTTCTCATATTTTATGTTTTCCTTGGGCCAGATGTAATATATGCAACTCAAATGACATTCTGCTTTTATATCACACATTTCCTCACTTGTTACCAGTTTGATGATTTCACCAAAGATCTGTGAGATCAGATAGGCTAGGGAGCATTAGCTCCTCAACAGTTCACAAAGGGAAAACCTTTCCTTGGGCGCTGGCAGTTTTGTCCCAGAGTGCCTTGCTAGCCCTAGCACTTCTGCTGATAAAGAAAGAAGAGGATAACCTGACTCTCTGCATCAGCAATTTGTTCAATAAGAAAGGGATTATTTGTACAGCTGTTCACCTAATAAGGACTGTATTTCCACTTCTGGGTACGTTTTGGTATTGTACCTGCAATTAGAAGTGTTAGTCTAAGTTTCAGAATCTTCCGCAACAATCACAGCGAGCAGAATTTTAAGAAGATTAAGATAATTTGATGTTTATAGGCAAACAGGAAAGGAATCTCTTTGCTTCATCTCCCTTGCCACCTGGTGACGGTGAGAGGTAAATTGACTTTATGTCTCCAAAATTGAAAAAGGGTGAAAACGATGTTTGTTTTATTCTCATTAGTATTTTCCTGAGGCCTGTTCTCACTGAGCATCTGCATCACTGTTTTACCTGGGTCAGGAATACTCTTTCAAAGTCTTCCTCCAGTGCTCCCTGTTTGTTATGCTTTGGTACACATCACAGAGGTGGCTCAGAGCACTTGATCTGAATTCCATTTGGATATAACTGAACGTCAGTGAGCTCTCCAGGCGTTCACTTAAAGCACCCCGCATGTGATTGGGACATCATTCCATGCAACCAGACAAGACGTGGCCTGAACCTTCCTCCCCTCCCTGCTTAGAATGTACATACCATGGATATGGGGTGCTCAGCACCTGCTGGTTTTCTCTCCAGGTCTGGTCCCATTGCTACACCTGGCTGGGGAACAGAGACATAACTGTTCCTTTTCCTTCTTTGTGCTTTCAAAATAAAGTCATTGTGAAATGGAAACCAAATTGTCTGTAAACATGAACTCTGGAAAACATCAGTGTCAGTCATTCTACACTAATATACATGTAATGAAATGCAAAAGCCTGTTCATAAAATTAGTGTCACTGGGCATTGTTTAATGTCTGTTGGACTAGTACTTTTGAAAGTTCAGGATTATAGCCGATACATGCACATGTTACTTGTCACTTAAGTGAGCAAGCTTACACAAATTTGTTTGGAGAACTATCGTCAGCACCATGGGCTGCATTGCCCCACTTAACATTGTTTTACAACTGACTTTTTTAGAAAATAATTACGTATTCAGAAAGATGACTAGGCTAACCATACAGCAACAGGAGCATACTGACCTCACCTAAATGGGTACAGCCTCATGGGAGCAATTTTGATGCAGGTTTTATAAAAATGTCAGACAAAATTATTTTATAGAGACAATAGACACCATCAACCCTCGTATGTTATTTTCAAAAGTACTTGCATGCACTTGTAAGATGATGAATGCACTAATAGTGCAAGAGAGGAATGAAGCGTGATGCAGAATATCTACTCTGGCTTTTTACATTAAAGGTCAAAACAATATATCCTGTTGCTCTTTTTTTTTTTTTTTTTTTTTTTTTTAATTTGTAAACTATCCAAGTGTCTCAGACAGGATTATGACCTCTTTGAACTTGTTACCATGCCAATATTGGAGTGCTTGCAACTGAAACATTACGGTTCAATTCCAGCAATCATACAGGTAATTCCAGGTAAAAACATGCACACTCTCTTCCCTGTTCCGTTTCTTTAAAGATATTCAGGGTGCTAAGGTATCTCCAGAGAGTTATCCATCCAAACATAATGCAATATCTAAAACAGGAGGAATTAATACCATTCTGAGGATGCCTACCTCTCTCTTCTAGTTGAAAAGGGAGTAGAGCTTGTAATATATGCTGAATGGTTAGATAAGCATATTTCAGTGAGAAAATTCCCATTCTCAGTGTCTATTTAAAATTTTTGTAGGACATGAGATAATTCTCTTTAAAGAATTTCTATCAGAGCTAACTTCTGTTTTCAAGCCCTAATTATTTCCTCTTTTTCACTTTTTAGGAATGCACATATATGATATCACTCCATTGACTCAAATGGGCATTTGGTCAGATTTCTGTACTCAGGTCAAAGCTGTCCATCATAAACCATTAGCTTTGCTTTCTTCCCAGCCCCATCTCTGTTATTTACAACTAGAACAAGACCAAACCTCAATAACTAAACATCATTATCAATACTGTTTCATAATCTGCCTGAGCTGCTTGGAAATGCTTGCATCAGCTGCTCTCCAATGTTCAGGTGAGACCAGAGTCAGTGAAGAACCAGAGTCTTCTGGGCCACTAGTGGGCTATCAGGTGTCCTTTTCAGTTTTATAATCCTCAGGGCATTGCATGGCCTTCGTTGCTCTACTAATTTCCTTGCAACACCGTAGGTACCAGTGATAAAGTGAAAAGGTAAAATCAGTGTAACTACCACTGCCTTGGGCACTATAATAAGTCTCACTGCCCCATCTAGAAAGTTAAAGGTGAGATTACCCACTGTTTTTATCATTTCACCATGGATAGGAATGAAGTTTTTCTGTGCTGCTTTGGTACAGATGTACGTTCTCATCCGTCACCGGATCAAAGGTAAAGAATCCCTTAGGGTTATCCAGTTGAATTTTCCTGGTTTTGAAGTAGGGCTTCAGTTACTCAAGGTATGTAGAAGGCAGTACAGCCTTCTCAAATTTATATCGCCTTGTTTCTGAATATAGAGAGATTTCTTTTATTCTGGTGGTGAGAATTAACAAGTGGTTCATTTTAATTCAATTTACTTCTCTTTAAAACAAGTGTTTAAAACCATTTTGCAAAGTGCTTGGACCCTTCTTTTTTCCTTTTTATGATTTCACAGATTAATTCAGATCCTTTCAACTGTTATATGGTTACATATTGAATACTTTAGCCAAAGAAAACCTTAAAATTTCTAAGACTGTAGCAAACTTTTTTTTAAGAAAAAGTTCCTTTTGAAACAGAGAGTAATATTTTATTAATATTTCCAGTAGTGGAATTATGAATATAATTTATTCTTCTTCTAGTTGACTTTACTTTCACGAAAAACTTTAGGAAAGAAATCCTCTTCCAAATCCAGATATGTAGAAGGCAACTCTGAGTAACACGTATAGTATTTTGGTTAAAATAGTTACAGTATGGTTGTAAAGTAACCCATTCTTCAGTTACTTGCAAATGTGATCTCAACTTTTGTATCATGGTTTTTTTTTTTTTTTTTTTTTTTTTTTTGTGGTTTGGGTGGGATTTATTTGGGCGGTTTTGGGGTGGTTCGCATTTTTTTGTTTTTCCCCTAGAACTGCTCCAGAACTCACCAGATGTTTAGGCTTTACAGCAGAAAAATATTTCAGGGCAATCTCATCTACATCTGAAATAAGTCCTGATGAGCCTCAGGTGCAGAACAAGTCTGTGCCCAGCCAGAGCTGTCCACTGCTCTGAATTTCAGAAGGCTTATTAGCGAGAATTCAGTGCTGTGTCTGAGCAGGATGGATCTGGGTTTGGTACACTGTACTTGAGTTAGGCAAAGTTTCCAGCTCCCAGGTGAAGGAGATTCAGGGTTATCTGAGCTTTATAAATTGTAATAGACTAGAAGTAAGGCTATGCAATCCGTTTCAAGGTATGGATATTGTCAGAATTTTTCCATCACCTGGACTATCCTACACCTCTTATATTTTATTTACTTTTTAAATGGAGACTCTTCTATATAGTTATCCTGTCAGGTATCCCACAGCCTAAGGATAATTACATCCAGAAAAAACAACAAGCCTATCTTCTCAGTTTGATACCTCTCCAGCCTGCTGGCCTCAGCTCTTTAGACCTTGACACAGCAATTTCTAGTTACAAACTTAAAACAGCAGAACAGCAATTCTTGTTAGTCCCTGCACTAAGTATGATCTGTTTAAGATCTCATTCTAACCTTTGCAAATTCTATCAATAAACCTAGTTCTGCTGTTTCCAACGCCTGCCCTAATGCAACTATCAACACACAAGTGCAGTGACCTTCCTGAGTCCCAATATCAATCAAAAGCCAAATGCCACTGCTAGCACTGACCTTCATCTTAGCTCTGCAGGATTTGTAGGATCTTTCAGTGAAGCACAATAGTCAGACTTGATGCTAATCCTAAACCAAATTCTGGCTTAGTGTGAGAACATAATACTGTAATGACCTTGATTAACCCAAGCGGTAATCACAAACGTAGCTCACCTTTATTCACTGCTTTCCAGTCATACTCCTCCCAGCGGCAGTTATCTGGATCTTAAGACCAAATTTGTTTTTTACCTGATGCTAACTTATTATCACACAGTCAAGCCATTAAGATAACCCCTAGTTAAATTAAACCTATTTTCCTAAATATTGACATTAAGTCTGACTCAAACGTAACCCTGCCTTCGACAAAGTCAACCAGCAACCCTCCCTTTGAAAGAAATCATCACACATTTACCTCTGTATACGTTCTGTTGCCCAATTCAATAGTTTTTGTTCCCTCTAGTCCTAAAGCCTATTGACAAACCTACATTAATATAGTATTTTATTAGCTCCATCTAACCCAGAACTTAAAATATCTCAAAAAGCACTAGCTCTGTGTCATGCAGAATTCACACTTAACATTAATTCCCCTATCTCAGCTGCCCCAACCCCCAACTGCAAGCCTGAATGTAGCTTTAACACAGTAAAGCACTCACCCATCACAGTCTCAGAATCAGTTATAAACAGAACCTGCCAGTAATAATTGGAAGTTGATCTAGTTCTTCAGCCTCTGCCATTCTCGGTTCTAAACCTGGTTAAAAAAATCCTTCCCTGTATCTTGCAGGATCGAGGCCAGCCTTCCTTCCTCTGCTAGGGATGATCTGGAGATTCTCAAATATCCTAGGATTAACTTTCTCTGCTCCAGCATTGTCCATCGTAGTTAGACATGCAGCATTTGCAGACAGAAGCGTAGAATCATTCCACACCTAACTCCAGCCATAATGAAAACCACTCTAATACATTCTTCTCCTGAATTCTGCGTAATGTATTTGACCATGTCAGCAACACCCTTTACTGATCTTATCAGGATCAAAAACTACAGCTAGCTCCACTGTTCTAAATCTACGACAGCTCTAACAGCAGTAGCAGGTATCTCCTGTCAGCTCCTGGCCTGACAAATAGTACTCAGGCATTTTCAGAGAAGTCATTCACAGTACTGACATGAGTGGCTTAATGTTAATTCTTGAGCTAGTGACAGGTTCTGCTGTATACTGTCACAGATAGATTAAGACTAGAATTAGGGGACAGGAGAGCAAGAAGGCACTGTGAGATCTATTGTTCGCTCCTGTGAGGCTGGGGTAGGAATTTTTCACAAGTGAATATTTTAAGACACTGTTAAGGAATTGATGGGTAGTGGCACCGTAATTTCATTAGGGTTAGGATTAGAAGTAATAGGATTTAAAGAACCGAGTGTTTCTATATCATGCCAGACCCACAGAGTCAGGATGTAATTTTTTTGTGTGCTTATACACCAGTCCCTTCCTCTAGCTCTTACAGACTCCAGGGAGAAAAACAGCTTCTGCCCCCATGAGGGGCAGCAGTCATGAACACCAGTCTTAATCATGAACTCTAACAAAAATTCTGCCTAATGAAATCCTAGCTTATCATTGATATCTCTATTTCTCTATCAGTCCTCAGTTTTCAGGCTGGCCACAACCCACAACTAGTCCGGAGGCAGTCATACTGGCACTACAGAATTAAATATTAGGTAATCAGTATCAGAAACGTGCTTTCACTTTTTCAGTTTCAGAAGAGACCCAGGTAGCATTTATAAAGGTAGGAATCAAGCATATCTCATGGAGGTAGTAGTTGAGTTTATTTAATGAATAAATGTGAAATCGTGTCTTGATTGTCAAATCACAGCCCCCAGTATAGTCTCGGAGCTCCATGAACAATTCCTCCAGTCAAACAGCTAGCTCCTCCTTGGTTCCCGCAAAAGTTAAACAAGTGTGGGACTCTGTTGATGCTTTATATATAAAAGTATAATTCTTACTCCTTAGCAAGCCACAGGAACTGTTAGTTAAATGAGCTTTTCAAACTTCTTCTCATTAGTTTCCCATTATATCACTTTGTCTGATAATTTATATAAATAGCTGTAAGAACAGCAATCTAACCACAACCCCCCCACCCCCCCCACCCCTCGAAAAAGAAAGAAAACTTACAACTTTTCTATTTGACACACAAAAAACCCCCAAGCTTCTACACAACTTTGCAGTTTACACATGATTATATGTTTATAACTGTTCATCTGAGACATCACTGAGCCAGCCTCTGATGCTGGTTAGCTTGAAGGTTAGGGCCTTCATGTATTAAACCTCACTCCCTCCCAACCCATGCTGTCATAAATGGTAAAGTAAAAACTAATTCTAACTCAAATCTTGCCAGTCACAACAATAAGACCTTGTCTGATCTCATCACATGCTCTTCTGCTTGCCAAAGCAGGAAGGGCATTCCTAGATGTGAAGTACAATTACTGATTTAAGATCTGCAATTGTTTCTGGGTGAGGATTAGGCTAGGTTTATATTTTAAGATGGTTTAGGTCACTGGGCCACATTAAAAACTGCAGTTAGGTTTCTGTCTTGAATACAATCCAGATGAAAGAAGAATAATGACTAAACTGAGTCATGCAAGGCTGGTGAGAAGGCTGTGGCTGAGAGGAATAAGTATCGTATTGTTGTCTGGACCAGAAAGGGTCCACTTCTCAGCAAATCATTAGAGTTTGAGGCAGTTATGTCTAAAGAAAGAGTTTTACTGCTTAAATCATTTTATATTCTTGTGGCTAAGATAATGAAATCTTACAGAAAATCTTGATGCATCTCTAATAATTTCTGGATGAGGAAGATGTGGCTCAGCTTCAGTTTAGGGTTCAAGACGGGAAAGACTGAATAGCTAGAGTTATTGCTATGGCCAAATGAAGGCTTATATTTAGTAACAAGGAATATGATAATCTCTGGTGGAAGGACAGAGGAGAAAAGTTTTTCCTTCTTGTTAGAAGCAAGGCACAAAGCTTGCAGGGTTGGACTGAGCCACCCTGCTGTAGTTGCAATTTGAAGAGTAATCCTGAACAAGAAAATGTTGCTGGAGTACAAATAAATGAAGGATGGTACTTGGCATTCAGAGTTGGATTGCAGTTCAGGAGTTAGGTTTGTATCTCTATCCTTCTAAACTTGCAGAGTTAAGAGTCTGGGTGTCATCAGGGGCTGAGAGTGTGGCTCTAGCTTGTGTTGTTGCAATTAGGCTATGATATTGGAGGAACACGGATCAGCTCTTAGACAGCAGTCGATCAAGTACATTAATTTCTAGATTCCCTCAAGCTGCTAATGCTAGGATCAGAGACGTTTGCAGAGGCAAGTAATTTAAAATCAGTTTTGATTTTCAGGGATATGCTAGTAACCCATGGAAAGTTGTAGACCAGTTATGTTTAAAGTTGCATTATGAGTGAGGCTCAGGTTAAAGAAAAGAGACCTCAGTCTTCTGTTGAGAAGTGCAGGGACCTGAGGGCTCACATGAAGCCTGTTGTCAGAAAGTTCTGATAGCAGGTGGGATTTACTGCATCTCTGGAAGCAATCGAGTTTCATGCTGATGTTGGTGTTAGATTTGAAGTTAGGACTCAACCGAGCCTGCAATGCTAGGTTTCTCCCCAAGTACCCTAGGACAAGAGTAAGAGTCTGCAAAGATGTACTACCATTAGTTGAGGGGATAATGAGGTCCTCTGCTGTAATGGTCATTTGGCTTTAGTGTGGATTGCAGTCAGGCTTGGAGCCAGAAGTGCCTACATGGATAATACCCTAAATTCGACTACTAGAATGAGTGACAACAGAAATGTTTAAGGGAGGGACATGGGGGTCACAAGGCTATGGCAGTAAGTTCAGCATTAGGGATTCATTTTGCAGTAGCAAGGATTGATGAGTTAGTTTGGTTCATTGCCAGTCCTGACTGCGTGAGGGCAACTGTTACGAAGTCGAATACTTTGTTGTCATTCCAGGGTAACAGTGGTCACTGTGCTGCATGAGTGGGTGTGTTTCCATGTGTATGTATGTGTAAAGATATATACGTGTAGAATATATATATATACACATACACATGTATGTATTCATATAGTTAAATCTTGACTCAGGACTGAAGCTAAGGCGGGTTTCAGAAACAGTTCCAAACTGAAGGAGATGAATAAGTGAGCATTGTATCTGTAATTCCTTACATTCTTGAGGAAAGCTGCAGTTTTGAGGTGGGCTCTGTTATTAAAGGTGGAAGCAGGACTCAAGCCAGCAGCCTTCACAGAACGCAGACTTTTGCAGAATTCTGAAAGTCCTACCATGTCTCTGAGAAACAGATTGTGTGCTCTTCAGAAGCCAAAGAGTGGTCACCTGGCTCTGATATTAATATGCACAGCATCCAGCTATAAATGTTTTTATATAGCTGTAGATGCAGTAAAATTCAGCACCACCTTTAGCCACAGCTGGAGACTTCTGTTCACGGCAGAAGAGAATATCATGGTGCAACAAACCACTGAATGCAACCATCAGCTTCAATCCTGCCCTGCACAGTGCATCCTCCTGAAACAGGCTTCTTCCCTTAAGATACATCTAATGCAAATCCTGACTTTAACCTCAGTTAAATCAGCCTACAGAACTGCAGCCAGTCCAGCTCAGGGGGACACTTCTCTTGTGCAGTACTTACATGGATCCCCACATCAGTGTCCGAGCACCGTCTGCAGCGTATTGCTCTACTCAGACTGCACCAGCTCATAGAAGGAGGGAAGGGAACAGAATACAAATGCCTCTAAGTGCCTTGCTGGTGAGGCCCAGCTGCAACACTATCGAAAATCATGCTAGAAAACGCATCAAATTTTGTTTTCTGTCAGCCTAGGATAAGTCACCCAAGATGTAAAGAACAGAGAGATTTCATTTTCTGCAGTAGTCCTTCCATTTACTAGTTTGTTGTTTCCTCTCTTCAACACACATTACATTAATATATGCAGAAAAGAGGAGCAATTAGGTTAATTATTTCAATGAACACATCAATTTGTGGTCTCCAGGATATAAAAAGTAAGGCAGGGTAAAAGAAGAGTTTTAAAATAATTAGTTCAGGATTTTTTTATTATTATTATTATTACAAAAATAGGGATCAGATAGAAACAAGTAATTACTTCAATGGTTACATTGTTCTTTCTTGTTAACATAAAAAACCACAATTCTGAAAAAGGAAGACACTTTAATTACTACATTGATTTGATTTTTCTTGTTCTTTGTATTTAAAAAGAGCATGACAGATAAGTTGCTACTATAATCAGTTTGAAGTGAATTCTGTGCTGGTAAATGAGGTCAGACTAATGGTCTTCATAACTGAAGTTTTCTGAAGTAGTGCTAGTTGGAAAATCGGACCTATTACTTCATCTACAGAAAATTTTGATGATTTTTTTGTATGTGTATATTGAAATCCTTCATTTAGTAATATCTATTTAGAAATGTCACTGTGATTCATTATAAGACTGTGAATTTAAATGCCATTTTACTACATTTTCCTATTAGCTGGGTCTAGTGCTCTGGCTACATAGTTGAACATACATGCTACCAATTTTCTCATTATTTTCATGATTATTAAACAAAATGTTGCTTCACTAAATCTGGTGAAATATGTGATGTTTAATAAGGAAGAGTCTCTCCAAATAGGGCATATAACACATGTGATTTCTTAGTCTCAAAGCTAGAGTTAAAAATAGATTAGTGTAAGTGAAATGGAAACCAAAGTACTCATAGGACCACTGAAGCTGAAAGGAAAAGAGCTTTTGAAGTGAATTAATATTATTGCCTTTGACACTTCCTGTGGGAAACTATATTCCAATCCATTAAAAGTACTTGTGAAAAAAGTTCCCTACTTTTGACTGAAAACCTGTTTCCATTAAAGTCGGCGCATAAAATCCTGCAGGCTACGAAGGGGCCAAGACCTCAGCTACTCTTACACGACTGTAAGCGACATGCATGCAGACAGGCAGAGGGTCCCTGCTTGAGTAACAGCACCATGGTGGTGGTAGTTCCTAAACTCAGTATTCCTTTGCCCATCTCCACTTCTGCTGTCTCTTCCTCAGAAGATATGCACCTCTCTGTACATCATAAGACAGGACCAACGTAAGGTCATAACATCAAGACACACTCAGGAGGAAGACAGAATGAGGTGCCTGCTTTTCAAAATCTCTTATTAGCTGCCTTGGACAGCTCTGTTTGTTCCTTAGTCCTTTGTGACGAGGGGGCCTCAGGACACAGACACCTGACCCAGGGCTGTGGTTCCCAAAAGAAAGGAAACCTACATCTCTTGTGGGAATGTTCTGCTTTTTCTTTTCTTTTCTTTTTTTTTTTTTTCTTTTCCTTTTATTCTTTTTCTTTTCTGGTTATGTTTTGCTCAAGTGCCTATTACCAACTGGACTTAGGAAATTATTGTTTTTTGTATTTCAGACAAAGCATTTTGTTCTGTTTGTTAGTAGGAGGAGAAATATTAACAACATTGCAAATCTTCTTTTCTATCATAGTTTTGAAGCTGTTAAATAAAATTAGTTGCTTTTGTTTAGTTTTGTGTGTAGCTGGGAAGTGTTAATCAGAAAGGCAATGCAAATATAGAAGCCCTTTCATCACACGTAAGCACTTTCATCACTAAATGTGGACTCTAATTCTATTTAAGTCAAGGACATTTTGGCAGCAGTAACCCATATGGTGTTTGAAAAGAGTCCATCCTTCCCCATAGTATTTTATGGCATAAGGAAGCGTTTCATGGATAAATTGATCCGCTGAAATTCACAGTTCTACAATGGAAAAGATCAGGGTTACAACAAAAATATTGCTGGTCTCAGGGCTAGTTCCTGCTTTTACATTTCACAGTAGGAATGCCGTTTTCCTCTGAGAATTATAGATTCCTTTGTAGATACTTGATGTCACCTGAGTACACAGACACAATTGAACACTTGCCATGGACCTAAGTTACCCTTAGCTGGATAAAAACGGCCACGGTCCCGTTTTGAACCCTTATAGGCATTTACCATGTGGAAAAGCCCCCACAAAACACCACTTGGGAAAGTGGGTGCTACATCTCCTCAGATCTTACTGGCCAGATTAATCCAATACGAGCCAGAAAAACAAAGTGTCAAGGGAAGAATTCTGTGAGTAACTGTCCCTAACTTCACACTGCCGTAACATTCCTGGGGAGGGAGACCAGAAGGCATGAAATGAGAGTAACAGACCCTAACTGACATAGAGAAAGTCAAAGACATTGCCCTGGGGTTACATGATGAGCAAGGTTATTTGCAGCCTGTGTGGGCAATATAATTCAGAGTTAATAAAGAATTAAAGCAGTGCTCCCTGGACAGGGAACACACCCAGGGGTGGCTGAGCCCTCCCTGGCATTCAGGGTCCCCTGGGCCAGTGTAGACCTGTGACAGCAAGGTAGTTCACACATCTTAATAATAGTAATACAAGGCTTTCGTGCTTACATAGTCCTTTTATTTCTTTCAAAATCTTTATTCTCTTAGTTTTCAAGGTCACCTTCTGAATCAATTAAAAGAAATAAGGGCATAAACAATAACAAAGTAACAAAGGATAAAAAAGGCGGTGCTAAGCTGCTCAACTCAAAGCTTTATTAAATTCTAGACAAAAATAGATACCAATTACACCTGGCTGAATGGTAAAACATTTTCTCAAGTCTTCTATTTTTCCAGCACTGAGGGGAAGTGACAGAAAAATCTGTCATAAACATCAAGAATGAGAAAAAAAATTTCAAAGTTAACACAATCTAAAGCATCAACAAGCTATAGATGGAGAAAATAAAAGCCCTGAGTCCCTCCTAGAGCTCCTGAAGACATTTGTACATGTGGAGTCTTCACAAAGTTTTCAGAAATGTTTGATTCATTAAACTAATCCTGCTCCCATTAGTGTCAGTGGGAATTTCACAGTTTATTCTGAAGAGTTATACAATGACTTCTGAAACTATGACATTGAGGTACTTATTTATATTTAATGCTTTCTGGGGAAAAAAAAAAACCAAAACAAAAAACAACCCATCTTTATTAAGTAGTTTTTGATTTCATATAATCCGTATGTGTATATGTGTATACACATACATAATTCAGTTAAAGCTATGTAAGATCATGGCAATGTTCAAATGAAGAGGCTGTGAAATTAGTGTTATTAATAATAAATATGCTGGTCCCACTTGGAAAGGTTTGAAATAAGGTAATTCAAAACCACAATATGGGAATTATATTGTTTGATACACACTTCTTGGGATTTGAATGAATAAAAGTAAACTGAAATGTCTTTGTTAAAAAAAAAAAAAGGGAGAAGAAAAAATATCACCCATACATATATTATTTGCAGTGAGGCGATTTCTATTCTCTGTGTCTCAAGTCAAGTATTCTGCAAACATGAGAAAGAAAGAAGAAAAATAGAGATGAGCTTAGAGGGAGGTGCTTAGATTATATAAATTATTTTTGCTTTCTTAGTACCAAGAGTATTTTCAGTTCTGCCATCCTGCTTTAAGTTACAGCACAGAAAAATAATTAAGAGAAAAGAAATAAAAATAATTTTAAAATTGAATTCTTTGTGAAGGACTTCAATGGCCAAGCCTGTTTAACGTATTTATGAGGTAAAAGCTGTATGATAGAGCTACATACAAGGCATGTATGATGATAGAAACCTATAAAATCAGATGTCATTGCAACTTCAGTAGCTTCATAAAACAGAGTAAATGGTGACAAAAATTAAAAAATTGAAAGATATTAAATAAAACTTGGATACTGTGTTCAAAGTTTCTTTCTTTCTAGAGCCAAATGCAATCTTTGGGACTCAAGGATCAAAAATTTGGCATACAGGAAACTGAGCTTTATGTGGATAATAATAGCATCCATACTGTGTCAGTCAGGAAAAAGTACCAAGTGTTAAACTTTCATCCTTCATGTCATAAGCTAAAGAGGAAAATCAGCCACAGTAATTTCTGTTGCTAGGCAGAGTTTAGCCAACTGAATCCCAGAACTCGAAACAGTCGAGGTCTTCACTGATAAAAACTGCCTCACGAGAGAAGAGGCTCTGTAGGGTAAGCCAGCTGGTGCTAAGAGCACCCATCTGGGGAGTGGGGAGGGAGGAAACTCCCGGTTGCTTTTCCCTAAGTATAGGAAAATCCTTGAGAGTGGAAATTTTCTTCCTGCCATTCTTCTTGCTTGCTTATACATCTGAACTTATCCCTGAACACTACGGATCGCATCACATGCTCGGGCACGGTACGTGCATGGTGAGATTGTGCTACGACGTGTAGACAAAGAGGGGATTTGCTGTCAGGGCCAGAACTGCCGGTAAGTGCCGCTTGCTTTACTTCAGCAGACAAGAGCAAAGCAAGCAGCGTATTCTGCCATTTATGACCCTCACCAAAATTATTATTGATCCCAGTGAAGCGCACTTTACCTGCCTTAAAAGGAAGCATTCCAGTTTCCCACTACGGATGAAGGACCAGCTCTGGTGTTTTTAGAGGAATTAATGAAACCCCTAAATCTCAGAGCAGTTTCCCGATAGACTGAACGAATAGCTGTCAGCACAACTGGCACTAATTGGCATGCTTTTGGGTACCCTGGAGGAGGAAACTGTAAGTGGACTTCTTTGATTTATAAATGTTCAAAGTCAGACTGACACTTCATTTCTGGGGCAATACATTGATATTTGTCCTTTTGTTTCTATGCTGTTCCCTGTTCCGTGCACATGCAGAGACTGTGATGTCTCCAAAATCAGTTCAGTGTTTTCCAGAACACCCTGTGTAAGGGTTTTAACAAAAATGCTTGTGTGGGCAGGAAGGAAAAGTTCCTTCAAGTTATTAAAAACAAAAAATCTAACTTGCATATGACAATTGCAACCTTGATTTCATTAATCATCTAACTATTGTGTTACTTTTAATAGATCTTAACATCATTAATTTTGCCCAGAGAAATTCTCATGATGTTTCTGGCTTTTAAAACTTTGCCACAGTCAGAAATGCCTTGAGAGTGAGATCTAAGTGCAGGCTGCATTATGACATTTTTTCATGGGACGTTAATTATCTTAAGGTTTCTCCCCAAATTGCTTGTGTCTGCATATGCCTTTTGAAGACTAGCATCTTTCTTCTGCCCAAGACAGGTAGCTACGGCAGAAAGACATCAACTGAAGTTGAGACATCACTCTCAGTAACTTTATCACTTTGCTTAGGTTAAGATGTTAATGATAATATTTTGCGTTTAACAGAAAGTGACTCAAAAGATTATTTAGACCCACTCTATTCACAGTATCTACACAAAAGGTTGGCATATCTTCAGAAAGTATCACTTGGCAGCTCAGTATCTGCTGCCATGTAGCAGACAGTGACTAATTTTTAACATTTTATTGGGCACTTAATTTACTCTCACAGATTTTGGCCAAAGTCCGGAAGTAACAAATTACAGAAAAAAATATAGAGTAGTATTGGTAACAGGTTCTTCTACATACACATATATGCTTTCTGTTGATTATCTAATTATTCCGACCAAATATAATCTTTAAAAACACTCTTTCAAAGAAATCCAAATTTCCTATCATAATGCAACACTTTCAAAATGGAAAATTAAAATGCAATTTTAATACACTAACATAATTAAATCAAACAAAAATGGAAAGTAATTGTCTTGGAACAAGGTTTTTGTAATTATAATGGTGGCTATATTAATCAGATGTCGTATTAATACCTGTAATAAAATGCCTTAATGAGCTTTCTCAGCTAACAGAGTAGGTCAAAAGACTAGTGAAACCAAATATTAAAAAATTAAAATCTTTCTTATGGTTGAAGTCTGGCTGGATTCAAAAGGTCCAGGAAAAGTTATGTGAATTAGGGGGTGTGATTTTTATTTGTTTTTTAATTCCTGAAAGTCCAGCCAAAAAAAGAGATAGCGAGAAAATATGCATTTTAAAAGAAGTTAAAAACAAAGCATGTCCCTAGTCTTTTAAAGGGAATGTAAGAGTTCGTCAATCATATCCAGCACTGTTACTCCATGAAGGCATCCTATCAATGGCATTATATGAATGACATGCCTCAGAAGACACCAGCTACCTGCAACTGGAATTTCTGTACGTTAGATTAGATGCAGTAATCACAGAAAGGTAGGGGTTGGAAGGGACCTCTGGAGATCATCTAGTCCAACCCCTCTGATGAAGCAGGTTCACCTAGAGCAGGTCGGACAGGAGGTTTTTTATGCCTGGAGAAGGAGACTCCACAACATCTCTGGGCATCCTGTTCCAATGCTCTGTCACCCTCAAAGTAAATGAGTTTTCCCTCATGTTCAGGTGGAACGCCCTGTGTTCCAGTTTGCGTCCATTGCCCCTCGTCCTGTCACTGGGCACCACTGAGAAAAGCCTGGCCCCATCGTCTTGATATTTCTAGGCATTGATAAGATCCCCTCTCAGTCTTCTCCAGGCTAAACAGACCCAGGTTTCTCAGCCTTTCCTTGTAAGTGAGATGCTCCAGTCCCCTAATAACACTTGAAGGTTGTGTGGATAAAAAGACTGAAAGCCACTGTGCTTCGTGCCCCTGTGTACATAAAAATGTCCATATTTCAGACATGGTTCTGCATTTATTGCCATGGCGACATGGGTTTGCTCTATGTGAAACCACCGGGTGGTGCCTCTTCAGCACACTCCCCAGAGGACCCACACTCATGACCTCCACCTAATCAGCCGATGGAGAGCCCAGCCTGCTCCCGGGTACTGCCCTGCCTCAGCCCATGCCTCTCTCAGCACTGCAGGAAGTATACACTTTTTCAAAGACTTCGGGAGATTTAAATTGGAAAAATTCAGGGCCGTTCAGTAGCCAAATTTTCACTGGGTCTTGTTTCATTTTCATTCCTGCATAATGCATGAAATGGCACATAAGAAAGCAAGATATAACGAAAGCAGCAGCTATAAATAAACATGAAAACTTACCCACGTATTTTCTTACAGGAAATCAGATAATGGAATCAGCCTCTTTTATGGAAAATGGCTTCTTGTCTTTTCAAGTACTAGTCTTATGAATATTTTCATAACAATACTTTGAATGTTTTAGTATCTACAGCTATTGCGTTTGGAGTACTGAAGAGATATTCTTGCCCAGAGATATTTTCAGAAGAAATCAAATGCTCTTAATGCTACCACTAACTGCAACATCACCTGCTGAAATACAAAGAGCTTAAAGATTTCTATTCACTTTAATTTTCAATTGTATTTAACTCAGTTTCACAGGATCAGGCCCCATCATTTCTTAAGATCATTTCTTGCTTTGTGCTTGAACAAAGCAATGAGCTCAAAAGCTTTTAGAGATAATGAACACTGAATTAAGTTCTCTATTCATTTTTTGCATATTGGCAACAGACAATTATATCTGGATTTAAAAGGTTTCCAAAACCATTCTTGACCGATCCACTAAATTTAATACCTATATATATATATCTACATATAAACATCTAACAAAAAATATATTCTGCTCCATGGTTTTAGAAAAGTTTGTCCTGACAATGTTTCTTTAATTGCAGCAACTGTAAAATTCTAAGATGCTTGGGTTTATTTTAGCTGAGCAGATCCTGTGCTACATAGAATGATGGCTCATTAAAGAAAAACCTCCTAGGAGAGAAGTTGTCTAAAGCATAATGATTCAGATTAGCTTTTCAAAGGAATTTGGAATAGTCAGAGTCACCTTTGATCTTGTTTAGTACACCAAAATGAGGATTCTGTATATCAAGTCGGCAAGTTAAATCCATGCCAAAGGAAATTGAATAAAATGGATTATTTCCTATGTGAGGACATTTGATAGGTTTAGTTCTAAATGCACTCTCTCAGGAATCGCATGAGATCCTAAAAGCTGGAGAAAGGCAAGCAGGAAGATGTGAATAAAGCTGGCTGGTTAAATCCATTAGCAGCTGACAGAGTCCAAGTCAAAGTCAGGTGGATTTTTCATAGCAGGGGAACAATAAGGCAAGCAAGGAAGCTGCTAATATTTTAAAGAGGCTGCAGTTCGATTCAGCTTCTCTTAAAAGGCGTAATACAGCACCCATGCTAACCCAAATCCCTGCAGTCCTCTCCTCAGGTTGTTGGACTCAAACAAGGGATGTGTGTTTTTAACAATTCTTTTTCAGGCTGTCAAAACCTGATAAACCCATGAAGTTTTTGACCATTAGGGATATGGATATGTGATTTCAGGTTGCTCTTCTCTTCTAGCTCCCTGGGTGTTTTTTTCTTAGTCACATTCCCACCTACACTGGATTTTTTCTACTACCGAACAATTTTGTGATTTTATTTTATTTGCCTGATTCTTTGGCAAAATCACAGAATGATTTTTCATTCTCTCATTATGCCTCAAATCTGGTGATTGAACATCTCTGAAAAGTTGAAAATTAGATTGCGATTTATCATGCTGCAGTATATGTTTTAGAAGTCCAAATACATACCATCTCTAACATACACTAACTCCTTGGAGGGAGCAGAGGGAGGAAATGTTATAGAAATATTCTGTTAACAACATACCTGCTTACAGACATCTAGTCTGGATGTGCTATATTGAAAATTTAAGTAGATTTGAGAATTCAGGATTGACCTTAAACTTTATACCACTACTATGATCTCTAAAAACCCTGGATGTGTACATCCAGACTCAATACATTTGACGATATTCAAAAAGGCAATATAATTCTGGCAAATTTCTGAAAGGTTGCTAAAATAGAACTTTAATAGTGTAATATAAACCACTTGCACGTAAAATTAAGATTTTTGTTTTCTTTGAAACCAGAACAATTCAGGATAAATATAATTGCAGGAAAAAAATACACATCCGTATCTCACAATAAAAATGAGGTTTATGCTTTTTATTTTAAAGTGAAGATAGCTTTCCCACATACAAAGGTCGCATATATGTAATCACTACAAAGCAAAGTGTTTCCTGACTCTTAGAGCAACCCATATCTTGTGCCTTTCTTTTCATTCAACTCTACATAGTTCTGTCTTTACTCACCATTTCATCAACATTACTGATCATTTGTTTGTTAGTTATTTCAAGAGGACTCCACATTTTCATTCCAGTATCCTTTTTTCTCATCACCATGGGAACCAGTGTCTTTTTATCCTTCCAGAAGATAATGGGTTAGAAAAGCTCTCATCCTTGAGATAGAAATTTGCAGGTGAGAACCGCTCCATTCTGTATTCTTAACTTACGGACAATTTTACTGCTTGTAGTGATTTATCATCTCTGTCGGTAAGGTCTACGCTGTAGTCAAAGGTACCATTGCACCTCCTGGAAATGCAGTCACAGCGGCCAGTTGAATACTCATTATGGTTTTAACAGTGGACAAGGGTGAGCCTGCACAGCAGCAACAGATTCTGCAGGTGTTATAAAAGCTGCTGCTCAATAAATTTTAGTCTTAGCAGCTGAAGCAGCTGAAGCAGCTGTTATTGCCATTCAAACTTGCAAATTTTAGTGCTACTTTGGGTATGCCTATGCAATCTGCAGCTACTATAGATTCTCCACTGCAGACATTATTTTGACAGCCGTATCTGTATTTTTCTCATTTAGTAGCTTGCATTGATACATACTAGGGAAAAATCTAGGAGGAGAGAGCATTAAAAGATTAAGAAGAGATTAAAAGGTACGCAGGGAAATACAGATTCTTCTAACTGGACATTCACACACTCCTCAAGACTCATCATCATCATGGCTTGGCTTCGCGGACGAAGATTTGGGAAGGGCTTTGCAAACGTGAGTACACCCTTCAAGCCTGCGCGGTGGATTTTTTAGGTGAGGCGCAGCGTGCGCGAGACTGGCCCCACCCTTTACACCTGAGGTTCATCTGCCAGGGCCTAGTGAGCTTGGACGGTGACAGCGAAGTCCTCAGGTCGTAGGTTTGGTTAGAGTATCCTTCTCTTAGATGGATGGCCTTACAGGGCTAAACGAGCTCCATCTGCCCGGGTTTGGAGTTAGAGTTGTCCTTCTCCTAGGATGGTTGCCCGAAGGCTAGTGAGCCCATCCTGCCCGTGGACACACTTTGTCTGACCCTTCAGTTGAGACCTGTCAGGCTTGGGAGACCCTACCGGAGGCATATGCCACCACCAGCATAGCTCTCAACTTCGCAAGGGCACACAAGCTCTTTCCCCACGGCAAGGGGGTGCCTGTGAAAGAGCCTCAAGACTACAATAACGTAAATATTAACAGTTCAGCACATGGCAGTCAGGTTCAGCCTGCCCTTAGCAGTAACCATATTTCCCATTGTATTTCTACAAGTCTTCTCCTGTCAAAGTCTTTTGGTCACTAATATCTGTTCAGCCAAGCTTTAGACAGTATGAGGACTGTGCTTAATCTCCCTGCTTCGCTTTCCCATGTTGTTTTTGTGTCTTTCCCAGCACCACCTACAAGACACACAGACCTACATCTGTAACCTTACAAATGGAGACCCAACTTAGACATTTAGCTAGGATATTTTTCAACTGTCTTTTAAAGAGATCGACAATTTGGTGCATTAGTGCCCATGTCAAAATAAAAACCTCAGGCTCTGATTCTTGTTTCAGAGCCTGTGTCTTTTCTGCAGCAGGCAGAGCATTTCTTTAAGGAATCAGTCTAATCAGTCTTGGATTTACTGACGCAATCCAAAATTACTTTAATCTATCGATTCTCTTTTTGGTTCCTGGCCCCCGCAGATTCACAGAGCAGTTTGAATCTATGATTCAGCAGATATTATTCATAAACTTCTGAAAACATACATTACAAGAAGCTATTCAGCAAATGTAAGTTCATGATATGAAAGATAAAGTACTGTCGCGGATTAGGAAAAGCTAAAGACAGAAAACAAAGTAGAAATAACAGTCAATTTTCAGCAGGGCAAAAGGGTAACGGCATAGTGTGATCACAGATGCACATGTAGCAACGCTCGTGAGTTATAGAAGGGACTGGAGAGCAAGGCAGCACCAGTGCCAGGTGAAACACCCCCCTCAAGGCTAGGGATACTCCTACTCTGCTTGGCTAGGTCTTGTAGAGAGCACAGAGGCAGCTGTAGCTCATTATTGATAAATGCGAGACAATAGTTGGACAGACATACACACCCCAGTACATTGGGTGGGGGCTAAGTTAACTAACTTCTTAGCTGAATGCACAGGACTATTTCACATTAAAAATAAACCCCTGTTCAGTTGTGGCTGTGCCAGCAAAAGCACATGCATGCACATGGAAATCTGCAAGAAGCATAAATAGTGGTATAGAAATAATACTGAAACTATAAATTCTTCAGATAAAATTGTGCAACCACACATTGAACGCCGTATTTGGCTCTGATTATCCAAACTAAATACCACATTATAGAAATTGAGACTGTTCAGGGACAAGCAGTAAGAATTATTATAAGCATAAAAAAGTCACAAAGAGATTAATTAAGAAGACTAGGACTGTTTACTGTTGAAATGAACTGAGAAAGTTAAGAATGTGCGTAGTTGGTAAATAGTTGGTAAATAAATCGTTTTGGAACTCTTTTTTATTCCAACTTACGCAACTGCGAAGTGTCAGGTTCTAAACTGATGAGAGGAAATATTTATTTTAGACAATTTACAGCTAATCTGTAAAATTCACATCATGGTTCAAGGTAAGTAGTATAGACTTCAGTGGAACAAGAATTTTTTATAGTTTTTCCATCAATGATTTCTTTGCTGGAAAATAACTTTTCAAACATGCTGAAAATTTTAATATTTGTAGTGATTTTCCTTTCAAAGCAGAACGATTTTATGTCAGTTTCCCAAAAGAAACTAAGCAAATGAAAAATGGTGCTTCAGCACTGTTTAATTCAAACTTTTCAAACTCATTCTTTCCCAATTTTAATTAATTTATTTATTTCCCAATACCTATATTTTATTTATTTTCCTTTCATTTCAAAAGGTGAAGAAATGAAAGATTTGGAGTACAAAGATTTAAGACCAAGAAAAAAAAAAAGCCTTTTTGGCTCAGTGTTTTGATCCAAAACGTTCCACCGTGCTTTTCAGAAAAGCAAACTTCTTTTAAGAAAAATTTATTTTTATTTTGAAAAATATTACTTGAAAATACATAAAACTCTTCCAGTGATTCAGGGGAGTCTCAAAGGAGAAGGATGACATTATGTGAGGATATAAGCCCTACCCTTGAAGTAGAATTTACATAATTCTTTTGGGTTATGGAGAAATATTTCTTTGAGTAAGTTGCACGGCTTTTGCAAGCCTGGTACAAAGTAACTGGGCCAGTTCATCAGGAAGCAGGCACAAACTTACCGTGAGGTAAACTTGAGCCCTCTCAACAAGTAATGAGTGAAGTGGAAAAAACCCCTCGTCTTCATAGAAATTAACTGATATGATATGCAACCTGAAGTATAAAATATACAAACTTTAACATACGGCTTTCAGAATGACTAAACATTATGGAAGAAAACTGTTCCTTTGGACTTCAGCAGTCATTAGATGAAACCTAAGGTACATATCACAAATCAATGACTGAATCTGAAATTATTTTTTCTTTTCTGCAAAACATGCTTCTTGAAGATACTTCTTGTCCAGTGGAAAACTTTCATTGGTTACAGTGAATTTTCATCCATAGGCCAAGAAGATACGTTCTTAAGGGTTCTATTGTTCCATTGTTCTCTGCTAAAACTTCTTTAACGTTATATTTTGGTGTTAATTTCACCATGATTTCTCCAGTAGATTTTTGATGGCATCTCATGAAAGAAGAGTTGACAATCCACGAGGCCTGTGGCCTGTGCAGACCTGTTCAATATCCCACAACATTTCCCAGTCTTTTGCTGACCAAGCCTGGTATGGGTCAAGCACTGGGGATTCCATTGTTTCTCCTGGGAGAAACAGGTCTTCACATTTAGTGATGTTTGTAACATCTACTCAATCTGCGGGACAAGAGGAATTCTTTTGGATCTATCACAAAGATTCCTGTGCCACTGTAAAAAATACCTGCTGGCATGTACCAAGGTCTTATATTTGCTGATTCTATTAACAACTCTGGCACCTCTATGGAAGATTAATTGAGCTGCAGTCTCTTTCGTGAAACAAACCAGAAATCACACCTCAGATCAAGTAGTATATTTTTTCATAAACATTTAATTCACAAACACAAATAAAAGGAAGCTTTTATTTCATTATATATGTTGATGCACACATGCACAGTTGGTGCTTATTTCAGTTAAAATTTTCCTTAGGCAAGTAAAGGTCAGAGAAACCTCAAACTTTACAAAGCAATTTTCCCAGACCAAAACGCTTAACTTCTTAGATCAACTTTTAAAAACTGATTTTGTGAACGGTAGAAGAGATTTCCCATTGTAAAGTGCTCTCTTTTCACAATCATGGGAGGTGCTGTTTGAAGTGAAATTACTGTTCCTTGTAGAAGACCCTGCTTGCTAACACCCCCTCCTTGATTCAATCCTGTAAATGGTTTTAAGTCCTGTCTCTGAAAAGTTTTTTCTCTCCTTCTAGACCATTATTTACACGAACTCTGACACTTCCAAGTACAAATTGATGAGATATTTAGCTGCATTATAGAAGAGATGGTAGAACAATATGCTTATCTGATACAATAAGTACAGTAAGGTGCTCTCCTTGAATAGGCAAATTTACATTTCTTCCTTGTTCCACTTGATAAGGCAAATGCCTCTCTTCATGTTAAACATGGTTAACCTGTCTCGCTGATCATAAAGTTGGTTTACTTGCGTGACATCTGACAGGAAAAATGTGAGTATGCATGTGTATATGAATGTATGGGTATACATGTGGTTATATAAGTGTACATATAGATTTGTGTGAATTTATGCGTATACTATATATATATATATTTGCAGTAATCACAATTACAATCACTAAGGACATTTGCATAGCAACAAAGAGTACATCAGAAATTCCCTGTAAGGGCAGCCTCGTTGGTACTCAACCAGAGATATCAGTTGGTGTCAGAGAAGCACCATAACCATGAGATAAAAAGCCCTATCTCACTGCGTAGGGCTCACTAGCTCCAGTGCAGTAACATTTTGACATGACTGCTTCACTTCCACTCCCAAAGCTAATTTCCTTTTGGAGCACACGTGGTGCACAGACTCTGCACCCATGATGAGAGTAGACCCAGGACTTTGTCTCAGCCAGCTGCACAGCAGGATGTGTTTCCTATCCCATCCCATCCCCTCCCTAGGGCGCTTTGTGCAATTCAGGTACCAAACACAGTTCAGAGTGGAAACAAGTGGAGTAAAGGAGAGGAGAGAAAAGAGACAGAACCTTTGTCTGTAGGTCTATGTGAAATAATTGGCTAGAGAGAGAGAAAGAAGGCAGCAAGATGGCTGCTTTATCCACTTTTTCCTTCAGGCAGAGGAGTAGCAAGTGGGAATGTTTTGGAGTAAGAAATCTGTCCTGATGCAGCATTCGAACAAGCCTTTAGATTGGTTATGTGCTGAGAATAATAAATTATATTGCAAAGGGAGAAAAAACTTGTTTTTTCAATGTCCAAAGGAATTTCTGTCTCTCCAAACACTGTGAGAAGTATCAGATGACATCAGAATGATTTTTCAATATGATTTGTTGTGGACGGAACCTGTCTGTAATTGCAGGCAGCACTCCGAGCACAGCACATGCTGCACACAGCTTCATACAGCAGGTCTTCTGGGGGCTTTTTCAACCACTTATTTAAACAGAGTCATTTGTGATTGTTTTGAGAAGTTAAAAGCTACTGCACCTGAGCAATATAATACTGAATGCAATTGAAATTATTATTACCAGCCTTCATTTGTCACTGCTTACATCAGCATCTGTGTGTTCACAGAATCAGAGTGGCCTCACATGGACCTTCCTGGGAATGATGCACCAAGGCCATCAGCCTTCCCACTCTCTTTCCCCTCATCCTCATCTATCTCATGAAATATGCACATCATTCTGGGACAACATATAAATGATATTGTGACTTCATTACAGAGAAAAAGCCGATGGGAGGTGAAAGGCTCTCACAGTTACACTTCCCGTGGCCCCGAGGAAGCCGCAGAGGATGCTGAGAGAATTGCTTTCCAAGCCCTGGATGAAAACTGCTGTCAAGGCAGCTTCCAGTTAGACTCATGGACAGATGGAAGATAAGTAGGAAAGGAAATAGGGCTTTGTTCATCTGAAGATATTGAAACTGAAGAAATAACAGTGCCTTGGATGTAGTGCTGAAACAGATTATCACAGCTCAAGTAGCAAAATGGGGCCTGACAACAAGGCAGAAACAAGGGCTGAGGACAGGCTGGTGACTGGGAGAGAGAACAAGCTGCAATGTCAGCGTTTGGTTTCCTGACTTCTCTGAAACACATCTTGTCCACGTTTGAAAGAACCGAAAGGCAGCAAAAAGCGACAATTTGCTCTCAGGAAAGGTTTATCTCCCCTGAGAGGTAAACAAAAGAAACTAAAGTGTTTGAGTTGAGAATGAATGGGGGCTTAACACACCACTTATGGCCACAAGTAAAGAAGCAGCAGGCTTGAATGGGGGGGGCAAAAATTAATTTAGTTAAAAAACAATGAGAACCACAAATCATCACTTAAATTCAGGTAGAAGAGAAAGAGAGAACAGTGATATTGAATACATAAATACACAAATACATAAATACATAAATATATAAATATATAAATACATATACCTCTCCCTCCATGCTACCCCTCCCCACTTACTATGAGCCCTCACACGTGGTCAGCACCAGAGAAGGGGCGGCGAGGGAAGGGAAAAGCGCAGTCCTTTTAACCTCTTGCACTTAAGTTCCAAGTTGAACTTTTTGGGACAAACTTCCTCTGCAATGTGTAGCCTCTCTCTAGGGTGTGCATCCATCAGGCTGACGGCTCCAGTGCTGTGCTCGGCCCGGCAGCAAAACTGAAGAGTCACCAGGTTTCCAGGGGACATTCTCGGTCTCTCTTCCTGGCTGCAAAACTGTTCTGTGTTCTTCCCCGCATTCCAGCAGGTCCCTCATTCTCAGCACTTTGACCCTTTTTCTCCTCCCTCACCAGCAGTTACTCTCCGTGAAGAGTTGAGGGGTATTTCCAGGTTTTTTCCTGTCTCCCAATGCCTCCTTCTTTCCACCCCCCACCACTAATCAGCGAAGTGAAAAGTCTACCTGCTGCGCAGAAGATCTTTACATGTCCTGGTGCTGATGTGACTGCTTCAGGAGTTCTCTCTTTCTGAACCGAAAAATGCGTGCCCAAAAAAAAAGCAACTTGTGTGTGGCTTTTTATAGTGTTATTCAAAGGGGTGTTGATTGACATGGCTTGGCTCCAGGGGCGGGGGTGAAATTGGAGCCAAGGCGGCACAACCTCCTTTCGTGAGCTAAACAAGGGAAGGTAGAGGGGAAAGCCCCGCTCCTTGCCATGGAGCCAAAATCCTAAACCACAACACATCTATACATCTGTGACTAAAATTATTGAGGTCAAGTACTATCTCAGTTACAAATATATTTTTATATTGCTTTGCTCTTCTCTCTTCACGTTACCTAAGAAACATGTCTGCTTTTCATACGTGGCTGCAGCCATTACTTTTTAATTTTTCTCAGTTAAGGCAGAGTCCGTCATTACGGTTCCTGTGCTCTGCAAGTTGCTGCACAAACGAACACAGCCATAGTCTACTGCATGTACCAGTACTGTTTGGATGTTCAGCAGGATTTCTCCTGACATACTTAATATAAATTGTTATTCAGTGTAGGTAAGACTTGGATAAACGAGCACATCAAAAGCACCAGTGCCCTTTTTTGAGGTATTCAGCATGGATTTTCTTCAGCTATTGCCAGTAGGGCTAAATGGAAAGAATTGCTGATCTGTTGCACTTAAGGCTTTCAGCCATAGCAGTTGCACTGAAGAAGATGCGGATAAGATGCAACTCATTATGGCATATTTGTGTCTCTCTCGTTTTGGCAGCAAGTGGTTGACATTCTTCAATCCTTCTTTGTTTTGGTTTGGTTTTTTGTTTGTTTTGTTTTTCAGGTAAAATCACTAGTGAAGTCAGAATTCAAATAAGGATATTCCAAAATGATTCTAAACAAATTCTGCTAATTGTTTAATTTTGTAATGTGTGTCTACCTGTGTCCTTAGAGATTTTGCAGCTGCTCTAAAATCTGTCCTTCATCAGACAATCCTTTTATTATTTGTTGTTAGAAAGAACATCCTTTAAAATATCTTCCAAAAGTGACCTGCTTGGTATCCTAAATAAATAACATACAGTGGCAGGAAATGCCCTCTTTGTTGTTAGATTTGAGCTGCATTTACACTAATTTAATTTTTAGAATAGCAATTAACATTGATCATTCATTGTAAAAAACCCCAAATATGATTAACCTGTAAGGCCCAACTCTTTAGTTTTAGAAGCAATTAAAAAACATTGAATAAATTTTTAATCAGAAAATGCTGATTAGTCAAAAACAACAGTTTGATGTTTGAACTCCTGGAATTTCCCTCACCCAACCACCTACCAGTAGATACCTCCATAGTAGTCAGTATCTTAGTGGTAAGAGAGAAAAGCTACAGTTTCACATTAATTCTGCCATTCAGACGAGGGTCTGCAACCCCAGTGCCCTGTTTAACCTAGGTATATCCAGGAGCAGCATTTTGTTCTTGAGTGTATATGAAAAAGTGCCCCATGTCCCAAACACCTTCAGGGGCACGATAAATTTAACTAGTAAGAAATCCCATTCACTTTTTTAGGATACAAAAATCAAAGACTTTCTTGGATGAAACTATGCGCATCAGTCATATGCCTCCACTGAAAAGAAAGGACATGAGGAAACAGAAAAAGGATGAACCAATACCTGCAGTTAAATGTGCATCGCAAGAAAGCGCCCATTTAAGAGTACTCCGCAGGCTTGTGCAAATTGGTGGCTAACGCTAAAGAAGCCCTCAGTTTATAAGAAAGGTGGAAAGTCCTAATATGGCGCAGAACTTAACACATGCTTGTATGTCAGCTGAAAATCGTTAAGCAGTAGGATCTTTATTTTGTTTCTCTCTTTATGGTTGTCTGGGAAAAAAATCTTTAAAAGATTTTTTTTTTTAATATAAGAACAGGAACAAACTTATGTTAAAACTGCTCATATAATTAAAAAAGTGCCCTAATCTTCCTGCTTTTAACATCTTTTTGCTTCCCTAAACCCATCACTATTTGGGTCCCACCAACAAAAAGTGTCATTGTGTTATAATGACCAAATATTTTTGTGTCCTTGACAATTTCTTTTTAAAAAGCTTCAGAATACTGAAGTTTCCTGTCATTTCTTTTGCTGTCTTTTAGTCCTTAAGAATCACAGAAACATAGGATGGATTAGGTTGGAAGAGACCTCTGGAGGTCATTTGGTCCTTTCCCCCCACTCAAGCACGGCCTCCTAGACCTTATGGCCCAGGACCATGTCCGGATGGCTTTTGAATGGATGACAAAACAGGAAGACTTGTATAACTAACATATTATTGATTTTATTTTTAACACAGAAAAAATTATTCATTTTTTTTATCTATTGAACCTGCTACAAAAACTATCATATACTGCAAAAAACTAGGGTTTTTTGCATATTGGAAGCTCAAACTGATAATAAATGCTATTCAAACTGATCTGTGGGATTGAGGCCAAATTTACACACTTAAAACTAGAGAAAGTAAATAGATTCATTTTATACTAAGCTTATAATTCAAAGCTAGCAGTGAACACTGAGTGCTGATGAGAGAGAAAATATCAGATCCAAGCAGAAAGCTAGCCCATGATACTTGGCATCCTGCTTTAGGAACGGCAAAATGACCATTTCGGCATGGCCCAGAAAAAAATGGAGCTGTAGCAGAGCAATGGATTGAAGATGAGGGACTGAAATGTGAAATTGCCACTGGCATTTATAATATTATTGTTGCAAATATTTCAGATGTTCTTAACAGATGCAGCCTATGTGGGGCATTGTCTCATGCCAGCTAGATTCCATTAGGATTGACCAGAATTTAGGATGATAAGGCAATTGAGCTCTTTACATATACGTGTATTTTTGTTCCTCGTAAATATATTTTTAAACCTTCAGAGATGCAGAAGAGAAAGAGGTACATTTGTATGATAGAGTTTTAGTGAGTGTGAAACAGCTGTAAAGAGTCATCAAAGACTGTAGCTACTCCAAGCCATTAGGGAAAATTTGGAGAAGTAATTCTACTTAACCACTGCATCATTTTCGTGCTAAAGGGAGCATGTTGTTGGGCAGCAACAAGGGAAATGAGTGTTTATTTATATAGAAAGCACTACACATGTTAAAAATAGTGCAGAGAAAGATTTTATCATCTACAGAAAGGGAGAAGAAAAAAGTGGAACAAAGATGAAGATGAAACAGAAGTACGCGAGAGACTGGAGCTGGAAAGTAATCACAATTGTCTTTGTTCCTCCGCTGGACCGTACCTCTGCTGTTGACCTGGAGATGAGTGGTGGGGCCAAAGACAGTATTCTTTGCTGAAATTGCTGCCAGTAAGAACACACAATCTGTACAAAGCTGAAATAAAGCTTTTAATTAAACTAGACAGCCCAGCTCCAGGGCATGTTGTTTCGCTTGCTGTTTTAGTTAGAAAAGATGTCAGAAATGCCAGGTGAGAGAGAGTACAGAACTGAAAAGGTGACAAAGTACACCAGTTCCTCGAAGAGCTTTGAACTATTCATGGCCTCTGTCCCTCTCGATCCACCTGTGGGAAGATTTAAGAGAAGGTGAACACCTTCTGGCCTGATTGCCCAAGGAGCTAAGTACCTGCTACTGCCAGGGACTCTTTGCTCCCATGTGTGCCTGGCTTTTTGAGTATCAGGCTACACTGGATGTACTAAAGCATCTCAGACTTTCAGAAGAGTAGCCCCTTCTCAGCTAACCTCTGGGATGGCTGGAGATCAGCTTCCCCAGGGCAGAAACGTGACAACTCTGCAGTTAATCGACATGGGTGTAAATGCTTATTCCTCTGCACTGTGGGAACTAGGGTTAGCACTCCAAGGCACTGCACTTTACCCTTGACGTATCTTTATATAAATATTTGTAGCTAGTAATGATAGCACCATCTGCTTTTCTTGGTATAAGTAGATAATAGGCAAATAGAAAAGTATTGGGTTTTTTCTAACACTTTGCAGCTCTTTGTGGTTTTTCATGGTGCCCCAAAAGGTTATACTCCTCCGTTTGAGAACATTGTGCTAGCCTGACAAAACACCAGGGCTGAACTTAGGACTATGTCTACCACTGAATTGCTAGTACATGGAGAAGGTAAAGTAAAAGTGTTTATTTGCATTTCAAATAATCTGAAAGGAACTGGTTCATTAGACACCCTGCAAATAATAAAGGAAATAATTTACTTTATGTTTGTTTGCTTTTTAATGAGGAAAAATGTCCTGCTCATTAGTTGTTTATTTATTTACTGTCATATAATGCGGATTAATTTTTAGGAAATGAGTCTGTATTTCAATCTACAAAAACACCAAAACACCTGGTACATGCAAAATACAAGCATTTAATTCTACGAAGGTGACAGGGTGCAAATTAACTTTAATCCATCTTTATTTTTGTAATCATGGGGTCACTCAATAGCTAAATGCTGGGGGTTTTGGTTAGAGAGGTGATCCGTGTACATATTATCCTATCATTTCAAGCAGAGGAGGGGCAGTTTTCTGTTGTACATTAGCATATATATTAGATCCAATCTATGTACAAGTTTCGCATGAGCCTGCGCTGATTGCAGCACAAAGGGGGTTAGTAATAGAGTGCTACAATTCCAGTGTAAATGCAGTTACACCAGTGTACCACTGCTTCCTACACTTGGAATACAACTTACTCACTTTCTCACGCAAACTTTCCCACTATAAGAAACTTCTTGCGTTGCTAAGAGAGATGAAGATGTGGAGATTCATTTGTAGTCAGGCTTTAATATATGAAATTAAGAACAATCTACCACAAAGCAAGCTAGAGAGTGACTTTAGAGAGTCAGGTAATTTGCACAATTATTCACTGGTAAATGCAAATTCATGTTAAGTTGCTTGCCTTTGAGGGAAAACAGCATTTGCGACCCAAAAATACATTGTGGTAGAGGAGTTTGCCCAGGGCAGTTACTATAGATTAATTGCTTGTCTGTAAATTCATACACCGTAACATGATATGCACATGCCCATGCCTCTGTATTACAGGTTTTTTTTTTTTGTTAATGTAATAAAATTAAAAGGGAGAAGGGAATCATTACCTCGCTCACATAGAGGGGCTTACCAGTATCTAAATTACCTGTTAGCATATCAAACCCATAGTCATCATTCATGGTACACTGGAAAAATTATTATGAGGTCTGTGATCTAGAGTCTGATCCCAAAATAAAGTGTCTTTCAGAAGCAGGGTTAGTTGATATTGTTGTGCAAGAAAAGTAAATGAATAGAGTTGGCATGCAGACACACAGGAGAGATTCTCTACTCTTGTTGATTTTGTTCTTCTAAAAGCTGAAGGAAACACAATTTTTTTTCCTAAGAAAGTCATTGCTTTATTTATATGCTCTTAAACTTTCACCAGCTTTCCTGATATGGCTTCTTACATGAAAGAATTTGTTACCCCAGAACAGTCATAACTAGGGTGTAAACAGTACCATATTTTTTTTTTTATTCCTGTGTTGAGCTAGTTGGATCTGGGATACTAGATGTAATGAGAGTAATCATGGGGCTGTATTTCAGTCCTGAGAGACCTGCTGACAGCAGAAACTACCAGGATAGCAGCACTGCCAAGATGCTGTGAGCTGCTACCAAGACCATAAACAGGGTCTGGTCAATTCCTCCCTTGGAGACCAGTGCTACTCCCTTCTCTTATCAGCAGTCCTGGCTAATCAGGGAAGTTCCAGTTGACCAGAGCTTAGCAAATGTGATGCCCATTTACAAGAAGGGTCAAAAAGAGGATCTGGGGAAAAACAGACCTGTCAGTCTGACCTTGGTGCCAGGGAAAGTTATGGAGTAGATCATCTTGACTGCCATCAGACGACACGTACAGGACAACAATGCAGTCAGGCCCAGTCAGTATGGGTTTATGAAAGGCAAGTCTTGCTTGTCTAACCTGATCTTCTTCTATGACAAGGTTACCTGCTTGGGAAGGGCTGTGGACATTGTCTACCTGGATTTTAGTAATTTGGTTGCTGTTTCCCACATCATTCTCCTGGAGAAACTGGCTGCTCATGGCTTGGATGAGTGTACTCTTCACTGGGTGAAAAAACTGGCTGGATGGTTAAGCACAGAGAGTGGTGGTGAATGGAATCAAATCCAGTTGGCAGCCGATCACAAATGGTGTTCCCCAGGGCCCAGTATTGGGGCCTGTTCTCTTTAACATCTTTATCAATGATCTGGACAAGGAGATTGAGTGCACACTCAGTAAGTTAGCAAACAATTCCAAGTTAGGCAGGACTGTTGATCTGCTTGAAAGTCAAGAGGCTCTACAGAGGGATCTGGACATGCTGGATCAACGGGCGGCAGCCAATAGTATGAGGTTCAACAAGTCCAAATGCCGGGTCTTGCACTTGGGTCACGATAGCACCCTGCAATGCTACAGGCTTGGGGAAGAGTGGCTGGAAAGCTGCCCAGCAGAAAAGGACCTGGGAGTGTTGGTCAACAGACAGCTGAATATGAGCCAGCAGTGTGCCCAGGTGGCCAAGAAGGCCACCAGCATCCTGGCTTGTATCAGGAATAGTGTGGCCAGCAGACTAGGGGAGTGATTGTCCCCCTGTACTGGGCACTGGTGAGGCCACACCTTGAACACTGTGTCCAGTTTTGGGTCCCTCACTACAAGACATACATTGAGGTGCAAGACAACGAAGATGGTGAAGGGTTTAGAGAACAAGTCCTATGAGGAAAAGCTGAGGGAACTGGGGGTTGTTCAGCCTGGAGAAAAGGAGGCTCAGGGGAGACCTTGTGACTTTCTACAGCTACATGAAATGAGGCTGTGGTGCAGTGCGGTTCAGTCTCTTCTCTGAAGTAACAAGCCGTAGGATCAAGCTGTGCCAGGGGAGGTTTAGGTTGAACATTAGGGAAAGTTTATTCACCAAAAGGGTTGTTAAGCACTGGAACAGGCTGTTGAGGGAAGTGGTGGAGTCACCATCCCTGGAGGGATTTAAAAGACATGTAAATATAGTGCTTAGGTATATGGTTTAGTGGTGGATTTGGCAGTGCTAAGTTAATGATTGAACTTGATGATCTTAAAAGTCTCTCCCAGCCAAAGCGATTCTAGGATCCGATGATTCCCAGGAGTTTCCTTCAAGCAGAATCTTTTCACCAGCTGCAGGGGTAGATTCTGGTGTAAGAAAGTGTAACCGCGGCTTCTCTTCTTGATGCTCTTTAATTTCCCTGATGAACAGTAAAGAAAGAATATTTCCTGGAAATTAAGACGACCAATAATGTAAATGACATAGCTTGGAAACCATATCATTTACTAATTCAGAATTTGATATAAGATAGTAGCAAAAAAAAAAAATATATATAATGCTATGTAACTTAGAGGAAACAAGCAAACAAGCAAACAGTTGCTAGTCCAAAACACGGTTTTCTTCTACAAGACTTACATTTCCCTACTTTCTCGGTTTTAGTCCTGTCCTTGAACCAGAGTAGAAAGTTTTACAAATGTTTTTTTCAGGTCACAATGAGTAACATAATACAGCATAATAAGATGGTATCTACCAATCTACACATAGAACTTCTACCAAAAGTGCTCATTGGATTTAAATTGTGTGTGAGTACTTTTTGGGGTTAGATATATGCTCTAATTTCTCTAATTTCTCTTTCTTTCCACAAGAGTACTAGTCTATAGGGAACACCCCCTCCATTCAGATAGAGTTTTGAATGTTTCAGCAGAGTATTAATGCCATGATTGACCTTTTACAGGCATTTCCATTTTCTTTTATTTATCAGGTTTATATAATGTGTGACTGTTTACAGAACAGGGCCTTCCCATTTTTCTCTGAAATAACACTGTTCAGACTGTAACTGGGACAATAGAAAACATTTTAAAAATCAGTATACAGAGTACAATATGGATACATATGTCTTCTTTTTTTTCTTCTTTTATACAGTTAGGGTGATAATGACTTCAGCAAGTCAAGATTTTTAAGAAAGGTGATAACTGGTTTTGAACTGCCACATGGCTAAGTTTGTAGAAAAAAAAAAAAACCCAGAGAAAAATAATAGATATTTTTAAGGTCGAAATAGAAGTAGCAATTTCAAAGCATTTCTAGACTGGAAAGAACTGCCATAAGTTTAATTTAATTATGCTACACAAATAGACAACCTCAGAGAAAAATGTGCATGGCACCAGTCAGGAAAAAGGGGAGGTTAGAAACGGAAGAGATTATAAGGTCACCAGTTCCTGTGGGGTAAAAAGAGAAATTAGTAATTATCACCTATGAAACACTGAGTTATCAGGAAACAGCTTGGGGAAAACTGCAGTGTGCCACAAAACCAATATCTCAATTGACTCTATGGCTTTTAGTATCTTTGCAGGTCATTAGACTTTGAGAGTTATATTTTGTGAATTTCTGCTACAACAGTGACATCAACAGTTCTACACAGAGTTTTATACGAAGAGACAGTCGAAGAGATTAAGGATGGCTTTATCTTATATCTAGTATCCACTGATATGAATTGGAAGATCCCTCATCACCAAAACCAGAGTGCTTCATTATTATGACAATGATTATTATTGCTATTATTATTGTTATTATTACTATTACTATTACTAATTATTGTGTAGTTCTTAGGCAAATAATGTCTTTCAATATGATGGGGGCATATATTTGATTTGGAGCCTTCACTAAGGTACTTGAAACCAGTGAAGGTGATACGAATGCTCTCGTTGTGAATTTATTAAGCAAAGGATGCCTTACAATTATGAATTCAAGCCTATGGTTACAATCGTTCACGAGTGCTCTCAATCTAGCTAAATAACACTGTTTAAAAATTTTAAAGGAAAATGGTTTGCAAACTTTAAGTAGGTCACCTCCTACAGTATCTCTGAAGTGCAGGTAAACTAACATTCATTTTTTCTAAATGGCAAACTGAAGCAGAGTAAGTCATTAAAACTTCTGATTCCACAGAGCTGCTGATTATTTCCACACTTTCCTCTTCAGGGGCATCCTCCCTGGGAAGGATTGTAATATTTTAGACTGCTTTCATACCTCTCCAGCACTGCATACTATGAAAGGGACCAGAGCTTAAAGCACCGATCACATCCCAGGTCTTTTCGCTACATGATACTCTAGCTACCCAAACCTAACACAAAGTCTTTCTCACAAATACATCTTGAAGAAAGGTGAACGCCATGTTGAGACACTGCCATATAACTGCTTTCCGCTTCTATCGTGAGACAGCAGAAATAATGGCAGCTGGAAGCCAACAAGGAGCACTTGAAACACAGCAAAACTGAGTGATTAAGGAGAGGCTGACTTTTAGCCAGAAGTTAAATTAAAATGTACTGAAAACAGTGGGAGTTATTTTAAAGTGATTGCTTTCACTATGAGACTGAACTTTCTCAAGTTCAACTTATGTGATGTTGTTTTCCTTTCATCAATTCACTCGTCTCCCAGGAAGTCACACAGATGATACCAAAATGAGTCAAGTTACAGTTTTGTTGGTTAATCGGGGAATAATGCGAAACCCAGGAATGTAGATGTCTAAAATGTTTTGAAGCTGAGGACTTCAGAAGTTAGTTACCATAAAATCTAAATGGTCCTCAGCAAGATAAATCACCAAATGCAGACCTCTCTTCCCAGATTTTGCTGAAAATCACATTTTGCTGGAGGTTAGCTTACACATTTTTCACATAAATCCCCCACTTTGTCTGTCACCACTGGCAACTCTCTCATCTCCCGTAGTCATCAGTGTCACGAAGTTCGTACTTTTTTTTAACTTCTCTCTTCATTCCTTTTCCCCTCAGAGTTGCCATTAAATCCTGCTGCTCTTTCTTATGTATCTGAGAAATCCAGTCATTCCTCTTTGTCCCTACCAGCAAAACATATGTTCCCACAACATTTAGCTTCTTTGTTGAAGAAACACTTCAGTTAATAGCGTTGTCATTAAACCCAGCTCATACTCATTCTTCTCAGCAAAGGGATTTGATCCAAATTCCTCCTTGCCTTCTCTTCCTCCTTCTGCAACCCAGAACCTGCTGCCTTGCACACTTCTGCCTTTTCAGCTGATGTCCAACGCTTTCCTCCCCTCCGAAGGCAATCCTCAGATTATTAAATTTTCTCAGATTATTAAGTTTTCCAGTGCAGTCAGTTAGGTATACCCCCTATTAGTTTTTTTTAGGTCTATCACCCTTTATGAAGGAAATAAAGTAGTTACAAAAGAGGAAGAAAGAGGAAACTGGAGACACAAAGTCAATGGGAAGGAGGGGACACAAGTTTCATATACATACAAGCACATTCACATATAAATCCATAAAATATAAAAATATAAATAAACACACATACACAAACACATCCACGAGTCAGTGGGAGGGTTGTTCTGGGGTGCATTTTGCACTCCACCACTGAATGGTGTATATCCCATTACTTCTTCCCTCCCCTATCCTTACATTCTCTCTTCTGTTTGGACCGCTAAGACTGGGAGCACCTCTACAATGACAACAACAAAACACCTTTCCCTCACCACATTTATGTGCCACACTGTTGTATAGGAGGGTAATCACAAAACTAATATTTTCAGCCCCAGCGGCATGTCAAGGACCGATCTTTTTTCCAGATTTGCTGCAGAGAAGCAGCTTTAACTGGCAAGTATTTCTCCTGTGCCTTCTGAGCATACTTCAGAAGTGTAAAAATGTCACATACCCTGTTGATCAATTTCCCAAGTGAATTCCATAGAGTGATACCCATTTTCAGCTGATCTTATCAAGGAGAGGGGAGGGAAAGAGGAGACAAAAGGTAAAAAACTTTACAAAAGGCAGAAATGTAAGTTGCAGTACTTTGACTTTAGTGCTTCTTCAGAGACCATTTTCTATGACAGAAAGAGAAACCACTGTATGTTGATAAAATAGAGTGATAAATTCTGTTTCCCAACTTCTGAGTTGTACTATTCCCAATAATACCAGGTTTAGAGCACTTCTCATCTTCAAAATGTTGAATTAATTCTTATTATTTTTCTCTAAGAGCATTTTCTTCTTGCTTTTCCTTCATCTTGAAGAAAACTTTCTGATTCTCTTCTTTTTATTAAGAGTCCTATCTCATTCCCATCAAAGTAAATGGAAAAATAGTGCTTGTGTCACAAATGAAGGAACAGGCACTTGGATTTCTGCTTCTCCTCTAGAATATTTTTTGCTTAATCCCCTCCTTTCTCTTTGTGTTTCTGTCATCTCTGTGCCCTTATCAGATTTTTAACTCCTTTTCTTAGCTTGTTTCAGTACATCATTTGTTCTATTCTTCCCATTCCCCTTAATTTTCTTTAGGTATTTTATTAGTGTTACTAGTCTGAATCTGTCCTGTCTCACTTCTTTCACTCATTCCTTTTTCCTCTCTCCTTCTATATTTCTTCCATTACAGCAGATACTATGGATTCTTGGCCACATGAAGGAAAAGCATAATTTTCTGGAGTTTTTTGAGTAAATAGAGTCAGACAGAGAAGGAATCTTCAGGCATATGAGCAAATACATTGTGCCTCGAAACTACGCTTATGAGTTATTTTTAAATTATTTTTCTGTAAAATACAGGTCTGTGAAACTCAGTGGTGCCAGGAATGAGCATCATGTAAAAAAAAAAAAAAAAGCCTAACCAATATCTCTGAAAAATGCTGGGGAGAAAATAAGTGCAATGCCGGTGGTTTTGAGAGATACTGTGTTGTGTGGGCACTGATCATTTGGCTGGTTGAATTTGTTTTCTTTACAAAGCCTGCTCTTAGATTTGTGCTGTGACGGCATTATTGCTCCGTGTTGGCAATGTAAATTAAAACTGAACATCACATTTCTTACATGACAAAATAAGGTAAAATCACTTGCAACAAATCCCGAATAAAATGCCATCATCATTTTTTGCTGAGATATACACAGCCAAAGGAGGTTTTCCTGGTTTGCCTCCCACTTTTCGAGGGCATATGCAGTCAGAAACTGATTTTACACAACTGCAAATAATGCTCAACTGCTGTATCAAAGGGCAGGATCAAGCCCTTGATATTTATATCACATTTTCCATATTGCTGTTCTGAATGTCACAGGTAGTTAAGTAGGAAAACTGTGTGCCATGGTTTCAAGAGACACTACGAATTCCTAGCATTTCTCCAGGAAATGCACATTTTAAAGAAGAGCTCTTTTAGAAGTTGACATACCAAAGCATGTTTTTTTCTTTTTTCTTTTTTTTTAACCTGATCTCCAGCAGCATCTGGGCTCCTTCCTTATTCTAGATTAGCAGTTATGCATCTTTCTCTCTTTCCTTTGTTTTTTGTATTTTTGGTTTTGGTTTTTTTTTTTTTTTTAGATAGATGAGATATTGCCTTAGAGCCTGGGACAGGTGCGAACTGAGCAAGGTACCCTCCTACAGGTTCCTCCAGCCTTGAGGTCTGTGATGCTGTTTGACAGGAGGAAAAATAAGCCAGGAATACGGGTAAGAGTCACTGAAGAATAATAAGCTTCTTCCCAAAAGGCATGTGTAGACAGTTTCAAGCTAGCTCTAATCAGGCTCCAAAGGAAGAAGATGTAAATTAGCACCATTCAGACGTGAAGGTATGGGATTGTGTCACATGGAGTCCCATGGAGTTCAGTGGAGTGTGGAAATGGGACTCATTCACTGTCCATGCTTTTGGCTGCAGCAAACCTGAGTCTTCACTCCTGGTAACGACCTTTATAAATAAATACATCTATGTTTACCAAGTCCTATAGCAGGAATTGGGGACAATGATTTATAATCTTCTCTATTAGAAGGGTTGGTGGTTTGACTGCTTGAAAGCGAATGGGGGAAATTGAGGGGTGATAGGCAAATCTAGTAGTTAGGTGTGAAACCACTAGAAACTCTCAGCCATGGCTGGGCAGCTGTTGAACACTAGTTCCCAGTGACTGAACAAACTGCAAGAGTCCCATTAGTCTCCATTTTCTGACAGATGCAAGAGTGGAGAAAAAGAAGGCAGCAAAAAGTTCTATTCATAGTCAGCTCCACAGATCATGTTTTCCTGTTTGAAGAGTTTCTTCTCTCTTGAGAGTCATAAAGTATGTGTAACCTGTTTAGTTAAAAGCTAAATGAAATTGCTTATTCAAGGAATTAATATAAATTCCAGAATTATCCAGGCAGCATCATAAAAAAAAAAATCTGAATAAACAAAGATATGAATTTTAAGATATAACAACTTCCAAATTCAGTATTCAAAATACAGTGATCTAAAATTTTAATAAATTCGTGTAAATTACATTGATGATATTTTAATTCTGAAATACAATACCCATGCTATTTTTAACTGCAGCACTTTGAATTTACAACTGGAGTTGATTTTAAATTATTCTGTTGCACATACAATTTAAATAACAGTTTTATGTGTTGTATGAAAATTCTATGGTTTTTATGTTAGGGTGAATTTGCCTCTTTCGGGCCTTCTTACAGTTGGGTGAATTGTCTAATGAGACTATGGAGTGTCGAAAGAAAATCATCAAAATAGAACTGAAGCTAAGACTATTTTAATTCTTTAGATATGCAATTGCAAAGGACTCACGAGTCCTGACCGTGGACTGTGAGATCCTGTTCTCACCTGCATTGCATCCTTTCACTCATTTATGTACAGGTAACATCAAGTTCACCATTTCTCAGCAACTGCATACTCGGTACCAAGCTTCTACCAGTCAGTGCAGACCAAATGTGAAGTGTTAGCCTGGAGGGTACTCGGAGATCTACATGAAGTGTTAGGCCATCATGGATCTGCCGATCTGTGTGGCTGAGCACAAATTGCACACCAAGCCCCTTCACTACTGATGTAGATACCCTATGTTCATAAGGAACTGCTTGGCTCATATGTAGCTTACTCTGTCAATAACTAACCAGAAATTGTTCCTCGGCAAGATGGGATGCACCACGAGGACGGGTTCAAAGATGCTGAAAGGTAGGAGATGGCCTTCACAAGTCAGTCCCTGAGGTATTAATATTCTCAGCGTTTTGGTTTTTTTAAGTGCACACCCAAAACAAGTGGAAAGCTCTATGTTTCCTTCCAGGAAAATGTCAGCTTTGTAATTTAGCTAGTAAAGGGTATAGCAGGGATAGATCAGCATTTTATCATCCAACTTGATCTGCTACACCCAGGGCTATGTTGTCAGTGAAGAAGAACTGCAATTTTTCCCATGCTTTCCCTCACCTTAGACTGAGAGTCTATATCTTCCCCTTTTTAGATCATTTTTTCAGCATTATTCATCATTTTAGCTACTCTGACTGCTAATGAAGACAGCAGAAATTAACACACAGCAGAGGTATTAGAAGTCCTATATCTACTCATGAGTAGGATGTTTCCTACATGAAAGAAGGAACTGCATTTCTCCTCTGAAAGAGCTCAGCAGGCCAGAAGAGTGACAGAGTACAACCCCTGCAATCCTTTCTTGACCAAAGCAGTAAATACCTATCATCCAGGAGCCAAGTCCTGCCAACTGCTATCTAGCAGAGCTCATACCGAGAGGAACAGAGGAGGTTACTGTAACACCCTCCCATTCCATTTGCATTGAGTGGAGACAAGTAATTTCAAAGGCAGCTTTTTGTGTTCCTTATACTGTTCTGTGATGGCTTTTTTTCCCCAAAGCTGCCGAATTTGTTTAAATGCATTATGCTATAGTCTCCAAAGCCTATTTGCCTTTGTTTTGGCAACTCAAAGGAAAATAAAGAAGGACGCATGTACCAAAATACCTAGCAGGTCATTTCTGTGACAGTGTCGCTGAAAAGTGTAACTTATGCTCATGGTGTGCTGCCGCCAGAGCAGTTACAGTACCTAAAGCACTCATGTCCTCCCGTTTGCTGCAGAATTGCAGACCATGTAACAGCAAAGGCTAGGTAGATACAGCATGAAATTAGTGTCATTTATCTTTCAATGTCAGGATAGTGTTACATTTGATGCCTACATTTTGACACATCATGCGACACCACATCAATTTTTAACATCTCTTTAACCTGGGTTATTACGGTGTTTGGAGAGCTGAGAGTGAATGTGGACATGGAAAGAGAAGTCCTCTTCAGGAATACAGACACATATGAAAAATGATGGTGGCAGTAATATAATCTCCTCGTTCACTTCCTATGGACAATTCCAGTACAACAGATTATTTCTGAACTTTTTAATTCCATTTCATCCTTCTTCTTCCTTACCCTTTACACACCCCTTCTTTTCCCCTTCTTCTTAGAATGACGCATTAACAGCACAACTTGTAACATGAGAAACTTCTTTCCTCTCTGCTTTCTTTTTTAATATCATTTGATTTAATAATTCTATACTGGGTTCCTTTATCTGCTTTACACCCTTCTATGATGAGCTAATTAAAGACATATAAGGTTCTTTATTATGGCATATGGAGGCTGTTCTTTTTGCATTACTTCTTTGTTTCTGCTGTTAGTCAGATCTTTCTTTCCTCCCACAGTCTCCCCTTACTGAGGTGGGGTGAGGTTTTCTTGAGATGGGGGGCAGAGAAAGTTATTCTGAATCTAGTTCCTGCTTGTCTTCTGGCATTGTACTACAAGGTCTCTCAAGTTCCCTAGGTTTTTTTATGCTTTGTCAAGTAAAATACTCCAACAGCACTTCATTGCTTGCTTCAGCTGCCTTGCTTACCAAAAAAAGATAAATACTCTGCTGCTCTGCTGAGCTTGAGTCTGCCATATTTGATTTCTGGAGGAGTAGAAATGGTATTTCAGTCTCCTTTGCAGGAACAAGCCCCACTACTGGCCACTTTATTTCCTGCAAAGGAGTACCATATGTGTGTTCATCTCCCAAATCTCACTGGTCAGCTCTGCCGGTATGGAATGGCAGGGGTTTGTGACCAGACTCTTAACCTGAAAGCACCTGGGGTTTGTATTGTACTGTTATATGAACTCAGTTTTCCCCCTGTGTTTGACCAGTTCCTTAAGGTGAACTGAAAACCTTGGGAATATAGGTTTTATTGGAACAGAGTAGCTTCCTGGTGGGATGCAAGGAAAGTGCAGACCTTTTCTGGGATATGAACGGTATGCTGGTGGGTGTCCTTCTTCTCAAGTTTCAGGCTGAAGATCCAAAATGTGTAAAGTTCTACATTTCAATTCACAGTTTGCTCGAAACTGAGCCATCATCTCCATCTGAGCCTTTAATTTTTCTGGGTCCTCTCTGACTCTGGAAATATTAGAATAGATCATGCAGCTCAGTTGTGCTAAGGTAGTTTGAAAATTATGTTAAACTCTGCCTAAGCAATATGATTTTCCCTGATGAGTTCCTAAAATGATGAAGTAGACAAAGGATGAATCTAAACTAGTGTTTTCCATCTCCATTTTCTCTTTCAGTTTTCATCAGCTATGCGTACTTCATAATTCTAAGAAGCTAAAGTTCTAGGAGGGAGGAGGAGCCGAGATTATATGGCAGTAGGAGAAATGGAAAAGCTAGCAAGGGAGAACTAGGTCTTTAAATCATCCAAACAATGGGTGAGTGAGGGAAGGAGGCATATGGAAAAAACATCCACAAACAACATTGAATTTCATGAAGGCTCGTAACTGGGCTAGTCTCAGAGGCCTGGGAATCCCTGCTGGTGGAAGAGACACGTACCTGAAAGACAGACTACGTAGAAAGGAAACCCCTCAAACCCACCATGTTACCAGGCAGTTCACACTCCATAGTTTTGTGTTCATTTTACTTCTTCCATGAATTGTTTTAAATTGTGTTTGTACGGTATTTGGTACGATAGATATCAGATCAAAGCTACTACTGGAATGGACTTGCTTAATTATAAGTCTTAGTGGTGCTTGATTCTATGATGTAGACAGGGCTGTAGAGATTCTTGAGAGATCAAATCCACACAGGAATCATGGTCATAGATAAGCTATATGAATCTTTTCCTATTGTCTTGAGTAGTACATACCCTTTGTCACTAGGAAATTAAGTGTAACAAGAGCTATACTTTAGTAACCCTGGATAACCCAATGAAATTCTGCATAATTCTTGCACACCCACTCAAGGAGCCTCAAATTTGCAACAAACTATGCCAAGAAAAAATGTAACGCAATGCCACAGATACCAGATACACTTAGAAAATTGTATTTACTTTTAGAAAATTACATTTTCTTTCATTCTTTATATTAACTTCATGTCGTGTTAAGTTTTGGAGCCAATATTGGTCAACTGCTTATTAATGTGTTAGCTAATATCCCATACTTAGCATTGGTTCAAACTGAAGTTTGAACAGGCAGTTTCAAACAGTAATTTCACTAAATATATCTGCTTGCAAAGGCAATTGGTCGGTGTGCTCTTGAGACTGAGCTGTAAATCGTCAATGCCTGGTTGTACAGTAATTATTATGGTAAGTAGAAGTACAGAAATACTGGTGAGCACATAGCTGTGGTGATGCAATGGCTTCCAGAGAAGCCTTATGGTAGGACATGCAACTTTCCTTCTGCACACACACTGTCACTAAGAGAGGACAAGTCAAGAAGTTGGTAGCTCTCTATTCCCCTCTTGAACTACTCATTCTGTGAGGAGTAGGGGAACAGTATATTTGTCAGCTTCCCTTCCCTTCTCTCTACCTCCCTTTGAACACAAGAGGTCTCCCAATCAAACTTCCAAGTCGTTTCTTAGACCACAGCAACTTATTGGAGCCATTTAGAAAAGAGCAGTTGTATTTGAACCAATGTTCTGGCCGGCTCTTCACTTGCACACTGCAATCTTGTCTTTTATCAACAGGAATGTATTGTAATCCATGCAGAAGTTTAGTGTGTGATGATCAAACTAGTGTAGCCTATACTCAGTCTCTTGTAGTATAGTTCCATAAAATCATTTTCTATTTCCTGCTTTCAGCATTTTAGTTGTAGCTGGAACTGTCATTGATTGCAGCTATCCTAAAAACATCTTCCTTACTCATTTCCGAGACAGCTGTAAAGATGCATGTGCTCTGAATCCCGGGTGCATTTCATATCTTCTCTGCACACCTGGAGAAGGAACCTTTTTGCCTCAGTAGCTTGAGTATTATAACATCTTTATATTTGTTGGTTCAATAGCAGGAATTTTATTATATACTATATCAACGGTTCTAGGACAAGATAAGACAAGAAATGGGAAACGATGAAAAACTGTAGACCTTTACATCTGCTAATACTGGTTTACCAGGTTACCTTAATCACATGTTATTATATACGGGCAGCCAGCATGGTAGCCAGAAAAGAATTGCCAAAACCAAATAATTTAATTGTGGAAAGAAATTCTGTTCTTAAAAAAAGGTTCTTCTGTCACAGATCAAAACCAGGACATCTTTAAAGCTCAGTAACAGAAATGTGGCAGTAAAAATGGCATTGCAGGATACTACATTTATTCTCCCACCATGATTTCTGCATTGGACTTCCTTATTTTACAAGTCAAATCAATAAGACAGAGTGTTTATTTGTATAATGCAGTACATGAAAGTCTCTGTGAAAATTTAATAATCGTGTTTGCTATATATGTGGGTGGTAAAGGAGTTTAAGAGGACATGTAAAATTGATAGAAGATTTAAATTAGTGTAACTTGATTATATCTGGAATTTTGTCCATGGGATTAAGTTCAGAGGTAATGTAGTAAGAAAATCAATTTATGATGAGGTAACTTGTACATTTCTATTGTTGATTTTTCTGCTGCTACTGAATTTAACCTTCACTTAGTTTTCAGATTGCCACAAACTACAGTATTTTTCTAGTTATGTTTATACATATTATTATGTCTCTGATATTATCTACAAATCATGTACTGTTAAAATTTTCCTGACTAAAAAAAAATGGGGCTGAATTAGTAACATAGACAAGAAACCTCCAATTGTATTCTGCAGCACCTTCAAGGATGTTGTTGCAGCGTTGTGGCAACTGGGAATGAGTGCCCATTAGGTTTTATTTTTCTTGGGTTAACACATTAAACTAAGCATGTCAGAGGATGGAACCTGTCTATGCCTCACCCTCACCTAGAGACAGATAAGCTAGTTACAAACACACCTGTATGAGTTGTAAAAATAGTGTATCTTCAGCAACACATACTTTGAGGAAACCCCAAAGTGTGCTTGGTATCTTACAACAAGATTGGTTTTGGTACCTGAGCTCAATTAATATGAAGCTGAATGCACTGAAACATAGACATAACCTTTTAGTGCTCCTTGTTGTAATCATGCTTTCTGAGCTTCACAGGTGGCGTTTGAATGCTCTTGTGTTATGCTGGAGATTATTTAATGGCCTTTCTTTCTGGTCTTACAATCAATGAAACACTAAAATTGCTGTTTCGGTAAAATAACCAGCTCCAAGAAGCTGATTCTATTCCCAGGTATACTTCTGTATCTCTGTTGATATATTGATATACAAAAATATATATAAATGTTGTTATATTTGATTGTTGATATATGTTGAGATATCTTTGTTTCTATATTTTTCATATAAATGTATAACTTTTATATTCTCTCTATATATAAAAATAAATATTATATCTATTAAAAAGGTAGTCAGCTACACATTAGTGTCAGTTCAAGGGATGATGCATCCTTTTCCTGACCCTTCTTTCTAGAATACAGTATGCCCAATTTACTTACGAAATATTTATTTCTGACATAGAGTGATAACATAGTTTTTTGCAAAATGATGGTTCAGAAGTCTGGTCTGAAATGCAGAAAATAATATAGCTCCTGGTAACTACTTCCTTGCTGACTCTAAGCAGCCTTTTCAATGATTGTCAACACTTTCAATTCTGCCCCCATCTCAAAAATTCTCTGGAGAACTGGCTGTAACTAAGAACATCGTATAACAACTGCAGCAAGCAAGAAGTATGGAGGAATGTCCTGAAAAGCTCCTCTTTTAAAAAACTAGTCCTCCATGAGATTCAGACCAGTAAACAGGAACAAAGGTTTCCAGAGTTTTGCTCCCTGGCAATGACAACTTCAGGAAGAGAGAGGCAGCTTGCTAGATTACAGTTTTCAAACACATGTTTTCAAAAAAAAAAAATTATTGTAAGCATATAAAATGTGGGTTCTTACTTGCACAAAAAAATTGCATAGATAGTTGTCCACCTGTGCATTGATACACTCACTGATGATGGTGCGGGGAACCTCTTTTCTTCTTGCCTTATTTGTGAGGACTTTACATAAGTACCTGTGTTCTGACATATAATCCCCTCCAGGATAGAAAGCCTTATTGTGCAAAGCATTTAAAACTGTTCTGGACTACATCCTTGTCTCTAAATTGAAGAGACATGGATTTGACAGATGGACCACTTGGTGGATAAGGAATTGGCTGAATGGTCACACTCGAAGAGCTGTGGTCAATGCCTCAATGTCCAAGTGGAGACCAGCGGTGAGTCCTCAGGGGTTGGTATTGGGATTAGTGCTGTTTAACATCTTTGTTGACAACATGGACAGTGGGATTGAGTGCACCCTCAGTAAGTCTGTCAATGACATCAAGCTGTGTGGTGCAGTCAAGATGCTAGAGGGAAGGGATTGCTATCCAGATGGACCTGGACAGGCTTGAGAGGTGGGCCCGTAAGAATTTCATTAAGTTCAACAAGGTCAAGTGCAAGGTCCTGGACATGGGTTGGGGCAATCCCAAGCACAAATACAGGCTGGGTGATGAGTGGATTGAGAGCAGACCTGTGGGGAAGGGCTTGGGGGTGTTGGTTGATGGAAGATCAACAGGACCCGACAATGTGCATTTGCAGTCTGGAAACCCAACTGCATCCTGGAGCGCATCAAAAGAAGCACGACGAGGGACATGATTCTATCCCTCCACTCTGCTCATGTGAGAGTCCACCTGGAATACTGTGTCCAACCCTGGGGCCCCCACCATAAGAAGGACATGGACCCACCTAATCGAGTCCAGAGGAGGGCCATGACGACAGACGGCTGGAGCTCCTCTCCTATGAAGAAAGGCTGAGAGGTTTGTGGTTGTTTTACCTACAGAAGAGAAGGCTTTGGGGAGACATTGTAGCAGCCCTCCTGTACCTAAAGGGGGCCTACAAGAAAGCTGGAGGGGACTTTTTGTAAGCGCGTGTGGTGATAGGACAAGCGGTAATGGCTTTAAACTGGAAAAGGGTAGATTTAGATTAGATGTAAGGAAGAAATTCTCTACTGTGAGAGTGGTGAGACACTGGAGCAGGTTGCCCAGAGAAGCTGTGAATGCTCCCTCCCTGGAAGTGTTTGAGGCCAGGTGGGATGGGGCTTTGAGCAACTTGGTCTAATGCAAGGTGTCTCTGCCCATGGCAGGGGGTGGGGGGGGTGGGTTGGAACTAGATGGTCTTTAAGATCACTTCAATCCAAATCATTCTATGACTCTACCTTGTCAGGTGACATGTAATGTGGGTGAGCCACTGAATTGGGCCAGGAAGATAACAGAAAGCCCTGTGAGTGTGAGGGGTGAAACAAGCAGTGATGAGATAGGCAGAATGACAGAAACTCACAGTTATGTGGTCTCTGCATGCAAAGGGCTTCAGGGAGGGTGCTTGGAGAGCCCAACAGGAGAGGTGCTTTGAGCAGGGTAACAAACAGGACTGTGAGGAGGGAAGGAGCGCTGGGTGAGGGATCAAGGGTGCTTGGGGTAGCACACAGCATCTGTCCATCTTTGCCTACTTACAGTGAGTGAATCTTTCAAACAGGGACTCTTTTATCAGCTGCGCACATGCACCTACCCACTAATCGCATACTAGCTAGCCCTTCTTCTTCTCTCCCCTAGTCTCCCAAAACCTTGACTTCTTGGCTTTCGTGATCTGCTGTGGGAAACAAGGCAGCACAGGGAAAGGCTCTGCAGCACGCAGCCTGCAGCCAAGAGTCTTGGCTCAGGGTCCTTGTGTTGGCATGGCTCTGTGTTGTGTTCTAGGCAGTATCGTCCCTGCAAAAGGCTGCAGCTATACTGCTGGGCTGCAGCAGCCCAAGGGTGGACGCAGGTCCTGGTTGTTTCTCTTCAGATTTGATGTTTGGTCCAGTTAGGCCATAGGCAGTATGTGAGGGGAACTGTGATTGTGATGCTTGCTTTATGTGTGTGTGACCCACTCATTTGGTGTGGGGACAAGTTCCAGAACTGTGCAGTTTCTGATAGGATTTTGAGGTGACACCATGTGGTGGGTATCAGGCAGGACAGGTATCCACTATTTACAGTCCCTGCTAAAAAAGCTTGATGTTGCTAGCTGCAAAGGGCAGATTTTGAAGGGTTTCCCAACCAAACCTGAGTTTTGCTGATGAGGTAGCTCAGTTACAAAGTATGTATGACCAACATGCACATAATCTAAAAGTAACTCCTAGTAAAACCCCCACTTGACCTTTAAAAAAAAATAGGGAGGATTTTTTCCTTTTTTTTCCCTGAGGCAGAAACATTTAAATAACCCATCACCTAGAAAACCTAAGTTTCACCTTAAACGGTCTTTGTGAAGTTCAGCTATTTTCCCTACAGCTATAAAGAAAGACATCAAGTTTGATTCATCTTTGCACTAAGTTATGCTAGTATAATTGCATTTCTTCCAGTGGATTTACATAAATGCAAATTAAACCCATTCTATCTTGCACACAAGTAATGAGACTTTTAAAGTTCTGCAAGGCATCATCTCTACCTCTTTAACAAGTTAATTCTATTCTCTTACTAATTTAGCTATAAGAAGTAGGTATAAAGCAAGGTGAAATGTGAGAAGTTATTTAGAGTCTCATGTTTCATTTTTCCACCTATGTTTATAAATCCTGAGACTCATCTTAAGGATCAGAGAACACAAAGTAGAGCTCAGGCAAGTTTTACTGTCTTTCACATCAGAATGGCAAAGACTAGCATCTTTTGCAATGCTTTTGCTATAAATATCAATTCCTCTCTTCTCAACAAAGACCCATTTTCACTCAACGGGTTTTTGTGAATCTCAACAAAACCACTGCAGTGATTTCATTTGCAATGAAACCTAAGAAACAGGCATATTTTCACATCATTTGGAGTATTACTGGGAACATTTTCTTCAGCTCTACAGCAAGCCAAGCAAGAAATTAACAACTGAAAGGCTTGACTTTATTGTGCTTGAGATGGTGTTAGCCCCAGAACCCTTTTGGAGATAAATTTTTCTGGATCCTTCATTTTTGTTTTATATCCCCTTTGTTAGTAATGTGATGATTGAACCAGCCCTTTCATAAAACCCACTAACCTGACTTCTACAGGTACAAACCCAGGTATCCTGGGGGGATTCAAGATAAGCCTGGAGAATTTTAACCTACATACTATCCACAAGTTCAGAAATCCTGCCACGCAGAGTAGACGTTACTCTTTTTCCCAGGGAGTTATGTCCCTGAGCCCAGGGCTTGCTTCAGCTGCTGCCATGTGTTGGGAGTGATATCAACTCCTTTCATGTTGTGTACTGAAATGAAAACTCAAAATCTCTTCTTCAGTTTCTCTTGCAATCATGTAAGCCATGCTATACATTAAATAACAAGTGCATGTATTTAAATTTAATATAACTTCTGATTTTTAGATAGGCTTTCCACAATCCATAGCTAGAGGAGCTCAAGCCTTCATGTGCTACAGCTGAGTTTAAAAATACGTGGATAATCTTACGAGCAATGTTTGCAGTTAGTTACACATGATAGGCTGGATAATCAAACTTTATGCGATAGAGTATGAAGTAAATCGCACTGGGTTCAGGTAAGAATCCATAAGCCATGAATGGTATTGCAAAGCATGTCCAGGTACATTCTATTACTTTAAGTGTTGCCTTTTGCTGCAATATCAGTCAGTGGTCATTGGCAGAGCTTGAAACAGTATTCATCTGATCAAACTGACAGTCTGCTCTGAGAACTGAGCTCTCATCCAGCTTTAATTACACGCTACTTTGGATAAATTCCAGTATCAGGATCTAACAAGAACAGTAAATGTCTTTAGAAAAAGATATCTAAGAGCAAATAGTTGCAAGGCACATGACTTCTCTAATTCATAGGCATCAGTAGTGTGGGCAACGTCATTAAATATCACAGTCAAAAACGTTCTCTGCAAGCAGATGGTCAACAATTGCAGATTTTATTTAGGTTTTAATTTACATACTGGTCTGGAAAGATTTAGTTTATTTCATTTTACATAAAAATGAAGCTGCTTTCTTGCACAGACAATCTCATATGCTGAATTATCTCAGTAGGATATGCTTTATTAATGCACATGCTTTGCTTTGAACATATTTTAATTTCCATTTGTGGCAAGAGGTTGCAGTCTTTTGCACTCTTCCTTTGCCTACCAGTATCACCCTTTGGTAGGAGTCAAAAGAATGTTTAGTCTGGTGCTGACTTTAATGAGTATTTCTGAACCAAGTTTACTGGCAGGGTCCTGAGCACACTAATTGGTCCTGACGACCCTGACGAGCCTCGCCAGACACCTCCTTTCGCGTGCCTGTCTCCTGTTTGCCCAGGAGCTGTCTCTAAGCTCAGGTCTTTCCCTGGTCCCGGCCTGAGCTATGTCACTGCCAGACCTGTACCCAGCCTAGTCTCTTGTCTACTCCCGCCTCACCTGCCCTGGTCACCATCCCTGGCCCAACTCTGCTCAGTGTCTCCAGTGGGATGGGGCCACTGCAGGAGGTCCCTGCCCTGCCGCTGCCTGTCCCAGCCCTGCTGCACACTGATAGTCCCTTAGACATGGAAATTTTTAACTGTTAAAACTTTCCATGAGAAAGTTACAGGTGTGATGAACATTTGTCAAAAAAGCCTCCATGGAGCTCCAGCATGGCTGATGACTGGCTCTCACTCATTCATGTAAAGCACTAGGGCTTTCTGGTCCGGAATGCTGATTTGAACCCAGATCATCCACTTCCAGGAGTTATTTTGTGTATCAGGATATGGAGTGAATAGGTGATAGCTCCTCTCAAACCCAAGAAATAATTAAGTATTTAGGCAGCATGGAAAAGTGCCAAAGGGACTTTACAGCCTTCCTGCACATGTGGACCTGTGCTTTAGTGACAGGGGATCTGGATGAGCACAAAATCACAGACATCCCTCTCCAACTCCAGAAACAGGACTGAGGCAATATCTCAGTGAGAGCTAACGTTGTCTGATAGCACCAAGGAATGCCCCTCTGGCTGGCAGAAGGTTAATAGATTTCTTCTCAGCTTGGGATGGTGGCTTCCGACTGAGATGAGGTGCTCTCATTTTGAGAGCTTACACTTGGTCTTTCTGTAGAATCGACACCCTCTGCCTCCACGTGATGTCCTGAAGCAGTCGCTAAAGAGGATATCAAGTAAGGATCCTGGCCTTTACCTGCTAATACCGAAGCTGAGAGGCATATCTGCCACTCAAACGTTCCGGTAAGATGGCCAGATGTCCTGTTTGAGGTGACAGCCTCTTTTTATTGCAGTCAGGTGTCCTGGTGTTTTGATGAGGGAAATACAGGATGACATTTGTGTTGTGATGTGGCTTTAAGCTAAATATTTTAAATTGTCCATTTCATAATGCAGATGTGAGGTGTTCCTGATTACCATGAAGAAGCTTGCTGAATGATTTTATTTTAGTGTTAGGAAAAAATAAGCTGGCAATTACTTTGATTATCTTGGCATGACACCAAAATCTACAGATTTAAAAAGCAGGATGATTCGGTTTTATGCTTGTATTCAGACTGGTAGTGCTGTAATGAAGGTTTTGCTTTGTTTCATTTGCTCTTTCTGCTGCAGCTCTGTATGTGGTTTCAAGGGGGTGAGCCTTACTTGGACTCACGGTTGTGCTTGTCAGTTTATTATCACTTTTTCAGTATAACACAGATAAATCCTAACGAGATAATTTACCAAAATGTTAGTTGCTGAACTTTTGCTTTGGTAGTTTTAGACTATGAAATAGGATTTTTTTTTTTTTCTTTTTTTTAATAGGGAAGTCACTTAGATATAATACAACATACATAAACTCAGTAGACACCACATAATTAATTTCATTCCAAAAAAGGTTACTGGAATGAACAGAGTCTGGACTGTTTGCTCTTGGTTCTCTTAAAGAAAAAAAAAAAAAACAAAAATACAAAAAAAAAGGCAGCTGGTATACCCTGGAGGGTAGATGAACTTGCTCAGGAGACAAACCATTCAAGATCCTGCAGAGTGTGGCAGGAGAATAAAATTCTCAGCAAGGAGCAAACAAACCAGGTCTTAAGGTCAAATTTCCCTAGGAAGGTTTGTGTATGTAAAGCCTCTTGAAACTCAACAAGACAATGAGCTGCCTAGAAATATGTAAGATAAGTAAGACTAGAAGCAAGGACACAAGGGATAAAGGTAGAATCACTGCTTTTTCTTACCAGCTAGTTTTAGGTTTCTCTGTTCAGAAAGCTAACCATTCTAGTTTAAGCGTAAAGGAAAATACCATATTTTAGTAGAATGTAAAATAGCTCTCTCTATGGGAAATATCTGCACTGACCCACCTCAGAATTCTGTCATACTTTAGGTCCTAACACACAATAAAGAAAAGATTTTTCCTGCATCAGAACGGTGATGAAAGACCAGCCTAAAACTGGAAGTGTAGACATAAACACACTAATTCTGTATGCTATGGAAGTTTGGGATGATTTGGGTTATGAAATTCACTCCACTCCCAGATGTCGCTTTGACTCACATCGAGATATTTTTGTATCAGCTCACCTACCCAGGTGCTATACTGCTGGGAGAGAACTATGTTCGCTGGAGATTTTTCACTTTTCAGATTTAAACTGTGAGAATGCAGAAGATACGCTACAGAAATTTGGAAAGAAAGGTATTTGACAGGTTTTATTGCTGCCTTTTAAGATGACATCTCAAGTCAGTTTTCCACAGGTCAGGAAGAAAGAACACAATGGACATATTCACAAATCTAAACAAGGACTTGAAAACTAGAATCCTGGTATGGATCATTTTATCAGAACTGCCAGGAGAACTATGATAACTTCTCCTTTCAGTCCAAGAGCCCTCTCCCTGTTCTGGCCTTGGTCAGTCCATTGCAGGTAGGAGCTACTTCCCCCTTGGTGGGGGATACTATAAGCAGGGTCTCCTGCCACATAATTGCTGTGTGTCTAGCAACATTTGAACCAGCAGCATGGAGTAATGTGGCTTGTCTCACGCAGACTCAGACTCTCAGCTCATAGGCATTGTAGGATTAACTCTTCTAAGGAAAAATTACTCTAATGGGCATGCTGGTTTGCCTGCCCTGCCTGCGGTCAGACCATAAATGAATGCACTGTCTCATAATGCCGTCATTCACATCCTTCATGGAATCAAGTCACCAGCATCATATGAAATCCATGATCGGCTTACATGTATTATTTGGGAGATCATGTGAATAGTTTTGCTGTCAAGTAGAAATAGCTTTGGACTTAATTATAACATGGGAAGTATTTCTCAGTCCACTTCCTGGCACGATGCCATGCCAGTTACCACCTCAAAGACAGACACCCATAGGCAGGGTCAAAATTGATTTGAAACTCATAGTGTGTAACAAAGTACAGGAGGAGGAATTCCTCAGGAATCTTAGCAATACAAGCTATTTTCACTGTAGTCATAACTCTATAGAGGTCTATACACCTATGAGGTCTATCCTGAGGCACGCTTTGCGTGGGGCGTTCGGAATAGATGACCCACAGAGGTCCCTTCCAACTTGACTGCACTCTGATTTTATGAGGTGTGGACTGGTGTTATTGGCATGCAGTCAGGGATGAGATATACTGCACTGTCCTGTTTGGCATCAGTAATCTGTGACTGAATCCCAGCCATTCACTAGCTGACTGTTCAGCAACCACCATATCCAGCACTACTCTCGTTCCTCTTCCAAAAATACTTCTGAGAGCCCACTGACCTTCTGAGGGACCTCAGATAGGTTTACTTAGCTTCAGTTTGACATTGGGTCAAGGAAATGTTGCCTGACAAGATCAGAAAACCTGTGTGGCAGTTGCCGCTGATATCAAAGCTTGTTTATTCTGTTTTACTAATAGTCCCTCTTGTGCAGCTGTAACTGGTCTTCCAGAGCAGTACGAGCCTGTGAGGCTGTCAAATATGAACAAGAAGCATTTCTGTTGAGCCCTGTGCTTCAGCTCTATTTCATTATTTCCCACGTTTAGGAATGGGAATGTGGGTGATAACAGGCCTTCATTGTTTTTCTTCTGCAAGTATCCCACAGATTCCTTCCACAGAGATCCTGCAGTATGCGGCACAGTTGTTCGTTTCATGATAAAGACTGCATAAACCTGCTCAAAATAATTTTCCTGGAGACAATCCTACCTCAGGAGCTCCACCCATCCAAAGGAGACAAAGACTGGATACTCCTAGATCTATTTGTCAAGACTGTCAACTGATGCTTCTTCCTGCGGTGCCTACTTAGCCAGCCTGCCGCAGCAGCTGGCAGGTTGACTGCTGACAAAATTTTACATGCAATAGGCCATTTCGAATAACAGTATGGGCTCTGTCACTGGGTACAGTCCTCACCCCAGGTGGAAGCATCTGCAGAAATTGTAGAATTATAATAATCTATTAAGTCTGTAACCCAGGATACGATACCAGTTCCTCAGTCAGTGCTGGGATAAGTCTTTCAGCTGTTGTGAGATACACCAACCGATACTGTCTGAAAGTTGTGGTCCAGTAGGATGTAGCCTCATCAAGCCCATCCTCTTGTTGTGTCAAACCTTCAATGCAAACAGGTCTGTTGTGGGCTGGATTTCTAACCTCCCACTGCTGAAACCATTTCTGGGAGGTTGCTAGCTGTGGCTGAGCAGTACACATAGACGGGCCAGGCTTGAACCAGTCTTCTGGGTTGCTCCCATCAGCTGCAAGGAATTGGGGCAATACCTTCCCCAAACCCTACAGCTCCATTAACCACTATAAACCAGGTCCTCCTGTGGTTTGAAAAATATAAAAAGGGTTATCTCTGCAATTATGGGTCAAAAAACATGTTGATGGAAATATTTTGTCTCCTGAAATTATATGTGTCCAAGATTTTTGAGTTGTTCACAGTCCTACTGTGGCTGTACTTTATCTTTCTGAAGTGGATTGAAGTGGCTTTTCACAATAATCACAACCATGGAAGATAATAATATTTTGGCTTGTGAAGAAGAGTTTGATTTTTCTAATTCCAAGATTTTACACTACAATGATCATCTTTTTCAAATGGAGCTTGAATTTCTGCAGCAACTTTCAATGAAAAGCAATTCCTCTTCTGTAAATACTTGTGAATTATTTAAAAAATCCACTTCTTGGCAAAAACCTAAAGATTTTATGAATTGCATTAATGAAGTTAACAATAATGTCCTTAAGCATATAGAAGAAGCTCATCTTTTTTGTTAGTTCCTCAATGTTTAAAATAAAAAAGGAGTGCCAGGTGAAGGTTGAAAATAAATATAAAGATAATATCAATGCAGATAACAGATGAAGAGATGTATTCAAATATTTGGATACACAGTATGTACCTTGTAAAAACATGAAAGCACAAACTGGATTTCATTGGGAGGAGTAAGAACTACTGCATAATCAAAAAGGTTGCTTTCACCTATAAATTCTTTATGAAGAGATGAAAAGATGTGGTTAGTATTGGAATTATTAATATTGTTATCATAAACCAATATTTTTCAAGATTTTTTTCTACTGAATATTTTATTCTGCTTTTTCAAAACCTTAGATTTTAAGAAGACATAAACTGTTCAAAGAAACATGAGAACTGAGAAGGCTCACACTTTGGATTCTACAGCTGCAGAATATTTAGGTAATTGTGACAGTCAATAAGCAATTCATTAATGTTACCTATAAAATTCAAGCAAAGTGCTTTCCAAGATATACAACCTGGCACCACTCTCGTATTGTTTCCAGCAGTAACAGCTTTATGTAAAAGTATCTCAACTAGCTAAGCAAAGGTAATTAGTTTACTCAGCTTAAAATATTTGAAATATTAATTTGATTTATTCACTATACTTCATCAAGTTTGGCCAGGGAGGAAATGAAGATGTGGGAAGCTGAACATTTAGAAAGTCCGAGTATGAACCAGCTGGAAATAGTAGTTTAACTACTGAATACACTGCATATTTAGAAATTCTAGGCATGTACATTTTTCTTTTGTATCACAAAGAATTTGGAACAATCAAAAAATGAGCACACTTAATTTTTTAATCGGCATGTTTCCTTGTGCCTTTCTTCTGATCCAGGAATACTTTCCACTCCAAGACTTTCTTTTTTTGTTTGTTTTTCCTGAAGTGACACAGCACTACATCTTCATCAGCTCTAGTCATAAAAACCTCTTTTGTTCAGTTGTATTGTTGTATGTGTTTAGAATTAGTATTATTAGGCTCATTAATTTCTCTTTAGCAACAAAACCATGAATACATGTGTGGCAGTTTGAAGAAAAAAAAACTGCTTGAAAGCTTTTGTTTTGAACTGACCAATTGGACTATTCCCTTCCATGCTACGATTGCACATCTCATTGGTTGAGAAAGTTTCTCGCGAGCGTACTGTGCCTTTAAGAGCCGCGGGCTTTTCGGTCTTTTGGGCTTTTCGGCTCTTCGGGTCTTTTCGCTCTCCGGACACTCCCGGCTCTGCGCTGCGAGAGGCGCTGCAAAACCTTGCAGCTTCGCTCCGGGAAGAGGCTTCTCCAGACTTGCGGCTACGGCTCCCCCGCGCTGCCGGAGTGGAGCGAAACTGTGTGCCGGGGCAGCCCCCGCCGCGCCGCCTGGGACAGACTGCTTGCGCCGCCCGGAGACCCGCGCCTGGAGGCTGCTCTTTGCCTGCTGCTGTAACGCCGCATCCTCTCTGCCGCCGGCGCCGCCGCTTCTTGCTTTACTTCTTTTAATTCGCATGACCAGAACTGGTAGGAACAGCATAACTCGGGGTTTGCACATTGCAGCCCGGCGTTCGTAACAGCCGCGGTTTCCCTTTGTTTACTCCACGAAAGCGCACACGTGGCCGGTGCCATTTTGGACTCCACATGGTACCGTCCCCCTTTCTCTCTTACTCGAGTTTAACCCTCGCTTTTCCATCCCATATAAACCCTCAGATTTTGCATTGGTTTTTCCCTGCATATTATATATTTTGTTCATATTTTTATTAAAGTTTGTTTCAGTTTTCCAAACGTTCAGAGGTCTCACAAAATCTTTCTTTTCCTTTTTGTATCTCTGCTTTTGAACCCTTTCTCTCCCGGTCAGGGAAAAAGGGGTTTAGAGATCAGAGGGAACTCGTCCCCGTGATTGGCTTGCCTCAGCCAACCGGCGACAACATGACCTCTAAAAAGTATCTGCATATTAAACTATACAACTTGCTGTAAGATAACCAGATGCATAAGTAATACACAGACACATCATCATCATCATCATCATGGCTTGGCTTCGCGGACGAAGATTTGGGAAGGGCTTTGCCCACGCTTATTGCAAGCGCGTTGATGGCTGAAAAGGCCAATGCGGGATAGGCAAGACCGGTTGCAAAGAGCACACCGGAGGGTCTCCTTGGGTGGTATAGTCGAGGCACGGTTCTTTCTGCGCTGTCTTTTCTCCTCGAGCTTGATTCTAAGCATGCTCTCAAAGGAGACAGCAGCGTTATGTATGGTGTGTCTCCAAATCTCCCGATTGGAGGCCAGGGTGGACCACTGATGGTGGTCAATATGGCCTAGGCTGAGGTGTTGTTTCAGGGAGTCCTTATATCTCCTCTTTGGAGCTCTTCTCTTGCGGCAGCCGGTGGCAAGTTCACCATAGAACATGATCTTAGGGAGGAGGTGATCCGCCATCCTGAAGACGTGCCCTGCACACAGACACATACCCCCCCATCAAAACACAGCTTTTACTGTAGTTACACTGACTGTAATTTAATTTTCTGTCTGCTAAATAACACCTGCATTAACAAGTAAGGATCAACATTTAGCCGATCTATGAAAGCGAAGTAACCATCACTGCATAATAAAAATGAAATAACCAAACTGGCAGGAACCTAGAAGTTATTTTCATAGAAAATACCTTGGGAAATAGTTAAACAGAAGTAACTTCTGGAAGATAAACATTTTAGGGTGCAGTTTCTTTTCCGCTAGGGAATTCAACATGAAGTATTTAGCAGACCCTTCACAAACTGAGGAAATGCTGAACTTGGGCTGTGTCTTTGGGACCCAGCACTGCGGGGATCTAGACAGGAGCTAGGTCTTAGAGTCTACTGGAGGCAAGTTGTGTTCGATTTTAATCTGAAAGAATCACAGACCATTTTCTGTGAAGAATCTTGTACACAGGGACTCCATAACATCTCCAGACTTTCCATGCAAAGTCAACTCATGCTGGTCTTCATTCCTGCCTATGTCTGAGGCACACAAGAGCAGAGAGCAACCAAAAATGAGCTGCAGCCAACAGATCAATCCACGTGATCTGCAGCAAGCCCCGCTCTGTCCTGGGAACTACTCAAAGGCATAAGGTAGGGAAGACCCGGAATAATTGCTTTGGCATTGGCAGATGCAGCTCCTTCCTTGATTTTATCTTTCCAAAAAGATTATACCTTTCTCCTTATGACTACCTGTCTGGGCATGTCGTACAATCAAGAGCAATCACATCACAAGGCCCCCAGGAAAAATTAAAAACAGAAAATGAGATGTCACTGCCAGCAGAGCAGTTTGTCAAGCCTGCAGATGGTTTTTGAGGAGCTCTTGGGTAAGAATTTCAAGCAGGAAAAGGTTATGTGCTGGATGAACTAAGCAGCAAAATCCACTCTAAAATGCCGTTCCTTTGCCATAAATATCCACCAGCATCCATGCCCTCAATGTTTTCTCATTTCTATGTTGTATTTATGATCACTAGCCTGCTTAGATCATCCTGTCACCGTAAGAAGCAATTCTGAAAGGAAAGCGAAGACAAAGCAAATCTATATGACTGTGCCACAGGGTATTCTTCTGATCCACTGTGAATAGAGCCTCATGGCCCACAAGCAGCACAGAGCTACCAACATCCATTCTGGATTCCCACCTGCAACACATGAGTGTCCCATCAGGGTGCAGGGTCCAGGCTGGGGAGCAGTGGGGACCATGGGACAGACCAGGTCAGGGGCCTTTCCTCTGTGAGGGACAGAGTTAGGCCGGGGATGGTGACAGGGCACACCAACAACAACTCTCATGTGTCGTTGCATACAGGAGAGAGTTTGACCCAGGATTTCTCAAAATCACTTCACAAGTCAATGTAAATGACCATATACTGGTCAGAGACTAGAAACGCATTGGGAAGGAAAAATGAAGCAGCAAGAAAGCCACTTCCAAGAACTGAGTATCCTGCTGTCGCAGGTTAAAATTAGAAAGGAAATGAATTCCGAAAGGTATGCGTCTTCTGTAGCCTCGGGGAGAATGCAAACTCACCCAAGAACTAAATAAAAGAGATTTTAAATAGTTCGGCTGATAAGATACAATGGGCTTATCTGGGCTTGGGAGAAGAAAACCAGGAAAACAGGTTTTAAATTAAAGGGGTGGAATAAAATTAGTTCAATGCGCAAAGCCATGAAAACAATAAATCAATCTTTTAAATTTAAACAGGACAGATGATACAAAAAAGAGAGAGAAAGGAGATATTAATAAAAACATAAATAAGAATATACAGATAAATATACATTCTCTCCTGTTTATCCCACATCCTCGGTTTAACAAACAAAGCCCCAGTGACGTGGTCACTGCCCGGGTCGGGAAGGGGGGAGGCACGGTTTTCTTAACCTCAAAAGTTTTAGTCCAGGAATGAACTTCAGAGCAACCTTCCTCGCAGTACCTTGGTCCTTCTCCGAGGTGGCTGGTAGAGACTTGAGTTTACCAGTTCACCAGTCTGCCAGGGGCTGCACTCCGGCTTCTGGCTCTCCCCATCTGCGGAGCGGGGCACAGACCGGATCTCCGGGGAATACTGTAGGTTTTTCCCCTCGCCAGCGGCTGTTCCCTCGGTGCAGGGTGTTGGGGGGTTACAACCAGGCTGCCCCTCCCTTCTGATTAGAACTCAGTCAAAACCACCCGCACCGGTGATCGGCAAAGCGAGAAGGTCTACCTGCGGTGTGGAAGGAATCTTTTTACTGCTCTGGGAATTGAGACAGCTGCAGTCTCTCTCCGGCCGATGTTTTCTTCTCTCTGTGTCCGTCCTGGTGGAAATCAAATGTGCATGTGCCAGGGGAAAGCTGCAGGTTACGGCTTTTTATACGCTTAGACACAGAGGTGCTTGATTGACATGCCTCGGCTCCAATGAGAAGCTGAGAACCTGAGAGGAGGGTCAGTTTACCCCTTCCACCGCAAAGAGCACAAGAAAACTTTTTCACACGGTTGAGGGAGGAGAAAGAAAGCATTGGGCGGGGGGGGCAAGGGGGGGGCGCGGGGGCTTAGTCCCGCTGCCACCATCTTAACCCATTACACCTGCTCACTGCCCTCTTCCTGTGTTTTGTTAACATCGTTGCAGCAGTGAGAGGACAGTCTGTCAGAGGACAGCAGGGAGGATGCTCTCACACTAAGCTGTACTCTGCAACAGCAGAGCCAAGCGAGCTCTGACAGAGCAGGGCTGCCCAAATGCACTGCTAGGTGCTGCCACGATGGATGTCTGAGGTAGGATTGTATGTGGAAATTTATAACCAGAACAAAGAAAGCCTGTGGTAGAGCCCGCTGCAAGGTGGAGAAACACATGAAGACACTGCTGTCAATATTATGGTAGAGTAGTGATTCACCTAGCAATCATTCAGGTATTCTGTTGCTGCTTTTGTCTCCTAAGAAAGTTTTCTGTGTTTCCTATAAGAACTAAGTGCTTATGAAAGGAAATGTGCTGCCTTTTAAAAGGCACCCAATGAAAATAGTTCAGTGAATTTGGAAATGTTATGAGGAAGAACCAAGCAAGTTATCACAGAATCATAGAATGCTTTGGACTGGAAAGGACCGTCAAAGGACATCTAATCCAACCCCTTGCAGTGAGCAAGGACATCTTCAACTACATCAGGTTGCTCGGAGCCTCATACAACCTGTCCACAAAAGTTTCTAGGGATGGGGCATCTACCACCTCCTTGGGCAACCTCAGTTTCACCACGCTCATCGTAAAAATTTTCTTCCTTATCTATCTAGTCTAAATCTCCCCTCTTTAAGTTTAAAACCATTACCCCTTGTCCTATCACAACAGGACTTGCTAAAAAGTCCATCCCCATCCTTCTAAAAAGTCCCCTGTAAGTGCTGAAAGGCTGCTATAAGATATCCCCAGAGCCTTCTCTTCTCCAGGCTCAACAACCCCAACTCTCTCAGCCAACACTCACAGCAGAGGTGCTCCAGCCCTCTGATCATTTTTGTGGCCCTTCTCTGGACCCACTCCAACAGGTTCACATCCTTCTTGTGCTGAGGACTCCAGAGCTGGATGCAGTACTCCAGGTGAGGTCTCACCAGAGTGGGGTAGAGGGGCAGAATTAACTCCCTCAACCTGCTGGCCACAATTCTTTTGATGCAGCCCAGGATATGGTTGGCTTTCTCAGTCATGAGTGCACATTGCTGGCTCACGTCCAGCCTTTCATCCACCAGTACCCCCAAGTACTTCTCCACAGGCCTGCTCTTAATCCCTTTATCCCCCAGCCTGTATTGATACCAAGAACTAACTCAACCCAGGTGCAGGACCTTGCACTTGGCATTGTTGAACCTCAAGAGATTCACATTGGTCCACTTCTACAGCTTGTCCAGGTCCCTCTGGATGGTGTCCCTTCCCTCAGGCACATCAGCTGCACCACTTAGCTTGGTGTCATCTGCAAACTTGCTGAGGGTGCGCTCCATCCTGCTGTCTGTTTTATTGATGAAAACATTAAACAGCATTTGTGCCAGTACAAATCTCTGAGGGACCCCACTTGTCAGTGATCTCCACTTGGACATCAAGCCATTGACCACTACATTCTGGATGTGACTATCCAACCCATTCATTATCCACTAAACAGTCCACCCATCAAATCCATATCTCTCCATTTTAGAGAGAAGGATGTTGTGGGGGACTGAGTCAAAGGCTTTACAGAAGCCCAGATAGATCTGACATCCATAGCTTTTCCCCAGTCCACTGATGTAGTCACTTCATTGTAGATGGCCACTAGGTTGGTCAGGCAGGACTTGCCCTTGATGAAGCCATGCTGGCTGTCTCAAATCACCTCCCCGTCTTTCATGTGCCTTAGCGTGGGTTCTAGGAGGATCTGTTCAATGATCTTCCCAGGCACAGAGGTGAGGCTGACAGGTTAGTATTTCTCAGGGTTCTCCTGTCTACCCTTTTTAAAAATGGGTGCATGTTTCCCTTTTTCCAGTCACCAGGGATTTCACCTGCCTGCCAGGATTTTTGAAATATCATGAAGAGTGGTTTGGCAACTACATCGGAAAATTCCCTCAAGAGTCTGGGATGAATCTCATCAGGTCCCATAGATTTAGGTATGTTCAGATTCCTCAGGTGGTCACAAAATCTTTGCTTACAGTGGGAGGGACTTTGCCCCCTTGGTCCCCATCTTGCAGTCCATCAATTCAGAGGGTGTGAGAAGAGAGGTTATGCAGTTATGTTTATCATTTTACTAAGTATCTCAGCTGTTTAAGCCCAACTCATGCTGCTGTCTATCATATCTCATAGCAGGCTTTTAGCAACATGCCCTGGTTTTGTGAAAGCCCTCCACAACATCCAGAGAGGTACCAATGTCATGGTCCAGTGAACTTTATCTCCACTATATGTGGAAGGTAGAGGACTATAGACAGCTGGACTTTCTCAACACAGGGATCAGAGGGTGCGTTCAGAACTCAGACACTAGCACATGGCTTCACAATAGCAGAAAGTTCAATAAATGCCACTGGCCAAGATGCAGCACTGGGTCTTATCCCTCCCGCGTAAAATATGGAAAGGATGCAGAAGTTAAAGACACTGAATTAAGGGCAGAGATTTCGTTTTGGCACAGAATAGCCTCATTAAGTATATTTCACCCATGTTTCTAACATTGTTAATCTGTTTTAAAGTGCTGTGAAATTTGAAGCCACACATAAAAATAAAATTGTACTGAAAACATGCCCATTAACAGACAGCAATGACATCTCTAAAGCTTTTGCATCATTTCAACAATACTGTTTTTCACATACATATAGATAGACAATTTATTTTGCAACCAGAGACAATTAAGGGATAATAAAACAGGAGTCATCTTTAGAAGGTAACAATCCAGTTGCAGATCCCAAGTGCAGCATACACAAGGACGCAGGACAAATATTACAGTAACGAAATTCCACATGAAATGAAATTAATTTCACCTTTTCTTGGTTCTCCCATTGTGCATGGCTGAGATCAGATGCAGAGGCTGAGAAGATCAGAAAATACCCAAGGGTCAAGGAGTACTATGTCAGATTAAGAATAGAAGGAATGATACGGCTAATGTTTAATGTTTCATAAATTGGAGATGCAAAAAGAGATCCGCATCTGTAGGCATTGAACGGCAAAGGGGCATGGGAAAAGAACTGATTAAATTTTGGCAGAATAGCAATGGACTTTGAAGTAAACTTAGCAACTGACTTTGAGGATCTGAACACAGCTGGTGACCAGAATGAGATGCCTCAGAGAAAGGCTGTGAAGCAAGACACACTCCATCTAAAAAGTTGTACAGAAGGACTGGGAATACTTTCTCAGTTTCTACGGAAAATCTTTTTCTATTGCTGTGAAGCAGTGCATTTGATAGGCTAGATTAAGTAATAGCAACCCAAGAGTTGTAATTAGCATCTGTTGATGATGCTCCCTGGAGAGAGTAACCATTTAAGAGTTTAACCAATGAGTAGAGGCTTTTAAGGTGCTTCAGAAGATCTGTTGGAAAAAAAGAGAAATGCCGTATCAGCAGCCTCTGTGATTGCCTGACCTTCGCCATTGCTCTGCTTCCCACATGTCCAGCTGACACTCCCAGGATGGTATTCCCATCCAGACCTGATGCTTTCAAGTAGAAAAGGGTGTCATATAATAATGGGGTTCTCGGAACTTTCTGGAAGCATGGATTCAGAATAAATACCATTTTATTAATCACCTGGGAGTACTTGTGACAGTAAATGTTGCAGGTATTCACGATCTTTAGGATGAAAATTCAGGTTCAGCGGCAGTTATTCCATGGTAATTACAATTTGCATCTTTAGCTGCTGTATCTCTGCAGATGGCAAGAGCTATCACCTTAAAATAGAGAAGATACCACTATTAGGAGAAGGGCAGACTGTTTCGTAACTATTCTAACATGGATGGAGTCATCCATTCTTTAGCTGGACTGAAAACAAAGGAACGATTTAGAAATTTCCCTCCAGAGTGATTATTGTGTTTGTCCTTAGTTTGACCAATACACATAGTCTAGAGTCAAAGGCAGAAGACAAGAAGCGCACTAACTTCAGGAGATAGGAAGAAAAGTGGTGGGCTGATGTCTGCTCTTCATCAGCATTCAGCCAAGGCAACCAAACAAGCTGACTATAGACACCTTGAAACTTAACACTATCAATGGAGCTCCTGAGGTAGGCTCCCAGGAGTGCTAACTGGGTGCGTAACTCTTTTCTCTGTCTCAAAGTCTTCTGTTGTGTGTTCATGATTTTCCATCTTTTGTTATTTGTTCTTTCCAAGGCTTCAGTCCATTATTTTCTCCTGGTAACGAACCTGCTATAGCTTTCCATCTGAGTTTCTTTTTGCTGTCTACAGAGGAGTTTTGCTTTAGAAAACAATGCATCTGTTGCCCCAGGAAAAGTTACATGATACTCCATTTAGCCATACAGTTTTGTTCTTTCTTTTACGTGTTCCTGCTCATCGGTATGCACACCATCTGTGCCTGTACTACAGTGTTCTCACATGGCCTGCAGGTTGAGTTAGTGGGTTGGAAGTTTTATTACTTTGCCCTTCAGTCCCAAGTTAATAATTTTGCTCACTGTTTTAAAAATCTGCCCTTTCAAACCTTGCTGTTAGCATGTCAGCCACAGAGAAATTCAGCCCCCTTGCCCTAATGTGATCAAATCTCATTGGCTGGTAGTCAATGGACATACTGTGATAACAAGAACTAAACCCAGCCGCTACATTCCATAGACTGTAAATTTATTAATTACAAAAATCCAGGATAGTTTTCCAAGAAAAGCTATATGTGTGAGTATAAACAAAGAAATGCTTTTAATACAAACTCAATCACATTTTCTAATTTAATTTTTGAGAGATCTCAGACAGTGCCTACTGCTAATGTATGTGATCGCAGCTGTAAATACATTCTCACAGTTGTGCTAAATCCCCTCCATCTCTGATAATGTGTATTGTGAATCCTGCAAATCAACCCTCAAATTTATATTCTGCCCAATTCAGCCAGGGAGATTTCGAGACTGAGAACTCATGCAGACAGATCACAAGGAACCCTAGGGCTCAGAAGGTCTGGACAATACTGTTTCCCCAAAACCAGAAATGTTATGCAGCAAAGCTGGGTCACTTTCATGCTGCAGGAGGAATGAAGGTTTTCTGATTAAGGCACAGGATGGCAAGATGAAAGTGTAAATCCCAGCTCTGCCAGAGGTTGCATGTATATCCCTGGGCAAGTCACATCACCTTTCTGTGATTCATGTCTGCAGCTACAGAAAGTGAATCATTATTTTTCCTTCCTCAAGCATTTCTGAGACTGAGAGCTCCTTCAGAGTTGGACTTTTTCCAATGTATGTTTGTAGGGGACCTAACACGACAGCGTTTTATCTCACTGAGACTTCCAGATGTTCCCATGGAACAGATCATTAAGGCTTCTACTTAATGCAGCGTGAAAGAGAGAAACTGTAAATGATCTTTTTAATTTTTCTTTTGTAATGTAAGCTGGGAATAATACACACTGGAATATCTAGATTTATAAATTTGCTGTTATAAAGGTATAAATGAGAGCACAATCATGACTTAATCATTTTGAAAGACTTTACTATCTAACTATGATTTTGTTTATTGCTGGTTTTGAGTTCATGGAACAGGAGAAAGAAAACAAGAGATACTTCATTCTGAGACTGATGAACACAGTAACATCTATTGTGGAAATAGCAACAAATTTTGCAAGAATACAGACTGCTTCTTTTGTACCCTGTCTGTATTCTTGAGGGAGAGTACAATGGAGGACTTCCCTACGAAGTTATTTTCAATGACAACTTTGCAATGCCTTATTTCATATTAAACATGATTAAATTTTATTTTATCTCCTACAAAATCCTTTTCATTGTTTTCGTTTAAAGGACAAACAACTAAGCTATTTCCATGTAAAAGAAAAAAAAGGAATAAATATAATTAAACAGAATTTTATGCCATTTTATGCCATTCCAATTCCATCTGTTCAATTTGCATTATTACAGTTCCAGTGTATTACTAGTTCTTTTCCATCAGAAATAATGAAAACCTAAATTGAAGCAGTTGTTATTTATATAAAAGGCATTTGCCAACACAAAGCCTTCAGCAAGGATTATTTTAAACTCAAATTTAGTTACTTATCAGAACTACAGCAGCTGACTACAAGGTAAATAAATATATGCATAAAAATTTAGAAGAAACCAATTCCAATGTGGCTTCACTGATAACACTGAAAAGACAGCACCATCCTAAATTTTCAACTGTCTGAACACCACTTAAGTCGAGGTTATGTTTCCAAATAGAATGAATTTTGGAAAAATTTTGGCAAGATCAACAGTAAATTGATTTTTAAAATCTTTACCAAACGCAAATTTTTGGAAATATACTTGATATGTTTGAAATACACATGGGCCAATGCCATAGAAATTAAACAATGAAGCACTGTTAAATATGTTGCCAGATCACAATGACAGAATGAATTAACAGTAATAATTAGAGAAGTTTTCAGAACATTATCCGGCAAGACCTGCTTTCTTTGTTGTTCTTAATTCAGAAATAGCTGTCTGTTCTCTCAAGTAAAAGTATTTAGGTTAATTTTGAATCTACAAAAAAAAACCAAACAAACCCCAAAGTTTGTTAAAAACTTTCTCACACATTGAGTTTATGAAGCAGTTATTTTTAGCAGAGAGGACAGGTATTGTCTGCATTTCTTGGTGAAACACGCACCTCGTTCAGATTGTCTCCAGCATGGATTTCTCCTTTAGACTCTTCAAGGATGTATGCTATCTTAGACTTAGTTATTGAGGCATATAGAGAGATTTTTTTTTTTTTCAAAACAGTGTGATGACATAGAGCTTTTGTTCTCCCATTTCAGTAGCCCTACTGAAACCTGACTTAAAGGGGATTAAAATTTTAGCACGCACTTATGCTATTTGCTCAATATTGGAATTCTTGTTCCCCTTTTTAAGCTTTTTTCTTTCAGACTAATTGAGAATGCTCACTATATTTCCAGTAGGCATGATGAAATACAATATTTTTTCAATGGCATATGTGCAAGGAGAGTCAGACTGATGGTTATAGATAGAATTATCTACTCTTGAAAGTAAATCTATATCTGGTCAGGTGTGAAACACATCAGCTGTTGTGGAATAACAGCCTGTATAGCTCAGCTATGCATTATGAGCAGCTCTCTTCAGATCCTAAATAGCATCAATCCATTTGCTGAGTTCTGCCTGAATTATAGTTGCTTTCCAATGGACAATAATATTTGTTGATTTTTCATTTCTCTTCACTGTGTTTTCCGAAATGACTGCAAGCTGCCAGCATGGTTCACTGCCATAAAATTAGATGAAATGGTCTTCCCGCTTTTCTAAGGACCTGAGCCTGGGAAAATTTCAGACTGGTCTCCCATCCATGTGTTCGCGTCCTGTTTCCCTCGTACACATTCCATATGTTTCAGGTCAGGCCAGCTCCAGAGAGCAGACAAACAAGGATGTGTCTCCTGAATGAATTGCTTCAGCAGGGGTGAAAAGGTTAGTGTGTTATAATGCCATGCACAGCATTTGTAAATACTATAGTCTAGATTTCAATTAAGAAATCACATATTGTCACATACAGTTGGCACCTTCCAAGGACTGGGCAGCGTAACCAATGCAGCATTAAACGCTCTTGAGATTAAAGCTACTGTTTATTTTCTAATGAGCATATACAAATCCTTTGAGCTGCAAGACTGCCCATGTAATTGCATCACTCTGTAAGAGGTGCCTACTTAAATGATGTCATTTAGGACATGACTCCACTGGAAGAAGGACAACATGGGAGCCTCCATGTGTATTAGCTCTCAAAAAAACCCCCCCAAAATCCAAAATACACCCCTGCCCGCCCCCCAAAAGTCATGTCCATGTGAAACATTTTTATGAAAACACAAACTATTTTTATCAAAATGTAAATTTATAAAACTCAGTCTGACTGTACTAAGTCTTGCTAGTTTTGTTCCTTTAAAACATAGAACACAGTCATTCTTCTGATCAAAGACATGCAATGAAGCATCCTGGAGACTGTCTCTAGAAGAAACAGTCTGGGGTCAAGCTGTGATTCATTCTTCTTATCAATCCTGTTCTTGCAATACAAGAAAAAGAAATCGCTGAAGCATCTTCTACAAACTTAATTGCAATTTACATGAAGTGAAGAAGAATTTAGCAAGTGTTTTTGCAATGGCACAATAGCGTTTCTGAACTCTCCTAGATGACTGGCCAGATCTCCTTCTCTGGCTAAGCTCTGCCACGCTCCAACAGCAGGATACTGTGAATATACCATGGCTTCTCTCCGGCAGCAGAAAGCAAGATTGTAAATGGAAGAGATTTGCACCCACCTGTCTTTCCTCCCCTATCATAGAGACATAATCCAGCATGCTCTGGAACCTGGGAACACAAAGTAGATGTAACCAGCAATTTCTCCAAATGTCCACCTGAGCATTGTCCCTTGTGGGATATTTAGGTTTTAAAGTTTTCAGTGAAGAGAATGTCATGGTTTTAGTATCCAGCGATTCCTAATTTCTGCTTTCCTGATCAAACCTTCTCACGTTTGCTCTGGTTTATATGAAACTGCTCAAGAAGCATTAGAGACCCTAATCGCCTGGTCTCCAGAGACTATCGGCACTGCTATGGGCCCTGTCTAAGCTGCTGCTGATCAGATGCCTTGTTGGCTAGAGTTCTGGCGTGGTTTTAAAACACAGCTACCATTTTTGACATATAAAGTGACTTTCTGAAATTGCCTGCCCAAGGACAAAATAAGGTCATACAAAATAAGATTATCAAAGCTTTACTTTCGTATAACATTTATTTTTTAATAAAGACGTCTCTGACATATGACTTTTTCTCAGATTGAAGCAGCATGAGAGACACTCGTGACATAAATGAGGGTTGTTGCCTCACTGCCGTAGATGCAGTTATCTCTAGTGACATCAGCTGACTTTTGTCACCTGTGAATTTGCTCTCCTCCTGCTGAATGCCATCTATAGCCTTCTTAATTCAGAAATTTCTGTTCTTTCCAAGACTAACGTTCGTGAAATTAAATTAGTTTTTGAATGATTCTGCCAGGACACCAATCAAAACATTTGCATCAAATAATATATTTACTTTTAAGACAGTTGATTATTCAGACTACTTATTAGATTTATTAACATAAGTTAATTATGCTAACACAGAACACAGTGATTTGGTACTTGTAAAAGTGACTAATTAGGTATATAACACCTTGATAGACCTTCGAAACACTTTCTTAAAATGACTGCTACAAAATGAGATTCCATCTTCACTTTTCCTTTATTTAACACGTTTTATTTTTGCCATGTATGGTGTGTTTCCTGGCTATAAAAAGATGGGAATAAATTAGAGAATATGGCAAGAAAGGTAGCAAAAAAATGAAAAATAGTTTAGCAGGCATGGTCTAGGAAGTGACAGAAAAGGAATGTAACCTGTACAGCTGAGATAAAGATGGCAAAGAGCATATATGATAACTGTGTCTAACTGCTTCAGGAGAAGTAACATAAAATAGGGGAAGGAGTTACTTCAAGTGATTAAGAATAAACTCATAAGGAATAATGGGCTGAAACTTGAAGAAAGAAAATTAATTTAGGTTAGATGTAACGGACAAAAATGCTAAAAGCAAGGACAATTAGACAGTGGAAAGATTTGCCAAGAGGGGTAACTGGGGGACCACCTTTAAGGAATACTCCAGAGCAGACTACGTAAAACATTCACAGGTTAAATACCGAGACCAAATTCCACCGTGGTGCAGAGTGATAAAATGGTAACGTTTCCTAAGCTATTATTTCAGTGATTGTCACAAAAAAGATGATGTACAGATGAATGTGGTTTAGTTGAGCTCTGATTTAGCAAGTTTTAGAAAGTGATTTCCAGAACTGAATTCCTACCAGTGAGCCTTAATAGGGAAGTCAAGACTGACAAAGCTAAGCATGGAAACTTGACAGAGAATGCCAGACAGAAATGACAAGGAACAAAATTCAAAAGAAGCAAATACATCTTCCATAGCCATATGGTCCAGGCATTGTCACTGCCTTAATCATGCACAGACACCCGTTCTGATCTTTGAGAGCTCATACTGCAACCTGTATGTGTACCCCAGCGTACAGGCTTCCAGAACAACAGCCTAACAGCTTCTCAAGTGAAATGAAGCCCTGAGCAACCCTTTGAAACATGCATTGATTACTGAATGTAATTCCATCTAGTTTTTATTTCTTTTAGCCAACGTCACCCTGGCACTGAGCAGAATGTATTAAGTGCTCTTCTGGGGTGTGGAATGTGTGGTAGCTCTATTATGAGCCCATGATAATTCATGAGCAGTTCTACTCCTCATCTTAATCTGTGATCTAATTTGGGATATCATTTTCTTCCACCACCCTTATCCCATCTCCCCCTACATTATCCTCTAAATAAAACAGGATCAAGGAATACTAGAATAGAAACAGAAGTCTATAAATCTTTCAGAAACATTTATAGAGCTGCTCTGCACTGTGGCATGCATTCAGCTGACAGCTGCAGCATGCTTTTGTGTTCTCATTCTTTAGACATTTCTGTCTGGAATAACATCGGTGTGGTGGAGTTCTTTATATCTTAATTATCCTTCTGCTCTTTCACTTGCTTCACAAGGTAGACACTTTGCAGGTATATTAGGAAGAACGTCTGAGGTATTGCTCTGGTTCACCAGTAAAATATAAGACAACACAAGCTGGGAGAAGAAAATAGCTTTGTTAGTTTAACAGTGCTGATTTGTCAGCTATGCCACAAGTTTCTAAAGGATTGACAAAAATGCTACAGTTTTGAGAAGACCACCTCCATATAAACTTAAATGCTTTGCCTTTACCTAAATAACAGGGACATCACTGTGCCTATTCCTGGCAGCAAATAAGAGGGGTAAGTCATCCAAACAAGGTCAGCTTCCAAAGAATCAGAGATGTCTGTGTTGAACAGCAATAGATGGTGCACCACATTTTTAATTTCTCTAATCTCCTGACTAAAAATACTTCTTAGACAAAATGTCAGTTAATTATGTATATTAAAATAAGACAGAATTTTTCTAAAGTCTTGATTTATTAAAACATCCACAAGTCATGCTGTCTGATTTTTATACTTGCAGGTCTAGTCAGCAAAAATCTATGTGGTGTTTATTAGCAAATCTCTAAAACAACATTTATATCTCAGTCTTAAAAGAGTCGTGACTTCTGCAGCAAAGCAGGTAAAAGAATTGTTGCTCTTTGCTGCATGCTAATGAGCACCATTTCCTGCATTGCATATCTTCACGACCTACTGGCCTTGAGACTGAAACTATACCCTTGGGGAAGACAAAACAAAGATTGTGGCAGTGGACTCCCAAATGGAGGCGTTGCAGTGATATGGTCCTTCAGCACATTATGCAAAGATTAAAGCTGATCCTCATTATAGTCTGAAGTAAGAATACAGCCTGACTTTTTTCTCTCTGGCATCGTCCTCAGTAAGACTTAATTTAGGTGCTTGGACTAAATTTTATTTTAGCAGGAAAGCTGTATCTAAGCTGTTGCAGCCATTCCTAAGAAATATGAGGTTAACTCTGCTGAACTTTGTGTAAGTCCTTATATATGTGCACTTAGGTACAGGCACTTAGGTACAGGCATTCCTGGACCAATTTTATACAGGAGGAGTTGCTGGAGTACTGAAGAGTGGTCACCTGTTTCTCACAGTCCAAATCTAAGCAAGATGTACTTTTTCTCAGTTGTCACAAATGTTACCATTTTACCATCTTTCAATACTTAGAGATTAGGACATGACTCCCTTACACCATGCAGGCTAGAACGCAAAGCCCAGTAGCAACATAGAAGCCAAAACTTTGATTTAATGCAGTGGGTGAGCTATACAGACTCAAAGCAACCTAGGGCGCTTTACTCTCCCAACTGTGATTTAATAGAGAACTGGAAGAAAGGAGATGAGACTTACACATTGGGTGAAAAAGGATTTAAGTCGTGTATGTGGTTAACTGCTCACAGCTGAGTGACAGAGGGAAGGCGCTGACCACAGCAAACTGTCGAGTCTGTACCAGTCCTGTAAGGATAGCTGTAATGTCTGCTTTCAGCCACAGAAAGATTAGGGCTCAAAAGGGGATGAGCAGACCAGGAATGGCCAAAATGTGTCATTAAGAGTGACACGGCATGTGCAGGACCAATCACATGATGTTAGCTGGAATTCATGTTAAGCAAATTACTGAGTAAAACACCTTATTAGGAAATATATGACCAATACTTGAGAGGAGGTGGTAGCCAAGCACTGGATGTGTGTCAGGATTAAACTGAAATAATAGCTATGCTTCTATAGCAAGATGTTTGTACCCAAGTGACTGGTTCAGCTGTACAAACTGGCTCTTTTGATCGCTGGAATGATAATCTTCTTACTCACCGTGCTTCCTCCAACAAGCTCGAGTGATTCACGCAGAGCTGAGTAAAACTTCGTGGATGGCTATGACTGAACAGGCATGCTCTATTGTATGTAATGGCTATGCCTACATTATCAGCTTGCTCAGCCCTACAAGAGCAGATCTATTGAGCAAAAGAGCAAAAACAGCTGGACGGCATCAACACTGGATGTGCTTTGCAGTTTTACTTCAGGCTAGCTCTACTCCAGCCCTGTGGAATAAACACCTTGTAGTGGCTGAAGCACATTAGGTACACTCCTCGAGCACATCTTTCTGTTTAATTGCCCCTCAAAGGAACCCAGTTCATGTGGTGACACACCTTTGTGATATAAACAAAAGCACGCTCGGTGGGGATGGTCACAAGATTCAAGTCAAAAGCACGCTCCCAAACCAAAATTGAACTCCAGTGCGAAGCACCCAGTAGTGGTTTGAGATGCCTGTAGCAGCCACTGGGATTCCCCAGCAGTTTCCCAGCACTACTCCCATAAACTCCTTTAAGACATTCTGACGAAAGACTAGCCCCTCTACACACTGCTTATTTTTGTTCTCTTCCTTTGTATTGTGGTGACAAGATATCCAGCTAAGAGTCCTGACCCCACTGTATAGAGCCTTGTGCAATACTAATTCAACGCACTAATTACATATACGTGTATATGCACACACATATACATTACAGATCACTGCACCAATGTACTTGTGGGTGGATACATCTCACCACACTTAACTCCTACAAAGCCAGTTAGCTAGTCTTGGTGAGCCTTCTACTCTTTCCAGAGCAGTGGAGAGGAAAAGAAGCACTGCCAGAAATCTGTTCAGTCCGTTCTCAAATGTGTGTCTAAGACAGGTATACCGAAACACCCTCCAGAAATGCTTTTTACTCTCATCACCCATAGAGGTTAATAATCGCTGTTTTGACTATGCAAGTTTTCAAAGCTAACGCCTTTCAATTTTACTTTTTCTAGAAGTATGCGATATTTCAGTTCAGTGAAAACTGGTTTATCATTATTAAAATAATTATCACTTTCATAGCTGACTGCCACATGGTGGGATTTACCATCACATCGGCTTAACATTATGTCAGTCTGAAAATATATGGACCATACTAAAACGTCTAGGTCCTTCTTTTTTTACTGTAGAAATGGAGACTATATTATTAAAAATTAAGGTACTGATTCTTCTTTTACCAGAATACTAGACCCATCAGCCTTTATAACAACCGAACCGGCTTCTCTTAAAACACACCATTTCTGCAGTGAAAATTGTCTGTCTTCAGAATGTTAATATATGCAGTAGCTGTAGATTATTTTTTCATTCCCCCTCGTGCAGTTGCCAAACCCTCTGGCCAAAAGCACTGAGACATCAAAGGTCATTTGGGCCAATGATTACTTTCGTCAGCTGCGTAGTTATTTTCACTTGACTAATTAATCACGCTTTGCATATTTCTCAGCCTTAGCCTGTCTCGGAGAAACAGTATGTGTCATTATTGGAATTGGGTTTATTAAAGGCACAGCAAAGAAAGTAATTTGCAGATAATACAGAAATACAACTACAAAGGACAATATCACAATATTGGATATTGTATAATCAACTGAATAGATGATAGAAATGTTTTGCTTTTCTTGGAACTCAGATACTACCTAGTGGAGCATACAGAAGGACAGGTAGATAAATACGGAAATCAGGTAGTTTAAATCCTACACGCTTGTCAGATTGTAATTTGATTTGTAATAATTTTGCAAAATTGCCCTCTCTAGTTGGTATGCTGCACAGTTGGCTTTCAAACTATAATTTAAGACAGGAAAGCAAGATATTTTGAATCATGGAAGACCAAAAGACCTAAGATATTCAGGACATAACTATAAACAGAGTGTCTAAAATTGTGACAGTATTTTGAAGACATACGTATTTTTGTGAGAAAATATACATTTTCATTTTTAGGCAGATTTTATATAGGCATACATCAAAATTCCCATTTGCACGATCTATTTTTTATTTTGCAAAAGGAGTCAGTCTAAGCTTAGCTTAGCATTCCTCTACTACTGTGAATGAAAAAAGTAGCAGACAATAAAAACAAATAAATAAATAAATAAATAACTCCTGGTAAAAGCTTGCAAGTTAGATCTGTAAATTAAAAAGGAACCTAAAGGAACAAGGTGCCTAACATTTAACTGTGGCTAGTAAGCTCAGTTTTTAATGACTTTTCTTTCTTTTATCTGTGGGAGCCTTTAGTTTAGAAGGATAGCTTAAGCTGTAGAGAGAAGAATGTTTCTATTTTGGAAAACAAAAATTGGAAAGACTAAAGGTCATACTTACGTTTATATTTGTGGGATTTCCAGAAACTTAATTTCCTGTGCTCCTTTACTTTAATTTTTCCTTTCTTTACCTACAAAGCTATAGTCTTCTTTTAACGGGACAGCACCAGTAGCTTTAGAGCTGTGCTTAGAAATCTATCTTCCAAATCCAAAGAAAAGATCGAGGTAAAGATAGTCAATGTATTATCACGTAAAAAAGAAACACAGAGGAGGTAGAAAGTTCTGCTGTTGTCTAGTGTCTCCTATAAGAAGGCCCTTTTTCGGGTGCTTGAAATATTCATTCTAAATTTAATCTATTCCCAGCTAGAGCAAACCCATTATTTAGCAAATGTAAAAAAATACAAAAATATTTTACTTGAAATGCTGTGGCTCTGCTGTGGTTTCATATTTGGCAATATGAGGGGTGGCTTTTGTGATTTGTATGAGCCTTCTCCTGAAAATATGCTGACACCTGAACTAACATCAGCTTTTCAAAATATGAAGAATTACTTAGGTTGTTCAGCTGGAAATAACTTTGTCCCCTCTCAACCCACACAGATGAGGAGACGGTGAGTACACTGCATCTGCAAGAAGAGAAGCAGCTTGCAGCAAAATGTTATGAAGACATCTTTCCTGCAGGGACTGTTCCCAGGTATGTTGGAGGGAACTAGGATAATGAAATCAAATGTGGAAAATTTACCCTCGTCTCTCTCAAATTTTGTGCTACGTTGCCCTAAACCTTCTCTTGCCTGACAAGTACTATGGCAAAGTCAAATGCAGAAGGTCTCAAGCAGGAAGGACGGAGCAGTCAAAGGCTGGACCAAGGAAGGGTCCCACAGGATGCAGGACTGTGGGAGCCCACAGCAGTGGGGGGAAGGCAAGCACTGCTTGGAGGAGGAGGCTGGGGCATCTCAGGAGACAGGACTGGGGGAGGGAGATTTTGAAGAAGGCAGGGGAGAGATGATGATACTAGAGTAAAACAAGCAGAGGACTACATAGCCAGCAGAACATATGCCCAGAGCCTTGGAACAGAAAACAGGGCTCCAGTTTTAGGTTTCTCTGCTATCAGCTGATAACTGTGTAAAGTACCTTGCCCCTAGCTGAGTGTTGCTCTGTTGAGGAGGGGATAACTCTTCTATCTGAAATTCTGTCAGCTCAGAGGGTCTAGTTCTCTGGAACAGAGATACAGACTGGAATAGCCAGATGATAATTTTTCTTTTTTGTTTCTTTTTATAAAAGGACAAACCCAGCTCAAGAAACGAAAGAATCCGAAAGACCACTGTTAATGATTGGGTAAGAATTGGTTACCCTGTATCATTTTAATTTGCCTCCTCTTAGTTGTGGATATTGTAGATACAGTTTTTCCACAGGAACCCAACTATTTGGTAGATGTATTTCTGTATTTATGTGTGCTGTGCGTGCATTTGTATGAATGTTTATATTATATATTTATCTTTGCTGTTTAACAGTGGCCTTGGGTCTTGTTTACTGCACATTGTTAAATCCCTGCTATGATAATAAAGCATTACTAATTTCCATTATTTAATTCATTATAGAAAACAGGGGTTTCTATAGCTATCTGCATTATGATATCGCACTGCATGACAGTTGTGTTCACATCATCGCAGTGGTGGCTGAGAGGAGAAGGAACAAAACCCCGTTCTACAGAAAGCTCTGCACCTTAACATAGAACAATTCAAGTAAATCAAAAATGCCAATAATTTTCATTATGTCATTTGACAGCCTTTGACTTGCTAGTTTTGATTACCTATTTCTATATAGTGCGTAATGCATTCAAGGCTGTTGTAAAGATATAAATCCATAGCCAAGTCGAATTGGCGGTTTGCTTCTGCAAGGCAGCGAAGCCAAGTCAGGGCTGCTTTGCCACAGGGACAGAAACCAGAAGAAGCTGCAGAGCTATGAGGGTGGTCTCAGAGGACGGCTGAAAGAAAAAGCTTTTCCTTTATGGAAGCACCAGATTTGAATGGATCCTAGAGAAGCGGGTTTGCTGCTCCTGCTGCAACCAGAAAGAACAACTGATACTTCCAAGAGGAGTTTTACTTCTTCACAGCCACATTTACCCCCAAACATTCTCACAATCACAGCAGAAGTCAGTTTGTCCTCGCAGGACCTTGACCAAGGCAGAGACATGGCCACTTTGCAATTCTCTTTATTCCCTACTCCTACTCTGCTGACCTACTCTACTGCCTTTTTTGTGTGTGCTTGAAGCCAACACTAGATACACCATTGACAAAACAATGTGTATTGTTCTGTGTGTGTCATAGTTTGTCGAATCCCATCAACTTTCTTTTGCTCAGTATTAAAACCTACTCATTTTAAAAGACAATTAGCACTTACCTTTGTTAGTGCATCAGTAAGTTAAGCTTTTCTTTTCCTTATAATTTTAGCTGTTACAATAGTTGTTCCCAATACCTCAGTCCAATTGTTCCCTTTGAAAGACAATAGTAATTGTCAATCAGCTTTCATTATCTGAAGTGCTTACCTTTCAGCCCTGCTAAATATCTTCCTTTTTATTTCTTGCTTAAAGAGCTCAGTTTGTAACATTACATAAATGGGTTTGTTGTTTTTCTGTTTTTAAATAATTCAGTTAAAAGCTGCTTTTTCCAGAGATAAATGCTGTTCAAAACCACAGGGGTGGCTGTAAAAAAAAAAAAAAAAGCTGTCAGAGGTACAAAGAAAACTGATCATCTACCATATATAAAGTCATTAAATGGAAAAGTCAAGAGAGAGTAGTAAGGAAAAGTCAAGGAAACTTCAGAGGAGTCAGATTAGAATGAGCCAGAGGGAAACGAGGTAGGGTGGGGGAGACTAGGAAGAGCTTTTCAAAGGAGAACGCATAGAGAATGTCTTCATATATCTAACAGACATATTTTCGTCTGGATTAGTATCTCCCTGTCATATGCATGGGGCATGGCTTTTACCAAGAACTCTTCAAGCACAGAATATTAACTCTTTTCTTCCCAAAGTAACACATTTAGAGCAGTGAATTCTGTAGAGAGAGTAGAAAAAAGAATCATCATCTAAAACTCATTTTAGTGTATTTAAGTTTAAATCAGCAAGACTCACAGTTGGGGTAGATAGCAAAATAACGCTTCTATCATCCTGGTGAATTTACACAGAGATAATTCAAATAGGAACATTAAAGAAAATTGTAAGCTTGTTTGTTCATGTTGAGGAGTGGGGAGAAGGCAAATGGCAGTCGTCATTAAGAAAACAGAAGGAAAAAGGAAATCAAGGAAGGAGCAGAAAAAGTAGGAGGAGTGTGAGGAGAAAAAGCAAAGGATAGAAATATTCAGCAGGTCCTCAGGAATATCTTAGATTCAATCTGCTTTCAGCTTTAGTCTGCTAGTTAACAACAATGATAGTTCTGGCTAGCTAAGGTCTGGGCAAACTAACCACTGGACTTTCTGTCTTCAACAGGAGACATGTCCCCCAACTTGCCAGTGGTTTACATTTCACTGGACATGAAAGAAGTGTGACAAGTGAAGAATTTGGGGTTCCCTTTCTTCTTCTGGGTACATGAAGGAGCAGAAGTGGCAATGGATTCACCTGGATGTGGCAAACTCCTTGCGATAAGCAGGATGGTAACGTAGTTACAGCCTCAGTACGGCATATACAGGGACAAAAAAAAAAAGCACACATCTGTCCAGTTATGTCTCCTTATAAAATGGGTTACCTGTCACTGCCTTATTAGGAGCCCTTGAATGAGACTATTCATATCAACCCCTTGAGATCTGGACGTGGTATAAAAATCCCTTGCTGGTATCCTGCCCTGTGCGTGTTCACTTGAGGCAAGCAGACTTTGCGGTTTTGTCTGTGCAGCCTTAGGAGCCATACTTGCAACAGCAAGCTTCAGTCATGTATTTTAAGCTATGCTCAAGGCAGATGACCCGCAGAGCCTGCTGTAGGGTTGAGTATATTCCTAGTGCAGATTCAGTGCTGCAAGATTTTTACAGCAAGTCTCTAAAGAGTTCTGCTAAGCGTGTAAGAACATGGGTTTTGAAAGGCTTTATAAGCTGATCAAATCAGTGTAAATAATCAAGCAGAAGTAGTGGCCACCTTTATGTCCTCAAGATTAGTCCTCTGTGAAAATTGAAATCAGCTATCTAAAAAAGAGGCAACAGGGCTCTTCAAAGAAACCACTGGAGATGCTGTAACTTAAGTAACCCATCTCTTTATCTAACTTAAGTCTTGAAAACTTTATGAAGCATTAAGAGAAGCATTACTTCTGTCTCTGCTTCTGATAAATAAAAGCATGCAACCATCAAATTACTGCAGTTTGCTGCTTACCTTGCCACAGTTCAGTGTTATACCCAGCATTTTTTACTGAGCTGCCTCTCTGCAGAGAAGAAAACTCTTCCCTGTCCAATTTACTTGCTAGCTTTATATCTCCAGTGAAAGCCTGATCAAACACAAGCTGCTGCTTGAAGTAGGACACATTTGTTTACTTTTCTTTCTTTTTTGTGTGTGTGTGCAGATTTATTCCTTCATTAATTCATCTGTTCGTTCATCAATTGAAAGATCATTTTTATTTTTCTTAAAGAATCACTCAAATCTTCATGTTACTGAAAGGTCTGTAAGTTTTTAAAGTGTTCTTCTTCTATGAGCCTTTTTTTCCCTCTTCTTTAAGAAACAGGAATTCCACTCTAAATTGGACAGAAAGCAAGGACTTCAGTCCATTGAAACAGGAAGAGAAATTTTATTAAAACTGCATGAGCAGTCTGATGCAAAAGGTAAGTGAAACACAGCACATACCAATCTTCAAAGGTTTAATGTGATTTTCATTTCTAATACCATTTTGAAGGAGAGCTCATTCTTCCGTGTGTAGTTCAGGATGCACAAAGTAAACGTGTTCTTAGGAGAAAAAAATTGCCTTAAGTACAAACTGTGAGTCAGGGCTCACTGGAGATGAGAACTAGTGAGGGAGCAGTGCCATCTGCAGGCTGCGTTCCAGCATTCCTTAACGAGGATGGTTATCGTGGTTGCCTCCTTATGGCACAGTCATGTGTAACTAAGTGCGTCTCAGCAGTCTGCAGTATGCATCTGAATATCTGTTAGGGATGGGCAGAATAAATTTTGTATTTTCCATTACCTTTTCTGGCTACGGGGTCCTTCTAGCATGCCCAACAAGCTGAGGATTTCTCTGAAGAAGGAAGAGTATTTTATTTAGCATTTTTTAACTGAAATCTCTGAAGGGCTGCACAGTGCTCTGAGAGCAAGAGTTTTCAATGTGGAGAGAAAAATCATTCTTTCCATAACAAAAATGGAAAAAAAAATCTTCAATGGTGAGGAGGCATCAAATCAGTAACATGTATCCATGATTTCCTAACAGGTGAAAAACTGTCCCTGGAAGGCACCAAAGCAATGATTTTGAAGAATATTTAAATAAACAAAAAGCACAACTGATCTGTGGAACTTACTGCCAGAGGTTACTGTGGAGCTGGGGTTACATGTGTTCAGAAAGGAGTTAGAGCACTGCTCGAATGGGAGCAGCTGATCCTTAAACTCTATTAAAAAGAGTAGTCTGGATGCAATTTTTTTCAAGGAAATCTCTAAATTTCTGAGCTACTTTGGGAGTTCTTGTGCACTGTTGTTTGTATTCTAGACATCTGTATTGGCTGTTAATAGGGAACTGATAACCAAGGACTGTGGAATTCCTCCTGACTCAGTGCATCCATTACACTCATATTTGTAGAAAAATCTGACCGTGCTTGCAGGAACTAACCCTAATGCAATACTAAAATCATGAAGGCAAAGGAATAAAAAAAGGCCAATAAAAGTCTAGTAAACCATAATTAATGTTAAGCAAAATACTGCGCTATGCATGGAACTTTCTCTACTGTAACATGTACAGAAAGAAAGAGTTTATCTTGCTTGATGTTTCCTTCAAAACACCCAAAATATAGGCATGCAGGCTTGGAGGCTGAGAAGACTGCTGCAACCGAAGATATTAGAACACGAGTAAAGACATTTTGTCACTCTGAATTTATATTATATAGTGATAATATATATATATACACCTCTTTTCTGGAGAACAAAAATAGATGTCTTCCTACATACACCCCAACTCTTCAAAGTTGTAAGGAGTCTGTAATTGGCTTTATAAGAGACCGAAATGCAGACACCCCCTCCCATAAAAATTAATTGGGCAGGATTTATGTATTTTCTTTCAATTAATTTTATGCCTAAAAGCAATCTCTCTTTGTTACTCACGAAATACATCAACACAAATAATTATGACAGTGACTTTATATTTTCCTCTTGCTCAGTTCAGGATTCTTCCATATGCTGAGCAGACACGGGTGTGCTGCCCACCACCAGTGTTTTCCACTTTCCATTGCTTTTTGCTATCACATTTTTCTTTGACCTTTAGAATGGCAGAAGCTCTGAAGTGGTTAGTGAACATCAGATAAGCTGCATGAGATTCACACGGTACCATTCTGAAGCTATTCTTTTTTCTGCCTTCAAAGGAATGAGAGACCCGATAGCTTCCATTTAAGATGTGCTCATTTAAAGGCTATCACATGCCCTCTGGAGTTCTCATAGGACTTCTCCTCATATATAATCAGAGGAGACTTCCAGTGATAATCTCAGTTCTCTTAATCAAAAGAATGCAAAATTTACTGCCCCATCTCAGTTTGACATCAGCAGGACTAATTACTACTTAGGGACAAGGGTTATGCTATGGTTGTTCTTCCAGGGTAGAAATACTTTGTAGCTTTACACTGTTTGTAAGACGTCACCCTATTTCCCTTCCTCATTACCATTATTCATGTTTGACTCAACATTATCATGAGATCACACAGTAGTGAGTGACTATTTTTATTGCAAAGACTATACATATTCTTTTCCCTGACTGATTCGTGCCTGCTAGCCTCTTTAGGAACAAACTGAAATTTAATGCAGGATATGCTTTACTATTGGGAACTACACATATCTGGTCTGGAAGTGGCAATCAATAAAGATGATGTGCCACATCGTTTGCTGCAAATGGATTTGTGCAATTCTTGATGCGTGTTTCTGCTTACTTCAATAATAACGCTTCTTTTCAAGGAAAATGTTCTGCCTATATTCTGTTCAGGACCTTTTCTGCATTTCCTGCTGCTGTCCTTAATATTGTTCACGTATTCCCTAGCTTCTCTGAGTGGGCCCATAGCAGCCATTCTGGATGGGAATGCTAACGGAAGACAGTTAAAACATGGAGATATGCAAGAGAATCAACTATTCAGAAATCAGACAGCAGAGGCAGAGGTAGCTGATTAATAGTCTACTGAATTTGACCAAAGTAAAGCACAGTGGTTTTCTTCAGTATTGTACATAGTACCATTTGTACCACTACAAGTAGTCAGAATTATGCGAAGCTAAATCTCTAATATTAGAACTGACAGTAAATATATCATGTAAACTTTTTATTGATGAATCAGGGACGTGTTTCAGTGTACTGCAGGGATAAAAATGTGAGGTATAAACAAGAGCTGTGAATGGATCTTCCATTATCTTCAAGTTGACAAATATGCCAGACACTTTCAAATATGATAAAACCTACTTTATGGAAGAGGTTTTTGCTCACCTAGTCATCTTATCCATGCTGGGACTCACTGACTCTCACCCTAACTATTCTCAGACTCAAATTTTACAAATTTTACAGTAACGTTACTAGAATAAGTAGACTGCCCTATCACCTAATCCACCTAAAAATACACATTTTTCAAAAAGTCAAATTTCAGAGCAATGGATAACAGGGAGTTGAACAAACAGCAGTCTTTCCACACACACCCCCCACCTGCTGCAGACTTAAACCAGAACAAAACTCAAACCCTACTTCTAAGCTCTGTTGGGTTTGTACTGGAACTGAAAATAAAACAGTTGCTGTCACAACAGAATCCATACTGGAATGGGGTAAAGGCATTTGTTATGTGAGCCCCAGACCCCAGAAGCTTGAGATTACAAGAATGTAATCTCAAGAGGAGTTTATAAATTCACTGATGTTCTGCTCATTCTCATCTCTCTAATACCTTTCCTTTGACTGGTCCATTTTCAATTTTTTTGTCTAAAAAAATAAACTGTAATACCGTTTTGGTTTTTGTAGAATTTGTATGAGTGAACTATGAGACACTAAACTATAGCAGAAGAGAAAAGTAATGGTTAAAAAAAAAATAGAAAATTTAGAGTTTACATTCCTCCTTCTGCACTTTTCAGACGAGTTAACACTAGCCAAAATTACCCTACCCATAAATATTTCGTTTTATACTCTCTGTCATGCTAGAGATAATATTATTGAATCTGCCTCAGAGAACATGAAAATTTAGAAGTTGATTCTGCCCCTTTTGAGCCTTTGCAGCACAAGATGTCACTCAGGGAAGCTTGGATTGAAAGAAAACTCGAACGTATGGAAGCTGCCTACAGTCAACTGAAAAAGCCTTGCACAGCCTTCTCTTGAACCTCTCTGGGAACGAGTGGAAGGGTGGGGGAAGAGTGAGAAGAACTACACCAAGTGTTGTAGGACAATTTAAGCTGTTTTGGGGCCTGATTTCTGTCCTGAAATATTTGCCTGGTACTGCAATTTAGTCAGGTGCTTTGTCAAAACGAGAAGCAGAACCTGAAATCCATGAATTATATACAATATTTTCTTCTGGCAGATCAAATATGGCTTTTTTCAATAAAAAAATTTAGAAAAATGTGGGTTTACCTTGTTGTAAATCTTTATTGTTAGTCTTTCCTAATCTGGGCACGTTTATCAGCATCACTCCTCCCGTGCTGCTGCTGTAGGGATATAATGTATTCTGATCGCATAGCGTCTATTCGTCTATAATGCTGTTGAGTCAATTGCAGACATATTTGAACATTTGATAGTTTAACCTTGAAATAAATGGTAGTTGAATAGCTTTTCACCACACCCAAATATGTTCCTGAATAGTCATCAATTTTTACTTCCATTCCCCTGTCATTATTAGAATTCCATTTTTACAGCAGAAAATCTCCCTCTTTAAAACATTGTTCATTATCTAGAAATAAATGACACCATCATCCTGCTTAATATTCAGTGGCTTTGTAGGGGTGTTTGCAGTGTGTGTGGGGGTGAATGCATGTTCTTTCTGAAATTTTATCTGAAAGTTAGGCTGAAAATCTGCACTTTTGTTCCAGGTAGGAATGCAGCTGCATTCCTAAGGGAAATAGGGAGCCTAACAGCTGGCCCTGCTGTAGCACAGGGCTATTGGCTATTTGGCTTCACCTCATCAGGATTTTGCCCTCCTTGCACAGAAACATAAAGATATGAATGACTGAACAAACAGCTATTTGTATTTTACAAGGCATACTGTGCATTCTAGGTTATAAAAGTCAATATTATTCATCAGTGATTACCTACACCTAGCAGGAACTAGGTGCTATTTTTAGGAACAACACCTAGTATGAACTACTAGGAACTACAACTAGTACAAACATTTTTAGGAACACGTTCAGAGACACATGATGACTGTCCTTACCATTCTCTCTTCTCATATGGATGCAGTGGTTCCTCATGTAACCCAACCCTGTACTACTTGAGCTCAGGAAAGGAGGCTGTTCCAAAAGTAGTTTTTAGACACCACCTGAGCAATGGATAATTATTCCCTGGCACGTGCCTATATGTCCATGGAAAGCTGAAACTATGTAGGGGTTAAAGGGTGCAGTTTCATTAACGGTGATTGTGGTTCACGGGCTAGAAGCTGGGCCACTCTGAATCAGAAAGTACTGTGAACCCTAGCCAGCCATGAAGAGGTTTCAAGTGCCCTAAGGAGATGTGCACGGGGAATTGACTGAAGATGAAATTAAGAAAGTACAAGGTCATAGAACAGCTCTTCCCCTTATTATTACATATCCTTATTATTACAAATCTTTATCGTTAAATTACATATTCCTACACAGCAATTTTTTTTGATAGCTTAGTAGACTATGAGTTATATTTCTTTCAATCTACAATAAATTTACACTGCTGATGTCATCTTTTTCCCTTTTTTTTTTTTTTTTGGTTATATACTGTATGAAAAGACTTACCAATGAATTTTGTAAGGTTGCATAATAGGTCAACAGGTAAATAGAAGTCATGTAATGATAATGATACATACAGTGCAGGTTGTTCAGATTTTTGTCCAGAAGATTACGTATTTAACAGCAATTTGCCAAAGTATAGCGGACCTATAAAACTGAAAAGCTAGATTGTCTATGGTTGCCAAAAGATAGGAATTCATTAAATATATGGAGTAACAGGTAATGAAAAACTTTTGTGCCCTACAGTCTATAAAAACAGTAGAGTCATAATTAATCGATAATGAAATATTCAGGAAGAAAAGCTCGAAGTTCAGATGATGAAAGCAATGTTGTTACTGATTGTCACGGAGGCACCCACAGAACAGACAGCAGCAGCTATCCGAAAAACCGTGGATTTATTGCAAACAAATGTGCCTGGCACTCCGACTGTACAGGTTCGGATGTCAGTCGGGAATTATTACTGCACAACAAATTTCTGAACACTACAGAACACACTCGAAGGAAGGATGACCCAAAATGCGCACAGCTCACTGATACAAAGGGAGAATCAATCTCTCACCTAGTGATACCAAGAAGGTCACTTACCAACGCCACGGGTGAGGATCAGTCCATCCCAGGGAGGTGCACTCGGACAGCGTCCCGACCCGAGGGGAGTCCTGAGAAGTCTCCTCGGCCGGCGTCCCGACTCCAGGGGAGAGTGTCCAACCGCACCACCTGCTGCCCCGAGGAGAACCAACTAAAACTAGTTCTCCAGCAGGGCCCTGTTTGTACCCTGGTCAGTGTGAGCTGGGGTCACTTTCAGGCAGCACCGGCAGGATGCAGCTAACGGCATCTAGACTGCGAGGCACCAACATCCCCGGGGGGCAGGTAGCTCCTGATGCTTATCAGGTGCTGCTGCAGGGTGTGTCTTTTGTGCAAGCTCTGTGCTAGCAGTCAGGGGGGTGCACTGCCACACTGATGAAAAGAGTAAGCTTGCTATAACAAGATTTAGTTTTACTTAGCTTCCTTGCTTACTATAATATTTTTTCAAACATGCTACCGAATTTTCAGATTCAGCTGTGTAGATCCCCAGGATCACAGTTACAATTGATGAAATCGGGAATTTAAGTTACTTAATTGTAGTAAGTTAGAGAGAGAGATATGATTTTTTTCAATTATAAAATGTTAAATTAGTTAGAATGGAGTAAATTATTTTGCTAAGTCTTTAATAATTCTGTTTTTGAGCAGAAGTTTTGTGTACTAAAACAAGAGATTTACTATGCTACTATATTTTAAGTACAAAAACAGTGTTTAAAATAATCTAGGTTTTCTTACCACACAACCATAATAGCACCTATAAGCAAAGTGACATAATAATCTCAATTTTTTCAATTTGTCAAACTCAGATTGTCTCTGCACTAGTAACTTTTCTTTTATTACTTTTCCCAGTAGGTATTACCGAATGTTTCAGTGTGTCTTTGTATTCTGACAGAGATTTTCCCAGTCTGCACTTCTCATTGGTGTCTTTTAAATCTAGCAGCCAGCAAGGTGATTGAATATGTTGTTGCTGTAGGTTGGGTTGCTTCTCTTTCCTTCTAAATGGTAAGCTATTTTTAAGTTTCCATCACATTTTGACATTTTCCCTCACTGCTCTGAAAATGTTCCTGGTATGTGCAAATTCTGGCTTGCCTTTTTTTTTTTTAATAGAAATAATAGACTTAGAAAGTAAGTATGGAAACAATATTATCTCAAGGGAAGGAAAGCTTACTAGTATAAACACGATGGGTTTGAGGTAAAGTAATAAAAGTATTTAGCTACTCTAACAAAATGATAAGGAAGACAATAAAATAATTTGCAATAACTGTTTCTTAGAAAATCTGTAAAAAATTATGAGAATAATTAATCAAATAATAATAATAAAAAGAACCTGAGGCTTTAGGAAGCTAATAAAAAGCAAAAATTGTCCTGCCTACCCTACAAAACAGATTAAAGCCAGTAATGAGCATAAAATCTAGAGAGTTACCTGTGAGGAGTCAAATATTTTACCGATGCTTGACAAATAATAGCACCTGAATACTATTGTATATACTAAATAACATCCTTAAGTCTTAATATTGGGAAGTCAGAGACACATTTTTTATCCTTCTGAGCATACAGAACTCTTATTTATTGCTGTAGTAAGCCATCTAAAAGCAGGAACAGGAGATGAGGTGATAGATAAACAATCCATTTAATGATACCATTTACTGCTGCTGTTGTTTCCAGGGGTCTGCAAAATTCTCATTTCCATATGCTAATGAGCACTTCTTGTCAGTCTCCAGTAAATGTCATGTTTAGGATATATTTGTTTATTGGTTTGTTTGCTTATCTCAGAATTGTACTTACAGAGCCTTCAATTACAGTCAAAAGTTGATACCGCAAATCCTCCCATTTCCTGCCCCATGTCCCAACGTTGCAGCAGCATCCCATTGACTCTTTCACCTGCTCAGTTTTCAAAGCACTGCCTAAGGTACAAAACTTGCTTTTTAGTGGTTTCACATCTCACATCTGCCACGCTGAAGCAGAAGGGAAGAAAATCTGTTTAATTGTGCTTCCCAAAAGCAGTGATCTGTTCTCTCCCCTGTCACCTTCTTAACGTGTTTTTATTTTCTTTACTACAAGTGCAGCAAAGCTCATTGTACTTCCTCAGTAGACCACAGATAGCTTACAAGAAAAATTAGTGTCTTAAATGTGGCTTAGTGGTATATTAGTGTCTGAAAACTGGCAAGAGGGCAAGACAATGATTTAGATCTGGGACTTGAGAGCACAGTGTCTCATAAGCAGGGAGGCTTTGATAATGATAATGAATGCATGCCAAACAAGAATGAGTCCTCAGACAATTTAGACATAGATTTCAAAGGCATCCTTCAGCCACCTCCTCTAACCCCTTCCCATGCACGCACACTGCTCCTCAGCAGCTCGTCTGCAGGGAGGTGCCATTTGACAGATCCTTACCAGAACTGTGCAGTAAAATTCTGCTATAAAGCGGTGCTGTTCTGCCCTTCAGGTAAACTGAAACAGCAAACACCTGCATACAGTCAGCTCATTTCGACATTTCTATGGGACCCAGCTGGCTGTGTGAGGTAGCTCTTTATTCAGAGGAAGACAGGAATCAAAATTTCAGAGGTGGGTGTACAAAATGCATGACTTCAGTTTCCCTACGCAGGAGACAAGTTTTGTTCTACTTTTATTTGCAGAGCAAGTGTTCAGTGACATTATCCTACATCACTGTTTCACAGAGCTAAAATATACATGACACTTCAATAAGAAATCAAAGCCAAATTTACACTGCAGCTAAATCAGAGGTCTCAGACCTTAAAGAGAGTGAGCGGGCAGGACCTGGCGTATCCTCAGCAATTAAGGAGGCACATGGGATGTGCTGCAGCTCTGCTCCTGTGAGGAGCCAGACCTCATCACAGTGCAGCAGCGTGTGGTCAGGGCTGCAAAGACCAAAGTATGAAGCTCAGCTATTTTTCTATTCCTGCCAGTTACCATTTGTACAGTATTAGAGTGCAAACCTAGTCCAGACTAAAAAGTAACTACAAGAGTATCACATCAATGTAAATATATGCAAACATATAACTTTATATAAAATTATTTTAATACAGTTATATTTACACTAATGCGTTACATGGTTGTATTTATAAAAAGTAGATGTAAGTATACAAATGTAAATGCTCATCTTGAAATGACTGATTGACATTTCAGAGCTATGTTTTCCACACACTTTAAAAACCAGTACTCCATAGGACACTCATCTAATGAACTGTATTTGAGGTATTGCCCTGTATTAGAAGCACCCATGACAGAACTATTTCATGTCAGGTTTGATCGTTTGGGCAGTTTACGATAAGACACAGAATTGAAACTATTCCTAATTCAGGTATGCAGTTTGATTCATTATGTCTTTCATGCCTTTCATGGTTCCCATTTGCATTAACATTATTGGAATAAAAAGGAACATTTCAAGATTTTTTTTCTCACGACAGATAATTCAGACACCTTATTCCTTTACAAATGAAAAATACAAGTTTTATTTCAAAAATAGAAAGTATTATCGTTAAAAAATATGTTCTGAGCTCTTCGGTTTGCTCATTTTTCTGAAACAGACTGTGATGCACATTGCCTAATATTTCAACTGGAAAGGAAAAGGGACACTTCCATGAAATTTAGTGTTCCACTGAAGTAAGCGAAACAGAAGTCATGAAATACTGCATGAGAAAACAAAGTAAAAAGTTAAAGTACCTTGTGACAAATTACACTGCTTGAGGAGAAGCCATGTTCTTGTGGGTTTAAACCTTGGCAGTAAAATACCACAAATTTCCTCTGAGAGTAGTGATTGTGTTTAACAAGATGCTCCTCATTTCTTCTATATCTTTTTAATAGCAGCAGCATATCTTCCCTCACTTACAGAAATATGCCTAATACTCTAAAAGAAGTACACACAATACAAGGAACTGCTAGTTTTACACATAACTATCTAAACAAAACAGTTTTGAAAGGGTTTTGTTTGTTTGTTTGTTTGTTTTTTTACTTCTCCTAGGACCTTTAGCCTCAGAGTGCCATACAAAAGGCACTTTCTGTTAGTCTGGGAGCTTGTGTGACCTTTAGCAGACCTCTTGGGGAGGGAACCATTGTCACTCAGCTACTCTGGCCAATGTGAGGTGACTTGTAGGTGACCGCTGACGTGGTCCACATCCATGCCTGGCCTATAACTCCCAGAACTGGTGGTGTTCAGCTACCAAAAGCAGTGTTTCCTTCCTTCCTTTCCCCGAGACATCTCAGCTTTCCAGGTTACATATCTTATTTATGTATTTTCTGTAGGCAATAGCTATCTCTTCTAATTTCTTAAGGCAATCATGCAAATGTAGATGTCATCTCATTAAACAGACTTTATAATTGCATTTCCCTGTGGATGTGTAGGTTTGTTAGTTGGAAGTTTCAGCTTCCATCCACCAGACTACGGAGACAACAAAATGGAGGAAATCATGCTTACACAAAAGGAGTAAATTTGCAAGTGCTTTGACCCAGTCTGTTTATAAAACCAGGTGGACCATAATGTCATGATTATTCAAGGTATCTGCTGCAAGGACTGCTCAGCGCATGCGCACAGAGAAAGCAATAGGAAAAGAGAGGGCCAAAGAGCGTCTTCCTTTTCTCAGGAAATGGGCATAACAAACACCAAAGGACCTTTCATTCTTCTTTTCCTTGGTATAGCATCAAGACCACAGCTGAGAAAGGGAAATAATCTCTATAACCAACGAGTATGTGAAACATTGGCTTTTCCAAAACAGATTTAGTAAAGCGTTAACCTGACCAATTATCACCAGTTTCGGTTTTGTTTGGTTTTTCTCCACTAGCTCTCTAGTGTTATGGCTGGGGATGGCTGTCAAGAGATTGTCAGGAGAGAAGAAAGGCTCCAGGACTGCAGCAAAACCTGCTAGTGGTAGAAGCTAAAACACAGCAGAGTAGAAGACCAAGTCTACACCAGAAGTAGAGCAGCACGGGAGAACCTCTAGAGTGAAACACTATGCTGAAGACCTGTTATTCACACTATAGGTCTTAAAGGTATTTTACTTTGAGCTAACGCTAGCCTAGTCCCATGAACTGGATGCCTGCAAGCAGCTGTAGTTCACCTTCCAGCTTAGCTTCATCTGAAGGGAATCCATCTCCTGCTCTTCGAGATCTGTCCCCAGCATGAGCCAAGGCATGGTAAATGGGGCTGACTGGAAAAGTCACTTCAAAATTGGACTCCCAATCCAAATGGTATTGCTAACCTTGACCACTTAAATGTTTTGTGAAGGCACAGGCACACTTAGATAAAATCTTTTTTTTTTTCTTTTGAAAATAGGACTGCACATCCAGCACCATATTGAAAGAAATAAGAGACTTTCAGGTGCAAAGCGAAATTACTTGTTTCTTGCAACATCACTTCGAAAACCGTAGCTATTTTAAACTAATCTGAGGAGGGACTGGAGGGGGACTTTGTTTGGGTAGGGTATGTCTATATATATGAGTTGCACATATCCAATCCAATTCTCCTTTAGACCTAAAAAATTCAAGAGCTCTGAGTGAAATATTTATGTCATCTATGTGTTGCCTGGCTCAAGTCAATTCTGTTGGTTCTCAACTTTCCCACTACAACCCATCTTTAAAAAAAATATTCATAACACAACCTAAGAAGGAGGTCCTGAAATTTTTCCACTGTTGATTTTTAAATTAGTTTTCAAAAACTTGGAAGAAAACAATATACCTGCACTATACCACAAAAGTTACAACGCTGTAGTCATTATCTACTTGTATTTAATTTTGAAGGAAATAAATTTTACACGGTTTACGATGCTGAAGGGGAAAAGAATATTGGCATATAACAACAACTTTTATTTCTGTTGTGAAGTAATATACCTTAAACAGCAGTAAACATTCTAATGAAATAGCAGCTGAAGCAATAGAGCATAAAATTAATATGCATCAACTGACAAAAAAGAGATGATCCGTTGATAGGCTGTTCCCTAAAGTTTGCATGCATAATCCAAATGATGTTTAGCAATTCATGGATCTCAGTTATAGCACTTCTTTATTGCCAAGTCACAAAGTATATTTGTTCACGTAATAGTAACAATTTTTTCATGTCAGAGTTTAAACAATTCAGATGCCAAGTATTTGATCCACCCACAAGTGCTTTACAAATGGGGAGCAGGGCTGGGGGGAAATGAATATAGCAAAGATTTTACTGAACATAAAGACAACAGAGCAACTTTTAACTTTTTTTTTTTTTAATAATAACTTCATCATAACTTCAGCTCCTAGAGAAACACTTCTACTAAAATTGAAAAGTAGTTCTGTTTTCAAGTTGAGTACTTGAGTATTACTGAGATATACATAAATAATGCCTGCAATTTAAGCTGTGAAAAACAGTACCATACGGATTGCCTATAGAGAAAGGGCTGGAAAGAGTTGAGATATAGACCAGTTTGTGGATGATACAGAATGACTTTATATATAGTGATTGAGAAAGAGTCTGACATATTCTGCTGTTTGTGTTTGATATCCAGTTAGGAACAAAATGGTTTTCTTAATATACAAAATCTTGAGCTTTAATCCGTTCAGTCTAAGAATACAGGCACAAAGTGATTCTGGCCCTTGAGACTTCAAGAACAGTCAGAAATAAAAAGGGCATGGAAATGTAATAGTGACAAAGATATCAAGAAAGTGATGTGTTCCTATTATATATCTGAGAATATGGATGGATGAATATGAAGGATGAATGCAGCAAAGGAAGAGACATACAGCAGGTTATTATGCAGCCATGCAGTTCTCTGCTAGTTGGAACAAGGAGAGAACTGAAATTGCATATTTAGGGAATTTAGATGTCACTAACAATTTTTTTTTATAAATCAACTGGGTAATTAAATGGAAAATAGCACAGTCGGATGGACTACAAAGAGACAGAATAAAGATGGTTATTATTATTTAAGTATTAATGTGCTATGGAAACCTTATCATCATGGGGTTTAAACAAAATAATTTCTCTTGCTCTGGGACTTTGAGGAGTCTCCTCCAAGATCAGAATACCTGAGAGAGACCAAGGTAAGGTAATATATTGGCTAACTGGAGAATCATTAGTCAGGAAAGAATATTCAATGGGAAATACTTCACAAATGCATCCAATTCCTTCACCTGCCATTAGTGAAAGAGAAGTCTAATGATAAAGCAGTATAAAATATGGAAATTCTGTTTCAGAGAGAAATTCAAAATTGACTTTGTTTTGAACTAGAATGAAACATGGCATTTTTCTATACAATCTGCAAAACAGCTCATTGAGGTGAATTCTGTCTGTCAAACCAACCTACTTCTTGCTACTTCGAATTGGTGCTCATCAAAGTTAAAATATAAAGATGAAACTAGACAGGTAATTTGAAAATAAAAATGGATCTCTTTTGTTTCAGTGATATTAAGAAGGGTGTTTGACTATCAGAAGAAATTTGTGGATTTCTTTTCAAATAAAATTACCATCAAATGCACACAGTTCTTGAAACTTTAATGTTGATAGAACTGCACATTCTCAGAGGGTTTAGCTCTTCTGACTGAGAAGCTCCATCTTAAGAAAAGTAGCCACTAGGGCCCATATATTCGGAAAAAACTAAAGTATTAGTTGAGCCATAGGTAGCACAGACCTGCACAAGACTTCAAGCAGCTGGACTGCTGAATGGGCCCTCTAGAGACATTTGCTCTGTGTAGTCCTGAAAAATACAGTAGATATACATCATAATTTTGAATCTCTTCTCCCTCTAGACACAGGGTATGATTTACATAGCGCTCCAAGTTATGAGCAAGAAAATGTATTAAACTTATTTGGAATTCTTTTTGGACACTTTTAGTCACTTGGGATGAAATCCTAGATATGCTAAATTTGCTGGGAGGCTTAATCATGATTTTTAAGTAGTCATAATTTCTTTCTCCTCTTAGTGTCTATTTCAGCATTGCAAACTTGCATTTAGCCTTCTTAGTCATTCAGATTCTCCCTACTGACTAAAAGAGAATGATTTAATATTGTGAGGATAAAAGTGGAGTTCCCAAAGCGTTATATATTTTTTCTTTGATTATGCTCTCATTTTCTTGCAATTTTAGCCCTTTGTCCTCTCCTATTTGATTTTCTTGCTAAACATTCATTGTAATAAAATGCCATGTTCAACGGAGTTGCAGTGAGCAATTTAAATAACAGCAGGTGTAGATGTGTAGGAATTTTGATTGTAATGTGCTACTGTGAAGAACTCGTGCATTTATAGTCTGGTGTATTTCTGAAGCCATTATGGCAATAAGCCAATCTACTTGAATGCACCAGGGGCACTGCTGCAAATGTACAGAGTTGATGGAATTCATTTCAGTCACTTACTCTTGAGGTAGGATTAGAGGAAAATTTGATCAGTTCACGCATCTCCAATCTGGCCTGCAGCTTGGGGCTCTGGCTACAGCAGAGCTCTCAAGCTGAGCACAGATGGGGTTGGATAGTATCTGGGTGAGAAGCTTCCAGAAAAATCCAGATGCTACAATATGTAGGTGTGGTAACTCACTAGGCAGCATGCTTCCCTCAGGTCTGCTCCTTACATCCATGCCTTTCACTATGGTAGCGAATATCAGCTTGCTAGAGGTATTTCCTTTTAAGATAAGAGGTAAGTTTTAAGTTTCTTATCAGTTGAGAATCCCGTTATATGTTCTCCAGTACTAGCCTTGATACCGTGTCTAGCTTTCAGCTCAAGCAATTCCACTATATTCTGTATTTTTCCCAACTCATTTCCAAAAGGAGCAAATTAGAACTGCTGTCAATATGAAACAGTTATGACTGCATTTTGCAGAGAATTAGTTGAAGCTATCTGCATCAGAAGAAAGGGAGCTTTGTTCTGCGTACTAGTCATGACCAACTGCAAAAGCTCACATCTATGCATATCTGTTCAGAAAGTCTTAATTTTAGGAGTATTACTTTGTTAGTATAATCTCTGTAATCTCTTCAAATTATCCCAAGTCTTGCAGTTCAAATCAAGCCTTATTTTTCAAACTATGACTTCAGTTGTGCCAGAGGACCTCAATTACTAGTTCAAGCTGCAATACGGCTGGGAATACTTTCAGCATGTTATGTAGGTAAATATAACATGACTTACAGCTTACTATTCCATGAAGCATTTGGACACCCACTAGACACAATATTGAACAAGAACTAATACAGACTGCTCTGGGGCAGAGAAGAAAAGGCCGTTTTTCAGGTGCTTGACTGTATGTCTTACCCATTGGTTTTAACACTACTACTAACAGAGGAAACTCTGTTAAGCTCTTCAAATGTGAAGGAGAGTTTTACTGAATTCTCTCACACCACAACTGTGCATGGAAGCTGGAAAGTGAGCTGGTGCTCAGCAGATACACTGAAATATCGCTGGGGATGGAGCGTGGGCGATGTGGCACCATGGCTATGCAAAATGTCGGTCATGCCGTGGGCCAAGTTCTGCTCAAATTACTTCTCCTGCCTGTAGAAAAATCAGTGGAGTTGCATGAATGTATACTAAGGGTCTCATCTCAGCCTGAATTTGCTAATTTAATGGCATTTCTTTGAAATTACACAGTGGAACATAAAATTTTTTCTGCTTCACGTTGTTTGCAGGTAAAATGAGTTGGACAAAGTATAATGGAGGAGGTAAGAATGACACTGTGAAGTTACATGGAGGAACAATACTTCTATGAAGTGCTTAGAAATCAAAAGCTGCCTTTGCACGCATTGACACACCATCATCACATCTCCTCAGTAACTCGCCCCCAAAACTAACAAATGCAGACAGGATGATAACTGATGTAATTTTCGTGATGAAATTATCTATGGTCTACCAAAATTTATGCAAGAGATGTTGTCATCCTGCACTCTTTCAAAGAAACACAGAAAAAAATATATTCTATAATGATGGGAGTGCATTTTGAAAGACAAGAGATAAAGCAGCCTAACACGCAAATTGTATCTGAAATAGAATGGCCATAGCTATTGTATATCACTAAAACGAAAGCACACAGGATATCAAATTTGTTTCAGAAGTCAAGTGCTTAGGATGGGCTATCTCTTTTATTCTCTTAAAGCTGAGCTCTTTTTTGTCTTACTGAATTTTTGGTCACTGTATCATAGTATCATAGAATCAGAGAATGGTTTGGATTGGAAGGAACCTTAAAGATCATCTAGTTTCAACCCCCCTGCCATGGGCAGGGACACCTTCCACTACATCAGGTTGCTCAAAGCCCTATCCAACCTGTCTTGAACACTTCCAGGGAGGAGGTACCCACAACTTCTCTGGGCAACCTGTTCTAGGGCTTCACCACCCTCACAGTAAAGAATTTCTTCCCTACATCTAAATCTACCCTCCTTCAGTTTAAAACCATTAATCCCTTGTCCTATCACTACACTCCCTGATAAAGAGCCCCTCCCCATCTTTCCTGTAGGCCTTCTTCAAGTATTGACAGTATTCAGGTATTGAAAGGCAGATCTCCCAGGAGGCTTCTCTTCTCTAGGCTAAACAATCAAAAATGTCTCAACCTGTCCTCACAGGGGAAGTGCTCCAGCCCTGTGATCATCTTTGTGGCCCTCCTCTGGACCTGCTAGAGCAGGTCCATGTCTTTCTTACATGGGGAAAGAGGCCCAAATCTCAACATGGTACTCCAGGTGGGGTCTCATGAGGGTAGAGTAGAGAGGGAGAATCACCTAGCTATGAGACAAACCGAATGTGTTAGGTTATCTGACAAAATCTTGTCTGCACACCCACAAAGGGGCTCAGAGAGACAATGGAGCTGGGAAGTCCAAAGAATTCCTGCCCAGCTGCTGCCAGGCCCATCTCAGGAGTCATCACCCCATCCAAGCCCAGAGGAGCACAGGGGTACACCGGGCCCAACAGCAGGCAGAGGAAAATCCAAACTGAAGGCTCAAAGGGAAGGCCCTGTCTGGGCTGCTCCCAGGGCTGACCTAGCAGAGCCCCAGCCTCAGTGTCCAGGTCACCTGTCACCACGAGTCATGAATCACCTTTTGGACTAAGGGTGGGTCTAGGGGTGGGATGCACTCTCTACAACTACCTGAAAGGTGGTAGTAGCAAGGTGGAGGTTGGTTTCTTCTCCCAAGGAAGAAGTGATAGGATGAGAGGAAACAGCATCGAGTTGTGCCAAGGAAAAATTCCTTCACTGAAAGGATTGATAAGCACTGGAACAGTAGGTCACCATCCCTGAAAGTATTTAAAAGACGTGTAGATGTGGTGCTGAGGGACATGATTTGAGGTGACTTGGCAGTGCTGGGTTAATGGTTCGATTGATCTTAAAGGTCTCTTCCAGGCAAAAGGATTCTATGATTCTATGGACAACAGTTTTTAAAAAGTCTGCTCAGGTTTGCTGCTTGGCTTCCTGACTGCAGTTCTTTCCTTTGACAGGACAGATTTATTTCACTTGCCACAAGTAAGGTCTGCCCTAAGAGTCCACTGGTCACCATGATGCCATGACATCCTCAATCAGTGCTGGCAACCATAATGCATAGATTTTAAATTCCCCATTAAAACTACTCAAATACAACCATACATCTTAATACATCCTTCCATTTAAGTGTTAGTTTATGAAAGGTCAGACAGATCTGAGTTACAAATAGAAGTTTCTTCAAATTACAAAGATTGCCTTGTACATCTAACTTCCAAAATTCCATATGTTAGCAGTGATTGTTCTTCTACATGAAAAACCAGGCACATTAACGAGGACTTGCTTGGATACAAAAAATTTGTGTGACTGCATATGATAGTGTTGTAAATTGTTGTTCAACAGGAATCATTACAGTATACCAATATTCACAGGCAAACTATTCTGAGGGAGAAAACTATTGAAACGAAGAAAAAAATAATACTTCAATAGAGATTAAAAAATAAAAAATCAGATTTCAAGGAAAACTGAAGGGTGTCACAGAACATAATAGCTAAAAATGCTGACTCTCATGAAGCAGCACTGTAAGATTTTGAAGATGATTAATATTCACTGCACAGATTACTGGAAAAAATCCATAGATGTTTAAAAACCTTAATTGGCTATTCCAGTCTCAAGAGAGAGGGAAAATAAGCCTGTTATTGAAAAGTACATGAGCAAGAAAGAAAGCTTTTGATAATGTCAGCATGGATCCCAACCCCTCTTTCAGGGATATAAAGTGAATATTGATTAGTGTAATTCCCTTGTCTTTTAGGCTGTGATTTTTTTACATGTCTGTAAAGAAGTTCTGAAACAGGCTTAAGCTGGATTTTTTTCTTCTCATTTCTTACGATGCATATGAACTTCTTCTGCTTTCCTCCCCAGCAATAGGAATGATATGTTACTACGGTCTTAGTTTTAACCAGTTTAATGTGAGAAAAGCAGTGTTTCACGGTGTCAGCAGTTCTGCAGATCAAAATGTTGATGGAAATGGCAGGCTGCTGTTACAGGCAGCGATGGGGTTATGGCAAGCCCAGACTCTCTGTGAAAGCAGTCAGTGATGGTCTCTGGGAGAATGTGGAGCAGCAACATCTGTGTTGTACTGAGCTCTCACAAGAGAAAGCGTTCTGGCTGCTTTTTTATTACAGGTTTTTGATGAAACTGAGATGGCACCATTGAATGTTTCCAAGATTAGAAATGTTAACATTTTCTTCACCATATTTGGGAGCTGCTTTTGACAGAGTATGGCACAGCAGACGCAGAGAGACCTGCTGTGTTGCAGATTTTGCCAGGCTCTATAGCAGCCGTCATACGATCCTTTTAATCTTTCTATATTCTTTTTATTTTATTTAATTTTTCCTCTTCTCCACCAAAATTTCTGATATATAAAAGCCTGTGTTACTTGTAAAGTAAAAGGTCTGCAGTAATGATAGTGTTTAACTTTTGATTTAAAGCATTCCTCTTCGGGCATGTTGCAAATGAGATTAGCTGTTTTCCTTTCATATTCTCTGCATACTAATTCCAGCAGAACTGCTACATTACACAAGGACTTGGTTCCTTTTCTCCTTTTCTTTCCCTTCTATTGTTTAAGACAGTTTAAAGAAGTAAATTAAAATCCACTGTTAAGTGGAACCTGTTTCTCTCAAGAAAACATAATAATGATCATTGAGACAACAGCACATGCTGGTATTGTAATGAACTGATGTAAGGCACTGAAAATTACCCAACCACTGAGTTTAACCACCCACACTGACAGTTTAAGAAGAGTCCTTCTAGGATATGTCTAAAGTGTTTTGACCAGTGTAGTTTTTAAAGACCACTTTGATAAAAAGAAAATCCAAATGGTATTTCAAATATATTTTCATTTACCATCAAATACTACAAACATGAGGCTAGAAAAGTGTTCCAATTTACCAAAATGCAATTTATATCTATGCAGAATGTTTAGAACTGGAGCTGGAAAATATGTTTTAACCCAGGTTGTTGACTATCAGAAAGTGCCAGACCGATACAAAGGAAATATGTATAAAATATTTCTATAAAGGTTTCACTGTGCTGCTTAAAAAGTTATGATAAAATAGTGTAAATGGATTGTAGAGGAATATAATTCACAAGCTGGTTTTTTTTCCATTCCAATAGAAAACCTGGGAGTTGCAGTTCAGGATTTATGTTGGCCAAATGGGTGTTCAGACAAGTTAAGAGGTCTAGAAAACATGGGTGGTGGAAAGAACCCAAGCAAGTAGCTTTCCACATAATTTACAATCAATAGCCTTCAAATACGTAAGGTCTTCTGCCACAAAGCTATTCACGTGGTTGGTAAGTTAAGAAAATGAGGTATTACTGTAAACAGAAGGGTCAGATTAGATGCCTGGACTTTCAAATTTTAAGGCTAGTGACACAGAAATAGACTGAATGGCGGTGTCTTAGAGACCCCATCGCTGAAACTTTTAAAGACATTTAGATAAGCTCTCGTCAGGTATGTCATGGTGCATAATTCATCCTGTCAGAACAGAAGGATGGATTAGATGATCAGCTGAAATCCCTTCCAGCTATATGACTAGAAGAACAGGATATACACCCACTATAATTTATAACTGTTTCAGGTTTACTGTTTCTCTTCAGATCTTTTTTCTTGTCACCTTTATTGTTCATAATAAAATAACTGATGGAAGAAAGGGATTCTTTGTTGAATTACCCTTCTATGGTTTGTATTAAGGGAACATTGAGAGCATAGCAAGTCCAAGGATACTGGATTCTTTGGGAGCTAGGAAAACTAAGTAAGCAGTGCCTACTTTGTGCTATCAGTAGCTGTTTTATGCTTATAAATGCTCCAGGTCTGTCCCATAAATAAGGTAGCTCATTCTTTCAAATGTTTGTCCCAACATGCAAGTAAGTGTCAAAAAGTGAAAGATACAGATAATAGAAACATGTATTGCTTAATACTGAGAAAAGCAGTATCTGATCTTTCCATGATGCGTCTTGAGTAAGCAGGGCAGGCTGCGATGTGTCCCAAGGGTCTAGTTTCCAGCTCAACAACCTAGGAGTTGGAAGGAAGGAGTCACAACTTACTGTAAGCCCATATATCTGATGTCCTTCCTATAAAAACCAAAGCACTGTGAGGTAGGGAGGAAGAGAACTGAGAAACAGCTGATGCACACACTGTGGTTTCACCTCAGAGCAGATCCAGGCTATAGCTAAGGTGTGCATTTGGGAACAGGAGGGGACAGTATTTAGAAACATCTAGGTGCAGGGTGAATACCTAAAAGAAGCTGGGCCAATTTTATTGCTGACATAAGCATTGAAATGACTACTGATTTATACCAACAACATGAACAATTTGTATATTTGCATACAGTGCCAGCTAACAAGTTATAGCCTTGTGACCTCAAAGAGCCTGTTGATTTAGGGACATTTTTGTGAAAGTTCCTCTGCCTCTCTCTAGTTGCTTCAGCTATTGAATCTTACTTGTGTACATTTCAGATTTAAAATACTAGCCTTCCATAATTTAAAATAAATGTTAAGAGCGCTAAGGCAATATGTGTGTGCAGATCTCAAGCTGCATCTCAAAATTTCAAAATGTCTTGACAAAATGTTTGCTTACTCTGTTCAGGACAGTGAAGGAAAAATGGATCACCAACTAGCTTCTTTCTAAATTTTATTTTTGCCATATATTGCAATGCCTCGAAGGTCCACTAGAGGAATAAGTCTTTGAAGAGAAATGAAAATGACTAAGAGTATAATAAATTCAAGACAGCATGTGAGGTCAATTCAAAACTAGAACATTTAAGTTGCAGAACAACACCTTTGGGAGCAAAGTTACTGTTTACTAGGCATTAACAGCATTCATAGTCTATCCACAACAGCAAGCTGCTGCGAAGTTTAAAATAAACTATTAGAAAGACTACCCAAACAAAGGTGATATAGGAAACTTGGAAAAGTAAGATTATAAATAAATGCCATGCTTTTTCTTATCTAAAAGAAACACTCATAACTATACTGACTAAAAACACAAGTTGTTTCCTAAATTATCCTTTTTCAGATCCCTTCAGAGAAAAGGATATCGCACAGCAGCAACCACTGCCGAGTGGCGCTTTGTGATTAGAAGCTGGTGTCTGGACTGCTGGAGTCCCAGTCCTGACCACAAGCAATGGGCATCTGTGCTGAGGTGGGTGGGAATATCTTTTTGTACAGCGCTGCTTCTATCTATGTGAGACACACACTGGGGATTGCAGGATTAAATTGCTTGGGAGGCTGTTAACCTCTCTAACATCCTGGAGGGCTGAAGAAAAAAACCGTGCTCATGAGAATATTCATTCCCAGAACGCCAGGGATAGAGAGCAGAGAAAATACTTTAAAATCCCCAGAAGTTATGTTAGCATCTAAACTGGAAAGTAGTCTCTACTGGCACATTTAAGAGCATGAGGAGAAATGCTATGCTGCATTGAACAGCACAGAGTTCACGGCACAGAGCAGCTCTGCTCAGCAGAAGATGGGGCTGGAGGCAGGCTTTTACCTTCGCAGGAATCTCAGCTAGCTGGCAAACAGAGGTCTCACCCACTACCCCTTTAGGCATCTGAAGCTGCGGGAGGGTCTTGATCGCCGTTCCTTCTGGTAAAGACTACATTACCATGGAAGAAGCATCTTTCTGCTATTCCCAGCCTTCCCTTGTCCCCTGGCTGCCTGAGGCCTCCAGCAGGTTGTCCTACCCCTGCTGCCAGGGATACGCAGAGAGATCACCTTTTTTGTCACAGCAGAGGCCATGGGCATGTGGGCTCTCCAATTTAGAGTTCACGCACCCTGCACAGGACATAGTTGGGATGGAAAAAGATCCAGCCCAGTACCTCTCCTACTCAGTAGAAAACTGTGCTGTAGAGCACGCAGGGTCAAAGGTCTGGGGCAACAGAGTAGTTTTGCTTACTTCTGTGAGTACCATATGCTCACAAAGACTGAGCAGTTTGCTCTTCTCACCTGCTCAGCTGCCACTTGCCCCTTTTCAGCAGTGGCACCAGTAGAAGAGAGAACAGGCCACTGAGTCCCAGCAGGCTGGTGAGGGTACCTGTGTCCTCCTCTGTGTCAGCTTCAGGGATAGGTTCTTCCCTGCTCTGCAATACTTTCCAGACTTGACACAGAGTCCTCCCACGGGCACCCGTTTGCTCAATCTCTGGCTTGTCTTGTGAGGTACAACCTCTCTCCACCTGCTTCCAGTCAGGGCTTGGCACATTGTCTCCACACTAGAATCAGACTCTTCCCCACTCTTCCAGAACCATACTAGTCTCTTCTCTCCCATTCCTGTGTCGATCTCAAAGCCTTCAGCTTTGTTCCTCCTCTAAGTCTTTTTTTAATTTCTTGCTTAGTCATTCCTGTTCCTCTGACATATTAAGAGACACCTTTTTTGCCAGTTCTCTGCAGAAAGCCTTGTTAAATTGGTTTTCCCATTCAGATTTCCTACTTACTGTTCCCAGGTGCTTCCATTTGAATAGACAAAAGCTAAATCATAGAATCATAGAATGCTTTGGGTTGAAAGGGACCTTCAGAGGTCATCTAGTCCAAACCCCCTGCAGTGAGCAGGGACATCTTCAACTACATCAGGTTGCTCAGAGCCCCGTCCAACCTGAACCTGAATGTTTCCAGGGATGGGGCATCTACCACCTCCCTGGCCAACCTGTTCCAGTGTTTCACCACCCTTATCATAAAAACTTTCTTCCTTATATCTAGCCTAAATCTCCCCTCTTTTAGTTTAAAACCATTACGCCTTGTCCTGTTACAACAGGACTTGCCAAAATGTCTGTCCTCATCTTTCTTAGAAGCCCCCTTCAAGTACTGAAAGGCCACAATAAGGCCTCTCTGGAGCCTTCTTTTCTCCGGGCTCAACAACCTCAAATGTCTCAGCCAGCCCTCATAGCAGAGGTGCTCCAGCTTTCTGACAATTTTTGTGGCCCTCCTCTGGACTATCTCCTTCTTATGCTAAGGACTCCAGAGCTGGACACAGTACTCCAGGTGAGGTCACACCAGAGAGAAGTAGAATGGCAGGATCATCTCCCTTGACCTGCTGGCCATACTTCTTTTGATGTAGCCCAGGATATGGTTGGCTTTCTCAGCTGTGAGTGCACATGGCTGGCTCATGTCCAGCTTTTCAGCCACCAGTACCCCCAGGTCCTTCTCTGCAGGGCTGCTCTCAATTCCTTCATCCCGCAGCCTGCATTGATACCAGGGATTGACCAAACCCAAGCACAGGACCTTGCACTTTGCCTTGCTGAAACTCATGCAGTTCACATGGGCCCACTTCTCCAGCTTGTCCAAGTCCCTCTGGGTGGCATCCCATCCCTCTGGTGTGTCAACTGCACCACTCAGCTTGGTGTCATCCGCAAACTTGCTGAGGGTGCGCTCGATCCTGCTATGTCATTGATGAAGATATTAAACAGCACTGGTCCTAGTACACACCCCTGAGGGACACCACATGTCACTGATCTATAACAGTATTGCTGGTCCAAGAAAGAAATGGTAAGAGCACAACGAGTTCAGGGTGGATTCATTGTGCACAGAATAGACAATTTTCATGACAACTTCAGAAAACTGAGCAGAATACAGAATTTGTTCAGATATCTAACCTGGAGATATAAGCACCCAAGTCATGAAAACTTTTGTATTTAGTGGCACAATAGATCCGAACTATCTCAAGGTGACTGTTCAGCTGAAATTTCTTGCCTGTGATCAAGGTTCAGCTATTACAATTCATTCTTAGGAGTACTGTCAACGAATCTCTTCTGCCACTCAGCAGAAATGTCTGAACACTAGCGTGCATATTAACAAATTCTCAGCGGTGATGAAGTTGTTTTAATTTGACGCTCTTGGATTTTTTTTAGTCCTTACCCAAGATTCATCATCTGCCACTAACCACTATTTAAACATTTTATCACCCTGCTTTGTGCTTTTGTGAAGATATTTCTTTGTCAGGCATCCTTGAAAGCTAACTATTGTAAGGTCATATACTGTTTACAGAGAAAAAGGGAAACATATGCATGTATTTATGTTGCAGAGATGTTAGATAAGCTCAGAAGCTATTGTAAACTCACAGAACATTTATACATACATAGTAAATAGTCTCCATGTGAATATGTTTATATTTGCTATATATGTTTACATGCATGTGTGTCTACATACAAAAGTATCAACATCAAGACCAAGCCAGCTGTATTATGGTCTGAACCGGCAGCAAAGGGCACTTTATGTACATACTTCTTGTTCTTTGGGATTTTTGGTGAGCCCTTCAGGGCACACCACTCTACCCAGAGTTACATGAACACCAGAAAAGCGTGCATTTAAGCTACATCATTGCTTTTCAGGATGGGGGTTGTGTTTCTTGCTTTGTTTTGTTTGTTCAGTGACTGCATCCTAACCCAAGATCAGATTCTTATTGCCATGGCAATACAAATCCCAATGATACTACTTATGGATGAACTTGTTCCCCTAGGAATGTTTGCCTACCTTTCCAGCCATTTCCATTTTGCATAAGTTTTAGGTACAAGACAATGAGAGTCCCCACCTGAGTGTAGGAGCTGTGATTGTCCTTTGCGCAAGGTGGCAGCAAAAGAAAGCTCTTCGAACTCATTCCTCCCTCCTCTGCACACCTTCTGTTAAGAAGAGTAACTGCCTCAACTTCCCTGTTTTAAAGATCACCTCTTATAGCTAGTGTTACTATATATGTGAATGATACATAGTTTTTGATGACTTTTACTTCGGGAACACTGACACAGTTCTCTCTCCTTTTTTAACCAATAGTCTCCAGAGGAAAAGCTAGAAAACTGCACATAGAGAAAGAAAAAAACATGACAAAAACCCTCCTTAAATCACTGATTTTCCTTTTTAAAAGAGCATTGTTTTTTTTCAATAAAACCACAACCACTGCAGGAGAAAGGATCAAGTCCAAGACAAAAAAAAAAAAAAAGTGTAAACTCAATGCTTAGTTAAGAATCTTCATGCTAGCTGACAAATTCTGATGGAGGTAGCACTGGTACACCATGTATCAGCATAATAATTTCATATTTCCATAGGAATACATAGCCTAAATAGCTGGCTTTTGAAATCCTAGGTAGCAATTACCTAGATGAAAAACAAAGAAAACTGTGGAGCGTACACCCGTAGTTCTCCTGACTCTATTCAGCATCTGCTGTTTGGGTATTTTTAAAGGTGTTTTTGTTTGTTTTCTGTTTTGGGGAATGGAGCTACTTTATTCTCCTGGAGCCCAACATATGTTGAATGGAATGTTTTACCACAAGCGTTAGAGCTGTCCAAGCTACTTTAAGCCTCAAAATATTCCTGACACATTTTCCCTGTACAGAAGAAAACCTTAGGTGAATATTTTCTTTTAATACTCTTTATAGACTTCAACTCTGTTAAAGTCAATAGAAGTAGTTCACTGACTGCAATAAGCCTTTGATAGAGCCAGTATTTGGGTGTACATATAAAAGCACCAAATTAACATAAAGACTAAGCCTGCTGTATTATGGTCTGAACTGATAGTGAAGAGCACTTTATGCACATACTTTTTGTTCTCTGGAATTTTGGGGGTAGCTCCTCAGGGCGCACAACCCTACCCAGAGTATTTGAACCATCAGCAGAATTGACTACAGTACCCTATTCTAATATTACTGAAATATGCAAAGTAAATGGCTTGCTCATTCCCCCTTCTGCATGACTGCTATGTTTAAAATTAAAACCTAGACTACTGCTTATTTTGAAAAAGCAGGGATTACTCACCTTGAAAGGACGATGTAGTAAGTGTGGTCTTTATTCAAAGATACGTAAAACAATAGGCAGTTGACTTTGGATATGAACGTTCTCCACAACCTTAAAGCTTGTTTTGATGACTGTAATCTTATTCCACAAACACTGTGTTTAATAAAAATTAATTTCAGAACTTGAAGAATATTTTATTATGGAATACAAAAATACTATCTATGTAAAAACAATAAGTTAGTTTATTTACAGTACTTTACACTACTCTGCTCTAGGGCTTCCTTTGCACTGGGTTTATTTTCATTATTTTACACACCTTTATAATTTTGCACAAAGCATTTCCAAAAGCATGTCATCCATGTTCACTGCTCCAATGATGGGCCTAAAGAATAGTTCAGCAATCACATTGGCATTAATAGATCTTAACAAGGATAGAACAACATTCAGTTTGGCAAATCTGGTTTCATCACCTCTGTGAATGAGTCTGACATGCTCATTTAGAGCTTGTTGTGCTTCCCTTTGCAGTCCTTCAATGTACTGTGTACACTGCAGCCCAGGTAGATCTGAAAAGAAAAATAAATTGGTTTATTTACATAGGTTTTGTCTATAAAACATTATATGTACAGAACAGCTACTTACAATACTTACAGATTGTATTTATCACTCAAAGAATGAAACAAATGAAATTGCTAGAGGACCTCTTGTATGCAGAATCTACACTCCGAATTTTATAGGGCAGTTCAAAATCTTACCCTGTTGGTGTTCTGGAGGTTCAATACTCTTCACTACACAAACTTGAAATACAATGTTTGCCAAAATTCACTTAAGTGTTAAATAAATTAGCTGATAAAGCAAAAATGACTGAAGAATGCTCTCCAAAACACCTTTAGAGTGACAAATGCAATCTGTAAACAGCAGGTAAGACAATAAATATAACTTGTTAACTTGTTCACTTCTACAAAAGGCATTGTTCACATTTAAGGCATCTCTTGACAACTGTTTCTGAGTAGCTCCAGATTACGAGTGGCAAGAAGCATTAATTCCAACATATGACAAAGTTTCCTGGTGAACCGTAGTAAGGACGGAGAGTGCAGAATTTCCCCCTTTTCAGACTAACCAATAGTTTGGCAGTTTTGGAGCGCAGGAAGAGCCGTCTCTCACTTTCTCACAGTAGTGGCATACTTAGGAAGTGCCGTCTCCAACCCGCCAGCTACCTTTCGGGTATGTCACCGACATGATCATCACTTGGTAAATCTGCATCTATGCAAGTCCCCACAAAGAGAAATGATGGCTAAAATATCCCATCATAAATGCTACACACAAAGCCGAAATAGCACTTTGTTCCTGGAAGCCCTGAGCCTTCTCTTGCGTGCTTTCCACGGGGGGGAAACCTCCCGGGGAGAGCACGCTGAGACCCGCCACACCGGCCCGGCCGGTGGCCCGCGGTGGAGGGAGGGCTCTCCCTCTCCAGCCGCCTTTCTCTGGGCGGACGGCGCCGGGCGCCCCGCTCGGAAATGAACAGGGGACGGCTGCTGACTCCTAACTCTCCCTAAGCTTTGTTTCGTTCGCGGAAAGCCTCTGCGGAAGGCGCCAGCTCCGGGACCCCCGACCTAGTGGCAGCAGGACCCGCTCCAGCAGGTAACGGCGGGCGGAGTGGCCGTGAACGGCTCGCTGCCTGCCAGCCCTGCGACGGAACAGTGGGGTGAAACCTTCCTCCGCGGACCTCTCCTCCACCACCTCTTCTCCCCTGAGGAAAAGCCCTGGGGCCGCACCGCTTCGCGGGGGACACAGGCGGCCTTTCCCCGCTAGCCCGCTCCCCGCCCGGCTCCCTGCGAGAGGAGACGCTCCGCCGCCCCGACCGGTCACTCACCCGGGTTGAAAAGCACCGTCCCCTTGAGGTAAGCGTACTCTTTGGTGCTGATATCCAGGCTCCAGCACTTGGCCAGGAAGCCCTTGATAGCCTGAATTTCTCCGGCCGAGGGCAGGTGCTGACCGCCGCCCCCGCCGGGGCTGTGGTGCGGCCGGCACGGCGCCGGTCCCCGCGGCGGGGGCTGCTCGCCCTGCCGCCGGGTGGTGAGAATCCTCTGCAGCATGCTGGGCTCCGCGCTCTCCACCGTCTCCAGGTGCACCCGGTCCTGCGCCAGCCCCAGCACCAGCAAGGGCGCCCAGCAGCTGCGGACAAGCAGGAGCTGCTCCTCCAGCGGCAGCTCCTGGAAGCAGGGCACGTTCTGGACGAAGCGCAGCGTCTTCACCAGCACGGCCGAGGCCGCCTTGCAGGCCACCTGCGGGCTCCTCAGGGCCACCCGCCGCCGCGATCCGCACGGGCAGCCGCGGGACACCTGCCCCCGCCTCGGCCCCGGCCCCGCCGGCGACGCCGCCCGCTCCTCGCTCCTGAGGATGTTGTAGAGGATGCTGCTGTGCCGCCTGCTGTCCGCGCAGCACCGGCAGCGCTCCACGCACGCCATGGCACCCAGGGGTAAGCTCGGCGGGGCGGCAGCGGTCCCTGCCGCCTCGGCGCGCCAGGAGACGCGCACTGCTCGCCCTCTGCCCGGCTCTTATTTATAGCCGGCGGCTGTGTGTGCGTGTGTATGTGTATATGTGTATGTATGCGTGTGCGTGCAGCCGCAGGCGCTGTACCAGCGGTTCAAAGGGGCAGACACTCTTTACTGGCTGGAAAAGAGAGAGAGGGGAGGAGCAGGAAAAAAATAGAAAACACCCTCCTCCTCTTCTTTTCCTGAGACAGCGATACCTAGAGGGAGCCGGCGAGCCGTCCCGCCGCCCCTGCCTGCAGGCTGCGGTGTGATGAGTGGCCAAACGCCCTCCTCCTTCTCGCCCCTCCTCGCCCTCTCTTTCCGGACCCCGACCTGTTTTATTTAGCTGGCGCGTCTCTGACTCGGGCAGAGCGCGACGAGGAAGACAGCTCACGCCGCCGCCTCGTTTCGCTCTCTCCGTGCGCCACCGCCGTGCGGGGCAGCTCCCGCCGCCTCCCCTCCCGCCCCAACCCGTTACCCCCTGCGGAGCCTCGTCGCAAAATGGCGGCCGGCCCAGGTGGCCTGCTGGGGTGCAGCCGAGCAGTCGGAGGCAGGAGAGAGAAAAGGTGTATTGCGGGGAGGGAGGAGCTGGTTCAAAGAATAAAATTGCGGCGGGAGCGGGGAAAGGAGAGAAAAGGCTAATGATAGCAAGGGCTTTTGCGTCTGCCTGTCCTAAGGAGTGCTGTCCCAGGCGCGTCATGCCACCGCAGTGCTGCCGTGCCGGCAGGGAGAAGCAGACATCCTCCTGCCCAAACTAGGGCGGCGCTGGGAGGCTGGGGTGAAAGCAGGCTCCGTCAGGGTGCCCTGGGGCTGGCCACCATGACGCATCTCTGTGGATCTCCTGTGAAACCATCTCCCATGTACAATTCTCTTCCTCTGCTTCTCTCCTTCTGCTATCTGATCTCAGGTTGTTCCATCCATCAGTTTGAAATACTTCCCTTTTCCTTTCAGGCTCCACTTGTCCTGGAGTGAATCTTGCCTCCTAGACTTAGATACCCACTTTTCTGAGACCCATCTTCTCCGAGTGGCATATGGACTCCAAAGCAAGGAAACAATCCTCCCGGGCCTTGATGTTTACACAGGAGGGATAGGGGGATGGTGGTGGTCCAAATGTGATTTTACTCTTGAATGAAAAATAAGCACATTTGCTTTCCAAGTCAGGAAGTAAAAGTGGGTGCAGCAGCGAGGAGTACTTCATCACTACAGAAAGTAGAGTTACTTTCGTGTGCCTTAGGTAGGCTAAACCAGAAACATTTTACGGTTCATGTGATCTGGAAGAACCTTGGCATAGATTGAAAGCAGCCAGTTGCAAGCGACCTTCTGTACCTGCTCCATCAGTAGCTGCTTCCAAAGCATGTCTAAATCATTCCTGGAAAGCCACATTTTCTTTCAATAAAAGTACGCATGGTTTATAAGCAAATATCATTGAGTGCTTTGGATTTCTTAGAAAGAAAATAACTTTAGGCTGGATCTCAGCAATTTCTCTCCCTTGCACGTCAGTCCTACCCTATCAGTTTACATAGGCATAGAGTCATATAGTAATTTCTCTCAAAGTATTTCTTCACAGTTGTACTTGGAAGGGATATTCTTTACAAATGGCACAAAAGGCTCTTTTATATAAAGCTATATAAAACACTGGTGAGTTCTCTGCCTCAAGTAAACCTTTCTCCCAAATGCAGGTTGTCCAAAATCTGGATTATTATACCTTTGGTTTTACCTACAAAGTGCATTTTTTTCCACAGACCCAAATACAATGAAGCCCTTTATTGGCTTTACAGTAGTGGAGAACTGTTACATTGCACCAAAGTGATGTCTACAGCTTGCAGACAGGTTAGTTGGGGTCCCTGGAATAGAAAATGATGACGTTTCAGCAAACATTCTTTAAGAAAAAAAATGCTTAGAATTCCAAAACAAACTTAATTTCAAATGTTACCAAATTTTCATTTGAACAGTGTCACTGTTAATTGGAAAACATTTATTTATCTAAAACATTTCCTTGCTATTCTAGGCTGTTTCTTGTTATATTCATTAGTGTTTTCTCAACATTATGTTAGGATTTTAGAGGGTTTCTTTTTGTCTTTTTAGTCTTTTTCCTTTTTCTTATTTTTTTTGTGGGTTTGTTTGGGGTTTTTTAGGGGGGGAGGGGGTGGTGGTCCATTAATCAAAAATAAATCTTGCCAAGTTTTAGAAAGTTAGTATCCCTAAGTTTTTATTTGGCTTCGTTCGAACTTCTCCCTTGAGGTACATATTACTAGACTGACTGTGGAAACTAACTGTGGTTTTTATGAGTTTGTAACTTGGAAGGTATCTGTGGGACAGCATGGTGCAGTCGAGGCTCAGATCATTGCCTTTGCAGTTGTGACGCTGGACTCCAATTGTGGGAATATTATGCTTCTTAAGGGAGCATCCTGCCATAGACAAAGGCAGTGTTTAACTTTTATACCGGATCTACAGTAGAAATTTTTCGTGATGTAGCAATATTGGTTGTAGGTGTTTAGTTTTTCAAGGCATTTCTCTTTCAACCAAGTCTCAAATGTAGATGCAATTCTACTGTCATATAATTATTTTGCTGACACAGTTAATTTACTAAACCAACTTATACAGAAAGGCTTTGTCTTTGGTGACTGTCAGCATGGGTATCCCATACTGAAACTGAAACTCATTTTATGGTGTAGTGCCAGAAATTACATTACTGTAGTTATAAGTGTACCTCCTTCTCTCATAAGTGAGCTTAAGCACTCATTTCTCTCTTTCTAACTTTTAATATATCTTAATGTATTCTAATATACATGGCAATTTTTTCAGGGTAGATCATACCTTTTCCAGCTAAAACATCAAGAATGTCCTAGAAATATTACTTTTCCATTGATATTTAGCAATTTGAACAGTCTTTATCTTCAATTCTGACTTCTGCCTGTCTGTAGCATTCAAGCTAGATTAAAGGCAACAAGGCTTTCTATTTAAAACCAAAAAGAAAACAAAATCCCTCACAGACAGGAAATAAGGTTTTTGTGGAAAATGCATGTGTCCAATCTCTGCTAAAAGATCTAATGTTACATGAGTATTACCAAGCTTCTTGTGGTTGAGTCATGAATAGATTTACATGCTTCCAGACAAAGGATTTCTTACTTGGGACTTCTTTGGTTGTTTTGGTTTTGGATTTTGTGTGTGTGTGTGTCAGGGGGGTGGTGGTGGTGCTTTTTTTTTTTTTTTTAACTCAGACAAAAGCCTTGGATAGGAAGGTGATACAGTGCAGTCTTGGCAGTCTTACTGTTTTGTGTTGCTCTTCAGTGTGTCTGTATCACTCATCTGGTAGCACATTTGGTTCTTGGCCAGAGGGCAAGACTTCAGTTTCTGAACAAGACCAAACAAGAATTTGTTTTTATGTTGTCAGTACTTTAGTGCATCATTAGCTTGAGAGAGCTTTTTTCCTCTAAATGCCTACTGTTCCATCCAGTAGGAGTGCTGAAAAATAAAATTTGATCTTAAGATCAGATGTAAAATTGAGACTCAGTTTAGTGCTTAGCACTAGAAGAGTCAACTTTTTCTCTGGAAAAGAAATGGTTGAATGTGGAATATGTCATGAGGATATGATTAGCAAGATGTCTTTTGTATAAGAGAAATAATCCATTAAAACAAGGTTTTAGAATTTAAGTATATTGCTGTTTTTCATGCATACCTTATTGTGGCTGTCCATTTGTTAGACTGACCACCATTCATAGCTACCCTATTTTTACTGGGGTGTTTTCTTGAAAATAAGTGGAGATTTAGGGCAAAGTATCACCACGAGCAATGTTCTACGTGTATGCTGTACCATGTATTCCTAATGGCACTGTTGCCTCCCTCCTTGATGGGCAATGGGTTCCTTGGGAGGATCATATTAAGAGCCTGACTGATGCTGCCTGAGACAAAGATAATTGATGTGTACCCAGTCATGGGATGTTGACCTGACTTCACAGAGCTTTTGCAGCTGCCCTGAGGCTGTGATTTGATTGTCGTTACAATATTCCACCACTAGTTGCCCTAGCGGTATGTGTTTGTTCTAGATCAGGATGAGCATTTGGTGACATTTTTATGGAATTAGCCAGGGTATATAAAAACAGTTTATACCGGGTTTAGACTTTTCTGCTAGCTGCTTGAAAATAGGTGATGTCTAATCTAGTGTAAACTACAGTGTTGCAAAATCAACCCTTCAACCTACCTTAAACAAATCTGAACCTGCAAAAGGGATTTTTTTTTTTAAAAAATAATTATTTTTTCCAGTCAAATCAGTGCTTTGAGTCATGTGGCCGTAGAAGTTTGGATACAGAAATAGGAATCTTGAATTTAATTTTACTGTTATTGGACCATGCAATTCTCTGTCATATTTCCTCTGGCAGATAGTAAATTTAAGGAGGTCTTCACATACCTCAGAACATTTTCTTCTTGCACCCATATGCTAATTCACCTCAGCTAATGCAATTAGGTTTCGGGGGAGGCAAAATTAGGGGAAGAGAAGCAACACTGTAAGCTCTTTCCAGTTGAAAGTGCTCAGCTCCTTCCTGTTAAAAAAATAATAATTGATCTTTGGGCTCCTTAAAGAGCTGTGGGTCCTAGCAATCTAAAACCATTTAGGTATGCTGTTGGAATTGGCCATTTCAGTGTTAAAATATAAATACTGATTTATTTTTTGTCCAAAGTGAGTTCATATAGCTCCCAAACATCTGCTGGTGTGGCGTACTTAAAGGTGCAGTCCCATAAGATCAGCTCAGCCAATCTAGCAACTCATTGGAGCTGAAAGAGGTGACTCCCACAGATGCACTTGGTGCCACTGCTTTCCTTGTGCCAGCTCTGGAACTCAGCTGGCTCCTTGGTGAGCCAAATCCTTTTACTAAGCTGGCAGCATTTTTATAACGGTCATTACAAGAAAGGCAGCAGAGAAATGAGATACCTTGAAAATGTGTTCTTGTTTTATTTCGCCCAGTGATGGTTTAGAAGTTTCTGCCCAGCCTGACAAGTTGTAACCCTCGTGATATGGCGGAATTCTGCTTGTCTCAATCAGCAAAATAACCCAACCCATCAAGAAAAAAACACGTAGTTTTCTGCCAGTTTCCTGAACTGAACTCATTTAGCTGGGAATGAGTGCCAGAGCAGGTGGAAAGGAGTGTCCTGATCTCCCCTCCAGGAGTGAGAGGAGAAAGGCAAAGAGCAAGACCACTGCTTCAAGCCATTATTTCCCTCAGCCACCATGTGGAACTGCTCCCTCAGGGAGGTAAAACCCTAAAGCTTGAGACCAGAAAAACTAGGAATAAGAGATAGGGGACTTGTAGCAATCTTTGTTTTTAAATTAATCTTTTAAATACCATCTGAAATTGCTCTGTACTCCTGCTAATCACACTTGGATAAAGGAATTGTATTATAAAATATTAGTGTAGAAATAACTTTCAATTACTGAGCTTATTACATTTATTTGCCTTAAGGAATACATTGCTGATAGAGAACAACAGATGAGTAACAGGCAAAAATCTGGCAAATTAAGCTCTTTAATACACTGTTCAAGGTTGTGGCATAAAAATAAAACACATTCTAGCACTACTGTGGCAATAGGACACTATGTGTCCCTTCCACCACTTCTTTAAGTTGAAATTTCTGTATAAATACATATGTTATAGCAGCTGATTGTCTGAGACTGACAAGTTCACAAATACACCTCACATCTGTCAGTAATATCATAGGGTATGCTGCTAATAAAAAATTTACATTTAAATTGGGTATAACAAGTTAGCGTGCATTTTATCTGAAATTCAGTGTGAAGGCTTTTTAAATCCATACATCTTTCCACAGGTTTTAATTCAGACATATTTCACCTAAGTTGGTTATTTAAAAATACCATCAGTCTGGTGAATCAGTGATAAAATTTCTCATTAAATCAGGTTCATATTATGGTATTAGAAAATTATTCAATTCCTTTTTACCATTCATCATACATGAGCTTGACAGATGCATAAGTCATTTATAGGTTCACCCTAAAATCTAAAATCTGTATCTCAAATATTTATGATCTTCAACTCACTTCTGCAGTTCTTTGGCTACCTTCCTTGCTTCAGTCACAATCCACTAGGTTTCTAAATCTATACACATTCTGTAGCTAACAGGAAAATCATTTGACATTCTGTTCTGCTGGCAGATGACATAGACTACGTCTTCAGTTTTGTCAAAATAATCAGGTTAGCTTACCCTCTTTAAAGATGGGATTTTGCTAACCTAGATCATTTCAACAGAGCTGGATTAGGGAGTGACCCAGCAGTTATGTTGTTACATCTAAGTGTACTTGTAGTCATTGATAGCCCAAAGTACAGCACTAACCTCTTAAACTATCTCAGCTGCAGCCAGACAACATCCTTGTCTAGTCTGAGATTCAGAGAATATAAGGCTGGCTGGAACTGTCATCTCCCCTTGTTGGACTTCCTAAAGGCACTGATAAACACTGGGCAGAAGTGCAACCTCTGCACATCTCTGTGCCTCTGCAGGAAACCATTCAATTTTGGTTTGAAAACTCAGTCCAAGTGATAAAAGTCCCCTGCCCCACTGGCTGTTTATCCAGGATTTTATCACTCTTAGTATATAAAATTAACACTAGGCTACTACTTTCCAAATTCAGCTTATAACTTCTAGGCTCCTGATACACATTCCCCTACTAATTGAAGAACACTGGAATTATCCCTGTAGTAACTTACTTTTTAAAAAGTAAAGCAGATTTTAGCTTATAGACAGAGCTTACAAACTAACACTTTGGCTTTTTTTTTTTTTCTCTCTTCAGACCTATCCCATTGATATAATTTTTGACCATTGCAACAGTTCTGCCAATTTCTAACACCCTTTGAAGTGTGGACATCAGAACTGCACAGAGTATTGCAGTTACACTGTTCTCACCAGAGCTATAGAGAGAGATACAGTCACTCCCCAATTCATTACTCTAGGCCTTAGATAATAAAAGATCATACTAGTCTTTTTGAGCTGTATTGCACTGGACACTCATGTTTGATTGCTTGTCTGCTGTAATTCCCTAAATTATTTTCTGATCTCCTTCTTTCCCCAACAGAGCTGTTAACAGAGATAGGATGACTTTCTTGTTTCAGTTTTGCATTTGGCTGCCTTATAATGCACTTCATATCAACAGGTCTAGCAATCCATGTGGAGAGCTTTCTTGGCCTAGGATTACTTCTCATCATCGCCATTGATCATCATCATCCAAGAATGCCTAGGCAGCCTTTGAGTTAGGGATGGAAATATTCTTCTCACACAGTAAGTGTGTTTTATCCATTTAATTTTTAACTTTGTTAAGTCCTTTATTGGTACTGCCTAGTGCTGATGTTTTAAATGGTATGTCATGTCACTCATGCCTTAACAGATATCTAAATAATGTTCTATCTGAGTGATTACTTTTGGCTGGACCTAGACAGCGTGGTATATTATAGTGTACTCCATGGTACCCTTGTTCACGTTGTCCAGATCAGAGACTTGGCCATGACACCCTGTACTTTTGGTCCATGCATGCAGGGTGCCATGGCCCTAAGTGAGGTGCAGAGGTTCTGCAACATCTGTCATCCCACTCTTAGGGTTTAGCTGCCTGTGCTTAAAGGCAGCTCTCATACATGCAGTTATGCAACCTTAGATCAGAGCTATGTGAGACAGAGCTGTGAGAAGGCTTGTTGGGGGCCTCCCCCACTTTGTTCAGGAGTTGCTTTTATGCTCAGACCCTTGTCTGAGCTGTGTTGTAGGTATGCCTGTGCCTGGATCTGTACTTTGCTCATGCTTAATTTGATCCCTCTGCCTTGACTTCCTGGCTTCACCTTAGACCTGCTACAGGCTTGCTGCCTCATCACTGGACTATGGCTGACCCTGGTCTTCATCACTGCATCGTTGCTCCACTCTACTTTTTGAGTTACTGTGGGAATGCACACCTTGTTGATGAGGAAACAGCCTCTGTCTGCCTTGTTGTGGTCCTCACCCTCTGGCTCACCTTGCCTTACAGAGAAGGCTGCTTCTGCTGTTTCCTGACACAGGACTACTTCCCATGGACACCAAGATGCAGGATTAAGAAGGGAAGAGGGAGAAGTGCTGCATGCTTGGGGTTCACCCAAATCAAGAGCTGGACATTGCTGATCAAAGAGCTCAGAAGTATTTTTCATTCCTATGTCTAAATTAAAGCTACAGTCATTTCACATCTTCATTTTGATGAGTAGACATGCTCCTAATATCTTTGATTTGATCCAAGTGATAACTGCAGCTCCCTGATGTTATGAAGCAACATAAAAAGGAAATCCTATGTGTTCCTGGCATATGGCATCTATGCTGTCCTGTGAGATTGTAATTTGGAAAGGATGATACACTACTAAAAGAAAATTAACAGTGTTTTCCCAAAACATTTAAAACCTGAGGTGATGTTCCTGAAACACCATCATTTCATGTCTTTGTTGCTGACACAGCTCATGTCGAAACAATTTTATTAAAGTCATTACAGGGTCAATGGAAAATCTCCGTGCATATCTAAAGTATTTTGAGTGATTTATGTGAGTCCATGGATGTTCATTATAATGATATTCTTTCATGTTTCCATTGACAGGCAGAACAATGTCACAGGTAATATCCAAAATAAATTATAGCATAGTAAAGATGGACCTTAAATGCAACAAAATTAAATTTAAGCTACCTCTTAAAGTTTGACAATTAAGGGAAGTTAAAGGACATATTTCAAGTAGCACTTGTCACCCTAAATTGCCCTGTTCTGAGTTAAGTGTTGACATGCAGTAGGCTTTGTGACACAGAAACAGACATACCATCTGTAATCTGTGCTATGAGTCCAAGGGAAAGAATGTAGTGAGAGAGCCTATTCTAAATTCTCTCACCTTGTCTGGTTCATATGTACTCTGTATCAATACACTGTGTTCAATGCCATGTGTCTCAGAGTACTACACTTTTCTGCATTAGGTGTTTGCTGTTGTCTGTAGTTGTCAAAAGATTCTCTTCAGTGAGAGTTGATGTGTAAGCACTCATCATTATCCCAGCAATTCTGCAACTGACCCCAGCGAAGGTACAGAGTGTTCATGGATTTCCTGATACAGTCTGCTTTTGTATTGCAATTTATGTAGGATGAAGATAACTAAAGACTGAGATAAAAGGTGCCATTGTGCTTAGGAACTCTGTTGCTAGTAGTAAGAGACTGTCAGCAGTTTGGCACAGGGACTATCACAATTGATTGAAGAGGATCAAATACAGAGAGGTCAGGCAACAAAGAGGTGAAATTGTTTGCCTGAGGTTATTTAGCAAATCAAAAACAGAATTGGGAAGCAAATCTATCAGTGGAATTACAGCTTTGTTTAAGACAGCAACAAATTTTCTCCTAGACTCAATGAGGCTAAGATGCATCCCACATATTATGGCTTCCCTGCTTCATACTCTATTCCACACCAGGCCTGGCATACACCTTAATTTTAAAATATCGCAGGCCATATTGAATATGGTATATTCCTTTGCATAAGCATAGGCAACCAAATTGTGAACTTTGTTCTCTAATCAGCTGAAACAGAGGTCAGACAATTTCCTCCTCAATAAAGCATTGACAAATGTGAGCACTATTCACAAAGGTCTGAATCATGCTGGCTATTAAATGTCCTGGATAAAAAATGCCACTTTCAGAGAAATAGTGCAAGTTAACATCAATCAGCATTTCTAGTACCACAATCAGGAACACTGGCCTATTTGTACTCCACTGATGATGTGCCAGAGCCCTTTCCACCTAGTAAGTATTCCAGGGCAGATTATATCTTGCAAAACTTCCCCTTCCACTTTCCTTAATCTTCTTTGCTTCCTTGCATGGTGGTTTCATGCAAGTGTTTGTTCTCTAAAGCCTGAGTTTTTCTCTGAAAATGCTTGTGTGACCATTACAGGGCCCCTATCTTCAGCAACCAGTCGTATCTGTAATAGTTTTCTCCAAAACATAGAAGATACTATCTCACATCTGTGTCACATTTCTTGAAAACAGGCACTGTTCCTGGGGAAGAGGAGCTGGGGAGAAGAAAATATGGTTAGAAAAGCTGATAGGAGGTCCTGTTCTTTCCTAATCATCTAAAGCCATCAAAGTGGTATCTTAGTTCTTTGTGTTAAATTGCTTAAGTTAAATGAAGACATAAACAGGAAGAAGATCAAGCAACAGAGATTTTCCAATGCAGAAACACAGCATTATGATGAAATTAAGCACTTGCTTAATATCCTGTTAATATACTGTTACTTAGAATTCAGGACTGTAGAAACACTGCAATATGTTGCATGTGAAAAAAATCCAAGATCACTAATAGATAAGCTAGAGATCTACTCAATTTTGCTTTCTCCCTCACCCCATATTTACTAGACTCTGCCTGATATATACTAAATAATCCATGTTCATCTTTACTCTGATGAGATCATTACGTTAATTTTTAAAGAAAGGGTAATTTACTAAAATGAAATGACGTACTTTATTGTACATTCTCACTTGTTTTAATTGGATGCTTTCCACCCTGATGGCTGGCAGTATTGATTTTGAACTGGTCATAGATGTATTTCTATAGCTGACAGGTTGCAGCACTTGTAGCACTGCTGGCAGAGACTGGTTTCATGCGCATAGTTCTTTTACTGCTTACAGAAGTTTATCATCCACATGACGTTCAGGCCTGCAGTTACAGAGAGTCTGACACACAAATTGCCTTGGTTCTGGCACACTTTGGATGGATTAGAAACAAGAACGTGATGATGTCTTTGGTAGCTACATCGAGCAGCAGATAGAAACTCCTCCAAGTCCTCGAGTTCTGGTGCCGGAGAGCGCCTAGCCTAGGCGCTGGAGATGAGGGGATGATTTAGGATTGAAATGTCTTCAGAGTTCTGTCATGAGCAGGGACTATTGTGTTAATGATACAGTTGATCATTTTTCTTGTAAATTTAATAGAAGCCTAGAGGATTTCTTTTCAAGCTCTTGTATACTTCATTTGTTAAATCTGTTGCTTATATTTAACACAGGTCATCTCTACATGCTCAGAAAAATAAAAAATTAGTCTGGCTCTCTTTCCTACTGTTAATGTGGTTGTTTTGTTGCAAGATCTGTAGTGGAATTAAGATTCTTCATTTTTACCCTATCAACTCAACAAGAGTGATATGTGTCACAAATATTGTTTATAGTCTTTGCAGCAAGTATTGTGAAAATGCCGTGCTTTTTCTTGTGTCAGACACAGTTGCTTGCTGGATTTTAACTTGAAATATCTAGTGATAAATAGAGAACAAAGCAATACAGTAACCCTATCTTTAGCCTTCTCTTCCCTTATGATTTCTAATTCAGGGTTCTCTGTAGCATTCACTATACAAGCTTGGTTTTCCCTGCGTTGTTCCAGCTAGACCTAACTCAACCTAACTCAAAACCATTTGTCTTACCACAATATAGAGAAATTTTCTTTTACTCCTTCAAAAAAATTTTGTCAGTAAACAAAAATGCCTGGGCCATTTTTCAGTTAGTAGACGCTTCGTGTCATTACTGAGTAAAGAGTAATGCAGACTACATCATGCATCACTGTTGAAGAGGGACTACAATGTGTGTTTCACTCACCGTCTCAAACAACTTGATGTTGTCATAGGTAGAAGACTATGAAGCTCTATGTTATTTCAGCAAGGCTTCTAGTACCCATTTTTCACTGACTTTTTTTATTATTATTATTCCCTTACTAAATAACAAGCATGAGAAGCCCTTTCTCCAGAAAATGTGTGAGATGAGACAGTGCAGATGGGGCTTGACTGTATCATTTAAAAATAAGCAAGGAGGCAATTTTTTCTGATATACAACAGCTGACTGATATCAGTTCTATTTGCTATCATTACTATTAGAAGAATGATCTATTAGGACTTTTCTTTCCCCCAGAGACGCTTAAGTTAAAGCTCCAAGGACATTTTCAAATAGACTGCAGCAGTTCAGACATTCTTATCAGCAGCACATTATGAAACTGTGCTGGCTTTCTCTTACTTTTCCTGCAAGCCTATGAGGCTTTTCTCATAACATCAGCAAAGGAAGGGCAAATTCTATGCACGTAAGTGGAAAAACAACACTACCAAGCTGCATGGCTCCAGCATATAGGCTGCAGTAGGTGCCTTGCACCTTTTCTGAGTACCTAGTTTTCTATACCTATTATCTCTAAAGTTATCTGTTGAATTTCCATTTGTAGAGAAGAATTTGTCCCTACACCAATGATATCTGCAGCAGATTTATTAGAGGATATTATACCTCCTAAAATACAATGAGCAACTTGTGGACTTTGTGATGAGGCTAGTAATATTTAGAAAAAATATTCAGCATAACCAGTAGAGGGTAAAAAGCTTAGGATCTGTGTAAAGATGAACTAAAATCAGTTTCTCTTTACTCAGACCAACTTACCCTGGGATCTACCCCGCTGTTTGCCTGTTGGGTTTTGTTTGGAGGTGGTTTTTTTTTTTTTCACTGTAAATCAGAGGCTCATTTTGCTAATTGGTGGTAATTCCTTATTTACATGTTGTAAATTAGGGACAGACAACGCCTGTCTTTTTCATTATTGTTTGTAACAAATAACAGAAAGAGAAATAGGTATATGTGGTTTATCTACTGTTCCAAGCAAGTCAACAACAGAATTAAATATACAGCAAACTTTCGTGTTTCTCAGTACATAAACCCTCCAGACACTCACAAATACTGTTTCGGAGTAGACTATTAAAGTCTGAAGCATGCCAAATCCCACACTGCTAAGACTATAGTCTCTTTTGGCTTTGGGAAGTAATAGCAGATAGTTTAAACTGTATCTGCAGTAGAATGGCATTAAAACCAAATTTATCCACCAGCTCAGTAATCAGAATTTAAGAAATAGAATAGGCAAGTAAATTCTTACTACATTTAGAGCCACTTTTTCAATCTTATGTCCATCCATATTGCATGAGCTGTGCATAAAATCACTATTTTTTTCTGATTAGCTTGCACAGCTCCTTGTTGAATCACATAAATGTCTGTTGCACCACATCCATTTTTTTCATGTCACTGTCCTTTGAATGAATTTTTCATTTCTGTTTACTTGAAATTCACCTTTTTGTATACCCACTTTCATGACAATGATTGCACAAAGGAAGAACTTGAGAGCTGCACCTTAGAGCATAGAGACAGGGAAGGTGAAAGGAAACATGTTATAGCACTAAATTACCTCAACGAGATAATGTTTCAGCTCATTAACAGTGATATTTTTAGACTGCAGTTTATGGTACGTAGCTGTCAGTCTAACTGTTTCAAGTGTACCACACAGACATATACTGCAATTACACTGATGTGCTGTGAAGGTAAAAGAGCAGAGGTTCAGAGATTTGAAGTACACAATAGACCGCTATGTTTTCTTTATGGAAAAGCAATAAATTTATAGCAGAGGCATTTTATATTTAAAATATGACACTGATAATTTATAATATGTTATAAATTTATATGGTGGTTCACAGAACTGTAAAAGTGTAGGCCACTTTCCAGAGGAGTTTATAGCATCTGTTACAGGTGTCCCAGGCTACTCTGAGCTCCGTTAGCATGGTTCCTTGATTTACTTGAGTTAATGATTGTATTTTACAGTTTTTTGAGTTTATTTTTCTGAGATTTAAAATGGTTCTAGTCAGCTGAAAAACACAAGCAGAACAGCTCTTCTTCTATGCTTTGACTGTCTGGTAAACAAAAAGGAAAAATAAAAATGTTTATGACATCGTACACCTAAGTAAGGAGATTTTGTCTAAAGAAAAGTTAACAGTTATTAACAGTTCCATCTATGACCTTTAAAACCATAATGTACATTATTCAGAAAGCAAAGAACAGTGACAAATCAAGTGTTCTTTTCACTAGAGACACTATTCTGAAATTATTTTGTAATAACAAAATCTGAAGAGATACCAAGGGCAACAGAAATTTAATGTTCCTCAGAGAGGGAAAAAAAAAAACCAATGCATTGTTTAACAAAAATGCTAGCAGTGCATTGAAGGAACTCAAGACTTTCACAATAATATAATAGTGAATTAAGCTTGCCTATTGTGCTTGCCTGACAGTACTTTTATTTATTTCTGTTTACCACCTGTTTCATCTTTCTGCTTGCCATTAGATGCTGTATTTTTTCCTATGTGTTAATGTTTCTTTAAATAATCACCATCTTAAAGCATGAAGTAAGAATTTTTCTCTGTTTTTAGTTATGAATTTTTTTCATCATGCAAAGGAAATGAAAATTATGGATATACAAACTAAAAGTGTTATAACAGTTACCTTGATTATAAAGGTCCATATAGTTGGCTTAGTAATATGAATTTGGCACTATAAATCTCAGATTTTAGTTCTAACAGATTCTACTGTGCTATGGGGGTCATGGACCCCTGTGGTATTACATGCTTTAGCAGCAATGGAAGCTGATGTTAGATTTGTTAAGAACTGAAAAGAAATAAAGTGAAACACTGTTCTATTTCCATTTTAGCACTTCATTTAAAGGTATAGTCTGGAACACAACAAAATGAGATTATTCTCCTGGTGAATTAAATATTAACTTTGATTAACTTTGTGTTGCTGTACCTGTTAATCCTTGATATTGACCTATTTTCTTCTTATTTGAAAAAGTTACTGTGTAGAGGCTTATGTCCTTGTTTGGAGAAAAAACATCATACTGTTGTGGGACATAACTAACTCGCACTTTTACTGAAAGTTTTAGCTTCAACTTTGTTAACTCCTTACAAGCTTGCAAGGCAGCTTGCAAGCAGCAGCTTATTTTAAGCCAATGTCAAGTCTAAATTAAGGTCATATTCAATATAAACATAGTGATAGCATTAGATGGGATGTTGGCAGAGTACTGTTGTAGGACAGTGGAGATTTCTGTTCATTTCCCACCTCAGACAGCCGATACTGTGACTGTCCTTGGATAAAACAGTCTGTCTCAGACTTCAATTTCCCGTCTGTGAAAGGGAACTAATATCTTCCTGCTGCAGAGGCATGGTTTGAAAATAATGTCTATTCATGACAGTGAGACAGTTGCTCAGTGAGGTTTATATAGATACTTGATATTTTCACCAGCTGTAATGCCAGATCATGACACAGGTTAGACGTAGTGCGCCTGGGAAAGAGGTATTCCACCTCCTAGAACAGGTTGCTCCTGTGCAGCACCTCAGAGCACAAATTCCTGCTTTATCATCTTTATATTCATACTAATTTTTTTTCTCTATCCACTGACTCTAGCACATTCTGTTCCATGTTTTTTCAATTGTATTTGAATTTACTCTCTCTGATGATTTTTTTTAAATCTACAAATTAAGACTACTTGTGACTGACCAATAAAGCTCTGCAATGGAAGAAGGCTCAGAGGAGAAGGGCAAGGAGATGTGCCCATGAAGCTCAGGGAATAATGCAGGGTTTGACTGACCACAGCTGTTGCAAAAAAGCTGACTCAACACCAAGGGGACCAGAGAGTGGCCTCTGTTGTAGGTAATCCAGAGTTTTTAGCAATCCACAGTTGAGTGGATCAACTGGTGGTGTAAATGTTTCTCCCTGAGTTCGTCAGAAGAATGTGAATGTCTGCCTGAGTTAGCCAGACCAGCCTGGGGGGAGTGAATACTTGGCTCAGCCCAACATAGAGTATAAGAACTTAAAAACTAACAAGAGAATTTCAAAGAGAGTAATGGGCGTGAGCTGGCTTCACCTGATGTGTGCTTTCTTGGCGACTGTCGTGATGATGAGCATGTTATAGAGACCACTAATGGGAATCACACTGGTATTGTGATGAACTGTGTATTGCAATTGCTATATATACATTTTGCTAAGTGTAACTTTTTGTTGTGTTATGCAATATATTTTGTATCACTCTGCTAAATCAAAAATCTCATGTAACATAACCTTCAAATAAGTACATTTGGTATTAAACATTACACCCTCCATATGTGGAATATCTAAAATAACCCAGTAGGACAGTATGGGGCTTTGACACTAATTCACACCCAGCTTCTGAAATGTGTAAAAGACAGTAGTGGCTAACACAAGTGACTAAAAATAAACTTTGGAGTAGGTATTACTCTGCCTTTTAATAGGCAACAGGCAACAGTTGTGATCTCTAAACACAATGTCTTTTTCTTTTGTTTTCAGAGCAGCTCTCTAAGTATCCCAGTTTTTAGCTGCTATGCAGGGTCCATCTTCTGGCAGCACTGCTTGCTTTTACTCATGTTGTCGAAGGCCAGCATCTCGTAGAACAAGAGCTGCAAAAGGATGAGAGATGCTATTGTTGGCAATAAGAAAATTGTGCTGATGTATAAAATGTAAATGACCATAGTAATATAGGCTGCAGCTGGTACCACACCATCCAAACCAGGTGTTCCATACAAAGACAAATTATAAAAATGAATTTAAAGCTAAATACTACCACACTGCAAAATTAGGTGGTACTTCAAACTTTCTTTATTTGAAGGCTGTTACTAGCTCCTGATCACCAAAATAATCCCAAATAGGATAAGGATTTGCATTATATTCAAAAGAACATCGCAGAGCAACTATTAACAGCTTCTTGTGACAACAGTTCACATGCAGACTTCAAGATATAAAAGTATGTCTTTGTAAAGTACACTCCAGACAGGAACTACGAAGTGTTACACTTTGTGCATGGTTAAGGATTGCCTCCAAACAGTGCTGAAGAATCATCTCTTAACTACTAAGATTAAGTACACGCTGGTCTGTCTGTATGGGTCAGAAATGACACCCTGTAGAAAGAGGAAAGGAAGGAGATGAATCTTTCTCAAGATATTTCCCACTTTGGTGATGTTAGATACAAACAGTCTTTTCTTTCAAGTATCTGAAATAGAAATTTGGAGCTAGGACTTTGAAAGCTGAAATTCACAGAGGTTTCATAGAGGGCTTCTAATTGGAAGTATGATTCTAAACTATGCACTGGTAATCTCCAAAGAAAAAGAATTATTAATTATAGACAATTCAGCTACTGATGTCTACAAATCCCTGGTTTTCATTAACCTTTCTTTTTAAGCATTGCAAGCGTGTCTGGGAAGATTTCATATCTTGTGATAGACAGAGGTAAAAGATGATGTGCCCAGATGCTCTAAATGTAGCTGACAATGGATAACCTCATGAGATCATTTTCTTCATTGCTTTTTTATTGTTGCAAATTTTTCTTGTATCTGTAAGCCAGGTTTTTGCATCAGTAGTTAGGCAAAAGAGGTCATGGGTCACTGTGATATCCATGGTTTATATTGCTCATGAGGTACCAGTAGGAAAAGGTTGGACTGAAATATTTTAAGTGGTTACATTAAGAATTTCTACTAGTTAATATTTGTGTATTGTGACTGGATGGAACTTAAGGATATTTTCCCCTTAGACTGTGTGCTTATAATGAGAAAACCATTCAGCAGACTTTCTGGAGGAAGCATTGTTCAAGGTGAAGGTCTGCTATAAGGAAATATTACATTAAAAATAAGTGCACTCCACAGCTCAATTCTATGTGCATTTAATCACAGCTGCGGAGTTAAATACTAACCTTAATCCAGTACTGCCTTTAGCTCCTAATAGTGCTTTCAGAATTGTGGAGAACATGAGATCTACTACTACTTTAATAGCCCTAGGAATTCCCTAAATTCTTGCTATCAGTCTCATAATTCACACCTTTTGACTCCCATCAAAACATGTTTAAAAACAGCAGTATTTTCATGGCAAACTGTTATGTGGCTGTGTCAAAAATATCACTGTTTCATAAAAAAAGGTATAGATCTGAAAGAAAGAAAGAAAGAGAAAGAAAGAAAGAGAAAGAAAAAAAAGAAAGAATGCAAGAAAGAAAGAAAGAATGCAAGAAGGAATGCAAGAAAGCAAGAAAGATTGCCAAGGAGTACCAGGCTTTGAGCAAAATATAAACCAATGAAAACAATGGAGTGAATAAGATTTTACTGAAGATACAGATGGAGTCTGCCTGAATACACCTTGGTTTCAGGAATATAAAAATTCCCCAGAACGGCACAAAATTTAAATCTGGGGTTCCAGCTGCTTCCCATAATAAAGTTAAGGTTCTTAGTGTGAAATAGTCTATATAGCACAGTTTAACACAGGCAGAGCTAATCCGGGTGCTGGCTTCCTTATCTCTGAAAACACTACACTGAGCGTAATTGCATTGGTATGGCTCAGCCAAGCAGCAGATTGGAAAGCCGCACTATCAAAGCTGTTACCAATTTCACTGTATAAGGTAGTTCATTTGGAGCTATTTGGGGTAAAACTGTGCATAGCACTTCCCTTTCCTGTGCTTTTAGCATTTCTGAAGAGTTTGACCACAATTTTCCTCAAAATTTGCAGACATACTGATTAAGGTCTGCACTAGTTAAAATGTCTAGAAACTGCTGAGGGAAATTTATTTTTCGATGATTAAATTAGTAAATAACCCAAGTCTTTTGAAGATAAGAAGCTATGTTTTCTAAAACTTTTCTTGATTGTTGTTAGCTTAATTCTCTTAATTTCAAAAGTAATTATGATGAAAGATTAGGATTATGAAAACTTAGTTTCTTTAGGGAAATTACCGAACAAGTTGATATACCTGAAAAGAACTTATTTGGAACAAATGCAGTTGTGGTATCTTTTGGTTCTACCTATGAAATTTTATGTAGACAAAAATATCATTGTGGGATGGCCTAGATCTTAGAGTTACACAACTAGTTTCCTAGTATTCAATATTTTTTTCTTCGAGAGTTATTCTGCTATTGCTATGTTTGCTTCACACGGATACAAGACACAAAGATTATAGTAATAGCATGCCTGAGCAACCGTAATTTGGCTGTAGATGAGCGAAAACTCCTACTTAATTGCTTCCTTTTGTCAAGGCCAGAAGAATCCTAATTTGGGTCCATCAAGGGAAGAACTATTTCAACCAGCAAGTTCAACCTATTAGAGTATTCTTAGCTTTCTGTGACGGAGAGCTTTCAATAGTACACAAGGGCAAGCTGACCTCATCTTTCATATGAAAACTCATTGTCAGTTTATACTTTTTATCTGTTTGAGAAGTGTTTGTGCACTGATACATTGCGAGTCTGATTTTGCCTTTTTCCCAATGTCTGTGTTTTGAATCCCTTTACTTCCTTAGCACAGCCTGCCATGGGTCTGCTGATCTCAGCCTGTATTTATGCACACAAAAAACCGTAGCAGTAAACACGCATGTAAAGCTTTAATGAGGTTTTTGAAATTTTGAAATCTGAATAGTCTTTTATGTGTTTAAATGATGTTGATATGTAATTTTTGTATTCTAAACTTTTGCTTGGAAATCATGAATTTTATACAGATTTTAAAAAGGAAAAGTAATGGAGGGCAGAAAAATCATAAGGGACGTATCAAATCTCCTGAACTGTGAAGCTGTACTGGCTTCATATGACTTTAGAAGTCATGCATACTTTCAATAACGTATCTCTTCTGATGTATCTTTACATGATCCAAAGGAGGTCTTGCACTGAATTTCCATGGTTTTTGGAGGAAGGAGTAAGAAGCAGAGGGTTGCAAATTTGATACCCAGGACAAGGCAGTTCACTGCAGTACAGCCTCATAATGTTTTCTTTCTCCCACAAAATACAAATGTGTGATCCTTACTGCTTCAGCTCAGCTTGACTAAAACCATGGAAGGAGGGCTTCGACAAGTAGCTGAGCCTCCAGGCTACTGGGGACAATAAACTCTTAAAGGCACCTGACATGGTTGCAACCAGATGTATGAAAAGGGTTGTTTTTCCTTACGGAAAATACTTCTGCCTTTTTGTTCTTCTGGCGAGCAATGCCTTTATGGGCATTATCAAGGCTGTCTCTTTAATGACTAGCTTGTAGAGTTGGTCAGAGTACAGCTTGTTTTGGTTTACTTCTGGTTTTTTTCACAAAGCTATTTTCAATAAATGGCATTATCAATAATAATAAAAGCATTGTAGTAAAGCCAGTGACATGTATGAGGGAAATAAGTCATCAACATTTTTAATTGATTGGTTTGTTCAGAATTTCTTCCAGTGACTTGAGGTGGAAAATGGCCAGTTGAGTGTGTCCCGGGATTTTCTTGTGACATTCTCCCTATTGGGTTCATCAGTAGTTGAGTGCAGGTGAGATGAAAAGTAAAAGCAGTAGTTCCAGTAAGAACAGCAAACCCCTTTCAGGGGTGAGAATTGATGCTCCATTTTTGAGGCTACAGATCTGTCTGTTTGTAAAGGGAATATATTTTCCTACATGTCTATAGGCTGTTAATTTAAAAATCACCTTTGTATGTATATTAATTGACATACCCAGTTTCTGGTACATCTGAGTGACAAGATGCAAGTTTAACTCAAATTTTGAGTTTTAATTTGCCTTGCCCAGGATGGCAAACAGGTATTAATACCTCCTTGGCTTGCTTTCCTTCTTAAAAATTCTAGCTTCATGTAATAGCTGATGCTATTCCATTCCTTCCTAACTTAATTTTGGTGACAGTTACGGGTTTACTATTTTTCTTTCTTTTTAACTTAGGCAGTTCTGCCAGTTTACTTGAATTTATGGATCACATTTCTTAAGAAACGGCTAATTCTCTAATACCGACGAGCAAGCCATCCCTAACAGGTCAGAAATATTCAAAATAGTATATAAACACAATAAATGTCAAATTTAAAGATGGTATTTGAAATATATTTTGCTTTCTTATATACACATTCTTTCACGGTGATTTAGCTGTTTTCTTCTAGTCATTTGTGGTGTGTCTTTGCATGATACTTTTTAAAAAAATGTTCTTCAAGACAGTGCTGTACTATATGCTTCTTCAAATATTAAGCAGAAAATCAAGATAAGAGAAGTATATTAGAACTGAAAATAACATTACCTCAGCTGTTCTTTCCACCATCACAGGTGCTATTGTTAAAGAGAACACTGTATTGATTTATTTGAGAGAGCTTGCGTCACACCCAATTATGAACGATAAAAAGAATGGGGAGAAGAAGAAGAAAATAAGTTCAAAGAAGGGACTTAATACAGCAGTCCAGTCAGTATTGTAGTTTAGCTCAGAAGGACATTTTTGAAATGCATCTCCTCAATATCCCCACAGACTATGTTTTGGTTTGCATTACAGAGTGGGTTTTGATTGTGCAAACTAGATTCTTCTGGGTGAAGCTGAACTGAAAGTTTTTCCCCAAAAATGAACCTGATGCTCTCTGACTGCTAATGGGGTTTGTTCTACAGACCAAACTGGAGCTAGCCCAAAGTGAAACCCCTGAAATGCGTATGGCATCGATGCTGAATCCTCAGCACTGTTTTATTCTACGCATTGGCTCCCACTGTGCTGCACTGTAGTACTTGATAATGTAGATACAGCATGATTCTGTTCCTATTTTATATAATGTTACCTATCCATCCCTCACACAGCTGTTGCCTGAGAGCTGTTGTAGCAGATTCCAGTATGAGGTAGATGAGAAACAAAATTCTTCCAGGGGAAGGAAGAGTAAGGCTACATTCCAACAGTTAAAATTGCTCAGTGGAGGGGATGCTCTTGGAACTCTATTATATAGAGAAACCGGGGAGAAAAAGAGAGTAAACTGGATTCCTACAAGAGACACAAATCAGCAATAGGAGACAACTCTTCAAAAAAGGGGCATTTTTATATGACCGGGCCAGGGTTCAGGAACAGATTGAATAGAAAACGCATACATGGAGGCAGTCTTTTCCTTCTCCAATATTCTCTATTTTGGTTTTGGAAATGTTAAAGTGGTTAGAGAAAGAAACAGTCATAAAAGGACACTGCTTCTTCCTCTGCATGCAGTTTTTCTCAGTGACATCAATCATCATGCATAGTTTCTTATATATTTCTTCTAAGTGTGAGTTAAATATAATTTACTTGATGTTGAGCAAGGTTTTGAATTGAATGCTGGGACAAAAGTACTGTCATTTGCAGACATGGAGTGTCTGTGTGATGACCTGCCAAGCCACAGGTATCACATATGGTGAAACACTTGTAACACACTCACAGAGCACTTGTACTACACTCAAAAGACTCACGGCAAAAACAAATGTGGAACAGATCTCCAGGACAGCAAAGCCAACATCACTAAGACCTTCACAATTTCATCAATTGTGTGAATTGCAGTGTGAAACCTAACACTTCTAGTATTTCTGTGGAAGGTACAGTAAATCTTGAACATGTGGAATGATCAGTCTGAAGATTACGCTTTTGGGTAGTGCTCCTATTCATAGATGAAGTTAATGATGTTTTGGAACTGTGTGAATGGAGCATTTCTGGTTAAATGGCCTTTGGTCTGCCACAATATTCTTACCTCTAATTTTGAGAGAGATAGATTTGATGGATGGACTGTTACCTGGATAAGGAGTTGACTGGGTGGCTGCTCAGTGTCTGAGTGGAAACCAGTAATGAGTGGTGTCCGTCAAGGATCTGTGCTAGGACCAATACTATTTAGCAACTTCTTTAATGACATAGATAGTAGGAAGGAGTGCACCATTAGCAAATGTATAGATCACATCAAGCTGAGTGGTGCAGTTGATAGACTAGTGGGAAGGCGAAGTGCAAAGGAAGTTGGCAGTCTTCACTGTTAAAAATTAGGTTTGACTTAATACTGTGGTGAATTTCAGAGGTATGTATTGTGAAGGGTACAGAAAAGGTACCTTCCTAGGATTCTCTGTGGCAGGCAACTTGCTCCTCACCCAAACATCCAGCATGTTCCCCAGAATCCACTTTCTGTCATCCCAGATGTTGCTGTTTCCATCTTGTTCAACTCCTGCCTTAAGGTTTGCCTGCTTCTTAAGTTAGGAGGAAAAGAATATCTCTCTTGGGGGCCAGGTGAAAGAGGGTTGACTTGCTTCTGCTTGGGTGATGTATTTTACCAGAGGGTAATAAAAGCTCAGTGTTTAACAGTAGAAAAATCCTGAAAATGTTTAAAATCCTCCTTCTTTCCTGAAAGGACATGATGTGGAGTCTATTCAGTACCCCTTTTTAAGAGAAATTTACACCTATTCAGTTTCCTTTGTTTAGATCTGATAACTAATTTCATCAACTCATGTCTCAGTCTCTTTGCCCTCTAATATTGGGGATATCTGTTACATAAAAATAACTTTGAAATGCTCTTTTCTGCTAGGCAGACTCAACTAAATACAGTAGCTAGATAATGGTAAATACACTTGATGATAGTGAAAAAAATTAATGATGTTCTAATTTGGACTGTCATTAACAAAACATATCTTCTGCAAGTAAAATTCTTTCTGCTCCTGACCTGAAAATTAATCTTTTTCACCTGCCATATATATATGTAATATTTTTAAACCCACCTATTGAAAACACATTTTACACAAATATGGATAAGAAGATGAACAGTTACAGCTTATTCATAAAGAACCTGCACACGATGAGAAAGACATATATGGGAGTTATACTGTTTCTTGAGTAACCTACTGAATTGGACAGGTATTTGACATCCTTAATGTATGGAGTCAACAAAAGACATTGACACTGTGAAAAGCCTTAACAAAATTGTAATTTTAGCAAATCTGTGAAGAAACAGAAAAATCACATGCGTAATGTTCTCCCTCAAGATTCATACACGAGCTGCATTAGGAATGGTTTCCTTGACATTGGCATTGGCCTAACTCTGCATCCATTATGATACCTATGGGGCTGTACAACAATGATGTCCTCTGCAATAGGAATGGACAGAGCTTAGTGCCGGAGTGATGCCTTCCAGTCGTTATCTCCAGCATTCCTTACAATGATGAGACCAGAATTAGCACACTTTGGTTAGCCCAGATGGTTTGAAGAATTCCAACAATAGTATACAGCTTAAAATTTGTTTTATTTTTTTTCTAAATTTCATCCTTCTTTTTTTCATATTTTTTGGTAGCATCCAAGTTTAGGTTCAGGTCTGGACAGGACAGCAGTTGCAAGTCTAGCTGCATTCAAAATTCAGGACAGCCTTAAAAGTCTGAAGCACAGATTTTCCTGTCACTTAGTATTTTCTCTGGATGGATTCTTCTCCTAAATTATATTACTTCTCCAATTATTGATCAACAGACAATAACAGTCTTTGTTATAAAGGCCTCATATGTGAAATAAATCACAAAAAAGGAAATTGGTATTACAGCATGTTGAAGAAATTTAGTTAAACTTGTTAGTCATTAAAAACTTTTCCATAAATCACTTTAGCAGAGCTTAATTTTAAAAGTTAACATGAAAGTTAACTCTCAAAGTCACCCTTATACTACCCATACTGCTACTTCTTTGAAACTTCTACTATCCAACACTATACGTGTGCTTATGCATTCTCAGCTTTCCTATTCATCTTTTCATATTTTTTATTGATGCTGTAAAGATCTCTGATGAATGCAACACCAATTTCTACTTTCTATTTAAGTACAATTCTTTCTCTTACCTCTTATACTTTATTACAGGATGAACATATGTACGATATTCCAAAAACCCTTCATGGTGTGAAAAAAGTGGAGATACTTATCTTTCTTGAATTATCCATGAAATGTAGTCTTTGAACAGGTAGAACAAGGTAATGAAAGAATGAGTATTAGATTTACAGTAAATTCTGTAATTTGATCTAATTAATCTTAGAATCTACTCTTTGTAAGAAATTTGCCTTTGTGATAGCACTTAATGGCTCACAAGGCTTTTGATGAATTTCTCCCAACTGATGGAGTTTCTGATTCCTTCCTGTCATTTGTCCAAATGCTGATGGTCTTCTATTGTTTTTTTTATGAATGTGTATGCGACCAAAAGTAATGCTACTTTCTTTCAAAAGCCTTTAAGGAAAACAGTTAAATCTTACCAAGAATTGTAATCTTTGTATTGAAGGCAAGAAATGTTTTATTTGTGGTCAAGGATTCAAACAATTCTATAGTGAAGACAGTTTTGAAATCCATATGTGCTTGACCTTTGTATAAGTGCCGTACAGTGGAAATGTCTTCCAGGGGCCTCTGATGGTGGAGTTCCCAAAGTGCTGCTCCAGTCATCTTATACTTCTGAGGATGAGGTCACAGTATTGCCTCTTAGCTTCTCTAATACTGTGGGTATAGTTCTGAAATTGCTGTTCTTGGGAATTGCTAAATTAATGCATTAAAAAATGTGTTCAGTAGCATAATGAATCTGCTTGCAAAATGAAATTCTGGATGACTTCTTCAAAGACTGCCTGAAGTGTTTCTTGGAGGACATCCAGATACTGCAAAAGCATTTTCAGGATTATCAGGGAGTGAGGCATTTCTGAAATGTTCAGAAAGGCAAAAGCCCTGAGAATAAGTGTTTAAATACTTTCATGTTCGTGGCGCAAACATACATCCCACACAGTGTTCTCAGTGTGAGCTAAAAATAAAACAAGGTCCGCCTTTGGGTCTCAGAAGTAAGTACTAGTACAGATTTTTCTGATGTCTAAAGAGAGCAAAACACATAAAGCAGCCTTTTTCTGAATCAGGACCATTAACAGAGTTCCTTCCCACTGCTCCCACCTATTGACTTCACATATTGTACTAATGTAGTGGTTTTGTGGCTTGTGTCAACTTTGGTTGACACTGGACAAACAGATAAAAGTTACTGAGATGGGGCACTGCCAAGCAGACTGGTGAGCAAATTTAGGGTGGTTGACTAATTATCATTTTTTCCCTGAGGGAAGCAGATTAAAATGCAGGTAGAGTGACAACTGATAATGGACTATCAAATATTTTGTACAGCTCTGTTCCTGGATTGTACCAAGAATTATTCTACTTTAAAGCATGTTACTGTATAAGCTCATGGAGCTGACTTGTAATGTCCAAGTCCTACATTGCTTCAAAAATCTGTGTGCTGCCAAGCTGGTTTGGATCATCCTCTTTAGAAGCTGTTCATGACAGCTCTAATGTGGAAAGTGCTAGCTGTTTGAGCATGCATTCAGTAAAAATAGCCTTGACTGCTTCCTGTGCCACATATCAGTGATACCAACAATAGTATTCCTTTTAGGAGGAACCCGTGTTAAGAGTCCTTTGGTCATAGCTTGGAGTACTTCTGAAGGACAGCAGAGATGAACCAGAATTCTTTTCATTCCCATGAATTAATTGAAATAAATGCTTGTTAATCTGGTGACTCGGTTAGGAATGAGATAGTTTTAATGCTAAAACCAAAATGAGTAGTTTTTCAAGGTCTGAATGCTTATTTATTTTAGTGTTGTAATTGTTTATGTTGTTGATAGGCCATGCGTCCATGCAGGTTTTGTCAATAGGGTTATGTTGCACCAATTGATTTTCTTTCAATGAGTAAATAATGAAGTAATTTTATTTTGCCCAGGCCTTAATCAAAATAGTTCCTATATTTTGCTGTGAGAGGCTGCATAGTCTTATCTTTCAATACGTTATATGTGATACATATACAATATATATGATAAACTATTCCTGCAAGCAGCAATGTCCTTCAAAAGTCACCTGTACCTACTTCCATTACTCACATACCTAAAGTCAACAAACACTATAGGGTGCATTTTGCCAGGGTTATACACTTCTCACAGTGCTAGCCTGATTAGTTTGTGTTATATCAGGTTCTGCTTGTTGTTAATGACCATAAAATGGGTCCTTCTCTGCTGTGGTAGGGTAAAAGCAGATTACCTTCCATTTTAAGGATAGGTAATACTACTTATTTGAAAGAAATAACTCCACATTATTTTTTTCCAATTTGTATGGAATTTCTAAATTTGTATTTTCTAAATTTCAGTTTAAAACACTTCAGGATCAACAGGAAGCTAACATAGCTTCAGTGATTTCAGTGGAAGTACACCAGTTTACAAGCAAATGAGGATCTTTTCTTTACACTGCCATATTGAACACTAAAGATCTTATAATCTCAATACAGTATGTATTTGATTGTCAGAGCCAGACCTAGTGATGTTGGAGAGAAGTAAAATGTAAGTAAAAATCTAGTGATTTCTGAAGGTCTGTTGGTCCATAAATTTCCAGACAGCCTTGTTCTTTTTTTCCAAGCTACTCACATCTGCCTTGTCCATTTCCATCAGTAGGTCCGAAGTCTTTACCAAGCATTAAAAATATCTAAAAACTCATATATGAAAAAATGTGGTTTGAAGCTCTCAAAATTCCTGAGACAAAACCTACCTGCAAAAGACGGTAATGCCAGTCTCCTAGCAGCACGTTTTCTTCACAGAGCAATACTAGTCTTAATATGGCCATTACATTTTTGTCATTTCTTCTCCCATTCAGCCTTCCTTCAGGTCAACATCCTCGGTGCCAGATTCCTTAGCAACTGATGAGAATATCTTACTAACAATAGTATGATGGGACGGCTGAGTAAGGAGAGATAAAACTATATGTAGATTATTATTTTCTGAAATAGACGACGTGTTGTGGTCAGAAGGATATGTTTTAACCAGGTGGTTTAACTTTATCGCTTTGCCTTTGCAAGACTGAATAAATTCTATCAACATCAAAAGTATTTGTATAGACATTCACAGCCATTGGAGAGAAGGAAGAGAGAAGCTGCCAAAAAAATTCCCATCAATCTTCAGGTTAATAAAATGCTTTCCTGTAAAAACCTCTCCTGTGATTTTTAATTACAGCCTGACCATTAGGAAAGATCACGGACCTAGTGCTTTCATCAAACTGCAAGCAGAAGTTGGGCTTCAGCAATTTTGCATTTTGAAAGAATTCCCTGAAAGCAGAGAAAATCAAAATCAGCATTGTTTGGCCTCTCCTCCTGTAGCTGAGATCCTGTGAGCAAAACGACATTTTATTACCAGTTTTAAAGGTGAGTGAAATCAAGTTTGAGCAAGCAGTAGGGGAGCTGCAGAAAGGACTGGCATCCTATGGAGAACCATTATTGAGGAGCCTTCTGACCTGAAAGGTAGCAAGAAAAAAATTGAGGCTAGACCAAAGAATATATGGATTTTCTGGGGGTGAAGAGGTCAGAGAAGTTGCAGTGCCTGAGACAGAAACTATCAGTTGCAAAATTAAGTTTATACCTGGTACCTACACTTCCCCTCCATTATTTGTTCTCCTATGGATTAAAGATTATATTCTAAGTGGAAATAACAGCTATTGTGAGATGTATTACCTAAAGTACATAAACTGAGAAAATGTAACATTCATTTGCCCTTAATAATCACATTGTAAATTAATGGAAAGCTCATTAAACGAATCTATTTTCTGTCAAACCTACTGTGGAAAATCTCTGGGAAAGGTGAACTAAATAAATATGTTTGTATAAGCCATATCAGGGTTTTCTATGACTTCCATGTGATGTTTATTCAGCAAACAGGCACAGTATCTTCTCTGCATTATCAATGGCTGAGATGCGTCCGGTCTGTGCAGCTCACTCATAATCTTTCGTCAGTATGCAGTGTTCCAGATTTCCTGTGACTTTGGACAGACTTTTCTGCCTGCTTTTAGCTTTGGCCCTCCAACCCTTGCCCTTTTGTAAGCCTAGTTAAACAGGTACAAAAGGTTCCTGAAAAACAGCAAAAATTGCGTAACAGAATTTATTGCCAAAGTGTAAAGGCTGAGAGTAAAGCCACAGTTGTCAATAAATGGGGTCACAGCTGGAACCATACACTCAAAACAGTTGTCTGAAAGGTGGATAATATTGCAGAGGAGAGAGACTTGTGAACAGAGTTAGGCATCAGAGCATGTCCTGTTTTTATGGGCTACATGTAATCAGAGATCCAGCAGTAATGAAGATAAAACCTATAGTCACAGCATCACAGAATCAGCTGGTTGAAGAGACCTTTAAGATCCTCGAGTCCAACTGTACACCCTGCACTGCCAGGGTCCCTAAACCATGTCCCTCAGCACCACATCCACATGCCTTTTAAACACTTCCAGGGATGGGGACTCCACCACCAACCTGGGCAGCCTGTTCCAATGCTTAATGACCCTCTGTGTAAAGAAATTTTTCCTAGTATCCAACTTGAATGTTCCCAGGCACAACTTGAGGCCATTTCCTCTTGTCCTGTCACTTGTTACATGGGAGAAGAGACCAACCCCCACCTCTCTACAACCTCCTTTAAGGTAGTTGTAGTAACATCACAGAGTTTGTGTGGGAACCAAAGATCTCAGATGCATACAATGGTAATGGAAATCCTTTTGAATTAAAGGACTTGAAGCACAGGTTGCTTAACTGGGTGAGTAAAAAGCAATATGAACGGAATTACAACAGTCAGGAAACAGGAACAACTGCTGATCTGGAGGGTTGCTCAGCATTTTCCTTAGGTGTTTCTCTCCTTAAGTGAGGATATCCAAAACAGCTGTGAAAGTCTAGGGCACAGTCAGTACCTAGCTGGAATAAAGAATATTACCTAAAATCCTATTTCTTAATGTCTTTTTTTTTTTTTCTTCCATTGAAAATACTCAGGCTCATCTTCTGAACTTTGTGATTTAAACTAGAGACCATATCTGATTAAAAATTATCTCCTCTCTCTTATTCTAAAATTCTGGGGAAAGAATATATTGAAGTCTCCTCTCCAAATGTTTTTGTGGTTTTTTTCTTCAACCCTAAAATTTGAGATCCAGAGGGGATGAATTTCCAGAAGGAATAGGAAGAAGGAAAGCATAGTGTTTCAATGCACTTAAAGATGTTTCACTTATCATAATAAAGCACTCTATAACCGTGAGATTTTCTTGACTCTCTCAGAGATCTCCAGTTAATACATTTTATACCTGTATTGTCTGTCATTCAGGCCACGTGCTGGCACAATACCATGCACTCAGAATCTAACAAACTGGTCATGGAAGCAGTAGTTCAAATTCTGCAAACTTTCTCTTATCCTGGAAGGAGCTTATAAATTTCCTTGTTCCCCAGTTCCTGATGATACCAGTCAAGTAAATATTATTTCTCTTATATTTATTTTATTCTCAAAGCCATAATTGCAATAAAGGCAATTAAAATGCCTTTTTTTTTTCCTTTCTGAGCAGAACAGTGATTACCAATTTTGAAGGAACGTATGTCTAACTTCTAATTGTTTCCAGTCTGATGCGTTTATTCTCAAGGTTGTAAAAACCTGTATTTGTGGGGACAAAGCTGAACATTAACAGCTGTATTAATATGGCAGAAAAGACATTTTTTATTACAACACAAACCACATGTTCTGAATCCTACGCAATACATAGAAGAGCAGAACTTCCACAAAACTTCAGGAGAGGGAAGTTTCTAAAACATGAGCTAGAATCATAGGGAGCTGACTGGAACAGGGCAGGCCTGCCCATTTCTCCTTATAAGCAAACACTGTGTAGACTTGGAGGCGTTATATTGGTAAGGTGCTCATGCCTTGCATTCCTGTTGATTTCTGCAGAAGTAGTAGGTCTTCCACACTGAGTACAGATGAGATTGTGTGACTTAAGAGGCTGAAATTCTATGGAGATTCTTCTTGTTTAGTGTGTTATTCTACAGAGCCGTTGCCCAGTCTTCATAGCAGCTCTAGCAACTATTTGAAATAGTTGATAAGTTATATCCTCAAAATAATATTTTCTGATTTCCTTTTTTCAATGTTCACATTAGATATTTGGAATCAGCATTCCATCTCATTATTGGCAGTTCCGTGAAGTATTAGAAATGTATAAATCCAAGGATGCTGAAAACCTGAAGATCGCTATTGCAAGAGCCTTTATGATTTTCTCATCATTTGCTAGCTTATGAATATCTTTGACTTTTCTGTCAGGGGGAAGTCAACTTGCCAAAAACCCAATAATTCCTTTACATCACCAGCTTCATCAGTGTTGTGATGATGTTATTTTGAATTTTGGTATGGGGAATTCTTTTTGTTGACCTATGAGAAGTTTGTGAAGATTGTGGGATGAATGCATATTTTCATGATCCGTGCTAACAACAGCATGAATTAGTGTATAAACAGTATCATCTTTCTGTGTATAACAACAATCAAACAACTGAGCCCCAAACATCATTTGGCTTTTTCTTTTGATTCATGTTAACTGTTCCTTTTCTTAATATAATTTTAATTGTGCTATCGTTCTAAGAAATATGAAAATCAAAACTAGGAACTAACATTATGACAACAATTATGTCTATTTTCTTTTAATGAAATATAAAAAGGATGTGTGAAGAATACAAGTAAACTTGTAAAGCATCCTATTTACATTACCATATATATTATCACACTTTCAGAAAAGTACGTAAATGCAATCAGGTGCAATCATTTGACAGATGCAAACAGCTCAGAGTTGCAAATATTTATGACTATTACATTGCCAGTCAGAAAATAGGCATGACAAAGTTCTGCTAGTTATAGAAATTAATGTAAAAACAGTAGAAATCCCTTTTAGTTGCACAAGTAATTAAGATTCTGGACAATGTCCCAGAGTTTTGGAAATTATTTTTTTTGTCGCAGAATGGAATACAGCATGAACAGGCTGCTCTTCAAGTGAGCTGCTGTATAACTCACAGGTAAATGGCATCACACAGAAGTAATTCAAATAAATTGTGTTAGCTTTCTGGCACCTCCTTCCGCACTTCCACATAGGGTTTCTTGTAATTTCGGTGAAACTAAGAGGGGAGCAGTCTGCCAAGGAAGCACCAGGAAAAAGTTCATTATAACAGTACTATCTTTATGAGAAATACAGAGACAATAAAATAGAAAAGATAATGTCTAAAGGATTAAAAAAATTGTTTAAGCCTGTTTCTATTTTCAACTGACTTGTTAAAAACTGAGCAAAACTGACAAAAGATGCTGGAGGTATTTGATTAAAAACTGTAAAGATACTGAAATGAAAAATTATAGCACTCCTTTTTTATGTATACAATTAATCTGTTTCTCAGTCAAGTACATGAAAAAAAAAATTCTCCATGATTAAAGCAAACTTGCCAGTGAGATTTTCAGTCTCCTCTGGACCCCACTGAATGATTTAACTATGGGATGCAAGCTCAGTCAAACTCTTCCTGTAGTTGGTGGGGTTTTCTGGAGCTTTCCAAAGATACTGCATGCCCCTGCCAAAAAAAGGATAAATGATGTTGTTATTACAGATCTTTTCCTGGGTTTATATCACAAATACAGTTTTGAAGTTCTTCATTATCCATTTTGTTAGTGCACTGTTCAAATGAATTATGGCTGAAAGTGCTATCTATAAAGAACTGCTGCTCTCGAAGCAAAGATGACACAGCATAAAAAGGTCCAATTTATTCTCAAAGGGTTTTAAGAACTCTATTTTGTAAGGATCTGACACTCATATTGTAACTTCCTATTATATTACTGCTCATCATCTGAGTCAACATAACTGCATGATACCCTTCCTTTATTCAGGGCAAACCGCTGTACTTTATTTGAGCAATACAGGAGGGATGAGCTCCCACCTCATATGAGCACGAGGTGACATTCATCTCAAATAAAAGACAGACTTAATCAAAGTAATTTTGAAACTTAATCAAAGTAATTAAGGCTCACTTCAGAGAGAGTCAGTGCAGAGAGGCACACTTGCCATCACTCATCATCCTAGGTGGCAGTCCTAGGATAAACGTGATGAACTCGATCTGGAAAATTTCATGGTGGGCTACTGTAAGTCATTCATGTGCCTGAGCCCTGAAACAGTTCTTCAAACTGGTCTGCAGCCTGCAGGGTGGATAAATTCCCCTGTAACCACTCATCTGTCATACAACTGGTCTGATGCTCTGATCTCCAAGAGTCCCTTCAACATTATATTGGAGTGGACAGAGGTGGCTTAATGAGTTATTATTTCTGGCAGTTACTGAAGTATATCTGAAGTTACTTCCTGATGTCCTCTACCCTGTTATGCGACCAAAATTTTTGCATTTTTGTCGTATGGTAGATGCAGCCAGTCATTGGAAAGGGGATGCTCATGTGCCCCATACACGTATACTGTCTCATCATGTATTGAACTTCTGTCTCTTTATGTCTCTGTTCTCCTCTGTCTTTGTCAAATTACAATATGGAAAACAATGTTTTGCCTGCCCACCTTATGCCCTTATTTAGTCTTTGCCTGTGGCCATTCCTTTCTCCTAGGCCCATTCTGGAGAAGACATAGGACAAGTTCTGATATTTATCAATCTGCCTTTTAAAGTGAAGATGAGTAGCTATTCACATAGTGAGAAGAGTTGTTGACATGTTAGAAAAGCTAACTAGAAAGAAAACTCTTCACTCTACAACTCATAACTACAGTGACCATCATGGTCTCTTCAGGTCTCAAAATCTATGTGTCTTTATTATGCTTATTCTTCTCTATTGGAAGTTCATTTCTCTAGAAGGAATGAAGCTGCCAAGCTCGCTGAGGTTTAGGTTAATCAAGGTGTTTGAGCTGTTACTGAAAATGGAAGTAGGCTGATTAGATCAAAGTGATTGTGGAAGCTTGGAGGAATTTACTCTCAGAATGAAAAAGAAGAAATATGTGAAAAACAGTGAGCCATCAGGAATACATGAAGGATTGGGAAAAGAAGACTGACGAGAAAGACGTCTGGAAAAGGGAGAGAGCGGATATATATTTAGCTGTGGTAAAGAGCTTTCTGTGTTGGTCAGACACAGTCATGGCTGTGCAAGCCTAAAGGAAGCCAATGTTGCAAGTGCTGGACTGTTGTTTGGTTTGTAATTGATATTTATTATTTCTATAATTATTATTTCTAATATTACTATAGTTCTGGTCCTTATGGGAGGAAGCTAGATTTTTTTTTTTTAAACCTGGAAATGTTAGGGACTTTTAGCCTCATCTATTTTGGTTTAGTTTCTGAAGATCTGGAAGGAAAGTGGTAAGAAAAGCAATTAAGCTACCCTCTGAATTTATCTCTGGTTCCTTGTGAAGGTTAAAAATATCTGATAATCTTTTCTAAGAGTCTAGTATGTGTTTAATTTCTTTCTGTCACACTGATAGCAAGAGTTAACTTAGCCTTGAGAAGCAGATTTACACATCTCTAAGTCAGTAATTGGATAATGATAGTCTAAACACTGATACCTGTGGAGCACAGAGATGACAAGAACTGGTTTTGTATTGTCCATTGGAAAAGGGAACACATATGCACAGCTCTCCAAGGACAGGGCTATGAAGAATACTTAGCACCACAGAGCAATCATCTGATCATGAACGAGCACCCTACCTTGTGAGCCTCAGGGTGAGTGCATCTAGAAACCATCCTTCCTTATCTTCTACACTCAAGCCTCTTATGACCTTGCTCATGTGTATCTGCAGTATATTCTCCCTATTTCTCTTTCCTCCATTTATTTCGTCCTAATAAACTTGTGGAAACTATGTTTGCACCGTGACTGAACTCACAAAAATAGAAGGGCTATCCAGCCTGTTGTCATTTTGTCATAGTTGGGATCCCAGTGCAGCACAGGATATAAGAAAACACTTGCAAGGTGGAGCTCAGCTTCTACCAGCTTTTCTAACCAAAGAACTGAATTACTGACTAACAGCCTGAAGATCTTTTAAGGTTAAAATACGTACTATAAATCATTCACCAACAGATGACCCCAAACTGACTATATAGCAGAATTATTTTGGTTTCATGTGACGTCAGCATGGCCCATTGGATGAGTTACAGCCTTGCATTCACTCTGGGACTATCTGTTATCTAGTATGTATGACTTGATATTCAGTTTCAGGCAGGCAAATTGGCCATGTATACTTGCTTGTGTCCGTAGCTAATTTTAGGTAGCTAGTCTAATTGAAGATGTTATGCTCCTTTAGCTTGTCAAATAGAAATTCACATTTTCTGATTAATGTGATTCATTTATATTAGATTTGACTTGACAGGATGACAATGTGTAATATAGAATACAAGGATGACAGGGTTCTCCATCTCCTCTGTCACATTTCATTATGGATGGTCTAGTCAAGGCTGTGGCCTGCAGTATCTTACCTGCAATATGATAAAATTTGAACAGTCTTGCAGGCATATATGGTCTACACGGTATGTTCTCACAGGTCGCAATATGCTTTCAGAAGGGTGACAAGTTAAACGACTTTCTCACATTTGTAATCCTTATATGTAACTGGCTTTGTGACATCCTGATGTGATTGGAAAAATTGCTGAGAAAAGGTGGAAGAAAAAGAAAATCCTTGAGAGAAAGCTAAACAAACTAAGTGATAAAAAAAAAATATTTTGAAGGGGGAAGTATACAAGGAAAGTAAATCCTAACTAACACATCTGTTGGTGGAGGAGAGAACGGATTAGGTGGGGAAAATGGAACAGTAGCCAGAAGCTGAAAAATGTGTCAAGAAATATAAACATAGCATCAAATATAAAGGGTACCAGTAGCTTCCACATAAAAATGTTGGAAAAAGCAGTAGATGATAGGAAAATGGTCCACAGCTGGGTCCATGGAGTAGTAGCATGCATAAGCTCATCAGCAACAAGCGGCTTGCATATCAGAGATGCAGAGGGTGGTCTGTCAGTCCAGCACCTCTCCAGAGGGGAGACAGGAAACAGAGGGCAGAATCTTTCCAAGATGACAGATGATATTAAATGTGTGTTTCTTAGTGGAAAATTGTGTATTCTGTTACTTCTCTAGGTCAAATGTCTTGTATACGTACAACACATGTTGAATACTCAATTTCAGTCTCCTTTCTAACTGTGTAGGCAGTCTCACTACCATCTTGATAATTGTGGTCAGTATAGGACTCCATCTGCTCTAACAGATTAATCTGCACAGTCAGTCTGGCCTGCCCAGTCCCATTGGTGCTTCAGCACTGCCACTCCAGGTCTGCACATGTACAGCTGCCATTGACTCATTGCAACACTCATTTTGGAACAAGCTTTGAGACATCTCTAGTCCAACCTCCTGCTCACATTAGGTTCAACATTGAGTTCAGACCAGGTTTGTCAGGGCTTTGGACAGTTGGGTCTTTAAAGGACAAACTGTGTCTCCAAGGACAGAGATCCACAACCTCTGAGATGTGCAGGTTAAAAGCCCCTATCTCCTCCTATTGTAAGAATTCACTTCAAGCCCTTTCCCTATCCCCTGCCAAAGTGGATGTGCTTCCTAGTCCCAAGCATCCTCAGCCCTCCTCATACAAGAAGCTTGTACCCTCATTTCTCGTTCTGCTGGCCATTCCCTCATTCTGTAAGTATTTTTCTTCCCTACATTCCTTATACTGCCTCTGAGAAGGAGGTGATGGCCAGAGGAATAATGTCTGTTGTTTCATAGAGGCAACTGAGCTGATATAGCTGCTACTGCACTCGTGCGGGTCTCATCTGACTGACAGTAACAGGGAATGACCAATTGCTTCACGTATCTCATCAAGGAGAAGAGGTTTTTAAGTTTCCAGTGTGGCAAGTTAATAAATGTTCTTATTGTCCAACACAGACTAAAACTGCTTTTAAAAACAAGTGGAAAAGACGTTTCAGAAACAGAGCAGTTTTTGGCTAAACCGTCACAAGGAAGCACCTCTCTCAGAGTGCTATCCCCAGTAGGCTTTGCACAAACTCAAGTTTGTTGCTGATGTTGAAAGAGGTGTTGCGGAGAGGCAGCTCTAGAGACTTCATGACTGTCTCATTAAAACTTCAAGCACAGATGAAATTTCTGGCCAGTAGTTAAGTTTTGCACTGGCTGAGATCTCAGTGATTGTGTTATCTGCAGAGAAGTTACCGCTTATCATGTAGTTGTTTCACTTTGACGTGAAATGGCAGATAGAACAGCACATGCATAGAATCACAGAATCACAGAATCATCTGGTTGGAAGAGACCTTTAAGATCATCGACTCCAACCGTGCACCCTGCACTGCCAGGGTCCCTAAACCATGTCCCTCAGCACCGCATCTACACAGCTTTTAAAGTCTTTCAAGTCTTTTCTTCCTTGTTTGTTTCTTAAGGCCTGCAATAAGGCACCCTAACATAATGAAACACAAGCAGAATAATAGGCTTGAGGCTTTTTTTAAAAAAAATTAACCTATTATGACATTTTAGGAGGTAAAATAGACTTAAAATAAGAAAGTCCTGTCCCCAGTCCCTCTTCTCCAAAATGTGAAGTGAGCGAGACTGCTGAATGAAGCTTTTAAACATTTCAGAGTGTTTAAATGCTCAAAATCACCATTTGGTACTCAACCTTTTGCAGTGACCTGCAGAGTTTTCAGTGCATTTGTGGATAAATAGGAATTATTGGGGCAGTAGTTTAGTTGCATATGCCTACAGCTAGGTTATTTCTGTCTAATAAAAAGATGCTGTACCAAACTGTACCAAAATTCAAGCTTCAGCCTTTATACATTCAAGTGATGGGTGGCTTAAAGAATGGGGAAAAAAACTGTAGATGCTTTAGCAAGATGAAATAGTTATAACACATAACAAAGTTACTGGTATAGTAAGAGATATAGTACATAAAAACAGGAGGAACAATGAAGTGAAGCTCAGTCATGGTGAAAAGTAGTAGCATTGGTACAGCCACAGTGGATAAAAGCAAGACATAGTATTAGTACTAAAGGAAAAATTTTTACAAAAACTGACTGGGATGTCTGGAATAATAAACTTTTAGGTATGCTTTCCTGTCAACCAGTATAACATAAATGTAATATATGTTCTTCAGAAGTACTTGATTCAGATTCTTTGTTTTTTTATGCATATACTTGTACTGCCATGTTTGCAGTTTTGCAGTTGCAATGTTGTTGCAGCTGTTATAATCTAAGGAAAAGTTCTGCTATTAAGTTACATTTGAGCATTCTGTTTTTGAAAATCCATATACTTTTTCCCACTAGTAGTTCCAGTAAAACTTATCCCCTGTCTCTGTAAATCTTGCCCCTTCTGTACTACGAGAGTGTAGCAAAACAAGCTCTACTTAAAAAGTTAATGATCATGCCTATCAATTGCAGAAAAAGAAAATATGCACAAAGAAAGCTGTATTGATTTATATGGTGCAGTGGAGCGAATCTTGGCGGTTTTTGTCCAGGGAAAGTATAAATGAGAATGAAAAAAAAAAAAAAGGAGGAAGGATGCTTAAAACAGACAAATGCATGAAAGTGAGGGACAGCTGCACCACATGCTCCATGTAATGTGGAGATTAAAAAAGAAGCAAGCAGACGCTGGTGGGGATCTTCCTTAAAAATAAATGAAAACTTTTTTTGTATTATACTTTTTTCCAAATAGTAAGATCTACTATCCCCTCTCCCCATGCTTCATTTTTAAAGACAGTGTAGAAGAAAAGAGGAAAAATATGTAGGCATGTTTTAAAATAAATATTTCATGTTTTGTGCATGCTATTTTTTAAATAAAAATGACCCACATTTTAGACAGCTATTTCAGTTACCTGTGATGATATTTGTGAATGGAAATAGAGAATTGGCAGTAAACTTTGGCTGTTCTTCTGTTTATTTAGAAATACAGCAAAATGTTGCCTCTGTCTTTTGTAAGAAATACACCTGGCAGTACATATAGAACTATAGATACAAATACAAGAACAGTGCAAGGTGTGTGAAAACCTCAGAGCTCTGTTTTGATGGGTCAAGCATGAGTAGAATCCACTGTTCAGGAATCCATGGATGAAGATCAAGGTACGTTTGACATTCAGTGTTTCACTGTTGCCAAACAAAAGATGCTCCTCTTTTAGAAATCCTGCTGTATAGAGTTCTTTGTTGTTAAAAGTGCTTTTCCCTAAGAGCTATGACTCAGGCTGATCTTAAGAGGACCTCTCCTGTTACCTGCTCTCAGCTTGTCTAATCAGGGTCCTTGTAGCTTGAGTGACAAGGCCAGTTCAATTTTATCCCTCCATAAAGCACAGGTAGAATTATCCCAGTTTCATCCTTGATGTTAACGTTTCACTAATTTCTGGTGCTTGTACCTTTTTTGACCATTAATTAAAGGCTGGTATCTCACTACATATTGTAGGTTTAGCACAGTTTGTATTTATTTCAGAATTCCTGAGAAAACCATGTGTACAGCTATGATATTCCTTCCATAGATATCACTATGGTAGTTGATACAGATTTGGAGGTGAAGATAATGGAACCAGAATGAGCTCGTGGTAATAATAGATCTCTTTCTCTTCATTACATGAGACATTCTAATTCATGTAATGTTCCTTCTCCAGTGGCGGACTGCAGCAGATTGCCCATTCTTGAACTCAGTATTAATTATGCTTACTAGTGACTCTGCAGTTGAAGGTCCTATGATAAACTCCTATTTTATTTTTAGGGGTTTATAATTCATCTTTAAAAGCCCACTTTGGACTGAAATATGTCACCGCCATCTAACACTGACTTACCTGACCCAGCAGTAATATATGATAGATATGGAAGGAAGAGGCTGCACTTTGAATAATTCAAGGTGATTAGCTCATGTGAAAAATCATTCTTTTCATGTGCTTGTCATCTGAATGGCCATATAAGTACGCACCTAACATTGACAGGCTATATCTCATCATAGCACTATGTCAATAAACACAGGCCAGTCCTCTTCCCTACTTTTTCTTCCTTGTACAATTTGCATTACAAGAACTGAATTAGATATTTTTCAAATTTCAACGGAAAATGTGGAAGAAGCTAAATTTATCAGTCTTTTGATGTACCCAGTGCTAGGATACATGGTGGCATGATTTTTGATAGGATACCTTAATTTGTATGTCACCAAAGGGGAAATCATCTCCATCAATACTTGTATTAGTGACTTTTTGTGAATTATGCAGTTATTCAGTTTGAGAGCTGAGTTACAGCTTTAGAGGACAGGTGTGTGCATCACGAGAGCCCTGACACAAATGAATCTCTAGCTGAACAGAATCATCAGACTTAGCTCAGTACTCTTTTTTTTCTGAACTATGACTCAAATCAAAATTGAGTTTCAGATTCTTTCTGCCAAAGAATACAAGGAAAATATGAATCAATGGAGCATGGAGCTGTCAAGGTACAGTCATCAGAACAATAATTAAGCTAGCCTTTGTATAAAGGAAATTAAGCTCCTACTTAATCAATCTCTGTGCCGAGGGATTACTAAGTAATGACCTCTTTTTTTTTTCCAAAGCCAAGTAGTAATGGGGAGCAGACCAGGTGCTCACTGAGGGTCGAAAGCCATCAGCCCAACATAAGATCTACCATATAACAGACACACCTCGTTTCATTTGTGGATTCCTCTGTGATTATCTGCTAACCTTCCCAAAAATTCATACTGTACACCAGGAAAGTGTCAGCCCTTCAAATAAGTAAGAATGGAAATGTGCAAGTAGTTATAACAGTGCACATAACCATTCTACAGGGAAGTAGAGATCTTTTCTCTCTGAGGAACTATGGGACCATATTTTTGCTGCTCCATTTCTTAGCTTTTACTTCACTGAAAATAAGGTAATTTTGGAATGTAATTTAAATTCAGATATAAAGTAGTTGAAAACAGTGCCACAATATGCATCTCTTTCCCAACCTTTTCGTATTACAATCTTCACTTCCAATTTTTTTTTTTTTTCTGATAATAATGGACAGGAATACTTCAGTTAATTATGGCGGTTTATGTATTTGATTGCCATTTTAGAGTGTGCAATGTACTTTGCTCATTTCAGAGTACAGCTGTTAGCACCTTGCCTTAATATGTACATATTGTATATCTTTCCTGTGTCATTTGTTTTTCAGACATGCATTTCTCTGATTAACTAGACCATCAATAAATCTGGACTCTCTTAGAGAGAAAAGGACATGGACCTATTGGAGCGAGTCCAGAGAAGGGCCATGAGGATGATCAGGGTCTGGTGCACCTCTCCTATGAAGACAGGCTAAGACTTCAGACTGGAGAAGAGAAGGCTCTGGGGAGACCTTATAGCAGCCTTACAGTACCTAAAGGGGGCCTACTGGAAAGCTGGAGAAGGACTTTTTACAAGGGCATGTAGTGATAGGACAAGGGATAATGGCTTTAAAGTGAGAGAGCGTAGATTGAGCTTATATGTAAGCTTTACTGTGAAGGTGGTGAGACACTGACTGGAACAGGTTGCTCAGAGACGTTGTGGATGCCCCCTACCTGGAAGTGTTCAAGGCCAGGTTGGATGGGACTTTGAACAACCTGGTCTAGTATCCATGCCCCTGGCAGGAGGGTTGGAACTAGATGATCTTTAAGGTCCTTTCCAACCCAAACCATTTTATGATTCTATGATTAGATATAGAGTTACTGAGTAGCTCCATAAGTGGGATCTGACGCCGTATACTTCACTTCCAAAGATTTCTGTATCATAACTACTGGAACTATAGCACTAACATTTGAAATGTAGCCCTGTAATGTCAGCCTCAAAATAGATGTCTCATGAGGACGATCTCCCAAAGAAACAGAAATGGTATAAATTTTGCTTATCCAAAAGAAAAGTAGGCATGTGTTAATGCTTCTTTGATCAATAGTTAGCCATGTATTACCATTTTCAATCCTATTTTGAGCTGCTGTAGCTCAAAAGTACAATTCCAGTTCCTCAAACCCAACCAGGTTTGAAGAAACACCAGGGAAGGGAACACATAGCTGAGCCACTATAGCAAGGCACTATTGCTAAAAAACTTTTTAAATTACATGAACAAAAAATATCTTAAAGTGAGATGCTTCAGGATTCGGCAGTTTGCTGGAGTCATATGCAGTGCATACTATTTCACAGCTGTTAAATGAGCCAGTATGACCCTTATAGACTCTACTTTAGAACTGAACTTGAAATGAGCATTGAAGAACATTAAAAGAAAAGAAGTTTTAAGCTGTATGGAACTGAGGCTAAAAGGTCGTTCTTTGTGAGGTAATTATGTATTGTCAGTAAAATGTGTTTGATTTGCCATCAAATATTTCCTTTAATAAATAATTTCTAATTGGTATTCAAAATGTAAGTTTAAGAACGTACAGACTAATGTACCATAAAAATATCTCACTGAAAATATTTCATTACCTGCCTTTACAAAGCTCATTTTAAATCTTTCCCTGTGTTTTACTTTTTATGACATTTTTTCACTTCCTGTTCTCATGGAAATGAAGACACAGGCAAATGAGGACATGAGTTTATTTTGAAAAATTTTGTACCTATAGTACACAGCTGAGGTAAACCATACGTACATACTGCTCGTTGTTGTGATACGTGCTGTTCACTCCACAACAGCAGGTTCCCAAAATGAAATAACAGCACACATCAGACATTTACATTCACTTCTGTCTCATATCTAGAGATTCTCAGTAGTTCTTTGTGGTTTGTATTTATAAATCTGATTTGTTGTTTGTTTCTTTTCAAGAAGTTCTTTTAGTCAACAGTCTGAAAATGTCTTTGGTCTTGTCCTTTAGTCTGATATGCAACGAGTGAAACATGACTTTTGGTATAAAGTCATTTTTAAAGCATAGTTTACAAAACAAATAGTTAAAACCACCTTGCTTATCCCTTCCTGTTGTTGGATGATGTACAGAATACAGTTTCAAAAGCTGACGACACGATGTGTTTGTCTGAATTGGTGCAATTTCCTCTGTAATAAAAATAGTAGAAATCATTACCATCATATTTGAAAACATCAGCCTAAATTATAGTCTAAAGACATTTAAAATATTTAAAATAATTCCAGGATCCTGAGTAAACTTAAGAGACACAAATTAATTAACATTTTAAGCCCCCCTACCCACCCTAAATCTGAAAGCTGTGCCTCATTTACTTGTTCTTCAAAGAGTGAATTTGAATTTCTGCAGAGAAAGATTATCAGAAACACTGAACAGTACTAAAAAGTCCTCTTCAAGAGAGTCCTTCATCTCTCTTTGAGATAGCACTGCAAACTCATATGCCTGCTGAAGCTGATTTGTGCTCTTTTAAAGACAGACTAAACGTATGAAAAATCACTCTATTAAAATACTGATAGTTTAGCTGTAAAAAGAACAAACGTATTGTGACTTCTGTAAGAATTAATCGGTTGTGTTACTGTTGCTGCTATATATTCCTCTGACCCTTTCTCTCTCCTTTTCTGTCTGTGTGAAGAAAACTGTGTAAAAAAAAAAAAAAGGAATAACACGGAAACCAATCACTGCTCTCATAAGACAGCTCGTGTTTCCTCAGCTCTTCTATACATTGAAAGCAGAATTTACTATTTTGGTGTAGTGAATATTCTGGCTCCCCCTCTGGTAAGGGGAAAGCATTCAAAGGGAAGGTAGTTCAGTTCATTAAGAAGCTTGTATTAACAGTCCGTGTGTTCTAGTTGTCTATGTCTCTTACATGTTTTACTTTTAAAGAAATCATGTCCATCTAATGTTGTTCAATGTCATTTTACTGAAACTGGTATTTGAGAAACTCGTTGAGAAAATTAGAAGTGATGAAGTAGCCCAAGGAGGTAATGTCAGAGCGAACAGGAGATTCTGATGTGAAGACCTAGCTTCCTAATTGTTATTATGCTTACAAGGACACTATTAAAAGAAAAATGAATGCCTTGCTTCACACCTGCTGTAAAGGGTGCCACAACTCTGGAGCTTGTTTAAATCATTCTTCTTGAAACAAAAGACCAAATGAAACTCAGGCCATTTAATTTCCAAAAACCAGTAATTAAAATGAGTCACATCATCAGAGTTTGGCAGGGCTACAGCCTTCTTTTATTTTTTCATTTTCACATAAATTTCAGTGAAGGTCAGATTTGTTGGGGGGGAAGAAGAACATCCCTGCTTTTGTGCTCACAGGAGGTTAAAATATGACTTGTTCACAGTGTCCCTCATAGTTCAGAACTTAATGGTCCTTGACGGGGATAACCTAGAAGTTAATTTTACTTTGTGTCCCAAAAGCAGTCATTGTCACTGTAATCCTTCTTGCAGGCTGAAGGGTATCTTCACCACCTGATCAGACTTTCAATAGCGATTGATGAGCAATATCACCAACCAAGAAGCACTTTGCTAGTGCTTTCTGGTAAAAGACAGAAAGAAAAAGAAAGAATGGTGCCAGCTTACCTTTTCATAACTTTAAGCCTTTTCAGCATTCCTTACTTAAAATGTCAGCTTTTGCAATTTGTAGAAGCGGGTTTTATCAGATCATGAGGGTATTGCTTGAAGAGCAGATTCCAAACACAAGTTTTGTGCTTAATACTTCATGTAGCACACTCATCCCCCAAAACAGTTCCTGAGGACAGGGAGAAAGGAGATCATATTCACCTGCACATAGGACACCAGAGCTGTTTTGTACTATCTGTGCCTGGAGAACAGAATCTGCTGAGCTATGACACCCTCCTGCAGACCTTCACTACCAGAATCATGGGCACGCACACTCTAGCTTTTGGTCTTCATGGTGAAAGACCTTCTATCCCCGAAGGAAAAGGGGTCTGGACTCAGTGCCTGAGGGTGGATATGAACTATACAATCCACTGTAGGTAGTAATATTAAGCCAGTTCAAGTGTCAGAAGCAGAATGGGTAATAAAAAACTCTCAGTTTACCCTTCCATTTCAGAAACCACCCATGACACACCTGGGACCATGCAGGGTGGGTGGTGGAAGGCTGACTGCCGTGAACATTTCACGGGTCATTGAGGACTGTGACTCATCCCCCCAGAAGTGCTCGGGGATGCAGGCTCCTGCCCCTGTGCTCACTGGAAGCCCCGAGAGGAAGAAATCCCTGTGTGGCTCTGTGAAACAGCTGTGTTTCTTTTTATCCTTTTAAAAATACAGTTGATATGACATTGAATAAGGAATACCCAAATACTCTGATCAAAATATGTATTCAGCCTCTGCATTTACAGTCCCCCAGCTGGGGTCACAACATACATTGCCCCATAATACTCCCAACAGTGTCAAATTCTGAACTTCAAACGAAAAATCCCACACTCTGTTGAACAAGCACATCCAACACCAACAGTGTTTTTCAGACATTGCTAAGTATAACGTCTGAGCATTGGACTGTGGAGCATCCCAGACTTTGCCTCCTCTCGTAAAACAACGATATTTTCTAATGACCGTAGATTCCAAAGGCAGAGTCTTTCTAATATTGGAATCGAGACTTCTCATTTCTAGGTATTTCACTTTGCTCCTTCTGGGGCTTGTCCAGTGACCTGAACATGCTTCCTCCTAGTGATATTGGGGATGTTATTCTCGAGTTATGTTGCTTCTGGTAGGACTAGACATTGTTCTGGGGGCAGGAGGCTCACACTCCCAAGCCCATTTGGCAGACCAGCTGCAGCCTTACTGGAGCTTCTGCCAGGTGATCCATCCACATTGTTGCTCTGTCATTGACATTCTGAACAATATCACCACTCCGCTGTTCTTCCCTGCTCTACTTCCTGGATCTTCGACTAATGCAAAAAACTTCTAACTCGCCAGAAGAAAATTTGACCCGATGACCAGATGAGCATTACCACTGTGAGTCTCTGGAAAGGGACAGTCTTTCTGTTACAGCATTTAAAACATTTTTATTTTTGAAGCAAAATTTCAGGAATGGAAGTAATTAAATCATTATAACATAAAATTATTCTGAATTTATACATTTCAAAAAAAGCACATGGCCACATTTTGAAATAGAAGCTCTTAATACATGTGAATTTGTCAGATTCATTTACTACTGTCTTCAGATGAACAGTTTTCACGTTCACAGGAAAGCTGCAGGCCAGTGTGCCTCTTGGACTCCATGTAGATAGCTACTACCTGTGTGTGGAAGATGCTCAGAATCTTATGCTACAAAGCATTTCCTCAATGGGAGTCAACTGCAGAAGCACTGACTTTAGGAGAGCTATGACATTTTAGCAGCAGAGCAATTGTCTCTACAAAATTACACTAAATGAAGACAAGTTATGGAAACAGGTCCAAAGAAATCTCTTGCTGTATAATGTTTTTTATATGCGACTCTCTTCTAAATTCCATGGAGATAAAGCAAAATCACTTAAATTGTTTGAGTTCTAGGGAAAAAAAGCCTACATTCACCTTTCTCCAATTGTGAAGATACCGCTTCAATCGCATATATGACCCTAAAGTTATTTTCCAAAGAAAATGACTTTGAATTGTTGAGCCCTGTAAAGATGTTGACATAATAGTTATATTTATTCCTAGGAATGTTACTTTCTGTCGGGAAGATTTACATGGTACTGTGATGGGTATAGTCATTCTAATGGTTCGTCAAGGGAATACTGCTCCAGGAGCACCTCTGTGAGCAAAATAAGACATTTATTGGACTTGTCCAAAAATACGTTTTTATTTTAAAAACTATGTTGAAAATTTTTTAAATTTTTCTGCTAGAGAAGTCAAACCTGCCTTCTTTTTCCTAGCAGGGCCATTCTTACCTACTTAAGCAGGCTGGTGAGACTAACTTCTTTGGGAATTCAGCAGAGCTCCTGCAGATAGGGGATCATCTGCACAAAGGGTAAATTGGTGCCGTGGGTGACAGCTCTACCCTACCTATTTGCAGAGCTTGCCAGACCAATCCTAAACCTCCCTTGGCGTTTGAGGAGGAGCCCATCTGGCAAATTTTTCACAATAAGAACTGAATGCACACCAGATTTATGTGTTTTTAAAAGCCATTTAATGTTAAAGAAAAATCAATGATAAATATATACAAATGGGTGGGATAGTTTTAAACACAGCCTATACTACAAGTTCTCTTCACGGCTGATGTCATTAGAATAAAAGCTGTATTGTTATGTATAATTAATAGTAAACATTCAAAACATAATTCAGATTGTTTTCTGCTACACACGTTAGTGGAACATTGTCTCCTAACTATGATAAAACCTTTTGACCTTGAAAGATAAATAAATATGTCTCCTGATTCATGTTACCTTAGTAACTGGTAATGTTGCCTCGTAAGTATTAGTGACTGGAAAGGTGAAAGCAGTTTGTTTCAAGTGGAAATAGGCAACTTTTTTTCCCAATTACATGAAAATTGCATTTTCTTTACTTTTCTTCATGACCAGCTTGTATTGCAAGGATTAGCCTCTCTCAATAAGCATCAAGTTACTTGTCAAACACAACGTGCAATTAGAACTGGTTTTGTATGTAAAAAAAAAGAGTAAGCAAAGAAAATAATTGATTTTTATACAAAGCAAAAAGTACTTGAATAGTCTGCTGTTAGAAAAATTCTCTTCACTAAGACTGCTCGCACGAGTAAGGATTATTCAGTTCCATAGGCCTTTTACTAATGCTCTGTCTCTTCTAGAAGGTTAACACAAAGAAGCACGTAGCAGCACCAGAAATAATCAAGTATACTCCCTAAGCTGAAATTTCATAGAAGGGGCCCCAAACTATCCAGTTTTCCACACCAGTAACCAGTGCCCCTAAGTTCTGCTCTGGTCTCCCTTTTCCTAGAGGCCAAGGAGGTTGGCCATGTGGGGCTGGCACAGCTGGGGCATCTCGTCGGGTTAAAGGAATTCACAAGGAGTTGCACAATAGGTGGATTTGGCCCTTTCCCGTGCAACAGAGAGCTAAAAAACAAACCTTCGAAAGCTATTTAGGGTGAAGAAGAGGGGAAATAATACAAATATTTTTTTCAGTACATGCTAGCAGCTCCTCATTTTTCTCAGTTGGCCCCTCATTAAAACCACGTACTTCCATGAGTTCCTAGTAACTGTCGGCAATCGGACATCCGGGCTCCTCTGAGAGAGACTTTCACCGGGAGCACTCTCAAGCCCTGTCAGGTGTGAATTCTCTGATGTCTGCTACGGTAAGGTCACATTGCAACCTTTTCTTAATCACTTGTTTAAAAGTTTTATAGGAAACTAATTGTCTTTGAGACCTCTGTCCCCTGACAAATTTAGATAAAATTGGTCAGTGAATTGAATGCCAATATAAATTGAAATATAAGGGCATATAGACATCTACCGAGAAACAGAGTGCACATGCAAGCCTTAGGAAACCAAGCTGAAAAAAAAAAAAAAAATCCAAAGGCAAAATAAGACTGTGGAATGATGAACAGAAATGAAGGGGACATATTTTCCCATTTAATACAAGATAAAAAAGATTAATTATTCTGTTTGTGAAAAGAAAGCACAAAAAAGATATGAGCCAGTTGTACAACAGAATGAAGAGAACAGGGAGGGCCAACCAAGCCTTCCTGTTTTGAAGGACAAGAGGGCACTTTGTGAAAATACAAGGTAACAAACAGAATATAGAAAATACTTGAGGCAAATTTTAAAAATATTTTTAAAAGCTCCAATGTACAAAGAACAGCATCTGCAATTGCCATAGTTAAGACAGCAATTACAGTAACTATTCATCTTAATATTTTGGAGAATAAACTGCTATGATCCAAACCCATCAGAATTCTCACTGCGATATATTAAAGGCTAACAGTAGCCATGTTACAAAATAAAGCAGTGAACCTTCAGCTGGAGCACTTACTGAGGTGAGTTATCCTCAGAGCCAGCGCGCTGGTATTGAAGAGGAGAGCTGTGCATTGCCACAGTCTGCAGCCCCTGCAGCTGAGCTGCCATTCTAATCGACAGCAGTACTCAGTAGTAAATTTTAGGAAGCATCATCTCCTTTCTTCCTTTGTTAATAACAGTAGACACATCCTGCAACAGTATCAACAGCAGCCTTGCTTAGTAAAGAATTTGAAATGTTTTAAATAAATAGCACTTCTCCTTTCAAAGGAAAAGAATCTAGGTTTGGTTGCTTAAATAACATTGATTATCATTAGAACTACAACGTCTTGGTTTTATTATGGAAAATTTCTTGGGTTTATTGTGGATAACATATACCCTTAAAGATAGCGGAGAAATATCATTCAAACCTCTCATAGGAGAGGTGCTTTTTGTAAAAGTCATTATAATATTTTAACTAGCCTCTAAAGTGTTCTCATATTTACCCCAGGATTGGTATTGTCTTATTTTCATGCTTTGGTTTGACCTTGTTCACCTAGATACCACGAAAACAAGATTATTTTTTCCTCCTGACCAATATGCTAAGGCCATACTTAATCAAGTACTCACAGAACTTCTTAAAATTAAATTGTCTCTAAAACAAATCATGATTCTTTATTATATTGTCATTTGTTTTATGCTTCTGCATTGACCTCTTTTTTTTTTTTTTTTTGTAACCTGCTGTTCATTAGTCTCCTGTGATACTCCAAACATTGCTGTTTAGTACTTGAAGAAAAAAAATAAACTGACTTTTGTATTCTATTCTGCATGTTCATCCAACCTAGGGTTTACGTTCTAATATGCATGAGTTTATTTTATCAGGACACAAGTCCAAATACATTTTAAATTACCTGCGGTGTTCCAGAAAATCTTACTTGAGAAAACTGAAATTGCATTCAGCTACTTCTAAATCTTGGTTATTATTTTTACATTGCAATAAAGCCTTCTTTACACATTTTATAGGGAAAAGAGAAAGAAAAAAGGTATATTTTTCCTCAGGTTTGAAATTTCATGTTTATTGTCTTTTGGAGGAATTTAAGCTGCCAATTTCTTTACATTATCTTGAAACTGTGAAACTGAGGTTTACTGATTTATTAGGTAATCATCTCAGTGCTTTTAAAGAGTTAGTTTCCTCCTTAGAAAACAAGATATAAATTCACCTGCTGGTTTACCTTTATTATGTGTCTAATCCCCATCCATTTGAAGTATCTCAAAATATTTAATGCATTCACTCTCACAACATTCTGTGAACTATAGAGTGCTATTATCTTCGTTTTATAAGAGCCTAAGGTCATACGAGAAGCGTGTTTCAGAGCAAGAAGCTGAATGAGTCTCCAAATCACAGGCTAGCCTAGTGCCTTAAACATTTGTATCTGTATGGTTTTTCACCCTCTTTTAAGGTGGATAAAAACTGTGAAGCAGAACAAACAAAAAACTTAGCTGATTAACACTGTTTTCTTTTCAGCTTTGCTATTTCTGTTATTCATTGCTGGTTAATCTTGTAAGAAGCAGGAAATAATTAAAACTGAAAAGATTAGCATAAGTGGTAGAATGAGCTAATAATGCATTAACCTTGTATTTTTTACTCACAGTTTAAACCAAAGCAAATGTTATTCTGAAGAAAACTTTTAATTTAGAAAAAAAAAAGAGGAAAGACAATCTAACATCAATGTCATTTTGCTTCCAGTACTAAGACACTGTGAAGCTGCTGTTAACCTGTCATAAGGTTTGTTTTCTGTACACAAAGGTATATAGCTATTGACATGAAGAACACTGAGAGCCTGCATGTGTTTCTGCTCAGCTTCTTTCAGGATTGAATTGTAAGATGCAGGATTTCTTTGCATTTCACAAAGTCACTGCTAGTGTTCAGTTTAATAATAGACAAGAAAATAAACTTGTAGTGTGAATAGCCAAGTAGTACCTTTCTGTTCTCCAAAACTTCTACTCACAGAAAGCGTAAGATAAGTACAAGCCACCAAATCTGAATCTGGATTTTAAGATGCAATCTGATGGATTTCAGCATGGGTTGAAGGTCCCCAGATATTATAAGGCAGCTTTTCTCACCCCAACTCCATCATTTCCAATATCAGTGGTGGGCACATCTCCAGCTTAAGGCCTCTTTTTATTTGTGTTTTTCTAAAAATAGGAATTATTTATCATTATTACAGATAGCTTTGATTTTAAACACACACAAAATTCAAGAGTGTTGGACCTGGGAAAAAAAAGGAAAGAGTTCCAGGTCCATCTCTGGCTATATCTCTTTATAAAAAGACCTAAGTGCAAAACAGAAAAAAAAAAAACCCAAACAGACCATAAAACCCCTCCAACTTAATTCATCACAGTATTTCCAACACCGGAGAAAGCCGGACACACTGAAAAATTAGAAAGAACATTTTGTTATTGCCTAACTGTGCACTTAGCCTCCCACCTGCCTCTTCCTGGGCTACATGGTAATCAGAATGGCAAAGGACAAGATAGGATATTACAGCGTGTATTGCAAAGAGGAGAACACACGTCTGTGAGAGTGTAACAGTGCAGCATGACCCACAGCACGTTATCTCAGAAAAACGCATCCCACTCGTGCAGTGACATCACAGGCATTTTCAACACCTTTTAAAATGCACACAAACCCTCCAGCATTTGACTTTGCATGCAGCAGGGAAGGTGATTTAACTTGGCAGACAGACAAATAGATAAATGCTGTGCTTCCTCTGGTACTTCAGCACTTTGTTGTTGTTGTCATCGCTGTATGTACCTTGAAGTCAGGAAATCACTTCAGAAACTTCTCCAGAAGGCTGCAGGAGAGACCTTCAGATCCAAAACTAAAATAGGCTTTACACTGAAGTATGTTAAACATTTCTCAAGGATGGTAAAAGGGATGAAGTACAACAACCTCACGTTACGCCTCAAACTCGGTCTGAGGCATGGTCCAGCATGTCAAATGCCAAAGAAAAAAAGGCCAAAGTCAGAAGGTATGCGTGGGTACTATATTTTAATTCATCATGACTGCCAAAGAGATCTTAATACCTTACATGAAGTTAGAGGACCTAATTAATTTCTGAGGCACTTGAGAGAGTAAAAGAGCACAATGCTATTTCCTAACTTGCCATAGAAGGTGACCTGAATATTGCACTTTCAAGCTCTGATCTCACAAAACTGAGATGACACGAAATCACGGTGTCCCATTCCTTTATCTCCCTGATAGGAAAAAGTGGTCATTCCCAACGCCCAGCAGCCAAGCCTGCTGCCAAATCCCTTCAAAAAATCTTTCCCAGGCAAATGACTCCCCAAAAAAAAAAAAAAAAAAGGTAATAATGAAATGCCAAAAATGTTTCAAATGAGCAGTGGTAAGAAAAATGTTTCTAGGACAGGATGACCCAACTATCACCTTTATTTATAACTGCATAGATTAGGCTAAATTACAATTCTTTGTATCGCTTATTGCTAGGCTCTGCAAACACTGGACTCAAAAAACAGTTCTTATCCCAAAGAGTCTGCAGACTGAGAACAAGTAATTTATGAAAAAAACCCCACAACAAGACGATTGGGTCAAACCTACACGAGTCACATCCCTATGATTAAAATTAATAATTCCCTCAAAAGGCATGCCTCTATTAGAGGTAATGACTTAAAGAGTTTAAACATATTCATTAAAGCACTTTGATTTCTTAATCTCATTAAATTATTTTCTGCTTCATTTTCTTGTTTCTACATTTTTATTTTTTGTAATAGCACTAAGCAAAACAATCTGGACTGCCTAGAAATACTTTGGCTTTTCTGAAGACCTGAATTGTAATAAGATGGGAGAATAAATGGGGGAAATAACTTTTTATTCTGAGGTTTAAATTAAGATTTCTGTTTTGTTCATTTTACAAAGTTCAGTAGAGAAAACGCATTATTCAAGAGAGTCAGCCACACACAAGAGAGAGCTATGAGTCTTCCACCCCAACAGAGTGCTAATCCTACCCGTGTAAGTGATCTGTCTTTTTTTCCCCACATAATAATATGAAAAAAACCCCATTACTGGGGATTTTTGTTATTATTTTCATGTCCAGAGGATGAAGCTCAAGACGCAAAGGATTGTCCAAAAACTTATTTTGTGACAGACTATTTCTTGAGAAGCTTAAAGATTTGTTTGCCCAGAGTTTTGCAGAATTTTGTGTGGTGTTTACTTATTACATTTATTGGTATCTAATCCAAACAGCAGCTCTGATCTAAAAATAGGAACACTAATAACTAAATGTGATTTTTCAGATTTCACTGAAATCTAAACTTTCAGTGACACAAAATAACTACAGTCTCTGTGTGTGTGTGTTTATGAAGGTTTGAAATATAAGACATGATGCTGAGAGTCTTACAGAATAGCACAGGTGGGGCTTTTTTTGAAAAAAAATGCCAATTCTTATGGAATTTCTGCTCTTTCATTTCTTGGCCCAGGAAGAACATCCTGCATAAGACCAATCAGAAATACTATCTTGGAACAATAAAATATGTGGGCCAGAGACAGAATGCACAGAATCTCTGAGGCCATTAAATCTCTGTCGCTGTGGTTGAAGTTGTCCAACATTTAAAAAGTATTTAAGGATGACTAACGGATGGCAAACTCACAAAAGCTTCATTTTGCTAGGAAACTATGCTGGAGAATGTAAAACATGTACCAAACTCTAGTGTCATGAAAAATGGCTATTTTTCCTTTGGTTTGAGTTTTGAATTCAGACCTGACAGGAGCTCGGATCTCACCTGAGTCTATTCGCTTATTCCTAATCAGTTTAAAAGCCCTGCATGTGATGGCTCCTAAAGGTTGGGTTATCCCAGCTGAGGTTGTGTGCTATGGTGCTTGTATGAAGAAGTTACCTTCACTGATCAGGTCACGGCATGTCATCTACATCCAGCTGGAAATGACTCAGTCTGGTAGTCGTCTTTCAAAAACTTTTAAAAACGCTATTTTACAAATCTTTTTGCATTCAGAGCCATGTGCGAGGCACAGCCTTATGACATGAACTTCAAATAAAGCACCGGCTCATCTTAATAGTATTGCATGCTGCGGAACTGTCTGCTGAAATTTTACCAGTAGATTTGAAATGCCTAAAGGGTATGGTGTACATAAGTTCGGTAACTCAGTAGTATTGAGGAGCTTGAATTGGCCAGTGATTCGCTCCTGGATACCCTTACCGTACAACACACCGCTGATAAATCAGATGGGAAAGGATTTGTGATTCAAATTAAAACTTGTTTCAAGTAAAAGATACGCTTTATTGTTGCTGAATCCTGAAGACTGGTAGTTTAGCTACGGGAAGCCAGCCATAGTGTGTTGTGAAACCTCCGTAATAAATAAATTATGGACTCATGCTGTGTATTCCTTACTCTGTAACAGAAGTGAGGGGGAAGGGGAGCAGATACACGTTTAGCAGGCATATATTGCCTCCTGCAAAACGGGAGGCACATCAACATGCTCCCAGGAGAGAAAGGGCTAAGGAATTCAAGCATGTCTAATCAAACATCAAAGGACAACATCTCACGTCAAAGACGTCCGTTCTCGCTCATTGTATCTCTCAGGCAAACAGCTAGGGAGCAGATAGGAGGGTGAAGTGTCATTAAGATTGATGGACCACCAGGGCTTGCTGGTAGATTCTCTGCTCACTTATATCACATGATAGCAGCCTCAAAACTGAAAAAGCATCTTGATCCCCAATTGCCTGACCATTTAGTTTTCATTTAAATTCTAGTCTCAATGGGTGGTTTACATGGATATTGCTGTCCTTAACTTATCCTAATCTCCAAAACAAAGCCCTGCATTAAGTAAACTATTTAAGGAAACTCTAGTCCAGTGTTTTTCATAGAGTCACAGGATCCTGCGGGCTGGAGGCCGCTGGAGGCCACTGGAGGCCATCTGGCCCAACCTGCTGCTCAAAGCAGGTCTGGTTATAGCGGGAGGCTCAGGGCTGTGTCCTGTAGTGTTTTGAATCCCTCTGAGGATGGAGATTTCAGAACCTGCCTGGCCCCCTGTTCCACTGGCTGACCACCCTGATAATGAAAACATTCTTCTTTAGATCACTCCACAATATCCCTTTTTGCCACTGCCTCTCAAGCTCCCATTGTGCACTTTGGAGAACAGCCTGGATCCACCTTATCTGATCATCGGTGAGATCTGCCCTGAGCCATCTCTTCTCCAAACTGAACAAACACACCTCCTTCAGCCCTTCCCCACACACTGTGTGCTTCAGCCCCCTGTCTGCTATGGGAGCTCTGAGCTGGACAGGCACCAGCATCCTTCTTGTACTGAGGCCTTCTTGTATTCGTACTTCAGAAAACTGTCCATAGGACTTCAGTGGTGGTCTCAGCAGTGTCCGGAGAGAGAAGGATCATCTCTCTAGAGCTGCTTGCTGCACCCCAGGATGCTGTTGGTCTCCTTTGCTTCAGGGGCCTGCTGCTGGTACACGTTCAACTTCTTGTCTGCCAGGTCCTTTCCTGCCAAGGTGTTTCTCGGTCGGTTGGCCCACAGCCTGTACTGCTGCATAGGGTTATTACACACCAGGTGCAGCATGTCGTGATTGCCTTTGCTGGACTTCATGTAGTTCCCCATCCTGTCTGGGTTCCTCTGAATGAACCTGCCCTCCTCCTTCGTACAGACTGCTCCTCTAGTCAGATGTCCAGATCCTTAATAAAGACGCTGAACCGTACTGGCTCCATTATGCACCCTGAGGGTCTCATCTATTAACCTGCTATCAGCTGGATTTCATACTGCTGATCACAAACTTTTAAGCCCAACAGTCCAAATAATTCTCAACTCACCTTACTTTCCAGCCTGTAACTCATCAATTTAACTATAAGGATACTATAGAAGATCATGTCAAAGGCCTTGCTAAATGCAAGATAAACAACGTCCACTCCTCATCCACACCCAGTCATCTCCTATAAGAAGGCAATCAGGTTGGTCAGGCAAAATCTGCCCTTAGTAAATCCATACTGGCTGCTTCCAATCACCTTCTTGTCCTTCATGTGGCTGGAAATGCCTTCCAGGAAGATTGGTTCCCCAAGATTTCTGAGTACTGAGGTCAGGCTGAGCAGCCTGTAGTTCCCTGGATCCTCCTTCTTGCTCACTATCTTTGCAAGGCAGTCTTTGCTCTAAAGGATACAGGGAGAACAAAAGATGCTAAGTATCCACGTGCAAAGTTCAGATCTCAAAAATTCCTGCTTAATTTCAACTTACCTCTGAGGACATCTAAAACTGCCAGCTTTCATGAATACTTATTCACAGGAACATAGAAGCCACTTCAGAATATGCTGAAAAAAAAAATCTAGGTTGGACAGTGCCAAGTAGAAAACTGAAAACTCACTTCAACAAACAAATAATACCCGGACTGTCTCATTTTTCCAGACTCTATTGAGCATGTGAAGCAGACTTCACAGAACATGTTCTCTTTCAGTTCCCATTCACCTGGAAGTTTGATGATTGAAACTCTCATTCAAAATGGTAATTACACAAATTAGTTTTCCTCTTCTTCCTAAGGAAATCAAAGCTGTATATGTCACTCCTACATATCTATCCTTGTATGTCTATTCTGTTCTTAAAAGCCTACATGGACAGAATTCCCTCGACTTCCCAAGGCAATTTGCTTTACTGCTGCACAGTTCTTCATCTTGTCTTTTCACCTTTTTTTTTTTTTGTGACAATTTAAGCTTGTAATTTCCAGAATGGAGAATAACGTACCCCCTTGCTGTTTTTCCTTACCAGTAATGTAAGAACCACACTCTTCTGCACACACTCTCTGTACTTTTAGCACCATGTCCAGAGCAGGATGCAGCCAAGTCCCCACTATGCTAAGCAAAGAGGAAAGAGTCTTTAACATGTCTTAAAAACAATACCCTTGTTTATGCACCCTGATTTGTACTATGCTTTTTTCACAACAATAGGAGATTGCTGGATCACATTCAATTTGTGACCCATTGTACTCCCCAGACTCTTTTTTGAAGGACTGCTACTTGCCAGGTGTTCCCCATCTGAAACAGAGAGAGAGAGTACTGGTCTTTTCTCTATTTCTCCCTCTCTTTTTTTTTTTTTTTTTTTTTTGAGGCAGGGGTGTGCCTCATGGGTGGATATCAGAGATGTCACAGTGTTTGATTTGAAAGGTTAGGGATGCAAGAGGGATTTATCATCGAATCACAGACTGTTTTGAGTCAAAAGGGAGGTGCTCCATACCTCTGATCATTCTCGCGGCCCTCCTCCAGACCTGCTCCAACAAGTCCATGTCTTTCTCGTGCTGTGGATTTCAGGCTGTGGATTCCAAATGAGGACGATGCCTCTATACTTGGCAGTCATGAATTACTCACCCAGGTTTCTGTAATTGTAACACCACTCTCACACCAAAATTTTCCTGTGTTTTGAAAATAAAATCTTCAAAGGGACTGAGGACTCAAAGACTCCATTGAAGCGTCTGGTGCCCTTTGTGTAGATCATAATTTATTTCCTGAAGCACGAAGAGTGGACTCAGTTATCTGCTCCTATAGGGATAAGACATCTGAGTTGTTTTCAACTCTAATCACTGAAACTTTACTGGTACAAAGGGAATTGCCAAAGGTGAAGGTCAGATGAAAAGCAGCATTTGAAAGAAATATAGATACACAAAACCTTCTGGATCCTTTGACAATTCCCTTTGAAAGAGTCACATTTGACTCCCTATGAATGCTAGTAACACATGCCTCGTTGTAATGAGTAGTACATGCCCTGTTTGTATTTGACCTGAAAGTAAAAGAGATTTTGAAGTATTAAGAGGCAAGCAATTTCAAACAACCTGAGAGTTAAATACCTTACTGCAATGGACTGAAGGGAATGCAACCCAGCAAAGCTTTGTCAGAAGCCAGAGGATTTTTTTAAATCATAGAGCTATTCTTGTGCATGGTATGCACACAGCGTGAGAAATTTGCTACCCAAAAAAGCACCCGTGTTAGCATTTTATAATAGGCTTTTTCGAATACTAGCTGGAGAAGCTTTTGTCCTAACAAGGGGCATGCCTGATTGTGGACACAGACAGTTTCAGCCTGGCTAACTCTTTCCCAGGGTTGGGGAGAGAAAGGGGCTGACTGTTTCCCTGCTGTGGGGAGAGAAGGGCATGGCCAGGTGACAGGTCCTGTCTGGGGAAGGAGGGGAGGACGGTGGGGTACCACACCAGGAGGACTCCCTGCGGGTGGAAGGACAGCAGGAATCAACCATCCTTTTCTTGGTTTGTCTCCGCTTTCAGCGTCCAATGTCACCACACAACAGAGAAGTGGAAGAGGTACAGAGTACACTGGTCCACCCGTGGTTATTTTGGTAAATCTCTGGTGGTTTTGAGTTCAGGCCCTCCGACAGCAGCTCTGAGGCACGTTGGCACACGCAGAGACCTGCAGGCAGCACGCAGCAGGGCTGTTCCATGCTCCTTGCCTCTCCCAGGTTATACTCCCCCTGAAGGCACCCAACTAAAATAAAACAGCAGGTTCTTGTTTGTTAGGGTTTTTTTTTTAATGAAGCCATGAGTTACAGTGATGTGAGAGACTGGGTGGGGTCTGAGCCATGATTTAATTAAGAGTGAGGATCAGTGTACACAGTGCATGTAAAGACTTCAGCAGTTGCAAGCTCAAGCTGAGGCAGCAGACCCTGGAAAAAGCATTTACAAAAGGGATAGAGATCATCTGGAAAATTAGGTCAGTGAAGAAACATGATGGTAACTTATGGAAATCAGCATATACATGAGAAGAAAGTGGAAGGAAGAGCTAAAATGCTAAAGCACAGGATGTAGTTTACATGTGCCCATGGGGCAGTGGGGCTGGCGGGGGGACCGTGGGGCATCCTAGCAGGAGGAGGCAGTGAACCACCCTCTGCTTGGTTCCAGCTGGTTCCAGTTGGCTCCAAGACCCATGGAGGTGGCCAGCGCTGCACACAGGGCCAGGAAGGTGCCACTGGGGGATAAATGGCAGCCATAGGGGGAGGAGAAAAGGGGAAATGGGTGAAGGGGTCAGTGCTGGGGACATGGCCAGAGACACACAACCAGCAACAAAGCATCACACAGCCACTCACTCACTCTTACCCAGCTCCGGTGGGATGGGAAGAGAAAATACAACAGGAGGCATGGGGATCAAGAAAAAGGATGGGAAGGACTCACTCACCAATTACAGTCATCGGTAAAAGACACTTGACTTGGGGAAACAAGATCAATTTAATTTAAACAATGGTATTCACGAAATACCTACCAGAGTAGGGCAGTGATGAATACAACTAGATCTTAAATACACCTTCCCCCCATCCCTCCCTTCTTCCTGGGCCCAGCTCTGCTACCTCCTCCCTGCCAGCGGCGCAGAGCGGCAGAGGGTGAGGGTTGCGGTCAGTTCCAATCTTTTCCATGTTGTTTCTGCCTCTCCTTCCTCCTCAGGTGAAAAACTCCTCACAGTCCTCCCCTGAGGGAATGTGGATTCCCTCCCATGGGATACAGTCTGCCTCGAACTTCCCTAATTAGCATGGGTTCCTTCTTCAGTGACGGACTGCCCCAGCATGGGCTTCCCTCAGTCACAGACCTCTTCAGGATCAGTCTCCTGCTCCAGCGTAGGGTCCTCCACAGGCTGCAGACAGGTTCTCCTCCACTGTTGAACTCTAAGGGCCGCAAGGGCTCAGCCTACTGTCTCACCACAAGCTGAAGGCAAATGGCTGCTTGGGTGTGCTTCCCCACCTCTTTCATCACTGACCTGGGTGTCCACATGGTTGTCTTTCTCCTGTCCCACTCCTCTCCAAAAAAAAAAAAAAAAAAAAAAAGCTCCCAAAAAACAAAGAAACTTGTCCAACAGGTTTTCCCCTCTTAAATACGTTATCACAGAGGCGTTGATTGGCTTGGCCTTGGCCAGAGATGGGTCCAACTTGGAGCTGGGGGAGCTTCTTGAAGCTTCTTACAGGAACCACACCAGTAGCCCCCTCTCCGCCTACCAAAGCCCCCGCAGACACAGACCCAACACACAGTCTTATGGGACAAGGTGCTGGGACCACACACTGTTCTCACACCTGCCGAAGGTAATCGCTTCACACACAGTTCAAGTGACAGTGCCCTTGGTCCAAGTCAGCATACATTTTTCCCACAGGCAGCAGTAATTTGGGTGTGTTAAACCTGTGATTAGGCTTGAATACAACTTCTGAACAATCCTGTCCAGAAGCAGGATCCTGGCCACAACTTGCTTGCCAGTGTAGAGCTGAACACTGAACTTTTTCTTATCATTCAGTCATAAAAAGTTCCAAGAAACACCCCAAATTTTAGCATTTATAGGTGTTGAATAAAACCTTTAACAGTTTTCAAGGTTTCTTATCTCTGTTTGGTACCTGCAAAGGGACCTGCTGGAGTCTTCAACTAATCACTAATTATTGGCGAGAATAGGCACAGTAACATTGGCTGCTTGAAAGTTGCGGGGAGCAGGAAGGGGATTTGGAAAGATCAAGGATTTCTATGATGTCTCATGTACTTCCATGTACAGCATTCCAGAAAAAATTAAATACCAAATTTTTCTGTGCATCCTGCCCAGGAGTCCCAGGAGGTACTCTTGTTACTTCCGTATTACCAAGTGATAGAGAGTTGATATTATTTCTGTTTCTCCAAGTGACGTGACAGTCCAAACAGTGATCAGAATAGCTAGCCAACTGGCATGATGCTAATGCTCGTTCTCCAACTGTGCAGCTGCTGCCCTGGCATCCTCTGTTATTTAGATAGTAACAGTTGCATACTTTAATTACACCAGCAAGGAGACAGCAAGTTTATGATGGTGCTTAGAGGAAATCTGCATGCACACGGCATTTATACCGAAGAGCAGAAAAGGTAGCGTGCAATGATATTTCCTTTTTACTGCTAATTTAAAGGGTTACTTTTGTACCTTGAACACTCTGGCATATGATGAAGTGAATGGAAAAGTACTTTTAAGTTAATGAATATGTTTAATGCCTTTAAACGGTTTTAATTACCTCCCTTTAAAGGTTTTTTGTATGTGTCAGCTTGGATAATTAATGTCTGCCATGTCCTGCTTGCTTGCATCTCTGTTATCCTGCGAGGCTGTTTTGCTGATTCCCAGACCTGGCTCCTCAGCTGTCACAGACCAGCAGTGACCACCTAGAGCACATGTAGCAAGAGACTGATTAATAGTGACCACAGGTAGCACTCGCCGCCGCACCACCGCTGGGGAGGCCTTGACTGCTCCGTGACCCTCGTCCTCGCACCGTTCCCTCCCGCCAGCTCCCTCCAGTTCTGCTACTTGAACAAAGCATCACATCAGCATTGTTTACTGAAGGAACTCAGCCAAGGAAGTCATAACAAGACAATAGACATATAATCTGATAACCTTGTTAGCTTGGTTGAATCAGAGCTCCTAACAAGAAGAGGAGTTTAGTAAAGTGGAATAAAAATATTACAATATTTCTTGTCAATGGCTTTTCAGCTCTGTCTTTGAAAACAGAGCATTTCTCGTGCTTTTATTTAAGATTAAAGCCAAGCTCAAGGACACTAAACAAAACAGCACGAACAAGGTCAGACATGACTTTAAAAACCCCGCAACAAATGCTAACTAGAACAGGCAGACAGACTTCTTCATTAGTGTTCAAACAGCAGCAAGTAAAACTATATAAAGAGATATGAACGCACCATTCCAAAAATCTCTGTGCAGTAACAACCTACAATGCACTGTTTCATACCTTATTAGCACTAGGCTGTGACAGAAATTCTAAATGAAGGGCAACGTGTATTTGCACTGTCACGTTATCAACTGAAGAGCAAATCGGTGACCCCAACCATGTCAAAGCAGCCACAGCATCACCCACTGCTCCTCTGAGAAAACACTCTGAACTTCCTAAATACCTCCCTTCCCACAGCAGCTTTCCTGATCTGAGTGGTGCCCTGTAGTAGGAAAGAAGCCAAAAGGCAGCACTTCTACACTGCCGCCACTGCTGGGCCACGCTTCCCGAGAGAGGGGTGTGTGTGTGGGTGTGGGTGTGCACGCGTCTGTACTAGTTAGGGAACAACCAGCAAATCATAAATTATATTTTTCTTCATCTGTGACTATTAACTTTCTTTCCATTACGTAACCGTAATGATGGTATCTTCCATTTTAAAGCATTCTGGGTTAAAGTTCATTGAAGACATTTATAAATACTTGAACAAAAAGTTGTATGCAGTACTAAATGTCTGTAATAGCTAGAAAGGGAGAGTGAATTATCTGTGGTCTAAACTTTCTTTCCCTGGAGGAATCGTATATCACATGGGATAGGAACATCATTTTGATTGTACCATTTCTGAGTTTCTAGAGAGGAGTCACAATGTGAGATGCTGTTTAAGCATGGGGTTTTGTTAATTAAGGGAATGAAAAGTAATGAAATTGGTAGTATTTGTTCAATTTTTTGGCAAGATGAGCAGAAAAAAATATTACCATATGTAAATAGTTGGAGAAAACTCTGCAACCCAGATTTGTCTGTGTTGCAGTATTTCCGAAAGTGGCAGTTGTGACCAAAAGTAAACACTTTCCTGGGGAATCTGCCGAGCACTGAGTACTCCTGAAAATCAGGTCACTTGTCTGTGTGCCAGAAAATAGATTTAGGGATCTAACCTCAGGCAACCAGTCTTGAGAGTACCTCAGTCTTGAGGAAACTTGCTGCTCCATCCGTACAGTTACATCAGTGCAATTTTGGTGTAAGCATTCTTTTCCTAGAATAAATTGTCTTGTTTATCTTAGGGAAGCTACCTTAGGAGCTGCTTTCCCTGGCAGAAAACAATTGCAGTTATGCTGGTAGTTCTGTGGATTGTTTCTATTAGCACAGTAAAGCCATGAATTTGGAGGAAAAGAATCTATATTTTTTAAAGGCAGTTTTGGCACTATAAGCATAACTCAGGAAGAAGTCATGCTGACAGATTGCATTGGAGACCGCATTGTTTACCGCTTCAGACTGCACTGCCAGAGCTAGAAAGAATGTGTCTTTGTGTGAGTGGCAAGACAGGGTCCTCACTGTATTGGATGGTAAGAGGGTGAGTAGCTCCAAATTTGTTTCACATAGTCAGCAAAGGCAGGGGAGATATCCTATATGGAGCTGTAAGGGATGGAGAATTGGACTCAAAATTATCTGATCCTTTGAAGAAAGGGGATATAGGTTTCCTGAGAGGCTCCTTCAGACACAGCCTGGGGCAATGGTTAAGAGAAGCTGAGTGGTCATAGAATCATAGAACCATAGAATTGGTTGCAAGAGACCTTTTAGATTATCCAGTCCAACTGTTAACCCAGCACTGCCAAGTCACCCCTAAATCATGTCCCTTAGCACCACATCTACATGTCCTTTATATACCTCCAGGGTACCTCATAGAAGGAGATCAGGTTAGTCAAGCAAGACCTGCCTTTCAGAAACCCATGCTGACTGGGCCTGATCACCTGGCTGTCCTGTATGTGCCGTGTGATGGCACTCAAGATGATCTGCTCCATAACCTTCCCCGGCACTGAGGTCAGACCGACAGGCCTGTAGTTCCCCGGATCCTCCTCTCAGGCCTTCTTGTAGATGGTTGTCACATTTGCCAACCTCCAGTCAACTGGGATCTCCTCAGTTAACCAGCACTGCTGAAAAATGATGGAAAGTGGTTTGGTGAGCACTTCCGCCAGCTCTCTCAGTACCCTTGGGTGGATCCCATCTGACCCCATAGACTTGTGTGTGTCTCAGTGGTGTAATAGGTTACTGACCATTTCCTCTTGGTTTATGGGGGCTTCATTCTGCTCCCCTTCCCTGTCATCCAGCTCAGGGAGCTGGGCACTCAGAGAACAGCTGGTCTTTCTGTTGAGGACTGAGGCAAAGAAGGCATTCAGTACCTCAGCCTTTTCCTCATCCTTGATCACTATGTTTCCCTCTGCATCCAGTAGAGGATGGAGATTCTCCTTGGTCCTCCTTTTGTTGTTAATGTATTTATAGAAACATTTTTTCGGCAGTAGCCAGTTTATAGTCGGGCTTTGGCCCTTTTGATTTTCTCCCTGCATAGCCTCATGAGATCTTTGCAGTCTTCCTGAGTGGCCTGCCCCTTAAGAGGTCACCAGTTTCTCTGGTGCTGCTCATAGGTAGGTACTCAGGGACATGGTGAAATTGGTACTCACAACTGGACTGGTCAAGGCTTGAGCAACCTGACCTAACATCAAAATTAGTCTGCTTTAAGCAGGTGCCTTGCATCTTAGTTTATTTCAGGATTGTGTAGTGAGCCTGTTCTAGAGAAAGGAAGAAGAGAATCAGCTAGTGCTCTCTTCTTACCCTCTCCTCCATTATCAGCAGGCCACATTGATGTGTAACCAATCATTTAAGCCTCAGGAGATTATTCTGATATGTAAAAAAACCAGTTACATAGTAAGTATTTTCCTTCACATATTTCTTCCTCAGCCTCATAAACAAGGTCTAAATGCTCTTCATATCTTTAAAAACGTCGTTGTTTTACAGGAATCTTTTCATCTTTTTATGTTTGTCCAGTGGAATACTCAGAATTTTCTACGCAGAGTACATTAGTGAAGCCATTTTTCAAATCACGGCTCTTGGGACTACCAAGAAAAAGGCTCTTGGAGGGAGTTTCTTGAATATTTTACTTTTCAAAGATCACAAAAAATCTACCAGCTTTTTAAAATAAATACAGCAGCTACAAATTGGATATTACTTCACTGACACTATCATCTGAATCTCCATGTGCCTCTGAGCAGTAATCCTCTGCTGAAGATCAAAAAGCCCAGCTATGGCCCTGATCCAGCAAACAATGTAAGTGGGGGTTTAAAGTGGTGTTATCTGCTTATCTGATTTGCTGCTGTCTGGAAGAGAAAGGATGAAATTTATGTTCCAGTAAGCAACCTTTTGAATAATAGAGCCAAGATCTACCTGCAACCATGCAATGACTGACTTAATTTCTGTGGCTGGACGGTGTGCTCTGGGTATTCCACAGCTGTGCTCCAAAACCTTGTAGAATATGAGGTTTTAGCTAATGATGCATGATATGAAAGAATAATATTTGGATAGCTTTTAATCCCCTGAAACTTAATTAGAAAGAATAATTTTTCCCTCAAATGTATTAAATAGTATCAAAATAGTTTCACCTTTTAGAAAAATCTCATAGAATTAAAAGAAAATAATCTTTTTTTTCCCCAATAATTCTTTAATAGTGCTACAGTGTTTTATGACGTAGTAGATACTTTAAGATTACATAGAGTATTATTTATTATCCAGTTCAATAATATTTGTCATCAGTCTTTGTTTAATCCTAGCAGAGAAAACAGGACTCTTCATTTCTACCCTCTTTTTTCCAGTTAGGGAAGGCATGTGGTGCAACAGTATACCTGGGTGAATTTCATGAGTTCTTGCTTATTGTATTCTCCAGCACTTGCAAGTCCTGTGTGATTTGAGGAGATTGTTGCTTTTTCCCAAGTTGAAATTTTGAGTAAAATGACATTTACTATGTCCTTGTTTAATGAGCTGTGTTTGATTTCTTAATAAGCATCTTAATGAATTTCAGATGAAAGAACAAGTTATTTTCAGTCTTGAACAGAATTATTAAGGTTGTAAAAGTAGATTTTGGAAAGCATGTTAGAGTTATTGTACATATTTGTATTTAATTGCCAGAGGTATACTGCAGGTTGTGTAATGGACTTCAGAAAGGCTGATCCACATCTTGTGGATCTAAAGATGAGATAAATGTACTTTGCACAATCTCTTCTTTGATGGCTCAAGACATGCAGGCTGATCTTGTTACCACCTTCTCAGGAAGCACGTAAATAAAATTTTTGCATTCAGTAGCCATTTTGCATACAGCAGCCATTTGCCCCATTAACCGTATTCAGAGGAAGCTGATATTTCGTACTTTCTCCATTTCTTTTCATTATTTTGGCCCAAAATAATGGTAGCCCAAAATTATCTCAGATTTCACACAGGAGTCTCACAAGATTGATAGGTCGATTGATGCAACTCTCATCATTACCAGTTAGAGAAATGAGTGTCAGCTTTTGACACTATTACTCTTAGTCCGAGCAATGTTATGGGTGCTTCAGCTTAAGACAACTGCAGCATCCCTGATCATCTGTCCATCTGTCAATACTGTCAGTGCCCCCCAAATGCTTCTCAAGGCCCTGTAGCTCCTGTGTGTCTCAGTCTCACAATGTTCTGTTTTACCGTCTAGATGTCTTACCCTCATAAACCATTGAACTTCCACTTTCAATGCATTCTTAGTTCCTCTGCACTTGATATGGTTCTGAGCTCTAGATCCTCATTCTGACTTTCTGTTTGCTAGAAACTGATCCCTTCTGCTGCTGCAGATTTCACCTAACAATGGGAACTTTTTTTTTTGGTGCCTATATGCAGCCTTTGGACACACCTAGAAAATAGCATAGGTCCTTCTGTCTCACTGGCAATAATGCTGCTGGCTTCCAAATGTGGAAAGCAAAGCAGATTTGTTCTCCCAAAGCAGGAATCCAGACTTTCCTTTTTTGTTTTAGGCTATTATTTGTCTTTCTTACAAAAGTCTGTCTTTGACAGAAGCAGCTCCAGCCTGAGGTGCCTCTATAAATTCATGCTATATATATGTACACACCTAAGCAATATGACAAATCTATTGCAGCATAAATAAGAACTGCTTACTCTGTCTGAGCTTTGAACGATTCACAATTGTTACGTCTGCTTACAGCCACATGGCAAGTCAAAAAGGGCAATGAGAACTGATCAGTAGAGTGAAACCACTACAGCTGTGGACTTGGCGTTCACCAAACGAGTGAGTGCAGAGCATGCTTTCTTCAGACCAACTGCAGTCGAGCCCATTAGTGCCCATTAGTAGGTGTGCTCCTGGACCACTCTTTTGGGTTTGGTTTCAGCTGAAATAAAGCCAGTCCACACACTCTGAGACTGTCCCATGGCGCACACCAAAGCACCACAAGTGAGAAGAGCGGAGAGAGTCACTTCAGAAGTTTACTCCACATCCAAATGAAAATGCTAATTTAAACATGTCCAGTAAACTGGATGAAAGGTGACATCCCTTTAGTCTTTCCTAGAAATAAGAGTTCCTAAATTGAAATTTAGACTGCAGCTCTAGAGGACGTGCATTTTCTGCACTATGAACTTGTTACTTTCCCATCTCTGAAAGTATTTGTCTTGTCACTTGCTTATCCTGCTTGGGCAATCCATCAAAGCAGCAGGAAAAGCGTAAAAGCAAGCAGATTAAAGCTAAGAAAGCTATTTGCCAATCTTTTGATTAATTAATTGAAGGGCTACTAAGAAGGTTATAGTAACTCAGTTCAGGCATATGTAATCATGCTGTAGCCCCTGCTAAAAGGGAAGGAGCAGCGTCTGCCAGCCACTTGGTTTTCACCTTAATGGCTGGGGACTCTGGCTCAAGCCACGATACAAGTTGTCTTGAGTTAGCAGGGAACCAGTTCCTTGTCTCTATCACCATCTACCTCAGGATCGCCTCATTTGGACTTGTGGGAGACACCTCTGAAACAAAATGCAGCTGAGGGAGCAGCATATGCCTGATAACCCAAGGAGCAGCAATGTGATCCTTGCATCTCACACCGCAGCCCACTTCTATAGCGGTTTGGCCAAGCTCCCATTTCTATTGTGGTGAGAAAATAAGGTCATAACAGGTACTACCTATTAACGAAGCAAAGGCTAGAGAATGATGCTTTTCCTCAGCTGCAGTTGCAGAGGTAAATCTGTGCTTGCTAGTATCCCATTCAGTCTCTTATTGTCTCTCACCAGCATATGAGTAAAGCTTTTCACCTCAGTGAGGTCTTCACTTCCGTCAACTCTCAAGAAGGTTTTCCAATCAATTTCCCTATATCCTCATGAGCAGGTTCTGAAATCTGAGTGGAATTACACTTGAAGTGAACACTGATCAAAGCATTATCTTCTCTGAAAGAACATGGGGAAGCGTAGAGAATTTGGCCCTGCCATTATCTTCCAAAAGGCCAAAAGTTGCACAGCTCTGGCCACCTGCTAGGACAGTGTTTGTCACTGAATACTATTCCCAAATGACCAGTCTTGCCACATCCTCACCAGTATACAATAGATAAAACAAATACAACACTTTTATTCTCCATTAGGAATGCTTAAAATTAAGTTTAAAAAGGGGCAGGGCACATTCTATTAACTTTTAACTTGTTACTGAATCTGTATCTCCCCTTTGTTAATAATCTGAAGATCTGAATGGGTCTATTAGCCAATAGTATCTTCTGCTGCTTTTTTTTTTTTTTTTGATAGGATATACAGTTTCCTTGTGTAGTGAAATGAGATTAAGACAGGTTGAAAGACAGTTTCTAACCTCTTTATCTTTGCATTGGTGAAATACTATGCATAGAGATTATCAGTATGACTATAAGAATTTCTTATCTAGGAACAAAAGCAGTGTCCCTGGAATGAACCACTTGGATTGTATGCTGGTTTTCCCCTATCCAGTGCTGTTTGGTATTTATTTAACCATAAATTTCAGGAAATTTCAGTAAAAACCATCATATGTTCAATGTTAACGTGTGAAAATGAAGAAAACGTGAGGCTTACACTTCCTAAACAGAAAACTATGTTTTAAATGCCCATGATGAATCTGAGGTATTTATGACATAATTAAAAAATAAAATCAAGATTTAGAAAAATTCTCTCTTTGTAAGCAGGTAAGTGAAGCCATTGTCAAGACAAGCAAAAATCTGTAATTAGCTTCCTAAAAATGGATGGAGGGGTTTAACTAGATGAGCCTTTAGGAAAAATCTTGGCCTATATTGAAAGCAATCCATTCTTCTGTGGTAGAAAAGTAAAGGTTACTATATTTAGAAAACCAAGTCTTGCACTTAAATGGATAAAATATCTAATATTGTTGTTACTTGTATATACTATGCTGTAATTCCAATAATTACAATTACCCAGTTATTATGATCAATAAAATTGCAGCCATACCAGCAATTAAGTGCAATGTTTGTATCTTGGGGAAGTTAAAATAATGTTGCCTAAGATCTCAGAAGCAAACAAAAACAACTGTTCCTTCTAACTAGTTTAAAGCAACTACTGCATCCAGCTGCGCTGGAGGCAGAGCTCTCTCATCTCTGTAGGTGAGGCAGCAGTCGCTCTTGGAGGAGCCGAAGGAGAGCATGCCACGTTAGATACCTGAAGTTGGTTACTGTGAAAAACCCTCTTGGTGACCACATGACATATAAGTGGTGGGGCAGAGGAATTTGGAGGTGTCCACAGCAGAGCTGTGGAGAAAGGGAAATAAGCAGTGATGGGCAGGGCTTGCCAGGGACAGTGAGCAGCAGCCACTGGTATGAGGGAACCAGTGGGAGCTGGAAGCTCCCTGACAGCACTGAGGTGATCACAAGCGAATGTAGCAGCACAATATGTGGGAAAACAAGATCTCCAAGAAAAAGCTGTGAGTGGGTCATCTCTGCATCCTGGCCAGAGTGACAGCAGGTCATGAAAATCACAGCTCCTCACCCACCAGGGAACAGGGAAAGAAAAGGGAGGTCTTGCCAAGTAATAAACAGTGAGGTCTCTATTTCCTGTGCATGGTAGAGTCTAAATAGAGATCCTAGGTTTTTTATAACCTTCTGAAAACAAATAGGTTTCTTCCAAAGGGTGAAAACAACCAAAAGATAAATTGGGGGGAAAAAAAAAATTGCCTTTAAAGATTACATAAATTCCCATTATCTTTTTATTAATGTGATGTTTTACTGGTGAGGATTAGCAATCCATATTATGTTTTGCAATGACTTCTCTTTTTTGAAATAGCATAGGACATTTTGTTTGCCATGGAATACAGGTTTGTAAAGCCATAGAATAAACTATTGATACATCTGAAATATCAACTGCATTTGAGGGCTCCTTTACCTCTCCAGAGCTACCGTTATTTCACTAGATTATGTATGTAATGCATAGAAGGTATGGGAAGTGTCTCTCTGAAGAGACAAAAATCATTCACGAAACATCTCCAACTCTATTGTGTTTTATAGCTCAACAGACTTTCTAAAAAGTAATATTATATCTAATGGGATGAAACACAGTAAACCACCATGGGTTTATAATATGACAAAAATTACCATTTTACCCTTGTGTATACAGACGTTATTATCATTGTCACCTAGCAAGTATGTCAGGGGCATGCATCCAATATCCATTTTAAAGGAGAACGTTCATATTAAGCATTCATATTAAAGGGGACCTCTTATTAAAAACCAGGCAAGTGAACTTGCTTTTCATACCGAAGTCACTGGGGTTTATCTGGTGATGCGACGTTACTGTGCTCAACAGCATATATTAAGCAATAAGATGTGACAGCAAGTACAGTGCTGAAGGTTAAAATATGACTAAAGGTGCATTATGAGTCACAAGGCTGAGGGAATAGAGATTTCGGTCTGGGGAGCAAGGCAGTCATCTCCTGAAAATGGACTGCCCGAAGTGACTTATGATTATTGCATAAATACAGAACAAATGTAATGCTACGGTTAACTATGGGTTCCCAGATCTCCAGTCACTGTGGTACCTGGTTGGAGGTAAGCACCAACGAGGGAGGCAGCTGCCTGAGATCTCTGAAGCTCTGTAATGCTGGCTCTGTCTCAGGCCATTATTATACCCAACAGCTTTGGAAACTGAATGGGTAGTGTTACACGGCTAGGGATGTCCAGAGGCATGTCGTACACCATAATAAAGCTTACTGGAGGGGCAACCCATAAAACTCTCAAGCAGGGCAAGGGCTCCACAGTACAACTCACACGCTGAAATCCCAGGAGCTGCCTGGCAAGGACCAGCAGAGGTGTCAGCATGAGCCAAGCAGAGAGAACAAGGGAAGGGGACTCCATTCTCTGCAACAAGTCCGCTTGGTAGCTTTCAGGCAGCCTCCATGCAGTTTGTAACTCAGCTGCTGTTGCAGTTTCAATGCAGCTGCACTATCAGTAAGGAGGTGTGGCAAAGTCCACATATGCATATTGACTGGGAAGCATAGATTTAAGTTTTAATTTCTTAAAAATTTCTAATGCTTGAAGTCTAACTCACTGATAAGCAGGAGCCTCACACTCTGCCCCATGTTTTCAGGTTGGCTTAAGATCTGGAACAAAGCCAAGCTAAAGTAATTTTATTTCCCTGTAATGTAGGACTTATTACAGACCCTCATTTAAAAAAGAAAAAACAGCCTTTTACCAAATTATAATCTAGAAGATGTCAGTGAAATGAAACTGTCAGCTGTTGCTTAGAAAATAAAGGTATTGGTTTTTCCTTTTGAATCAAGCCTTTTTGAGAATGTTCTTCTAAGCTCTAAATTGATACAGGAATCTAATTAAGACAGTATCTCCTACGTATTTCAATATTCTGAAGTCCATTTCTTATGTCTCAGTGACCAGTATATATTTTGGAGCGTATGACTATTCAGTCTCTCTTTATTAATAGAGTTGTCAGTGCTTTGGGTTTGCCTGCAAGCGCTGTAGGTTAATTCAAAGCTGAAACAGACTCCCTATGAAACACCATTTCAAAAGAAGTTGACATCTGCCCCATTCATGAATAGTTCTTCAAAAACAACATAAGCAGCTTTCAAGGGGAAATTTCTCCTTATGATTAAGCACCTTAAAGAAGCACTCTAAAACTAAAATATAAAACAAAGGTTTTGCCAAGCGCATAAGCCTGTGGAGGCCAGTTCAAGGGGAAAAAAAAAAAATCTTTACGTGATATCATTGTTTTAGAGGAAGGAATACATCTTGTGCTAGCTAATTTATGGTGCTTCAGTACAGGCAGAAGCAATGACATATCCTAACCAGCATGACAATAACCACTGCTAAGGAGACTGGTTCCCAGGCTTTGTTCCAGCAACCTAAATTGTTCAGAGGAATCAATTACCCACGAGATATTTGTTCTTTCATAACAAAATCTCTTCCTTTAACTTTTCCCCAAAACTGTGAGCTGTGAATCCCACACAATAACTTAGAAATCTAAAAAATGTTGATCTTTGGTCTCCAATTCCTGCAATCGATCGACTTTAACAGCACTATCTTAGCTGAAGTCCGCAATGCACCATTCCTTAGACTGCTTCGATGAAAATACCTCAGGCTTCTCCTACTCATCTGTCAGGTTAGGAGCTTATTTTGCCTTCAGAAACATGCTATAGCGCAGTTATAGTTTTATAGACAAAATGGCCTTAACTAAAAGTCAGTTTAGTTTAAAGTGGTTAACAGACAAAAAGGAACAGAAGAGAGAAACAGTCAGCAGACCAATTCCTAGAACTATTTCCTGCCTCTGCCTGCGTTCACCCTTATAGTTAGGTGCAATGGATAAAATTGCATTAAATATAGGTTTTGCTTCACATTCAATAATATGATCCCAGCCCTGTATGCAGATTTCCAGGATTTCTTTCTACCTTTCTTCCAGGCTCTTTATTCTCTTACCCATCTTGCTTCTCTTCTCATTGTTCTCATCATTTTGTGCTTAAAGCTCTCATTATTATCTGTTTTATCTTATAGAAAAGTTCAATTTTTAAAGAAGATAATGGGAAAAAAAAGGCTGTGTATAGTAACATAGCAGACAAGCATCCTACTCAACTATACATAACCATATTCCTAGAATAAATTAAGCATTTCCTTTCCTAAATTTTACTTAGCTTTACAATAAAACATTTTCGAGCTTCAGAAATATCCAGGTATGGGTGCGAATATATTTTGCGTTTGTGTGTATGCAGGAATGGAAACAAAGATGAAAAGCAGCTTACTGGGATAGGTATGACAGAGCCTTTCTGGCTATACCTGAAGACAGTGATCCCTAAGGAAATGAAGAATTAAAGTTTCTGTTTTCCTATTAAAAGGCAAAAAGAGAATTTTGTTCTGTGCTTAACTGGGAGACTAGCCAGGACATGGTAATGCCTGAAAACACCAGGAAGAAGCATGAAACATCCAACAATTTTTGCATTGGCAAGTATTGAGCTGAGTTATAGGGCTAAGGCTGTCATCAAGCTAGCACTGAATTGGATAAATAGAAAAATTGAGAAAGGGTTTGGGAAGAGACTACATCGGAGGTCCGTGAAGGTGTCCATCACAGAAAAGAGAAGGGTGTGATATTTAATGAGTGATGAAGAAAGCCCTGGAAGCCTGTGTGCTGCTTCTATGTAATTCACAGAAGGGAACAAGTTCAGACATTCTTCAACCATCTGCATACATCAGATTTCTAAAAGGTTGTGCTTGTGAGCTGAATAATAGTTCTATGTCCACAACTTGAGAAAGGCTGAGTCATGGATTACCAGATTCTACAGTGCTTATCCATGTAAAATGAAGGAATAGCCCTTTCCGTTGCAGAAATGTCTTGTGGCATAACAGAAGGAAAGATTCAATTGCCATAGCAAACCATTCCACCCATTTTTTCAAGTTCTTAGTCGTCTTTTACTTTGTAAAAGTAGGATCGATAATTGTTATATTGAGTCTTCTACCATTTATGGAATGTAGCAAATTTTCACGTGCCTCCAAAAATCAGATGTTCACTTTATGACTCTTTGAATTACCCAAGCCATTAGAAAGACATTCCTGTCTTCACAAACCATCTCCACATTCTCTTATGAAGAATAGACTTTGGATATGCACAGTGTCTTCCAGTATTGGTCCTACAGAAGCCATTAAAAGTAACTTTTAAAAATCTTTTATTATGTCCCTCTTTTTTTCATCCAAATATAAAGCTAATCCTTTTTACCATTATTATAAATTAATTCTTTTAAGTATTGCTGCTTTCCAGAATAACCTCATAACCGTTGTCCTATATTCTTTGTTCCTCTGCTCTGGCAGTGTTTAGATGTTCCTTCACTGGTCACAAGCAGCTTAAGCAATACAGGCAGCTTTATACAAGTGATCTGCCTGGTTTTGTTATATAAGCACCACTTCCATCTTTGTGACATTGACAATGAGTATCAGCAAAGGTTTATCTTTTCTTCCTGATGAAATCACTGAATCATGCAGGGGCAAGCAGTCCTGGTGGGAAGATTCGAGACAGACTTCTACTCGGTGATCATTTCCCATGGACAGGTGCAGCTGGAGAGCCAGGCATGGTTTTGTCCATTTCATGTGGACCTGCACTAGTGTTATGTGAGATGATCTCAAATTCCGTTCCCCACTGTTTTCATTCCCTTTCAGAAAACCAGAAGCATATTAAGCCCTACCTAAGATTAGCAAGCTTGAGACAGAACGTACCCTTGAAAAGTAACATAAGACAAAAGCTGTGTCTTTAAGGGCACATCACTGTGCATCATCTGTCTACATTGCAGCCTCGTAACCTCCCTGTCCAAATATTATGAAATAAAACCGCTTCTTATTGTACTTTTATGAAGTCGGCAATCTTTCATTAAGAAGGCTCATCCTAAGGCCATAACCCTTTGTTATGTTACTTCCACAGGTCCATACGCGTTCTCCTGCGGCCGTGTCTAAAGGAAGGGATAATGTAGACATTGCTATTGTTATTGTAGTTACAACGTTATCCAGTCCAAATGTAACTGGAGCATTAAAATGTATGCTGCTTGTGTGAAGGACAGTCTGTACCTTGGGATTTTTTTAAGAATTGGTAATAGTCAGGCTGTTTAAAAAAAGATTAAAATTAAATGTGTATTTTTCTCTATTTGTGCTGCATCTGTTTTCTGTCAGAATGAATCCTGCTGATCTTGGTTTCAAGGTTTCCATTCTGTGTGCTTTTAAACCAAGGTCAAGCAGTAGGCAGCAGAGAGACCTTGAAGGTGTCATTGGCTAGAAATACATAAGCTTTATAGCTACACCACTAATTATTTATCATTCATAGAAGGAAATACAGATGGGCAAAATGATATAGATGCTGATACTTCTGTAGCTGTCTGCACACCAGAATGGCAAAAGACAGATGCTTAAGCTCATTTGGCAGTTCATGTGAGCATACGTGTATGTTTATGAGTGAGTACAAATGTCTATATGGTGATAGGTGTTCCTACCTTTTTTTTCTGTGTCCAGAATGAAATTGTTTTCTGTGTGTGCAATATTGCTCACACGTACAGTCTAAGAAGCCTGAGAAATCTATGAAGGGAAAAATCATTTAACAAAGCTGTCTGTCTAGCATGATTATATACTACTATGTGTTTTTTCAAGGCTAACCTTGAGGTGGTTTCTTTTCATTAAAAATAAAACCCTTGGAATGAAGCCTTACACCTGAGAAGGCAGATGCTTTTTATCAGTGAAAAAAAAGAAAAGATTATTTTAGTAAATTGGGCCTTCCTTGCATTCTCTGTAGTGTTTTTCCTTAATTTTGTGATTGCCTTGAAGTACAGTACCTTGAGATACAGCGTTCTTGTACACATTACCAGTAACTTATGGCTTCTCAGACATTATCTGTTTAATCTGAATTTGAAGCAGGGTTACTGTACACTCAGAACAGATATCCTGTTTGTCCAAGGCAGCTGTGACATCTGAAAAGCAGCAGGCACTGCTGCTGGTCAGACAGAAATCATGCAGAATGACACGTGGGAGTCTCAGGAGAAATATTTTCACAATATTCAAAATATTTTCATAATATTTACAATATTTTCTGCCCCCAAATAACTCATCCTGTGTGTCTGAAACTCAGCATAGGAACAGCTAATTCTCGTCAGCTGTGGCTACCCTTCTGGACAGCTGCTCTCATGGAATACCCAACCATCCTGACTCCTGAGTTTTCCAACCCAGGTACTCCTTCAGGTACACCATACTTCAGCCCCTGGCAGCAGGTCGTGATCTCCCTGCACTATTGCACACTGAGGTCTCGCCATGGCACACAGACCGGATAGGACGAGGATGGGCATCCAGAGCTGGGAAATAAAAGACGAGTTATACCACTCATGCTGTTCTGCACTAACCATGGCAAAGCAGACGGTTGAAACTTTTCTGGTTGAAACTTTGAAAATAAAATACTTTAAATTGTGATAGTGAACTAAAGAATGGAAAAAGCCACCAGATTTGGGTGACCCTAAAGAAATATTTTTCAGTGTTCTTCCTAAAGTAAGCAAGATCACATTTAAGATTAAATCACTTTATTTAATTTTCAGGGTATTTACTTGTGGTGCCTATGGGCGGCAATGAGAGAGAGGGAGAGATCCATTTAATATCAAAACATCATTTGACACGTGAAAGACAGGAAGTTTTATTTAGATTCTGGTGCTGTGAGGCTGGAACTAACGATATTTGGTTTCCAAAGTATTAATCTCTTATAGTTGAGTCTGATGGCTAAGGTGATGAGGCATTGACTCTCCTTGAAATGTTTCCCTCCTTTGGGACATGCATCCTGTTTTCTCTCTGTATGGAGCCCCAGATACCTCACAAGAACTGAATCTACTTCAGCCTTCTTAAAAAGTACAGGATTTTCCTTATCTACCCAGCTCCCTAATAGGTTAAAATAAAATAACAGATTTCCACAGCATGGCAGCATGGTCAATCTGAAAAATGCAAATGGATCCAGGTTTATGGTGGGTAGAGAACCAGGTAAAAATAGGTTTTAAAAAATTACAGCAGTCATTGACAAATTATTTTATCGGTAGATACACTTCAAGAGAGCAATTTATTTATTTGAAAAATCCCACATTGCTCTATTTGTGATATTGTGCAGTTTCTGGAAGAGACCCTGTCCCCGCGCTGCCGTAGCTTCTCTTAGTACACCAAGTGCTGAGCACCACAGACTTCATGTACCGTGACCAAATTGCAGCATGGTTCTGCATAAGGTTATTTACAAAGGAAAAATAACTTAAATAGCATGTTTTATCAGAAATGTTTTTTGAGCACTCCACAGGGAGCACATCTAATCTGCAGCTTTCTCCATAGGCACTCTCCTTTTATGTATCAACAGCATCTGTAATGGAAATGAGACTCCCAAACTGCTACTTTTAGGTGGAGAAAATGGGAAGGGAATATGAACCTGCAAGGCGGTTTCATTAGTCAAAAGGCAAATGGATGTATGTAAGCTTTATAAAACTTTTTTAAAACTTATCGTTGAGCTTGTTAATGTCTTGTACTGCTAACTGGGAGTAGACATATGGCATCTGTGCTGCTCTAAATGTTTTGGGAGTTCCTGAGTATCGGTTCTGACATTTTTAATGCTGCCAGCAAATTGTTGCTGATGTGAGGTCATCATGATCCTGGATATAAATGTCAATACTTCAGATTAATTGGATTTGTTGGGAATAGCACTGCCAGGAGAACTCTTAAGGCAGGCCTGTTCCCTGACAAGCTTTAGTTCACAAAAATTTTCTTGCTTCTTTGTTAATTTTTTCCTTCACAGAGTGAACGCCTTCCTTTCTTTTATTGTCTTTCATATCATCTCATGGACTAGCAACATGTCAAGGTTGCTGCATCCTGCAAAGAGAGTGAGAAGTTAATCTATTTCTTGTCAAAGGAAGTGTGGTAGCTGTGAGGGATCCCAGCGTCTCTACCCTTTGCCAGCACCAGCACTGGTATGCTTGTCCAGCTGGACTTCCCTCCTTCCTCTTCCCTCCTGCAGACTCCTCTGCTCCTGGGGTCACTTCATCCCCCTGTGGCAAGTACCTCCTTGTTCACTCTGTTTCTCTACCGCTAAATTAAATTATGCTTGTTGATTAAGTGTAAAATTAAATATAGCTTGTAGTAAATAATTCCTCTGTCATTAGCCCATTTGGGGTTTTTTTTCCCAGTTGTACTGAAATAAATAACAGTCTGGCCACTGAAATTGGTGAGGGCCCCTTACACCTGGTTTTATGTTATTATTTCTATTGTGGAAACTGATTTGTGTAGAATAAACACATTGCTGATTTTTCCAGTACACGGGAACCAATGAATGACCAAACTATGAACCACAGACCCAACTAGGCTGGTATCTGACTGCTGCAGATGTGTGCTGGAAAATTATTGCAGCTGAGTTGAGCCAGGCAAAGATTCATATATTTTAATCCATGCTGATTAAATATTTTTCCAGTGACATTTTACATTGCATAGGCAATCCAGTCTCTTCAAAGTTCCAAGAAACACTGATCATAAAGGGGCTCTAAGAGTCTTTATTAACAACTTAATTTCTCCAGAGTATTTAATTCAGAGGCTTTTAATATTGTGTTTGACCTTTCCTGCAAAGTTATTTAATACTTCTCCTAAATCTGATTTTTGGACACTGCACTTTTAACCTTTTTTTTTTTTTTTCCCTGACTGTGGAAGGCAACTTATTTTCATTCTCTGTTTCCAGAAGTTATTTTGGAGTTCACAGACAAAAGCCTCCATCTTCAGAAATAATTCTCTCCAGTTTACTAATGTACCTACTTAAGCCCCAGTCTGCCTAGAGAAATACAGTCAGAGTGAACTAAAGCACAGAAATGAAATTACGTACCACTTGACATTCCCTATGCCTGTTGTTTAAATTAAATTCAAGCTGTAGCAAAATGTCTATTTATATACCAAATAGACAAAAAATTACATTTCCTGCAGATCTGTTTCAAATAAATGTCATGTTTTTACAACAAAAATTGCAGGTAAGCAACAAAAACATGTGCATTTTATACCACCCTGTGTTGGTCTTAGTACAAAGAATTTTGCTTAGCAGATGAACCTCTGTTTCCTCTTATATTGTAACATACTGTGGGGAGGGGAAAAAAAGTTAACATTTAAATAAAGTGAAATGTTAAAAAAACTTTCAGGTTTTGTACATCAAATTGTGCTGTGACTATTTTATTCCACCTGTATTTTAGCATGAGTTCTGCCCCCTGGTTCACTCTCCAGACAAGTGACAAGCTAGACACCCCCCAGGTCCCAAGCCAGGAGGCAGGTCAAGAGCTAAATCCAACAACATGTCAGAACATTAGAGAGATTCTCCTCCTGCGTCCTGCTCCTCCCTATCCCTTCCCACCTCCAAAGGAAAGTGTGGTCCCCTGGTTTTCTTTTGAAACGAGGTACCCCAGGGACCCCCAGGCTGTCCCCCTAGGGCAATCCCCGGCTTCCAGTTATATTTTCTTTCTGCAGCGCTGCTGCACCACACTCTGCAGGGCCTGGGTCCTTGCGGTCCACTTGTTATTTCTCAGTCCTTCAAGCAACAAATCCGTGGACTCATCATCATCATTTCCAAATGCAGACAAGCATCCCTCTACTTATCTCCTTCCTTTCACACAATGAAATGTATCCCTTTTATTACAAATAAATGCAAATATTTATTAGCAATGTGTGCAGCCATTATTATTGTTCTCCTGATTAATGCTGTCTCTGAGGCAATGGCATGTGAAATACTGCATATAGCATCCCTGAGTAGAGACAAAACTGCTCTTAAAATGTTCTTTGCAGAGTTTAATACAAAGAACAAAAATAAATAATGTCAGGTCCTTGCCAGGATCTGCCTATGTTAAACTTTTCAATGGCACAAATCATCATTAATGAAACACTTAACATTACACTCCCGACAGCACAGTATAAAAATTACTGCAGTCATCCAAAGGATAAGAAGAAACATGGCAGATAACTTGTGGAGGGGAAAGATTTACACTCTTGTAAGGAAACTTTATGGGTTCAAGTTTACATTATAATAAAGGAGGGGGCAAATGTTTATGTCTTAAAAGCTTTTGGGGGAGACATTTGGAAGCAAACTGTATTTTTTTTCCCCAAATGAATAGAAGAAAGATCAGAGAGCAAGGTCTCACCAGCAGTGAAATCTCGTTTGCATCATCAGCTATTTTGATATGAAATACTGTGGTTGGAGTCATAGGGCATAGAGATTTAAAATTATAGTGCAGAATAAAGAAAATTCTATTATTCAAGTTCCCTTGCTACATAGTTTTAGTCACAGTTTGTTCCAAAAATAGCTGATGGTAAGCTCAACAGCTGGTATCTAATGCTGAATTTCTTTCCTTTTTATTTGTGAAAGCAGAATACCATGCTCTTTGTATTAAATTATGCATAGAAAATAATCTCAAGTTCATATGCCTGCATGACATGGATTAGAACAAAGATTCCTCTTTGTGATACAGGATATGTGATTCCAGATGAGAGTCTGTGAGAAGCAAGAGGTTGCACCCACCTCCACTCAGACCTGTGGCAGTATTTCGATGGAGTTGGGATGGTGGCCGAGGAGGTCCTGGAGATGGATAGGGATGTGCCTTGTGGCACAATGTAGTCAGTGCCATAAGTGCTAAGTCCAGACTGCTCCCTGGACTGGTGGGAAATCAGTTTTAAGCCAGGACCTGGCCAAAGGGGAAGAGGAAGAACTCTGTAGACAGTAATTAGCATTTGTCATCAGAGGACAGAAGAGTGTAGAAAGGGTGGAGGAAGCATTTAGCAAAAACAAAACAAACAAATACAAAATTTCAATGCCACATTTCTCCTGCAACAATTTTGAACAGAACCAACAGAAGAAAGAGGTCATCTTTGGCTTTGTTTCACAATGCATGTAACTGGAAATAAAAGACTTGGGGTTTATGATGCCTTCCAGGCTAAACGAAAAAAGAAACAAAAGCAAAACAAAGCAAAACAAAACAAAACCATTCTTCCGTAATGCTTCACACTATTCAGTCCAGTGGATGCAGAAGCAGCTGATGTATCAGAAATAAGAAGCTCTTACAGAGGACATTTGGTTGTGTTCTGCCATGGGAAGTGTTTTGAGGAAAACCAAAGCAATATACTATACAGAGAGAAGAGTTTTGTTGTCCTGAGCTTATAAAGATAGCATCTACATTCTGAAATTCGTTAGCTTATCAAGAGAAACATTTGCTATCCTCATTGAAATTAATAGATTACAATCAATTCCTCCTCAAAATAAGGTGGCAGTGTTAAACTTGCATATTTTCTCAAACTTTATCTACCTGATTGAAAATTTGGGATTTTCTCTTGATTTATTAACCACAGTATTTCTAAATTTAGTCCTACTTTATTTTCTGTTCAAGTGCATAATCCATTTAAACCCTGTTTGTTTTGTTTCACACTTTCTCAAAAGTTAGCATCGTTTGCTAACATATTTAGCTTATCCTTTGAAAAGAACAGATTGTCTTGGTGGAAGGACCATAAGGATCTTAAAAAAATCTTCTCTGGTCTCTGCATTCTATACAGTAGTTCTCTAGAGCACCACAGATTCTCCCAACATTTCTGTCACAAAATAACAAATAGCAGCAAGAAAAGCAACAGAACACTGTAAGGTATTAGCATGTTACTAACCAAGGATAGAGTTAAAGAAAGTTGGCCTAAAATTAACTGTAGGTGCTGTTATCTGCACCATAGATTGCCTTAACTGTCAGATTTATAATAGTTATGACAACTCCCCAACCAGAGAAAAACAGAATTAGTTTTGTGCATAAGTTACTGGAAAACACATCACTAAAATGCCATGCAGAAGTGAAAATACATGCTGATTTCCTTTGACCCATTAATTTTGCTCTTTATTCAAAATGGGTCAAGTGTTCCTACAGTGTGATTTTTTTTTTTAAAAAACTTCAAATAATATACAGGAATTGATGTGCAAAACACATTCCATCTTAAAATCTGTGCAGCCATCTTCCAGAAATAAGACTACGAAACTTCTGCCTAGTATTTTGCCATATAACGTGTTCATTTGACCCATTTCCTTACAGGATTCCTGATGGTTGCTGTGGGAAACCAAGACAATTCTGAGCTTCTGTTAAGCTGAAATGTGTCCCCGTGGTTATTAATTTTTTGAAATATGGGGCTAACATTTATCAGCACAGAAGCTGGAGAAGATAGGGATTACTGGGTATGTGATAAATGCTGAGCATGAAGGACTGCCGGAAATGAATTAGGTATCACGGGGGGAGATTTTCAAAGGCAAAAATAGAAGTCAAGTGCCTTTGAACATCAGTGAGAAGTTGGTAGATAGGCATCGATCTCTTTTGATTAACGTGACAGTGAGAAAGAGTGAAAAATAATTTGGTCACTAGACGCATATTCTAAGTGGTCTTCAGTAACAGCCTCTTTATACTGAGATTAGTTATTCTAAGGGGTCACCTCATTTTCTCTTTATCTTTTCCACAGATTAAAATAATCCACTTGACTCACCTGTCCAGGTAAGCAATGCAGTCTGGCTGGAGCTAAAAAATCAAGATGAACCTAATGAGTGCAAACTTGACTATTAGAGCAGTCTCCTCTAATGTTACTTTCTCTTCCCCGTGTTGAAGGTAACTGGTATCCCACCTGTTTCTGCACTGTGTCCACACAACTCTCTTCTAATGTTTTGCACAGTGTGATGAAGGGAGTACCAAACCTGGGCAGACTCACTGACCCCATATATCTGTCATCGTGTCACCATAACTATGCCAGCCCTGGCCGTGGTCAGTGGTAATTGTACATGGATACGTATTTCAAGAGCAAGATCTGACTGAGCATTGAGCGTTGTTGTGTGCTGCTGGAGGCATCCTGTTTAGCCTGGAAGGGATCTGAAAAGACAAATTATACTTTGATTTTTTTGTCCCCTCCTTTGATGCGAGACAGCTTGACTGTACTCAGTAAATCTACTGAATACCCACTGTGTAAAAAGCAGGCTATACAAACTGAGTACATGTTAACACACGGCCTGGAAGGTATTCAGGGACCAAGCTGCGCCGGCATAAGCAGCTCCTGATCAGCTACTCTAAATCTGGCAAATGCAAAAAGCCGTTATGAAACGAGGCTTGTCAAGCCCAGAAAGGAATATGAGCGTTTCTTTGCCTTGCTGCTCTGAACACCACAGAAACATTTCCAGTGAGGCTGAAGCAGCACTTGGGCACTTGGGCTGTTCTCCCCAGGGTTACAGAGGAAGAAGGGCCATGCTGCGACCTTTGGCCAACAGTGGATGGTGTCACCGGAAAGGGTTGCAACTGTGAGGCTCTCTGAGGTCCCACTCCACAAATCCCTACCATGCTGTCACAGCCACAGCTGCAAGTGGTGGCCACAGCCGCTGCTGCTGTGTCTGCACTGGTACACAAGGAGGCAAAATAAAGGTCTGAAGTCTCACCTCTTCCTAGGCTGAACAAATAAAGTGCACAGTAAAAGCTCTTGTATTGGTGTTTTCTGTAAAATGGGTGAGATATTATCTTTGTAACTGTTACATGACATTTTGAGCCTTTCCATGGAAGGCAGTTTCCATTAGAAATGTTATTGCTATTTATTATTTTCCATTTGGTTTGCGGTGCAGTTTAGACACAAAGCAAGCTGTCTATCTCATGGGAAATAGATGGCTGTGGCTTACGGCTTGAGCTGAAAAGAGATCATTAACACAGTGACATTTGGGGAATTATTAGCAAAGGTGACAGGCACCCTTGACAGCCTGGTGAAAAGACTCATAAAGATCCTGCGTTACCTTCCGTCCCAGAGACACGAGTCATGCTCTTTCTGCCAGTATGAGGTTTAATTTTGCTACTGAAAGCATTGGTTTTGTGAAGACTGATTTTCTGTTTAAATATCTAAAAGTATACATATGTTGGCTAGTGAAACCTAATGAAAACAGAAATAAAAGCAGGGTGGAACAGCTAATCACACAGAAACCTGCCTCAGAGGATGCGCAGCCATATGAGCTGAAAGCAGGACCAGGTGAGACACCAGCAATGGGTGCCACACTGCTCACCTGCTGCCAGCAAGTGCTGAGTGACAACATCTTCAGGAGCTCCTGGTAAGAGACATTGCATAAAGAAGTGTGGTTTGTTGTGTGTCTGAAATCAAAGAGAAAAAAAAATGTTTGGAAAAGGAGTCCCAGAGAGAAGAATCTGTGTGCTTTTTTAACTACTGACTTTTTTAACATCAATACTGAATTACAGAAAGGATCCTCAGCAAGAGCTTAGCTCTCTGGCTGCTCAAAAACCATATCTCTAACTAACCAGTCCTAAAATTCACAAGAAGAGTTGAGGCAACAGAGCCATATTTTCCTCTCCCCACGTCAACTTGACTGATATCGAGTACATAGCCTAATGTCTTTCTATAATCCAGCAAATTCCCGTGGATAAATTATCTTTTTTCTGTACTTGAATGCTCTTCACAGAGTGTCTCTGTTTATGCACAGAAAAGGTAGTGATTTAGCCAGCAATTTCCAGCAAGACTTTATATGCCATTCTGTCAGTAATCTCCATCCCAGGATGAAGAATCATTTCCAATGGTTTTGAATTTTTGGAAGGTCCACTGCGATTTTCAAGATACTACAAAATGAAGTATCTACTCACCATCTTTAACATCCATTTTCAGCTGACGGCGATATGATTTATTGCCTAGGATATCTGTTTTATTATTTTGTTTTGTTTCAGCAATAGGTTGCTAGCTTTATAATATATGGGTACACACAGGGTAGCTGTATCTGGCCTTCTTAACTCACAGCTCATCATCTTTGGGTCTCAACAGCAAATCCTCTGTACCAACAGGTTTCTATTAACACATCAAAGTTTCCTATTCAACTATCTCATGTTAGGAAACTCAGATGTCCCCGCCAAGGTCGTAAGTACCTGGGCAGAAAATCCTAAGCAATACTTCCTCATCCACTGCAGAACATTCCCTTACAACTCCCTTGTTACATCCCCTCTCCCAGTGCTTCTTCCAGCCTTGCAAGTAAATGCCATGTCTCTCCTGCTGCATCTGTAGGTTAGCTCCTCTTGCCCCCTCCTTTTTCTTCTCTCTTTCATCTCCTAGATTTTCTGAAGGGTTTTGCATAATGAACTCATCTCAAAATGGTGTTTCTGGCTTCCAGAGCAAATAACACAGTGGCTGAGCAGCTCCTTCTGTGCTTTCAACACAGAACAGAGGGGAAATCCCAGCTGAGCAGTCAGCTCCCAGCACTGCACCAGACAAGCCCTGTAGAAGTGATGTATACCCCCCTCCCCAGGCTTTCTCTGAGAAATTTAGCCATGTTTTGCCAACTAGGTATGTATCTGGAAAATCTCCTGAATGGATAAATATTCTTGGGATTATATTTGGCTGATGCAGTTGCAAAAAATACTGTAGTACTGATGCTCGAGCCTGTTTGTTTCCTATACGTGCTTAACAGTAGAATTTCTTCTTTACAGTGTCCTACCTGCTATCTAACAGCTGTGTTAACAATACCAGTATGACTACACAGGTCCTGGCATCAAGCAAGTGGTGGGGCAGCCCACCCAGGGCAAGCAGCCAGGCAGGCGGGAGGCAGCAGCTGTGAACCCAACCTTCCTCCAAGGAGGACAGAAACCTGGGTTGGTCAAAATGCCACGTGTCATCCTCCAAGCCACTGAAATAGAATAAAATTCCTTCCCACATACATATCATGGTAAGGGGATAGAATGGCCACCCTGCCTCATGCCTTTACACAAGGACAGAAAGCACAACCAGCCTGAAGACCTTGACAGCTTGCTGGTACATTAATAGGTGTCAAGGAGAACTTTCTGATTTAGTCTTTGACAGGTTGCCATTTTCTACATTCCTCAAGCAGCTTAAAAACTAGATAATTATCTGTGTATGTTTCCAAGTTCTTAAAACGCCAGGCCAAGGAATTTTTGCATATTTTCCTGTAGTGTGGATTTTAAAAGCTGATACTGGTAAAACAATGACACCTTGTGGCATGAAAGAGCAATCAAACCCATGCCGCCACCCGGTTTTAGATAAAGCATCACCAATAAATAGATTACGTTCCACAGAACTGTTCTGAACTATTGATGAGGTAAGTTTTCAGGTACCAGTTTTTTCTTAGACCTTTAACCTAAAATAGCACTTGATGTTTACACGTTTGTAATTATCTTTCCAATAATGGGAATAAACCAGACAAATTCTTATTCAGAAATATAGCAAATCTCCAAGTTAGTTCTGTAACTGTTCTTGCAATGAAAAAAATAAACATTTTTACTTCTCTATTATATTCGTATTATTTAAAAAGCACACAGAGTAATTGTTCATCTTTTCAGTCTTCCTGACCTTACTTCAGGCAACCAGGTGTTTTAAATTGCACTGGCAGGAGAAAGCTTATGCAGAATTGCTAACGAGAAAGATGTGATGCCTGTTAGTTTTATGGAGGTTAAAGGGAAGACTCCAGCTGTCCAGAATTTTCTCATCAAGGTGGAATTTCTATTATAATTATTTTAAATGGGCATAACTAAATAGAACAGATGTGATGCAATGTAATTTTAGAGCTCTGATCAGATTTTGAAGGGTTTAAAAACAGTGACTGTATATAAACAGTATTAACTCAAAAAGGCTGGAGAGCTAATGATTTGAAGACAGCTCTCCCTCTCATTTGTGGATCTGCTCAAACCAGAAAGCGTTACTGAGTGTAAGTGGGTGAGAATTCACAGGAACCAAAAAAGATGCAAAGATTGTAAAATATTTCAAGTTTTGTACCGTGTGTAATTACTGTCCTATCTACTGAATGCCAGCTTTCAGTATCAGCCCTACTTGCTGACCTTACCAGTGTCTTCTCTGACCTCCATTTAGACAAGGTATACTGCAAATTATTGGGATTTTGAGTGACTGATCATCTGATTAAGATGACTAGTGAGCTATTCCTGGTATTACATTATACAACTAAACATTATGTCTGCAATCCTGTATTTTATAACTGTCTAAAAATTAAAGTCTTTTTGTCAGCATAATAACATTCCTGGGACAGCACTCCTCAGTTCCAAGGGTATTCTGGGGACAAGAATGAAACCCACAATGTTATATAAAAAATACATCACAGTCAAAGAAGTAATATACAGGAACAAGGTATATTTGGTGCCTCTGTCATTTATCACTGGGAGGTTTCAAATCCTGACAGCCTTTTCACATCAAGAGGTAATTTTTTTTCCAACCTGATGGTAACAAACTATATGTTTTAGATTGGCATAGTGAAAATTACAAAATAAATCTTAAATAGTTTTCACCTCCAAGATTAGACAACAAACAAGTCAAATATACCAGCAATGGCATATGACTAATAGTGCACTTATATAAAATGTAATGCCAGGAAAATCACTTCTCCTCTTGTAAAGGAGCCCGTACTAGCCAATTATTGCAAAACCTAATGATGCATTAAGCGATTGTTGCTGTGGGCAGTGCACATCCAAAAAATCACAGAGCTTGTCTAACACACATTAAACCCAAAATACCACCCTCGTGTAGTGCTCGGGACCGCAGCACTGGCCTCGGCATATGCTCAGTCACGCCTCCCGCCTTTCAAACCTCATAGCCTGCCACGGGGCATCCTACACCTAACCGCCAACAGGGGGGCAGTAGGTAGAGCGCTGCTGGGAGATTTCTTCTCTGATGGGAGTGGTACTGCTGGTCAGTGAGGCAAAGACGTGACAATGTACAACTCCCATTCTCAGTTCCTGTAAACTTGCTCTGCAGATGGAGACTAAACCAGTCCTGAGTTTCATCTCTGCTTTGCTAGCTCTCATGTAGGTGCAGCAGAACCAAAGGCAAGTTTATCACAGCCAAGCCTCTTCTCACCTCCCGCTAATTTATGCCCTCACTCACCCCACCTGCATCCCATTTCACCTGGGGGCTGGAATATTTCTTGCATCCAACAGTGCAAGAGCGTTTTCCCGTGTTCATTGTACATGTGCTTTATTGCCTTTTTGTAGCACCCCGTATCTTGGGGCTCTGAGTTCTGTATGTTCTGTATTCATCTTGGATTACACCAGGTCACTGACGTCAGTGAGGACTTCTGGGTTTGCACTCGCAGTAGAAGCAATGGAGCTCAACTGACTGCATGCCTGCGTTTAAAAGAACACAACACCGCTGGAAAATGACACAGTACAACAGCCAGGCAACTCCAAAAAAGAGCTGTGCTATGCCTCTTTCTTACAGTGGCATGGAGATAGAATATTTATGTCCTGATCTGCAGAACAAGTTAGATGCTTTTACTTTTTTGCTGTCTCCATGAAGCATTAGAGAAAGTGAGTTGATGAACATTAATTTCTACATCAGAAAATAAATAGGTCTTGCAGTCTTCCTTTGTTCTCACCTTCTGTTTGTAAAGACCTCGGAATGAATGAAAACTGGCACCTTCATAGCTCACAGATGAGAATTAACCATCCTTGTTGTGAGTTTGGAGATTAATTTAACCTCCCTTTGGCCCTGCTGTGAACTACATCTGTGATATTTTTAATGTTTTACCACCTTAAAAAAGAAGAGCAGATAAAGAAATCCTAAATCTGCTAAGATCCTTTTTTTTTTTTTTTTCCCCCATTTCTGAGAAGTACCCATATACCTCTGTTTCTTCTGAACTTTTACTCCCTTGGGTCCCTATATTTTGACTTGCAGACACTTCAGTCCTAAGGGCAGTGCTCCACCACATAAACTGGGGGTTCAGAGGTGTCTGGTTTTAGAAATATCTGGAAGCTGCAAGCTTCAGGCATCAGTAAGACTGTATGTCATCCACTGAGAAAGCCTCCAAAATCTGTCTGCCTAGTAAAATCCCTTTGAGAGTAACAGCATTTTAACATAAGCAATGTGTGAACTGCATGTCAGAAGGATGATGTGCCCTTTTACCAGCCTTTTACAATTCATTTGCTACAGCTCCTGCCAAATGTGGAACCCTAAAGAAAAATAATGAGATCTTTCCTCTCCATAGACTTCCTGGCACTAATATTTGAACTAGAATTAAGAGCTGCTAGAGCTCAGAAAACTTCACATCCAAATACAGCAAGAGGAAAAGCTCCCGAAAATTATCCTGGCTGAAATTAGCATCTGGCAGGCAACAAGGTGGCATGGGCTCAGATTACCCATCTTGGAATGGGACAGAGAAACTGTTCAAAATGTAATGAGCACTTTTTTTGTTTCTTCTCCATTTCCATGCCCTTACATTCTACCTGCCATCCACAGAGTGCATGCACCCGTTTGTTGGTGGTGAAATAAGCAGTGTTGTGAGTCACTCGGTCTTTGTTGAGGTGAAACCGGTAAGAAATGAAGGCAGGTACACTGCTGAAGAAGTTGGAAATGTGGACCAGGGCAGCTGGCACAGGTACCGCCTGAACCCCCATGTAGGGTGGCTTATGCTTGGCAAGGGTAACACTGGCTTCTTTGCCTGGAGCCATTGTTTCAGACTCTCTGCAGGCTCAGATAGATAAGAAAATACTGGGTATGACCACATCGAGTTTCAGACTTTCCTTCACAACCATTTTGTACAAAAAATTACTTTTTCAATTAGCCAGCTGTAATTCTTGCATGATCACGTCAGAGGCTAAGACATACTCATTTCTCTCTAGCTCAGTGTTCGCTGCAACCACTTGCTGCTCATTTTCAAACATTTATTTTATCCTCAGCCAAACTTGCACATTAATCGATAAATAAATCATAGCAGCATGCCTATTTCTGTACGTTACGAACTTGAGCATAATGAAAAGATGCATCAAATTCACATGGCTCTTTGGGAGGATGAGAGGTTTGTTTTAAAACTGTGATCCATCTGAGGCTAAAGCTGCCGACAGAAGTGGCTTTGAATCAGATCTTATAATCAGGACACATCTAAACCAAGAAATATTCCATCTTTAAATCCACGCCATGCAATGTGTTTCAATTACAGGAGCTGTGGACTAACATTACCACTGCACACGTCAATTTGGCTAACGTGTTGCTAAATGCATTATGGCTTAAACCTTACAGAAAGAATGTAAAACCAAATTGCTTGAACCATGAAAACTCATATGTTTTTAGCTATGTGTTGAGATATATTTTCACTACCCTAAATATAACCACAATATTAAATCAGACTGTTAATATGAGGAAGACTATTCACATATTTCCTCAGAAATAGTCATTTGCCTCTCAAATTCAATTGTGGCTGTTGCATATATTAATGCTAAAATCCCTTAAATATATTTTTTCCATTTCTGAGATATACCTGAATACCTCTGCTTCTTATTAATATTAATGCTCTTTGTTCAACTCATTCACCAGCCACAAAAGTTTAAAGATGAAGTTCAGAAATCCCCCAAACCTCAGTAAAACCAAACTGTTCTAAATACACCGATGAAAAGACTCTTCATTTTGCTTTGCTTAACCTTCAATCTTTCACAGACTCAATGCTCACTAGTTCTCCAGTCTCTCATAAAATGGAAAAGATACATAATTTTGGCTGTTTTGCGTTTCTGTTTCTTTTAATGATTAAGATTTTTACACAGAACTCGGTCACTTAATGTCTTGTGTGCAATAATACCTCCACCACTGCAACAGTGTGTATACTGAACTAAAACTTGATCCAAGACTAGCTTTTTTGATGCAAATTTGGGCTTTTTTTTTTTTCTTGCAGGTGAAGCAGGTGAACACTTGCTCTACAGCTTATAGTCACCAAACGCAATGAAAAGGAAGCAGGAGAGCTGAACAAATGAGATGGACGTACCAATCTTTCAAAGTTCATTCATGCTGTTTAGCTTCTGCGCAATGACTTCATATTTAGCACCGTATTTTCCATTCATATATTTCTTAAAATGCAGTTGTTGACTAGTAATGAAAATCTTAATGGAAATAAACCTTTTATTGAGAATTTCTTTATTTCAGGGCTCAAATCTAGCTACTAAAAGATGAAAAATTAACTCCGGAAGTTCCTATTTGCTCGGCTTTAAAATCCATCTTACACTGGCTGTGCATGATCTTTTTTATTTTAGTTTTCTGCAAACATCAATGTTTTTTCACACAAATACTTGTGGAAAACAAATTGTCTCTTCCTATGTTCAGCCATTCCCATACAGAAGAACACAACCGGTACGATACAGGACACTGCTCAGGACGGTTTTGAAGCCCCCAAATGATCACACGCCGTTTATCCCAACCTCACATGCCTGTGTCGTTGAAGATGTTGAGTAGGCTCATTGAGTTTAAGGCCTTGTTGAAGCTGGAGGGTCCAGAGGTGGTGGCATCTGCTCCCAGAGCAGCCCAGGCACTGCTACAGGAACTCTTTTCCTTTGGGTGGAAGGGGCAAAGGAGAATTAAATCTAAACTCTGCATCCTACCAATAAATCTTGACTCTAATTTATTTCTTTCTAGTAAAGATGCTTCACACAAGGCTTGTGTGGCCAGGAGAGGTTTGACATTTTCTAAACTTGCCTCATCCAATCTAGCTGTTGCCTCTTTCTGAGTGATTTGATGTCATGGTAGCTTATGGAAAGCCTCCAATCAGGGCAAGAAATCAATGCTATCTGACTCCATTTATACGGTCAATCACCATGCACGGCTTGAATTTCAGCTGAGTACTCACAGTGAGCTGTCGAGAGTCGACTCACATTGGAATAATAGACCAGTAGGAATTCATTAAGCTATAGGAATAAATGCAAGAAAAAACATTATCCTTCCTGGATTTTCTGCAAGCATAAACATAAACAGGAGTCCTTGAGCTAATTATTTATGGTGATTATAGGGTGCATTTTTATTGGTTCAGATACTGAATACTGTCAAAGAAAATGTGTCTGTACTTCTCTAAAAACTATTTACTCAAAAAAATACAATTTAAAGGTCTAATCTTCACTCGCTATTTTACTCCTTGCTTGAACACTTGCAGTAGATACAAAATTCAGCTTCTGTCTCTCATTTCACCCGCAATATTTGTTTTAAAATTCACCTGTGTCTGAATCAAAAGCTATGCAAGATATACACACAGTTTATTGTACAGACTCATTTGTGAATAAATAATCATGATCAAAAAAAATATTTCTTATGCTTTCAAGCATTCTTTGCATGTCAGCTTAAGTATTAGTCTAGCTGTCTGTAAAGAATGGTGGAGTCTATATTTTCCCTCTTAAGAATAGAGGGTAAATGCAACATGTAAGATTGAAAAGTTCAAGAAGACATTTTTTGTGTAATCTGCATGTGGAGGGGTTCTGATGGCAACATGCTAGGGTGGTTTTTTGCAACTGCATTTCCTTTGGATGACTTAAATATCACTCACTTTTAGTTTCATTTGAGGATTTGAGCCTGTTTTTATTTCTGTGATTAAGCACAAAAAATGCTTAATGGTTAGTTTACACCCACAATCTTCATCTTATATTTAATTTTTTGGATTATTGTCCCTCCTTATTTCTTGTAAAACAAAACTGCACTCATGACTACATTTAATGAAAGGCAGAAAAAAAATACGGAGATCAGTCAATTTAAATTATCTGCTTTTCCAGACTGCAATACACTTTTGAAGAATTGCTTGACAGAATGGGATGCTGTCAAAGCATTCTTCCATTCTCTTACCATTTTGTACTACACTTGTATGAAGAAATTAATTGATACTTATAAAATAATTACTTTTTAATGGGGAGTTCCCCAGTCTTATTTCATAGGGAAATCTGGAACAGGAATATACAATTAAGAGATGACAGTTTTGTGATCCAAAGTCTTTTTATTCCCCAAGGTGCTATGGATCAGTTCAAGTTCCTACTTGTTTCTACAGATACTCTGTTGGGTCTTCTGTTTCTAGAGAGTATTTTTGAACAGTTAACTCCACTTTGAAGAGATGAGAAGCTTTCCAGCTGACATTTTACATTCATCAAAATATGTCACGCTAGATGTAGTATGCCTTTCTTCTGTTAATTTACAGACAAACTGAATGAGGATACGAAATTGATTCAAATTGGTTCTAATTAAAGTGCATCAGGAAGACTTCAAAATTAAGCCTTAGGTCAAGACACGGGGAAGGAACAGTACTAAATATTGCTTCAAAATATCGTTCATCTCATACGGCTTCTCTGAAACTTCTATAAAAATGCATCCAGCTACAGATTCAGATCAGGGATTTAAAAAAGCAAGATTCAGTAGCTTCTCCATGCTTTCTGCCTATAGTGCTTCATACCTATTTTTTTCTCTCAAAGCTCGCAGCCTGAAGGCAGTGAACTGTCTTGTGTTCTTTCTTTGGCATCTGTATAAGACATTTGGCAGGGTAGGGAGCAACCAGGGCTTCTAGTTTTACTAAAATTCACAAATACTCAGCAGAATATCCGTTCCCCTTACAAGGCTTGCCATACAAGGAACACCAAAATTATGACCTTTCTTTCTGTCAGAGATACTGATCTTTATTTATCAAGTGCTGTGAAATCTCAACATTAGATTAACTCATCACTCAGTCTGAAGGATGAAAGAATATAGCGTCAGAGTCTTCAGTTGTCTCTACCTTACAAGCAAACTCAATTCTTCCTTTTGCAAATGGATCTGGACATGGTGTCTCCCATATTGTTGGCTCCAGACTGCATTGCTACAGCAGCTGTCTATCATGTAGAAATGAAGACAAATACAAAATCTGTGCTTTGAATAAATCTGTTCCTTCAAAGGCTGCACAACAGCGTGCAGTCACAGGAGGCTGTAAGGTCCATGTGTGTGCTGGATTAGGTTCCATAAAACTGGATACCAAGGCCTCTGTGGTAGCATGCCTTCAATCAGGACAAGACGCTCTGGAGCGGTTTTGTTTGTTTGATTGTTTCCCGTGCCCCACTTCCACAGCCAGCTGAAATCTAGAGGCCCGGTTTTCAAAAGCATTCATGTTTCTGGCTCCCACTACAGCAGTTGCAAGCAATCCTACAGCTATGTTCAGGTGGGACAAGTCAGGTCACCAGGCCAGAGCGAGGTAATTGAGAAGTGGAGAAGTCGGGCGTGGGTTTATGTAGTACAGATCAAAGAAATTGAACTAATCCCAAGTTGTTAAAAAGAGTCTCCGGGGCATTCTGCCTAGGAAAAGCTTTCCTATCAGAGTGACGGTTCTCTTTTAAGTGCAAGAAAGGAATGAGAAATGACTACCTATTTCTGTTCTCTTCTACATCTTCATTTTCAAGAGGAAGAGAAGGAAAGACCCAGGAAAAGGACGCTGGCAGGAAAGTTGCCAGCTCTCCAGGTCCACAGGGGAGTTGGGAGTCAGCTATCAGGGCCAAGCGCACTGCCATCGTCAAACCATTGCTCAGATCCAAAAATCCATTTAAACTTTGCAGAAAATCCCCATTCCCAGAATATCCAGATTTTTCCACATAATATTAGTATACTTATCAACTGCATTCCTTTCTCTTTATTATTATTTCACTCTGTAAAACAAAATTGGAATATTAATATAAAATTTAAAGTATGACTTTATGTCCTAGGTAGCTCAGGAGAATCTTGGCACAATATTATGACAGCTTTACTTGTGGTAAGTCTTTCCGATATTTGGATTCCACAGTAGAAATATCTCTAGAGATATCTCTAGAGGAAATACTGAAAGGTGGTAATCTGCGTTTTAGCCAAAATGTGAAAGCTGTATATGAGGAATGACAAGGCACATCAGAACCATTACATCATTTCTATTTCCACCCATTCTCTTACCATCTGTGGAATGACCACTTCATTTATAAAAGTTAGGATGCATCTGGAGCCTCTAGACATTTCCTTCATCTCACCTGTCTCAGGGAATTACATCTTGAAAATTGGCATTACTCATGTAGCTGCCTTTCCTTGCAGATTTACATTGTGCAATTCAATGTGTCTTCAATTTCATTCTAGTTTCACTTTTTTCTCTCCACAGTCTTATCCCTGCCTACATCTCCCATGGTAATTATTCACTCAACCCAGCCCCTTTGCTGTACATTTTACCACACGGTTCAGCAGCCCTGGTCAGCTCTCCAAGGATGTTTTCACCAAACACTGGTCATCCTCTGATCTCTTGCTGTTTCTGTTTCTCCAATATAGACACTGGCTTCCTTCCCACTTGTCCCTAGCCAATAGTACCACAGCCAGTTCCATGATATTTTTTCATCTTACAATACCTCCTTCCTACCCTCTTTCCTTTCTGCTATGAGCATAATTGTTGATTTTCCCTGTGCTTCAGTCATATCTCTGCAGTCTTTCTAGATAAATTACTCTGCTTTTGCAACTCAGTTGAACACAACTCCAGACCCTTTCACATCTTTTACTTGCCATCACAATTTTTCCTATTTAGCCCACCATTTTTTTCTTTGTAAAAGAACTGTTGAGTACTCCAAATTAAAATTACATTTCAACATTCAGTTCCCGGACACTATACCTTTTCTTGCTCTCATTGTTGTCCTACATTTTTTTGTCCTTTTAAAATTTGATCTCCTCTGTTTGTCTCCATGGCCTCATGTCCCCGGTATCATTTCTTTTGCATTTCTCCTGAACTCCTCTGCGTCTTTACCTTCACAGTACGAAGATGTTTTATTATCTTCTGTCTAAACAACAATTTTAAAACCCCTTCAATTCTACTTGTCTTTCCAACAACTACATCTTTAGCTTCTCCTTTTACCTTAAATTTATTCTGCATGCCATTTACAGTAGCTGTCCATCAGCAGATACAGATGGCTCTCGTACAGCTTCTTGCTTTCTGCGTTCTCAAGCACTACAACGTCCTTGACAAATCCAGTCCTGCCTTCCCCACCCTTCTATGAAGCTTGTTTTCCTAATTCCTTGTTTTGACCACATCATTCTTCTCTATTCATTCCACCATAGCTATCCCGCCTCCATATCATCAAACATGAATAAAAATAAATAGGGCTACATATCCTGACAGTCTAACCCCATCCTATTCATAAAAAGCAAAATAAATAAATAGATGATAATAATTACAACAACAACAGATGCACGGAAACACGCTACCACCAAAATAAACAGATTTGGATGTCTCATTTTGGGAACTTCAATCTAACTAGGAGCACTTGAACACATAGCTTCTCTCAAAGTTACCATCACATCACTGAAGTTACTTTTCACGCATTTCGGAGAAATTTTCTTTTTTTTGTTTTATTAAAGGCTTGCATCTGGTGCTCTTATTAAATGGAGTAATACTTGTTTCATTTCTCAGTCCATTGAGCTAATGTCTTGCAAAGTGCTATTTAATGGGAGTAAATATGATACAACTTGCCTGTAACAAAACTTGTCTTTTAAATATTTTTTTAAAAATTGTATTCAAAAGATCACACATTCTTTTTCCTCTTCTTTTGCTTTGCTGCAGTTGTAAATATATTGATCACATCTAATAGACAAGGATCAGGGGCTGTATGACTTCATTAGATAAAAGAATATGTATCATGGATTTTTGCAATATGTTGCTGGTCATGTTTTGAGCAGAATAAAGACGTCACCAATGAACTTATTTGACAGGATACAACAACTGGCATGCAAACTGAGTGTAATCTCAAACTGATTTTTGTTTGTACAACTGCCTTTGATCTTTAAACACAGTATGATATTTTGTATACATAAATGGTTCAGTAAGTCTTACAGTGTATGTAATGACAACTGACATAAGGTTAATTGACATTTACACAAGGACCTTAGATATATGACGAAATCATTTGGAAATACTCATGTTCCTGCCTGAAAGGTAATGTATTATTTTACAAAAGGATGAATGTATTATTTCAATCATGTCAAGCTGACTTAGTGAATGTGATTCTAGCAGGTACCATTCTCCTTTGTTCCAGTCTTCAGAAGTATAGTTATTACCAGACCTTCTGTTTTCCATAGGGGTCTTCTGGACTACGTGTCTAGTCTGGAAATTTTCTTTTGCAGTAGACCATAGGCTAACAGAAATACTTTACCATACTTACTTTACTTTCCCATACTTATTCTAAGAACGATATGTTGTTCAAATTGATTCATTTTAATTGGTTTTCCAATTACTAAATCTCTAGCTTCTTTTCTAAGTTTAGCTGGTCAAGGCCTGAATTAAAAGAAGGAAGAGGAAAACAAAAAAAAGCTGCCTTAGGGCTGCTCAGGATATCATCATTGCTTCAATTGTCCTTTTTTCAAAGAAGAGCACATTAAAAGTTGCCACGGCCAAAAGGGACTATCCAAAGGGCAAAGTAAAAGAAAAAGAAAATAGCAAGACCAGAGGAAATTAAATTAAATTAAATTAAATTAAATTAAATTAGTGCTCACAGATCAAGCCTGCTAAGAGAAGTCGATAAAGCAAATGTTTACTAAGAGCTGGTAGCCTCGTGGGATTTCAAACGATAAACTTGTCGCTGTGAGTTTTAGAACATAGCTTGAAGCAAAACAACGGTGGTTGTGTGAACTAAAAATAATCTCCCTCAGTTCTTTTTTTCTACTAGTAAATACGTCTTTACCATTCCACCCAATCTTGGTCTCATAGCTGTCTGTTATGAACTGTGCAGCTTCATATGAAATAGAATGTCTTAATAGCACTTTGAGGTGCATGCTCCAAATAGTTTGCATATGGCCTTGAATGCACAGTTTCTGTGACACGGGCTGGAATAGGTCTGGATAAAATTTGGCTACTGTGAGACTGAAGCTAGGGAGCTCCAAATTCTCTGCAGAGGCAAGATGAAGCACTTCTGATACATGCATGGAGTAGCAAGGATAAGGGGATGTCGTAGTGATATGTGCAGTGTCTGGTAAATGTGAGCTGTGCATGTTAGAGAGAGGTTGACCCGAGCCATGGTTATGTCAAGTATGTAAATTTCTCCTTGAGTTCAGAAGATGCTAAGATGTCTAGAAGATGGACATCACCTGGGAAGAGGCACTGGAAGCAGAAACCTGGAATTTCACTAGGATCATGAACACAGTCATAAAGAAGAGGATTTGAGGACATGGGATGTCTATCTAAAAAGCATAATAATAAGAGAGTCAGAATATGCTGGAGAGAATGTAGAAGTAATGCTGATGAAGTCCACATAAGTTTTTGTCTCTCCAGCTGTTTGCATCTGCCAGCTCATCCTGCCTCTCAGCTGCTGATGCCTGTTCCGTCCCTATTTATCATTAAACCCATCTCTTGGTTTGGGAGCTGTAGACAACAAGCGTGATGCCACATCTCAGGAATATACCATGAATCATGTGGCCATTGGTGGGGTCATTTTAAGAAAGGTTCACTATTTTCCCAACAACTGGGACTGCTAAGGCAGCAAAGCACGTTGAGGGAAAGAGGCTGTGTGCACAGGGCAGAGTAGCCAGATTAAAAGACGATGCATAAGGGGATCATGCATAAAGCAAGGTGGTCTCCATAAGAACTTCCAGTGATGCACACAGACAAGGGAAGACACAGCACTCCGGGAGGCCTCTCTGCTAGATGTGCTTGAGTGAGCACAGGGTCTCAGTTCCAAAAACTGGCTGTGGTCTGTGAACACCAAAGGGATGTTATGTGCCACACACTGCCAAAATAAGGGATCTTTGGCTCATTTTTGGAAGTAGTTAGAAGTTAGAGATGGATGCTTCTCGATGTGCAGTTTAAATGTTTCTCATCTGTGAAGCAGCAAAAATTAATCTTTGAGGCACGTAAGAGATGTGACCCTCTCCACCGGCTCCTGATTCACTTTTCTTTCCCAAGGATAGATGCAAAAGCAGGGGCTTTTGAAACTCTGCTACGTATATTCTGATGCTAAAAAATGAGTTCACATCATTGATTTCTAATTGTCTAGGTCCTCTCAGGATCAGTTGCTGGTTTTGTCTGGGCTGATATTTGGAAAATGTCTTTTGATAGACTAACTTTTCCCTACCTGTTAGATTATGGTTTTTTTAAATAATGAATTCTAGGTGCATAAAATCAAATAATCAATTTTCTGCTTGATTTCTCCAGACTTTAAAGAACATGGCTGCGCATTTTTAATATGACCTTATTAATGGAAAAACTGACTGCTCAGTAGATTTTAATTTTTTTCTAATTTCTCAGCTGTAGCTCTTTAGTCAAGCATTGTGCTTCTGAAGTGACACATCAGTCAGCTTTTGAGAAATGGGTCAATAACACCTTGAGAATAATTGGTTCAAAGTGCTGGAACTGACAGCCCTTAACCTCTCATTCTTAAAACTGGTGATCCTTCTCTTGCTAAGCCTATCTCTAACACGTTTAATGTTCCTTTCTTTTGATAAATAGTTTATATGTAGAAATGCATTGCAATTTGTGTTAGAGTGGTGCTGTTCAAATTATCTTTTTTTCTACTCTACCCCTACACTCTGAGCAGGATCCACTTTTAGGCAAGGGAAGGTTAGAGAGCACAGAAGCAGGCCAAGTGAGGCGTGTAAAACCACCAAAGAGGAGAAAAGAGTGAAACCTCAGGGAAGTCCTGGAGGTTTTGACATGGCAGAAGTGCAGGAGCCTGCAGTGACCACCCTTGTGGAAAGATAAAGATAAAAGGAGGGTAAATACTGGGGGGAACGGCAGCACGGAGTTAAGTAATAATCAGATGTTAACTCAAAATGAGGCACTGCTTATATTCTTTGAGGAGATTTCCACTTCAGGCAAAGTAGTTCAGCCAACATTTGCCTCAGAAGGTCTGAGAATGAGCCTCAGGAACATTGTTCCTTACAGCCCTTAGAAAGCCTGCTTAATATTCTGAAAAGTCACCCTGATTCTGTCGGCATTAACGCCGGGTAGACAGTAAGCCAGCTCTTCCCAGTACAAGCAGAAGCAGAAATAATGCTGCAATGCACAGAATAATTCTGTTTTGACCTAAAATTCTGTTCCTTTCCATGTTGGTCATTTTTTTGCTATACATTTCTAAACAGTAAATGGTCTTCTACGACAGAGATGGTTTTACCCAGCACAACACAGCTTAGGAGCCAGGTCTTGGTCTGTGTTAGCTACCATGGCTCCACTGGCCAGAGGCCAACCCTGCTGATGTGCGCTGGTGGATGTCAATACACCAATGTAAGCTGCCTGTTGTGTTCACGCTATGTGTAATTAATGCAGCTGGAGACATTCCTGCCCTTCTGAGCACCGTATCAGTCTGTCAGAGATGGGTTGCTTCTGTGACCATAGAGATGCCAAGTGGACACACACCAGCTGTCGTAGGTGTGCAGGCTGCATCTAAATAGGTGCATGGCACGTTACTCACTTCCTAAATTAGCAAAAGTGCAGCAGGCTTTTCATATCTAGATATTGGTTTAACACCTGTAGTAAGTCAGTGCTGTAGTGAGGTGATCTCCCTAAATCGGTAATTGTCCCTTCAGAACCTGGGGGAAAAGGGATGCCTTCCCTGTCCACAGCAATAACAAAGGTTTTACAGCAATTCTGATAAACACGGTAACAAAATCTGCAGTCCCTTTTCCCCCTCCCGGCCAAGCCTCAGCAGGTCCTATCTCTGAGAGGAAGCCACAGTAGAAAGAAGCTCAGGGAAGGGATAATCCTAAACTCCCCACTGTTTCAGCCCTTGAAAGGACAGTAGAAGGGGAACGAGCTGAACTTCGGGGTGCTTCACTGAACCCAGCGGTGCAGGGAGGTCTCAGTTTGCTCGTGCCCTCCAGCAGCTTCCCCAAGGTGAAAAGCCAGCAATACGCCTGGCTGGAGTCAGCGCTGCAGAACTTCACTTATTTCAGTTTTAGGTGCTTAGCTCTTTGCCTCCATCTGAACACAGCGATCGGAGCAAGAAATGCTCACTGTCACTTTCAGCACAAGGTCCAGCCTGCACTTTATACCTGTTTTTCTTCCCCCCACTGTTTCTTGGTATGGACAAGAAATCAGAGCCATCAAAGGGGTTAAACCCACATACAGGAGCTGCAGGCTGCAGCTAAGCTGACAGCCTCCTTTTCCCTCTCTTTTCTCCTGCTGTCACACTGCACACACAGGTAGTGTTCATCTGCCACGGTGATGGGCTTGGACTCTTGGGGGCACAGTCACACTACATATCAACAATAAACCTCCTATAATCATGTTATCAGCAATGAGTAATTCGTTCTGTAAAAACATGCTAGAGTATGATGAAGGTGGTTGTAAACTATCCTTCGGAGATCAGTTGCTGGACGGTTGGTCAAAATATTAACCAAACAGTCACTGACATATTCATTACGAATTTTTTTGCCTTCTTAAGTGATCTCAGTCATATTAAAATAGCGGTATTATTAGGAAGCATTGTGAGGGCAAGATTCAAACTCCTCTCCAACACGCACTCCCCAGCCACCGGGACTCCAACAGCATTTTGATAAGCTCCATCAAGAAACCATGTGCCCTTGGCTAAAAATCAGTTATTTAAGGGAGCTACTAAAAAAAAAATTGGGATCTCTCTCTTTAAACGTTTGACCCTGAGGCAGAAGAGGAAGGGAGGGAGAAGGAGAGAGATGATAATCGCTTTAGATAACACCCTGACTCATGGTACTAGCAGCCTAATTGCCATCCCAGTGCTTTTAGCAGGAAACAGCCGCACCTAGAGAGGCACCTGTGCAGAGGAAGATTAGTTGTAAATGCAGTAAGGACAGAGATATGAATGCACTTTCAGCTGAGCACAGTGGAGAGTAAGAACTAGTTGTGTGTTTATGTAGAAAGTGCCTTAAATCCAAGAGCTACTTGTACCACTTCTACTGCTTCAGATAATGGGATGTAGCTGGTAAGTAATTCATGTGAGAAGCAGGCAGGCTACAGGGCTCAAAATGAAATGGGTTTTTATACTTAGGCAGGGCAATGAAAATGGGGAGGGAGTACTCAATGCTGTCTTTCCAGACTAAACCAGCTTTTGCAATGATTATGACCCTTCCGTAGATAAAACTCATAAATGTCAGTCTGAAAATACAAAGACCTTTACTTGAAAGTAGGTGTGATCGTATTAAGTCATTTGCTTGGAAGAAAGCTGCATGGGAATCGAATGATCTGTAGTTGACTGATGAATCACATCTAAGTATCAGACATGCCCTCTATATGGGTGAGCCATGCCTTTGTGGGTTCGTCTGTCTTCTCCACCGCTCTGCAGCGCGTTGAGGTAACAGGACTGAGGGCAGAGCCCTCAGTCTCGCTGCAGCCCTCTGACACAGCAGCTGTGGAGTGAGCCCAGCAAACGAGAGGTTGTTTCCATGTGGGTTTGGGCAGACCTCTCAGCCCCCGTTCTCCAGATGCTCTTGCTGTTTGCTGCATGGCGAGTTCTGAGAAGTGAGGCCGTGGTTAGCGGGTGCTGCCTGCAGGTCTGTCACAGCCCTACCCCTTGGGGGGAAAATCAAGATCTGGATTTCTGAGAAACAGATGATAAAATGCTGTTTTGTTTGCACAGGACGTAGTCTGGGGAGCAGGTAGAGTCGAGCCTAAGAATCAATTACGTTCTCTGATGAAGGTGCCAAATCTTTCAGCAAGGATATTGATTTATGCATTCAGCTCTGCAAGCTGCTTTCTACTACATCTTTTGCTACTGAAGTACAGTGATGTGAATGTCAATAGGCACAAACAAAACCCCCACGTTTTGAAAAGACCAAATCTGTACCGTAGGACATAAAAACTACTATATTTGCTCGCTTTTGCTGTCCTCTGCAAGCCATTTTCACAGATTCTGGTGTATCATTTTATTCTGAGAGTTTCGAGAGATTTGAGACATCTGTTGGTAATGGATTTTGTATGCAGTCACATGTGTGCTTATGCATTACCATGAACGTTATTTTCTCCTAAAAATACAGCATTTTTTCTATTTGTAAATTGCATTTCATCACAGTCTAGAAATACTATATGCCAGAAATACTATATGCCAGAAATTTCTATCTCGCATTACTGAATAATAGTATTTGGGTAGGCTGCTATGGCAACAGATGTACAGTCTCTGGATTCATGCGTCAAATGTTCTTATGGCAACTGTTTTTTTGGATAACCCTTTGTTGCACAAGCAGGAAAATATACAGAGCTATCTCAGTACTCTCTGTAAAGGCAGCAGCAATAGAATAAACTGACATGTTTACTACTTTACATTTGTTTTGAAATACACATAAAAGCATGCCTTGCATTTAAAAAAAAAAAAAAACAACAAGGGCCAAAACAACACTGTGGAATCAACACAAAAGCATATTATGAATATGTATTATAAATTAGTATTTATATTATACTTAGAATCTCAGCCAATGAAGGATTGTCATTGACAGTATGTTATAAATCATACACACTCAAAGTAGGTAACTATCCTTGTCACAAGGCAGCTTTTTTTTCTTCTAAGACTTAGCGAAATTGTACAAAAAAGGTCCTTCCTGTTAGAAATACACCAGGTTCAAACGACCGTGACCTATGACACACAGCAATGATCCTAACAAAAGAAGTGGTTAGCCATGCTGCTCAGGGGTCCCTTTGAGCTTTCCTTCTCCATGTGAATAAAGTGTCCGCGTTAATCAAATAGGCTTTGGATTAGCCCTTATTTTTCAACATGGTAATTTTTGAACAGGGAGAAACCAGTTAAATAATTAGGGTTAGCATAGAAGACAAGGTAAAGTGTCGAAGAACAAACTATAGAAATTTCTGTGAGGGATGTCATAAGTAAAGCCACTTGGAGCAGAAAGATGAGCTAGATAACACCCTAAATTCTGCATTTCTGTGGCTCTGGCATCACTGTGCTTGGATGGGTGTAAGTCCTCGCTTCACGCAGACCCAGGGGTAGGACAGACTCTAGATAGAGGAAAGTTGAAATGATGCGTCAAGCACATGGGGAAGAAAGCGAACACGTGAGCACCTGGAAGGGTGTCATATGCTCTTAGTTATTTTTCTACAAAACTTTTTAATGTCTGAGGGTCATTAAAATAAGGCTTTAGGGAAAAACTTTTTTAAAAAAAATAAAGAAAACCACAAGAAATCATATGGTGCACAATAAGGGCTACACAGTTGTCACGGTTTGAGCCAAGACTTCCTTGTTGTGGAAATGTGCCCAATAGAGTATCGGGATTATTTCATACAAGTTCCATAAACCCGGCATCACGTTGGCTAGAAGTGCAAGTCAAAAGATTTCTTTCCTTAAAACCTGCAGCCAGGAGGAGTCTCCTCCTCTCTGGACACCGGACAGCTTCGGAGAAAGAGCCACAGCGAGAGGGCTGGCTACCGTCCAGGCCGAAAGCCTGCGGCCTGCCCCCCCACCCGGGGCCTAACTCAGAACTGGTTCTGTCTATCGGCGCCCAGCTCTGCTGTGAACTGTTGGGTGACTCAGTCAGCATCTCTCTCTCGTATCGGGTAAGAGAAGAGATATTTTTCACTCGGCGAGAATCTACCGCTGGATTCGGACGCGGGGGAAGCTCACCCCACTTCGCGTTCCGGCCGCGAGGGCTTCTCCTTTATCTGAAGCCGCTTCGGTCCGGAGTGTCCTTGAAGTTTTTCTTTTACAGACACTGGGAAAAGTTCTCCCTGCGAACTCGTTAAAATACTTCTCTAAGCTGTTAAAAACTTTTAATCACTTGGCCCGCCGCCATTTTGGCTAGACGCCATCTTCTGAGCTACCATCCTGGCGTGACGTCATCTCCTGGCCTGGGGCCAACCGGCCATAATTGTAGTTTCTTTTCCCTTTTCTTTCCCTTTGCAGTGTTTTAACTCTTACTGTATTGTTTTCCTGTTTTGCATTTAATATATAGTTGTGTGATCTGATAGTACTTTAGAATTTTTATTAGAAGTTTGTTTCAGTTTCCCATCCATATATTCTGAGATTTGAGTTTTGTTTCCCTTTTCCCTGTATCAATAAGGGATTTAAGGAGCGTTAGGGACCTTGAGTTCTACTCAGAACCTCAACCCCTAACAACAGTACAGGTATTTTTACTTATTTAATATGTACTGGAATTTTAATTTAAGTAGTAGATGGTAAATGCATTTTTAAGAGTCAGAAAAATTTTGTAAGAAACTAAAAACTGACTTTGCAGAACATAAAAGCTTTCTAACAGTAGATATTCAAACACTATGCATTAGTGTGGCTATATTGGGAAATATGCAGACTAGGTGTGCTAATTTCTGAGGATATTTTTTCACTGGCTATTTGTAAAAAGCGGCTGATGACAATGTCTTTGGCTTTGGTGGTCTCCATATTTCTCTCCCTTGATATCTGCATGCTGATTTGATCTACGTTAGTCATGATAAGCTCTGAGGCCAGGATCTGAGTGGGAGATGCCCTGTTTGCTGTGCTGTCCATGATGTACTGCTTGTACAGTTCCACCAGCTTCTGTTCAAGGTAGTCATTCAGGGCTGAGTCAGAGAGGGGCTGCTGGTGGGGCACTAAGCTCGCCAGCCGCCAGCATGAGGAGTAGCCTTGGACTGGCTTGCGGATGGTGTCGTTGAAGTGGGGGACCCTCACAGACTCCATAGGGGGAGGAATCTCTGAGGACTCTAAGAAGGGGCCTATGCCACTGTCACAGGTAAAATCTGTTGTGACTGAGCTAATTGGCACCACGTAGTCCCCAGCTATATGCAAATCGTTGTAGTCCTTGCAGATGCTTTTGCAGGAAGATGGAACCAGGAAGGTGTCTTTTCTTGTTGGTCCCTCACAGACTTGCATAGCTGGAGATGGTTGCCCTTCGGGCATGGGGTGCTGTGTAGGCTGTAGGAGAGTATCCTTCTGCCTTCTGCTGTGCTTGCTACCTCTAGAGCAGACTGAGGAAATGCACTTGCCAGCAGATCTGCATCTCTGAAGGAGGCTTTTTCCTTGTGCTTCATCCACGGAAGAATAATTAATGGACCTCATTTCATACACCACTTCCTCAGCTGAACTCTTGCTGTAGAGCTCAGGGTTCAGATCTTCATAAAGGTAGGCAATTCCATAAAGGTAACCTTCCGACAGCATCCTTCATCAAAGGAAAGGAACCACCAGCAGACAGAAAAATGACAAGAAGAAAGCATTAGTTCATTACAAACTCATTGAGTGGTAGTAACAGTGGCAAGTCTGTTATTAGCTGTGGAGAGATGTTTCCAATTTGGACATGAACAATTGTGTCTCTCTTTCTGGAGGACTTCAGTCAATGAGTGAAGTGATCAGTTAGTCTCCCTATTGTGCTATTAACTCAGGCATATCAAAGCATATTCTGTATAACATAATGTACGGCATGTCCAATACATCCAACAAGTGAGTTGGGAAGAGAGGAACGAGTGGTTTGTTTTGGTAATAGATACTGTAATACCTTACACTTAAATATGTATGTCATTGCCCTTGACTTCAGTAAGAAGCCAAGGGGTTTCCCCCTTTTTCTCATATGCTTTGAAGCAGATTTTGGTGTGTGTGGGGGTTGTCAGCTGCCTCTGAACTATGTTGATTTGAGATTCATATTGAGAGTATCACCTCTTCAGTTCCAGACTAATCAATGACTGTAGGTGTAGTTCCCTTTTCATTAAAAAATTTCAGATCATTGAATTAGCACTTTGCACTCTGTATGCTGAGCAGGATGGAATTAATTGTCTCTAACTTTTAGACATGAAAATGTCAGTGGCAGAAGCAAGGCATTTCGGAGGCATGATTCATCTGGCCTGTTTTAGACATCAAAGTCAAAATGCGATGAATTGTGCCCTAGATTTGCTTATCACTCTCCAGTTACTATAAAAGGACATTAAACTGACTACCCTAGATGTAGAAATCTGCAGTGTGCTTTTGAAGAGACGTATTTCAGTACAATGCATAGGAAAGTGCACCTTTCAGAACTACACCAGCTCTTTCACTGTTGGATTAGTCCCCAGTAGCATCAGCTCTGAAATCAGTTTCCATTGCATTTCTACACAGACACAATCAGGTTCCAGCAGTCACTAACTCTCTCCACCCTCTGAGAAGGCATGTCAGTCTCAAAAGCTGTGTAAACCTTTTAGTAATGAAAGACAGCATTCATTAGCAAGAACACACGTGCATCTGCACATCAGTAAATGTTCTGCCCCAGCTTTAGCAGCTCCACTACCACATAATTGTTCTTAAGTCCACCTCTGTGTCTTTTTTTTTAACAGATGTCAAGGAGATGATCAACAGGAAAGATGTCCTAAAGAAATTGTGTGGTCCAGCAAAGAGAACATAAATCTTAAGTAAAAATAAATTAAAATTAAAATAGTTATTTTCTTCCTATAGTACCCAATATCTTGTGTGATACAGGAATAAATAACTTGTCTTTGTTTTAACAGCAAGTACTTCATTTACTATTTAATCCAATTATATAATTTTAATCCTTAACAGATCCTGCAGATACGAACATATGTCCCAGTTATTTGACAGTTTGCCTGTCTATTTCAAAACACCCGCTGTGATGGAGCACCAGAGCAGGAACATCTCACAAACTGTGAATAGGGAGGTGGCATCTCTCTGGCACAGGCTGTACCACCCCATGCTGCTGTCGACTGCTCGACTTATCTTTTCCAAGAGTGGAAGGACTCTCATTTCTTAGTGAAGTGTTTCATGTGTCACAGCTGCTAGTGCAAAATGCTGTACTAATAATAAATGTTGGCTAAATCCTGTCTAAGCATGGATATAAACTTTACACAGATGTTAGGAAGGAGACAGAGTGAGAAAAGACTTTCCTTGGGGTAAGGAAGGAGGAAATCACTTCCATGCTATGAAGGAGGTTGGAAGGAAAATAAACTTCTTTTGGAAGGAAATATCCATGGAAATTTCTGTCCAAAAACTTGTTTTGGTGCCCCTGATCCTACCTGCTGCTGCCAGTTGTGTGAGATTTTTCACAGGCAGGTAACATTTAATGAAAAGTGATCTATTTACACTAGAGGGGGAAAAAAAATCATGTCTGGGGCTTGGCATTCCTTGCGGTAAACTGATTTAAGTTTTAGCTGTGATTAAGGTGCCACCACAGAAATCTTAGCCAAATGCTACAGCTACTCAGGTTATCAACTCATCCCTCTCTCTCTTCTGCTTCTGTTCCCGTCTTTTGCAGGGCAAAGACCGTCCCCTTTCCCCAGTCATCCATGGCCTAGATGGCTTTATTGCAAAGTCACCACTGACTTCAGTTAGCATGAATCTGGAACTGTTATACACTTTTTCCTATGCTTATTTTTAACGTGGATTCTGAGAAATTAGTGGAACTAGAACATATGGCCCGTTCACTGCTCAACCAATGTAGCCAAAGCCAGTTGTGTTCAGGTAGCATGTGACACTGCTGTCTTTCCTACTACCCAGATGTGCGTTGTTTCTGTCATAAGGTGATACGTTAGGGAAATGAAACCATTGGTTTCATTTCTTTGCACTGCATTCTGCAGTACTTATTTTAAGAGCACGCTGTCTGAAAAAAATTGAAACAAAAGAACTGGCAAATTCTAAAAGATTAAGCTCCCTTCGGGCTCAGGAGTTGTGTGGTTTGCTGAATGAGCTACAGGTTTACCCTCTGAAGTTGGCAAGGGCTGTCACACTAATCTGACTGTTCCCAGCTCTGCAAAGAAATCTCACTGGAGTTTTGATAGGTGGTGTTGAGAGCCTGAAGACAGAGGAAGGTGCATATACCTCTGGTCCTAATATTTAATAAAATATATTCCCCTGTCAAGTGGTTATGCCATCACTGCCAACAGCTGGTCATGCAATTGGGTCACCTTTAATTCTTGCGTTTTACACCTGATAAGGAAGACAAGTTTTCATTAATTCTGCTTTCTCGTGCCCTTTTTCTTAATCCCCCTTCTATGCCACAGATGCACGTATACACCAGGATTCCACGTGCACAGGGGTTATATCTAATGTCTTTCAATATTTTGGGTTTCAGGCTCCTTAAATTCATACTGCACTTCCCTCTGCCTGAAAAATATGACTTTTGTTGTACAAGGAAAACCAGTCTCTTTTACAATTCTGATTTGATGCATTTTTGCATGTGAGGTGAACGAAGATTTTTTTCTTGTATGGCAACTGTCCTAGCAATGGGAGCTGACTGCATTTCATCGAAGACTAGTGGAGACAGAGAGAGAAGGCTGTCTGGTTTACACTGTCTTTTCTGACATGGTCTTTACTACCATCAGATGATCTTAAAAACTCATATGTCTTGCCCAGGGTTTTTGTTCAGTTCTTCAGCAGAAGAAAAGCCTGAAGGCAGGATGAATGTTTAAAGCCATGTGGAGAAAACAGTGGTATTGCCAGTATTTTCTGAGTGGCAGCAAATTTCCTGGGTTATAATGCTTGGAGATGGTGCCAATGTTTGCAGAAAGATATCAGATTAGTGTCTGGGAGCAGGCAAGCAGAACAGGAGTTCTTGGCTCAGGATGAGCAAAACGCTTAAGGAAAGCCTGAGAACTGTATACAAAGAGATATGATAAATTTTGTCCTGTATAAAAACCTGAGCATGATGAAAAGTTGCTAGGGAGAATGGAAAGAACGTGGTGCCAGCTGGGATCACAGCTTAGTGGGGAAAGGGACGTTCTTTTGCATTGCAAAAGGAGGGGATGGAAACTCATAGAAGAGACAATCTTGTTTTGAGTATGTCTGGCTTTCAGATCCCTGAGCAAGGCTCTGAATGGCTCTAAAGATGTGCTGCTGATAGTAGGAGTTCAAGTTTTTTCACAGAGTATACCTTAAGTTGTAGCTGACTTACTAGATGGGACACCAGATGACAAAGTCTCCCTGGCTTGAGGGAACTCAAATCTTGTGGATCCATCTGTAGTAATTTTTTCCCCATTTTAAGAGACACTTTTGCAGGCTGTGGAGATACAGACAGATCCCTTCAGCAAGGTTTGGGATCTACCTCAGATTGCAGGACATGCATGCAGTAGTTCACCTGGCAAGCACGATAGGCTGGAGAGCGAGCCTGCATGTGTTGCAGGACCCCTATCTCACCTTCCCCTGGGGTTGATGTGAAACAGCTCCCAGGAAGCCTCAGTGCAGCCAGTGTAGGGAAATCAGGAGAGTGAAGAAGGGAGTATAATGAGCTGTGCATATGGATTAGCAGAGCTTTTCCGTAATGCCTGAAACCCGCAGATCTTTGGTATCTGAACCCCATTTGATAAGGGCTATCGCCAGTGCCCTGGGCTGGCTTGGGTAAAGATAAAGCTAAACTGCATGGTGAGGTGGATGTGTCGGAATGGAGAGCCACCTTACAGAGGGACCTGTAACAGGCTGGAAGTGCGGATTAGCAAGAACAGTGTGAAGTTTAACCAAGAAAAGTGCAAGGCCCTGCACCTGGGATGACATAACCAAAGAGCCCAGTGTAGGCTAGGACCTGTGTGGCTGGGGAGTAGCCTTGCTGAAAGGAACCCAGGGGTCCTGGTGCATAACTAGCTGAACATGGCTCAGCAGTACACTGCTGCAACAACGAAGGCAAATCAGGCCCTGGGCTGTATCCGCAGGGGCACTACGAAGAGAGGTGGAGATGTGATCATCCCCCTCTTCTTGGCACTTGCCAGACCGCACCTGGAGTGTCCAGTTCTGGTCCTCACAATTCAAGAAAGGTGCGGGGAGTCTGGAGAGACTACAAAAGAGAGCCATGAAAACGATCATAGGGGTGGAGAACCTGCCCTATGAGGAAAGATTGAGGGAGTTAGGAGTCTTCTCCCTGGAGAAAAGGCTGTGGACCTCATCACAATATTCCAGTACTTAAAGAGCAGCTACAAAGAGGCCTGAGGCTCTCTCTTTTCAAGGAGCCACATGGAGAAGACAAGAAGCAATGGGTACAAGTTGCATTGGGAGAAGTTTAATTTCAATATAAGAAAGAATTTTTTCACCGTGAGATTGGAACAATCTCCTCAGGGATGTGGTGGAGCCCCCATTGTTGGAAGTTTTCAAGATGGTATTGGACAAGGTTCTAGATAATCTCATCTTGTCTCCCTCTCCCGCAAGAGGTTGAACCAGATAATCTTTCAAGGTCCCTTCCAACCTGGGCTGTTCTATGATTCTATGATAACAGTGGCTGCTATTTGAGGTAGGAGTAGGCCCAATTTGCCCATGGCAGAAGAGGAATAGCTAAGAGGTGCTTTTGCACAAGCATCCGAATGCTACCCGCTGCATGTGTAACTTCCTCTCCCTGCTGCAGCTCTGGAAGATCTGGGACCTGTGGGACTGTGCTGTGAGGCTCTTCCAGCTGTGGTCACAAGCCAAACCCTTCTCATTCCCTCCCCACAGCTCCCTTCACTCAGATCTTCCCGCAGAAGAAAACATAACTCCTGCTCATCTTCTTTATCTACACATCAACAGTTTAAAAGATGCAGGAAAGCTAGGAGTACCTTTCCCATGGGGCAATATGGGCTGTCTTGGGGGGAACAAGCAGAGTATAATAATCCTGTATTTCAAGAGTATGAAGGAATCTCCTTGAAGGACAGGCTGAAGGAAGCAAGTGAGGAGAGACATATTCCCCAAGAACACATTGAATTTTATGTCTATTGTACTGTTGAACATTCTTGTTATACAAGCATCTACCCATTTTTAATCATGCTAAATGGATGGCAGTAAGCTTCGATAGCAGCCAGTTTCTTTCATTTAGGAAAAAAATACATTCTTACTGTATCCTGGAGTGCTGTTGTATCTTTAAGTGGAGTTTGGGGGGACAGACTTCCATAAAAATACGAAAACTGCATGTGGGTAAATACAGCTTCTTGAGCACTCACATAATTTCCCATCTGAGTCTGTTTAATCAGGTCAAGTTCCTTGAAACTTGGTACAGAGCAAGCCTGGTTCATCGCTTTCCCACACTTTTCTTAGTCATCTCTACCCATAAAATGTTGTTTTAGGACAACATGAGCCTGGTTTGATAGTGTTTTACATCTCATATCCGCAGCTATAAGCAACAGCAAGCAACGTGAGGCAGGAAAGGATCAGGCTCCACATTCATAAGGATGAATTGACTACGTGCTATTTCTACACCATGCTTTTATGTCTTTCTGGGGTGGAACTAATTTCATGTTTCTGTATTTCTGTGTTTATTTTAACGAGTTTTTTAGTTGCTGTCATGACTGAACTGTATGGATGGCAATATTTCGCACCTAAGCAGTTGAAGTAAAGGGGAAATAAATTCATGTCCACTCTTATAGAAGAGAATACACTTTGTATAAGTAAAAAGAATAAATGGTAAAGAGAGAAAGACAGAAAAGGCTGAAGGGGCTTCCCAGGAGGAGTGAGGGAAATGGTGCACTAATGAGCAGTGAAACATTAGTCACATCTGCTATAGAGTATAAAAAAGAGGGGGGAAGGTGCACGTTGTGTGTGTACACCCACACCAAGCTGTGAATTTGCAACAAACCAGGAAATTTACTGTGAATCAGAAAAATACAATGATAAAGCTTCTTTATTTTCTTTTGAAAACATCATCTTGTTTTCAGAGAAGTCTCAGCTTTTTTTTATGAACTTTTTTTTAATATGATGCCCATGTTTATCTATCATGGTGCCTATTCTTATTTCTAATCTACAAATAGAGTCCTCCATTTCAAAGACATTATTCAGACAGTACGCTAACATGCACAGAAGGATCAACTAAAATTCCATTATTATGATAAAAGCAACACACCTGGTAAGTCTCCCTTTAAAGTATTCTGAAAACCACTTTTTAGTATGATTTTATGGAAGACTAGAAATATCAGAGGAACAATTTGGTTTTGCATTTTGAAGTTGCGTCGCAGTCACGATCAGTCTTGGCTGTGAAGCTGACACTTTTGAAATGTTCTCATTGCTTCTTAGAGGCAGCAGAAACTGCGTAGGGACAGCGGCTGAGACTCTGCAAACACGCACAAGTGTTCCAAACAGGAAAAGTACATCTTCATTTTACCAGCTACCAGCTGCTATACCACACCACAGAACTGAGCCACTTTGATAAGCAAGAGCAACACTGCATAATAATAGACACTTGTATAATTCATAGTATATTTTAGTTCTTACCTCCAAAGGTACAGCAGCTGACCAGGTACAGTAAATTTGTTGTCTTCTAACCAGTTTCAAGCTTCCTGTGAGTCTGTCCTACCTCAAAATGCAACGTTCTGTTTTTATTTCCTTTTTACATACAATTCTAAGATGACATGTGGTTTATTTCTAATCCTCTGTAGCACGGAAGTATAGAAAGAAAGTCCCCTAGGAGGTGAGGGGGTTTTATAACTGACTGAAATGAAACGCGCTGAACTTGCTTCCTCTTTTATGTCTAAAGGAAACTTCGTTGTGAAACTGTGTACAGTTAAAATAGCTGATTGCAACACACTCTGTCTAGGCAGATGGACTTCTCTTTATTAAATGTTATTAAAAAAAAAAAAAACAACCTGGTGAATTGAACAGCTAGAACAGTCTTAGAGAAACTGCTCATTTGTTGGCAGCTTACAGCGTACCCCATATCAACCACTATGTCCTTTTAACTGACACAGCAAGACATCTAGACTTGTCAAGATTCTCATGTTAAATAAGTAGGAAGAGTGAGATGCCACAGCAGAAATGCATTTCACAGCAGGCTTACTTTGTTGTCTGCAGACGCTCGTTACATCTCAGCTTCCACTGAACACCGCAGCTCAGCCTGTTTTTCAGGTTTTGCTTGGTATCTGCGAAATCTGTCGTGAGGAAAGTTAGACTTGAGGTGCGCTCAGTACCTCAGTGCCTGCCATGCCCAGGCAGGCAGTTCATCTTAGCAGGGGCTAAGAAAATACGAAAACACCTTGGGCTAGCGGGAGTTCACCCTCCAAGCTTGAGATGTACTGACAGTGCGTATGGCTTTGAAATTGGTGTTGGAGTATTCCTTAACGGACCGAGGAGAAGTACTGTTTGAAGGATGTAACTAGAAAGTTTTAATTGATCCCAATTGGATGTACAGAATTTGCTGGAAAAGACAACACCAGGCATCCACATATTGCAATAACAAGAAATTTATTTTCATTCTTAGTGTATTTTCATTTCCTTATTGAGGACCTATTTTTTAATATTTTTTTCTGAAGTCTCCAACTCTGCCATACAGAAAATATATTGTAGTACAATGCTTCTATTAACATAATTTTGCTAAATATTTGCTGTGTATATGATCAGGACTAATATCCAAAGTCTTCTCGGCCATAGGCATGGAAAAGTACATATGATAGTCTGGCCCTACCTGCACATCCCTAGCTAATTCATACACAGTTTAACCAAATAATGTACCAAATCATATGCTATCCTAGGATCAGCAGCATCTAAAAAGCACAAAAACTGGACAGAATTGGCATTCTCAACAGACACCTTTGCTGTAAAATTGATCCCTGTAGAAACAAAGCTACTGTAGTAACAGACAACTCTTTTATCTGTAACATTAACATTAATACTAACATTATTGTATTTTTTTTCTATGATCTTTCATCAGTACCATGGTCTAATCTCAGGCCTTGTAAATTTTATACTGGTCCAACACCTTTTTGGTGTTTCCACATCTGGCTGAAATAGTATTGAGGGGAGCTAGAAATAAATCACTAGAAAGTTTTACTTCTTCTGTAGATCCAGAGAGCTCTATAAACACAGGAGTTCAATATTTCTAGTTTGACTGTTGGGAAATAACCCTGGTAGTATAAATAAGCATTTCTGTAAGGGTCCTCAGAGAACTTTCAAAATATATTTTAAATCATCTAAACCCATGTGAAAACAGCAAGATACAAATGGACAGATTTTTTGAAAGTAAAATGTGCTTCCACAGCCAGAAAAGCACAGCTATCCTGAACCACCAAAAAATCAATCTACTTCCATGGAGACACCTAAATATGGATTTAAGACTTACCTTCAGGCACCTGGATTTGGAAAAAATAAGTGGTCATTTTTTTCCCCAGTCATTCACATATCATGTTTTTAGTGCTCGAGAGGAAGTTAAACACTGTCTGTATTTCTGCACAGTAGCTATATGTGCCTATGGAAGGGAGATGTAGATCTGTCATTTCTTGTCATATAAATTGCACACTAACATCCTGACAGCCTAGGCTTTGGGGACACTCGTTTATTCTAGTGACCAAAACAGTTCTGTGATTCTGTGGCTTTCTCCATGTTCACTCACGACCCTTGAAGGGTTATCCTCAGCTAAGAAGCATTGTCCTACATGAATTCTTACATTGTTGCTTATCAGCTGCTCTGAGTGTAGCACTCTGAGGGCCAGATTCAGAGCTGAATGAGTTGGGAGACTATAGAACATAGCAGCACCTGCCTTCCTTCGCAGAGACCCCCCAGGTGTGCTGTGCCTCCCGCACCCCAATAGGTGTGAGAGCAGAGGGAAAGCTTCAGCACCTTAGGGAGTCATTTAGTCAGTCTCTTCTTCTCTAAATGTAGATCAGATTGTCTGAGGCCACGTCAACTTATTTTTGTCAGTGTACTTCTCTACGGTTAAACCAATGCATCAAGAATGTGTTATCACCACCCCCCAAAAAAAAATAGAAGAAAAACATTTCAAGTAGGTTGCACAGTTCCCTGTTTCCTTTTCTACCACGTTCCTTCTACTCCCAGGGAGTTGGCTCTAGGAAACTGCTTTAATTTTGGCCCTAAGTACATCTATCTTTTTTATTTCAGTTCAAGAGCTTATTTTCAAACCAAATCTCTCCCTTGTATGCCCTCGCTGTGCTTTGGTTTGCCTCTTGAAGCATGTGAAGCAGATTCATTTTGGATGAAACTCCGCAGGAGGACACACACCAGGATCTTACCTGAAATTTGCCATGGGCAAGTTTCCTCATGGGCTTTCATGGCAGCGTAGTGGAGCTAGTCCAAAATAACCTCTCCAGAACAGGCATACCATGGAGGCAGGGGTTCAGCACCAGCTGTTTTTCTGTCCACATTTGCTCTGAATGTGACGCACTACTGGCTGACAATAGTGAAGCAGGACAGAATAATGCGGTCAAGGGACTCACCTCTAGGATCGTCCCAGACGGTTTACCATTTCTTCACTGAGTAACACTTCCCACTGATGCCATTCAGCTGGTGTGTCTCAGTATGTTGTCACGGATAAGGCTACACTGCCATAAACACAAGAGAAGACTGAAGTTCCTTCTGTATAGCTGCAGCCTGCAACAACGCAGTGGTTCAGTGTAAATAAATCCCTGCTTAGCCTGAGCCTGTTTCATCAAACAGTGCTAAGGCAGCTGCCTGTCACTTGTAGGTGAAATGTTTGTATTCTAGAAATTATAAATTGGGAGCCTTTGAGAGGACCAACGTTACATAGCTTTTTGTTAAAAGTAATAGAAGGAGTAACTGCAGAAAATAAATCAATTTTCCTGTACATATATTCAAGCAGGTATGTACACAGTAAGATCTATCAGATTATCAAACAATTTTAGCTCTATCCCCATGTGCAAAATAGGAATTTCTAAATTAAACAGGTTAAAGATGACACCTTAAGATTATCACCTCGTTTGTAATTACCTTGTGCAATATGACAAAGGGGTTATTTTGAATCCTTTTGGTCTTTGGAAGCGGTTATGGAAAAGAGATAAGCCATTATCCAGTACTTTATCATAAAGAACAACCATGAATGATTTATGCTCATTGCATATGTTATGCAAAATCAGTTATAGTTCAAACTTCCCAGTATGCCACACTTGATTAGAGCTTGAATCTCAGTTTCCAGTGTGTTAATTACACCAGTATAATCAATTATCTGAGTAAAACATTAGTCTTTAAACGGGGAAGAAGCCTCCACCATACCTAGTTTTCTTTCCTCCATCTTCACTGCTGATAGCAGAAAACAGATCAATATCATTTTCTAGGTAAAATGTAAGGATTCCCATCTTCCCCATGAGTGCCAGGCAAGTCTGGGTTTGAGATATCTCAGGCCAAAGAGAGTCTCCTGGATCAATTACTCCAGCCCTCTGCCTCTTACATGCAAGAAAGGTGGTTGTGGCATCATCTTCCCCTTGGCCACATGCTTCCGAGGAGGGAAAAAAGGGCATGGATGCACAGAGAGCCTTGCCACTCTGGAAGAGGGGGGGCAGTTTTGGTGCTCACCTGTGTTTACTGTTACCAGCTGCCTATGGCCAGGGACTGCCCACGCAGCACCGAGAAGCCTGGCCATGCTTGGCGCCTGGCGCCTTACCTCCAGGAACCCAGGTCAGGGAGCACAGCACCTTCTGCATGGCTAAATCGATCAAGTTGTGCACCCAGAGTTTGGTATTTCAAAATGAAATAGTCATTTCATCATAAAAAGGACCACTAAATCTTTTCGTTATGTACAGAGGCAAGGGCCATGAATTTCCTGATTTCTTGTTGCATATAAAATATTCATTTTTGTACTTCAAGTGACAATGTAATAGGAAACATTTGCTGCCTTACATGCTCCTTCTAGCCAATAAAGCATAGAATTTATTCTCGTGTTATTTTTTGTTTCTCTTTTGTGGCTTACATAAATATTTTAGTTATATCCAGTCATCTCTACAGGTTCAATCTTTGTGAAAACCAAGAAAAAAGAGCAAGGCCTCTGATACGAGAAAATTATAAGCAAGACCATTGCACTCTCTGATAAAATCTCCGAGGCCAAAGGGATTTTTCTATGAGAAAAGATGGCAGTCTTGGATGTAGTATATTGAAGCTGTTCTACAGTACATTCCCAGCACTAGTCTTTTCTTGTAATGAATAGCCAGTTAATGAAGTCTTTTCAGTTCATGTTCTTTTCTCGCCTCACTAATTTAACACGAACTAGGAGACTGGTCTTGTCACAGTTCAGAAATCTTTCCCTTCAATCTCAACCTCTCTTCATTCATAATCCTCTATTTACCTTTAATGGCCAAACTGTTCTGCTCATATTTTTTTAACAAAGGTCATAAATAATGCAGCACCAATGTGTTCTGAATAAAGTACGTTACTGTACAAGTGATCCCACCGATGGCAGAGAGCATACTGTGGTTTCCGTGCCTAACCACATATGGGCACATAAGCAATTAAACACCGTTATTTATCTGCAGTGCAGGAATCACAAGTGGCCTATAAAGCATCAGAAGGTGGTGTGCTGGGCGAGCTGCCCTCTTTCCATTGTCAGTGTCTGGCCAAAATCCAAAAACTTTTATTTTTGCTCTGTTTCCTTTCTTTTTTTTTTTTTAAACTAGTAGCATGACAACTTACAAATGGATTGTTTTAAACAATAGCAAAAACCATGTAAATGCCACCACACCCCTCTAGCCGCAGATAATAATGAAGGATAAAAGGTGGTCCAAAATGGGACTGAAATACTGATGAACACCATAAATGGCGTGTACAGCTTGCTCTCTGCTGCTGGCTGAAATACCTCAGGGTATAATGCATTTCAGTCAGCAGCACAGAGGAGCTTGAAACTGCAGTGTGCTGGGTCGAGCGCAAACCGCAACTACTCTTTAAGCAGCGAAGCGTATTCTTCCCATCCCACCACCCTGCCTGGCTGAAGGGTTTCAGCAGCTATAACCCTGCTTACGTTTGCACCTTCTGGATCCTTTTAGGGAGTCTTCTGGGGTCTTTTTTTTTAGGCTTTCCAGGATGCAAAGACATCAGTTCTGCCGCTTTCACAGAATTTGGGTTGTGGTGGGCCTCGTCCATTTCTTTAAAAGTCCATTTTCAAAGAGGAAATTTAGCAGTGACTTTTTTCTGGATTTTTCCCCAAAACATTTGTATTTATTCCTTTGTAAGTACCTAAACTTTGAAGATATATATATATAATCTGAAGGGTTGATAGTTTCTCCTGGTTTTAGTTTTATTTAATGCCTTTTATTCATTGAAAACTTCTTTAAATGTTTGAAATTCATACAATCACTTCAGCAAACAATGTGAAAAAAAATCTTAAATATTATTTTTTATGTGTAAAATAGTGAGTGTGTGTAGCAAATAGGAATGATCAAAATTAGTATTTCAGGTGGCAAAAAAATAAAGCAACCATCCCAGATCCCTGCATTTCAAAGCATCTCCTGCAGAATAAAAAAGTGCTTGAGCCCTGAACTGTGTCAGATCACTTCCTACCGCAGGAATTCCCCCAGGGATGTTATAATGCATTCTTTGCTTCACAGGTCTGAAATGATTACTCACATATGCTCACTTAATTAAGTAGCAGCTAATTACATCCTATGTACCAGATAGGAAGGCACATCATTGGATTAGTGATAAGACTAACCAGCAGGCCTGGCGGGAGGTATTTTTGCTTCTTGGAACGGAGTTCCACATTTTATTGAAGGAGTCTTTCTACAGACGCAGTGCCTAGAGCACAGACTACAGCAGCCCACACCGCCGTCCCAGGAAGAGGGCAGCAGAGCCTGAAGTTGTTTCACCAATGCTGCTAGAGCAGGGTGTAGCCTACCTTTCTCTCCTACCCTTGGCTTTCTTCCCCCGAGAACCTTTTTCTGCTTTTTTGCCTCTGGCTGAGCTCTGGATTCCCTTCTCAGCAGGTCTCCAGATTTAATATGCTCTAAGCCCCAGCAAATCCCAGATGATAAGAAGGGGAGCTTGTTGTTTCACCTGTCCACACCTTGAGGACAAGGAAGACTATTCATCTCTGGAGGACGAGCTCAGTACAATATTGGCAGTTTTCTTCCTGGCCTTCTGTCAAATTCCCACTGTGGCTAGGCAGATTCTATGGGATAAACCAGGATTGTCTGTGTGATTCCAAAGGAGGCACTAGTTAATTAAAAAACCCAATTCATTAATTAAATAAAGTTTCAAATACTATTTCCAAAGGCAATACATATTGGCTGGAACGCTGCCTACCTGTATAAAATCCTGCCATACGATACAAACTCTAATTCCAATGCTTGCATTGAGTCTTTGTTAAAAATAAATCATGTGTCAGGCTGCTAATGTACTCCTTGGTTCAGCGATAGGTAGTCAGTAGTAGTGAGGCTTTGAGATCAGGCAAAGAGCTTTTAACTGGAAGATGGGACTGAGCAGTAGATGGGGGTTTATTCTTTTTCAGTGTTTTACTACACCTCAGTGTAACGCAATAAAATCAAAGGCAGTCAGGCTGCTAAGAAGGGATTTTTTGGATAGTGTATCAAGATTCAATAAAAATTGCAGAAACCCAAGAGGCATTGTGGAGGTCTGGTTCCATTAGGTGTTCCATTGGCTCACGTCTGTAATTTCTAGGTAGAGCCACCCAGTGATAACTGGTGCAATTTCATGCATCTTTTTCTCAAGTACTGGCTCTAACTTTGATTCTGATTTCTCCATTCCTCACTTCTTATTCTTTCGTCTTTCCAGCAGTCAACTTTTTCAGCTATCCCAAATTCTCTGCCAGTAACATTCAGTTGAAAATTGTGTCTGAATTCAGACACTCTCTTCAGGAGGTTTACAACAGACACGATGGGGGAAATCTGGAAGCAGCAACAGAAAAAGCAGCTGATCTGCTGAGTACATTTAGCAAGATAATAATAGAAAACCCTCCTGCACTTTGGTCCATACAAACCAGATGTCAGCACAACGCTCTCTGTGGCTTTGTTGGAGTTAGGTATTCCTGGGCAACGATGCCATAAACAAATGAAAAAAGGAAAACCAGCAAATGTGACAGGCTGGAACGACTGCAGACAGTCCCGTCTGCTAAGGGAGAAAGGATGCTCATCACAGTTTGCTGCTGAAGCAATATCCAGGGGCATGAGAGCTGGCACAGGGGGTGAGAGGGAGGATTGGTACCATGGACATGTTTCTGAAAAACACGTTGAAAGCTAGGGGTCACTGACTTGATTTTTTGAAAAAGATGGTTGCTGGTAAGGGACAGAAAAACATTAAATCAAGCAACTATACAGGCATAGAGGACCAGGGAACCTCCTCCAGATGGAAGCTGAAATTGAGATTTTGCAAGGAAAACTGATAGCAAAAGGTTATTTAGTTACATAAATAAGAGGAAAACAATTTAAGAAAAATTGATCCAGTGTGGTTTCTGAAAACAACAAATATATTTGCTTTAAGGTGGAACTCAGTGAGTTACTGAAAAGTGTACATTTGATGTGGTGCCTGGAAGATTTACTGAAGATACATATTCAGGAAGACAGAAACAAAACAAAGATTTAGGAATAAGGTAGAAGATTTATAATTTAAAAATTGAAATTACGAGCCACCTATGTGTCCTCATAGAAAGAAGGCAAATATCACCTTGTGCTGCATTAGGCAGAGCATTGCCAGCAGATTGAGAGAGTTGATCCTTTCCTTCTTCTCACCCCTGGTAAGATAAACCTGCAGCGCTGGGTCCAGTGCTGAGCTCCCCACTAGGAGACATGGACACACTGGAGTGAGTCCAGCACAGGGCCACAAAGATGATTAAGGGACTGGAGCAGCTGACTTAGGAAAGGCGGAGAAAGCTGTGACTGCTCAGCTTGGAGACGAGAAGGCTTGGGGGGATTTACCCATGTGCGTAAATACCTGATGGGGAGAGTAAAGGCAACAGAGCCAGACGCTTCTCAGTGGTGCCCAGTGACAGGACAAGAGGTAATGGACAGTAAATGACAAGAAAATTCATGTCAATGTGAGACACTTTTTTATCATGAAGGTGGTCCCACACAGGAACAGGTTGCTCAGAGAGGCTGTGGAGTCTCCATCCTTGAAGAAACTCAAAACCCAACTGGACACAGCTCTGAGCAACCTGCTCTAGATGACTCTGCGCTGAGCAGATGTTTGGAGCAGATGATCTTCACAGGTGCCTTCCTGCCTCAACTGGCCTGTGATTCTAAATATGAAGGAGGTGGAAAATACAGTATTTGGTACCAAAGACAACAAATATTTCTGTGCAAATGTTTGTGGCTGCTGCCACACAAAATAAGAGTGATGAGTGAAAACAGATTTATACAACACAATACTGTAAGGGCAACGACACGATAGATAAAAGCTGAATATAAAACTAGACAAAGAGGTAACAGAATAGCCACAAAGGAGAAAAATGGAGAGTAAAAGCAAAGAAAGATTCTTGTGCTCAAAGCAACTTCTGATTTTTTTTTTTTATAATTTCGGCTATATTGCCAACACTGCCAACATCCTCTATGTTTCTGAATGAGCTCTGTAAATATTACATGACTAATTTTCTCAACTCATAAAATCACTTAATAGCAAGTACTAGTTTACATAACACTTTCAGGAAAAGAAGACAATCTTGTGGATTTGGTTACACAAAAGGAAAACAAATTCAAGTGGTTTCAGTAACCACTAAGCAAAACTGGAAACTAAGAGAAAGCTGACCAAAGGCGGCGGCCACAGGCCAAGTAATTACGTTTCCACCGTACTGGAACAGGTTTGAATGCTGGGATCAAGAATCCCAAAAGACCAGAGAGATTTGTGAAAACCACAAGAGGTAGGAAACTTAAGAGTTCAGGATATTGTGGGTGACATAGGTTTTCGTTTGTTTCTTTGTTTGTTTTAAAAAAGCAATTATGAAACCGGGAAGAGTAGGAGTAGTGCCTACTAAATGTAAAAGTTTAACTACTAAGTCAGTATTAAAGAATGTATCTTCTGGGAATTCTACAATGTTGAAAAATGTAGGCCTGGGCTGTCAGGCAACGTTGGTTATTTTCTCTTTTTTCTTTAAATAGTTTATCTTTCGTTTTGTGTTAGATGGTTGGCATTTTTAATGATTTGATTTAAGATAATTATTAGGAAAGAACTAGATAAATCATCAGAAACTAGAGATGTTTAGTATTTCCACCATTTCTTTTTTTTTTTTTGTCTCTTATCAAATCAAGCTGCACAAACATCATTACAACAAACACAGAAACTGTAACTTAAATATCACAGTGACCCTACAGACATCTGTATCATCACCAAACTGAGGAGCCATTCGTGCTAAGTCAGCCACAGCAAAACAAAATAATAGAGGAAGTTTGTAACATAATTATACGCACACAGATGCTGTGATAAGGAGCACTTAGCATCAGAGCATAATTCACAGTTTGCTATGGATTTACTGTCGCAAGTAACCAGGAAATATTTCACAACATCCATGACTCAACCACGTGCGATACATGATACAGTCAATGGTCACAGAAATTTGTTATCTGGCCTTGTACCAGAACACAGTACTTTGGACACCTTATTATGACACTTACGCAAAACTCTGGATTAAGGCTGCTTGCTGCCCTTAAAGCAGGTCGTTTGCTTATCACTCACAAACTCTGGACTGCAGAGAAAAGTGCTCACAGATAGCGTTCTCTGGTAGCCCTGAGGAGCTCTAGAGCATGACTGCTAAGGTCAACTGTGTCAACAGAAGACCTGCTCTCTGATGACTACACTGAAGTGTTGGCCTTTTTTTTTTAACTGAAGTGATTGAATCAGCTACATCATGCTAAAGAAAAGACTAGGAGGCCATATCTACATATCTTCCCAGTTGCATCCCACAGCTTCTCTACAGACCCAGCTGTATCTCCAGCATGAAGCACGAGCTCTCCTGAAGAGCAGAAGCTGCTTGGTCATGGCCTTGCTGCCTTTCACCTGTGGCTAAGGAGAGGATGGAGAAGAGATAACTTCTGCCATTCTGTAGCTTACTTTCCTGCCAAGCAATGTGACCTCTGGGATGAACTGAGCAGGTCTGACCAGCTTTGCATAGCAATCAAAGGGCACTTACTGTCCCCCAGGAAAGAGGAAAAACTACCAGCACCCTGACTCACATCCCTGGCAGCTATAGCTTGATCCAATCTGTACTGGTAGGCTATGGTTCCCATGAAATAACATGGGAGAGGGAGCGAGAGAGGGAGAGGGAAAGTCTGCCTCAAAGCGCCTAGATTATCTCCTTTGCTGTTTTAAGTGGTAAATTGAATTCCTTATGATTAGGAGGTTGGATGTACCTCTTAAATGGTGAAATGTTTGTTAAAGCAACAAACATGAGTCTGAAATGAGGAACAGTGGGTGTCTTTGTAGCACAGTGGGGAGGGAACTTTGTCCTGTCTTCTAAAAAAAATTTCGGGAATTGAGAAGCTCCTTTACCTGCAGACTGGAAGAAATCATCCTTTTACTTTTTTTTTTCACTTCCCCAGTCCTCAGGCCCACAACTAAAGAAGATTATTGGACTTGCCTGCTGCAGGTGGCACAGCTCATGTTTAAAGGCACAAAGGTGAGAGGAAGAGTTTGGGCCTCTTGAGATTTGCATAAGTGAGATAAGACATATTTTATAAGATTTGCTAAGAAATGGGACACTCCGTCCTTGAACTGCTTCTTTGGCAGAGCACATTCCAGTTCCTCATTCTTTGCCTCCTGAGGTAAATGAACTGAGCATTTCTCATAAAATTGTAGAATGAACTTTCCCATGACCAGTGAAATTTGTTATAAACAAGATAGTCTCGAGTCAACAAAAGAGAGGCAGAGAGACTGTGTAACAAATACAATATCCACACACCAGCCGCTGTACATGCAGAGGGACATGACAAATTCAGGGAAAACACCTTCTCACCTTTCTTCCACAACAGCCTCTTCTTCAAAGAGTGATTGCGTATCAGATCTCATTGGGAGGCCGGCTGTTTAAAGCTTACCTGACAAGGGAGTTTTGCACAGCCAAAAGATAGTGTGCAGTTTCATTCAGGAGATATTTTCTGTATTACACTTATAAATCTGATCTTCAAATTTTATGGGACTGGCCTGGAGAAGAGATAATATTCTCAGCTAAAGATAACTTCTCAGACTTAATCCATTTTGATGAAAAAATCTCTTTTATTTGCCAAAATATGTAACTCTGAACTGATTTTAAAGCTTCTGAAATGTTCAGTGCTTAATTCTGTTACGCAGTTCTCAAATCCTTCCTCTCCTGCCCAACAAGCTGTCATGAGAAATATGCTTTGTTAGCTGGGATCACCTGTATCACATGCAGTGTCTCAGCTGTTGCCAAAACGATAAAAACTAAAAGCTTCTGCTGACGTCTACACAGAAAACACAGCATTTTAGTCAGAAGAGCTTTTTTTGTTTGTATCAGGATTCTAATTATTACAAAATTTTAAGGAGGAAGAGGCAAAAATAAAATAAGTATCAATCCTTCCAGGAGAAGGTATGGAAAAAATCCTGTACTTTTGAAAGCTGTGTCCTCTGGGTACTTAAGGAATAGCATAACTGAATCTCTAGGAAGGAAAAAAAAAAAAAAAAGGTGGGGTTATTTTAAGCTTAAAAGAGGGTAATGAGGTGACCTTCTGACCTCCCAATTCAAACTATTCTATGAAAATTAATGGAGTTAAACTCTTAGAAAAACACTTACTACTTTATCTTATTTGATGTATACTGTGTTATTGTTTTAATACAATATCTGGAATTATATTATTATACAAAAATACAGATTTATATTACATACATATAAGAAGACATTTATTAAATCATATATATTATATACATATGTAATAATTATAATTATTTAGTGTTAATACGATTTATTTTCAATGTTCATGTCATGCTTTAAAATATTGTTGTGAATTAATTAGAACTGTACTTCCCTACATTTCAGATGCCTCTGAAATTTCTAATACTCTCTGTCCTCTTTTGTTTTAGCTGACTCACACGCTCCGCCATTAACCATCCAAGTACTTTGTACAAAATACACCATGGGAGTAGTTGTTTCTGTTTATTCACTGTTTATCTTGTTTACAAAAGTACAGCAAACAAAGATAGTAAGCAAAGATATCCAAGATAAATGTATTTTGATGTTAACATTTTAATCTAGTTTTTTCCTTAAGTAAGCAGTGACAAAGCAAAGCAAACAAACTTACACACACACAAACATTGAGCACATTTTAGGGCATCCACAGGAGAAAAGCCCATCGTTCCTTCTTAAATTCACCGCAAAAGCTTCCTTTGACTGCAGGGGGAGCAAGAATTTTCCCAAAGATATTTTTGAAACATTCAGCTGTGGTACATGCACTGTGCAGTGTCTTGGTCATGAGCCAGATAACTATTTCTGCATGGGACAAAATGAGTAAAGTACACCTATAGCCTATGAAATCCAACTGAGCAGTGTGTTGCCTCAAGGCTGACCCCCTGTCTCAAGTAACATGGTAGAAGTGAATGTATAACAGAGACTAAGGTTAGCAATTACATTTCGTAGTAGTAGTAGTAGTAGTATTACGCCAAAAATAAAATCTCATACAGAATGAACAGTTAGCTAAGAATTTATCTTAGAATAATAGGAACCTTATAATGTCATTAGAAAGGTAATTTTTCTATTTCTGCAGTAAGTAGATGAATCTTATCACTACACTGATGTTCACCATTTGAATGTCTAGCCTTATGATTTTATCTATGTCCCTATTAACTTCTGTCCTAATAGCCTCAATAAAGAGTATATACAGACAAATAACTCTTTTGTAGTCATTAGAACGTTATTAAATTGCATAGAAGAATCAATGCAGCTTCTAGAAGTTAATGTACTCACAGGGATGACTCACAAATAAGGCAGCTGGAGCAGTTTCCACCCTAGCTATCAACTTTGCCCCTAAGGAGCTTCTCCTCCTGCAGAAGAATGTTGTAACCTGGGGAGAACCAAATGCCTGTAAGTAAACTGTTCTGATAATGGACCAAAAGCATTACTGGAATTAGACAGAAGTTAATAACAAGTATCTGCAATATGAATATATAAATACATTCCATTAACAAACCACTGCTGGGTAGACTGAAATGTCAAAGCCCCTGGAATATGAAGGAATAGCACGACTACAGTGTGCTGTAGTTATCAGGAACTTACCTTGAGAAACATGAGCAGAAAACTATGTTTTGAAGTATATTAAAGAAAATGCTGTTGAAAAACCTTTCGGCCAGCATGGAACACTCACAGCACTTGACCATGCATCGAACTGCATAATAACCTAGTGAGACAGCCATAACTGATAGCATAGGTGGAGTCATCTTTACATTATAGATAGAGATATAGAGACAGAGATAGAGATAGAGATAGAGATAGAGATAGAGATAGAGATAGAGATGAGATAGAGATAGATAGATATAGATAGATATAGCTATAAGCCTGTAACAAACACCTGTTGCACAAGCGCCTGTGCTTCGGAATCTGACCGCTCTGGTTGCCTGGAGCGCTATGTATCTAAGTGTCACCGTATGGTCACTCCTTATGTTTGCCTCTGGTCTAGCATCCTGCCCTTCAGGCTTGGTTGTAATCCAGCTGGCTCTGACAGAAGTGGGCATCAACACTAGCATTACCTTGGGTCTCCTGGACTGTGGCAGGCTGGATTATGTGCAGGGTCAGGACTGTGTGTGAGCAGTTCATCCTTGCATTCCAGGAGAGGAGCAATAATAGCTGAAGCAGTCACAGTTTCAGATAAGCAATTTTCATCTTTTTGTGTGTCGTGCTCCTCCACCACTGCACCAGTAAAGTGCATTCTTTACATGAGCTGTCCTAAGTAATGCTTAAGATATGTAGTCTCAGCAGATGATCAGAAAGCACAAAATAAATTATCAAAATGTCAAATTCAGTCTTTGAAGATCAGTCCACATATCTTTCTCTCTTTGGGTGACTGGGTTTTTTTCCCTAATGATATCTACTAGATATGTTTCAATTTTCTCACGCTCTCCTCAGGATATCCTACAGGTTTTTTTAACTCAGAACCTCAGTTATTCTCCACAGCTGAAGAGCACTTTTCTCTTGAGCAGCTTCATTGATAGCTTGATGAGTGTCACCGGTTTGGCTGAGGCAGGGCCAAACCACGGGACAAATTCTCTCTCTCTCCAATCAGCCCCTTCTCCGTTCCAGGAGGAAAGGGTTAGGAGAGAGGTTAAAGGGAAAACATAAAGTAAGTGGGCGAGGCCTTTGTTGAGTTTGGAAACCAAAACTATTTTAATAACAACAAAAACGATCTTATACAGACAAATAACAACTAGATATTAACAAATACAGACAAGTTTGGGGATCTGGCGTGGTGAGGGTTAAACCATGGGCAAACTACCAGGCACGTAGCTGCAGGGCAGGGACCGGAGCCGGTCGGCTCCCTCCGGGCCAGGAAGCAGCCGGACAGTGGAGCTAACAGTCATGGCAGGTGGTCACAGCGATATGCCCCACTCCGGGGCAAAGCGACAGGAGCGATTTGTGGCAGGCAGCAGCAACAGGCGGTGTCTTTCACCCCAGAGCTCTTGTCGAGCAGCCGAGAGCAACAGCCAGCCGGACCCTGCCATTCCCTCAGAGAGGCCCTCACAGCCCTCAGGACAGGCAAAACGGCTGCCACCGTGGTAACCCTAGCAGCAGTTTCAACTGTAACCACGTTTCCAGCACGTGCAGGAGTGCAGGGCAGGCAGTGCGAGGTCTCGAGGTCTCTCACATGCAGCTTCTTAGAGAGACGTCGTTCTGCCAAGTAGCTCCACAGCCAATGAGGTGCAGTGATGTGCAGGGGGAGGAATGCTGTAATTGGTTTGCTTCACATGTCAATCAAACTGGTTTGATATTAAACCAGGACAATTAGCTTCCTCCCTGTCTTTTTCTTGTAGTTTATTTTAGTTGATTCCATCTGAGAATTTATTATCTTTCTAGAGCTGGGTTGTTGTTTTTATGCCCATAAGCATAGCTTTGGGATTTTGCTTTGGCAACCCCAGGAAGAAATAATATGAAATATCTTTCAATTTAATTTCAAACTCAATTCAATTCCCAATTCAAACACAGCATGGCATCTCTTATGAAATTCAAAAATGTTGGTGTTCATTTTTGTGTCCCCAGTGAACTGTATTTGCCAGCAATGAGTTTTCTGACTCAGGAAGAAACTTGTGCATTCTATGTGTCTGTCCATACTCCTTTGAACCTAGAACTCCAAAACAGAGGGCACAAGCTTCAGGAATAGGTCCTGCTGGTGCTTGCCATCACAAGTGTCAGACCTTGGGATCAGAAAGGATCCATTACTCTGGGTCTGTCATGTCGTACCCTGGTCTCTGGAAGCATCAGTCGAACTGAGACCTCTTCATCTGACATCTCCTTCCACAACTTCTTCCAGCTCTTGACTGTTGGCTGAAGATGTTGAAGGAACTTTGCTTTTTCAATATCCAGTTGCCAGTTCAGGATGTTCTAGATTAGGCTTCAAAGCCCCTCATCAATAACAGCAAGGCCTTGAAGTAGAAGAAAAAGAAGAAAAGAAGGTCCAAGTGCTTGGCTTGATTCAGCCCCCAGAACTGTTTACAGCTCCTGCCATATCAGCTAGTGCTTCTAAAAGAAAAAGAAAGGAAAAAGGGGGATGGGGGAAAAAAAAGGATACTAAGAAGAAAACCTTTTAGGTTTTCTGCAGGACTCAGTCTCTAAGAATTCTTCAGAATCACACTTGAAACTTTACATTTCTCAGTCCAGCCTTTTAGGAAAATACGGGCACTGCTCTCCAGAAGGGAACGGCTATGGGGCAGGGCTACTTCTGACATCGAGGCTAGGACTGCCCAGGGTTCTCCTCTTCCTAGATCCCAAACTCTATTAAAGCAGAGATGGTTCTCACCCAAGTCTTCTGTCCTGATAGTGGTGCTGATCAGTCCTGGATTCTGTGAAGCCCAGTCTTTTTCTGCACTTCTAAACACTGCTTTTTTTTTTTTCATTAAATTGGCCCATTTATTGTCAGTATCAGTCAGAAAGGATTTCTCACCGTACGTACAGAACCTCAAGATTCACAACATAAATTCATGGTATTTTCAAAACCTCTTGTGGAAGGTATTCCCAAATGTTATGGTACTGCTGAAGGAGTCAGCAACACTGAACAAGGTTTATAGGACAATATCCAACCCCCAATCATCTCCAGAATGTCTTTATCTATAAATCAGGCTCCGCTGGACTCTTCTTACCTACTAGGTGATCTTCTGCAGAATATAAATCAAGTAAATATCAAGTCCTTGCTGGAACTAGGAGTTTTTGTTTAAACACCCACTCTCTTCTTTCATTTAGGGAAATAGCTAGAAAACTCAAACATGCATAAAAAGATTAGAGCCATAAAACAGGGAAAATTTTAATCTGGCAGCAGCTCTTAAATCTGGGTTATCCAATTACCAAATCAAGCTTTACTCCTAGTTCTTCATTCCTTTATTTTAAACCATCTCTGTAGGTTATACCTCTGTTCAACTTCTAATCTAGTAGCAACTTCTACCTATTCCTCAGCTGTTAAAAAGTTACTCAGAAGTTAAAACCTGAAGCAAAGGTACATCCCATGCTCCTCTTCTGGCAAGAAATTCCTTGACACTGTGAAATGTAAGGTTCAGATTTCCGTTACTTTTGCGTCCTTGATGACCTGGGTATGGAAGTAACCATCATAGTTACCAGCAGTTCCACTTGCAGTGTAGGTGCCATTTAGGTACTCACAAAGGATCATTCTAACAAGTCCGTTTTTCTGATGGAGTATCCCTTCACACACATACCATGCTTCTGCGTAAGCATGTAGCCAAATTTACTAGCATATTAGCTGAAACTGAATGCTTTCCTAGCCCTAGTCTCTCAGATGGGAGAATCACCGTACTCCTTGGATGCCCATGGGGCTCCACCTTTTTGTATTTCAAAACTTTCAGATGATCTCTGATACCGTTTGTCTCTATTACTAACACAGAGGTATTAGCCCACAGAAGTATTTTTGATTTGGGCAATTTGGGCAAAGGTGACATCAGTGAATGACTGCCTCAGAATGATCTTCTATAGACTGTGAAATGCTATACAAACTGCTAGAGCATTTGGAAATGGGGCAGGTAGTGGCAGCAGTCCCAGGGTCATTGTTTGCTTGAAGCACTTTTATTGTTTCAGATTCTGTTTGAAGACATGTCACATGGAAACTGGCATGCAGTACTTCCGAAGGAAACAAAAAAGGTTGTTTAGCTGCCTCTTAAGTTTTTGGAGAAGTCTAATCCATTAGTACATTAGCTTCATGCTCTCTTCTGTCTCTATTTCATATTCCAACTTGTCTCTGTTTAGATTACAAATGGAAAGGAACGGAAAGCATGTGGCTGATGATGTCTACTTACAGACCTGCTGCGTTGTTAAAGGGACTAGAGCTGGAGCATGGCTACAGGTATTCAGTTCTGAGTGCTTGTTGCACTTATCTACCCTCAAAAAAAGTCACAGAATCACAAGAGCATGCATGCTGGAAGGAACCTCTGGAGGCCCACTGGTCCTACCTCCTCTTCAGAGCAGGACCAGTAAGAGCAGGTCGGTCAGGCTTTGCCCAGTTGCATTTTGAGTATCCGGAAGGATGGAGATTTTACAGCCTCTCTGGGCATCTGCTCCAGCGCTTAACAACTCTGACTGCCAGAGGGAATAAAAAGTAAAAAAAAAAAAAAAAAAAAAAAAAATTTGCTTACATCTGAATGGCGATTACATTACATGTGGCAATTACATGTGCTCTGGCTGGTATCTCTACCCTCCTATCCTGTCACCATGCACCTCCAAGAAGATACTGGATCCATCTCCTCTACAACCTCCCGCTAGGTAGCTAGCAGCAGTGAGATGTCCCCTAAGCCTTCTCTTCTTACGGCTGAGCAAACACAGCTCTCTCAAACACTCCTCACACATCACCTACTAGTCCCTAAGAACTCCAGCTGCTGGTAACTAACATCATTTTGCCTTAAGATACAACCAGAGCATAAAGAATCTCCAGAAGACCTCTGTATAGCGCATAATTTTTATGAGAGAGACACTAGTTTTGTGATGTAAAACTAAAACAAGCAATGTATTAAATGAATACAGCAATGAATAATGTATAAATTATTCTAAAAAACAGACAGTATAGTTCAGTCTTTGTGACGATAATGTAGCTGTTAATATCTCCAGAATTTCCCAACTAATAGCCAGCATTTGATTTGATGATATGCAGGCTGAAGGTCAGGTGAGCATCTGAGGCAATCTAAGAGGTTGCAGTTTTGAACATTTCATGCTGTCCCTAATCTCCTCCACATCATCTCCTACTTCTTAACCTTTCCCATGCTCCTAGCTGTGGAAATCTCTGCTTTTGCACCAGCTCTGGCACTCATTACAGTAAGTGAGTCAATTCAGCTTCCTGGCAGAAAACAATCCACTTTCATTTTGTCTGGGTATGTTTTCTGTCATATCAATGAGCTCAAACAACTCAAGTAAGGATCCAACAAAAACCAGACTCATTGCACAATAAGCAGAAACTGTGCACAGCTGAGATCAGGATGGTAGTGGTAAAAACATCATCTTTCAGGAACTATGTGTGGCTAGATTAACTTACCCCGTGGAATCCTGCCTCTGCTGGTTATTAATAGATTATTCAGCCCTGTTCTTTCTGAGATTAACAGGAATGCAGTTACTGATTCCCAAGAAAAGCAGTGGCTAAGGAATGCAGTGCCTTTGGACCCGAGAGAAAGCTGTCCTCTACCTCTGCTCTGCTAAGGACTTGCTACGTGACCGCTGGCCAGTAACTCAGCCACTCTGAGCTTTTCTCCATATCTGTAACATAAGGCTAGAAGCATTACACTTCCGCAAGAGCCTTTGTAGAGATAATACATCAAAAGACATCGCCAAAGAGATGTGCAGATCCTGGGGCCATCTAATTACCTGGAATAAATGACTAGACCACTATATAATAATCAGCATTAAATTCCCAATGCTCTTTCTGAGGATGTTCCACAGCAATTCAGCATGCAATAACCAAACTGAAGCAGAAAATCAAAAGTATGGAGTATATTTTCTTAAGTATACTAAATAGATATTTTCCTTAATGTAATTAAATATATTTCTACAAAATTAACATATATTTGGCATGTTTTAATAAACACTATCCTTCTGTACTCTCTGGGGACATATGGCACATCTCACTTGAAAAATTTTTTTCTTCTGCTTTGCTTTAGTTCTTCTGTGTGATGTAAGAGCTCAGGTTAGTGCAGGATTAACAGAATTTGTTTAAATCCAGTATAGTGACAATCTCAGGGTTCTCATACAATCCGACTGCTGCTGCTTCTTTTTAATACCTTCACCACATATGGAAACTGGAGCCTGGAGTGTGTATCACTAAATTTCCAACCCTGAGCTAGGATTTCGAGACAAAAGTGTCACATTTCAGTATTTAGAGCAATTCACTTTTTTTCTAATCCTACTATCATAGAGAGCGATTTCACTTAACCTTATTTTTGGAAATATCCACTCTCCAGTGCAAAAAAGATACATGTGAATTGATGCCCTGTACGAGCAGTGGTTGCCTTGCCTCTGCTAACTTGAAAGAGAAAGTAAAGAACAGAATGAGCCAATGAGAATTGGTCCTATCATCTGTTTACGGAGCATGAGGTAGATTAACTCATTCGATAAGGAAACAAAAGCAACAAAAAGCTAGCAAAATACAGCTGCTATGAAACCAGTAGAAAACTGGTTTTAATGCTTCCCTTCAATGCAGTGTACATTTTCCTTCAGGAGTAAATTCTGCAGTAAGTTGCCTTATTTTTCTATGGAAGCTTTAAGTCCAAGTATCTCAGAGTTAAGGCTTTTGAAGCATGGAGTATCTACTATACCACTAATGTATATTTATATTTCTCTGAATTATTCATTTTAATTCCCAAGAATGCTTACTTTTATCTATATAAAGTTCTTGGGGTTTTTTCCTGATTTTCCCATTTTGATTTGAGTAATATTTCGCATGTTTGGCATGTATTTATTGGCTTAATAACTGCTTTTCATAGTACTTGGTATTAGTTGACTTTAAAATGTGAACTTATTTGCCTAAGTTTTATTTTTGTCCACCAGAAAGACAGCAACTGCAATGATTGCTCAGGGTTTGAACGGCGTGGGACTGATTCTAAATATACAATGTCATTCAGGGAAAAACTATTGTCTAATATCAGGTCAGAAGTAAATCATATCCTGCAAGACATTCATTGCATCACTGCAGTCACAGCTTTACAATAAAACTGTTCTTGCCAAATGCAGACAGAGTACTGCATGTGGACACCTTCCAAAATAAACCTAGGAGACAGAATGTAGAATTGTTCGTTCCAATCTCCTCCCTCTGGATTATGAAAAGGTTCTCTGCATGTGGGTGCTGAAGACAATTTATAGAAATGTCAGGGCATTGGCAGCGGAGGTCATGGTCTGTTTGTGTTTGCTCCCTGTGAGACAGTGAGAGAGGCTGAATTTACCCACATGTGCAGGCATATGCACTCTCACACATACTGCTCATCTTCCCAGTAGGCAAAAGAGAACCTGATGTGAAAGCCTGACTCGTTATCCTGGCACACTACACAGTCCATACCTCCACTTGTTCCAGGCTAGTTCAAAGTATGTGCCTTCAGCTTTTCCTGGGGGAACACAAAGATCAGACATCAGTAAGGGAGAGCAGGATTTGACTGCCGAGCCCTCTCTGTCACTATGAGGCAGAAAGGAAAGATCTGTGGACCTCTGGCATCCACTCTTTAATTTGCACTGTATCACATGCTTGGAGTAGCCTCACACAGTCACATTTTGTCCTTAACTTGAGGTCAATAAAAAAGAATCGGACAGAAAGAGCAGAATGTAATTACCAGCTTCCCTCCATTCTGCTGAAATGGCAAAAAAACCCCCCAAAACCAAAACCAAAATCAAACCACAACAACCCAAACCAAAAGCAAACAACTACATTTATTTGCTATTGAAAAATAATTTTTTAGGAACTAAATTGTCTCTGAAAAATGCATTGTAAATTTTTATGTGCTTAATGAATGTGTTTAAAATGTGTTTACTACCTTAAGAGAGATATATATATTTTAAAAAGTGGGGCTATATTCAAAGGTGGAGAAAACTTCCACTGGAGTTCAGTCTGCAGAAGAGGTCACAAAGCTGCATGTGGAACAAGAGCACCATTTGCAGGACTCTGCTTTGCACGGGCAGTTTAAAACAAGCACCACCTTCATAAATGCAGTATTTTGAGGAACTAAATTCAGCTCTGCTGTAACTAAGTTCTCCAAAATTAATGGGAGCCTCCATTATTTCTGTCAGGCTTGCAAGTGTTACAGTAAGTATATCTTAACTCCCCAAATCTCTCCCTCCGTCATGAATAATATACACAAGGTTCCCCACGAGCACTTCCTAGATATGAGCTTGGTTATTTTACTTTCCCATTTTATATGTTCTTCTGTACGGGAACAGAATAGCTAACAACTTAACCCACATCATGTAGACTTGCCTCAGTGATAGCTGAGACAGAAGTAGAAGAAATAAGTCCACACAGATATTCATGCTCCTTCCTGTGAAGGAAGCTTGTTCCTTTAAAACTATCTATCTCAGCAGAGTGCAGCCTCACACCACCTTACCATAAAGGTATGGCCACAGCTCCACCATCCCTTTGCCTGCAGGCAGCTTCCTTGGGATAGTGCCCACTATCTTTACTAGTAACTCTGCAAACAAGGGCACTCATGTATTGTATAATAAATACCATAGGAGAAAAAAAAGTTCTCTTCAAACGCTGAATGGAAATGTAAAAGAAGGGGGAGTGCACTGCGGAATGAGCTAGAAGAACAAGCTGTTCTCCCTGAATCCATATTTTCTAGGTTCGGACAAAATTCTTTCCCCTTCTGCCTGTCTCGCTTGTGTGTCTGCTACAGGTTACAGAAGTGGTGTGGGTTATCATTGCCGTTATCCCGTTCCCAGTCTATAAAAATACAGGCACTGCCAAAGAGTACTCAAGAAAATGGTAGATCTGCACCTCACAGAAAATTTCTGTAACTCAGTGATCTTTATCGATTTTACATAGGTGCAGTAGTATTTCATGTCTTGCATAAATATTGGTCATGATATTGCATCCTCCCTTCTTGGATTTTGAGAGACCTCAGCCTTTGCCGAAAATAGTCATGTCTTATCTTGAGTTAAAATATGTTCAAAACACCATACAACAGTTCTTAAAAGAAACAAAAGAAATAACTCAAACCCCACATTTTTACTAGCAATTATACTAATGAATTCAGACTTAACTAAGATCCCATAAGATTGATTCCTTGAATCACTATTCTACATGGAGATGCTGCAGTCTTTCAAGTCAACCGCGGCTGACGCCTGTGGCTGTAGAGTAGTAGCTGCCTCCAGCATAGGGCATGACAGCTGAAGGATGTGGAGGTGTAGGATGTAGAGGTAGAAGATGTTTGTCTCTTGCAAAGCCAGGAGGGATCGTTATGACCTTCTACTATGACCTGCTGTGGATCCTCTATAGGTTGCAGCATAAAAAACACCAGTGTTGGTTATAAAATTTTAAAATAATAGAAGAAGCCTTCATAAAAATTGGCAAGTGGTTCCAGCGTTTCATTACTCTCACTCCTGAAAATATGGATCTTACTACTAAACTGTATATGTCTCACTTCAGATTTTGTAATTATGGGCTGAACTAAATCCCTTGCTATGTATTACACATCACCAGGTAGTGCTGTTCACATCCCAGCCAAGGCTCCTAGGTGCCAGCTGAAGTAATAACAAAAAAAAAAAATGGGTATGTTGGAAGTGTTGGGTAAGATGTCATGCAGAATGTTACCAAGCGGCAGCAATCTGAGTTTGCTTATCAGGCAGCAACGCTGAAAAAACAGCATGAGTTTGGACAACTACCAGTAATGGGGAGTTACAACAAAGGCAGCTCTATTTAATGGCGTCTATGGGGCTGACTTACTGGCAATGTGTGTCACAAGGTAACTTCTCATGTGCTTTAGTCAGCATTATCAGCTTTTGCAATCCTATCACACGTCTTGCAACACCAGCAGTTTTTCTTGATGCCCTAGTTACCAACACACAGTAAGCAACGAGGATCAAGATCACATTTTTAAAAAGTTAATGAATATTTTTGCTTGACACAGCATAAAGCTTTCAAAGATGAAATAAGGCCCTTTGGGGCTGCTGATGTTTTTCGGCCAGTACCGGTGACTCAGTTTTGAACGGCTACTTGGCACTAATTGCTCTGACCAGAAATTTCCAGTGGACATTCCATCTTAGCACTTTCCCGAACGCTCATCCTCCGCCGCTGGATCCTGCCTCAGAGCGGCCACGCTGCCGGCCGCACCAGCAAAGCCAGGCAAGCCTGCGAGGGGTTCCTCTCCCCGATCACGAGTGAAACAGGTTTCTGCCCGGGGAACACCGCCGCAGATGACCCCAGACTTCCCCCATCACCTCCCACAATGAGCACGCCGTTTAGGGCTTAAGCTGCAAAGGTGACGTTTGTGACTTTAGCGCAGGGATTTTGAAGTTTTGCAATTTGAGGGGAAAAACCCGAAAACCTGCTGCGCTGTCTTCACCTGAATAGTTTCTTCTTCTGAATATAAGAGGGACACTTGGATCCCGAATCCAGATTTCTGTGCCTGAAGTTATGGGGCAATTTCCCGAATATCCGACACTTCACTGACCCCAGACTGGGGACCCAGGACCTCGTCCAGCAGGCTGCCCCGGAAGCCTGGCACGGCCCTCCGAAGACCCTCGCCAAGCGACCCGGGCTTCCCTCAGGAAACACCTCAGGTTTCCCGCGCCACCCCCCGCCCCAGGCCAACGGCTCCGCCCGAGCCAAGGGCTCGGTGGACGTGGGGGGGGCACTGCAGCCCGCCGCCCGTCACGTGACTCCCCCTACCGCTCCCGCTGCCTCTGGCCCACTTCCTGCGCTCCCCGGCCCCGCCCCGCGCCTCTCCGCCCCCGCCGCGCCCCGAGTGCTGGTTGGCTGCAGGCTGACAATACGCGCGGCAGCGCCCCCCGCCCCGCCCGCGCCCGCCCCGCCCCCCCGCCGGCTTCACCGGTCAGCCACGCGACCCTGGCCGCGAGCTGCCGGGGCAGTGTCAGCGCGGCCGTTAACCGGTGGCTGAGGGATCGCTGAGGGGACCCGACGGGCGGCGGAGCGGGCGGCTGAGGGGGGTTATGGCCGCGTCGGACCGGATGGTGCTGGGGCCACTGGTGGGCTCCATCGATCAGGGCACCAGCTCCACTCGCTTCCTGGTGAGCACATAGCGGGGCTTCGGGCGGTCCCGGGCGCTGAGGCGCGCGGAGAGAGGCGGCGGCCCCGCGCCCTGAGGGAGCCGTTGTTTCCGCTCCTCCCCCTCTCCCGCATCCTCTCGGGGTCCCTCCGGCCTCTGCGGTGCCCTTGGGGAAGGGCAGGGGGAGCGGGCCGCGCAGGGCCTGGCTGCTTCTGTCCCGGCTCGCCGCTCCCGTCCTGGGCCGGCATCCCTCTGCTCCCCGGCGGGCCGGGGCTGCCGCGCCGCAAGGAGAAGCCGGTGGACACGGGGGTGACGGAGCCGCCGGCCGGCGGTGTCACCGTGGCGATCAGACCGCCTTCCCGCCGCGCTGAGGGGCGAACGGCACTGGCCGTCCCGCGGAGGACGGCGGGGAGCCGCGGTGCCAGCAGTGCCCGCTCGGCCCCAGAGCAAGCCGGACGCCAGCATTTCTGGCTGCTGCTTGAGGGGGCTGCAAAATCCTGCGGCGTCGAGCTGGCTGTATTTTAAATCTGTCGGGTATCTCGCTGACAAGGTGCTCTGGCACTGAAGAAATAGATCCCTGTGAGTTCAGTGACTGATTAGCTGCCGTTCAAACAATGTAGTGATTCTGATGTGTTCCCTTCTAAAACCTGCTTGGGCCTGTTGGAATGACTGCTGCAGTTCCAGATGCTACAGCCCTAGTGTTAATGCATCCCGTGCACTGTAGGTATTCAGGTGACAGAACTTGGCCACCTTATGAAAGATGGGCCTATTTAAACACTGGGGGAAGACAGTTCTTTAAGGTTGGGATAATTAGTGTATTAATCATATATTTATATATATAAGCCCTTTAAGGATCTAGTTATTTCCATATTATGCAATAGACAGCAACTAATGTTATTATATATGAAACTTACTATATAAACTTGCTGCTTGCAAACCTCTACGAATGTCCTGTCGCCTACTCACTGAGTCATGGTAATTTGACTTAGATCCCAATGATAATTTCCACCGTGGAAGTGGAGTAGAGATAATGACTAGACAGAGAACGTTGTCAAATGTGTGCAATGTTGAACTGGGAAGATGAATGTCTGGGCTTGCCCTTGCTTTTTTTTTTTTGTTTTTTGTTTTTTTAATGCTTCCCTCTTGTGGAGTTTTCTTTCATGAAGCAGGAGACTAGAATATCTTCTTGACCTGTGTTACCATTATTCCTCAATATCATGACCTTCATGGGATTGTCAGATGACAAAACACAGATCTGGGAGTGGAGAGAAACTCCAAACTGACAGATGACACCAGCGGGCTATCTTGAATGCCAGTCAGAAATCCTTTCCAGAGAAGAATTTGGACAAGTTCCCTATAACACGTGAAGATAAATTCTATCCGCTTTACGTCTACGCTTAGTTAACTTTTTTCTTAGCCTAAAAGGATAACACTAGTAGAACTAAAAGAGACACTGCAAACTTTGAATTTATTATACTCAAGCTCTTTTCACAAGTATTTTTACAAGTTTTTCTAACAAGGAATTTCTTACACTAGATTAATTCATCAGTGGTTTGTATACAGTCAGGAGGGTTTTCTGTCTTCATGAGGTATGATTCTTCTGAGGATTCAGGTGCTCACGCAAATAAATCAGAGGCCATAATCCTTCCCTTAATTTTTTAAAGAAGTGTATTGTGTCTGTCACTCTTTTCAGTTCTTCTTGTATCCATCTCAGTTTCTCTCAATTAATTTCAAAATACAGTGTTGGCTTAAACTTGGCAGTGTGATCAAACTATTATAATAAAGTTATGTGGATTTAAGCAAGAAAGATATACAAACACTGAATTAAATCAGTGAGAGGGGGGAAGAAGAGAGCAAAGTGTGCTGGTATCTGCTACAAGCCACATCAGTCATTCAGATAATAACACATGCATCTGGATAATTCTGTGCTGCTAAGAGATTGCCACAGTTAGAAGAGAGACTTTACTTTGAAATATTTTAAGACAAAATGTAATGTGGTGCTCTTTTTGCCTGAGTTGTTTCCTTGTCTCTCTTATTACCTCTGGATCTTTTACCGTGTTGTTTTGTATACCTTTCTCACTGATGTCTCTACTATTTTTTCTCTCTAGTGCTTTCAACAATTTTCCTTTCACCAAGTCACCAGACAAAATCAAATTGTTGGTTACTTTGCACTTGTCCATTCAGTAGTACAGTGCAACTCTTACCTAGTCTTTTAAGACAGAAGACACACGATTACGACCAGGTTAAAGATGGGTGAAAAAGGGTGAAAAACTGGCTGGTCTTTTGGGACCAAAGGATAGCATGAACAGTTCAGAGTCTAAATTTACAGTTACAGGTGGCTAATTTACAAGTGGTGGTCCACAGCAGTCACTAGTGAGGGCTGATACCCCATAGTATTTTCATTAACAGCCTGGGGGATAGATTGGAATGCCCTCTCAAGTTTGCAGACGACCGCAGACCAGAGGGAGTAGTTGACTAGAATTCCAGTTGGAGAAGGAGCCTGGCAGAAGCTTCATGAAGTTCAACAAAGTTCAACACTTGGAACAGAAAGCTAAGAAGCAGCTTGGTGAAAAAGGACCTGGATTCCTGTTGGACAGCAAGCTGAATATAAGCAAGCAGTATGTCCTTGTGGTGAAGATTAACCATGTTAAGAAAAGTGCAGAATGTGGATCAAAGGAGTAATTATTTATTGCCATCTGTTGGCACTTAGGAGGCAGCATCCAAACCACCGTGTCTGGTTTTGGTTACCCCAGAGAAAAAGAGAGTCTGAAGAACTGGATTTAATCCAGCAGAGAGTCACTAACATGATCAGTGTGCTGCAGCACAAGGCATCCAAGGAGAGGTTGGTTCGTCTCAGGGGAGTCTAAGAGGGCATCTTCAGCTATCTAGCCACAGTTAGTAGAGAAGGCAGGAACAACCTTTTTTCAGACGTGCATAGAAGGTGGCAACAGGAAATGAACACAAGTTGCAGCAAGTGAAGTTTCAAATAGATGAAAGGAAGAAATGTTTCACTATTAGGGGCTCTGGACCACGGGTCTAGAAAGCCTGTGGAACTTCCATCCTTGCAGATAGTCAACACCTGACTAGAAAAGGCCCTGAACAACCTGGTCTAAATTTAAACTTACCTGAACGGTGGGTTGAGCTAGATGACCCCAGAGATTCCTTTTGAAATTAATTGTTATGTGTATGGACACAAGTTTTGAGAGGTTCTCCTGCTTAGGTGAATGAGGCTGTGTGAGCATAGGTAATAAAGATGCACCAGAACTTAGGTGCATTTTCATTCCTGTCGCTACTTATTTATCCTTTCCTCTCACGCACAATAAACATATTGTTTTAGCTTATGCTGTATTTTACCCTCTGTGGACCCTAATTTGGATCTTTTCTTTGCTAAGCTACTTGGCTTTGCAAAATAAAGTGTAATTATTTTTGAGATCTCAACTTTTCTGTTAAGTTGGGTTGAACCTGCGTAACATTCAGAGTTACCAGGGAGAGCATCGTGCTTTGAGTACCCGTACAATTGCTTAAGGTTCATTTTCTTAAAGATATCAAGCAGGAAAATAAATTAAGTAGGCTAAACGTGTACCCAGGTAACTAAATTCTGGTCTAGAGGTTTTGCCAACTATTTTCATCAAATGCTTGCATCTCTAATGTTCCGTTTTATTTTGTTCAAGAATCATATAATAAAAATCCACTGTAACCTCTTTTGCTAAAAGTCTTGGGATCAGGAGCTAACAGCCAGATGAACCACTGCCTGATGCCTTGAAAGGTATTTGCTAGGTAAAATCTTTCTGGTGTTTTATCCAGAAACAGCAAAAATCAAAATATTCAGTAAAGTACACATCCAGTGAAGTACAAAGACAGTACTTCAAGTTCTAGGTTTGTCAGTAATCCACAGACATTTTTTTTTCCACCTCAGTAGAATATTTATTTCTTCATTTCCAGAAGAAACATTCAAATAAAGCTGTATCACACACTGTAACCATTCTTTTCTGTAAACAAAAACTGGTTCTAGATAAGGAGAAACTTAGTACCCATAGATCTTACCTTTCAGAGGGGACTTCGTTTCACACCTCTACTGAAGTAACATGACCTTTTGTGAAAAAGCAAAACTTGATTGTATAGCTAGCTTTTATTCCCATAATCATAAGCACCTCCTTGAGGGGGGAGAAAGGTCTGTTCATCAGGAGCCTTCCAAACAAGATAATTTCAGAGAGGCTTGTTAAACTGTGCTTATTCATAAATTCTGCCTGCCTGCTAATCCTAGTTAAATGCTAAAGGTGGAATTATTGTTCATCTGTTATCCAAATTGGGTTGATTTTAACACATTTTCAGAACTCCAGCTCAGCTGGTTTACCTGCAAAGCCATAGCGGTTCCAGCTTAACAGAAACTCATGAAGATACAGCATAGGCTAATAGAAGTAGCTTTTCTACAGACAGAATTATGTGACAAAGCTTGAGAATCATGAAAAGTTACTTCTAAAATCTGTGTTTTCACTAACGTCTTTTCAGCTGTGCAGCTTCTTGCATGACTTCCATGAGCCTCATGTTTGTCTCATATTTCATTCTGTGAAAATTGTTGCAGCTGATGGATCTGAATTCCTTTCCACTGAGATGATAAAGATGCAGTGTAACACCATGCGACTGTTTGCACCCCATCATATGACATCATGTATTATATTAGAGACTCTATAAAGAGCTTGAATTAACTGATCACCCTTGTGCACGTCTGCTGGTTTATATATGGTGTAGCTAAGTAGGTCTTCCTTATTTCCTTCACTCTGAGACTCAAGGCTCAGGTTCTAATTCTTTGTGTGATCATTTGTTGGGAGTGGAAGGAGGGTGTTGTTTAATCCCTGTCTTTAATCTCTCACCAGCAAATTCAGTATGTATCTGGTGGGTTTCACTGTCTTTCATCAAATCATTTCTGTTTAGGAGAGTTCTACATGTCCAAATAGCCTAGTCAATTCTTCTGTTGATCTACTGTTGATAAAATTGTGGCAGAAGTGACTTTGCCTTTTTTTCCCCTCCTACAAAGAGTGAAAGATCGGTATCCTAAACTGGAACCAGTTCTTAACGAATATGAAAGGAAGGAAAGCAGGGACAGAAAAGCACTTCAAACCTGTTTCAACGGGAATGTATTGACCTTGTCTGTATTACTCATTGTCACCTATTTCTCAGCACTGCCAGAGGGAAACAAGGGCAGTTTGGGGTTGGTTTGTTTTGTTTGGGGTTTTGTTTTTGTTTTTGTTTTTTAACAGGTGAGGTTTTTTGGGGGGGGGGCAGGGAGCAGGGAAGGAGGGGAGGTCACATTTGTTCTATTTATTCCCTACTTTTATTCCCTACTTCTAGGTTTAAATGTAATGACTCATTTATGTTTGGCATCCTTTTATGTATCAGAATTCTATTTGTCATTGTAGAACACAGTATTGTTCTCTGAAAGTTTTTAATTCCTTGCCCTGAGATACGGGGAGTGTCTGCTGCTTTTGTTGAGGATGTCAGAAGCTTTCAGATTTGTTTGTGATGGATTAGGAGGATGTGTTTACCTAGTTCTTCTCTATGGGCATGAAAAAAATATGTGTAATTGTAATGTTATTGCTTCCATTGAGAATTTATTGCTGTTAGAACAGCTTGCTTGGAGGCAGAAAGCCTTGCTGTGCTGGAGCTTTACCATTTATTATCTGCGGGTCACACACTCCAGGTTCAGTGAATGAACTTGTCTCATAGAATCTGTATTTATTTCCTGCTAACAGTGGGAATCCTTATGCACTGCCTTCTGTTCTGAGGAATATTGAATGATTAATGGTAAATGATTACAAAATTATGTTTAACATTTCAGTAGGTCAGATACATGCAGATTCAATAAAACGTCTTCTATCTTTCTATCTTTATTTTAAAAACTTAGTAAAAGTTACCATGCTTTTGGCAGAAAGGCAATTTCAAGAAAAAAATCCCACTGCATGCATGCAAAGCTTAATCTTTCATATTAACTATGTTGCATAGCATTTTAGGACCCGTGTCCCGTTACATTAGTTTCTTCCAAATATGTAGTACTGGCAGAGCTTACCCGTTAATTAGGTTAGCTTCATGTCAAGCCTGAGCTGGTAGATTAAGCACAGATAAGTAAATATATTAAAAAGAACACAGTGGTACTTTTTCTATGTAATCTTTCCAACTGATAACAGAAATGGACAAACCTATCTTTTTAAGACTTCGTTTCTGAGCAGTGGAGGGGAAAAATTAGCTTTTAGTATTTTCCAGAGAGGTTGTGCAGTTCTCATCCTTGGAGGTTTTCAAGACCTGCCTAGAAAAGGTCCTTGAGCAACCTGGTCTAAACTGATAGCTGACCCTGCTTTGAGCAGGAGGTTTTACTAGAGATCTTTCAAGGTCCCTTTAAGTCTGAATTATTCTATGATTCTAATAATAATGAGAATGTTTCTAAACTTCAAAGTTTCACTCTATAAAGATACACTTTATGCTTTCAAAGAAACTGGAGAATCAGAACTTAGTTTGCTTTTTGTCAGAACTTTTTCTAACAGTTTCAGATTAAACTGTACTATCTAAATGAAATCAAGAGTTTATGGATTAAAAGCTTTAACAGAAATTCCTAAAATTTGTGGAATGAGAAGAGGGCATTACCAAGGAGGTCTGGAAGAGATTCAGTTGTAATCCTAGAGAGTGGATGTGTATAACTGAATTCTGTACCCTTAGCACAAGAGCGATTTCTAAATGTGACTTGCCATGAAGAGATAGGAGCATGTCCCACTGGCATGTTCTTCAGTTCATCTGCGTCTGCAGTTAGATTTTACTTTCTTCTTCAAGCAAAAGATTCAGCATGCAGCTAGTGAGAAAGAACGATTTTCACAGGAAAGTTGCCATTGCCCAGTCAGTTACACTGGCTTACTCACTGTACTATTAAGTTGGATGTTTTACTGGGTGTTGTCTTAGCTTGGCCACCGTAGATTACTTTTGGAAACAGGCCACTGATGGTTAATGAAGATCATTGTGTATTCTAGCTGAGCTTCTACTACAAGGCAGAGCCTCTAACTTGCAGAACAACTATTAGCATGACCTCAGGGTTTTGTACTCTGCTGTTTCTTATTGTAGTATATCCATACCTAAGTCACTTTTCTGCATGTTTTTCTCTTTTTTTAATATATTGTGTTGCTGCAGTGACATTCTTTTTTTGTCAGATTGTTCATGTAGTTTGTTTTGAAACAAACTGGGTTCTGCGTAGATGCTTTTTCTTTCTTCGCCATTTGGTCCTTCCTGCAATTTCTAAACTACATGTGATTGTCTATCTCTTGAAATCACTCTTCCTAAAAGTGAGCTAGCGCAATAGAAGACATAGTTCTAACAATAGACTATCAGAGCAGGAACTAAAGAAATGTTATTTTGACTAGCAGTGAGTATTTTACTGAAAGGTATGTTCTAAATGTATCATTAGTTTAATTTCTACAGCCTCCACAGGAAAAGATGTGGTTCTTTCCCAATCCATGAAAAAACCCTCACAGTTATAACTGTCAGCAAAGCTTACCAAAATATTCTTGGCTTAATTACAAAAATTCATATATCTGAACCCAGGTTATATGAATAATTGGGGTTGATGATAGAAAATTACTATCAATTATCATGGCATGGTGTTTGTTCAAAAGAATAAAATTTATTGTTGTTTACAGTAAGTTACGAGTTCATAGAATATTCCATTGTGTAATGTATTTGCAGGTTTTTAATGCAAAAACAGCAGAACTTTTGAGTCACCATCAAGTTGAGATTCAGCAGAAGTTCCCTAAAGAGGGGTATGAATTTTCTGGTTTTCATTTGTGTACATTTTGGTAGAGCTTATGTATTTTTATCTATGAATGACCACAACTGAAGTTGATTAATAATTACTAAGAACATAGTATCTGCTATAAAAGACTGTGTGGTAGGGAAAAAGGCATAAAAAACCTCGCATTGGGTGTCTGCTGTGTGCTCTGAGTTACGTAAACTAACTTAGTGCTCTAGTTTGACCACTCATTAACATATTTAAAGATTAAACTTTAAAGTTTAAAACTGAAGTTTAGATGAGACATAAAGCCATTTAAAGTTTTAAAGCTGGTCATTTTTACAGTTTAATCATAGTCTTCAGCTTAGTCCATAGAAATTGCTTAGTTCATTCTCTGAGGTGTTCTCTTCATTTGTTCTTACTGACCTGCCATTTGCTGCAAAAGACCTCTGTACAGAATAAAGCAAACCTAAATTCTTTGTTTTCTGCGGATGGTTTTGTTGTGAAAATACAGCTTACTGTTTAAAAAGGGTTTGAAATTCATGATACTTTTTCTGGTTATATAAAACATACTTTGTGGTTATGATTGTGCCAAAATGCTCAGCTGGCTTTTCAGACTATAATTTTTTTTTTTCCCTGAATGTAATTTTTTTGTATATTCATTAACTGGTGTTTACTGTTTTTTAAAGATGGGTGGAACAAGATCCAAAGGAAATATTAAAGTCCGTCCATGAATGTGTGGAAAGGACCTGTGAGAAGCTGCAACAGCTGAACATAGACATCACTAACATAAAAGGTATTCCTAGTACTTAAGGGTAACTGAGGGCTTTAACATAGTCATGGTTGAGCAAGTCAGATTCTCTAGCTTTTAAGTCAGTGAACAGAAAGGTGGCAGCATGTGCTGGCCTCAAAGAAAATGTTAAATTGGAATTGAGAGCAGTTTGTTGGGGAGGAATAATGAGAAAATAAGTCCTTCATGTGTATTAGCAATGCCGACACTACAAAGTAGACTTATCCTAATCTTGCAAAATTACAGAGACAAGTGATAAAGAATGAAGAAATTCTGAAATTTAAGTTAGGACTTATTGGGAAAATCAGGTTTTCCTGTCAGTGTTGCTGTTGTCTCAGTTTGTGGTAAAAAAAAAAAAAAAAAAAGAGAGAGAGAGATTTAGAGCACACAGGTTAAGCAACAAAAGTTGAATGATGAGGTTTTAGAAGTAATATTGCTAGATTATAAATGAAGAAGTTGGAAGCTTTTTATTGCCCATTTACTTTCCTCTTCTCCTTACCTGTTCTTCCCTCCTCTCCCCCTCTCCCTTCCCTCCCTCACCCCACAAAAAGGGGAAAACAAACCTTCTGAAAAGGATACTTTCTGTTTTGTCCTGAAGCTATTGGAGTCAGCAATCAGAGAGAAACAACAGTGGTTTGGGACAAGACAACTGGAGAACCTCTTTATAATGCTATTGGTAACTGCTATGCTTTCTGAATATGTGGTAGAAAATGTGTGTGTTGTAGAAAAATGCTTTCCTAGTTTCCTGGGCAGATCTCATTGTGTCCTAGCCTACTACTTTGATTTTTTGATATCTTTGTCATAAGCTGCGTTTCTGTATACACCAGTGCACCAAAAAACCCTATTCTGTTGAAATTATTACTTAATAGTTAATAAATCACTTCATGGGCTTGTAACAAAAAACAATGTTCCTGAGGAGTTTTGTACATCCCTGGCATGTAATGAAGCTCTCATTCATGCCCAATCACTTCCTTTTAAATGAAGGAGCTTACTAAATTTTCAAGATGCATTTGATTTAACTTTAAAGGAAAAACGTGTTAAGTAGGTTTAATAAATACTTACCGATTTGGAGTTTTATTTTTAATTTACCTTAGCTTTTCATTTTATGTCAACTGAAAAATGGCAATTTTCTAGATTTGGTCTTTTAGGCCACGTCAAATGCCAGATTTAGTTTAGTGTGATATCAATGTAAAACCAGGACTCTTCTGTACTCAAATATATGTTGTTAACAGCTTTACCTTAAGCCCAGCTGTACCTTGATAACTCTGACATAGCACTTCAGTTCAAAGGTTTCATAGGAATAGTAAATAATCAACCTGGTATTTGTTTTAACCTCTTAGTTTAATGACAATCATCTGCTGTAAACAAAGTAGTACTGGTCATTTGCAATGCTCTGTAAGGGGAAAGTATATGTGCTATTATGTGAAAACTCCTGTTTGATTTCTCAGATTGTTTGTTCTTCTGAATCAAATGAGTTTTTAATTTTTATGATAGGGTATTGTTGTACAATGGCAATTGTACAATAAAATGGCAATAGAATATTCTTTCAACTACATGAAAAGCTAAAAATCAAGACAGTACTGGCAAGAGCTCTAGTTTTGTAGAAGCAGCTTGTACATATAACTTTTCATGTATTAAATCAGTTGATCAAGTCAATTTTATTTATGTTTTTAGTGTGGCTTGACCTGAGAACCCAGTCAACAGTTGAACGTCTTCTTAAAAGAATTCCAGGAAAAAACAAATCCTTTTTTAAGGTAAAAGATATTCCAGAACATTTAAATAGTAGCTGAACTCCTATTGCTACAGTATATAACGTTTTGGAGATGTGTGCTTAAAATTCCCCAAACCAAAGTAAATCAGTTGTAGCTTCTAGTCCCCTCTTAGCTTGCCAAATAATAAAAAATATGCATAATACTATACACTAATCTGAGACTGGAAAATGTTTATTTTCCTCAAAATGAGTAGTTAACACTCCTTACATATCTCACTAGAGAAGTTAAATGAGTAATCATTAGTGAGGCTTAATCGTGTGCTACCTATCCAGTGATAAGTAACCATCACACACAAAAATTAAGAGCAAGTAGAAAAAAACTGTTTGGAAAACTGTTTGGAAAATAATTTATTGATGTGAACTGTATTATCCTTTCTCATCTTATGCCTTAATATTGAAATTAATTGCAACCAATCTGAGAACTGGGAAGATAGTTTGTGAAGAGCAATTTGATTCTTTTTTTTATATGGGTACATATATAACAATTTGGAAAATAAATGCTTGCAAAAAGGTGTCATAATTTTTTGATATATATTTTCCTTGATTAATTTTGTAAATATTATGTATTTTACGTATTATGTGTTGTAATTTATATATTATATTTATATATTATATGGCAGAAAATCGCTGTTGAAAAGCATATAAACTTATTTGATTTTTAAGTTCCAGTAGAATACAAATTCCACCTTTCCTGTGCCATGCTTCTCATTTTTTGTTGTTATCACTTGCTGTCTAGTCATATGGATATATCCTCGATAATGCAGGACTTCTGCAAACAAGTATTTCCACATAGTTGGTCTTTGAACTGCATTTAGATCAGCTTTGATCTTTGTCCATTAATACACTGGTCATTTGGTTCTGATATTTTCAGACTTGTGTATTGTATGCTTAAATAACAAAGTTGTGCAATTTCTCTGAGTTTTGTGTCTTCACTTTTTTCATTTTCTGTTACCATTTTTATATAAAACTACCGTTTTCATGGAAACTACTACTATTCCAGTATTCATGGAAAATATTCCATGGTGTTTAAATTAATTTTTTTTTGTTTGTTTTACAGTTTAGGACTGGTCTTCCACTTAGTACTTATTTTAGTGCAGTGAAACTCAGATGGCTTTTGGATAATGTGGAAGAGATTAAGCAAGCAGTTGATGATGGAAGAGCTATGTTTGGGACTATTGATTCATGGCTTATATGGGTATGTATTTGTGAGTTTATTATCACTTTTTTTAAAATGAATTTTCATATCATGCAAATTTCTGTGCAAAGTACTGTGACGCATGATGCTGACTGATCACACAGTGATGTCAATACAAGCCACGAAAGAAATTCCATTAAAGTTCTGTACAAGATGATCTTTTACTGTCCCTGTGTCACTATACTTTTTTTGTAGATGCTTATGTGTAGTTTACCATTTATAGATTGCTGTAAAATTTTGCTCATGCTTTTGGAAAAATCTTTGACTTTACAAGGGTGTATCAGCCACCTTTGCAATATAAGAATCCAGAAAGTACTGTTGTACCTTTATTACCTCTTTCGTGTTTTTGTTCCACTGTAGCAGGTCTGCCACTTTAGTTGTTGAAGAAATGTCAGAGTTTCCAGTCTCACGCGGAAAGCTTTGTGAATTGAGAAGGTTTTTTTATAATTTGTTGAAGTAAACCTCTATGTTTTCTTAGTGAATGCTGTTGTTATTTTTTTTTCTTCAGAGTTTGACAGGTGGAAAGAATGGAGGCGTTCACTGTACGGATGTAACCAATGCCAGTAGAACAATGTTGTTCAACATTCATTCCTTGGAATGGGATCCTGAGCTCTGCCAGTAAGCTCAGTTTTTCAGCAACACTGTTATTTAAATAGATTCTATAAGCGATGTGTGAAGAAACTCATCTAATAGTAAGAATCTCTTAACTAGACTAAGATCAGCAATTACTGTTGTATTTACTGTTAACATTAGTATTTAAGATTCCTTGTTCTTCAGATGTCAAAAATAAAACTGTCTGGATGAATTAAAAGTATTAGATTTTTTCTGTAGGTAACAGACCGATTCATGAAAACAGTGATATTTAATAGTTTCTTTTTTCCTTAATCAAAATTGTAAGGCAGTTAGAATGATAGTGTCTCTATTTTAAATTTTAATTTATTAACAACAATAGTATAAAGATAAGAGGAATGGCTTCCCACATGAAACAGTTGGATATGTCTTCAAAATGTTCATATATATGGTGTTCTACACCGTGATTCAGTGTCACGTACTATAACAAGTGGAAAGACACATAGTGATGGATTAAACCCTAGAAAACATGAGGGTTTATGGTTTTTTTTCTTTACAACTTAAACTTATTTAAGAAAATAAATACAAAATGCTTTCTGATTAGCAATGACCATTGTTTATAATTTATTTTGTATTTTGTTCAGGTTCTTTGATATTCCTATGGACATACTTCCAAAAGTACGAAGCTCCTCTGAGATTTATGGCCTGATGGTATGTTTTCTTGTGTGTTAATGAAGTTAATCTTGTAAAAATATAACTGTATCAATATAGATTTGACAGAATTTCTGTAGATTAAGACTGATAGCTTTTTCTAGACCGGAATTGTTTGATTTATGATTAGCATGTCTTCTGTATCTACTGCTGTATAATATATGCAGTTGAATATTTGCTGTTTCCTCTTTTAAGTGTCAAATAGGCAAAACAGGATAGAAGAGGTTTTTCATAAGGATAAAGATTTAATTTTTTTAGTACAGTCGCTTCTTGATTTAAAAACTACCTATCAGAATGCAATGTGTAATGCAATGTAGAATAAAAGCATGAGATTGCTGTTATTAGGCCACAGTATTTTTACTTCTTGTACAATTGAAAAGAAGAGACAAAAGTCGCAATGGAAGTCTTTGTGATCTAAGAAGACTGGACAAGATGTGTAATGTCTTATTTCCACATAACTGAAGGCAAGATTAGTCAGTTTCTGTGAACTGGAAAATCACAAATGACACATTAGATTGCCTTCTTTTTGAAAAATAAACTTCCTTGCCATGTATCTTTACATAGCACTAAGTAAGAAAATATTTTTGAATATTGTGATGTCTTTTTGATCACACCGCTTCCAGTGCAACCGTGAATATTACTTAGGAGTAAATAATTAATTGTTATCATGAGGCTGAGGTTTCAAATTTGTTTTAATGCAGCACCAACTCTTCTGATACAATACCATCTAATTTATTAGCTTTAGAATAAGATAAACTGGATTTTGTGATTTTGCATTATTTTTCCCAGTAGTTTGCCCTGTTGTTTACTAAGAACATACAGGCATTTTGTAATTAAGACATGTTACGAGATTTTTACTTAAAATGCAGCTCCAGCTTGCCTGAAATGTAAGTGGTTTTGCTAATCTTTTGATGGAGATGTCACCAGAAGTCATGGCTGACTTTTATTAATGTGAAGGTTGGGTGAGAGTGAGTTGTATTAAGCTGAATGAGTGAGGTAAACGCAAAAAGATACTACCTGGTGACCGAAACAGAATAGCTGGTCACTTTAAATGTGAACTTTTGTTTCTCTTTCCCTTTCCTTCCATTTTTTTCCATTTTCTTCCTTTTGCTGACTCTAGAAAATCTGTCCTAGCCTGGTGAGTAGAGGCTTCCATTAGGCTGATCACCTATATCTTACCCATTCTGTTCAGATGCTGTGCATTTCCATTGGTTTAAGGATTAGTAAAAGCACACTTTCTAGACCAATAAATTTGGTGGGAATTTCCAAATTTGAGATACTACAATTAGAGTTCATGCCAAAGTTGCTTCTAAAATAAAATCTTGATACATGCATTTGCCTTGATTTCCAGGCTGTTTAATATTTCTTTTTATAGTGAAGTAAAAAAACCCAGCTACTGGCTAATAAATGTTGTCTGTCTCATTTTATAAATGAGAAAAGCAGGCCATTGTGTCTACAAATATTTGTTCTGTTATACTGAAACATCAGATTCATGCAGGAGTTTTTAGTGCATTTATAAGCTTAATCACGTAAATCCAGTTAATTAAAATGAGAATTAAAGAAAAAGATTCAGATTGGAAATGCACTTGCATGGTTTCACTGAAAATGCATTTTCACAATTGCACAGAGAAACGATTTAAAGAAAGAAGTAAAACTTGTCAGGATATAAATTTCTTATGATACCTATTGCAAGAATGCAACTGAAAAACTACGTGGTAGTGTTTGAAAGAAATTCTATGTGAGATTTAAAATGAAGCATCTCGCTCAGTGTGTCATCACAATCACTTTTTTCCTAGTCACCTTACCATTTTGCACTTCTGCATTTTACATGTGACGCTGTGCAGATTACACTGACCCTAATTTTCTGCACTATATGATTTTAAAAAAAATTATGTTAAGAACTGCTCAGATGACATAAAGTATACTGTAAATTTCCTGCTCTATTTTTTAGTGTTTTAGGCATGAGCTGCATTAAACTAAAGTTCAGTCTATACCTGAACTGAGCCATGTTGCTCATGTGACCGTTTGTTTTCCTTTGAGCATTACAAGTTTAGCTTCTTTTTCATTGCCTTAAAATGTAGTCATGGAAAGCTAATTTGGAACATTTCTTTTCCTTGTTGTGAATCAGAAATCTGGAGCTTTGACAGGTGTGCCAATTTCTGGGGTAAGTCCTACTTCAACTCAGATTCTGATGAGAACCTGATACTGCATGAACATATCGTCATTGGAAAAAGCTTTAAGATGAGTGAAGCCTACTAGAAATTAAGTTGTTAAACACGTTAAACATTAAGTAAACTTTTGAAGTTGAATTATTAATTGACCGGATTCCTCATTGTTAAGTTAAGGTCTGGCTGTGGAAATGCAGCTGACAGCTTTAATGCATATGTGTAGTGCTGTTGGAAACTTAGGATCTCTAAGTAAATGAGTAACATTACAAAATGGAAGCAATCTGCTTTATATATAAAAGGAGTTCAGTATATACATAATCCAGAAATGTTTGGCCGATTCAGCTTTTTCCAATACAAAACACATAAATATAGTAAATTTTAATTTTTATTTCTTTAAATTGTTCACCATAAGTAGCATGACACCTTTCATTGGCAGTTCTTACAAAGGGAAGAGTATTAAAAAGCACAGTTGTCTCTGTAGACTTTTCCTCACTTTAAATGACCTGTGTGCTCCAAACAGATTGGAGTTATAGTTAAATATACGCTCATGTTCCTTATTCACAGATGTGATTCATGTTCAGACATTTGCTTAAAAAAAAATCTCTTTTCAGTGCTTGGGTGACCAGTCTGCTGCTCTTGTTGGGCAAATGTGTTTTCAAGATGGGCAGGCAAAAAATACGTAAGTTATGAAAGTTATAAGATAAACACATTGTTCTGTTTTGAATTGAAGATTGTGTTCTCTTTCAAGCTAACTAACTGGTAAATGCTTTTGTAGTTACCATGTAACTATAGCTCTACCCTTTGACTGTGTTGATGTACAAAGTAAACAGTGTCCTGACTTTTATATAAAATAGTTAAGATGTTAAAGTCATGTGGTTTGTGAGGTGTATTTTGAAACAAATTCACTGTGAGGAAATATAACTGTGTGACAGGAGGTTTTTCATTTTAAAATTCTCCAAAACACAGATAAAAACAGTTGCACTATCATTTAAATTGTGAGTTAAAGTTAAAGAAATACAGGCCATGTGAGTTAATTGCATAGGCTTGAATGACAGAAAACCACAGCACTACTAGATGGGAAAGATTCGTTTCAGTTGCAGTGCTTAGTTTTGCTTCTGTGTCTAGCTCAGTGTGGAGATTTTTTTTTTTCCCTATTTCTTAGCCTCTTAGAGTTCTTTGTTTAAAATAGCTAAATCAATGTTAAATCAGGCAAGTGGCTGCTTAAATGACTTACTGTTCCATTTACAACTGTGTGCTTAACTGAGCATGTAGGTATATACACAGTATCGGTCTTTCACAGATTTAATTACACATTAATCTATACTTGTTGCTAATTAACCTACACTTAATCTTTTTTATTTACACACAAATGTAATGGTTAGTGGCCTTGTATTTTAGTAAAACAAACATGGTTCTAAGTAATAATGTCACAAAGTAATTTTATAAGAAACACTTTTATAACACAAGAGACCTTTTGAAAAAAAAACAAAAGGTGAAAGTGAGATTTTTTAACCCATTTTAGTTATTGCCTTGCCCTTATATAACTGAAGACTATCTCAGTACTATTTTAAGCTATTAATTTTCAGAGTATTAGGGAACTCACAATGTCTTAGAATAAGTATTTTGTATTCCTTATATTAAACTGTGTCCTTCTATGTGTATGTATGCACACGTATACGTGATGTGGTCTTCGAATGAGAAACATGCCATTTTTAGAAATTTTTGAACTAGAAAACCCTCTTCTTTGTGACAGGAACAAAGTTTCTTACATTTTCCCCTTTAAAAGCTTGAATTTAATATTGTGAAATATTTATTTTATAAAGTAGCTTTCATAATCAGCTTAAATTGAAGTGGGTAAACACTCTCACCAAAGAGGAATTCACACTTTATTTTCAGCCATAGCTGGTCCTTGATCAAGTGTTATGCAAGAAATAGCCAGAGAGGTGTGGGATTAGGTTTTTCAGCTGCAGGCTGCATATAAATCAGCTTTTTGAGCATGGTTTTATCATCAGTTGATGGCAACATAGCCTTCAAGGGGCAAAAAGTGGTGTCTTGATTCTCCACATGGGACTCATGGATTTATGTAGTCACAGGTTATCCTTTAAGCATCCTGGTTTTAACTTTCCTTTGCTTTCGTGCTAGGTATGGAACAGGGTGTTTCTTGCTGTGCAATACAGGTCAGAAGGTCAGTTGCGTTTTTAAGTTGTTCACTTTTTTTTTTACAATCTGAGTACAACTATATATTAAGCTTTCTCAAACTTATTAACAACCAATATATTACTAGAGGTAAGGAAAAGCGCATACTGAAATCTGAAAGAATAGGAAGTAATAATTTGGTCAAGTTGTTTCAGTAAGACTCCATTTCCTAGCCCCCTTAATTTTCCAAAAAGAACTTTTCATAGCAAGTTTCTTGCTCTTCCCTTGTACCTGTTTCTTAACCTCACTGACAAGTTCTGAGTATTGTGTTACTTAACCACCAGCTTTTCTCCTTGTCTTGGCTATTTTATTTCTTCCTTTCATTTTCTCCCATTGTTTCTGTGTAGATGTAGCTGAATAAATACTGGAAAGCTTTTCCTTCCTTCTTATTCACATCTCCTTCTAAAGACCTTCAGTTCTGTGCTATAAGGAGACTGGAAAGATCTGAGGCAGCTTGTGGAAACAAGAATTACACCAGCGATCTGCGGGTTCTTAGTTGTTTATTTAGAATGACTGATAATTTACCTTGTTTAAACTTTCCATATGTCATTTTTTTTCCACTGAAGGCTTTGTCTCTTGTTTATTATCATTTGAATATTTTTGTTTAAGTATTTTGTGCCTCTGTTCATGCTTTACCTTTTGTCTTCCCTTTCCCCATTTAGTCTGTGTTTTCTGAGCATGGTCTTCTAACAACAATAGCTTACAAACTGGGCAGAGACAAACCTGTTTATTATGCACTAGAGGTAAGTCCAGCAATTTATTCTCTTTTGTAGTGATACGTGTTCATGTTCACTTCTATTTTCTAATGTCCTTTTGTTATCTTTAGTTGCATGGAAATCAAAGTAGCTTTGTCTTATAGCTTGTGTGCCTCAAGGCTTGTGTGTGGATTTGGTTACCCCTATCCCTATCCCTATCTCCGATCTGTATCACGTAATCTAATAAACATATTTCTACATTGCATCATTTACATTTTCAGGGCATGATGGCTAAAATACTTTTTCTGTTACACAGCCTTTCAAATCTTTAATAAATGTTATAAATAAATAAACAAAAAAAAATTATACAAAAATTGAGTTTAAAAAAAGTGAAAAAAATTACTAGCGGTTCAGTTATCCTCTCATAAGAAAAGTCATGGTTTTTTATTTCATTCTGATGGATTTTAATTCTAACTTTTAAAAATCTGAAACAAATTTCTGGGACAAGGATCCTCTAACAATTGAGGTTTTTTTACCTCCTAAGACTTAGGTCCCTACTTCCAGAATTTAGTTCCTCAGCTCTCCACACAACTCTGAAGGCATCCAAATTCTGTAGAAAATTTGGTTTTTACTTTAACTTCAAGGTTCATTGTTCTGAAGTTCTGCTTCTGAAGCACAGATCAGCTGAGCACCTATTTGGCAGCAACACTTTGTTGGGAATAACAATAGTTATTCTACCATCTGTGTTGCTTAGTGGGCTTGATCTAATAGTTATTCTCAAAACACACATACTGAATTCTCTGTTGCTATTGAGCTTTTGAGGAAGGCCTGTGTTTTCCACGTGAAACAGACAAAGACAACAGAAGACTTTCTTCACTGAGAGAATAGATTGTGGCTTACAGTACTTTACTAGGTTGTGGGAGGCTATGTTCATTTCCTTTTTGTTCCCTAAGGAAAGTTCATCTTGCATTTGCCATGCTCTGACAGACTTTGGGGTTTTCTTTTTATACAGGTGTGTGAGAGGTTTGTTTTATTTTTAACCCATGTTTTGAAAGCAAGAACGGTAACTGTCTTAAAAGTAATTTGTATTTCTGAATGCTGAAACATGTGCATGTGTACTTTGCCTCTTCCTCATCTCCAAGTCTTTAATGATATTGTCTGAAGAAATGGCTTCAACAGAAGATATAAAGTGTCTTTTCTCCTGTATCCATGCTAGAATCATCTGTAATCTGCTGGTTAAGACACTTTCCAGAGATGCAAAAAATGTGGATTCAGCCTTTTCCTTTAATCAGCCTTTTCCTGTAATCAAACACATATCTTGTAACTGCAGGCTGGTTAGAAAACACCCCTGCTCCTTCTAGCAATGGCTTTGAATATAAATATAATGCTGCTCCCATTTTACTTGAAACTTAGTCTAGTAGACTTGAGACTGTCAAGACTGACTGTAGAGAAATCCATTTGAACTTAGGAGTGAGATGGGAGCCATGACATTCATCTATGGTATGATGGAGCCATTCAGGGCCATTTGCTGAGGAGCAGAGCAGTTTTGCTGGCAAAGGCAAGTGCCTAAATTTTCTGTTGTATTTAGACTCTAGGCATAATCAGTCTTGTTTTTTAAAATCAAAGCATGAAAATCTTGTCAGAAAAAGAAGGCTGAAGCTACTGGACCTCATAACTGTATTCAGAAGAAGTCCTAAATTAGAGAGACAGAAAACTGCTTAGGAAATGTCATGGTAACTCCCTCCCATGGAAAAAAATCGTGCAATATGCACCTTTTCTACATGGAGCCTGTGTAAACAGGGTGCCATTTTTACATGGGAGTCTCCAGCTACTAAGAAACTTGTGGTTTGGTTGTGAGCATTTTTGGGAGTGCTTTAAGCTGTGACTGTAAGCCTGCAATTGGAGACCATAGCTACACCTCCACCCCACTCGTGAAAAGGAACTAGAATCTATCAATTGTTGTCTCCTAACGTAGTGATTTTGTTTCCTTCAGGGATCTGTTGCAATAGCTGGTGCTGTTGTTCGTTGGCTGAGGGACAATCTAGGTATCGTTAAGACTTCACAGGAAGTTGGTGAGTATTCACAATTTGGAGCTGTTCATTTTTTAAAATTTTCCAATATCTTATCATCTCTAATGTTGAATATTCAAAATATGCAAGTAGAGAAAAGCTGGAAAACACGTATATTTTGCTGTGTTTGAGCAACTTGTTTTGAATCCATTAAATCACTGTTTATTGATATATGTCTTTCATACAGCATAGCAATACAACCTTTGAAACCATTTGTCAACTTTGTTCTATTGCATTCTGTATTTTTTGGTAGTTTCCCTAGCAAGCAGATATTCAGGAAGATATTATACTTACACTGTGTTTCCTCGTTTCCTACAATATTGAATTTTCCAGAGCCAAGAGTATTTAAGTCTCTGTTACAGAAGCCAGAGCATATTTAATCCTAAACCTACATATCTATTCCTGTCATCTCCATGAGAACCTGAGGCCCTACCTATGCAACGATTTATGTGGAAGGCTTCATGTCCACTGAGTTAGGGACCTCAGTTTGCAAAGCTGCCTAAAGGACTCGTGGAGGATGGTAATCTGTTTTGGCTAAGAATACAGTTATCCTGGACTGTTTGGGTAGCTAATGTTTTCTGCTTGAGCTGAACTGAAACAAGCTGGTGTGTGACATTTTATAAGAAACCAGGAATATATAAAACTTTGAAAAAGGAGAAAAATGTCAGAAGCATTCAAGTTTAACAGTTTGGAAGTGACTGATTTAATGAGATTTAAAATTAAAAACCAATTCATTATGTATTTCTAATAATTTGATAATTTATTCAAAGGTGGAAAAATTTATAATTCAAATTTTATGCAAAACTTCAAGGATTAAGCAAAACCTTAAAATATCAGTCTATTTTTCTGTAAGAAAGCTGCGCAAATCATACAGAAGAATGTAAACTACTGTCACGTGAATTGTTGAAACACTACAGTACCTCTTGGCTTCACTAGTTTGACTAGACCTTTGGGAAGGTTTGAGTTTCAAGAACTTGAATCTTGTCAGTGTTGTTAAAGTCATGTGGGACTCTCTTCCTGTTCACCTCTTCCTGTTTCCCTGAACATATCCTTCCTTCTCCCTTCACTCCTTTTGTAAGTAAGTGGAGTCTATGTGAAAATACCATTTTAAAAAGACTTTTTGAATAAATTTTCCTACTTCTTTTCTCTACTGCTATGCTTCTCTGATCAATGCGAACAGGAAAAATATACAAAAGCAGAAAAAACACTTTCTTGTCATAGGAAGGAGCTGCATATTAGCATGACTTCCTTTACAGTTTTAGGTGGTTTAATATAATTACAAAAATTACAAATATTTTAATATTGGGCAGTTCAGATATCCAAAGTTATTACTCAGATATTGAGAAGCTTCAGATTTCCTTGTAGCTGGCCTTGTGATTGTCTGCGTAAGGTGAGACTACAAAACTCTAAATCCATTTGAAAGTAATGGAAATTTAGTTCTTAACTCCCTTTGGTCTTGATCCAGTTTCACTTGCTTGCTTTGACTTAAATGAAAGTGTGACCTGTTGGACTTCTTTGAAGGTTGCATTCTTTACCCACAAGATACCCTTTGAAAATGTCGCAGAATCTAGGTTAGAATACAAATTTAGGTTTTGTTTTTTGTTTTTTCATTTTACATTTTCCACAACTCCCAGTTCATATTGTTGCCCCATATGCATATTGTTGTGAATGGACAACTAGTTAATGAGGAGCAGAGTGCCAGAGTTAGTTGTATTTTCTAATTCTGTGTGGCTTGATTAAATTTTTGTAGCTACCTAACATACTCTCAATATTTTCCCTATTTAAATAACAACACCTTTAAGTGTCGTATTTAAGCGTTTCACCGTTGTGAAAAACTAAGTAAAGACTATTTGTGTGTGTGCATTAGAAAAACTGGCTGCGGAAGCAGGGACTTCTTATGGCTGCTACTTTGTGCCAGCTTTTTCAGGACTGTATGCACCATACTGGGAACCCAGTGCAAGGGGGTAAGGATCTGACTAAACATTGCATTTGCAGGGAGATTTAATGATTTTACAAATACTATCACTAGTCCTTCCAGATATGTGAAATTGTTCTTTTTGTTCCTTTTCTGTGTTTGGATACATCATTCTCTGTGATATCTTCAAGCAACCACTGTTTCTCTTTTTGTATTTAATCTGTTCAAAACAACAATTGCTACTGGAAGAAAAAGAAGGATTAGCTAGTTCAGCTACTCACCCTTCTATCCTTACCCCCTCCAAAAAACCAGGGGCTGGAGGCAGGGAAAACATTTGAGCTGGGTTGCGTGTTTCAGAGGGCAAGTACAAGATAGTTCTATCATTTTTGCTACTAACACAGCCAGCTTTGTTTCTTCACACATTTCTGGTTCTGAGAAGATTTTCATCTCTGCAGTTCAGAGTACTTCAACAGAATTCAGCTTACTCATGGTTAGATGTAGGATAATTTCCATATTCAAAACTCTCTTTGAAGCTGCAGGAACAACTAATGATCAGAATAGATCTGAACAGTTTGAAGCATTTAGAGCAGAGCGCTGATCCAGCTGGGCTTTTCCTTAAGAACTGAAAGCACTAGAGAACTTATTAAGTTTTTAGTGATAGATGATACCAATTTTTAAAGAAAAATTGGCCTAAATCATGCATTTCCTTTTCTTAAAGGAAGACTAGAATTCGTATGTGTTTGTGTATATGGGTGAATATGCATCCATCTGCATGCAGATTGGCAATAAAATTTTAGTTTATGACAATTGCATTGATTGGACACTGAAAGCATATTTGTCAGGAAAACAGTCATGAGATGGTTTAAAGAGCTTTTTAACATTAAAAAGCAGTCCTCATACAATGGAACTGAATGAGCTTTAAATTACAGGGCCTTGGTCTGAAATTAGTGTATGTATGGTAAAGAAGTATGTTCTAACTGGGTTTTCTTTTCCTCTTTAACAGTATTATCTGTGGCCTTACTCAGTTTACAAATAAAAACCACATCGCCTTTGCTGCATTAGAAGCGGTCTGCTTTCAAACACGAGAGGTAAAGGCAAATTGGGTCCTAAATTCATTGTAAATTAGTATGATATCAGGGACTGTAGCTCTTCAGGAAGAGAGACGACTGAAAAAATTTATTGAATGTTAATCATATGCTTTATATTATACTTGGAATATATTCTTCTCCTCATGTGATGCTAATGTTGAAAAATTGTTCCTATGGGCTTAGGTACGATGATGTGGCTGGGCAGTACATTATATTGACATGGCAGCTCTTTATCAGCACTTAAAATAAGGTGAACACCTTTTGTGTATATTTTGAGAGGCAGAACACAGAAACATTAAAATGACAAGGCCAGTGCCACAACTAAAAAGATGCATGAGCGTAAGAGACTACATTTTGTATTGTTTTGTGACAGAGATGAATTGTGTTGCTTCTGGAACACAAGAATAAAACTAAGTTACAGCAAGACAGCAGTAAATATACCAAAGAAAAATTGGGTTCACTTCCTGTCTGTTACATCTTGTATTACCTTAGCTGGCATTTCGCAACAGCAAACCTAAATTCCCATAGAAGAAAGGAATCCTCCAACCAATTCAAAGGGATTGGTATCAGGATGTTCTGAGCATTAGAATCTCTGCATCACCATCTACTCTCTGTTTATGTTCCCCGTGTTCCATACAAATACAGAAGAAAATTAAATCCCTAGACCCCAAAGGGTAACCGTCAAACCTTAATCTGATTGCATGTTTTTAAACTACTATTATTTAAACATACTGAGTTTTAAAATAGCACCCAGCTAGAACTGTGTGAGAGGAGGAAAGCAGCTTGCTGTTTCCGTAGTCACATAGAATAGAGTAAAAAGTACTTGAGGAAAAAGACAGACAGAAATTTCACCTAGCTGTCTACTTTTGAAGCTGTGCTAACAGCCCCTGAGTCCTCATAAAGTCATGAAGGAGCTTGGAAGTAGCATGTATTTCTGATTCTGGGACTAGAAGTCAGGGTAAAGTTAGAGGGAACTGAACTGATAGTCTAGTTTGTTGTCTGCTCCTCTATTCCCTTGTCTCTCCTCCCATCCATTCCCTCTCGTGACAGCTCAATGAACTTTCCAGCAGAAAATTATCCCTCTTTTTGATGGGCTGTTTTTCTGCTGGATTAACAACCTCAGCTGCCTCACAGAGGAGTGTAGCAAATGTCAGAATGAGAAACAGGGAATATGGCTGGGAGACGGACGGAAAGGAGTAAAGCTCTCAAACTGAGTGAGGGTGAAGTTAACTGGCTGATCAGATCTAGTACTTCCTCATACTTTAGTCAGTGTGCTTTTACCACAATGACAGGAGTGCCTAATCAGGTCTCTGGACATGTTTAAATTAACAGGTTATGTCCTAGTGACACAAATAAAATACACGTATATTTTTCAAAGACATTTTTAGTTCTGTCTTGTCAGAATCAAAGTTCTTTTGTTTTAATCCCAGTTAAAAATGAAGTCTTTTGTATACTTCAGGAAAACCCTCAAATTTCATGTTCATTGGAGTTGTTGCTTGTTTTGTTGTGCTATCCATCCTTCTAAGTCTATATTCCTTGTTATCTGAAAAACTCCTTCCAGGTGCAGACAGATGACACTTGTTTTTTGTTCCAGAAGGCATTATGGAAAAATAAGCAAATTTTCAATTCTAAGAGCTGTACAATGCTATCATTAGACAAAACTCAGATGCTTGGGTACCTTGCTCTTCATCCAACCTCAGTGCAATAGAGAGAGCAGCAGCATGGTCATGATTTGTTTTGTTCGTTCATTCCTTCCTGATTTCTAGCATTCTTTTCATTTTTTTGATCTCTGCTGAGTGCACAATGTGATCCAACATGCTCTTGCACAGTGGCACACAAAGCCAGAGCCTCCAACAGTATGTGCATGGGAAGATGAGATTATGAGGCACTGCTGCAGTTCTGAATGGTGTAAAAGGCAGGTGAAATCAATACAGACAAATGTAAAATGTGAAGAAAGCGGTGGGGAGCAGTACAAGCTTAATACTGCCAGCAAACTTTGCTGCTGTGCCATGAATCCTCTTTTCCAGGTTGTTTCTAATGTATTGAACAGTGCAGGCTCACGGGCAGATGCTGCCACCATGAAAACTGGCCTTTTACTCTTATCTTCTGATTTTTAACTATTATTTATCCTGCAGCATTTCTTTTAGTTTCTTTAAAGGTTTTCTGGTGAGGGACCTTGCTGACTTACTTGCCGGGAGCCAGTAGAATCTACTGGACAACTCCATCTCTATATAGTTTTTACTACCTTACAAACCTACTTTTTTGTTGTTCTTTTTTAAAAAACACGTTGACTTTTCCCAGTAAGGATTGGGTACTTTGTGAACCACAGAACATCACAGAATGAGTTGTAGTTCTGGTCGTCTTTTTTTTTTTGGGGGGGGTTTGTTGTTGTGGGTTTTTTTGTGGTCTGTGTTGCTTTGTCATTTACAGCTGACAAAGCACACCTCTTTTTTTATTCAAATAAATTGAAAAATAGTAAAAAGAAAATCATTCTGCACTAGTTACTGCCTAACTTTGTCAACAAAAATTATGCACTAACCTTCAAGAATGTAAATGAAATATTTAATTGACCACTTTTACAAAACCCTACCAAACCCACTATTCTGCATTTAATAGGTGATCATAGGATAATGCCATGGTGTTGGTGTTACAAGTAGCTAAGGTTTGAGGCAAATGTTACATTTTTAGGAAACCCTCTAAAAAGCATACTGCTAGGTATCAGGGAAATTAAATACTCCAGTCTTAGTTAATTATCCCTACCAAACACTTTTAACACTTTAAATTTCTTTTCAGCTATCTACTGTGCCCAAAAGAAGGAAACATATTTACAAAAGATTACACTAACATTTTGGTTTTGCAGTCTGTCTTGTGTAATGTAAAATTCTCAATTTTCAACATTAATTGAATATATTTCAAGAGGCTACTTTTTTCAAAACTGTTCAATATTCAGCAGTTCCTACTGAAGTGTCTTCCAGATTGCCGGCTCAAACATTTTAATTTTTCAAATCATTTAATGAGTCAAATTTGAGGAAGTATATAAACAACTCTATTTAGTATTACTTCTTCCTTTGTTAGCTTTGATAAATGTTGTAGTTGTCATCAGCTTTCTTCAAAATTATTCTTCTCACACCATATAAGCAACACATAGGGTAGATGTAGAGCATCAGAGGACAAGTATCTCCTACACTAGAATTTCTGTAATAAATAGAATGCATTTGCTGTATATTAAACAAAACTATATTGTCACTACCTCTGTTTTACCCTTTTGATATATAGGGGAGAGGAATTATCTACTGAATGCTCTTTCAGCAAATGCTGAATTATCGGTATTTTACAGTCAGGAGGCTATAATGGATTTCTCTGCAATTGAATCATAACATGTATTACTTCAGATTTTAGATGCCATGAACAAGGACTGTGGGATACCACTAAGTCAGTTACAAGTAGATGGAGGAATGACCAATAACAAAATCCTCATGCAACTCCAATCAGACATTCTCTGTATTCCAGTAGGTAAGATGAAATTACAGCTGCTAGTTTCTTTTTAAAGCTGAAAACACCATTGGTTTGTAAGGGCTGAGGGCAAATTGGATGTCTTGCTTTGTTGTTGTTGCTGGTCTTTTGCTACTGCTTGAGAATGTTGGGTTTTTTTCTCAGAAAAACATTTTAGATCTTGCATCCAGTTTTCACTTTCATAGAGAATCACTGGCTTATTTCTTGCATTGAAATATTACAGCACTATGATGGTATTGAACTTTAAAGTTGTCATATCAATTTCTAAACATCTAATAGTTCTAAAATCAGTGAAATTAACACTCTCCTGCAACATGTTGGCCTTGAGAATCTTGCTCTGAGATAAATCAGAACTTCCCACCTCCACTGCTCATGTTTTGCTCTTGTATTTCAGCAAATAGCAAATACCCTTTTTTTCTGTTCCCTTTGCTTGCCCCAACCTTTGATTTCATTTACAGTGTAAAAGAAGACCCACAAAACACAGTGTCCATTCTGTTTCCTTTCACAGCAGCAATGAAGAAGGGAATAGACATTTCAACAAAAGTGAGAATCTTGCAACCAGTTTTCTTGGCTCATATATGAAATAAAAACCCAAATGGGGTTGTTCCTCTCTGAGACAAATGAAAGTTTCCAATACCTTTATTGTGATCCAACAGCAATGCAGCCATTTTAGAAATGATCGCATAACACCTGTTTCACAGAAGTCCCCTAGAATAGTAAAAAGGGTTTTTAGCTTTTGAAGAATGTGTTTCAATACACTAAATCTCTTTAAAGACCTCATTTGAAATGCGGAGCATTTCAGCGTCAGTGAAAAGGGTACATCTTTTTCTGAAGACATGTTTTAACACCTGTAAGCAGATACCAAGTGGTTGAGTATTGTAAGCTATACATTAGCATTCTTAAGGATGAAGGATGTCACTGAGTAACATCAGGATCTTAGGCATCTTCATCTCTACTGAAGACTTATAATTTGCTTCATAAATGTAGTAACCTTGCCTAATATGCAGCTTCTAGAAAACCATTTAGGAAAACATTGTGTTGTCTCATGCATAAATGTGAGACACTTCAGTGGAAGATATTATAGCTTGCCTTTAATAATACATAATCACAAGGCTCATACTATCACTGCAGATACATAGTCAGCAGATGAAAGGATACGATCAATAAAATCAGATTTAAAGGATCCTCTGTCTGAAGCAGAGAAGCAGGAAGTTCTAGACTTAATGGAGAAGATTTGCCATTGACATCTTAGGGGTGGGATGGTCTTCTACAGCATCTGTGGAAGGCAAACAAGCTAGTAAGTACAGGTGTGTAGTCTCTTTTAAGATGCCTTTTCTAAATATAAATGCTTTTAATAACACAATTCCTAGAGCATGGGAACAGACTGATAACTTAGCCAGTGATCACTGCTTTGAGGAGAGAGGGAGAAGACCAAAAAAATATTATCAACAGGACACTCTAAGGAAATTGATGGTTGAGGTCAGCAGCCCTGCTGCTGATATGAAAATGGGCAATTGCATGATTCAGTCTTGAAGGAAGGAGTGATCTGAGATATTTCAAAGACTTGGAACAACTCATAGGTGAAGTTACCCTCATAATCATGTGAATGGCAATAAGATGAGGTGTGCAGTTGGTAAATTTCACTTAAAGGAAGCATATAGAAGTTGTAGAAAATATATGTCATTCTAGATACACATATATATCTTTAGTTCAAGGTGACTTTCATTAAAAATCTTCATGGCCTTCTCTGTGATTTACTTCAGTAAAGCCATCAATGCCTGAAACAACAGCTCTAGGAGCTGCTATGGCAGCAGGAGCTGCAGATGGAGTTGGAATTTGGAGTCTGAATCCTGGAGATTTGACAGCAGTGACATGTGAACGATTTGAACCGCAGATAAACCCGGAGGGTAAAACCCTTTCATATTCATAACCCTTTCATGAGAAGTTACAAACTTAATATTTTATGTCCAACAAATTGGCTTTTTTCTTTGTTGCAGACTAACACACTGATATAAAAACAGGTATATATGAATATCCTCACAGGTGCTGAAGATCAACTTTGGAGTGTTTGGTTTAGAGAAAAGTGTATTTCGCTTGCTGATTTGTCCATTTATTGACTAGTAAGAGTGGAAAGTGGTTAAAACAACGTATTAATGGGAATGTGTTACAGTTTTTTATTCCCTTCCTTTTGAAAGAAGCTTGGCACTGGGCATTGCAGTTAGTAGATTTTGATTTATAAGAAGTAAAATCAAAGAAATCTTGAAAGGTTTTTACTGAGAAAGATGTCTCCTAAAGCTCCTGTGCCTTTGTGAGTTTTCACAGATGTAGAAGGGACAGAATGACTGTTTTGGGGAGACTTTTCTTTTGGCTTTAAAAAGCCTATATTAATCATTGGGTTTAGCTAACTGCCTTTTTCATCAGTTCTTAAGTGCTTCTAGTGATGGAAAGCATGTGCTTGACATAATTAATCCATATGCAAGACAAATCTATTTTTGTCTTTTCAATTATTTCTTAATTTTTGGCACAAAATTTTGTCTTACCATTTTGATTACAATTACTGCCATAATCCTTACTTCAAGGCAGTATTTTCAACACTGAAGGGCTTGTACATGAATAACAATTGCTTCATTTTGTCCTACTTGTAAATCTTCTTATTGGTGAACATGCAGAAAATTATTTTTAGGGTTTATTTCTCCTTACTGTGCATAACTGTGGGGTCTAGGTTGTTTTGGTTTGATTTGATTTTTGTATTCAAACGAGCATTTTATAATACTTGTTCTGTGCAAACAAACTATACTGTGCAAAAGAGTGGCAAGCTAGTATTGTAGTCTTTGCTTCTTAAATACTTGTAGTTGTATTCATATGCATTGAGAGGCTTTTCTGTTTGCTGATTTCTCAATTTCAGAAAGTGAATTTCGCTATGCCAGGTGGAAGAAAGCTGTGATGAAATCTATGGGCTGGGAGGTATCTGAAGCTCCTTCAAATGGTAAATCAGAAATTAATGCAGGTCAAGTATTATTAATTAGCCAGTTAGCCTAAGTAGTTAATCTTGAGTTTGGTGACCTTTTCTGTTCATACCATCTCTGGACTATTCCAATGACTTTAAAATTATTACTTAAAATCACTGTGGAAACAAAGCAGGGAAATAGATCTTCCGTTTGAAAGGAGGGCACAAGCAACATCTTGTAGGGTTCTAAAAACAGAGGACTTGAAATCAAGACTAACCGCAAGTTTTGCAGAACAGTATTGTTTTACAAAAGAAAAAATAATCTTACCTATAAGAAGAGATTCTAAAGACAGCGCAGGGATTTCTTAAACTTTCTTATGCTATAACCTCATGTTGCAAAGGAGAAAAGTTTCATCCTGTGATTTTTCTTGCTATATTGTTACCTTTATTATTTGCTGTGTAGTAAGGAGGGATTGATAGCCACAGCAAAATCTGTTTGAACCATGAAGGCTAAGAGCAAGAAGTTATCATAAAGTGAAGAATTGCATAGACCTGTTTTTCACACACAGAGAATATTGAAAAACTATTGAGGGATTGAACAAGATCTTTCTTTTGAAGTAGAGGTCTTTTTCATCTATCAGGTTTGAATTAAATAGGTTTTATTTATATCATTTATGATCTATAATTTGAATTATTATTTCTACACTATTTCAGGATAGGTTTTCAGTCCAGAATCATCCTACAACCCGTCATTTATGGGCTTTATCTTCATCTCATTTCCCTTTTGTTGAAAAAACTATTAGAATGAAGAGTATTATGTAAAGAATCCTCAAAACGTAAAATCCCCCCACAATCCACAGTTGCAGCCCTCAAGATGCATGGTCTCTTACTTTATTCTTGAAAGCTAAAATTTTCCTTTTACCATCCTATATGTTGGTATAAGTATTCTGTTTAACACCATGGTTATACAAACAATTCGGTCAAGGCTATTCAGAAGGAAAATAGGTATGAGTAACAAGATTCCCTTTCAGTATTGTCTGTTATGATTTACTAGCCTTACATCTAAATTCTCTGTTATGTATTCTAAAATTCCAAGGACTCGATGCATATCTTACTTATGTATCTTACTTCCTTTTGAAGGATAGAAAATTCTGCCTTGCAGAAAATAAAACTGGATCTTGTTCTTCAGCTCATGTGAAAGGGGATATGTTTATCAAAACTTACCCTCAGTGGTTATCTGGTTTTACACTGGCAGCAGAATTGTTCATTTCCTTAGTTCTTGCTTTGAAACTGTCTTCTGCCTGCTAGGAGTATTTATGGTTGAAGAATACTAGAAATGGGCTCAAGCTAGATAATGCTGACAGTGGAATTTGGACTTGAACTCTTGTATTGAGAGCCTGTTTTGAATTACTGTGGGAGTTATGCATAATATTTTTTAGTTTTTCTGCAATTGTCAATACATTTGTTACTTTTTGCTGTTCGTAAGATTATTAACACATATATTGCAATTTATATATATAATTCTCTTTTGTTTTGCTTGACTGGAAACACCCTCCCCTGGATGACATCAGGTGACTCTAGTATCTTCTGTAGTCTGCCTTTGGGGTTTTTTATTATGAGTAGCATGATAATGTTAATCGGAGCAAAGTACGTCTCAGGTTAGTTATTCTTTGAACTAGATCACTTTAAAGGCTATCTACACTAGTTTTCATTTTGGGTTTTTTTGTATCCCATCTGTTTATTTTTAGCAAAAGTGACTGATGCTTTTTGTTGTTCATGCACACATGTGTTTGAGGGTGTAAATTAGACATATGGTACCTATGGGAACCAAGTGAATGCCACCTCAAATTCATCCTCATGTGCCATGAAATCCATACTTGTTAGTCATAGTTGTTAGATGCATATGAAACCTTCAACTCTCCCCTCACTTTGTCTAGCTATGCAGACTGTGCACAGTTTATAAAAGGGGTATAGACTGGAGCAGCCTAGCAGAATTTTGCATTGCCTGCATGACAGCATGTGCTGCGGTTACAATAACATTCCACCCTTTATCCTCTATTTCTTTTCTCATAAGGTGTAAAATTATTTTCAGGGTATTGTTTCAATAAAGTGTAGACTTCTCTTCTGTCCATGAAAGGCTTCATGCACCCCTTTCATTTTTCTGTTCCCCTTGGAATTATCGTATGGTTAGAAATCTTCATCTACTAAATCTATAGAATATTCTTTTTGTACTTTTGTGTAAGGAGAAGAGACCCTAAAAGGCCTATCTGCAATACTGTGGAAAGGGACTGTGTGCATATGCAATGAAGATGCATCTTCAGGCTATTAATGTATGTTTTGTTTTAAAAGAAAGTTCTTAATATGGATGACAGTGTTAGTTAATTATGCCAGAAGTAAGCCGTTTCCTTAAGATATTCTTATGGTAAGAAAAAGAAGTTCATATGGCGATGTCATTTGTTCTTTTTGGTTGTTTCATAATTTCATTCCAAAGAAAATACTTTACAGTATAATCATTGTTACTGCTTAGTAAGCTTTTTGGGAGTGGTAGTTTGGTTTTCTTTCTTTGTTTTGGTCTTGGCGGGGTGGGCAAGAGTTGTTAGTTAAAGACAATTGAGGACTCTAGCATGCTCCTGTGATGATGTGTTTGTGTTTTGTGTCTACTGATTCAGCCTGAATTAACTATTCAATTGTAATTTTCCTTGCATGGAAGAGACTGTCTGAGCTTGTAGGAGAACTAAAATCAAACTAAACAACAAGTGCTAGGCAAAAATTTAACTGAACCAATGTTTTGACATTGATTTACTAACTCTGGAATGTATCTGTGAATGAGAACAATACTGATTATGAAGAATAAAATAAAATCAGGTGTGAATAAGTGGATAAATTTTTAACAAGCTGAACTAAGTTTTGTTTGGAGTTTTTAAACAAAGAAAAGCTTAATTCCAAAACTTAATTCCAGTCCAGGTTCTTTCCCACATGGAGGATACCTAGAAAAATATGGAGATCAATGTTAAGTGGGCAGATAAGCAACTTAAATTCTGGGTATAATGCTTTTAAAAAGCAACTAATCAGTAACTTGCTTATAAATATCTAAACTTGCACTACTGGAACTCTTAAAAAAGATGGGGTTTTTTCTCCCTTCCCTAAGCTTGTCAGTGCCTTTCTGACCCACAAGTGGAAAACATACTCATCTCATGATGTCTAAAAAGGAATGGCATCAGTGATGATACATACAGGTTGCAGTTTTGCTCAGCTGTGTGTTAGGGTAGAACACGATATACAGAATTTGTGTTGCTAATTGGAGCAGGGCTGCTTCCCCCTGCTTTCCCTTTACTCTGGTAAACATCCCTTTGCTTTTAAAAGCCAGAACTAGCTGACCAGATTTTCAGTCTAATTCAGCACAGAAACTTCGTTAGTTAATTTGTTACATTTTATCTTTTGATGAAACAGTGGAACTCCAGTGCAGTTATCAGTATATTAGGTTTGAGGATTGCATCTACTGAGGATTGAATTAATCCTTCATGTGCTGAAACAGCAGTTACATCTTGCACGGCAACAGTGCTGTTGTTGAGTGCGTCTCTGTGGGGCACGGCCATGATTTTATAACGCAAAGGAAAAATCTGCCATGGCAGAATAGAGGACACTAGCGTGACAAAAACCCATTTATGACACTGCTAAACTAACTGCCTTTTCATGCAGCACCTGATGACTGAATATGAAGAACAATACTGTATTTCATGATATTGTTTCCTAAGTTCATTAGAATCAGGTCAATTACTTGTACTTTATTTTATGATCTTCATTCTTCTCTCCCAGGGGAGAAAGGGCCAGCATTTTGTTTTGTTTCACTACTAAAGAAAGTTGTGTGTAGTGTCTGGTGTACTTATGCTAAGATTCTGTTGAGTTTTTCACACTACTTCTGGATGTGGACATCTGAGAGATTTCAACTTACTCTGTAGCTGTACTTCTTTGGTGCTGGGAGTTAACCGAAAGTGATACTACATTTTATTAGACTCAAATTTAAATAAATGCTGTTGCATGCTTAAATTAGCACCTCCTCAAGTGAAGTATAAATGGAGATTGGCTATATATAGGATCTTACGTGACATCTGGAGTATAAAGTTCTTTGACGTTATTGTCACAGAATAAGGTGTCTGTACTGGTAGTAATACTGGATTCTTCCTGCTTGAATACACTTTGGATTGTTATTTTAAATTCTGTTTTTCCTTTTTAGTTTCTTGTCTTATGACAATTACTGTCAAATTGCATGCTAATTTACATATAGGCACTACTACGCAGTTCTGCAAGTTAGTTGCACTTAAATTTCCCACATTTCTGAAAGCTGAGCTCATATTCAGGAAAAAGCAAGCTTAGAGTACCTTCCTTCAGTTCTCTACTTGTTAAAAATTTACCCATCTTAATAGTGTGGAGGTCTTTTCCCTCCTACTATCTGCACATCCCACACACTTAAGTGTTGGTTTATCTGGTGTCACAAGATACATCTAATTTATAATTGCATTAATTGGAAACAAAAGATGGTTATACTGAAGTCTTCTTTATAGAGCATTATTAATGTTTTAGAGTAAATTCTGTGTTACTAATGTATGTTCTTTCTTATTTAAGGTTCCGGTAAATGAGACTACTTAGTGGACTCTCTGGATGCACCTGATTTTTTTTGTTCTGTTTTATTTTGTTGTCTGAAGAGATTCCAACACCAATGTGATTATACTACTTGCGTGACTAAATCCATTCATGAATCCATCTGTTGCCAGTCCCTGAATAACCTCCCAGTGGTACACTGCAACTTAAGTCTTTATCCCTTCGTTACTCTGCTCCCTTCCCCATGAATTCAAACTGCACTGGAGGCCTTTGCGTGGACTATCTGTCATCATACTCTAAAATTTAATGGGCACTAGCTTTGTTTGAGAAAGTTGGTATGACAAAACCATGCGACTTCTGAGGTACTGTCAGATGTTTAGCTATCCTTTTTAGGGTTTTGGTACTTTATAAAACACTGCAGAAAGTTAATGATGCTCTATAGAACTTTGTAAACATCTTACAATTCCTCCAGCTGCTGTGAATTACCTTTCATATGTCTGTGGGTTGCCAAAGATATTTTATTGTAGTGGCCACTGGACTGAAACACCTTCAATGGTACAAACCTCTTAAACACTAGCTCAGAATGTGTTAGCAGCAGCACACATCGCCACTGGTTTGGCAGAGAAGAGGTTGCTGATATGGTCCACAGAGTACTGTTGAAATGATCAACTGCAAAGTTGAAAAGTTTGATTTGGCTTCTGACATACGTAGTCAATTGGCCCATTATAAGTATTTAAGACACTAAGTCCGGTAGCTGTGCCTTTAGAGAGGTAGGAGTAAATAGTTGTTTTGGTTAAGGCCATGTTTCATGTTCTTGTACTTTTGTGTTAGTTTGGAAAGACAAATTTGATACAGTATGCTGTTGACGGGACAGCTCTTGGTCCTCAGCAATTGATAACTCGTAAAACCACTCTGTACAATGCACTTTTCTTGACCAATACTGCATATATTCAGTCATCCTGCTTAAGGATATTTTAGTGACTGCTTGTTAAACGTTTGAAAGTCGAAGCTAACTTACTTTTCCTTAAAGAGGGTCCAGTCCAAAGTAATTATCAGTGCTTTAGTTCTTGGTCTCATTTAGTGTATCTCAGGGACAGTTTCCATGTGCATAGTTTTAACAGCAAGTTGTTGCAAAATATGCTGGAGCAAACCAAAACCCTGGCTTGGAAGAGTAAACACTTGACACCTGAAATGGGCCATGGGAATTCACAGGCAATGTGTGGGACAACCAAGTTGCATCCACTTTGAATCATTTTGTCCTTCACTGTTAAAGGAGTGAGGCAATAATGGTATCTTCGGCTTTCCTGTTTGTACCAACAGCATGACAAATGCCAGCCTTGCTGGTTAGGTCAGAGAAAATGCGTTCTTGTATAGTGTCATTAGACCAGTATGGCATGATAGCAAGGCTGAACGTGGGAACAACATGGAGAATTTCAAAAAGCTGTGTTTAAATGCACTAGGAGTTAAAGGGAGCAGTTTTTTATGTGCGTTTGTGCTTAAAGAATTTTGTCTTTAAAAAAATAGTCTTTAACAAAGTTTGTTTTTCTTGGATAAACCGTGATTAGAGGCTTAGGTTTTAAAAAGATGTTATATATGTGTTTGTCTGAAGCAACAGATTGCACAGAAGTTCGGGTCTGTACAATATATTTAATATCAAATCCATATTAATCGCCTTTTTCTTATCAAGTGCAATGACCTTTGAAAATGTGACTTTTATGAAGTTAGAGAAGGAACTTTTTTTGTCCTGTGGTTGTATGTATAAATTCAACAGAAGGGATTTTTGTGCACAGGTGAAAATAGAACAACATCATTCAAATCCTGTATCTCCTATAAATAATCAAATGTGAGATTTGACAACTAAAATTTCTGGGGTTTCCAGTTTGTATTGGAGAGGTGAGGAAAGGGTGGAAAACGAACGTGAACCCGTAGAAAAGTCTTTATACTCCTTAGCTTTACACAGAGCTGTTGCTGATCCCGCCGTACCCCAAGGAACAGGAGTAACAGCAGCCTTCGGAGCACATGGGGCAAGGGCAACACACACCTCAGATGCTGCACTTCTGAGTATGACTTCTTGCCAAAAACACTGAAGCACTGAACCTGGGAACGGTTAATGTTGAAGTGTTGCCTTTGCCAGTGGTGGATGTGGCGGGGGAAAAGGTAGCATGTAAGTAGGAGGGGGATTTTTTGCTGCTTTTCAGACTTTCATCTTTTACTGGGAAACACAATTCCTATTACTATTTCGCTAAGTAAAAATCGTTACTTTATTTTCAATTGCTGTTGCAAATATTTTTTTAAGAATTTCACATCACTGTTAACTTTCTACCAACATAGAAATATATTGTAAACTGCGTGTTGGGGAGAGGGAACAAATTGTTGAAAGTTAGCTTTTTGTGAAGCTGTGATTTATTTTTTCTATAAATTACCAGATTTATAAATTCTTACTTGAGAAATGCATTAACTTGTTATTAAAATACCATAAATAAGTTGATGTAAGCGGTCAGTTTATTCTTGCACATCATCCTTCAGGCACATTTTTGTTAATGTGTTTTACGTGAGGCATTAGTACACACTGACACATATTAAGCCATAGAGCAACCTCCTTAAGTACCACAGACACATGCTTTAACTGGCTCAGATACGTGGCTAAAATACATGCAGTACTGTGTTCTGCTTTTCAGTGATACATTCCATTTCAAGGACTGGATTGAGAATTACATTTCCTCAAGTCCCTCCGTGTTTGGGAAAAAGCAGGAAAACACAAGTAAAATTACAAGAAGGAACGCAGTCATACTACAGGTTTGATCCCAAGGTCTTGAGCAATTTCATGTGGTGGGGCCAATACGCCAGATGGTTTTTGGTGCTGTACCGTTGTCTGGTAATTCCTACAGGTTACAAAGCCATTATGAGTTGGGGAAGAAATGCTTATGGAATAGAAGACATTGTCGGGGTCACTAGCCAGGAGCATAAGGTATTTCTGTCATTTTAAGAAAGGAGCATGGGGGTGTGTATATGCAGAGGGTGCATGTGTGGAGTGTGCCTGCCAGATTCCCGTTGGTTCTGTCTCTTTGTAGCTCCCAGTTGTATGCTGTGTGTCTAGTGCTGCATAATTATAGCAAGGGTATAGCCTTCATCCCTAGTCTTTACAAGGTCTTTAGTCCCCTATATCAAAACCAGTTGTGTGAGTCAGAAACACAGCTCCCTGCCTGCTCCCACCCCCTCCCCCGCAAAAAAAAAAAAAAACCCAACAAAAAGGGGCATTTAAGTACCATATCAGCACAGAAACCTTAGGTAACATGTTATTACTCAATATCCGACTTCTCCCTCTACTCATAAGACTCCAGTGTCTTCCTTTCACATGGCAAAATTGCAGCCTTGCCCTTAGCTGCGCTGGACAAGAGCACACTCCAATGTCGTGATTCATCAAGCTGGATACCTTAGCACCCACGTATGTCAGACACGGTGGCAGTGCTGTGCTTTCACTGGCTTCTCTGGTGTTTTAGGTGGGGACTGGTCTAAAATCTCTGTGTTATCGCAGCCGAATTTCTTTACTGTCTTCTCATTTCTCTGCATTAAGAAGTGCTTTTGCAAACATAGCCCTGGCATCTTGCACTTGAAGTAAACCAGACTGTTATCAGAGCAGTTTTAACAGCCTGTTTTTCAGGGCATGTCACATAACGCTTTTAATTTGAACAAGGTAGAATAAATATAACCTATTCAAAAGTAATCTTCCTTCAGTGAAGACAAAACTTTTAAAGCATATGAGAAAGGAATTAATGGTAAGAGTTTAAAAAAAAGTCCCGAGTGACAGTTATCACTTAATTCAGGTATGTGTAAGATCAATTGATTCCTCCAGTCCCCTTTTTGTTCCTTGTTCTTTGCTAGCATCCCATACGGTGGAAATTTTCCAAACGACAAAAACGAGATTTATCACCACCATCATTTCCCTACCATAGCAGATAGTGGGGAAATGTCCTAACTGTAAAAACAAAACTCCTATTTGATCAGCCGAGTAACTAGACATTGCTGGCCCAGTGCATGGAACTCTTACTATTTAAGCAAGGCATATTTTGTACTCAAAATGCATTTGCACAGATATTTGTTATCTATTTTGTTGATTTTCAGCAGACAGACATTTCTTTTGCTGCTTTGACGTTTTCATCATTTGTTAATGCCACCTAGGGTAGCATTAAGTTAATGCCACAAGTGATTTGAGAGACAATTGTATAATGATTATGTAAGTTCTGTTTTAAATCTTAAGCTTTGGATTGATTAAAAGCTTAAAGCATAAATTGTATTTTCTGAACAAAGGAGCTCTCTTAATCACATTGTGCCTTTTCTGAAAAGCACCATCTGTTTCTAATTTTAAAAAAGACACTTGTTGATTGTGTTAACTTCTCAGGAAAGCTGAACTCATTTGTAATTAAAGGTGCTCCCTTGGCAATATGACAAAGAGAAGCCCTTGGTGTATTCACAAAACAAGCCGTGCACGGGCAGCAGACCAAGTCGTAGTCTCTTACCCTTATACACCACACAAGCAGATTCTTGTCACCAGTTAAACCCGGACCATCTCTTTGGGCATTAAGATGTCCGCTGAGATTACACTTTGTCCTTGTGTAGCTCCTTGTCTTCCAGATACTGAAAGAGTTTCTAACCCCATCGTCAGGAGGTGGGCAAACAACTGCCAAGGACAGTAGTCTTCTGTCAGTAACCTGTGGCTGAATCAGTCAGGTAACAACCTGGCATTCTGGATCCCATTCAATCATTTTCTTTATTTTTCCTTTCTTTACTCACCAGGTGTTTTGTTGTGACACACACACCCACCCACACACATGTGTTTAAATGACTCTAAGACTTAAATCCAACTAGCTATTTTGTAACATTTGTGCTAGACCATGGCAGCCTGGTAAATCTCACTCAGTTATTCATGACTCCGATGTATTTCCTTTTTAAAATACCGTGTCAGGTGTCCTAGCAGAGATGGAAAGGGGCAGGGTCTCTTAACCCTGGTTAATTATGGATGTAATCACCCTGTTTGCTATGTCTACAGTTGTATGTAAATTTAAGCCTGGCTCTTAACCCATCAAGACCAGTGAGCCTCCTGCACTTCATCCTGTCACCGCTGTGAGTGTGCCTGGAAGTCCTCTGGGAGCACAGAGCCAGCCCTCACAGAGGTAAAAGCATGCTTAGCCACATGTGGTAACACGGCACGCCATAGACGCCAGCTCCGCTTATTCCCTCCACTGTAAGGCAGTAAAAAGTCTCTCCTCAGTTATTTGTTACATCTAACGGTGTGGTGTTCTCCTTGCTTCCCAAAAACCAAGCACACAAGCTAAAGCCATGCAGTTCCAGTGCTGCAGCAGAGATGACAGCTAGGCTATGAGTACCCCTCTCTGCATTGGCTGAAATCTGACCTTGCAGAGAATGGCAGGAGGAAGTGGATGCTGTGAGAAGCAGCTGGCAGGCAGGGTAGGAACTCGGCACCACCACCTCCTCACCTCAGGGGCTGCCTTCCCCACCCCTTCATGTTTGGCATCACAGCGGTGGGACCAGTAACTTGCCCTAAACTCATGTCACACACACAGCCCAAGGTGATACTTTTGGGTGGACTTTGGAGACTTCGAGGATCAATTCTGGCCCTTCGAAGACATTGAGGCACCATGCTCCCAGGAGGACTAAGCAACTCACCCAGGTTCACAGCAGGATTCTGGTGTGCTTTTGATCAGGGTTGTCTCTCTCAAATAACAGGACCTAGACACGTAAGTGTAGTCTGATCAAAGACTGAGTCCTTAACAAGGATGGCAGCCGAGGGCAGCTCCCAGTCAGCCATTCACTCCGTGTCAGCTTGTCCAAGGTGACATTTAGAAACCTGCTGGGGTTCTTGGCAATTTAAAAATCCAGAGCACTGTAATGGCATGTTTGTCAAATTTATCAAGTAAATTGTGTAAAGGAAGTTGGCCTAAAATGCTACAGAAGTTTTAATTAAAATGTATTTCAGTGTGTAAAAAGAGACCACCAAGTTTTATAATTAGATCTTGACAAAAGGATTTTATTGGAAAATGTCAGTGAGTAAATTGTATTAGTTGTGTAATGCTACTCAGCATGGCTTTTTTGCTGCTCTGCTGGAGGAGTAGGAAGAAGAATAAAAACACCATGCTGAAACCTCTCTGCACAGGACTGGATATTAGTCACTTCAAAATCTTTCATGTTTAATAGAATGCATTACCTTAACTTTCGAAGGGAGGAAAGTAATATTCTCAGTGGTGAAAACCTGCCGGCTATCATTAACAACTTGAAAATGGAGGTGGTGCTTTCATCACTTCCACTTTCCCTTCCCTCCCTCCTCCCTTCTGCATCCCTTTCAGAGCCATAGCTTCATTTTCCCTGTTGTCTCTTAACTGACTGGAAATCACAGTTTTCTGGCAAAATGAAGATGGATTTTCTGAGGTTTCCTTCTATATTTTGTCAAGCAAGGCATTGGTGGGTAACGTTCAACAATTTTTCTTTTCCTTTGGATTGTGTTTCCTTCTGTTGCCTGCACCACCTGTGCAAAAGGGGAAAAAAAAGAGAGAGAAGCGCTGCTACATCATGTGTGCTTGAACCCCTTTTCTCCTGGCTCCTCCACAGGTGGAGGTGTAGCTTTTGTATCCAAAGGACTTATATCTGCAGTCTTCTGGGCATTCAGCTCTGGAGAGCCCCTGTTCTCGCTTTGATCTGCCCCAAAAGCCACAGCTGCAGCAAAAGGCAGGCGGTATGCAGGCCTGACTCTGTGACATCAAGCTGAATAATTTGCAAAATAATCTGATTTTTCTGTAGGTGATCTCTGACTTGGACTCAAAATAATTACCAGTGATAACTCTTTGCAGGTTTTGCCATCAGTTGCATCCCTTGGCATAACATGGCAGAAGTTGCCTGACACTGCTGCAGGAAGCACGCATGCGGCTGCCACCTAAGCAAGGAGCTGCCATACATATATGTAAGGTTAAAACCCTGCTGGTCTGTGGTGCTGATAGGGCAGGCGGAAGCTGGCAAGCAGGAGGTAATGGTGTCTTGGCCATTGCCTGCCCCAGTGATGGCTCCTCTCATGCTCACAGGGTCACAGCTCTAAGTGTTACAACTAGTTTCTTTACATACAGGACAGGGAAAGGGAAGAAGCAGCTTCCCCTTTAACATGCTGAGTTTAAGAATCCCTCTTTAATGCTTCCTATTTAGTGCAGATAAAGAAAGTTTGATGGTTTCTGAGAAATGTCAGCCTTACCTCTGTGCCTGGGAGGATCATGGAACAGATCCTCCCACGAACTCTGCTAAGGGGTCCTGTGCCTGGATCTGGGAAATTCCCGCTATCAATACAGGTTGGGGGATGAAAAGATTGAGAGCAGCACTGCAGAGAAAAACTTGGGAGTACTGGTGGATGAAAAGCTGGACATGAGCTGGCAATGTGCGCTTACAGCCCAGAAGGCCAAACATATCCTGGGCTTCATCAAAAGAAGCATGGCCAGCAGGTTGAGGGAGGCGATTCTGCCCCTTTGTTCCCCACTGGTGAGACCTCACCTGGAGTGCTGCATCCAGCTCTGGAGTCCTCAGCACAAGAAAGACATGGAACTGCTCGAACGGGTGCAGAGAAGGGCCACAAAAATGATCAGAGGGCTGGAACACCTCTGCTGTGAGGACAGGCTGAGAGACTCGGGGTTGTTGAGCCTGGAGAAAAGAAGGCTCCAGAGAGGCCTTATTGTGGCCTTTCAGTACTTAAAGGGAACTTGTAAGACAGACGGGGACAGGCTTTTTATCAACGGCTGTTGTGACGGGACAAGGGGTAATGGTTTTAAACTAAAAGAGGGGAGATTTAGACTAGATATAAGGAATAATTTTTTTTACAATGAGAGTGGTGAAATACTGGCACAGGTTGCCGAGAGAGGTGGTAGATGCCCCATCCCTGGAAACATTCAAGGTCAGGTTGTATGAGGCTCTGAGCAACCTGATGTAGTTGAAGATGTCCCTGCTCACTGCAGAGGGGTTGGACTAAGATGACCTTTAAAGGTCTCTTCCAACCCTAAATGTTCTATGATTCTATAACGTTAGAAAAAATAAAGGCTCTGCCTTTTCCAACAGCTGCTGTTTGTTGCTCTCCCCAGGAAAGGGATGTTGTCAGGCAAAGAGGGATTTATTTTGGGCGGCCCAATATTTGAAGAGCAGATTTGCAGGATTAGCTCTAGAAGGAGACAAGTTGCCATTACTGAGGATACATCTAGAAAAGGTCACAAAACTCACTCGAACAGAAGACTTATCAGCCTGCTTCTTTCCATTCCCTCATACAGTCAGGATCCAGGAGTATCTGGATAGTGACGTGTCCAGAATTACATTAAAGATGCACTGCACTGTTCTGCCGTACTCCTTCACCCAACACACGTGCTTTTCTCCTGATTACTGCTCATCCGTCTGGAGTCTCAATATGAGACTGCAGCTTTTTATTCATGAACTAGGAAAAGCCCTGGTGGCACTCCTAGGTAAGGTGAAGCTCTTCATGAGGAAGTCGTTCATCCCAGCGGGACGAGGGTGAACATTTTTCACTGCCACCAGCCTTTCTGTTGCTTTTATCTGGTAAGGGAAGTCATGATGTCATGGAGGTAGGTGTATACCTTAAGGGGAACAGGAGATATGGAGGATTTATTCCCTTCCTCCATGGGACTGCAGCTGGTTTTCTGGCCATTGGTTCTTTGCTTTTCCACTGTCTACCCCCCACCCCAGGGATCACTTTTCCACCTAATGGGATTGCCATTGTTAACTTCAATTATTTTAAAACAAGTTTCACAGTACTTAGAGTTCTGGATTAAAATTATCACTTGCAAGTATGGTTGTATATATACATATTTTAAAGCTTCTGCTTTTCACCTTCTCTGAAGCTCAAGAAGAAAATAAAACCAATTCTATTTTCCAAATCATGTAGTGTTTGAGTTGATGGACTTGGCAGTATATTTCTCTCCTCTAACTGCACCTTGGAAGACAGCTCTTAGATTGGGTCTACTAGGTCTGTTGGGTCTACTAGAGCTTATCTTCTCTTTATTTCTATGTACCTTTTATTTTTCTCCGTGATGTAGAGTAGAGTGAGTAAATCAGGATTATTCTATTTGAAGTTAATTGTTTTTCCATTACCTCCCTTTGTGAATTGTTAAAAGAGGAACTTACACTGTAGTGGTTCGTACAGTCATAATATGTCAAATAGATGATTTTTATTTTCCTGGATCCCTATTTTTAATTAAATAGTATTTTCCGTAACATGATGAATAATTGTCTTAATTGTAGTTTGATTTTTTTTCTGATGGAGGGACAGAACATTGAATAAGGCAGTTCATTATTAGAATTCAAGAAGGTCAGAGACTATTCTAAAATCGAAATGTGAGTAGGTGGATGAATATGTAAAATCCTTGTAATTATTGCACTTTCCAGACTGCGTGGTGGGACTTGTATTGTTTATATTGCATCACAGATCTATTGCATATTAACTGCGATGAGCCATCAGCTCCAGATTAAGGTTTGAGCCACATTGCTTCTTTCCTTGCAAGATAATTTTATTTCCAAAATAACCTCCATTCTGTTTCTGCTGTTCCTGATGGGGCTAATGAGCAGTGCTTATGTAAAATACCCCAAAGGCATTTAAAACCCCAGAACTTAATTGCTGGTAAGAAACAATTTTTGATGAGAACATTGCTATTCTGAGCTATGATTAGTCATTTTGAATCAGTCAAGTGATGTATAGGCAGCTCCTCCAGGATAAATATTATGTAGTGGGCTGTTGATCGAGTCTCTAAATGTCTTCATCAGAGCAAGCAGGAGTAAGTGAAGAAGGTTTAGGGACGTGGGATCATGCGTACACGTTTACTGGACTGTGACTACATCTACAGAGACAGTTCACTCCAGCCGTTACCAAGACTATGAATTGGGATCAAGCAAAGGCGCCTGGGCTGCTGGAGACCTGGGGAGCTGCTGACCACATCTGACTTGGTGGCACTTCCCACCACCCAGCAGCATTCTCCCAGCAGTCAATCCTTTGCTCCAGTCGCCCTTTCTGCCTGCCATAGACCTTTCACAACAGCCATGCATGCATGATTTACCTTGTTCCTCCCCAAGCACGAGCCTCAAACGCTACAAATTCTGCCAATATTGGTCAATACTTTTGCTCTTACATTAACTTGCACAGGAAAAATTTCCGACCCATCTAAGACAGCATGTATTTCAGTGCTTGCTATGGACTTGGGAAATGCAACGAGGAAGGATTTGTACTCTGACTTCAAGAAAAGGAAGGTTATTGCCTTTAAATTCTGCAAGACACATCAGCGCTCTCCATCCAATTTGTAAACTCCTTTCACCCGGCACTGAAACCTGGGTGCTTCTTTTCCATGGAATGAAGCTTCACTTAGCTGGTATCTGCTACCGCATCTCAGTTTGGAATTGGGTGGACAGTACAGCTCGGTATGCTGGGCTGTCAGTGCATACGGTAGCTCTCATTTGAAATTGGTACAGGTCTTTGATACCGTTTCATATACATGCAAAAATTAATATGGGAAGTGCAAAACATAGCCTGTGCTCTGAGTGGGTTTTTGTCTGCTTAAGCTGAGTTTTGTATAAGTATTTAAAAGGTACAAACATTACAGTGGATGTCATAATAAGTCCTTATGAGTTGTGAATACATGGCACCTTGATTTTGCAACTGAACAAAACTGTTGATGCATGTTGCCACTTGATAGCTTAAAAGCCTTATTTAAAAAATGAAGGAATAGTTTATCACTATTTTATTTATAATTGAAACATGATCTAAGATTAATAAATATCTGTAAATCAAAAGATGTCTAGTCATTACTTTTGTTGTGCTTTTCCCATCTTGCAGTTGAAGGACAGGAAGGGATTTTAATTTCCACTGATGGTGCATTTCTTCTTTGTATTTTTGTATGCAAAAAAGTAATACCCTGGACAAAGGGCTGGGTGTAATTTCTCTGATTCAGAGAAATGTCTCCGTTCAGAAAAGGTGTTTAACTCTATTTTCATGTTACCATGAGCTTCAGTGAGAAAGAAGTAGAGGTGTGTTTCTTAAAAAAGAAATCAACTTTGAACAATTTGCATGCTTAATTGTTCCCCTCAGTAGGGGTAGGAGGTCTGGGTTCCCTGAAGAATGAGAAGGATGAACATGCTGGTCCAGTACAGCACTTTTAAATGGTTGTCATTTCAGGAGACTTAGCAACATAGACAGAACAAATTTCAGTAGGGAAAAGCTCTTGTGTGTATCTCACATCACAGACTTTGAAATATAAAGTGCCTGAAGCAAAGAGATATAAGTAAATGTAAGGACAGGACGGCAAAATTGGAGTAAGAATTTTTCAGGAAAAGAAAATGTTGAAAAAGAAATGAATGTTTCATTGGCTTAAATTCTAAAAAGGGTTTAATCAATAACTGGAAAGGTACCAAACATTTCTGTAACTCAGTATTGACTTTTATGTTGTATTTATCCTTTGAAAGGCACTAGCAGGTCGTTACTGAATCAGATAGAAGAACCCTGAAAAGTTAAGGACTTTTACCACCCTCGGAATCTACATATTTCTGACTGAAGGTCACAGGGACTATTTATTTTTGGAAAACCATTAGTTCCACATAGTATGTGAGGAAGAACAGTTGTTCCAGCTGATGAACAACAGACCTGAAGTTTCTATTATAGCCTGTGAGGGCTCAGACAGAGTCCTTTAAGTTTGAAAAGAAGGCGTTTCTTTTCTATCTTACAATGATCATTTATGTTCTATTATTTTGGGTTTTCAGATAATCATTACCCAACGTTGCACCATTAGTTGATTTATGGCCCTCATTATTACAATTTTATGTTAAACCCATGGCATTTACATGCTGGACTCCTTTTAAATAAATTCTGGACTAACCAGGGACGCTGTCAAAGAAAACATGCTGATCAAATTTCCTCCTCCCCCGAGGAAACTTCATGACTTCTGCATTTGTGTGTGTGCTTTCAGGGCTTGGACCGTTCCCTCCTTGGTTTCCCATGCAGACCAGCCAGCCAGCTGAAGGACAGTGTGCAGCCCTGCTGTAGCAGTAGTTATGTGGTTAACCCTCGTGGGACTTCCACTAGGGATCGAATCCGCTGGCTTCCTTCTCCGAACGAGGGCGTTCTTGGATGTGGGTATCACGTTCTCTAACTAAAACATACTAAAAGGTCAAGCTACAGAGTGGAAAGTGTTTTCCTTTGCAGCCGTGTCATGCCCCCGGTTTAGGCACCCTGAAGTTTCACAGCTCTGTCCCTGTTGCCCCGGGCCCTGTGTGTATTCAGCACAGCATGTCACCGCTGGAGCACAGTCAGGACCTTAGGTGACCTGAGTTAGCATCCAGGCTTGCCCCACATTCCCCTGCAGGGGGACATGTGGTTAGCAGAGAAAGATGGACCACCACAAGGCTGCTTACTTAGCTGGACACAAAAGTGTCTGAGGTGGAGTTAATGTGCATAGGCTTGAAATTTTCTTTTTTTTTTTCTTTCTTCTTTTTAAAAACTTTGTTTTGTAGCTTTTAAAATGCATTTCCTTGAGCTTCTTTATTGCTTCAAGGCACAGAAGTATTTAACATCATTAATTTAGGAGTTCTGGGCAACGGAGGCAGTACTGTAATATAACATGAAACCTTTAGCTAGGAAAAAAGCGTGGTGGGTGATTAGGTTAGCCTCTGGAATGACAAGTCTCTAAGTAACTTTATTCCTAGTGGTATTGGACATTCAGATATATCTTCATTTCTGGTGATGTTAAGAGTTGGGACACACTGTCTTTATTTCATCCATCAGCTTGGCTCAGCCAAAACACATTATCATTGTGCAATGCTTATTTGACATCCTTTCTATATTAGATTCCCAACCAGCCTTCTGCTTAATTATACTTTAAATTCAAGTACATGCTTTTTTATTCAGAAAACAAAAAGTAATTGTCTATCTCTTTTTCTCTTTCAATAGCTCATGTTCACTTCAGTGCCAGTTTTTCATTTCCCTCTGTTTCATGACTACTGGTCTTATAGTTACGGTCTTTCATTTTTCTTCTATTGCTGCATGAGGAAGAAGGTATCTTCTTTGAATATTAAACATACAGGAGGACATAAAGAACAAGGAAATACCCCAATAAAGCTTTCCATCTGGTTCTTCTTTACAACTTCATTTCAGTTTTTCCTTTAATAGCCTACCGACACCATGACAAACTGCTCCAGATAACACTTTCTCCTCTATAGAGGAAAATGTCCTCAATAGAGATTAAATGCTCATGTTGGGGGAAAAAAAAAAAAGAATTGTTTAGGGACTTTTAAATGTAAGTCTTGACATTTCATACTAAATTTACTAGAAATGCTGACTGCGTGAATGAGATTAAGAATGTGCTAGGAAGGGCTGTGCAGCTTTGCCGTGGGCCAAACCCCTAACACTGCTTGGGTGTACCTGGTAAGGTACCAGTAAGGAGCTCCACCTGCATCCTGTGGATAAAATAAGACTAAATTGGCTAAATTAATTCTGTGTTATTCTAGGGAGTTGTGAAGATTAGGGGGAAAAAAATACCAAAAAAGAGCAAGTCCTGTGAGAAGTGGCTGAGGGAACTGGGGTTGTTTAATCTGGAGAAAAGGAAACTCAGGGGAAAGGAGGCTGTAGTGACATTGGGGTCAGTCTCTTCTCTCATGTAGCAAGTGACAGGATGAGAGGAGACAGCCTTGAGTTGTGCCAGGGGAGACTTAGGTTGGCTATCAGGAAGAATTTCTTTACACAGAGGGTCATCAAGCATTGGAACAGGCTGCCCAGAGAACTGGTGGAGTCCCCATTCCTGGCAGTGTTTTAAAAGCCGTGTGGATGTGGTGCTGAGGGACATGGTTTAGGGACCCTGGCAGTGCAGGGTGAACGGTTGGACTCGATGATCTTAAAGGTCTCTTCCAACCAGATGATTCTGTGATTCTGGGGAAAAAAAAAACCAAACCTGCCACTACTGGTTTACTTCTTATGGGTTCTTCTTTTTACCAGGTAAAAGATGATCTGAATGCTAAAAATAGCATGGTATCTGTAATTTATTCACTTGGTTTTATTTCAGGCTTTGGTGCCCCAGTTAATAGAAATGAAATATGGTGTAGAGGCTTCATTTGAGGAAAAATAATTTCAAACTTTCCCTGCAGGTAGGGAATTGTGAAAAAGGCTTTTTGCTGAGTGTCTGCTTTAATAATTCTATAAACTGCAGTAAAAGAAAGAGAAACGTGAGCATCTTTTATATTTTTCTGGTGTCTACTGTCTGTATTTTACATGTATTTTACATGCTGTGGAGTTTTTTCTACTTTCTCCTTGGGGAAAAAAATACGCTTCTTCTGTTCTTGTGAACAGAGAATTGTTTGCTGTATCTTACATGATTGACAGGTTTTGCCAGACAAAATGGGGAAAATTTAATTTGTACAGTTCCTTTTCTTATCAGTTTTGAAGGATGTGATTATTTCTATTGATCTTTTCCAGAGATTGTAGGTCTTCAGGTAGGGATCTTTAAGCAGAATTTATTTCTGATAGGAAGAAAGGGAGAAATAAATGGACTGCTAGGTATTTGCTATTTGCTCTGAGGGTGTTCAGCCTTTTTCCAAATGCCTTGTGTCGGTATGTTTATGAGCTGAAGTCACCTCTGTGTTTTAGCACCAAATTTTGCTATTCATTCTCTGTTGTGCCTGGGCTTTTGTCTACAGTACCTTTCTCAACGTATACAGTCCAAACAGTCAAAACAAGTAATGAATAGATTGAAAGGGATGCATTAAAACCTGTGCAAAATGTGAACAAAACCCCCACCTTTTTCTTACAGAAAGGAGAATGAAGCACATGAACACCAGAGAGACTTCTTCCCTTAATACTCTTTATTGAGTTTCCATAATTGCAAAGCTGTTTAAAGCTGGAAATAAGAAATTGCACTAGTGTTTGAGCTGATTTATTCCATATTTTCCTGTAAAAATAAAATCGGCTTTTTTAAGTAAATAAAACTGTATGTTCCAGTCTAATATCTTTCTAATCTACACTATAATCTGTTTAAGTACTATAATTGTGATATTTCAAGAATGCGCATTGATCATTGAATGCTGGACACTGTGGTTATCGCATTCTCATAAATATTCCTGTAAAGGTTGTTAAGAATTGTCATACCCCCACATCAATACTGGGGAGTGCTCAGTAAACATTTCACTTGAGCTACGTGGATCTACATTGTTTTAGGCAGTTACGTTAAAGTGATAAATTCAGATATATTTGGATGACTTAAAAAAACACCGACAAAAGAGCAGTGAGAAAAGGATGTCTAAACCAACCTGGCTGTCCTGTTAAGAGCTGCTGCCCAGCATCGCTTTTGTCAGTGGATCACCCTCCATCAGCCAGCCCAGATCTGCAAGGTGCTGCGTTTCCCAGCTGCCACCACAATTGCTGAGTTGACGAAAGATGCCCACACCTTATAGGATCAAACCCGCAGATAAAAAGGTACAGCAGGGTTTTCTCTGAGGCCATTGACTGAATGATTTGTGTTCTATGAACTGGAGACGTTTCAGTTAAAATATAGCCAGGTGCCAGGTTTCTCCCATACTAATTCAGGGACAACTTCTCACACACATCAAACAACTCAAGTTCAACTCTTTACTTCTATGTCTCTCTGCATCAGCACCCAGGTGCCGTTGCCAGCACCCTGGCCAGCTGCAGAGGTAAGTCTACACAAGCTGTGGGTGTCCCTTCTCTTGCAGGGGCCGTGCCCTTACAGACAGATCCTCAGGGGCGTTACTGAATCTAGACTGGATCAAGGTGGGTAACACCTCACTCTGGGTCCAGGCACTAGGAAGAGTTCGAGTGCAAAGGGGTGCTCTGGAGCTGCCTTCTCTGGTGGCACCTTGTCAACAGGTCTTAGTCTTAGGTCTGGGTTTGGTATTTTTTTCGATACAGATCTTTTTGCAGATATTGTTTTCTCTTTAAATGGGTTTAGGGAAAGCGTAGGCTATAACACTTGAGGCCCATTTTTCTTATGAAGTCATGATCTAGACTTTATAATTTCGTAAGCAGATGAAATGAGATTGCTGTTTATTCTCCCAGATGCTCTGTTTCAGGGCAGGAACACAAAGGGCATGCCTGTGACAACCTGCATTCTGGAAGGGAGCTCTTTCTTCCATTGTGGATGGGGTTTGACACATTCTTCTTGTGCTTCATCCTGAGAATTTTTACTGACATCAATTCTGTGCAAGAGGCTTTTTTTCAGTGTGAAAGGCTTGCTACTTGTTACAATTTTTGTGTGCGTGCGTGCACTCAGGCACCAAACTGTAATAAAATTTTAGCTCAGTTGAGGCTGCGTTACACAGGCTCTGCCCAAGCAATCTCGCAGCTAGTTCTGGCTGAGTTGATGCCTATGCAATGTGGGGGACAGCTCCATTCAAACGGACGGAAGGCAAACATCTTTTACACTTCTGTATTTTTTAAGACTTTCCATTTACCTAATTTAATTGCATTAAAACTGGTGAGGACCAGCTAATGCGTATTGTATCTGTCCACAGGGAGAGGTTTATTTTCTTTTATCTTGATAACAATTAACACTAACAATGCTGTGTTTGTTTGTTTCTAATTTTGATGTAGCAAAGGATGTTTTCTTTAATTTCCAAGGCTTTTGTTACCTATATTAATCCCTCCCTTTGTAAATTAACCCATGTAGATCCTAAAGCAGTTAATTCATGTTGTACCGGTTTTCAGTAAAGTAGGTTTTCCTAATGGTACCTAGAATGTCGAGGCAGGTTTTTTTGATCAATACTGTGACTTGTTATGGTTTAGGATTTCGGGTACAGGGCAAGGGGGGGGGTCTGTCGCCCCCCCACACCCTGTTGTTTAGGCACAAAAGGAGGTTTTGCCACCCGTGTTATGTTGTGCGTGGGGAAAGGGGTAGTGGCCCCTGGTGTTACAAAACGCAGCCCCGGCTCCAATTTCGTGCCCGGCCCTGGAGCCAACCTGTTTCAATCAACGCTTCTTGGAACAACACTATAAAACACCGCAAACACGCTGTCTCATTTGGCGTGCATTTCGGTTCAGAAGGAGAGGGACGAAAAGAGAGAGCTCCTGAAGCAGCCACCTCCGCACCAGGAACTTTTCTTCGCTACACGGGAACAGTAAAGATCTTCCTTGTGGCAAGCAGACTTTTTTTTACTGTTGTTGGTTACTGGCGGTGTGGAAAGAAGAGGCAGAGGCAAGAACCTGGAGCCCCCCCAGCCCCCCGTGCTGAAAGTAACCGCTGGCGAGGGAGGAGAAAAAGCATCAAAGTGCCGAGAATGAAGGTCCTGCTGGAATGCGGAGAGGGACCCTGAATGTCCCTTGGAAACCCGGTGACATTCAAACTTTGCAGATGGGTCAAACTCAGCACTGGAGTCGTTGGCCGGAGGGATGTACAACCCCCTGCCTGCACGGAATGGAAGACGGCTGTGCGGAGCCGCCTCCTGTGGGGGAGAGAGAGAGGCTACGCATTGCAGAGGAAGTTCGTCCCAAAAATCAACTTGGACTTCAATACAAGAGGTTAAAAGGACTGCGCCTTTCCCTTGTTTTTTTTTCTCCACCCCTCCCCGCTCCAGCATCCACCGCAACCGCATGTGAGGGCTCAGAGTAAGTGGAGAAGGGGTGGAGTGGAGGGAAAGGTATATGTATTTATGTATTTATATATTCAATATCACTGTTCTCTCTCTCTCTCCTACTGAATTTAAGTGACGATTTGTGGTTCTCATTGTTTTTGAATTAAATTAAATTTTTGTTCCCCCCATTCAAGCCTGCTGCTTCTTTACTCGTGGCCATAAGTGGCGTGTTAAGCCCCCATTCATTCCCAGCTCAAACATTTTAGTTCCTTTTGTCTACCTCTTGGAGGAGATAAACCTCCCCTGAGAGCAAATTGTCGCTTTTTGCTGCCTTTCGGTTCTTTCAAACGGTGACACTTGTCGGCAATTATCTCCTTCAGCAGTTGTCTAATAACTTGTGCTAAGCTAAAGATTGTGTAGTATTGCTTTTGCTTTATGGGACTGGCTAAGCAAACAGTGACGGCGTTTTCTTGATGGTGCCCCTGTTGTCGGGGTTGGGGGCACACCATGTGTGTAAGAGGTGCGTAGCTCCGCTAGAGTATGCTGTACTGCTGTGGACCGCCGGCCACGCGGTGTTTGTTTCTGTGGTTTCCCCCTGGAAGTGGGGAGGGCGGTGACCCTGCTGCTGGTGGAGAACACTGGATGAATGTGTTGGCTTTGACACTGTCCTCTTGGAGGCCAGCTGCTTAACTTCTAAAAATATTTTTCGTCTTTTGTTAGAAAAGTAACTATTTTCTTATCCCAGCTCAGGGTTAATGGGGCTGTTTGATGAGTCTGGTAGGTTCGGCTGTGTGAGAGGGAAAGAAAATCTTTCCTGGTGTGCCTTTGTCTTATGGCTTACCTCAGCTTTACCAAGAGATGCAGTAGCACAGCTGCCTAGGGGGCAGCTAGTTCCAGTTCCTCAGAGAGCTTCAGCATTTCAAAATGTGGCTGTGTTGTCTGAACTTAAAAAAGAAATTTAATTTTTATTTAAATAGAAAATAGTCTTCAAGGTCATTTGTCTGGTCGAATGACCCAAAGTCATAGCTGGAGGTCCCCTGTGGGTAGAGGGCTCCTGAGACCATTGGCCTTTCCAAAAGAAACAAGCCAACCTGTTGTCAGGCTGTTGAAATCACATTAATTGACACCTACTTAAACGCTTCACCACCAGTACTTAATATCTCACCTTGTGAGTTACAAACTAGTGATAACTACGGTTTTAGAAATGCTGTCGTCAAGCCTAGGCTGACAGCTTCATGGATGGTCTTAGGTTATGAATGCAGAAGAGGACACAGGACATCACCTCCAGATCCGCAGGGACCATAAACCCAGGTTTTTACTGAGTAGCAAAGGGGACCGTTACAGAGGAGATGAGGGACTCGTTCCTAATTTTACACTGGAAATCCTTCCACTTCGCAGGCAGTGGAGTAGAGACTTAATATGGATTTTTATTTTTTTTTTCCCCCAGCCATTTGGAACTGCACCATGTGATTTTTCAAAGCTAACCAAGTGTAAAAGTCACTGTGGCATGTAACGTTTTCACAGGGCAATAGTTCTGCTATTTTCACAGATCTCTGATGTCAGAACTCGCCTTTGTTTTAGGATCAGATCATTGCCTCCAAAAAGCCCCTTTTGTACTTGCCGGCTACTGCAGCTGGAGAAGTGGGCTGGCGCTGCCCGCTCTCCGCAGCAGCTCTGGCTGATGCAACACCTGTCTTCTGCTTTTCCTTCAGCACTGTCAAGGGATGACCTGCGCAGGTTCCGCTAGACAGTGACAGCTCGGCCCGTCTGACTGACTGGTGCTTTGGACAAGGGACCACAGCTGCAGACACTGCCACCGTGATAAACCTGATGGATGCGTAGCAGGTTCTAACTGCTCCTCTCTCCAGAGAACTTGTGCTCTCGGCTCCATCTCCTCCCCTTTCTCCTTCTCCTCCCAGAAAGGAAGGGCCAATATTTCAGCCCTGCATTGATGCAATTCCTTGTTCTCTGTAGGGAATGGCTGAAGTCTTTGAAAAGGGCTTTGGGATTAACCTGCTAGAAAGTCTGTACTCCTGCAATGTGCAAATAAACGTAACCTGACAACAGAGAGGTACCTTTTAAAGGAGTATCTGGGGATTTACTAGCATGTTATCCCATCAAAGATGATGGGTAAAACTAAGTTGTTTAGGCATTTGTCATGCCCTTCTGCCATGTTCAGAATTAGCGCCGCACATGAGGGTGCCTTACCTTTTTTTTTAAAAAAAACCAATGAATCAAAGAAGGGGAATAAAAGGAAGTAATGGTGCTTTTGGTGATGATGTGATATTTAGAGTCTTAATCTAGATTATATCTCTTCCTACAGCATATGAAGGGTCTTAATCTGCTGCAGGTTTTTAAATTCTGATTTTTCAAATGGTGTCAAATCAAAGATCACAGAATCATCTGGTTGGAAGAGACCCTTATGACCATTGAGCTCAACCATTCACCCTGCACTGCCAGGGTCCCTAAACCATGTCCCTCAGCTCCACATCCACACGTCCCTTAAACACCTCCAGGGACGGGGACTCCACCACCTCCCTGGGCAGCCTGTTCCAATGCTTCACAACCCTCTCTGTAAAGAAGATCTTCCTGGTATCTAAGGTAATGTACTACAGCTATATTAGACCAACAAAGCACAGCCACTCTCTCCCCACTGTGACCTGAGCTTGTCTTCCGTGTCCAGTCTTAGTCATAGATGCACGAAATGCTTATGGCTCTAAGGCATTTTTCCTGCTTGCAGGTGACATCTCAGTAAGTTTTTATTCCATTGAGTGGCAGTTCACTGGGTGTTGTGTAGCTGGGACCTTTCAGCACATTATCTGCTCTGTAATATGAGTCAAATTCTTTTTTTTTTTTTTTTTTATGTTTAGAAAGCCTGAGTTTACTAAGTAGAATAAATTGCACTACCTGGCCTTTACAAAGTTCTAGTGAAATCAGATGGGTTTTTTTATTCAGTTCAGTTCAAGGTGAAGTAGGGTGTATTTCTGATAGTGGCTTTTTTGCATCTCCAGTGTTCAATGTGTCTGGAGCAAAACAGAAGGGGTAATGAAAAAAATGGTCTGTCTGCAACATTTCTTTTAAATGAGACAGACAACCAGGATGTAGCCTTGTTTGGGTTTTTTTTCCTTGAAGAGATAACAAAACCATGGAACACACTTATCCCATGTCAAGGAGACCTTCACGCTTTTCTGATTAACACAGGTAAAGCTTTTTACGCAACTCATTGGACCACTCAACTGATGCAGCCATTTATCTACAACAAAGGCTGTCCTCTGGTCCTCTTGGTGTCTTAAACAGCTGTGGTCACTCCCTATATTCTTCCCTGAACTTCAAGAGCACAACATCCTTGCCCATCTCCTCTGAGCCTTCTGCCACTATAGGGGTGTGTTGGCCAGTCACACAAACCTGGGACATTGGAGAGAAATGTTTCAGGAGCAGATAGTCTGAGCTCTTCATTCAACAGGTGACAACAACAGGAAATCATGACATAAAAATACTCTTTACCTGTCAAGCTGAAGTTAGCACAGAACACGGTCTGTGGTACAAACACTTGGAACAGACACAACTGTAGCAGACAGACAAAATGAGAAAATAAGGAGTAAGTGTGGGGAAAGGGGGAAAGAGAGAATAAACTTCAACAGAAGTGTAGAACCAAGAACAAAAGGCAAGCTCCATATTTCTAGAAACTAGTAACCCTCCCTCGGTAGTACATGCTATAATGCCAATTGAACGTTTTCATTTTTAGGGAGCAACGAGTGTTGGTAAGGACAGCTTCCAGCCAGGTCCCTCCTGACCGCTGTTCGCCTTTAAAATTGCAGCAGCAAACTAGCACCAGGTTGTGTCGCGTTTGTGTCTGGCAGGGTTTTGGTCGTGGGGGAGGGGGCTGCTGGCATGGCTCCTGTAAGAAGCTTCAAGAGGCAACTCCGGCTCCAAGTCGGTTCTGCTTCTGGCCAAGGCTGAGCCAACCAGTGCCTCTGCGATAAAATATGTAAGAGGGGAAAAACGTGTTGGGGAAGTTCTTTTGTTCTGGGGGTTCTTTTACTTTGGAGAGGAGTAGGAGAGAGACAACCATGTGGACACCAAGGTCAGTGAGGAAGAAGGGGGCAAGGCACACGGGAGCAGCCACTCCCCTTTGGCCTGTGGTGATGTGGCAGGCTGAACCCTTGCAGCCCTTAGAGAACAACAGCGGGGGAGAGTCGCATCTGCAGCCCGTGGAGATCCCCACAATGGAGCAGTGGGCTGATCCCGAAGAAGTCTGTGACGATGATGGAAGTCCAGGCTGGAGCAGTCCATCACTAGGAGGATTGCAGCCTGCGAAAGAGACCCACGCTGGTGCGATACGTTGGTGGAGAACTGTCTCTCATGGGAGGGACACCATGTTGCTGCAAAGGAGGACTGTGAGAAGTTTTTCCCCTGAAGAGGCAGAAGAGCAGAAACAACATGGAACAGACTGAGACTTACTGCACGCCCCATTCCTTGCCTCCCTGTGCCATTGATGGGGGGGAGGTAGCAGAGCTGGGGCCAGGAGGGAGGGAGGGAGGGGTGGGGAGAAGGTGTATTTAAGATTTGGTTGTATTTATCACTGCCCTACTCTGATTCAATTGGTGACGGTTTTGTCATTTAAATTAAATTGATTTTATTTCCCCAAGTCCGTCTTCTTCCCATGACCATAACTGGTGAGTGAGCCCTCCCTACCCTTTGTCTCAAGCCTCGAGCCTGTTGTCGTGTTTTCTCCTCCTCATCCCACCAGAGAGTGGTAGCAGTGATTGCCAGCTGGGTGGGCTCAAACCGCAACAGAAGTGCTGGGTTCTTCATAGGCACTTGTTTGCTCTTTTCTACAATGGGATACATTCACAACTTTGGTCTTTTTATCAAGTTTTATTTAATTGACACCCAGAAGGTAGTGGGGGGAACAACGGAAGGAAAGAAACCTGAGAGACTTTGCTGAATAGCACATTAGCACAAAATATGGTTGCTGTTGCTATCTTTGATGTTTATTCACACTCCCCTCAGCACCACCCCCACGATCTTGCTGTGCGGTTTTGTGGGAGAGCATCGAACGGAAGCAAACACAACACCGCAGCAGTCCTCGTGCTCTCGAATTGTGGGGAGGGCCCTGGGGAGCTGAGGTCCAGGAAACACACGGGGTAAGAGGCCAAAGCGTGTTGGTTTTTGCACACCTCTGACATAGCCAGCGATGGCAGCTTTGGGACATGATGACTCTCTTGCTTCTCTTTCCATCTCTCCTTGGTCTCCCAGAAGCAACGCGCTTATCTCTTCTGAGACACGTCTTTCTTGGCTGTTACAACCGGAGGATCAGCTTATCTGTATTCTACTTGACCTTTTCTCATTGAGTTTGGAAAGAGTTAAAGATGTGAATAAAGGCGCTGTTGCCACTGCGACAATAGAGGACAACCACCAGTCACAAAACTTGACGTGACAATAAGGAAAAGCCCAGCTTTAGCTAGATTTCTGTACCTGTCCTAAGATGCCGGTTTTTCAATGCGACTGCTGAGAGAAAGATGTGCTAATGTTCAATAATTTTGAATTTTGTCATACAAGAAGAAAACAAATTAGTATAATTGGCGGAAACTAGAAAGTTAAAAACCAAATGGGTTTTAACGTGATGCGTCTTCCGAATAAACAAATCTCTTTGCAACTGTGGGCTCATATACCTGTTGTGCATGATCAATATTGCATCCCTATCATGTTTTCAGGTTGAGAGGAAGATGCTCTTCTCTCAGATTTCCCCACTTTTATTTTGAGAGGTGTCTTTTTAAAGGTGAAGGATAACCTCTACCAATAAAAAGTTAATCACGATGCCTTGAATACAGTATTTCAGTTAAATAACTACACCAAGGAAACAACATATTTTACTCTTGATGTTCCTTGCCATCACCGAAGTTTTCTCCCACCTGAATACTGAGTATTGTGAATAAAAATGGCATCTGGCTGTAGTTTCTCACACATTCTGTTACTAGAACTCTTAAGGTGCCAAAACAAGCCTACTGAACCAGATCCTCTCTTCTTCAGCAGGACCCACACATGCGGTTGTAGAACTGAGCTCCAAAACACTCTTTCCTGGCCAGGCGTGTAAAAAAAGGCAAAAAGCAGCTATAAGGCATTACATGGGCACAACCAGATGTCTTTAATGATCATGTGCTGCACTTGGGTCAGCATGGCTTTAGAATGGGTAGTTTTGATTGGTTGCTTCAAAATCAGAGAGAGAAAAGCAGAGGCTGAGAGGTGACCAAGGTCACGGGAAGAACTGTGTCCCAGGCGGTGCTGGGATTTCTGAAACCTAATGGAACAGCACAAGTAGTAAGCTCTTCCCACAAGAAGCTGGCGTGACACATTTAATAAACTTAACTAGATTATATATGCGCATACCTCTCTCAGCAGGTCTTCAGCATCAGGCCAGTGACCTGCAGGAGGCCAGCAAGGCCTCTACTTGCAGCTGGCAAAGGCAGGTGAAAAAATGGTGCAGGCACAACTTAATAAAGACCTGCATATCTGCAGAAGTTAGAAAAACCCACACAAGACAGAATTCTCTGGGAGAGAGTAAGTTACTCCTCTGAGGAAGGAATCAGTCCCTTATTTGTCAGGGAAGAGAATTTTTTTCAAAGTGGTTTCTCTCGTAGAACAAATCTGATGTCAGTAAAATTTGCGAGCTGGAAAAAGAGCAAAGTGGTTATCTTTCACTTCTAGTTTTAAGGAACAGCTTTGAAAACTACTGGGAAACATTTACACACTCCGCATTTATTGCTGTAATAAACCTGCTTTCATTTTTAAAGCCAGGCATCACCACGTGGGAATTTCACTCACTTGGCGATTTTTATAGCTCATGAAAACGTCTATATTTCCCTCCTTGGTGGATAGATGATTCATGTCACAACCAGAATTCACTTAAACAGCTTCGCCATATTTAGTAGAACATCCTGTTATTACTGTTGTCATTGGTAGGGTTACGTCTCTTTCCTGGGGTTTATGTGCTCCCTTCTCCTGAACAACGGCACCTTCCAAAGTGCATTTCTACAGCTACATACTGCCAGCACTGTGGAGTTGCCAAACCTTGTAGCTTGGTGGAGACGAAGCTGCGGTAGCCCCATGCCCCCAGGTCAGACCAGTAGCAGGGCTAAATGTGTGTTCCCCATAGGCACATGTACACACCCAGGTGCAACACCCAAGTATGGATATGTATGGCTGGGCGTGCAAGATCCACACAGACACACTCAGCATTTCACACAAACACAACCAGCACCAGTGCTCTCACCCTGAGCCCCTCCCCAGCTGATCAGGATGGAGGTCTATCAGTGGGAGGACACACACGCACATGCAGATGTCCAGCGTGGTTCCTCTGGCAGGTGGGTTCAGACACAGGGTCTCGCCAGGGGCTGCTCTGGTCCCTCACTCCTCCCCAGCTGCTGGCACCTGCACACAGGAGTAGTTGTGTACGCTTGATTTTCCTCCAAAGGCTTCTCAGTCTCCTTGCTGGAGAAGGTAGGGTATCCACCCACGCTGATCTACAAGGACTGAAGGTCTATGGCTTGGCTCCTAACAAACTTATTTTCCGTAACCGCAGTAGTGCACCCTGTCAATACAGTTCGCCAATTCCACTGAATTCCCAGCGAGAGAGAGCGTACTTTAAGAAGGCGCCAGGACACAGCAGCGCTCTGAGATTAGCGACCTCGTGACTGCAGGGAGTCTCTGCATTGCCAGTGATCTGGGAAGATGAAAAAAGACACTGAAAAATGCTTCTCAGCTCTGGATACCAAGAACGCATCAGCTGGGATTTGAAATAGTCAGCCTCTCCTGAGAACAGAATTTCTACTAAGGATTTATCAGAAAGCATAGACACTGTAAAGGATCACAAAAGGTGGGGCTTTGCACCTCAGTCCAACTGCAGGGGGGAAAAAGTTGCAAATGTAGGGATTACCTAGCTACCTAGGAAAGAGTCAGTGAAAAAGGCCATTGATACAGTTAACCTATTCTCTGCTTTTCTAAAAGACTAAATTCAGAGGGGCGAGTCACTTGAAGTTCTGCATGAACCGTGGCTCTTGCACTGGGATACAAACTGCATCAGCTGCTCTTCCAGATGGAGCAACATCTCAAGATAAGGTTTCAATAATGAAGATGATTTTTCATGACAGATCCTGCATGCACACAGCTGTTCAATCCTCAGAGATGTCTCTAAAAATTCATAGTTAAGCCGTTTGGATATCTTCACTTCTAAGAGTCTGCTTCATTCACAGAAGAGTTGGTGGGGAGAAGGAGATGCTCACAAGGTGAACGTTTGCACCAAGAATTGTTACAGACCCGAAAGTTAGTAATTTGAAAAATTTTGCGATCCATCAAACCTCAGCTAAGAAACCATCAAATACTTGGGGAACCTCCTTGGCTAAAGCAGGATATATTTAATCTTGGACTCGAACTGGAAGGAACCGACTGGGAAGACATGATAGAACATTTAAAGGGCACATGGTATCACGTTCAGTAAGTTTAATATTGCTGCAGTTGAAAATAAAAAGGACCTTGTTACCAGTCTCTTGAGTAATCTGACTGATGGTTCTGTTTTAACATTGCAATACGTGGACTGCTAGATGAGCATGTTCTGCATGCAAACCACTTCGCTTTTGATTTAATCAGTTGTGAGAAAAGTAAGGCCAACATACATGTTTAAAAAGTAAGCTTATTTAAAATACTTCAGTTGTACAAAACACGGCATGCAAATTCTGTCTAGTGTTTGCTGTTTCACCAGAGATAACAATTCTTACTAGCAGCATTGGCTTGAGCTTTCTAAGAGGGCTACGGGATCAAGTCAGCCAGTCTGCTTCTCAGTTTCTATTTTGTAAAGCCTGAAGCAAGTTTCAAAGTGACATGTATTTTTTAAGATTTGCTTTATAAAGTATTTGTCTAGTTCTTTCTGTGTGGTACCACGCTGACCTGAGGTATCAGCGCTGTGAAGAAGAGTATGAATGTACACAAAGCTCATTACCTACTCACTGCAGCTTTGACATTTTCAGAGACTGGGGCGGGGAAGTTAAAATCGGTTACCTGGAACAGGAACCAAGCCAATCCATTAGGCTTCAGTATCTGTGGTGATGAAAGATGACCAAGTCTTCCCACCACCACAGCTGTTCGACACGTAGAAAGCAAAGCCTTATACAGAGATCTAACTAGGGGAGAGGATTCACAAGTCATAAAGACACAAGTGATTCTCTGCAAAGTTCTCTCAGACCCTACTTAGTCTAAACCCACATATCTGTCTGGAAATATTTTACTATTATTCTCCTCCTCCTTGTGGGATGGGTCAGAGGGGTCCCACACATGGATCTCGACCCTGTGCAGAGCCACCCTATGCACGCTCCAGAGCACAGGGAACTCTGCAGAGAGACTCATTTATCTTGGCAACAGCAACTCCAGCTTTGCCAAGTTATTAGAATTAATGGAATTAATTCAAGTTAGAATTATTAGAAATAATGGAATAGGCTTAAAATTATAGAAGAAAAATTTCAGGTGAAATATAATCCTCAGTGCCAGGAACTTGCAAGGCTGGTTCAGGATACTTGAGAACAAACCAGCAGAGAGCCCTTCAGAGCTCGTGATGAATATTCATGAGCTGTGACTTAGATCTTTGACTCGGGGCAGGGAAGCCCCAGCTTTGGCTGACCCAAATCTACGATTCCCAGGCAGCTCCTGGACCATCTCTTCCGCAAGGGTGCGGAGTGCTTGGTCCTGTGTTGATTGGGGTTTTTTTTGTTTTTATTTATTTATTTATTTCTCTTTCCCAAAAGGCCAGTGACCTTTCCTGCCATGGTAACATCGACCCATGAGGTGACCAAACTGAAGGCAGTCCCTGAGCAGTGACAGTCAGCAGGCGAGTGTACCACACAGTGTGCCGGATGGATAGCTGTTGCTGGCTCATCCCGTGAGACAAGAGGACAACAACCAACTTGTTGCAACGCACCATGCTTCACTGTCACATACCAGCTGCGTGTCCCAGCACATGACACAGGGCTGTTAAATGCTTCCAAGAGATGCCCCGTGCCCCGTTTCACCGGAAAAGTTGGCCAAAAGGAGTTCCGGGCACACTGCTACTACTCTGGCCTCTGTAACTAACACCAGAGTGCGGTACGGATTGTTGCACAACACACAGATGAGCTCTACCAGTCTGGAATCAGAATACCACCTTCAAACCCATTACAACCTGCCTTGCAAAATTTTCCCTGAAGTACTCCGTATTTTTTGTAAAAAGAAAAAATAAAAACCAATCCCACATGCCTTAACTTTTTTCCTAAAACACTTCAAAAAAAATGAAGCTTTTAGTAAAAAAAAAAAAAATCAAGTAGTACCCATGTTGCACATCTTGCATTCAGAGGCTTTTTGGTTTTGTTTCTAAAGCAGTAACAGAACTGTATCTACTTGTTTTTAAGCAAACCTAGCAAGGGAGCCTTTGTTAACTTCAACAAGGTCACTCTAGTTTGGGAATAAAGGACAATTAATTTGTCAAAATCTTAAAAATGGAACTTGTAAAATCAGCAAATATGTGCAAGGTTTTAAGTCTTGCTGAACTGGAAAGAAATGATCTGCAGAGTGGAGTTTTTGCGAATTTTTTGTTTTTTTTTTTAAATCAAGGCATTACACTTAGAATATTTTGTACAAGAAAGTAGCACTCCTGCAAGAGGCTTTTACGGGTCTGGCCTGGTTTTCGCTATCGAAGTAGAACATCTAAAAGTTAATGTAACCCCTTCTCTAACCACTTCACAAAACGCCAGGTAACCCACTGAACACATAGTGATTTGAGTCCAGATGTTAGGTGAAATTATTTATCTAAGGCACCTCCTTCCAAACAGCATATTTACAGTCAGCGAAGGTGCAATTAAAGAACATACAGGACTTACCCAGCACTATGGATCATCCTGACTGATTAGAAGCAGCAGCAGTTAAGTCCTGGAATACTTACCAGAACACAAGAGAAGTCACCTCTCTTAAGCATCACAGGTTTAAGATACAGTGCAGTACTGTCAAACCCAAGCAAGCCTTATGAATAAACCAACTAGTTTTATGCAGTTATTTCAGACAGATCCTCCTCCTCCTCATGACTCCAGGGAAACAACAACAAAGTGGCCACGGTCAGTTGTTAGATTGACTGTCTTTCAGCATTCTTTGAGTGTTCTCTATTAGCATAATGTATTTTACAGCTATCTTTACATTTTAAAGCTGCTTTTTAAAGCTTTGAAACTGCTTTTTAAGCAACGTTTCAATTGTAATGATTTCTAAAGTAAAAGAATTGAATACTTGGTTAAAACACAAACCTGTCCTGAAGATGAATAACTTCAATTTAGGCAAAAGGAATGCAAACCAAAATTCTTACGCGTTTGCTGACAAAAGCTCAAAACCAAAGTTGCAGTAGGTTTGTTAGACCAGAACATGTTTAATGACTCAAACGGTATGTGAACAAACTACGGCTGTAGCAGAGCTACAGAGATTTCAAGTTTTAGATTATGGTGAGCTGATACAATCAAGAGAACTGAGAAGACATACTAATGAAAGGAAATTGCCTGTATACTGATTTACGCATTTCAAATTGCCCAGCCCCTCTCAGAGCAGTGCCTTTCCGTAGGTTATAGCAGAAGGACCTCTGTAATCCAGATACTCAACACGACCGAGGACAGGCAGGAATGCCTGCAACCAAGGCTACAAACAAAAGGTGATTGTCTGCTACAGCACGTAAAGCTACTCCTTTAAAAAACACTCTTCCATTCATACAATGAGAGAAAAGTGATGATCTTGGCTGCACACCCTGAATGCCCCGTGTCCTGTTTCTACACCAGAAGCTGCACAGAATATCCATCTAAATGAGACTCCTGCTTATGCAAGCTGTCTGCATTCACAGGAAGGGGATTTAGACCCCAGTTCAATATTCAGCTATTGCCTAAGGAGAATCACATTGATCACCCAAAAGAAAACCCCCAAAACCCCTGAAACAGATTTGCTATAGCTATGGGATCAAGTGGAAGACCAGAAACAATCAGATTGTGAAAGCAAAAAGGCTGTATTTGTCAAATGTTTCCTACTACATACAAGAACAAATGCAGGATGTGATGTTTGCTTAGTTTTATTAATTTATTTTTGCAGGAATCTGCAACTTGGAGTATGCACTTTCTGGAGGTACCATGCATGCATAGCCTCTGAATGCTTTTATACAATTTCATCTCTTAGTAATAAGTTCATTCACAGCATACACAAATCTAGAATGTAGACACCATATATACAGGATTAAACAAGATCGTGTCTTCTTTTTTTTTAATGAAAAAATTTAACAGGGTTTCACACAGCAGGAAATATGGATTAGATACACTGGTGCCACCATAAATAAATAAGTTTCAAGAACACAGTTTTTAAAATCGGTTTCAAAGGTACTGAAAATCCAGGATTATAATATTGCATTAACTCCATTGATTTCTGATTATTCAAAACCAAGAAAAATATTCGCATTAATACTTATGGACATAAACAGCAATGAAAGCCCCAAACTGAAGAAATCCGGCAGAATTCAGTCATGGCTAGCTTCACATAATATTGGCATTTTGAAATGAAACAAATGCAGCAGCACATAGAGACAGTACTGACTATGAGATGTGATATCTGTGCATGTCCTTTCTTTGCGGGATTGAGTCACCGGAGTACAGAGCACATAAATTCCGTGGTACCAAACAAGCTGATGAATTGTTTATGTCCAGCTGTCCGCTTCTCCTCAGGATAGTCATTTTCACATTCTAGGGTATTCCACTGAATTTTAAAAACAAAAACTATCATCCTGATGACAAGCTTGTTTTTAACATATTTAATATTCTCACATTCTTTTTTTTAAACATTCTTTATTGTTTTTGTTTTGTCCCCATTTCAACTCAAGCATTTTTATTTCAGCTTCAAGGGTTTTTTTTTTTTTTTTACAATCAATATTAAAAGTATTTAGAAATTGAAATGACAGATGTATAACTGGGACAAATAAAGTAACTGAAAGAAGAGGGTTTTTTTAAAAAATGTGATTTAGTAGCATATCATAATCAGAAAGTACTGAGACCAGCTCTTTTAAGAATTATTACACCTTTTCACCACACCCCCCATTTTTCAAGGGAAACACACACATACCACAGACACACAGATACACAATTCAATCTGATCTAAGACTACATTTTACAAAGTACTTCCTTTTGCTTGACTTCCCACCCCTTTCCTCTTCCCCCCAACAAGACTAATAATTACATCAAATCAAAAGTAGATCCAAAGTTCAGGATTTCTTTTGGTTTACTATGTTCTGAATTGTTTTCCACAAGCCCCACTCTAAACAGACTTTTAAATAACTACAGTAGTATTCTATAATTAAAGGGAATTCACCTTAATAGCACAGTAAATATAAAATAAGGTTTATAAAATCGCAATGAACAGTGAAATAATTTTGAATATCTGAATGTTCAAGTCAGTTACACCACTCTACCACTCTATTAGCACGGTTGAGGGAAAGCTCAGTCGTTAAGGAAAGTAGTGCATTAACTCAACACAATGGTATCAGCATCCCACCATTCGCACACACACACAAAAGTTTTATACCATACAGTGCATTTTGTATGCCAACTGACATTAGGGTTTTATGTGCATTCAATAAATATTTCATAAACCAATCTTTTTGGCATAATCTACAATTCAGTTGGGCTGTGAACGGCGTCACCTGCTTTCAGAAGGAAAATGGATCTTCCAATAGTCAAGATACAATTTACATTCTAACAACTTAGAAATATTCAAGCACCATGTAAAGTTTTTACTATTAATGTTTGAGTATGGGCATTTACAGGTAAAAGAATACAACAGAAGGGTTTTTTGGTACAAGCAACAAATGAGAGTAACGGAAAATCTGAAGTAAAACTCTTGGTATGAGGGTATCAATTTGCAATTTGATGGCACTCAGTCTTCCAAGATGCATCTTGCTGTCATGGCAGCCTTCCTTCTCTTCCTCTGGTGAAGCCACAACTAGCATTAGCAATTCTCCATTTATGGTTGTTACAGTTCAGGGAATTACTGGAGTGCATGCATTTCCAACCCCCCCCCCCCCCCCCAAAGTAGCATCAATTCTGTCTGAAAATGGCACAACTGTATCAATGCATGACACACCTACTCTCATTTGCTGACTGTCATTTCAGTTGCTATCATTTTGTAATTCCAGCAAAAATAAATGCTTCTAGAACTTCCACAGAAGTACAAATGAAAATTGAAATAATACAAAGGCAAAGGCATCATCATAGAAAAGTCATGAAGCTACTGGTATTGTTTTGAACAACTCACTATACAACTGATAACAGCAACAGAACTGCTTATCCTAGGTATAATGCTTCTGCTCATCTGTTTTCTAGTTACCTTGGTTTTGTCAGATTGTCCACTTAATGAACAAAATTAATATTTGCCTTCTAACTTCATTTGACAGTAATTTTTTTTTTTTTTTTTACAAGGAAGAAAGGAAGGAAGGGAGGAAGGAAAACGAGCTCTGATGCCTTTGACTTTGTTTTGCTCATCAGTGGTGCACACTGATTGCTGGAGATCTCTTAGCTTATTTAAAACTATGCTGAAGATTTAATTAGTGCAAGAATGTTCTGAAAAATGCTGAATGAAATATTGGTTCCTCATCTAATATCACGGTTTTGCTTTTTACCGTTATTTTTATAAACTGCAGGGAGACAAGACACCAGATTGAGCAATGCAGTCAAAATGAGTTTTCCTCCACCCACCCCTTACAAACGCTGTGTGATTTTAAATAAGGATTCAGACACATGATTGTTCTACCACAGCTTAACCTGTTATGACACATCAGGTGAATTGTGGTAATTGGCCATACAGATGTGGCTGCCTTGAGCTAAGAACAATTTAAAATGAAGTAGTTTAAATCTCTTCTGGTAAGGTTTAGCTAGCACACTTTGCCTCACAGTTGCAAAGTCAATTACCATAACAGAGCTGACGTGCTTGGTTGCGTCTCTGAATCTTGACACTGTTCTAAAAACTAAAATGCACTGTGCCAGCTTCTGACCAGTACACAAGAAGATCCTACTCAGTTGCACAGTTGTGTAACATAAGCATTCAGCTGCCCAAACCCAAGTTCGATTTCACAAGAATTGAGTGCTTTATTACAGCAACCTGAAACATTCAAACAAATTGAACATCACCTTTATAATACAGTGTATCATATGCATAAAAGTACCTGTATGATTTTCAGTTGCAAGGCTTGTGTTGTTCAACCTACGGCAAATATTTCCTGATGAAAATAAAAAGAACGCAGTGTGCAATTTTTCAGGATCTGGCATCTGCTGCGTTATACAGGATGGTTTATTAACAATGTGCAAATAAACCTTTACTGAAGAGCTAATTGAATAACTGTTTTTCAGCTAACTTTGAACTGGGGCACAAAGTACCTTCTGTGCTGTAAACGTCATGAATTCTTCACAAATTGGAAGCTAAAAAGGCCTAAGGAACTGAGTACAAACTCTTCTCATACCCAACCATGGCTGAGCTCAAGTCTTCCAAACCAATTTGGAGTAGTCTGTGTTTGGCATACGTCACCGTGCTGCTACAGAGCACAGGCTTAGAAGATGTTGTATGTAAAAGCATACTTTTAGCTTTGAAACACGACAGCCTAAAAAAGCATGCAGCAGTATTTTCATCCGGAGCATGGTAGAATTCAGTCTTAGTTTATTACCAGTGTTGATACAGCCAGGTGAGCACTGTACAAGCAAAAGGGATTGTAAAAAAATTACCTCTGATTAAACTCTCTGTAACACTCATATAGTATCTCATTTAGTCACCTTAGGTTACTATTTCAAACAGCAATTTTTTGTAGACGTAAATTACCCTGAAAAAAAGCAGCAATTACAAATACCCTTCTCCTTGTTTTTTATACATTGCAAAATTTATCGTTGCATTTACCTGTCTTCTTTTTCAGTAGCTTACAATCTAGAAGCACAGGGAGCCTTTGTTTTCCAGCTAGCTGTGGCCAGGTTAAGTCAGCTCTGGCTCTTCAGTTTTTCTGGTTAAGTGTAATGTTTCACATCATTACTAAGAGTCTTATCATATATATATAAAAAAAACAAAACCAAAACGAACAAACCAACCACTTTTTTTTTTTTCTTTTCTTAGAGCCACTAAGCAGTAACTATAACCACAGGACTAAACACCAGTAGTTATTTGCTTTCCTGCATACATTCTTCCCAAAATTAATCCTTTTACTTTTTCACATTTCATTTTCTGCTCTGCTCACTGCAATGGGATAAGAAAGAATTTCACCCTTAAATTTGTTTTTTTTTTAGCGTAGCACAAGCAGAAACATCTTAACACATTACTCCCACCCCTTGCAATATGGAGATTGTTGACTGGCAAAGGCCGGGCAGATGGTCTGAAAGGTTCCCCATGTTTCCTTCTCCTACAGCTGTCGGCTTGAGAGCCTGTTTTCAACCCAGTGCAGTCCCTTCCTGATTTTCAGGTGTATCGCGGCATTTCACACTGCTCACAGCGATTTAGTGCTGGGTGATTTAGAAAGGTGCAGCTATCACAATTCCATGGAGCCCCTTCAAAGTCTTCATCTCTTGGCTGAGTCCGTGGAGTCTGTTTGGAGGTGTTTTGATGCTCTAAAAAAAGCAAAAGGAAAACACTGTTTCTTATTTCAGAAGAGAAGGATGATAGGCAAGAGCATACTATTGTGTTTGTCACCTCATTAAACATTCTATCTTAAAACGAACATGGAAGCCTTTCCACTTAGGTAACATTAAAGGTCTTTCGCTAAAGCACTTCTAATTCAGTTTGTGAAACATAAATATTTAAAGTATTTCACACCTGTGAAGAGTCACTGAACTATACTACGTTAAAAACAAAAAGAGCAGTCACCACTGTTAGGTCACTGATACTGCTAAAGGGTTAATAGCTTAAAACATACTGAAAAGCTTGTTAATGGCACTGCAACACCATTCTGTTAAGGAATGACTTCATAGGTTTACGTACAGCAGTCTATCACCAAATTCTAAATTCCAATAACCCTACTTTACCTGAAAGACTACTTTTAACTTAGTTCCTTCAAACAGTCTGACAGATGATATATTTTCTGCATCTTTTCCTAGCATTTATCCAGGCTGAAGAAAATTCAATATAAAAATAAAATGGTAGGCCTGTTTCAAAACAAGATTATTGTTTTTCTTCCTCATGGCTTTGCAGCAGGGATGTGTGTATGTGTAGCAGCATTTAAGTCTGTTTTCATTCATTAAATCAGTACATATGGTAATCATACATTAAGTATTAACCTACTGAAAGACTTGGTTTTCCAGTATCTCCTAGCACCGCTTCAAGACCGCAGGTTACCTACTAAAAGTGACAAGTACTTCTAGGATGTGGAAAACCCAACGTTTTACAAAATGTTAATATTTGAAACAACATTAGCACACGTACCTAGAAGGTAATGTTACGATACCCATCTGCTAAACAAACATCTGCAGAACAGCTTAATTAAAAGAGAACTCACTTTGAATTACAAATTGCAGTCCTTTTTTTACAAAGTGCATGCGTTGCTGTCATCCACTAAGAAATCTAGCGGATGGCTGATGTTAGTGCAAATAGTACTTAGGTTTGTCTTCAGAGACATACTTAATGAAAATCAAAGTAACTTCCTTCCTTAGATGTAAACTCTCTGCAGTTCAGAACTCACATAGTGACATTAACAGTGCTTGGCTTCAAATTCCTTCTAAGCAAGCAAGCAGTGCAGGCACTAGACTGCACTTATGTTGACTATCCAGATGGCAGCACAGGGCAGACCCTTGTCTGTCCCTGCCTGTCTGCCCATGCTTTCAACAGCTGAATATTAAAAGATGGAATTTTTTAAGAAAAAACAAAATTATTTTGACAACTCCATGTTAAAAGCCAAACTCAGAATACAGTTTACCAGCCCTAAAACTGATCTCTTGTAAGGCGACAGACAAAACCTCAAAGCTAGTTATAGAAGTCATACAAATCCTTACAAGAGACTATCCAATTGCCAAATAAAATCACTCATTTCATGCCAGTTTTGCACAGTATTTTGCTTTGAAATAATAAATCAAATAGGCTAGTGTAATTAAGAGAATATCAACACGCATCACAAAGTAGCAGTGCCTTAAATCAACCACATGATCGCAGCAATTTAACAAGAATCCAGGCAGCTGCTTTCATGCCACTGCTCACCTGCTGCTACTCTCTTTCCTGGACACTACCACCTACACAGGGAACTCATCCTAGTATTGTTTGGGTGTTTTTTGAACCATGAGCAGTACTTTTGGGCCTTCTCTTTCTTTTATGTTTTCACATACTAACCATTTTTTTTACATCAAAGGGTGAAATACTTGCTTCAAAAGAGGGGGAAACATTTCCTTACACAAATTCAAAATTTAACTGCAAAAAAAATTTAAGTGCTTATCAACAACTAGAACTTATTTACACAAATTGGATTTTCAAGCAGACTGTATGATTACTGATTCAGGAGAGTGACTTCTTTTCCACTAACTATTTTAGTACTGTAAGAGGAGACACAATATTATAAATCTTATCACACATGACATTTTCAGAGAAAAAACCCACTGTTTTCTCTATGTCGGACCACAGGATCTCAGACTGGCGATTTCAGCAGAAAGACACAAGATGTTTAAAAACTTCCACTAACATTTGAAACCATTATTTCAAAAGATTTCAAGAAGAAGAGAAGAAAAAATAGGTCCAAAAATACCTGAGACAAAAGGTAGGATTCTGTTCCAAAATCAGCACTAAGCATTGTGGAGCTCTGAGAGCTGCTGAGCTACACAAGCCACTAGGTGTCTACTAAGGATGAGTTGAGTCACTCTGGGAGGTACTGACTGGATCTCCACTGGACAAAAAGCCAGACAAAATACATAGCTTCTGTGCTTACATAAAACTTAAGTGTCTTAAGCTGGATATGAACCCTAGATACTATAAAATTAGCACAGAGGATTTTAGAAACCAGTAATGAACACGTGGGACACTGTTATCTCTTTAGAGCAATGTGAGGAAATGTGTTCTGTCTTGGTCCTTAAAATGTCTGAGGCTCTTGCAGTGCTAAAACTCGAGGGCTATTGTGACATTCATACTCTGCGCAAAAAAAGTAGGTAATGTGTGACCAGTCACACTGAAATACAATGAAAAATAAATGCAAGTTTTAAAGAGGTGCTATGACCAATTAGACTTGCATAAAAGACCCCAACTAAACTATAAGATTCTAACACCACACATTAGAAGTCAGCTAAACAAACCTGACGTAGAGTTTTTAACCTAGAAGGATTTTTAAAAAACATAATTAGGAAGCACAAGTTAACTTGTAGAAACTCTTTCTAATAGTGAATAACAGTATTTACAAATAACATATTAACAGAACATTAATTTACAACAACCTGCCTGAGGAAAACAAGTTGTAGCCAAGATTACTGCACTTACATAAAAAATGTTCTGCTTTGTTTTATATATATAGAAAAGTTATAATTAGAATGATTTCCTGTCATCACAGGGGCTTTTTAAAAAAGAAGGAAAAACCTGCGACTTTGTCTCAGTGTCGGTTAGATAACTTGATGCTTGTTTGTTGACCTACCTTTTTTATATGGCTTTGGTGGCACAACAGGACCAGGCTCTATGTTATCATAGAAGTTACATGTGGCTTTCGGATCAAAGTTCCCTGTCAGAAAAGCAAAGTAAGAAAGTGTAACTCAAAGGTTATTTAGGTGCCCATGCCAGTGACATGAACATATACAGGCTTCAGATTTTATGCATGCTTTTATTATGACATCATGTATTAGCTTTTTCCTGAATAGTCTTTTGTCACACATTTTCAGTTTTGTATTGATTCTAGTAATTTTTGGCAGGCTAAGGAATCAACTTTAGAGAATAGAAGAATCAATCCCAGCTCAATGTTCTGCGTTGCATTAAAAATATGTGAAAAACTAAATTCTTCTACAGGACACATTCTTGGTAAAAAAGGAGGGCGACACATATTCTCATCTCTTTGATTGTATTTATGTCGAGCTTCTGCTTTCTGCAGAAACAGGATTTTTTAAAGACCTAAGTAGATTTGTTTGCCAACTTCTTGGCTGCCACCTGTAGTTCTGTTTTGTATTACTTGGTCAGAGTCTTTGTCAGCAAAAAGTTAAAAATATAAGTGAAGATCCTTCTCTAAAGAGAATTTTTTTTCATTTGCTCTTGACAAAGTCACTTTTAACTCACCACTTTCTGGGTAATGTAATTTAACTTGACCAACAGAAATACCAGCAAGTCAAGCTTATCAGGTTGCAACTAAAAAAGACCTTTTAGAGACAAGTTGATATTGATAATCAAAATTGAACTTTAAAGAGTCCAAGTACCCACATTTAAACATATACTAATTAGAATCATAGAATCACATTGGTTGAAAAGACGTTTAAAATCATCAAGTCCAACCATTAACCCAGCACTGCCAGGTCACCACCAAACCATGTCCCTAAGCACCACATCTACACGTCTTCTAAATACCTCCAGGGATGGTGACTCCACCACCTCCCCGGGCAGACTGTTCCAGTGCTTCACAACCCTTTCAGTGAATAAATTTTCCCTAATGTCCAACCTAAACCTCACCTGGTGAAACTTGAGGTTGTTTGCTCTTGACCTATTGCTTGTTAACTGGGAAGAGAGACTGATCCCCACCTTTCTACAACCTCCTTTCAAGTAGTTGTAGAGAGTGATAAGGTCTCCCCTCAAACTCCTTTTCTCCAGGCTAAACAGCCCCAGTTCCCTCAGCTGCTCCTCAGAAGACTTGTTCTCTAAACCTTTTACCAGCTTTGTTGCTTTTCTCTGGACACACTCCAGCACCTCAATGTCCTTCTTGTAGTGAGGGGCCCAAAACTGGACACAGTACTCAAGGTGTGGCCTCACCAGTGCCAAGTACTGGAGGACTATCACTTCCCTGCTTCTGCTGGCCACACTATTTCTGATACAAGCCAGGATGCCGCTGGCCTTCTTGGCCACACTGCTGGCTCATCTTCAGGTGGCTGTCAACCAACAGCCCCAAGTCATTTTCTGATGGGCAGCCTTCCAGCCACTCTGCCCCAGGCCTGTAGCATTGCAAGGGGTTGTTGTGATCCAAGTGCAGGACCTGGCACTTGGCCTTATTGACTCTCATACCACGGGCCTCAGGCCATTGATCCAGCCTGTCCAGATCCCTCTACCCCCATGCAGATCAACACTCCCTCCCATATCTAAATTATGTTTTTAAAAAACTACCAATTCTATACCTCTAGATTGAAGGAGATCAACTTCTTTCAGTGTACAGTCAACATTTATCTGGAGCTGTCTGTTGAGACTTCTCAATCTGGTCATTTCCTCAGGCTAGAAAGAAACAACCCAAAATAGTAACTGTGGGAAAGTCAGCATCTTATCTGATGCAGAAATAACACTGCTCTGTCTTTGTTAACAGCTTTATTAGAAACTGAATACTGATAAGGCACTAGAAAGAGAAAGCCAAGATTCCACTCTATCCCGTTCCCCCTACTCGATTTATTCCCTCGAAAAACATTCTTCTATTGGCATTTGAGGAGGAAAACAAACCAAACAAACAGAAATGAACAAGTTACTTAATATTAGAATTCATTAGTAAAAAGACATAGCTGAGCTCAGGTTTATAAAACCATAAACCTTCTAAAATTCTGTATAAATTGGTAACTTGCTACATGAGTTTACATCAAGATGATCAGGAAACAGAATATGAGAATAACAGCTCACATTAATTATTACTTGATTATAACCAAATACGGTCAGAACCTTATTTGCATTGCCCCAAGGAACTCCAACATGCCAAATCTTCTATCCCAGTATGTTTTAATCATTCAGTGCTGCAAGACAGTAATTATTCTTAACAGAATAATCAGTTATTTAAGTCCATATATTTGCATATCATTAAGAAACCCTAAGTTACCAGCATGCAAAATGTTCTTAACACTAGCAGCATTGATTATTAACACATATGTAGGAATTACTATCTCATCCTACGATACATTTCAACATCACAGAGTCACAAGATCACAGAATGTCTGAGGTTGGAAGGAAGGTCTGAAGGTCACCTGATCAAACGCCTGCCCAGATGGCAGACTGCCAAATTTTATTATCTCCAAAGCTGAAGACTCCATAACCTCTGTGGGCAACCCATGCCAGTGCTCAGTTAATCAGAGTAAAAAAGTGGTTCCTGATGTTTAGAGGGACTCTCTGGTGTTTCAGTTTGTGCCCATTGCCTCTGATCATGTCACTGAGCACCAGCGGCAAGAGTCTGGTTCTGTCCTCTTGTCAGCCTGCCTTCAGGTAGTCATACACATTGGTAAGATCCACCCATGAGCCTTCTTTTCTTCAGGCTGAACAGTCCCAGCTCTCTCAGCCTGTCCTCACAGGAAAGATGTTTAAGCATCTTTGGAGCCCTTCACTGGTCTCTCCAGTAAGACCATCTCTCTCTCTAGCACTGGAGAGCCCATTCCTGGCCTCACTAGTGCTGAATAAAGGGGAAGGGTAACCTCTCTGCCCTTGCTGACAACAATCCTAATGGAACCCAGGATACCATCAGCCCTTCTTGCTACACTGCCGGCCCATTTTCAGCTTGGTCCCACCAGCACCACCAGGGACTAGTCGGAAAAAGTGCTTTCCAGCTGGTCGGCCCCCAGCTTGTACTGGTGCATGGTTCCTCCCCAAGCGCACAACTTAGTACTTCCCCTTGCTGAATGGAATGAGGTTCCTGTCAGCTCATTTCTCCAGCTTGCTGAGGTCCCTCTGAATGGCAGCACAACTCTCCCAGTTTTGTGTCATCAGCAAACTTGCTGAGGGTACACTCTGCCCCATCATCCAGATTATTAAGGAAGATGTTACAGAGCATCAGACCCAGTGTTGACTCCTGAGATACACCACCAGTTACTGGCCTCCAACAAGACTTTGCAGCACCGATTACCACACTCTTGGACTGGCTGTTCAGCCAGTTTTCAATCCACCTCACTGTCTGCTCATCCAGCCCATACTTCCATCAGCTATTACAAAGATCTTACACGAGACAGTGTTGAAAGTCTTAGTGAAGTGTAGATAGACAATACCACTGCTTTCCCCTCATCTATCAGGATGGTTTTTTTCATCCTAGAAGATTATCAAATTGGTCAGGCTTGAATTCCCCATGGTGAATCCACACTGACTAATACTGATGATTTTCTCGTCCTCTATGTGCCTGGAAATGGTCTAACAAACACGATAATCAATCAAAGATTATCTAGAGTGGCCTCACGATGACACCTGCCAGCTCTCTCAGCACTTGTGGGTGCATCCATCAAGGACCACAATCTCATGTACATCTGTTTTGCTTAGGTATTCCCTGACTTGATCCTCTTCTACCAAGGGTATACCTTCCTTGCTCCAGACCTTTCCTAGGGTGCCTGGGAGTCAGGATTCCTGAAGGGCTGCAAAGACTAAGATCCACATTTTTGACAGTCTCCTTTTGTCACCTATGTTCTAATAGAAGCCCTTCTTTTTGTCTTTGACATCCCGTGCCAGATTTAACTCCAGCTGTGCTTTGCCTTTCCTAACCACATCCTTGCACACCCAGCCAGTGCCTCTGTATTCCTCCCAGGAACTCACCTGCCAAATGCTGCCTGAGACAGATGAGACATACAGCAACCATACTAGGTAAGCAGGTAACAGCCCCTACTATGCCTTCCAGCCTACATCTGTGTATCTGTTTATGTCGACAGAGTTAGTCTGAACTGATTTGGCTAACAAGTGTATAAAGCAGAAGTTATTTTTCAACCAGATGAATTCTCTTACCAGAGCCATACAGATGGTTTGGTTAGAGTCACTTGCAGGTGGAAGTCTCCCAGATAGGAAGAATCAACAATGAAAAGAGGAGAGGGAGGAGCCAACTATCTAAGCCAATGCCACCACTGAAAAGTTACTTGGTGCATCCTGCACATACTAAATGGGAAACTGAGCAGTTGTAGCTCATAAACAATCTAACAATAAAAATACCTCAATATAACAAAATACTTTTTTTTAAAAAAAAAAGTGAAACCTTGCTGCATGAACACCAAGCTGTATATGACTTGGGCTCTTTATATAGACTTGGACGTACACTTTTATAGGTTGGTAGGAAAGTAACTATCTATTCAGTTCTGTGGTCCAGAAAACTACAAGTACACAAGTTTCAGAAATTCTGTTGTGAATACTATGCTGGACATATATCTGCTTCTTAAATTATAAGAACTGGCTTACGATAAGTCAAGAACTTAAAATAAATCATCTCCAAAGATTGAAGATTTTATACCCCAAAATATTTTTCATATAATACTTCAGTTCATGAATATATAAATTTGTATCCTGAATTAAAATACTAACAAACTGCTTACTGTTGGAATCGCAGTTGTACAGCTAACTCTTCGAAGCCGTCTCTGCATCAGATCATGCTCCATTCCATTGACTTCAGCTTTCAGGCGTTCAAGCTCTTCTTTCTCAAGCTTCAGTTCCTTTGCTAATCTCTCCATCCTTGCTCGTTGATGTAACAGCAAGGCTAATATTTTACATGGAAGAAATAGTTACTAACACAAAAACACCTGGAAAACTGAATTCTTACGCTTAAGATTCATGAGTGACCCCTCTGGAAAAAAAAAAGTGATCATAAACATGCAGCCAAATATCAGTGTGAAGATGCTTTCATGCCAAATGAACTACAATTTAGAACAAAGTTTTTCCAGAATAAAAACACATTTTAGACAGTAACTTGAAGTTGATATTACCATTTTGGTCAAAGCTTCTTTTTTTGCATTTGGTCTTTCTTGTCTCAAAAATACAAAGGCACCTGTGCAAGGAGACAGCTTCTCAGGATGAAACAGCAACCTAGCTATATTGCTACTGTACTGACAACAAAAAACATAAATACCAGAAGTAAGATCACACTGCATATCTGCTGCTCAATAGCAGCTGACACACTAGCCTTGAGACAATAGCCAAATATCAGTCTTGAATTGGTTTTTTTTCACTGCTATTACAGATTATGCTATAATAACTTTAAGTAGTCTTAGCTTTTCAGAGAGTGCTCTAATTCTCAATACTGTAAGTTCCCCAGTATTCAAAGGCAAAAACTATATAACTTCAATAAAACAGACTAGACAATCCAGGAAATAAAAGTTGAGGGCAGCTCAGATGCTTCAGTCTTTAATTCTACAATAGAGCTGATTTGCTGTCCTCTAACCTCCCTCTGCTGTTAATCATTCTCTCATATTTTTGTCATGGTACTGAAATTTATGACTCAGTCACAAGCTGATGTTGAGCTCCCAGAGCAGCTATAGAAAGAATTTTGACTAGCTAGAAAATAATACTCAGTTTCTGCAGGAAGAGTGTTTCTCAGTATTTCATCATGATGCAAAACTGGCCAAGTTCATTAGTGTGATGCTTAGCACTTTCTGATCTGGCTGGTTTTACCTGATTGAAGTCTACTAAGACAGAGAAAATACGAGGAATTTGCTGTGGGTATTAAGACAAGCACGCTGCTCCTGTAACAATGTTCCAGTAAACTGCTGAAATGTATGAAGTGGGATCTGCAAAATGCTATTTCATACAAAGCACCAGCCAGCACCTGACCTCTTCTTCATCCGTGTCCAACACAGGCAAAGAAAACTCACATAATATTTCAAGAATATTTGCATACTAGCTAAAAAAGAGTTAGCAAAATAAGCACCAATATGACACAGCTTTCTGGGGGAGGGAAAAAACCCCCCACCAGTCAGGAGCATAAAAATGACAGTGTTTTTTATCAGATGTCAGTACTCTGTGCAAAAACATAGCACTATACTTCAAGTTTTGTACGGATCTGCCAATTCACAACCGAAGATAAAACACTGAAAATCCAAGAGTAACATCAGATGTTTTTATAATACAGGCACCAGTATTACTGAACAGAACTGTTCTCTATTTTTTGATGTAGTATAAGTCATCCAAGTACAGTTTAAGAGATCACAAAATTAAGAAAAAAACCAGATATCAGGCTGTATGATTTTCTACTATTATGATCAAACTGTGTCATGTGACTGCTCCAACTTAACATCTGATTACATCACATAGCTTCACATTATACTCTAGTACAACTCACCAAACATGATTCACACTACAAACATTGGAAGTACAGACAACGGAACATTTTTTTGGTAACACTTTTCATGGTGGTTCATATTCAGAAAAAAAAAACCTTGTTCCCTATATTAAGCTCTTAAATACACTCTTCTTTAGGACTCCTTTGTGGTAGTAATGTATACAACATTTATTTTTCTACAATTACTTTCCATCAAGAGTTCAGAGTGCAGCAATACCAATAGTAAAAGTCCCAGCTGTGGTAGGCATTGCCACAAAAGCAGATGTCCCAAAAGGCATATACCAACTAGTTGTATTTGGTTTGTTTTTCAAATACACAAATCTAGTCAAAGATACAAAAGCAAACCCACATTTCTACATTCCAGAACATGTTTTTCTCAGTTATGGAAGCTATCTATACTTTCTCACGTAACTGATAATCTTTAATGAAGCTGTAAATAGGAACACTACCAAACAAAGCATACGGTCTACGAGTTACAGACCCACTGGTGTTCATTCTCTCTACATAACATTCCTGACTGGGTCTACCAGGTACAGAACAGCTCTTTGTTGAGGACTTAGAATAGGTCAAAAGACACAAGGCAAAATATGAAATCAAGAACTACAGGGCAGCTTTATAACCATTATTTCAGCTTTCTAAAGTGAAAGGAAGCCCAAAAGGAACAATGGAGGAATAGGCTCTTTTCCAGACACAAATCCAGAAACAAAGTAACTTCTTTAAGTAATTGCTGCTGATTATCATTCTGTCATTATCCCAAAGGATCGGTTTGAACGTTTGCAGATTGATTATAGATTTGAAACAATCAAAACTGAGCAAACTAAAGCAGATTAGTATGAGAAAAGCAGTTTTCAGCCCAAGGTTAGATTTCACTCTTTTTTTTTTTTACTAAACTACTTAATACTTCATTCATACGTGACATTAAGACTAACTACGTTCTATCCCTATGCAGCAGAACACACATCCTAAAATTTGTCTGCCAATCTCTTCTTCCTCTTTGAAGACTCTCTGCAAAGGAAGTGAGTTTTAAAATAATTATTTTACTACTTTTCAAAACAAAAATATGATTCATATTGACACCTGAAGTAATTTTAGCTACAATGCTACCTCCCTCTCCTCTTTCACGTCATACTCTTCAATCTAAACCAAATAAATTGGATTAAGATTCCCTACAGAAGTTAGTGCTTCAGGTTTTATAAAGCACCTGAGTACAGAACAAATAAAAAAATTAATAAAATCCACATGTAAATTTATGATACAGTTCTCCCAACACAGAATTTACAAAGCAGACACAGAGTATATGAACAAACCACTTACTCTAGTTAGCTGCAACGTTTTAAGAAATTTCCCTAATATCAAAGGCATAAGAACTTTAAGAACCTCAGAAATTCTTTACGTACTAAAATTTGGCAAATTTTTTTAAAAATCAGAACAAACTCTCTCAATAGATGATTTTTGGTGCAATTTCTGTTCTTCTCTACACCTTCAAAAAGTTTCACTTGGTAAGCAGCAAAATCAAGCTGAAAATGCATTTTAATACAATTTGAAGGATGAAACATTTACCTTGAGTGTAAGCATAGTCGTCTGATCCAGAACTAGAACTTCTCTGATACTTATGGCTTCCTTTCTCTCCTCCAGATCCTGGGATTACAGAAATAGGCTGAATAGGTTCTGGTGCTGCAGAACGCTCTTCTTGGTCCACTAAATTTAAAAGATTCTCAGTCGGTGCACGACCTACTGTGATTTTAAAAATGGTTGGGTTTGGCTGAGATACCATTACCCGAGGAGACTGTGTTGGTGCACCTGTAGGTCCAGTTGGTTGAGTGTAGGTAATATATACTGGATTAACACTAAATGGAGGTTTGGGTTGACCTGACATACCTCTTGATGGAGAGCTTGAAGGAGGAGTAGTGGCTGTATACAGCGGATGCTGGTTTCGTTGAGATGACTGATTACTTATTGGTGAAGGACTTCTGTTCATTGCAGCCCCAGGTCTTTGCGGTGGCTCAACTGTAATTTCTATTTTATTCATGGAACCTTTGGATAGACTAGGTCCAGCAAAAGGAGGAAGATACGATACAGAGTGACTGCCTTGTTTTTGAAAAGTCTGGGATGCTTGCTGATATGGATGGGGTGGGACAGTTGAAGGACTAGGAGGCATGAAAACATGTGAACTCTGATGACCCAGCTGAGGAGGCTGAACTTGGTGTTGAGGAGAGCCAAAGGGCGAGGGACACTGGGATGCCGGTGGTGATCGAAAAGCTGACTGAGGGATCTGGGGTTGTTTAGGAGAATACTGAGAAGGTTGGTAGTTCTGTTGATGTGGATACACAGGTAGAGGACGGGGAGTATAATGTGGAACTGGGCCCTGTGGCGGTGAATGCCACTGTGTATTCTGAGGAGTCTGTCGTCCTGAAGAACTTTGAGATGTTTGTCTTATATAAATAGAGCCAGGAGTCCCATAAAGATTGCTTGGAATCTGTGGAAGAATTTGTAGAGCTCTGGGTACACTCTGTCCAGAGGGGAGGTTTTGTGATACTGTAACAGTAATGGGATTTGTACTGTACCGAGGTATGTGCATATACGTGGGAGGAGGGCCTTGCATAGCAGACGTGTTCATTCCTGGTTGTATGGAAGATGGCTGTGGAGGTGGCTGTGGAGGAGGAGTAGCTGCATTTCTATTCTGGTCATTCATGAAAAATGGATTGTAACTAGGAGAAGCTGCCACAACAGCAGGAGCAGAATGTGGTTCCTGAACTAAGCATATCAGCTGTTTACCTGCTGTGCGTTGTGGATCAATATGTCCATCGCTTGAACTGTGTACCAGTGTACGACCACCATTAAGTTGAGCTCCATCCCCTGCGTGATAGCTGGTATGAGGATGAATACCCAGATTAATGTGCAAAAGGCTATTTCTATTCATTCTGGTGTCATCAGGGCTATGGTACTCCATATATAAATATTTGTTGCTCTCCTGTGCGAGGGCTCGACAACAGGCATCTAGGTTGTTGTTGTTCTAGGAGTAAGAATGGACACCTATTATTGTCAAATAGCAAAAGAAAAAGCCACTGCTCAGCATTCAAGTGTTCCACTGAAGCTGCCATCAAGCCTAGCTTGAACACAACTAGGGATAACATTTCACAGACACAAATCTTGAAATAAAGGTAACACCTACTAAGTCATAGTATGCAAGCAGTATACAGCTCACATTGCATCTAGCAAAATGCTATGGTAACATTAGATACAGTATGACATATTAAAAAAATCAAGTCCAGTTTTGGGTCAAGCAATAGTTAGAACTCTTGCCATCTTCTGCAAGGAACAGGTGTGTACAATTAACTACTTCTAATAACAACACAAATTAAACTAGATCAAAATGGCAAACTCTGGAAAGCCGAAACAAAATGCAGGTGACATTTTAATGTTTACCTGAGTGTTTACTGTTTTCACCTTTATTTTACTGTTTACCTGAGTATTTCTTTCTACCTGAAAGTATAAAAGCCCAACTTCATAAACTAGCTTCTCTGGGTAGAACAGAATATAGTGCCTTAAAAATTAACTCAGAATAAGTATTTCTTGAAAAAGAGCTGGCAATTCCATAAAGCACTTTATAATTCTAATGTCCTTTCAACTGCCTTTAAGAATCTCAGGCTCAAGTTTAAAAATAAAGTTTATTCATACATCAGTGAGGAAACCAAATAACCCCTATAAATGTCTTATTTGTTCTGTGGTGTTAGCAGCTGAAACTATACAGACAATTAATTATGAAGCAAACTGAAAGTATAATGGGGAAATCCCTTTCCCTTCTTCCCTTCTCTACTCATTTTAGCTTAACCTAGTCTTGTTAAAACAACACAAATGATAGCTTTTCTAAAAGAGTAAGATCACTAGAAGTATTCCAGACTGTGGATTTTTTTTTTCCTTCCTGGTTTCTCATACAACAGCCTGTATCAGCTATGGTTTAGTTTTTAATTGAAATATCGGTTAAAGAAAAAAATTTCACTTTAAGTTCAACTACATCTGGCCCTCAGCACTCTAACTTTGTTACATACAATCCAAGACTGGTACCTTCTGGGACATACAGCAACTGCTACCAGAACAAGTGTGTACGTATTTATATATACACACATATACACCCCTGCCTGCCTTAGTGCACGAAGATTATCATTCTAGGCCATATACATTAATAATGTTTTCACTTCTATTTTAAACCCTATCACTATATGAAGTTTGTATACATATTCATACTCATGTAGCCTTGCAATACAATTTTCAACAGCCTATCCATTGGTTGAAGTCACAGTTATGTTTCTTTTCTAAAGGACTGACACCTAGTCAGTCTTAATACTAAAGTGAAGACGACTTTCCCAAAACTTCATATGATTTCACTACCAGACGAACATACATATTCAGCATCTTCTCAGATGAAGCCTTATTACTAAACAAGACAGAAGAGTCCAGCACTTAATTACGTACGGCTCTCACTCTATAGCTACTTCCCCTTCATGCCAAGCTCCCCTTCCAGACCCCAATGGCGAATGGCAACATCCACATGTATCACAGAAAAATTTAAAACCAGAACATGTGGGAACCAGATCTTGCAATAACAGTCAGCACTACAGTGCCAAGACAGCAGTCTCAAAAAAGTTACCTGCTACCATCAGCCACTTGCTATCTAAACAGGGCTTCATAAAGCGAGTCCTGAGCTTCCTTAGGTCACTTCATCAGGGTGGAGATAGAGAGAATGTGAAAAGGACATGCCCTAATCTGATTTTCTCAGGGTATGGAATACATTTGATTTCATGGTAGGTCCAAAATTCACACTGGTTTAAATCTAGAGCATGTATTGCAAAAGCTTAAGGGAAACCAGCTCATGTTTCTTTAAACAAATATGAAGTGGGTTTGGAAACAAATTCTACACTTAAAAAAATGACAGATATTTGCAATGTAATGTTAACTAGCTATCCAGAACACCATATGCTTCTGAAGCATTAGGGTTTCTCTAATTTTATCAGTTTAAAGATTTTTATGACTTAAACATAGCTCATCAAAAGGATCAGGTACTTAACAGTACAGAAGAGATGACTGTCAGGATAAGTAAAGCTTTACATTCCAGGGCTTTCCCGGCTTTACATCTGTCCGAAAGCAATTAATTTGTATTTGTATCATTTAGAAGACACACAATGCAAAAATTACAGCCAGTTATAAGTAAACCTACTCTTCTCTCAGGTACAGGTAGGATGCAAATACACCTTTGCTACTTTCATATGCAGCAGTTTAGCACACCAAGTTCCACCTTAGCCATCGCCACAGAAGGCCAAGCCAGATCTTACAGGTTTCTATTCCACTCCTGAATCTTCCCATTAACAGAAGGTATTCCTAGATGATCGGACTTTGTAAAATGATTATGTGTGTTGTCACTTACTGTCATTTTCAATTTCTGACTTTAGATGAAGATGGAAAAAAGAAATGGAAATTAAAAAAAAAAGAAAAAAGAACTGCCACCTGACTTGGAAACAGAGGAGTAAAAACAAACCTTTAGGCAGCTGTGGCAGAAAGATGCCATGAAGACAGAAAACCTAGATACCTAGCTAAGGTCAGTTCCTTACCTTGGAAGAATGAGTCATTGTTTGCTAAAATCTCCTCCAGTATATATATGTTATTTATGTAGCTGTCATCAATAATCATCCCATTGGCCACTTTCCTTATTACCTCTATGCATACAATCACAGGTTGCACAGACAAGGAAGAATAGTCAGCAAAGAAACCACCCACAAGCATAAGTGAACAATGATAAAAATCTTTGCACATAAAAGGGAGGACAAAAATTCAAGTACTGGAGTCTTTTGCCCTTTCAAAATAAAACCAGAACAATGAAAATCTATGCTCCATGTATACTACTAAAAAGAAATTTCATACTACAAAAATAAAATACACAGACTCTTAGAAATTCTTTACCATACCTGAAGCATGCACTGAGATACCACCCCTTCAGGTATCTCAGGGAAACGTTGTCGGAGATCATGGAGTACCTGCATGTCGAGTTGTTGACTGCCTTGCGCCATGCCAGACTGATGATGTTCCAGATCGCCAAAAAATGGAAGTCAACAGGCCTTCCAATGATTATGGTCTTCTGAGGCTTCTGGCATTTTCTGTAAGAAAGAAAAACACAATAAATTATTCTTTAAGCCACCACAACAACTTTTCCTCCTTCCCCAGCTGCACATGTAAAGTAATTACTGTATTACGTTTTTAGATCTAGATATCAAAAGACAATGGCTTAAACACAAGAGTGGGAATCATGATGTCATAAATTCTTATATTAAAACACTTAACATATCACAGGTATATCTACATGACATTTCACTGGAATGTGCTGGTTCAGGTCTTTTGTGCACACAGTCCCATTGTACTACCACAGAGGCATAACTTAAATTAATTTGACCTCCATAAAAATGGAACTGTTAACGTATTTACTCCCAGTGAAATTCTGGACAGTTTGTAGAAAAGTCTGAAGTTATTACAAAGCATGCATATATTTGTTATTTACAACACGCTAGAAATAACAGACTGAAAAAATAAGTAGGACAATTATCAAAAAATACTCCTCTTGTAATAGGGCTTAAACTCCTTCCTCTTTACCTCACTACAAGTCCAAGAAGTTGGAAGCAATTTCTGTGAAACACAAGAGTTAAACAGAATTTAAAGAGTCCTTTTTAGGATTATGATAAACAGCTATATAAGATTTTTGTAAAGCACCTATTATATTCACAGTAACGTGATTAGCAACAAAAAACTCTTTCCATTTCAGGATTCTTTTATTCAAGAGCAAAAAGATTCTATCTGAGCTTCAGTACTCAAGGACTACTAGAAGACAAATACAGTCTGAGTCAACAAATGCTTTTCTTGCTCATGGCTCATGATCACAGCAGTCATCAAAAAGTAGCTGAAGTCTAAGTAAAGATTCACAAAGCCTTCGAGTGAAGCTGGTGTGTGACATAGCCCTGTAATACATCTATTACTGCTAAGCTTCAAAAATCTTTCCAACATTACTACTCAGTTGAATTCTTAACTGTAGAGAATGTAGTGCTGTGTTCAAAAAGAGAAATGAAATTCAGACACTAATGGAGCTGGTTTTCAAGTAATTCATTAGCTACTCAAAGCCCCAAGTTTAAATCATGCTTGTCTCAACCTCACTGCAATTGTGGGTGGCACATAGTATAGGTATTTCAGTCAGCTTTTCACTTGTTAGCTCAACTTCTAATAGCCATCTAGAACAGTACAACAGATCAGCACATCCGCATACCTGTGTGCACTAATAAACTTCACCAGCTTCCCGTATCTTTCCTAAGAAAGTCTCTTAATTTTCATAGGCAAGAAAATATAAAGTGCCAGGTTTAGGGTAAGAAAGTTTTGGTGGTGTTTTCTGGTTCTTTTATTACTTTGAGTATTTGGTAAACGTACCTTTCTTTTTTTGCCTCTTTCTAATAGTACTTTCTTTTGCTGGAAAGGGGAAACAACCACCACCACAACAAAAACAGAAGTCAAATCCACTCCACTATCTGGCTACTTTGCACGCGGACAGCTCTTCACTGACATTAGCATTCATTAAATAATACATATGCTTACAGGAATGGTTGCTCTCTGTGATATCTCATATACTCTAGTATCTAGTATTTACACCTGCCTTATCACACTCTTTCTCATGATAAATGACAAAGTTTAAAGAACACTGAGATATGTGAATTATCTCGTGGTGATTTAAGAAATACTACAATAAACTTACATCGAATAATCATGATGCAGTTCTCTCCACTGCAGTAATGCTGCAGACCCCTTTTAAAGAAAAGGGGTTTCTACTGACTACAGGAGCCAGCTGAAACTTCCTATCTACACTCACAGCAGGGGATCTTTTACAAAACTTATTTTTCATAAGCGACAAACAAACATCATACTGGAGAAGTCAGACCACCACAACAATTCTCAAAGAAAACTGAAGCGGCAATTGAACTCTATGTGTTTCTAGACAACTCTCCTTTTCCCAGGAGGCAGGGGATGAAGTGCAGCAATGGAGCACCCTGAATAAATGACAGTAGAATAACAACGGTATCTAAAAGTATGAAATAAAAGATAATAATTTTAAGAATTTCATTTGCAAGAGCAAAAGCCTTTGCATCACTTCTCACTTCAAATGCAAGCCCAAATGTAGCATCGGTGAGCAGACTGGAGATCCATCATCAACACATGCAATGTTTTTCTACAATGCTTTTATAATAATCTAAATTAATAATTTCTTCGATGTTTTTCTAACACTTCCTGAATATGTGTGGGGGGTAGACGTATAACACTCAAAGTAATTGGCAGTTACTGGCCAACAATGAAGTTCTAAGCACAAATAACGGAGAACAGAAATTTCCATTCTCATTTTGAAGAATTGAAGCTTCTGGCCTTTAGACTTACACAAGTAGTCTTGAAAAGCCTACAAGAAACCCAAAACAGTCTTGAGAAGCATGAACACACAATCATTCAGAACTCCTTGGATTTCATGGCTACACTACCATGGAAATTTGTTAATTTTCACCGATACCACAAAATTCACTACGGCCATATCTAGATGCCCAGCATTTTGTCCTGCCTATTCTGCTTGAACTGCCTACAGCTGACTGCACATTTTCTACTGTAAGCAGGCACAAACTGGCTGGAATACAATACCTCCTTCCTTTATTGTTCCACAGCACCAGGCAGGTGGAGAAACAAGTTGTTCAGAGAGCCAAGAGCTTATAGACCAGACTACACAGCTAGGATGCTTAGACAACAGAAAATCCTTGAGCCCCAAGAGACTAAGAAAGCAATCCTTCAGAGCTTTTTGCTTTCACGTCATGCACAGGATAAGGGATATGCTGAGGTGCACTACACTACCCACCTTAAAATTATTCAAAGTTCACAGAGCAGAACACATCAAAAAACAATTCAAAGTCACAATGAAAGCAACCCACTTCAAAAACGAGTTGGGGATACCCAAACTCTAGTTGAAAAGGGCTTCACGAGGATGGAATAAATTAACATTGCTACAGACATGGCAGTTCTAATGGCAGAAACAAAGCATATTGTTGCAGAATTGGTCCCACTGCGTTAACACACAGAGGGGACCTTGGGAGTCACTAGCGAATCTTGGGGATTATGCAAAGCATGACTCAAGTCCTAAACAAGTACACTAATCAGTTTTTCACACCTCTTACATGCCCAAATTACTTGTACAGGAAAACAGTGCCTTAAATGTAATAATCTTTCCTTAAGCCATTTGTGCACCTTGCAAGTTAAGAAAAGTCAACAGTTCCGTCAATGAACTGATGTCTCTTTTCTGAAAGAATGACTAAAAAAGTAGACTTTCTATTACCAAACAAGAATTACTAGACTACAGTTTTGATACTCCCCACGTATTTGATACGTTCAAATATATACAGAAGAAAATACATTTCACTGCTGTTATTTTTGAAGCACCAAATCACCTAAAATGAAGATACATGAATAACTGGTAATGAGAGACAATTGAAAAAATAAATTAGGACAGTACCCATCTGGAAGTCTATAAATTATGTACTGGTGTGCACTTAGGCAATTACGATGTATGCAGCAAGTAAAATAATTTGAGTGAATTTCCAGAAAATGGTTACCTGTAAGTTTTTCAGGCCTCATTAATTTATTGTTAAGTGTTGAAGAGTTTTATAACAACAGTTGGGCCTTGAAGGATAAGAGGAAAAATTCCAATGAGACAAATCAAAGAAGTAAGCAAATCAATTTATAAAAGCAGCACCTCAAAGGCATCCTACTTCTATATATTTTACAATAATCATTTCATCTTAAATTATTTAGAACACAAAAATGAGAAAATACAAATGGATTTAAGTATGGTCAAGTAAAGAACCTCAATTTTCCCCCTGAATACCACACAAAAGTAGTTCTTAAATTTCATTGTCCTGACTTCTAATCAAATGTATGCTGATGTCTACAGATAAAAAGTGGATTTATTGAATGGTATTCACATGAACTCAACCCAATATTTGTAATCTTTTTTTTTTTCCTCCTTGTTCATCTCTGATCAACATGTTGAAGATAAATTTTGACCTTCAGATTCATAAATGCAGAAGAATTTTTTTTTTACTTTAGCACTCATAGGGCAATTTCTTCAAACACTTGTACTAGACTGACAGGCTTTTGGCCAAGAGGTAGAAAAGGATTCACGGAAACTCAGCAAAGCTGGATAGAAAATTCTGTCTAAACATTGCAGGAACTGGAGCATGAGATTAGCATGAAATTCAGGTGGACAAAACAGTAAAACAATAACAACTTCTTAATTATGGAACCTTCAGGACAGAAGGGTCAAAATTAATACCGACACATATCAGAAAGCTGAAAGAAAAAATGAATGTATATAACACATCCACCAAGCAAAATTGACTTTCGGGACATTTAAACTTATTTGTGGTAAATACGAAGGAGCAAATCCAATAAACAATTATACAATCCAAACCCATGACAGTCAATTCCCAACTGTTACCTGCTTAAATATCATTTGCCAATACCAACAACTCATCCCTGTACGTATTTGCTACTGGTATTTAGGCATAAAACTTCTGAGTAACATTGACAGCAGTGCTGCTCAGAAATTTATTCCTGTTCTGAGCCAAAAATAAAAGCAATAACAGTGTGAATACCCTCCCTGAACAGGAACTTCCGTATTTCTCTGGTAGTTGAATAGACAGAGAACTGTGAAAAGTGAAGAAGCAGAAAAAGACATGAAATTCTAAAATTAAGTTTCATTAATCTAGATCAGTAGAGAATTTTACTTTCACCGAAAATAGCAGGGTAAATAAAAATGAGATCACTTCCAAAAGAAAAATATAATGTTCCTTAAAGGGAAGAGCATTAATAAGAGCTTAATACTTGTTTGCAATGACTTTACTAAAACATGCCATTTTGTTTTCAAAGCCATACTAGACTAACTGGCTGCACACCATGAGTTCGGAATCTGAGTGATATTTAAAATCTTTTGTTCAAAATTTATTTATTAAATTGAAGAAATTTTAAGTGTATCTTATGAATCATATTCCTTCTTGAGGTAATTTCAATCCATGAGATGTTTCTCTCCCTTTGGTCATGTTAGCTACAGTTCTTGAAATGACTTCAGTTTTGTTATTGCATTTTTCCTACTTATTTTCCTACTATTTATTTTGTTGAAACTGGTCTCAAGAATAAGTTATTCCATCTTCTTGTAGAAAAAATTTGCTCTACTCTAAAAAGCCTTTTAGAAGAACACAGACCATTCATCCGTGAAGCACACACAAAAAAAATATCATTACTAGATTGCTCTGTAAAGCAATATTACTCAAGTATATGCCAAAGAAAGGACACAGAGTCCTTAGGAACCAAAAAAAAAAAAAAAAAAAATCATAACTTTTTATATATGTAATTGAAAAAAAATTAGTTGCTTATTAATACCATATATGAGGATGTTCATGTTTCATGACTACTTACTTCTAGATTCCTAAATTCAAGATGACTTTTAGTATGGAAATAATCCTACCAAAAAGTCATCCAGTTACTGAACTACAGTGATCTCCTTTACCAGGTACAGTGCATAACAGATTCTCCAAATAATCTATTATTTTCCCAACTGTGAAAATTATTTCGTTGTACTACCATAACACAAAGATTTAAGCTGCATTTAAAAGATGAGCCTACTTACTAGAAGTATCTTTATTAAACCTTATGGCCCAAGAAAGACAGTGAAAACATTCCACCTCTCACAAAAGTAACATATCACCTACTCCAGTTTCAGCACTCAAATTCAGTAGCTAGTCCAAAACCTTTATTATTACTGGGAATTAAAAAAACATGGGCAAGTTAATTCCCTTGAAACTTACTGGAAAAGGATTTCAAAGTTTTAGTTTACATATACATGTATATCAATTGAAAATTATTCAGTGTAGTACATATTTGTTACAGTTTCTTGAATGAAGTTACCCTATAAGCAAGAACTGCTTAGGGGGTAATGTCAATTTAGCTTCTAGAATAGATGCGGACAAACTTCCACTGCCTCCAGAGTTATCTACGGATTTGGCTACAGTCCTCCAAGGAAGCCAAGCTTTACTGCATATGAGGCAGCATGAAAAAGCAATGAGATCAGTTGTAGTGAGTTACAACTCAAACACAACTGAAGAGCTTTCTCCATCTTTCTTCCCACTCCAGTCAACTCAGCTGAACTAACTAAAACAATTTAAAAAATAAAAAATAAAAAAAATTACTTTTTACTAGTTTAGTAAGCTTACCCTGCACAACGCATGGCCCGCTGAACATCATACCACTGCGGAAAGGAAGAAAAAAGGGTAAAAAGGGGAAGGGATACAGGACCAGGAACTCCACCTTCCTCTTTTCAGCACAGTTAAGCCAACTGATCAGCTAAAGCCTTAACCAAAAAATGCACCTTCACCTGAAGCAGTCTTAGAACAAGAACCAAAGCTATTCTTGTACGAACAGCACTAAATCAGAATGGAGATTTTGCCGAGTACTGTCAATACTGGAGCTGGAGAACACGGCTGTGGTGCCACAAGAAAGCTGACTGTCAGCTGTCCTCAGAAGGTACACCACTAGCAAGACGTCAGAATTGAAACTCTACTTCAAACTCCACGTGAATTCCCAAAGTCCATGTAATCCGGTTCTCTATAAAAATTCTTTCCGAAAACTATGACGGACCAAGTTATGATTACAGGCCGTCAGCTCTTTATCACTGATATGACTATACCTTCTACATCTCCATTGACACATGGGTTACATGCTTCTAAAGGCTAGAATACCCTCCATACACTGCATGCCAATAGTAAAACATGAGACGACAAGAAGGGAATTAGCTCAGTCGACAGATTTAGAAAGCACTTTATTAGACAAGGTATTAACATCTTTTGGTTTTTACCCAACACTGATTTTAACAAATAAATATGGTTTCGGTCAAAGTCTACATTACTACATGATCCCATCCCATTTCCACTTCTGTATTTCAATACTCAAGCAGATGTTAGGGTATATAATTACTGTGGTGCTTCTTACAATGACTGCAAAGACATAGCAGAAAAGCAGTTAAATAGCAACATTTTTGTAAATAAACCTGTATAAAACCATGAAATTTGACGATGATGATTCAAACTGAGTTGCTTCTCACAAAAAATTAACTAAACCCCATGTTTTTTTAACATCCTATCCCACACACACCTCCTGTTTAATAAGAATCTGCACCCAATTATAGCCTTGTAACCATGCCTGGCATGTGACCTGGCTGCAGATGCAATCACGTAATCTCACCTCTAATCCTTTAGCAGCCTCTGGAACCTCTGTTGGCTTAAATTCAAAGGTGCCTGCATAGAATATTAATCTGACTGTAAATGGTTTAAAGTAATCATGCTATACTGACACTGGGAATAATGACGAGAACCATTTTGCACCCTATTTATTTAATCATTCAAGTAAACAAAACCAATTAACTCATCCCACAAATGTCCAGCTAAGACTTCGGATTGATCCTGCAGCAAAGGCAGACAAATACTTTTATGGTAATATGACACCTTTATACAGATTTACTGGCTGGAAGACCTTAAAATCTCAAAAATATGAGAAACTAAACTGTTGTACCAGTGTCAAGAGAGAAATTTTTCCTCACAACCATCTTCAGTCACACACTCACTCTGCTTAAACATGATGTATGACAAAAAACAAGGATTATTTTTCCCTGCAACAGTCCAGCTAAAATAATTTTTAGGATTACATATGGCTAAGAACAACTCTCCTACCTCACAAATCACAATGACCATTTGTTACAGAAGCTTTTTTATTTACAGGGTGACACATTCCAGAGTGTCAGAACAGTATTGCTTCAGAGTAGGAAAAACATGTACAATAGAATTTAAAGAAGTTTTGTCAGTTCACACAGACATACTAAGTTCAATAAAATGAAAGAAAAATAGTCAATATATAAAGCTGAGCTCAGCATGTTGCTCTCACCATTCTGAATGACTGGATATGTCACTCAAAACACAACTTCATGGTTTAGCAAGCTGTCTTATGATGAATGTTTGTTCAGCTGTATAAAAGAGGATCAACAGACTCATAAAGCTCCTGGATGGTAGGAAGGCAACGTGAAGCAGGCATACAGCGAAATAAAACCAAAAATAAAGCTGACACTGCCAGCGAATTGGTCTCTTAAGTTATGGTAAAGTTACACAAGCTCACTTGACAATTCTTGGTTCGACATCCCTGTTCATTTAACCATGCCATAGTTATACAGCCATACAACAGTTACACAGATGTGTCACTGGATGGCCTAAAACAGCTCAGAGTACTGACGTGGAATGCAATTCATTAAAGCCAGCATGATGAGAATACTATTATCTCACATTGATGAAATGAGAGTATAAAACAATTAAGACATTCCTTCTCCTCTTGTTTTTATTTTTTCTTTTACATTAGCTTAAACTTAAGCAATGATCAGTTTTATCCATGTGTGAAAGTATTTCCACAGATTCTATAAATGAGAAATACTGTGACACAAATGTGGTGTGTCTTCATCATACAAAAGCATTATGCAATTCTGAGGTAAGAGAAACACGGATGGAAGAAATGCATATTTGGCACAACAGTGACATCTGTCATCTGTGATCTCTGGACAAGCATGTCAATGATACAGTTTGTTATTAAAATAAAAAAAAAATCATAAACAATAGCTATTCCCTCTTAGGCACGTATTTTGTTTTGCTTTGTGTGATTTGGCATTTGCTTTGCTTCTCTCCCTTTCATTACAGTCTGTCATCGTTGTGAGCCATCAACATTTAAAAGGACTAGCGTTATCTATTTACTGGTTTTCCTCTTCCATCTATGATAGAAGACATTTTTTTAAAAAGTCACTGGAACACCAAGAAGTTTAGTGTTTACTAAAAAAAAAAATTTAAAAAAAAAAAAATCAGGCACTGAGACACCAAATTGCTAGGCGGAAAAGTAGTTAGAAGGATGGTCTACAAAGACCCAACATTTTCAAATTGAGTGACTCATTATTCTATGGCCTTGCTAAAGATTAACTTTCTGTCCTTTAAGGTAGGACTAGTATATGACAATAGGAGACCTTCTTTATTCCACTGCTTTGGAAGCGAAAGCAAAGGAGTGAAAAATCATTTCTACCCTACTTACCAGTCAAAGCACAAAGTAGAATTTACCCATAATAGGTACATGGTACATTACACCAAGAGATATTAAAAACTCAAGGATAATGAGAAGACTACTTAACTGGAACACTACTACTCATTTTATCAAGTAGCAAAGAGGTTCTTGGCCAGTAATTCATTTACTAAGTAGATCACAGAATCATAAAATAGTTCTGGTTGGAAAGGACCTTCAAAGAACATCTAGTTCCAACCACATTGCCAGGGCAGGGACATCTTCCACTAGATCAGGTTGCCCAAAGCCTCGTCCAACCTGACCTCGAACAATTCTGACGATATGGTATCCACTTCTCTGAGCAGCCTGTTCCAGTATCTCAACCCTCACCACATGAAATGTCTTCTTGATGTTCAATCTAAATCTACCATCTTTCAGTTTAAAACTGCTGTCTCTTGCCCTGTCACTACAGGCCTTGGTAAAAAGTCCTCCTACATCTTTCTTATAACCCTCTTGTTTATTGAAAGGCTGCATCAGATACTAGTAAATACTTCATCAGGCATTTGTGGTTCTCTCACTTCAAGAACCAACCAGAAGCAGCTCTTATTACATAACAAAGTTACACAAGAGAATTAAGTTTTCAAGGCAGTAGTTCAGGAATGATGCTACTATGCAACAAGTACTAATTTCCAGAAGAGTTCTGCAGAGTACTAGGTGCAACCAGAAGTTGTAAACACAAATGAGTCTGTATGCCTCACATACAACCCTGAGATTAGCACAAGTATCACATTAGTGCCAAAAGCCATGAGGACAATGAACTGGCTTTCTTACCAGGACATACGATCTATGATTACTGACTGTATGTTTGCAAAATATAGGCTGTGGTTGGAAAAACACCTGCAGCAAACCAGTATACTGTCATTTTGTAACTAATAAACTCTAAGTGCTGGCCCTGTGAAAAGCAGTTTTATAATGATGCAAAATTTTTTTGGCCATTACATCCTATTTTAGGAATCAAAACAAGCCAAAAAGGATACAAGAAAACATGAAACTATGAAGCATGGCAAAAGGTCTCCTGCAAATCCATAGATCGTAAACTTCAGCATTATTTTTTTCTGAAAGTACAGTCTGTTATTCATAGTTCCAGGTTTAACAATTACTAGAACTGAGTTTATACTAGAAGGAAATAAAGCTAACAAAGTGCAAAAATACTGGACTATTAATAACACAAATTGTTCCAGAAGGTGAGTTTCCTTCTCAGAAGTGTGAGATTACATTTCTCAGAACAGAAACGTCTCTGAGTATTGCTGTGGACAGAGATTTATCTGCCGGTCACCAGTCTGAATCTTGACGAGCCCAACAGGAAGTTAACGCCACTCCAGCTTAAGAGATGTTTGATAGCTGCTGCACAAGGTAACTGTTTCTCAGCATTAACTTCTGCTCCTACACCACAAATTCATTGCTATGCTTTGAATTTGGTTGTAAGACATTCAGAACAGGCTTTGTAGCAAGATATTTTTACACCAGTCAAAATAAAAAGAGTTCTTCCACAGTTATTTGATTTTCTTGAGTGGGTAGCAAACAATTTCACAGTGAAGTAAAAGCTTGGCCACCTTCTCAAGAGTCAGCTTGAAGCTGTGCAAGAAGTACAAAATTTAAATTCACTCCTTTTAGTAAACCATGCTATGAATTAGCAATAGGATGAGTGATTTATGACAACACAAACTTCAAAAAATAAAATTTAATTGTTTATGCTTCCGAAGAAAACTTGAATTAAGACGTTCTTAAAGTCAAAAGAGGAGAAAAAAGTTCTAAATCAACCATTTAAACATCAGGTTTCCTGCTTCTGAAGTATCCCTGACAGATTTTTGTGATAGCTAAATGTAATAGTGTTGTAAACAGCAGTTAAAAGTAACTAGACTACTGTAATTTCTCTATTAAGTCTCTGATCTGTTTTTATATGACAAACCTTGAAAATACTCTATATTGAATATATTGACTGAATCAAAGATTTCTATACTGTTGATAACTGTGCCTATGGAAAAGCATTACAGGATAGGACACAGACAATTTCTATAACACACCTTATCTTCAACTATCACAGTTTTCTACATCAATGAGAAAATAATTGCAAAGCATATTTATACTTGTAAAGAAGTATTTCTTTTTCTGCCAAGATAAAAGGAGATATTAAACTAGCAATAATTTAAATTTAAATGACCTGTGTAATTTTACTAGTGGCCCGTATAACTGACAGCAGTGCAAAAAGCAAGATCTACTGCAAAGACTGCCTGCATGCTGTACTGACTACAACTCTTATACCCAAGATGACCAGTTGAGAAACAAAAGAAATTGGTACCGGAAAGCATGAACACCTACACGACACTGCTTCTGGCTTGACTACTACTGGCATCTCCTCATTCTGGGCACCTGCTCAGTTGCTCAGTTGAGCAAGGATATGAGAAAACCTCATTTCAGGATCCCCAGCAAACACATACAGATGGAGGATATGACTCTACACAGAGGAAACAGAGGAGGGAAGTGGACAGGCACGTATGAACAGGAACAAACAAACAAAAAAGATCAGACAGAAATCAGGAGAGAGCAGATAAAGAAAAGAAAAGGGACAGGAGACAATACAGAGCAAAGCAAAAGATTACTGACAGTACAGAGAAAAACCACACATACCCCCTACACACCTGGAAAACATCAGCTTCCATTTTTGAAGTTTTGACTTAAGCTTTGATGGCTTGAGTGTGCAAATTTTTTCGACATAACTAATTGCTATAAAACATGGTGGACGATTTAAGCAGCATGCCCATCTTCTATCATTCCAGGAAAATTGAAGATAAGGAACCATAACATGAAGCTTGCCTATTTTGTGATATCTTCTGACAAGTCTTTGCACAAAACCCCACCCATAAGGATGTCGCAAAAAAGAGGTCACATTAAGAGGTTACACATAACTTATTAATTGCATTTATTTTATGTTTTTAAGTTTATTCCAACATAGAGTAACACACTGAGGTTATCTATAATAATATGCATACATCTACAGATGCTTGTGTGTGCCTTAGTCAAGGAATTGCTGTACCCAATTTCCTAGCAAAACAAAAGATACATTAAAATAAAAATGTCACCTGCCAACAACATAGTTCTATATACACTTATGTGTATGTTTTCATTGCAGAGAGGGAAGAGTGCCTTAAAATTAGATTTTTGTTTCTGCAACATAATTTGTTTTCTTAAGGCCATATTCATTTTCTATTAACATTATTTTAAAATGAAAAATTCTACCCCAGCTGAGCCTCAGACTGACTTTCTGGGGACATGTGTCTTAGATACTATACAATGCAGACATTTTAAAATGTTTTCATTCTGCACTGGCTTCAGTATTCTCTATAAATAATATTCATAAGATATCAAAAAAAAGTCTGGTGGAAGGAAAGCAGTGAGTTTCCCTCCTTCTCTAAGCACCGTCTATGTTACAACTGTTGCTTTGAGAAACATTGTTAGCATAAGGTAGTGTTTAAACAATTGACACTTAGATAAACCTGTAGCTGCCCTGTCTGTGGAATTGCTTCAGTGGCAAATCTCCATGAGGAAGCCTAGATATTTCAGACCCACTTGTTCCAGAATCTTAGGCCAGAAATACGACAAGCCAAAACAGATAATGAAAAGACCAAAACTGAATACAGTTGTTCATCCTAAGATGTACCAATGCATTCCTGCCAAAATTCTTGTACAGCTTCAAAGGACTTGAACAGTAACCAATACCTTTACTTGATAAAGCTCTAAAGTATCCTCTTCCTTACAGACAGTCCGGTACCAGGATCAGGTGTTTTAACACCAGAGAGGGCAGGCTGAGAAACTACAGACAGCAGCAGTAAAAGGGCATCAACAATGAACTTTTCCACAAATTATATTAATTTCTGCATCATGTTGTCAAGTAACTTGCATATTGTTCTGTGTGTTCTGGGCAGAGGACAGGACTGATTTTTCTAACAAATTAAATTAGAAGCTTTATGAACTACAATCACCCATAGGTCACTCATAGCTATATAACAGCACAAACTAATTCTAAAGACTACAATTTACCTCTCTCGCAGAGGCCTTCAGACATTACTTTGGTAGGTTAAGGAAAATTGTGTTTGCAGTTCTGACACCTTGGTTACTCAATGACATTGTCTGCAAAGGCAGGTTGTCAGTATTTAGGTCATTAGTCACAACATTTGTTTATTTCTGATGGTCTGGTACCAGGCCAGAAAATTTCAGATCCAAGTGATGAGATTAACTCAATTCCTGGCTGAAACATTTGTGACGTTTTACATACAGCTGAGTACAAAAAGACTGATTTTGTGATAATAGAGCTAGAGCCCTCTTTCAGAGCCTGTGAACACAAGCTACAGCAGGAACATGTTAAACAAATAGTGGTTTTATAAAATACAGCTTACAGCATAAAAATTAAAGGGAAAAAGTTTCTTCACTACTAGCTAATCTTTCCTCAGTTGACACCGCATAGCTGTCTGATGGTACAGTTATGAGCAAATTTCACTTTCATCAGGTAGTTACAGAAAAAGAAAGTATAAATCTGAATGAGACAAAATGAGTTCAGCATGCTTTCTGAAATTTTCAGAAATAAGTAGTATTTGGCTTTTTAAAGCCTAAAGTCTGTATTCACCCTGAAGTCTGCATTCACAATTTCAGTTTTTAGAATACTTTATTCTAGATGACAAATATTCTTTCAAATGTAAGTTAAACATGCACGTTTAACACTTAAAAGCAATCAGTATCTCTCTAAAGCCAGATCATTTCCACACCAATCTGCCCTACTGTACTCCATTAAGGCTGGTAGGATAAACTGTGCTGATTTCATTTCCCTTTTAGGAAGCTATCCTCATAATCCTGCTTTAGAAGAAAAAAAAAATAGGGCTCAAAGACAGCTTCAACTTAAAATAGTTACTAACTCATTCTACTCTTGAACAGGTTTGGATTATTTCACTTCTCTAAAACAAGAAGATATTGTCCAGCTCCTGCGGGCGCATCCTCCAAAAGCGCTGTCCTTTTGTGTTTTAACAGATGTCTCTGTTCTTATGGTATATATGTGGTCTTCTGGAAAACCTGGTAAAGCAGTAGCAAAAGAACTGTTTGAAACATTCTTTACACTACACTCAAAAGAGCCCCCAGTTACCAGATCTGCATAATAGTACAGTCTTTTAGCAAACTTTTCTGCCAAGAAGGATTACTAGTCTCAATTCAGGGAATACACAAGACCTTGGATACTCCAGGCCCACTAGTTCTCCATTATTGTGTAAACAGTTTAACCTATGGAGCTACTCTTAATTCAACTATCCTATTACATGTTTCTTCTAATTTTCACTTAATTAAAAACAAATTTCACATAATTTGAACACCTGCAAAAGAAAATGTACGTTCAAATCTCTGCACATACTTGCTCAAATATGGGATTTCTATATAGTAATTTGCATCAGAAGAGCAACTTTCTACATATTTGAAAAGTAAATTAATGTGACATAGACAAAATACTCTTGTAATGAGCCACTGCATTTATAATAAACAAAATTCCAAGTACATGTAAGAGTAAAGACATTCTTTATATAGTTATACATGCTCAATTCAACTGAACTGATTTCAGAATAAATGGAAACTGCACATAAAGAAAAACAAGCATTACGTTTAAGCTACAAGTTCAAACACTATTGACTACCCACTTATTTACATCATGTACACTAAACTTAATAATTGAACACCATCATGAAAAAATCATAATAAGCATGCTTAAGTTGTACGCAGGGTGAAAGTTTAATAATTTATGACAAAAACCAACTTCTAAAATTTAAATTATTACTTTCAAGTAAGAGCCAAAGAATTAAGGGAAATCTCATTATTAGAATTTAAAATTATATGTTCCATATTTACAGAATTGTTCACACAACTGTTTTTACCTAAACACAATAAAATGTAAAATACATTTGAAAGTTTTAAGTCAGGTTTTAAGTTACTAGTGTAAAACAATTGTGTCTCTATAAAGAAGACTATATAATAGAATAGACATAACCTAGGCTACTCTGGAAGTCAGTAGGAAGATTTAATTTACTAATAAATTCTGTAATATTAGAACTCCTGATTAAGGTGGTATTGAATGCAATTTCCAGAAAAAAAGGGAGATGAAGAGAAATTCTTAAACATCAGAAGGGCAAAATACTTAACAGAAGGAAAAAACCCCATCACACCAAACAAAACACCATCAAAAACTACAAACATAAATACACCCAAATATCAAGCTTCTTATAAACTTTAACAGGGAGAGTAGGGCTGGAGCCTACTTCCATTCTATGCAGAGAGACAGAAATACACACTTATAAGGGAAGAAAGATACTGAACATCCGAATCCATTCATTTTTCTCTCTAGCATATGATGTCACAACTGAAAACACCAAAGAAACAGCAATCCCAGAAAAACAAAGGGGGTTTTGCTGTTGTTGAACTTTGAAAAACATTAAAAATTGATACAAGTGAGCATTAAGTACAAAAATTCTTTAAATTTTTGGAAATAAGCTTTAGAGGGGAAAAAAAAAAACCAACCAAACTTTGTCCAGAGAAGTACTTATCAGCATAAAATGCTTAGCTATAGCGCAAAGTCTGGGTGTTTCCAAAGGAAAAAAACCATCACATAGGAAATCTAGTCTAACTGTTTCACAATCACTTAACCAGCAAAAATACAGTAACTGTGAAAAAAGAATTTGCTTCTCCTTTCCTTTGAATCTTTCTTACTCCTCCCAATGCACTAGCACAAAAGTTTAGGGACCAAATGAACATTGCTAAAGCTGAACTTTGATTTACCAGCCCTAAATACTAGCTCAGTCTGGATCAGCTCCCTGATTCACCTCAAAACTGTATGAAACCTTGTGCCATAATCAGATACAAAACCTTGAGACAGAAGCAGGCAGCCAGGGTGAGAAAGAGAAGTGTTAAGTCAAAATGCCACTATGAGATCTCGCCAGGAATGCAATCAATAGTTTTGGTTGCAACCAATATATGTGGTTGGTCATACTTGGTGTTTTAGACACTGAAGAGAAATAGGTAACATTTCTTGAAGTCTTACTTTCAAGGTGAAATGACAGAACAATCAGTATCCCTATGAAATCCAAATGATCTGTATTCAAGCAAGACAGGAATCTAAACCTGTTTTGTCCCTAAGTTTCCTGAAAATCCACCTGAGTCTTAATTTTCTTTTATATTTGAAAGAATCAAGAGTTCTTAGCCTTGACCACCGGAAAAACAAAGTTATCAGTCCAGATCAGTTGTGAATGAATTTCAGGGATTAGCAAACAAGAATAATCACAGAACAGAGAAAATACCCCAATAGCAGAGCAAACTATGCAAAATACCTATATTGTGCTTGAAAAAATTATTATTTTAATATGAGATGCACAGAATTGATATGAGTTTAGTCTAGTGTAATGAAAGAATTAAACACCTAAAAACAAGTCTTCGATCCTTACAGACCCCTCCTGAAAAGTTTTTCAGAAGAAAGTTTTACAATTACATTAATATATTCAGAAGTTACTAATCTTTGACTATCTGTAACTTCATAAAATTAACACAAATTATATGTACTCAAATATATGCATAACAATAACCAATTATAATTCAATCTTGGGGTTTACACCTTAGTAAACTCATTTAATGTTTAAGCATTTTTTTTCATGTAATGTAATTAACCTTTAAAGGTAACCAAGCAACTAAGATGCTCACACTATGTAACAGGGGATCATCACTACTCATGAACGAATAATCCGAAACATCGTTTTTCTGACTGCTTGGCATTTCTTATAGTTTAATAAAAATTAAGATTATTTACAGTTACGTAACATGTTTACATAATTCACAAATTCTTTTCTACACAGAAATAACTCACTCTACAAGTTTAAGTATACCATACACTTGCTGGGAATACAAAACAAATGAACGCAAAAAAAAGACTCGGGGAAAGCAGACAAAAGAAAGGTCTAAGCAAGTCTAAATGCTTTCCCCCTAAGCATATAGAGTTTTCATTTTCTGAACAGACTAAATAGCCTGTACCACAAATAGTTTCATTTAAAAATGAGTGCAGCTTACATAAGCATGTAGCAGTCATCTTAACCATTTTTACAGATGGCAATTCAACAGTGGAAAAAACAGTATATAAACATGCTTAGTTCAGAAAGAAGTACTTAGGAACTAATTCAAAACATACTATAGCATTTACTATAAACTATTACTAACAAATCTTAAACTCAAATATTCTCTGAATGGACAAATGGATACAATAGACCAATAATTATGCTCAGGCAAATTTATTCAGAGTAGTCTCAAAGCAGAAATTTGCCATTGTCATGAAAGTGACTTTTACCATAAGACACATCAGTATGTTTGTGTTCTAAAAGAACAAGAGATACTGAAATGTTAATGTCCTAACTACTTTTTTCCTCTCCTGAATGAAAGACTACAAATCAAATAAAAATATTTAAACATTTTTTTTCCCCCCACCGTCCTTCTAGCGCTCTAAGTACTTATGAAACCCTTACCTTTCAGATCTTCTAAAAATCAAGACGTTATTATGAGAATTCTTTAGACTTCTTTACAGAAAGATGGACTAAATGATTTATGATGCAGATTTCAGCAGAAATCAATGGGTCGGGGGAAAGAAAAAAGGACAGGATAGGGATTTTTTTATTGTTCGTTTTTGTGCTTTTTTTTTTTTTAAACTGAATTCACAGAATAATAGAGTCAAACTTCTTTTGATCCCTTCCTGCCAGTTCTTTTAACACCATTGCCCCTTCATTCAGTTCTTAGAGATACCAAGTCCATGAACTGCAATCCCCACAGGGACTGCTTCAGTGATCCCAAGACTGGCAACAATAAGTTTTTTCCACCTCTCTCAACCACCAGAAGAGTAAGAAGAGTATTCTCTTTGAGAAGATACGGATTCTTTAAAAGGTGACAGAAGTAGGAGCTCCTCCCTCACCTTTTCTGTCATTTCTATGAGGAGAATCCTCCATCAGACTGAAGACACCTGTCCACTAATGCTGTGTTTTGACCTCTCACTAATGGATGTACATGACAACAAACTGCACCAGGATTTCTGACAATGAAAAAGCCCAGAACTGAACTGTATAGATAAGAACTGAACAACACAAGCCTCCACGTCCTGATCACATCTTGGGTAACATATGCTCTTAGGAGACTTGACATGTGTTTTTGTTACAACTTTTACAGAAAGCGGTCTTACTCAGGGAAAATCAGCTTTCAAGTGACTGGATGTTCCTCCAGAAATAGAAGTACTGTTTGTCACAGTACCAGCAACGTCTGTGTTGTTGGTACTAGTGCCTGGTTGAGTAACAACAGGAAAGATCGATGATGATCCTTCAATGTCCGCGTTACTATAGGAAGATGTCATACAGTTAATGGTATTAAAATCAACAAGACCTGCTGTACAGAGGTGCTGAGAGCAAGTTTGTCGTCTTTGGAAAACTTTTAAGTTGTCCTCTGCAGAAGCCACTAATTCATCCCCTTCTCACAGACCTCTTCCTTCTAGATGAAGGAACGCTATCTAAACACTTTGATGACTTTGACTCTTTTTCTCTCTTTCAAAACAAACACACAAACAAACAAGTAGAAGATCACTTCTGAAGACAGATCTTACCTAAGTCTCTCTTAGACCCAAGGCTACGTTCATCTTCATTTACCTCAACATCCAAATCTGGAAAAGGAGTGGCAGGTACAACATTTACGTGACTTGGAACTTTCTTTAAAGCAAAAGCAGCATTTACTGTATCTAGAGAAAGGGCTTCAAAAGCAAAGAGGCAGATCTCATTTAGGAGGGTCTACATTCTGTCATTTATAAACTTAATTCTGCTTCAACAGAGTAGAAACTGCCTTCCCCTTGTCCGCTCTTCCTTTAACCTGTATATTCCAAGAATACAATAGTGAAAGAGAGTACTAGTAAGCTCAAAGCAACACAGAAGGAAGCTGGATGTGAACAGGGAATTATCTCACTGTCACTACCTCCTAGTGAAACTGGTACACACTGAAAGCTGACATCTTCAGTATAGAAGCAAGGGAGAATACAAAACTGCATACAACGTCCTGAGCAATTATTCAAAAAGCTCATAAGCTCACAACACATGAAGCATTTTCAGATCAACAGTGAGATCCGTTTTGAAATTCCTGTATAAAACACTGATGCTCATGAAGAAGGAACAGCAAGCAAACTTTTACAACCACATTTTCACAATGCTGTCCTAACAGCAAGACAAGAAGCAGAGACACAGACTAAAATGTTACCTCATGCTGTCCATTTGAAAGTTACTAATGGGTTGCAAAACCCATGCTCATCTACAAAAACACTGTCAAAAATGTCTCTTCAAAAAATATAATTTCATATAAGTGTTCTGAGTTCAGTTACAACACATACTTGGCAATTCCAAGATTACTAAAGTCATGTCTGTACACTACCAGATCACCTAGCAGCTAAAACTTGATTTGTACCAGGAAAGGACATATAGTGGCATTTCAGTAGAAAACTACATAGAAAATAGTAAAAAGTTTTTACCACCTCCAGGTCAGCAGTGGGAAGAAAGATGATATTTGATGTAGAAATTCTTGCTAGTAGAAATTTATCCTATTAATATTTTTTGAGCAAACATGACACAACAGAGTGAAATTGTACCAAATTAACACTTTGCCTTATCTGGATGTGTCATTTCTGGTCTGACATTAGCAGGATTACAGTGAGAATTACTACTTTTATCAAGATAATCTTAAGAATTTCAGGACAGGAAGGCAGACACATTTCAACATCAATGCTCCAAAGAAGACCTAGTGCCTGGCCTTCCTACTTCTGCAAGCTAATCTTCAAGAACATCAACATGAAAGCCTAATTTTACACTCCTTTCATAACTTGCACAACATCCAGGTAAAAACCAAACAAACAAAACCCCAACAAACACAACACCACCATCTACTTGCTCTGAACTATTATTGATCCCATGCCCAATGCCAAAAAAACAAAGAAAACAAATCTGTAACTCTTTCAAGGGCTAGGAATAAATGTCCACAACTTGAGTTAATCCAAAGTATACAAACTCCCAACAGACAGAAAGAATTACACTTGAGGATTTATACCAATGTGACAAGTTCTATGACATACATCGAACAAGACTTTTGACAGCTATTTTCATTAAGTTGTGACATTGTAAGCCAGCACGAATCATTTAAAAAGATGAGACTTCAGGGAAAATTACCTTAGAACATAACCAAGGAAGGGAAATATGAAAGCTTAAAGCTGCAACAAGATTAAAATACTAGCACTGCTGTGGACCTTCTTACCAAATCAGGTAAGAAGCAGCCAACACTGAATGCATTCTAGAAAAGTATCCAATTTTTTTCCTGCCTCAACATGCAAGACAAATACTGATAGTATTAGTATTATTTTTTCTAAAAGTATCCCTAGATCAACCATGATTTCACAGAAATTGATCCATTATTCAAATTAATATACACTTTAGTGGATATATGATTTAATTTGAAAGGAAGTATTTCATTAAAGCGTATTGCATGTGGAACATGATTGATTGAACATAATGTGCTGAAAGGTGTTTTAAGAAAACATTCTTAATTATCCACCAGCAAGCCCAGACATAGGTAGGAAAACATCTATACTGAAGCGGTGACAATCAGGTTACTGAACACTACTACAGCGAACAACCTTTACCTTTATTCTGTAGCTTTACTGTTTGCTTACAAAGCCATCCTGCTTTATGCAATCCTCTGAAAGGAGCAAAAGGAGAAGTAATTTTCCTTACAACAGAGCTCGGATAGGATGACTTCTGGTAATACATTGAAAATGCTTTTAAATAACCAGTTCTTTAAATTCAGACCCTGAATAAAATAAAGCCCACCTGGACTTCAAGAACTATGCTTCTTAAGACCACAAAGCTGTATATAACCTTAACAGAAATGACATTTTTCACTTTTGCACTACAGTCCTGTGCTGGCTATTATGAAACAGTACTTGAAGAGGGAGAAACATTCAATGTAGTCATCATTGAAGTGTAAGAATATTGAAATGCTAGTTCCACTCTGACTAAACTGAGACACACACGGAGTGTGATCTATCTGGCAAATTAAATCTTCAAAAAGGGAAGAAGAAGAAACCCAGACATTAAGAACTTGCTGCTTCATCTGAATGGTTTATTAGCAACATGGTAACTTTGTCTCACCTTATTACATACTGAATTTCTCCAGATCTATTTCAGCTTCTCATGTAAGGAAAAGGCTTCAGTGGTACTTTTTCTGGTAGTCGTGTGCCTGAGTCTGCTGGATACTAATACCACAGTGCCACCTTTTAAGCACTGACTGACACAGCATAGAAGTCGCTGACCAACTGTCCACCTCACACAGAGTAAGAGACACTCAGAACAGATACTCAGTACCACAGAACCATCTACACAATCAGGTCCAACTTACATCGTTTGTCTGAAGCTGAAGAGACAAATTTGCATAGTATCACTAGCATATTCACAATTCGAAAGCCTTTCAAAGGACAACTTTGACTAACGTTTGGCAGAGTACAAGAACCTATTCTAGAAATGTTTTGAATGAACACCTTCAATGTTTGCATACATGAGTCTACACCAGTATTTCAAAACTCTATCTTCCCATTTAGAAAGAATGCTTCACACACGCAAACTGGCATGATGATATTATCACACATTTAATCTCAGCAAAACGATTCTCGGTCTTTCAGAAGAACAAGACACCTAGTATCACCCTTCAGACAATATTTTAGTCTATTACGCCCACACAGAAATAACAGTCTATAGAAAATTCACATTATCTAGGTAACTAATAGTTCCAACTTGGGAAAAAAGGCAAATACCAGAAAAGTTTGGCAGCTATTTGAAAGTAATACCCTAATATCAGTTTACTGCACTTGGCAGCACCACCGATTTCCAGTTTAGCTTTATTCTCCTGTTTGAGTAAAGGCAGTAACAGGGACAGGAAAAAATATTGCAAAACCACAAGTCACAGATATTTCTAGTTTGTAACTTGAAACACTTACAGCCAAAAGTAGTCCAAAAGGTGCTTATGAAAAAGTCTGAGGCTTTGTGTAAACTCTCTTATAGTTTCAGTCTCCATGTCACCTGCCTTTTAAAATGTAGAATGTCACAAAAATAACTCTTTCACTGCAAGTATGTTTACTTACATTTGAGTGTGCACACATAGATACTTTCACACCAGGCATTGCAACTTCAACACACAGCAGTGGAAAGAGGAGCATCAGACAGGCCTAGAGTAAAACGTGTCGTACCGTAATTGAGTTGGATGACTAGGCATACACGATAGACTTGACATTACACAAAATTTATCAGATTTGATCATTTACTCAATGTTTGGGTCATCAGTAAAATATCTTTGACATCAAATACGTAAACCAAAGGCTTTTGCTTGCATTGTTAGTGATTTTGTAGATGTAGAAATACAGATTTGAACTATTATCCCATTTGAAGATACAGTTTGAAAAATAACTCAATAAAACATCTTAAGTTTCATATTTATTATGCACTGCAGTACATAAAGAAACATGTAACTGACCCTAACCAAGAAGACTTTTGCAGGTCATACCTTGAGGCTACTAATGCTATTTAAAAATACATACAAAATGAATCATCACATGTTTAAAGCCAGGAGAAAGCATCTACAGACCAGTGCAAACAAAAAACTTCATTTAAGCACTACATATTTTTTGAGAGGCAACTGAAAGAGACAAGCTATTATTAGATAGCCTTAAGAATCATATTAATGCGTTCTCTTGAATGACTTCAAAGGCATCCTTTACCATGAGGATTACTGTTTACCATGACTCCTCTGCAACTCAACTAACAGACATCAGCACAGACCTATCACCAATGTTGGGTGGAAAAGACGACACATTTTCAAAACACCTATTCAACTTATCTTGTCTTCCTCAAGACAACTAATGGAAGGAAAAAGGAGCCTCAATGACATCCAGGAAACAACAAGAAAAAACAGACATGGATCCCACGATCTTTACATTTACCTGCAATCACTTATTGTAAAGGTTATGACCCAAGCCAGATAAAAATACATCATAAAAATATAGTTTTATAATAAGCATCCATCACACTTATTCAACATACTGTATCTAAACCAAAAGATTTAAGATTAAAGGCAGACTTAAATGCTGATTTTATTCTTCTTTAATAACGTCTGTAAAATTTGATATTAGTAATTGTATGGATGAACTGAGACAGCCTATATATACATTAATATAGCGTGTTAAGGCATTCTTCAGAATGCTGCTATCAACTGACGCCAATCACAAGACAGGACAAAGAGTAGGTTTTAACAAATGTTGTGAAATACTTTAAGAATCCTGTTCCTCTCTCACTACTAAGAGGAAATGGATTTAACATTTTCTTCTTACATGAAATATGTTAACTGAAAATATACTTGAAAAGGGCAGAAGAAAATAACTGCTCTTCTATCAGATCTGGAAAACAAAATGAAAGCTATCTGAACAGACAACGACCTTTGACCATGCAGGCTTTACCTGGAAGTTTTAAGAGTTCTTTAATACTAAGCCCTCTGAAAACACAACTGGTCAAGAGGACCTGTTACAGAACAACACAATGCTGTTTTGTTCACAACAGTGAACACCAGCACTAAAAATAACAGATGCCTATCAATACATCAGTGGGATGGGTGGCCTATCCACTCTCAATATTTCTTCAGAATAGAAGAGGGGAAAACAAAAGCTACTCTACAACATTAAGCTGAAAAATCTTGAAATGTAGTATTATAAAAGCAATTATAAATGCATTACAAATAGGTATCTTTTCAGCTGTTTTTATTTAGCTAATATCTACTGTGTTCATCAGCTATAGAGATATTAATAGACTTCCAATAGCATCTTTGAACTAGGTACCACTGAAACCTTCAAACTCAGTTTTATGCATGTCTACCTGAACATAGTGTCTTGCTCTAAGTTTTTCCAGTATTTTCCAATGTGGCATAACAGGGCCATTCCATTTTTTTTGGTGACAGGGATTCCTTACCAAACTCCAAAGTACAGTTATTCTCAAGGCATCTAAGCAACTGCCTTTCCTCTCCTTGCTTCTCCTTGTTAAAGCAAGGGAAAGAACAGTCAATATCACATTACAAGTCATGTTTGAACAAGGGGGAAACACACCAACTGCATAATCAAATGCTACCACTGGAACAGTACCAAGCCAAAATAAAAGTAACATCCTTCCACCATATCCACCTATATTAAAAAAAAAAAAAAACAACCCAAAAGAAAACGCATGCTATTTTTCCCAACAGCCAATACAAACAACTGGTAAGATCTCGAATCTGACCTGAAAACAAGGCTCTGGACAGAGCACAACTAAGGCCTTGCTACCTTTGGGGGCCTTCTATCTCCAGAGCCAAGTCACAACAGCAGCAGCATCATACTGCAGTCAACATGTCGAAGAGGCAGCAGCAGCTCTTTTACCTGTGCATTTTTTTTTTTTTTTTTTTTTACAGAGCAAGAGCAGCATCTGTGGCCCAACTGACACCACAGCCCCTGCTAAGCAGACACTCGCATAGGATCCTCAGGCAGTCAACCTGCCACCCTCTCCAAACGGCTCCAAAAACAAAGACCAAAGTTTTCTCTGTTCGGTGCGTGGGAGTGCGGCAGCAAAACAAGAGCCAGCATCAACACGGTCACCCTCCCATCGCCACACCCCTGCCCCCGCACACCCTGCGCCCCAGCGGATCCCCCCCAGACCCCACCGACTTCCTCTCCTCCGGGGCGGTCCATATCCCTCCTCCCCGGACCGCCAAGGGGAAGCCGCCGGCTCCAGCTCGCTCCCAACCCGCCTCTCCCTCGGCCGGGGCGGGAGAGTGTGGGGCGGTAGAGGTGTCACCCCACCGCCCGGCGCAACGGGGTGTAACACGGAGATGTCACCCCCCCAACTCCGTCCTGAGCCTCCCTCCCTGACGGGGCACCCCCGGCAGCGGGGCAGCCCTGCCCGCCCCTAAATTCAGCCTCACACACACCTCCCTTTCACCACCTCCCTCCTCCCCACTCCGACCACGGGGCCTGCCCCCTCACCGTGCTGCGCTGGGGGCTCGGCTCCGGCGGCGGCTGCATGCCCGCCCGGCCCCCGGCTCTGCCCCGGGCCTCCGGGACGGCGACCGTTGGGGGGCGGGGGTGGGGAACAGGACCAGCACGCGAGGCGCCCCGCACGGCCGCCCCGCACGGCCCCCCCGCACCCCACTCCTCCTGGGCGCGAGCCGGCGGGGGGAAAAGGGAGAGGCGCGTGCCCCCCCCCCACCCCGGTGAGGGCGCGCGGAGCGGGGGGGCGTTCTCCTAGCTGCACCGGGTCTTCGCGGGGCGGGGGGGGGGAGAGGGGGAGGGGGAACCTGGAGCGCGGCGCGCGCGGCCGGGAAGCGCTTCCGGGATAGGCGGGCTGCGCCGCACGCTCAGTGCGGGGCGCTGAGGCCGCCGGGCGCGCGGCGGGAGGAGGGGCCCAGCCTGCGCCGACCAGGCTCCGACATGGCGCGGCCCGCGCGCCGGCTACCCCCGCCCCCCGCCACCAAGTCTCGCGAGGGCAGGGGTTTGAACGCGCGCGGTAACGAACGCCGAGGGGGAGGCGGGCCGGGCCGGGCCGGTGTGGAGGAGGTGCTTGGCTGCGAGTTCCTCCTCGTATCCCTCCCCCGGCCTTCGTACCGCGAGTTGTTCCTCAGCTCGTTTAAATAAAGGGGCTGGTCTCGGCCCGCTGGAGGCTGACTGGTTTGGCTCCCGGGCGCTGGCAGCTCTGTATGGCGCAGGGACGGCGCGGAGAGGAGTGGAGGGGAGGTGTGCGTGACAGCGCCCGCGCGGGTCTTGTTCGCGGCTGGGCCCGTGTGGCGTGCGGTGTGCGGCCCGGTCCGGCCTCCGGCGGCCTATGGTGGTGGCGGCCTGGCTGAGGGCCAGAGAGCGGTGGGTTGCTGAGCGGGCAGACGGGGTCTCGGAGCCAGAGACTGCAGGTGGGAGTTTGCATCCCTGTGTAGGAGCTTCCCTCCTAACAGAAACCTGTTTTCTGAGCATCGCTAAGGCGGTTAACGAAACTTCTGGGCATTACTAGCTGAATATTGACAGCAACAGTGAGCTCTGTGTACCCGAAGTTTACAGCACGGTTCTTGCTCCTGTAGCAGTGGGTAGCTATTAGCATTAAAATGCCTGTTTGCTGTGCTCCTATGCTAAGCTCGCATCATCCTGTGCTATTCCAAGTAATACTTCTGTGTCTTGCTTGCAGAACAGACTTCAGGCAGTTGTGGTGATACAGATTGATTCAAGATGGAATTTTCATTCATGTCAATGGAGGCTGAAATCATGCTGTTGAAGCAGGGCCTCGCAGATGGTTTAGTGGGTGTACGTTGATTTTTCATCCACAGACTGGGCCTTGGTTTGAGATGACATTCTTCTGCTCGTGTGCCTGTGAAACTGGCCTAAAGCCTCTCCTCCCAAATGATAAAGACCGTGATTTGTGTTTCTTGTTTCTTTTTGTGTTCAAATATTTTTCTTTCTTTAGCAAGCATCTGTCTTATGTCTTTTTTCGTCAGCACTGTTCATCAGAGACACAGAAACTCCACTGGAAAGAAATTAATCAGAGCAGATGCAGAGTTCCTGTAAACATCTTCTGTCTCTCTCTGGTAGAGATCTGTGACGTGCAGGGTGAAGGAGTGAAAGAAGGGGGCATATGCCTTGTAATGCCATACTGCCGCCACATCATCTTCCGCATGTGGAGGCCTTGGCTCCTGTGTCAAAGATTGCATGAAGATTGCATTAAGGAATTCCTGTATTCTAATCCCTACATTGGAAACAAGCCAAACCTGACTAGCATTTCTGGAGAGGCAAGATGCAGAACCAGAAGTAAACAGGATCTCAGTGCAACAATAGTGTTATCTAACAGAGACTGATTCGTATCCTATGATTGAAATTAATATCAAGATGCTGAAATGCACATTCCTCAGCTATAGTCCATGATTTCCAAATATAAATGCATGCTTTTGGACCCAATGATTAGTTCCAGTAGCTCTATCTAGTCTCAAAATGTGAGAAACAGCCCTTTTTATAGCTGTTGATCCTCAGGTACCTGAGAGTCTTTGTGCCCTGGGTTACACATACTGCCCAGGCTTTTTAAGCATTTTTTGTATTGTCTTAATTTGTCCTGTCACTTGTTGCTTCCAGATCTTCCAAATCAACATCCAAGTCAAACATTTCCTGTACTGTTTCTCACTGTCTCTCTGTAAACTCCTTGTACTACAGCTCCAATGTGACTTGGTTAACCAGCTTAGCATCATGTAAGTGAGCTCCATGCCTCTGTTTCAGTTCAGCAGTAGCCAGTCCTTTATTTCTGTTTGGAAGTGATGCTTTTCCTCTGCAATGGACTGTAATAGAAGACTATTATCTAGCAATTGCTGGATTTATCTGCACCCATCCCACTTTCAAAGCAGGAGTGTTCTAACAGAAATTGCAGACTTTGTATTTTTCATCTGCCCGTAGCTAGTCATAGATTTGAGAGCAGGATTGTGCTACTGGCAAATTAATCAGTCTTGAAACTTCACAATTAATCATAGCAGAGCCAGTGCTTTGCTCAAGAACGTAGGAAAAAAATCCTTATGGGTATTAGGTGCCTGGTTAACCCAGAAGTCAAAGATTGTATATGTTTCAACTTTGCTGAACACATGTCTGAAAGGACTTCATTTTTATTGCTGGTCCAGCTCTTCTGTCTCCTCTTATCCATGTGACAACTGCAACAATTGATTATACGGAAAAGTAATATTAGGAAAGTATTTAATTTATTTTTAGCTGCTTCCAGTGGGATTTAGCAGCTGGAAACAAGGAGAGCTGACACTGAGTAATCAGGGCAGTTCTTAGACAGCTGTGTGAGAACCAGTGTGTCAGAGAGAGCTCTGAAATACACCATCATTTTTTTCCTTTTTTTTTTTGTGTTTAAAAAAATGCAACATATGCAGTAAGAAATTTGAAAACTAGAGCTCAATACTTGCAGCTCAGACAGTAACTCAGTGTAGAATGGAATTCATTGGTAAATCTAGTTCTATAATAACCTAGATGAAAATGCCCCTAGTTGGGGTTTGTGGGTTTTTTTTTTTTTTAATTTAATGCTTATGTCAGTTATTACTACCTATCTTTGAAAGGCCTCAGGTTGGGATTTTGATTCCATGCTACATTCATTTTTAAACAGAAGAGAACTAGTTATTTCTGCTCCCCTTTTCTCTTAATGAATAGCCATCTGAAAGACCCATTTTCTTTTTTGGGAAGAAAGCAATTTCTGCATGTTTGTGCCTAAGAATTGCAGGCAGAAAAGTATCTTGATAAAATGGCCTTCTAATATTCCTTATATTTTCTGTCTGAATAGTTTCTATACTGAGTTAGTTCCATTTACGAATAAAAGGCATGTTTTTTCAGTGTAAGCACTGTAAACTGAGTCTTGAACTGAGTTCTTTCTCCCTATTCAGTAATTTGTGTTTTGCTACTGAAATGTGCCAAACGGGTTTATTTGATGACACATAAAGTAGAATACAGTATGTATCCATTTGTCATGGTTTTAGTTACAAAAATAAGTAACATTTTTTGGTCTTGATAAAAGCCAGGAATGTGTGTCTAGAGTAAGAAGGTACCATTTTTTCATATCATTTTCCATAGGGAAGGAAATTATTTTAGGATGAAGTCTAAACAGAGTTATCTGTAGGCCTGTGGTAGTACCTTGTTTTTAGGGAATATATTAGTGTCAGATTCTGCTGACTCCTGTGACAGTTTACTGGTATACAAGAAATTGCAGACTTAAGAGTGTAAGCAGAGATATTTAGGTATGGAATCCTATAAAACCAGAATGTTGATTTTGCCTACAGAATTAAATAGAAACTTTTACTCCTGATATGTCAGTTTAAACTTCTCAAACCATCTAGCTATTCTTTAATCCTATGTCATTGGTTTGTAAGACTACCTCACTACTTTGTCTTTCATTACACTTTAAGGAATATATCCTTGCCCTTTGCTCATCTTAAGGTGAATTCTATTCCCTAAAAACAATTTCTAGAGCACGATTCGCATACTAGAGTCCAAATTTAGTCAAAACTTTTTGGACCTATGTATCACCCATTTTACTTTTGCAGTAAAGCTGTTTTGACTCTAGTAGGTACTCTGGTTATTTTTGCATCTCAAATTGGTGTCAGCCATGTGACTCTGAGAGAACAGTATAAAATGTTAATTGTTTCAACGGGGATCATGGATCAAGATGTTGAGTTCAAAATGAAGATATCTTGGAACTTAAGAGTAAACACAGCAATACTAAAGTTGAAAAGCCAAAATAAACCTCTGAGAAAATGGAAAAGATTCCTAAAAGCTCAAAAAATGTTTTCACTTTGTCTCAAGGTGGAATCTTTTCTGCCTTACCAAGTGCACATCTAAGCCACTGTCAGTTGTTACACCCTCTGAAGGGCTGCCTGACACAGTTGGTGATATGAATGTGTGTATATGTCCAGTGAATGAGAAGGCATTATCCCTCACTAGTATCTTTTCTGTGTCTGGTGTTCTCCACTTCAGACATACACCACCACAATCACATCTGTTTATACACCAGAACATTTTCAAGGTGTGCCTTTGTATGCTCAAGTTCTGTGAGTGAGTCTAGCAAGCAGGGACAGAACTCTGGTGCTGTCACACAGCAGTAGAGCTAGTGCCAGCACGCACCTTTTAGTTGGCTTTCACTCTCCTTGAAGAAAAGCTATAGAGCCATCCCCATTTTTCTCTTTGCAGTTTCCATAATTAAGTTTGCTGCTTTACAGATTTCCAGTCCATGACTCAGAACTAGATTTTACAGAGATGCAGGTTCTCTGTAGGCATGCTTAAAAACTTATGAAAAGTTTAAAGTGTGTCTTTGCAGAGTCTTCTTAACTGCTGCAGTCCTGTCATTGTCTCTAGAGCTGCTTGGTGCTGAAAGACTGATGATTCAAATCAGTAATAACGTATCAAGTAGGTGTCCTGGCATAAGTGTTTTCTGAATGTTTGAATGGGATGTGTAGTGTGAGAGAAATGAGAGGGCATATGCCTTTATGAACGTGCATTTTTGGTGTTGGGGTTCAAAGGCTTTAATAATATAATTCAAAGAGGATTTGTGATGGGTTTGTTTGTTTGTTTTTTAACCCTCCCCCTAAAGCGACATGAAGACCTTATTTATCTTTTGGGTGATATATATAATTGATTCCTTTAGGGGTATTTTTCATTACAATTAACTTTGGTGCTCTGGTCAATTCCAGTTTCTAAATACCTAGTTTTCCTGTAGTAGCAGAAATTTAAATGATGCCATTTGCTCCCTCTGTGCCAGTGCTATTGTGTGGGATGACTGTATACTGTAAAATCAGCTGCCCTTTTTTATCTTGGATGTGGCTGTGCTTCCACAGGGGACACAATAACTGTAGTGTAAGTCCGTTTTACCATTTATGACCTATATGTGTTATATAGATGTACCTAGATTGGTATGTGTCTTGTAAAAATGCTGGTAAAGGATTTTGAAAATGTTAGGGATCAAGGAGATACATTTGTAAGTTATCATGTTAGAAGATTGCATATGCTTAACTTAGGATGATGCGATGGTTTGCGGTTCATTCAAGATGACAGTAACGTTTTTGCCACAATTCCTATAATCGGATCTAGTAGTATCAGGGTGATACTTCTTTCCAGTTCCCAGATTTTTCACTGAAGTGTGACATTCAAAAGGGAGATAGTACTCTTGAATTGTGCTGACTGCTTGTCTGAACTCGTCATCACATACTGTTGGGGGCCCAGTCATTGCTCAGTGCCAGCTTATCCTGTGAACAGGAGTATGGGCTGATAAGCAGATTACCACATCACTTCAGATATGGTTGCTAGGAAGAGCAGTCAGAATGATTGGGTCAGAAAAATGCGATCTGTAGAAGCGAAATACCAGTCCTTAGCAGAATGCATGAAAGTTCTATGCAACACATAGAAAGCACAACTGCCTGAGGATGAAGTGTTTCTTACATTCTTTCTTGCTTTCCTACTCCTCTGGCAAGAGAGACGTAAAAGGTGTTAGAGCTGTGTGGTGTGTTCCAGAGGGGAGGAGCAGTGTGTTTGGACTGTATTGCAAATACTTCCTTTTGATATCTTTTGGTATATTCCTGCAAAGATACACAAGTATAATAGCAAATGATTTTCAAACCATGATCTATAATACCACAGAAAGTTGCAGCCATGCTGCAGGATACGAATAAAAAACAAATATATAAATGAGGTTTGGGGGATTTCCTACTCATTAACTCAAAATACAATAGATCTCATTCTGCAGTTGTTTTGATTGTACTTTACAGCCCATTATGAAATGTTTAGTTTCAGCCCTACTGAAATACTTTGGAGCAGCGGTAAGACTGCTTTAGTAGGGTGTGAGATGTGTGGAAAACACATTCAATCTAGCATTCAATCTATTGAGCTAGCACCTACAGTATCTTTACTCAGTAAATGATGGGGCATAATCAAACCAGGTTAAATCTAGCTAGCATGCAATTTAACAGTCATAAAAACAGAGCACTCTAGGTTTTAGTGAAAGTTCACAAGCATCATGTGTATATGCATATATATATATGTGCAGGGTTTTCTGCAAGTTTGTGCAGTCAGTGATGAAGTCTGTGCTGCTGAGTCTGTATTACTCCTGTTAATGTTTCTAGCTAGATAATGTGAGAGTGCCCAACACTACAACTAACTCTTGTTGTGAAGACATCTGCCCAGAGGCTGCAGGGGTATCATAGTACATAGACTGGGGTAGTAACCAGAGACTAATGTAATTTATGACCTGCATTTAGGTAGTAACAGAGGATATTGTCTCAAGTCACTGGACAAAGCATACAACTTCTTAGACATTGAGAAGGAAGCTTTAGGGTAGACCACACCTAATTAAATAGTTAAAATTATCTTCATCATTGATTTCCAGTTTGTGATTATCTTGCTAGTACTGCGTAACACCTTACAGCCAGAGTAGTGCTGTAAGTCAGCAGCACCACTTGTAGAAGAAGGGTGGGGTTCTTGAAGAACACTGGTAGTTAAGGGAGGATTGAGGCCAAGACATTTTTTAAATCCCAGCTTGTGCTGCAACACTATTGAAATAGTTGTCTCAGTTCTTGAGAAGCTAACACTTAACTCTGAAGACATCTGTGACTGTGCTCCCTGTTCCAATCTCCCACCTCAGGACAATAACCAGTAAAGTACTAAACTCCCAGCAGACTGTGACATCTGTGGATATTGTAACAGTCTAATGATAATCTAAGGTCAGAGCAGAGCACCAGACAGCGTTGGTGGTTCTCAAGGACGGTGCACGATATGACCTCAGTGCCTGCAATACCGGGTCCTTCTGAAGCCTTGGCACTACAGACTATTGTATGTAGCAAGGAGATTTTGCAGAGTCACTTACAAACGTGTCTCATGTAGAGCTGGGAGCACATGGCTTCCATTTGTCAGAGTCATACCAGGTCATACGTGGTGGTAGAGCTGTTAGTAAACGTGCTTGCTGAGTTGCATTAGTTTCCCAGCGGGGCTTCTTTCATCTCCAGCTAGCTGAAAAGCATTGCCCCTTCTTTTACCAGATGCTGTGGTTGACAGTAGCAGGTGCTTCCAACACTTCCAATGTGGTTTACCCCAATTGAAGTGAAATATGAAGACAGCTGATGCAAAAAAGACATCTTCACTTCTCCTTACATCTCTCTCTCTCTCTGTCAAAGTCCTTTTGCTAGCTGCCACATATTTCTTGTTAATAACTTCAAAGCAATTAATGAATCAAGCCACAGAAGATCACGTA